>CM069862.1:136565169-137931241 GCA_036172795.1 Pelodytes ibericus
TGACTATCCCCTCTGTGTTGCACCACTAGCTGGTTCCTAATAGGCATGATATATAAAGTTTATGAATTTAGTGCTCATTGGCATGATGTTAAAAGTTAATGCATTTACTGCTCATTGGCATGATATACAATGTTTATTTTTTGATGTGCAATGGCATTATATATAAAGTAGATGCATTTACTGCTCATTTGCATGAGATATAAATTGTATGCATTTACTGCTCATAGGCATGGGATATAAATGTTATATATTTACTGCTCATTGGCATGATATACAATGTGTATTTATTTGATTCTCATTGGCATTTTATATATAGTTAATGCATGTACTGCTCATTTGCATAAGATGTTAATTTTATGCATTTACTGCTCGTGGGCATGGTATATAAAGTTTATGTTTTTACTGTTTGTTGTGATGACATACAAAGTTTATATATTAACAGATCATTGGCATGATATATATATATATATATATAGCTGATGCATTTACTGCTCATTTACATAAGATACAAAGTGTGACAACACAGACAATGTGTTGTATTTTGGCATTTGGTCTAGCTTGTTGCATTCATTTATCTTTATATTTTTCCATATATATGGTATATGCAAAGCTTTTATAAATTGTGCATGCAATAAAATAAGCAAACGTATAGAGAAAAGGGTCCTCTGATACAAACAAAATTATATTTTTACATCACAGAACAAATTTCTATTTTTATATCACAATAAAGATTCTTTTTGTACCTGTAAACAGTGGAGGGCTGGCAAGGGGAGCAAAGGAGCAGTTGCCCCCCAGGCTGCTCTCTAACCTGACACAATGGGCTGGACTTCACTACTTTTAATTTCTAAATGCCCCAGTGCAACACTGTACTTTGTATTACTTTATATTTAATGTGGATTATAAGATTGTGAGCAAGTCTCTCTGCCTCATATATCTGTCTGTTCTAACTTAGTATGTAGTCCCCTTTGTATATGCTTTGTATATAGCGCTATGTAAATTGTTGGCGCTATATAAATAAATGTTAATGTATTGCAATGATTATGTAAAAATTCTTTTTGCAGGCATGTTCATAAAATGTTGATTCTTTTGCTGACCTCTAGTGGCCAAGATCTCCTAAATTAATCATTGCTATAATTTTGACAGCTGGTAAATATATGTGTAACCTGTAACAGCTTATTGTAGAAAATTAAAGTTACAGAATTCATGATGGCTTATTTCATTCTTTGTGTTCCATACCCATAATATCACCACTTGCCCTTATGGGTGGGACCAGTTTTATATGCAAATGGAGAGGTCACCTCTGCAGTGGTGCAAGTGAGCAAAAAAAAAATGGTGATGCCCCTTCTGAGTAGGGATTATCATATAGGGCTGGTAATTTTAGTGCTCTATTTTCTTGGTCTGAGATGTCTTCCACTTTTTCTCTCATCTTAGTCAAAAACATTCAAACTTAGGAGGTGAGCAGCCAACACTGACTGACAAAGGTGAGGCAAAAGAAAAGAATGTGTGTTGCGAGGAGGGGAACTATATAGTATTGGCCTGGAATAAAAGACTGTATAGAAGGCCATCATGATCAAGGTTGTCAGTCATTTCCTCACACCC
The DNA here is from genome assembly GCA_036172795.1 of Pelodytes ibericus. NCBI lineage: Eukaryota > Metazoa > Chordata > Amphibia > Anura > Pelodytidae > Pelodytes > Pelodytes ibericus. The sequence goes on from CM069862.1 coordinate 136,566,769, forward strand.
CGTCAGTCATATCCTGTGCCCAATAAGAGCACGGAAGAAGTTGTATAGTATTTCTGTTGGGGGTTGGGCTATATATTGTCATGCTTCAAATACAGACTTCCTCTTTTAAAAGAATTATGGCAATTTCCCTCCCTCCTGTCGCTATATGTTTGTTTTATTTGTGGTGTAGGCAGAGGAAACTCTGTCTGAGCTCCTCATGGGCTTGTCCCTGGGAGAGTGAAGGACGGCTACTGAGCAATGCATCAAAGCCAGTATCCACAAGGACACTTTTTTTTTTACCCCTAGGTGGGCTAGGATAAGTTACATGCTACTGCTTCTTGCTTATGGATGTATTGTTTACATATATATTGGTTGTCATGTTATTGATGCCCGGTAATTATTATATAAACATTTTTATTGGTATATGTTTACCTGTTATACCTTGGTCAGGTAATGAAACTTGTTAGCAGAAACAAGGAACTCTTGAACTAATAGGTGTGCATGACTTGAGAGCAGAGAACTGCCTACAGAAGAGTAGGGGAGTCTCCTAATGAGTCTTAAGGAGACCCTTATCTGCAAGAACAAATAATCTCAACGTTCTTTATGTGTCAGAAATGTCATTATTAACACCTACGTATCTAGAATACAAATGGATCAGGGAACTCCATAAACAAGTTATAATTTACAAAATGACAATTGTTTTGAATGAAAATTATTATTTTCGATTGTGCCACCTTCAAGTCCCCAAAGACCAGTACAGCTCCAAGGCAGGTGCAGGGGGTGCACTCAAGATCGTATCCTGGCCTAGGTCAACAAGGCCTAGTGGTAGGGTTGCGTTTTACATGGGGTGACATAAAAAGCCTGCCAAAACTCAATTTGAAGTAGAGCCCATGCGCTTCATGTTTTTGAGGATTCACGCAGGTAAGCATTTTGAAACATAAATGGCACTGAGAAGGTGTTGGGGCAAAGATTGTGCTGGGAAGCTGTTGGGGGTCAGAGATGGTACTGGGAAAGTGTTTGTCCCCAAACATCTTCCCAATGCAGTTTTTGTTCCCATAGATGCCACTGAGAAGGTGTTTGGGGACACAGATGGTGCATACTAAACAGGAAGAAATGTGACCTGGGCAGGACGGGGTGGGGCAATGAAGACTAGGGGGTGGCTGAGGTTAGTCAGGCCTAGGGCAGCACAAAACCTAAAAACAACACTGGTGGACATTAAGACACTGGGGCAACTACGGTACTAAAAGAGCCATGCCTGCTGGGGGCACCAAATAAAAATCCTGCACCCAGGTGTTAGTGACCCTATGGTCAGTTCTCACAAAGACCTATTTTTACATATGCTGAGACTCTCCCACAATTTACACTTGAACCATTTATGAAGCATCTATCTATAGTCATGTGAAGGTGTGTACAAAAATGCTGTGTGGTACTTCTAAGTTATTATTTTCTTGATATTCGTTTACAACCTTTTTACTGAAGGTCCTTCTCAATAAATAGGGAATTGCAGCAAACTGAGATGGGAATTTCAATCTTAAGGCCAAAGTTTCTGATCTAGAAAGTTTCTCCCATTCAGCTGCTTTGGAGAGTTTTTTCCAATCTTGGCTACACTGGCCTAAAGTTGGAAATCGCCATCTTAATTCTCTGCTATTCCCTGCAATTCTCTCTTTATAGAGCCTCTGTGGTTCTTGTGGAACAAATAACATTATTTCATTAGAAGATGCTGTTCATACCAGTGGAAATAAAATTAAATGTATTCATGAGGAAGATAAATTTAGTGCTCTTGAAAACAAGCTTTATTCAGAGAGCAGGAAGATGTTTCCTTCTTACTGGCTGGATGCCATGTTGTCTACATGAACAAGGAAAAGATGCTTTGCAGTCAATCTGCCACAATGATCCCATTCATACTCTGCACTTGTAGAGGCTGGTTTGAGAATTGTGGATTTAATTTAGTATTATTCATTAAAGGCCTTTCTGCATTTTTGGCATGATTTACCTTTAAACTGCACCTGTGGAATGATACTGAATTTATATATCTGTTCTAGTCAGATAAATGATTTCATTTATCAAAATAATGTTGCATGAGAATATCCTGTCACTAATCTTACACCGATACAGATGATGACTTGGACAATAAGTATATAACATCATTTCTCTGGATCAAAGTAACAAAGCATGCTTTGTTCTCCATATTAAACATACTGGTGCCTGATTCATTATGGAATTTAAAATATTAAAGGTACAGTGTCCATTTTTTTTCAAGTGCTTGACTCAGTTTGTGAAGTAAAGGTTTAGTACCCGAACATCCATGATCTGAAATGACCCAAAATCTGAAATTATTTTTTGGATAAGGGTCAGTTCAAATAAGGCATACTCACATTCTTGGAGCCCTGTTGTGAAGCTCTTTTTGTTCTACACTGCCTGGTGTAAGTTGCTTACATTGAATTTAGGGAATGTAGAAAATGTATAATGCTGGTGCAGCCGAAATGATCCATTAACCAAAAGTTTCCATTATTCAAAATGCTGCTGGTCCCAAACATATTGTATAAGGAATACTGATCCTGTAAAAGATAACGCTAGAGGCAACTCTTGGAAGAAATGGAATTCCTTAGAGATCCCAGTTCAATTTTAAAATAATAATAATTTTTACCTATTTTTTATTGACTGTTCATGTCACTCTCCAAACAGGAAATGTATATCCATAGGTCCCTCTAGGATAGTAAAGGCTAATCTTGGCATTGTAGATGTTTGGAAACTACATATATCATGATGCTCTGTCAGTCTTATGAGTAAAAATAACTTAAAACAGATTTTGTGATAAAAAAAAGTTTTGGAGCAAAGACAAAATTAATAGCATTTGTCAAAAATTAACAGATCTTGTTAAAACTGGGGTGAATCTAATAATTTACTCTCCTGTTACAACATGCAACATTCCTAAAAAGGCATTGTAAGGCCTTTGTAAAATAATTGTAAGGCCATTTTTTTTAAAATCAGTGGCTGCACCAGATAAATAAAAATGTTGTATTCACGCTTGTTCATGTCTGGATATTATCTGACCTTTGTGATACAAATGCCAGGTAAATCCTGGCTCCTCCTTGTCCTAGTAAGCACAGGTGGCGAAACGCGTGAGATGTGTTTTTCCTCATGCTGTTGTGATGTTACGGATGTTTAAATAAAGAATTGGATATTTTTTTTATCTCTATCATGGGGAGAATTGATTGTACTAGAGTTCTGTAGTTATGCTGATTTTGCACTCTATATACCTGTTTCTTGAGCCTCCCTGTTCTACGACATGGGAAGTCTAGTCTGTCTAACACTTCCATGACATGAACAATGTGCTACAATATTTTTTCCTCTTGGCAATATACAGGGCCGATCCTATGGTCACGTGCGCCTGGGTGCAGGATTTTTTGGGGCGCCCCCTTGTTGGGAGTGGCTATAATACTAACTCCTCCCCCTTCACAAATGTATTCAAGAAATCTAAATTAAAGTACCAAAACTTTATTATAAATTATTTAAAAAAAAAAAAAAAAAAGTAGAAACCCAGTGTGATTACTAATGGAGAAAATGAGTATTTTAGTGAACTTTAAGTGAGTGTGTGTTTGTATGTATGTATTAGTGAGCTTGAATTAGTGTGATTATGTGTTAATGCATGTTATGTGAGTATTCAAAAGTGTTATGTGAGTGTGTATTAGTGTGATTGTGTATGTTATGTAGGTGTTCTGGTGAGCATTATGTGAGTGTGCATTAATGCATGTTATGTGAGTGTATACATGCAGACACACTCTCGCAGTCACTCACAGACACACATATACACAATCACTTAGAGACACACACATACACAGTCACTTAGAGATACACACTCGAATATACACAGTCACACACTCACATATACACCGTCACTTACAGACACACACACACACACACTCACATATACACCATCACTTACAGAGACACACACACACTCACATATACACCATCACTTACAGACACACACACTCACATATACACCGTCACTTACAGACACACACACACACACACACTCACATATACACCGTCACTTACAGACACACACACACACACACACTCACATATACACCGTCACTTACAGACACACACACATACACTCACATATACACCGTCACTTACAGACACACACACACACACTCACATATACACCGTCACTTACAGACACACACATACTCACTCACATATACACCGTCACTTACAGACACACAATCACATATACACAGACACACACTCACATATACACAATCACTCACAGACACACACTCACATATACACAATCACTCACAGACACACTCACATGTGCGCAGTCACTCACAGACACACACTCACATATACACAATCACTCACAGACACACTCACATGTGCGCAGTCACTCACAGACACACACTCACATGTATGCAGTCACTCACAGACACACACTTGCATGTACCTAGTCACTCAGACACACACTTGCATGTACGCAGTTACTCTCATATGCACACTCATACACAGTCACTCACATATACACAATAAATCCCAAACACACTCACAAATACACACTCACATATACACAGTCATTCAGACACACACTTGCATATACACAATCACTCAGACACACACTCGCATATACACAATCACTCACAGACACACTCACATGTGCGCAGTCACTCACAGACACACACTCACATGTATGCAGTCACTCACAGACACACACTTGCATGTACCTAGTCACTCAGACACACACTTGCATGTACGCAATTACTCTCAGATGCACACTCATACACAGTCACTCACATATACACAATGAATCCCAAACACACTCACATATACACAATGAATCCCACACACACTCACATATACACAGTCACACACTCACATATACACAGTCACTCAGACACACACTTGCATACACACACTCACATATACACAGTCACTCAGACACACACTTGCATATACACAATCACTCACAGACACACACACATATACACAGTCACTCAGACACACACTTGCATACACACACTCACACACTCACATATACACAGTCACTCAGACACACACTTGCATATACACAGTTACTCACAGACACACACTCACATATACACAGTCTCTCACAGACACACACTCACAGATATACACAGTGACTCCTAATACACCCTTACACAAACATGTATTTTCTTTTTTTAACGTTAAAAATAGTTTTTGAGGTTTGTCCTCCTCCCTGCTCACTTACCTTTTAGTTGCAGGGAGGGGAATGGCTCAGACCGTGTGGGTAATGCTGCTCTACAGCTTCTTCTGAGAATCCGGATGCTCTAACCTATCACAGCGTGAGGGGGGCGGAGCATGCACCCCTCGCGCTGAGCTCCGCCCACTGAGGTGCGGTTACGTGTGCTGTACTTGGCTCCCTCAATGGAGGAGGATCACTACAAACATACAGGGCGCCCGGCATGAGCAAAGGCGTGCTGCTATCAATCATTGTGATAGCAGCGGCTGCTCTGTGTGCCGGCCAGCAGCAGTCTAGGCGCCCCCATCTTTCACAGCTATACAGCGCCTGGGCGCGGTGCACCCCGTGCACCCGCCCAGAATCGGCCCTGGCAATATATTTGAGACCTATTTGGCTAAAATACTCTTCATTACAAGTGGATTTTTTTTAAACAAGACCGTTTGTAAATGGATAATTTGTCATGTTATTTCAACCATTAAGGGTGCCAATAAGGGAGATGACATGATACCACAATAAAATATGTATTTCTCCTGACTAGAGTTGAACGGACACCTGGTTGTTCGGGTTCGGCATGTTTGGCTGAACTTTGAAAAAATGTCCGGGTCCGTGCACGAACTTGACCCCGAACCCGAACCCCATTGAAGTCACACAAACTTTTGGCCACTAAAATGCCTCTAAAAAAGTTATGGAAAGGGCTAGAGGGCTGCAAAATGAAGTAAAATGTGGGTAAGAGTGGGACAAGTGCCCTGCAAGCAAATGTGGATAGGGAAATAACTTAAAATAACATAAAATACATACAAATTACAAATACAACTGAGCCATAAAATAGCACTAGATGGAATCTTTGATTTTAGCTTTGGAAGAATATAAATCTAAAGCATGGCTGCCAGGAGGATCAACAGAATTATCCATTTCAGAGAGGGTTGGAGTGCAGGGTATTCTCTTTCAGTTTATACTAAGTGACCCATAGGTGTAGGAGGCAGTGACTGTGGCGGTGTAGGTGGAGGAGGAGGAGGAGGAGGTAGCCAACACTGTTTTTTATTTGTTTTTGGTTTTTTAAATTGGGGTAGCCCCCAAAATATTGGGACATATAACAACAGAAAACAAAGAATAAGTGCACTTGAGTATAACACTGACTGGGTGAGGCCGGTATAAATGTCTATTCTGCACAAGGTACAGAGAAGTCTGGTGGGATCCATGCCTGGTTCATCTTAATAAACGTGAGCTTGTCGTGAGCTTGTCTGAACAGTATTGGACTGTTCTATTTGACTCTCAGATATGAAGTGCACCGCAAGACGCAAATGTACTATTTAGCACCCAAAACAATTAGAATTTTTCAAAGTGCGCTGTAAGCTCAGTATTGGACTGTTCTATTTGACTCTCAGATATGAAGTGCACCGCAAGACGCAAATGTACTATTTAGCACCCAAAACAACTAGAATTTTTCAAAGTGCGCTGTAAGCACAATATTTGACGGTTATATTTGACTCTTAGATATGAAGTGCACCGCAAGATGCAAATGTACTATTTACCACCCAAAACTATTATAATTTTTCAAAGTGCACTGTAAGCACAGTATTTGACGGTTCTATTTGACTCTCAGATATGAAGTGCAGGACGCAAATGTAATATTTAACACCAACAAATTGCAGTATTTAAAATGCCTAGATGTTGCCCACTGAGCTAACAGAACAGGATTAAAGTCATGTGCCTGGCACACATGCAGTTGCAAGTGCACTGCACTCTCTGTGGCACTGGGCTCAGGGCAGGGTACAAATATGTAGTATAGCACCCACTAAAAGTTTGCAGATTCAACACCAGAATTTTTTTAAACCTGTCCCTCACAGCTGCAGCATCCTCTCCCTACACTAAGAAAAGCTCATGTGATGTGCGTGTGCGTGACTCCAGCTTATATATAGAGGCTGGGTCACATGCTGCACTGGCCAATTACAGCCATGCCATTAGTAGGCATGGCTGTGATGGCTTCTAAGGGCAAGCAGTCAAACGCTTGTTGATTGGCTGCCCTGCCGAACCCCAAACTCCAACACGAACATACAGTGGAATGTCCGTGTTCGGGTCCAGGGTCAAAAAACCGCAATGTTCGGTACGAACCCGAACAGTGTGGTTCGGGTTCGCTCAACACTAGTTATATGTACTGTAATTCTGTTACATAGCAATGTGGAATTTGTTGGCACTTCATGGCCTTTTTTGGGGCTGAAGAAAGAAGAAAGAAGAAAGAAAAAAGAAGATGGATTATTTTTCACCCGTGGATTTATTTTTTTTTGGTGCACGTTTTTTTTTTTGCGGCGCATATTATGGCTTTTTATTTGGCCTTTTTTGGGGCTGAATAAAGAAAAAAGAAGAAAGAAAAAAGAAGACATCAAATGGTGAGTATAAAATTATTATTTTTTACGGGTTAGTTTATTGCACACCCCCTCACTATTATTAGGGTGAGGAGGGGGTAGGTGGGCATTTTTTTATTGGGGGGGAGTGACTTGGTCCCCCCCCTCATTATTATTTTAAGGTCCCCACCCGCGGGCAATGGGTGGGGACCTGGGAGGGACATTAGGTCCCCGCTCATTATTATTATAGGGTCCCCACCCGCGGGAAATGGGTGGGGACTTGGGGGGGATATTAGGTCCCCCCCTCATTATTATTATAGGGTCCCCACCCGCGGGCAATGGGTAGGGACCGGGGGGGGGACATTAGGTCCCCCCCCTCATTATTATTTTAAGGTCCCCACACGCGGGCTATGGGTGGGGACCTGGAGGGGACATTAGGTCCCCCCCTCATTATTATTTGCGGGGGGGGGGCTGGCACAGGTAGGGGCAGCAGGATTTTACCTGTGCCAGCTCCCCCCCTTATTGCACTAGTGACTGGGCAGCAACTCATGTCATTGCAAGTCATTGCCCCCTACTCGCGGCAATGCCCGCAGCAATGCTCTGCAGCCATTCAAAACGCGCCATTAAATCGCCGAACCCCGAACCCAAACCCGACATACAGTGGAATGTCCGTGTTCGGGTCCGGGGTCCAAAAAACGTAATGTTCGGTACGAACCCGAACTTTGCGGTTCGGGTTCGCTCAACTCTACTCCTGACACCATAATATTTATTGTTTTCTAATTTCATTTGTTTCAGGGAAACATAGCATTTTCCTTTATTAATGACACATCCCTATAAGCCTCCCAATCAGTTTAGTAAATTCAATACTGAGTGGATTTAGTATATATCTTATAATTATCTGTTTTCTAAAGTGTTTGACTTTCCAGCACTCAAGCAGTTAAATGATGGCTGTCAGCTCCTAATAATTAATTTTCTCATGCAGGTTGTGCTGTTGTTTAATTGCTTTTCATGTTGAAACGGGTCATATAAAATTAAAACCTTCTATGTGGAGAGGGAACTTTTGAAATTGGTTCACATAGACAGACAGTGACTCACAGCAGTAATCATCTGATTTTGCTCTTTATTTAGTTTTGAGGACATATAATGAATTTAATCAATCAGCCCAAATGAGTTTGCAGGTGTGCAGAAAGTTAACACGCAATGAATCAATGGAAGGCAGGGAAGATCTGTGGTTCATTAATGCCTATTGTGGTTTCACACATGCCTATTGATACTGAAGGAGAATAAAATGACTACATGATGCTAGAGTTGCAATGAAATTCTGCATAGGATCAACAAGTTACCATGTCTAAAAATGGTGGTGAGATGGCTCAGGGGGCTAATGCACTGCTTGTACAATCTGTTCATTTCTCATGGGTGCAGGTTTAATTTCCAGCAGGGCCAAAACCCCCCAGGACATACTTGGAAATGAGAAAATAGCTCAACATACCTTTCCTGCTTGTTTTATTTGAAAAAGAAATATCCACCCTGTGTTGAAAGTTACCGGCCACATATACCTTTTGCAGGCAGCTTTGCAGTTGCATATGTGATCAGAAGTAAATCAATTTTCTAATCAAGTAGTGGATCCCAAACAACCATGTTGATTAGTTCATTGATTTATTTCTGATCACATATGAATTGTACAAAATGTTAGACAGCATGCAAAAGTTATATGTGGCCAGTAAAAAAAAATCACCCTATTGCCTCCTTTTTTTTTACTGGTCACATGACTTTAACTTTAGAAGTTATATTTGAACAAAACTAAACCAATTATTATTATTCAACCAAGGTGGATCTCCCACAGAACCACGTTGATTAGTTGATTTATTTTGGTTTGGTCACTGCAAGGCAGTGTGTGAAAATTAAATTTGGCCAGAACAAAATGGCAGAGGAGGCTTTACCCAGTAGTGAGTTATAGATCTTTACTGCTTTTACTATAGCTCTTTTCTAATACTTTGGCCAGCTAAATGTTAAAATCACTCTATATATTAGGCTTCTGTACATGTTTTTTAAATATTTTTCTGACTTGTTTTCTCCAGATAACAAGTCAGAAAAATGTTCAAAATTCATGGCCTCTCTGGGTTTCTTTACTCCTGACTAGAAATCGCTATAAAAATGACCTTGGATGAGTTTCCACTTCTTAAAGGAACAGTGCTATGATTTACCAGTATGGACCTACGACTAAGCGTGGTGACACGCGAAACGCGTTAGGTGGCCTTCCCTTTTCACTTTATCATCCATGGATTGTACCTTACCCTGTTTGTTTGGATTTTTGGAAAGCATTAAAGCACTTTATTCATTCACTACTTGGCAAGTGGAGTGCACACTTTGTTCTACTTAATGCTATGATTTACCAGTATTTCCTCTAATTATCTTTCAATTTAAGGGCAATCTAAAATATTGCTAAAAAGTTTATACAACAATATAGATACCAGTGTGTATAAAACTGTAAAGAAAACCTCATTGAAGAAGCACCAGTTTACCTGTGTTAAAGCCTGTGTATCTCTTTCACTCTGCTAAGATAAGCTATTCAAATCCCATCTGTCTACAGTAATGGAAACTATTACATTATCAGCAGCATCTCTTTGTGATTACATTGAATATGAGTCAGCCTTTTATCTCTGCCATCAATTATAACTTCTAAAGAATAAGCAGAAATAGAGAAAGATATGTAAATGCAATCAATTTGTAAAACAAATAACATTAGAAATTGCAATCCTATATACATATTAAAATAATTTGGTGCATTTTATTTTACTGAATGTAACATGAATACATGGAGAATACATCCTGCAAATGTGGTAATGAATGATACCGAAAGGAATTCCAGAATGCTTGGAATAGGTAGAAAAATAATCATATGTTTTGGACAATACAGAGTTAGAAAAGTTGAGTTAATTGCTTTGGCTCGCATGTAATCTTTAGGATTATGTGGCTTATATAGGACCCTCTGATATCATTGAAGTTAAGAGCGTTTGCTAACATAATATATTCTACCAGTATAGAATTTCCATTACCTGTCTTTCAAAAAAAATTCTAGTTCCTTTTGGTTTTGGCAATTTATCAATGAAGAGGTCAGGGGGTGCCAATTCAGATGACCACATTGTCGTTTTATTCAGGGATGCTTATGAAAAACACATAGTTCAGGGCCACATAGGCTAAAATGAAGAGGACAGACTAGTCTACATCTTAGTGATAACAGCCCTGAAAAATACATTTATCATAGGAGTCCATGAATGAAACAACAATGTGCTCACCCTCGTGCCATTTTGACCTCTGGCAATAGAGCCGTTATTGCTCCTTATTTGGAGGAGCGCGCTTTATTACATCAGAAGGCAGAAGGGGAACAAAAAGCTAATACGGTACTTCTGTTGCTGATGACTTGTAAATAAACACTGGGTGTAATGACTGAATAATGTGTATGAAATGTTTTCTCTTTGTTTGTTTGTTTGTTTGGAGCTATGTTTGTCTGCGGGAGATCTCTGTGCACTGCAGGGGTTTAGCCCTGTTATTTAATCTTCCTTGTTGATTTGTGCCGTGGGTGGATATTAGGAAGGCATTTAAACAAGACCTGATGTGGCATTTCCTGTGTTTACTTAATTTGAATGGGTCTTTAATTATTTAAATTTCCTACAGTCTCCTTTTTCTTTAATCATGACAGTCAGGCAGAACATCGATAGGATGTACATAGAAGATGCATAGAACAAAGAAACCATCTATAATAAGTAACTAATGACCAGAGAGATCCATTTTATACCAAGATTCAGGGCGAGTGCTATATATTCATCTTGGGCAATGGGACCAAAATAGACTCAGCAAGCACTAACTTAGACAAGTATATAAAATAAGTGATGCTGCTAAAATGCAATCACACAAAGAAATTACCACACTCACATAACAAATTAAAATTATTTAAAAGGTAAGGTTTACCTTAAACATAAATAAAAATGTCTAAGATGTAAAACTATTGGTCATATCATGGTCAGCCCACCACTGTGTCACTGTGTCATTCAATATTGGTGGGTCCTAAAATGAAACGTTTAAGAACAGTTTAATCTCTTAATATTAAAAACAAATATCTACCAAAAACCTTCCTATATTCCATACACTGAAACCCTCTTACAAATGATGGAAGGCTCTTGACACTAGTTATGGAGTTCCTATCATGACAAAGAAAACAAGAATATGGATTTTGGTTGAACCTTTGAAGTTTTGACCAAGTTTCTTCCATTCACATCACAGTCTTGCTGTATGTAACGAAGGCAGGTGTTTGGTTCCGTGCATAGAATAGATTAAACGACCCACCAATATTAGTGCACTTTGACACAGTGGTGGACTGAGCAGAATATGGCCCTATCATTTGACTGAACCTCCATTTCTTTCCTCTTAGGTTTTTCCTTTCCTCATAGGACATTTAGACTCTGCCTTGTGAGTTCATCAGTCTCTTTATGCGGTGTCACAGTTCTTCCTTTTGTCTAACTTTACATTTATGTCCAATGTTGGAGAATATGGAAACGTGATATTTTCCAAACTGAATTCTATACACATCTTCAACAAACATACTATTTAGTAGACCTGGGTATTTGTGTTTGGATGAAAATCGTCACTTTCATCCATACATGCCTATAATAGCATATTTCTTAAAATACATTTATGATTGTAATTGTTTATTAACATATATTATTATGGCATATATGGTACAATTACCATTTTACGGTGCATTGCCAAGCAATGTGGCTATCCACACCCTGGACATGAAATAGTACCGTGTTACACAGATGGCAAGCTGAGTAGACCCTTAAATAAAAAATAAATCTAAAAATAAACATATTAAAATAAATTAATAATATAAAAAATATTATATTATTGTTATATATATTATTGTAATGTGTGTGTGTGTATATATGTATATATATTATAATACAAAATATTATTAATCAGTGTTTCATTGGCATGGTAATAGTTTTAATATGTCATAATAGCATCATTTTTACTAAAATTTCAATGATTGCAATGTATTATTAAAATATGTTATTATTGCATAAATGATGCATGTTCACATCAATGAATTGAATTTAAAAAGACACGTATCACATACGCCACTTTGTAACCACAGTAAAAGTTGGGAAATGGCCACATATACATACATATATTACGTTATACATCACCATAACAACTCTTGTTGTATAACAATGCCAGTAATGTCTTGCCAGCTATTGGTTGGTTTCGCATCACTGGCTATTGTTCACTGTCAGCAGTTGTTAGGTTATACGTACCCTCCTTCCATAATGCCACGTGTATCACAGCACCATTTCATGTCCACAGTGGTTAATGGTGTATTGCCAAGCAATGTGACCATCCACACTGTGGACATGAACTAGTACCGTGATACACGTCACTTGACGTTATATTTTATTGTAAAATATTATTTTTTTTTTTATATATAATTTTAATATTTTATTTATTTTCGATTAATTTTTTGTTCATGCTGACGTCATTCTATGGACAGGATCAAAGCTACCATTTTGGCTACCGAAATGTCGGCTCAAAATCGTCCAAATCACAAATTTTCATGGTGATTTGATATCACTTTGGTGGTCTCTTAGTAGTGCGAATTTAAGCGATATTTGGATTCGAATTCCCAAAACAAAAATAATGGCTGAATTTCGGTTTGGATGAACCAAAAATGTTGTTTTCATCTGAGTACTTTGAGACAAAACAGAAATTTCAGCAGCGACCAAGTCTACTTTTTAGTTTGAAACCCATAGTCAGGTTTTGGGAGAAAGTTGGCCATTAAAAAAATGGCTTGAGGGCAATGGAGGGAATAGCATGGTGGCTATTTTATTGACAACCCAGTGGCAACCCAATCTGATGAGAATGCTTGTTTGTTGTTAATTTCTACATTAAAGGATTTGAGGATCATGTCTGAAACATTGTTTTTACTTTTAGATTAGGTAGCAGACGACTAAAACAGCATTTACCTGCATTGTAGAAATTGACCAGTAGATGGCACCACAAGCTTTGGTAAATATGTACATTTTGTGGAGAGTTCAAACTCATAATTATTTCTTTCAGCTCATTATTGTTAAGCAGGGTGTCAACATGCAACTATGTCTGTGTGGATGTTCACCGTGCATATTAAAATATTAAAATCTATTATTTGTTAGACTTTGGACTTAATTAGTGCTACATAAACATACAAATTAGTTTAGTGTTTATACAATAAAGAACATTCAGTATAGTGAGGAAAATATCTACAAATCCACTATATCCTAATAGCCAAAATTGTGAATTTGGTTACAGCTCTCACTGTACAGCAGCATGAGGCCGTCTGAGTATCAATGAGATTGAAGATTGAAGATATTTTAATAAACATTCACTGTGAAAAGAACCATCATGTTTAGAATTCTTGAGTTTCTTTAATGTATTCTTAAGTATCACTGGAAGGTGATTGTAGGTATCTACTACTCTTTCAGTAAAAGACTATTTTCACTCTTAATTCCTTGGTATATTGAAACGTTTCTCATGTGGAAGGTTGCAACTTTGGACATTTTAAACAGGATATATATAACTTTCACGTGGTAGAAGTAATATGAGTCCAGAAGGAAATCAAAAATCCCATAGAACCACCTTGAATAATCTAAAAGATTTTCTTTCTGGTCATACATCATTTATGCATACTGCAGGGTGTGTTATTTGTACCAAGTAAAATTACATAGGTGACAACCCTGTTAAAGGACAACAAAACATTTATTATTCACTTGTACTTCTGTGACTAGTACAGAGAGAGACCCTCGTTTTAATAGGGAATCAACAAGCAAAGAGCTTTAAGGAAGCAAGTGTTAAACAAAAGTTTAGTTGTATTTTAATGTTTTTACATTTTCCTAGCACTTTTTATTTGTAGAATCATGTACCATTTTAATGACTTTTTATTACTGAATTATTTTTATTCTTTTGAATGGTCTCCAGTATTGGACACAGTACTAAATAAGGTTTCACTGGCAAATGATCAATTATATACATTTCATGCTTACTGCTGCTAACCATATAACCATATTTTCACTGCAAATTTTTGAAATCCTGAACAATTTGGATTATGTTATGATAAAAATCAAAACAGTAAAACATTAAAATGGATGTGTAATTCCCAGTATTAATTATTTGTTAACAATATTACAATTTTCAAGGTTTATCATATAAAATATGTTTTATTAGGGATGTGATCTAATTTTTCAGTTATTTTTCAACCTTAAATTTGAAACATGAATACATAATGCACAATAAAAAGATTATTTTTTTTAGAGAGAATTAGTTTAAAATTGATCATAATAAATGTAAGATTAATATTGTTTTCTATGGAAACGACAGTGGTAAAATTACAGATACTTACCCAAAATTAAAGGGTCTAAATTAAATATGACATATTGTAACCCCCCCAAAAATCATATCACATAAGAGACATAGAAGATTTGGAAAAAATAGAAAGTTATGATAATCTCATGCCAAGAAAGAAAAAATAATTTGTATTGTTTGGTAAAAATTTGGTAAATTAAAAAATCGTTTTTTGTTTTAATGAATTAACAAATGAAATATTCATTGAAATGTGAATTTATGGTGATTATGGCGGATTAATAACTTGCTTTATTTATCATGCTTTTTAGATATAATAAGAAATGGAATATATTTGGTCCATAACATCCAAATTGCAATTAATACATAAAACACATTAACAAACATGGATTGTCTCCATAAAAACTGAAACAGTAACTTAATAGTAGTTTTTAGTTTGTAAAAAAAAAAAAAATCCATGATATATAGATTCAAATGAGGATATGAAGATTCAGTTTAACTGAGAGTTACAAATGAATAAACAATATCTTACAATTTCCCCATACAAATTTCCACTACATGTTTTAAAATTCTTCTGGAAAAGGACTTACATTATGTTTTTAACGGTATATTCAAATATGGTTCATTTTAATTAATAAACATTGATGAATGTGATAATTATTAATCAAAATGGTTAAAAAAAATAATTCTGGAATTTCTTATATTTCATAAAAAAATTGTAAAATAGTGTTATTTTCACTTTATTTTTCATTGTCATTAAAACTATGTAAATATAGTATCTTTAAATAAATGTGTGCATATTGAGTAATGGTCATATATTGGACATAACACCCTTTTAAACAGTAAAGATAAGTTGTGCTCTTTTACATAATGTTTTTTCTTTAGAATTCCAAACAATTGATACTCCTGCTTTTAAAGAGACTAATATTTTGTATATTGTGTTACTGATTTTATTCCCATGATAACATTGAGTTGTTCATTACAATGTATCATTTTTACCTGCAACTTAATCTAACGTATAATTTTACACAACTCTCAATATGATCATGGCACAGTGACCTGAGGCGTTAATATACAGTATCAGTGCGTGCTGCGGATTATCAAGGCGTAGAAGTAATGAAAACTATTTGGTAGAAGACTTGTTTCTCAGATTGTCTGTTTTGAAATAGTGCCAGGTTTTCTTCAGTGTTTTAACTCTTTCATGACCAGACAAGTTAAGGGGAAAAAAAACCCCCCAGCAAAATCCTGATCTGTACTTATCTACCATTTTATTGTTCAATGTGATTTAAAAGATCTAAATGATTTTTCCAACTCCAGTCAAGGACTTTCTGTTTTTCCCTCCACTCTACTGGAAAGCTGTTCTATGCATCCGCCACTTCGACTGCAAAGCCATAGGTTTGAAAGTATTTTATTAACCCATTTAAGCTGCTCCTTTATTAAATAAATAGATTACGCTAGGCTACTTGTGCAGCCATTTTTTTGCCCCCAAAATATCATTTCATTTATACATTTGCTTGCATTTTGGCAAGCACAAACATATTGTGCTTGCCCTAAAGTATCAAATGAACACATGTATGTAATGAACACATGTATTTAAAGAACACATGTATGCACTATTAAAACTAGTTTAAGCATTTTACTGCTTTAAAAAAAATAAAAAATATATATATATTTCTGGATGCAGATGTGAATAAGTAGCCAATTTATGGTTAGCATTTTTACAAAATGTTTTGAAACAATTTTAAAATGTTATAGAATTCCAAATTTGTTACCAATTTATATATACAATGTAGGTTTTTATATGGTTTTTATAATATATATACTTCTATATCTCCTATCTTGATAAAGACTCTGTACCAGAGTCTATAACTATATATATATATATATATATATATATATATATATATATATATATATATATATATATATATATATATATATAAACACATATCATAAATCCCTGAAAGTAGTAAATGGTAAACCTCTTAAAATGTTATTATAATTTTTGTATTATAATTGGTTTGGCTATCAAATGTATACTTGAAATTTTGAGTTTATTCAAACCTATATACAGAGATAAGAATTACATAGTACAATATTATGTATTTTAACATTCAAGGCTATTTCTGTATGTACTTTTAAGAGGATATGCCATTCTGTTTTGATTTGTAGAACATATTTCAGTGTAAGAGGAAGTGAACAGATCTGTTAGGAGAGATCCCACCAGTTTATTAAAATGATCTTGCCATAGCACCCAACATTTTTTAACCACCTTATGTAGTTTTGTCCACTTTGGGTGATTTTTCCTTTAATTTAGCTTCAGTTTTAAAGATATTAATGTTGTTAGGTGCAGTCTGTTTTATCTTGTCAAAGACTTGCTTTGTTCCTTTTTTTTAAATTTTTTTATTACAAATCCGTATGATTATTCACTTGTCTGTCCTGAGTTCACCTCCTTTCTTCCCACCTGTTCTGAAGCTGTCAGGACAAAAGCAAGGACTGGGATAAATTAATTGGGATCTGTAATCATAACAGTTAGACCAAGATGGCTGCTCCCAGAGAGGTCAACATTTGGGTTTATAGATCCACTGTAAGGATAGTATACAATGTCTCCATTAAGGTAAATAAGTGAAGATGAGTGGAATATTTTTTTCCCAGAATCTACTGAGTTGATGATCTTGGTTTTCAGATATTTAGAAAGTAGATACAGAGATTAATTTGACTCTCCAAAACATGTCAACAGATGAAAACCAAATATTATCAACTCAATAACACTGTACTGAACAAAGAAGGGAGTGGATGGGAATGGGAAACATATCAGTTTAGGCAAGTATTCCACTAGGAGCCCAACTGGCTGTTAAAATGGACACATGGCTTGCTGTTTTATGGATGCAACTGTTAGATTTTGTAGGCTCATGTTTCAGCTTAAATCAGCTTAAATGTCATCACTAGGAACACGTTATGTTAAAGTGATATTAAATAGTGAGTATTAAATTTGTCCATACCGGGGCACCAAACATAATTTTTTAAATTAAAAGTTTAAAAACAAGTTTTGAGTGTCGGGAGCTCCACCAATGGAGATGTTTGACATAGAAGAGTTTTGGACTTCTCCTAGCGGTCAGATCTTCCAGACATGAGACAGGTTCTGTCTGGTCCTACCATAAATAATCTGTTCTCCAGGATATTTACATTATTGTTCCAGTATGGGTCTAGAATGATCGCTATTGATGTATCAGGTCATGGCTGGTAAACCTGTGACCTAGTTTCACCCATAATATTGTGCCTCTTAGTGGATGTGCTAATAAACCAAGGAGGGCCCCTGGGTTATGGTGTTTAATGTGGGGGGTGTCTACAGATTTGTAAATTTATGAGTCTGGTGCACACGTGTACAGTAACTAAAACAAAAATATCCCATGCATATTAATGGGAGTCCATCTGTGAGCATGTGAGGGCTTAGCAGTTCATAATTCACAACAAAAGCAATATTATAGAATGAGAATGTCCCATACTGTGGTCAGAGTTATTATCTATGGAGTTTGGACTCTCGGAGACCTTAGGTTTTTAACATGGTGCCAGTTACACGCATCACTCCATGTCTGAAACTTCAGCCACATTTATGGATTTGAAAGATCATTTTGAAAGCTTTTGTGCTTTGTTCCTTTCCAAATCACATTGGACAAAGATGTCTCTCCACCCTTTGAAGTTAGCGTGAGTCTTTACTGGAGACCCAATGTACAATTAAACATTAGAGGACACGATTTGAATCTTTAATAAACTTGTGGTATACACGAGAAAGCCTAGAGTGCTTGATTTTCTAATTTTTAAGGCTATTTTTTGTTGTTGTATGGAATGCATTGGATAGGATGAAAAAGGGATTAAACAATATGGTGACCATATGTGACCCCAAATCAAGTAAAGGAATAAAGACATACAATTGTTTACTGTTTACAAATGCACTGTATTATATTTGTAAGTGACATAAATATAGTAAATATGAGTACACCAAGCTAGTTCAATATCAAACAAACTAGTATTTATAAAAAAAAAAAAAAGTATTTTGACTGATTGAAACATAAGGGTCTACTTAATAAAGAAATAATTGCAGGGAATTGAGACGAGAATTTAGATTTTTAGGCCAAAGTAGCCGAGTAGGAAAAATTCTCCAATGAAGCTGAATGGGAGAATTTTTCCAACTTGGTTACTTTGCTCTTACTTTTGAAATTCCCATCTCAATTCTCTTTTTATTGAGTACACCCTAAAAAATCTAATCTAATTTAACAGTCTGTATCTAAATGTCACTATATCTTAGAACACTCTGGGCAGTCATCAGATGTTGGATAGAAATTCCTTATATGATAGGTTGCCTTTAGTTTGAGAACCTTATGCAGCTGTATATTTTAATCTAGTAAAGCATCCAACATTTTTTTGAATATTGGTTGCCAAATACAGGTAAAACCCCCTTGATTCTTTAGAATGTGATGGTGCTATAACACAATGCTCTGGTGGCTCCCATGATGCCATCTCGCTTTCAGTTCCGCAATAAAGAGGATCTCGGAACTCACATTGATCTCGCTAGTATAGTTAATATCGCGGGGTGAGTCCATGGATCCTGAGCTACACATTATAGCTGGGCTCACGCGTATATTGACTACCAAAGCCACTTCAGGTGGCAGTGTATTCCACAATTTGGCCACCCTAACAATAAAGAAACCTTTTTTGGTGTTTACGGTTTATAAAGAGATCTCCATGAAGTTCTTTGCATTGACTTTGAACATGTTTGTAAGGGTATGTTTAACACCAGTGACACATATTTAGTGACAGACAGGCTTTCTATCACTTTGAAGAGATTAAACCATTTTCTACTGTTTGAGGGGAATGGTATAATCTGACCAAAGGTCTAGGGAGCCTGTCTGTCACTACACATGTGCCACTGATGTTAAACTATAATAAACTGGACAAGATACTGCTAATTGTGTGGCACAAGTGACACCTGTTTTTTCCCCAACCCATCTGTCTTATTGAAAATTATGCTTTGTCAGTTAAACTAAAATCTAATAATTTTTTATTTCTTTGTAAACCAGATGTTTTCCTATAGGACAGCTACAGCGGAAGCCAACATCTCTGATACCACAATCTGCCAACCCGGCCTACATGTTGGCAGCATTAACTCTGGGCAATGTGTTTTTCTTTATTTTGGGGTTTTGTGCGTGGAATTCATTTGATGAAAGCCTGCAAACTCTTTGGCATAATTAGCAGGATACAAAAGTTGCAGACATAACAAACAGGATGGAAGAGAAACACACAAACTTATAGTGGGGGCTTGGGCCTTGCTTAACACCATCCTGTTTACAACTTTTCAGGAATGAGGCCTCAGTGGTTTGTCGTAGGCCTCATTTGCTTCTTGTTAAGTATTTACTTGCCAAAACCAATCAGATGGGCAAAACATGGAGGAAAGCAAAATTTAACTCTCAAACGACTGTTATGGTCATGTTTGTGTCCGTATGGTTACTGAGTATTGTTATAGGTTCAAAATGACATAAGATACTTTGGGCATTTAGGCATTTTATACATACACCAGTGGGGTCTCCCGCCATGTAGCTGCACAGAACCACCAAGGGTTCTCATAAAGGTATGGGGAATAGGCTTGCCACCTGGCTGCTATTTTACTGGCAAAAAATTGGCATCAGGCCAGTGTTAAGTCTATGGAGACAGTAGCAAGGCCGGTATTTTTCTGAAGAAAAGGGGGCAACCCTAATGGGGAATGGAGGGGCACAATGACAACATTGTGACATACTTGTGGGGTGAAAGAAAGCAGGGACAAGCTGGGCACAAAGACAAGTGGTTTGGGAGACAAAATGGCACATGCAATCTGTTTGGGGACAACGATGGCACAGACAAGCTGTTTGGGCAAAGATGGCAGTGACAAATCTATGGGGACACAGATATTACTGACAAACTGTATGTGGATAAAGATGGCACTGACAAGCTGTTTGGTGGCATTGTTAAGCTATTTGGGGCAAATGTGAAACTGTTAAGGTGTTTGGGGACAAATGGGGCACTGAAAAGCTGTTTGGAAACAAATATGTCACCAACAAGCTGCTTTGGGACTGAGATGACACCGACAAGATGCTTAGGGACAAAGATGACAAAGGTGGAGCCTAAAGAGGAAAGGGTGGATCCTAAATAAGAAATGGTGCATCTAGGCAGGAAAGGGATGGAGTAAATGGATATTCAAGGTGTGTGAATTTAGTCAGGCCTAGGGTAGCATAAACCCTAAATACACCATTGTATATTAGGGGCTATGAGACATTGATGCTGGGGATTTGAAGCAGATAAATGTATGGAACCTATAGTTTAGTCCTATTGGGAATTCCCATACTTGTAACATGAAGAATTGATCATGATCATTAAAGGACTGTTTAAAATGTGATGAATATACTGAAAATTTAGCAAATAAAAAGAACAGAATTTAAAGCAACTGGGTAGATTAAGAGAAAAATGTGTTTTAAATGTGTCCTTTGTTTATGAAATCACCTGTGGCTTGAAATGCAAATGAACTGCTTTCAATGAGAAATGTGTGATTTGAATATCAATCCATAAAGTTATGTAGGGCTGAACTATGCATACAAAACAGTACTGGAAACAACTGTATATGGACCACTGTACCAGCCCTATAGCATTGCACCATTATTATTTTATTGTTCAGAATAGGATTAAACCATACCTTTTTAAAGAAAATTTGAAAAAACACTGTTAATAGATAAGATAAATATTTAATCTAAAGTAAGAAATTACAGTGATTTCCTTCTGAAATGCTGTAGGATATATAAATAAGTCTGTATTACTTGTTTTCTACACCTGAGGAAGCTATTTGAATAGCGAAACGTGTTGTGTCCATCGTAGATATTAATCTGTTTGTACATTGAGCGTCCAAGTTTTTTGTTGTTACAAAGTTTCATCTGATATTGGGACTCTTTTCTACATTAAGATCATCTCATACATTTACAGTGTAAGATGATATTTGCACATTAAATCTTTTTCTTGGATGCTATCTTATGGTATCTTTTTTTCTATTATTTGTAGCCCATTTCTCTGGAAGAGCATTTTTGTTATTCGTTGTGGGCCTTGTATACAAGGAAGGAACACTACTCACTTGATTTTTGCTCTCCTATATGTGCAGTGGTGTATCTTGATTTTGTGCTGCCCTAGGCAGACAAAATCCGGGCACCCCCCTACCCAAGCTGCACACCCACGTTACACACCTAAGACATGCCCCATCACCTCCATTTCATGACCCCACATCACACATAACATTCAGACTCACATCAAGCTCATACTCCCATCACACACACACACTCCTACTCCCATCACACTCAGTCACACACACTGTCTCCCATCACACTCAGTCACACACTCCTACTCCCATCACACTCAGTCACACACTCTGACTCCCATCACACTCAATCACACACACTGTCTCCCATCACACACTCTGACTCCCATCACACCCAGTCACACACACTGTCTCCCATCACACACACTCTGACTGCCATCACACTCAGTCACACACACTGTCTCCCATCACACACTCTGACTCCCATCACACTCAGTCACACACACCGTCTCCCATCACACACACTCTGACTCCCATCACACTCAGTCACACACACTGTCTCCCATCACACACACTCTGACTCCCATCACACTCAGTCACACACACTGTCTCCCATCACACACACTCTGACTCCCATCACACTCAGTCACACACACACTGTCTCCCATCACACACACTCTGACTCCCATCACACTCAGTTACACACACTGTCTCCCATCACACACACTCTCACTCCCATCAGCACTTACCTTTGTCCCTGGTGGCAGGCAGCATGGTCCCTGCATGCTGCCTGTTCGGCTTCCCGGCGATTGTGCCAACAGGTCACGTGACCGGGCGCGCTTATTACGTCAGCGCGCCCGTCACGTGACTGTCGGCACTTCCGTGTCACACTGCACGGGGAGCCGAACAGGCAGCTCAGAGGTTTCTCTGTGCTGCCTGTTCGGCTCCCCGTGCAGCCTGGCAGGCAGAGCGATGGTGAAGGGGGATCTTCCGATCCCCTCTCACCTCCGTCTCTGCCTGCAAGCGCAGTCTTTTTTTTTTTTTTTTTTTAAAGGGCTGGGTTTTTTTTTAAAAAAAAAAATAAAAATAAAAAAAATTTCAGTGCTGGGGGGCGCTGCCGCCCCCCAAAATTTGCCGCCCTAGGTAAATACAGCACTGTATATGTGAGAGAAATTCCAACAACTACTTGCGTGTTTGTCTATATATTCATCCAATCAGGTCCGGCCTTAGGGGTGTGCGACCTGTGCGAGCGCACAGGGCGCAACACTCCAGGGGGCGCCCTCCCGTAAAAAAAATAAAAAAATAAAAAAAAAAAGCCGGTAGAGGCACTGGCTGGGGGAGATCAAAATATCCCCCTCTACCAGCCCTCTGCTCGGCAAGCTCTGCTAGATCCCGGGAGGGGGCGGAGCTAACCGATTGAGAGGTGTAGCTCCACCCCCACCCTGTGAAGCAGAGCAGCGTCTGCTTCACAGTGAGCCACTGGCAGCATGAGTAAGTGCTGCTCGGCTCCCTGTAAGCATGGGGAGCTGAGCAGCACCTTCTCTTGCTGCCCATGGCTCCCTGTAATGCAGACTGTGCTCTGCTTCACAGGGTGGGGGCGGAGCTACAACGCTGTGCCGGTTAGCTCCGCCCCCTCCCTGGATACAACTTTGCAGCCAAAGGTAGGGGAGGGGGGAGAGAGAGGCAGAACAGGGGTTAGGGGGAGACAGACAGACAGAACAGGGGCAGGGGGGGAGAGACAGAACAGGGCTAGAGAGAGATAACAGGGGGAGGGGGAGAAAGAGAGACAGAACGGTGGATGGGGGAGAGACAGAACAGGGGAGGGGGGAGAGAGAGACAGACAAAACAGGGGCAGGGGGGAGAGACAGAACGGGGGGAGAGAGAGATAACAGGGGGAGGGGGGAGAGAGAGCCAGAACAGTGGATGGGGAGAGCCAGAACAGTGGATGGGGTGAGAGAGACAGACAGACACAACAGGGGCAGGGGGAGAGACAGAACTGAGGGAGAGAGATAACAGGGGGAGGGGGAAGAGACAGAACAGGGGAGGGGTGAGAGAGAGAGAGACAGACAGAACAGGGGCAGGAGGGAGAGAAGAACTGGGGGGGGGAGAGAGATAACAGGGGGAGGGGGAGAGACAGAACAGGGGAAGGGGGAGAGAGAGAGACAGACAGAACAGGGGCAGGGGGAGAGACTGAACTGAGGGAGAGAGAGAAAACAGGGGGAGAGAGAGAGACAGAACAGGGGGAGGGTGGGACAGAACGGGACAGGGGGGGAGAGACAGAACAGGGGACGGGGGACGGGGGAGAGAGAGACAGACATAGCAAGGAAGAGGAAAGGGACTAACATGGGAAGGGAGAGAGACACATACATAGGGGGGTGAAAGAGACGGGGGGGCGCCACGGGGGAAGCCCGCACAGGGCGCCGGAATACTTAAGGCCAGCCCTGCATCCAATATACCACACTATATTATTGTGTTATATTTTCTTTTTATGTTTTTTATGTATGAGAGCAACATCATTATTTGAAGAACAATTTAAGTAAATTACTTTATTGTTTGACCCATGTGGGATTTCATATTTTTACTATGCATTTGTGAACACAGAGCAACCTTGGTGTATTCTATGCACTTTGTGTATTTGCATTACAAGGGTTGGCAGGTGAGCCCCACTTTTAAGGTGAAAATGTTTTTCTTTCTGATAGCGCTGATTTTCTTTTTAAGGGCACATTATAGGAAATGCTAAAAGTAACTGAGAAATAATATACATAATACTTTGTTTTCCTAAAATTAAATTAGTCATCTATAGAGTTGAGTGGACACCTGGATGTTCGGGTTCGGCAGGTTCGACCGAACTTCGAAAAAATGTCCAGGTCCATGCTCAAATTTGACCCCGATCTTGACCCCGAACCCCATTGAAGTCAATGGGGACACAAACTTTTGGCCACTAAAATGCCTCTAAAAAAGTCATGGAAAGGGCTAGAGGGCTGCAAAAGGAAGTAAAATGTGGGTAAGAGTAGGACAAGTGCCCTGCAAGCAAATGTGGATAGGGAAATAACTTAAAATAACATAAAATACATACAAATTACAAATACAGCTGAGCCATAAAATAGCACTAGTTGGCCGCCTTAAAAAGTTGGGAGAAAGAACTGAGTCTTTCTATTCAGCCTGAGAAATGGTGCAAAACATGGTCTCAGCTGGCTAGAAGTACCCATTGTTTGAACTTGCAGGAACAGTTCTATAAGCTTGCACATCGTTGGTACATGGTGCCGTTAAAAATGCATAAAATAAATAATTCTAACTCTGAAAAATGTTGGCGGTGCGGCAAACTGCCGGGCTCCTTCCTGCATATATGGTGGGCTTGTGAAAAGGTGGCGGAGGCATGGGACAAAATATACAAATTGATTGCGGACATATCCGTAACGCCCGCGCCAGAACATTCTCTGTTACACTACAATATGGAGGGGATACCAGATAAAAGTAAAACCTTTGTTTTACATTTATTTATGGCAGCGAAATTGGTGATAGCCAAGAGTTGGAGAAGCTCTGAAGATCTAACTTGGTCAAGGGTTTTAAACCTTACTAACCATTTTTGTCTAATGGAAAGAGGATATTATCTCGCGCACTATAAAGTAGGAAAGTTTAATTACATGTGGCGCCAGTGGCTGGACCGCTTCCCTTTGCACTCACATGACCCTTCCACATAAAAAAGGCTGACGCTAAGATTAATGATAAGAAGAAGAGAAAGTATGTAAAGGGGGAATTTTAAAGTGGACGCAATAAATATATCACACAAGCCTTGTAGAATAGATTTAGGGAATGGCCAGGTTTGCACATTCGTGTTGTTTGTTAGTAGTTGTTGTGGGTCTTGTTTGTATGGTGGAGTTCCCTGGTGGATACACAGATCGAATTTTAATACCAGTATTGAATAAAAGGTAATTTATCAGCAATTCCTAAAGGAGAAGGAAAGGGTCACTGTGTAATCAGTAAATGAAATAACACTTGGCAAATGACACAAGGATGACTCACATAGAAGATTAGAGCACACTGGAAACGACATAAAGAGAAGAAAGGGAATGAAGGGACAAGGGACAAAAAGGAAAAGATGATAAACTATATCCACAAATAGGGAAAGAAACACCATTGTACTTAAAGCAAGGTGTATTCTTGAATATTTAGTCTGAGTGTCATAAAAAAATAAATAAAAAAAAAAAAATTTGCACTAGTTGGAATCTTTGATTTTAGCTTTGGAAGAACATAAATCTAAATCTAAAGCATGGCTGCCAGGAGGATCAACAGAATTATCCATTTGAGAGAGGGTTGGAGTGCAGGGTATTCTCTTTCAGTTTATACTAAGTGACCCATAGGTTGAGTAGGCGGTGACCGTGGCGGTGTAGGTGGAAGCGGCGCTGGAGGAGGAGGAGGAGGTAGCCAACACTGTTTTTTATTTGTTTTTGCTTTTTTAAATTGGGGTAGCCCCCAAAATATTGGGACATATAACAACAGAAAATAAAGAATAAGTTCACTTGAGTATAACAATGACTGGTTGAGGCCGGTATAAATGTCTATTCTGCACAAGGTACAGACAAGTCTGGTGGGATCCATGCCTGGTTCATCTTAATAAACGTCCCCCAGCTGCGTTGGCGACCTCTTCCTCCTCATCATCCTCATCCTCCTCAAAAACTGTGCCCTGGCTTGACAGTTGTGTACCTGGCCTATGCTGGTGCAGGAACCCACCCTCCAAGCCACTTGTGAATGACTGGCCTGATAACCGTGGAAATGACCCCTCTTCTTCCTCCTCCTCCTCATCATCCTCATCCTCCTCAAAAACTGTGCCCTGGCTTGACATTTGTGCACCTGGCCTATGCTGGTGCAGGAACCCACCCTCCAAGCCACTTGTGAATGACTGGCCAATGTCTTGTGCAGGGAAAGGATGGCTCGCCTCGAAAAGTAGTGGCGGCTGGGAACCACGTACTGTGGGACAGCCACCGCCATCAGGTTTTTAAAACTGTCCGTCTCCAACAGACGGAATGACAGCATTTCAAAGGCCAGGAATTAGGAAATGCTGGCATTCAGGGCCAGTATTCGCAGGTGGGTAGGGCCATACTTCCTCTTTCTCTCCAGTGTTTGGGAGATGGACAGCTGAACGCTTCCATGGGACAGTGTTTTGATGCTTGGGGACGGTGGTGGACGTGGTGGCGTTGCTCCCACTTCCTCTATTTGCTCGGTGGCAGGTGCCACTGTGACTCCAGGAAGAGGCCAAGACAGCAGCAGAAGAGGAAGCAGGAGGAGCCTGAGACCTTTCTTGGGTTTTGAGATGCTTACTCCACTGCAGCTCGTGCTTTGCATGTAGATGCCTGGTCATGCAGGTTGTGCTCAGGTTTAGCATGTTTATGCCTCGCTTCAGGTTCTGAACTCGTGTCTTGTCGTCAGCAAGAACTGCCACGCCAGGGAACTACTTGGAGCTGGCATTGGTGTGCTCGGCCCCTGGGTGCGGTGGGCAGTAGCAGGCGTACTGTCTAGGGGACGGCCGCTACGGTTTTGCACCCTGCTCCCTCTTATGCTGCGCTGGTGCCTCTTTGCGACCACCGCCTCTTCCTCCAAACTGGACACGTCACTCGCATGACCTTGATTCCATGTGGGGTCTAGGACCTCATCATCCTCCACATCATCTTCCACCCACTCCACAAACCTGCCCTCCTTGCCTGTCTGCACACTGCCGAAAGCCACAGCAGTTGGCACCTGTGTTTCGTCATCATCAGAGACGTGCTGCGGTGGTCCTCGCATGTCCTCATCCTGACACATAAGTGGTTGTGCATCAGTGCACTCAATCTCTTCCACTTCTGGGGTAAGGCTAGGTGGATGGCCCACGGAAACCCCGCCAGCAGAGTAATCAAAAAGCATAAGAGACTGCTGCATGACTTGTGGCTCAGACTGCTTGGCTGATTTGCAAGGGGGTGAGGTGAAAGACAGATGGCCATGGGCTGCAGGTGCCAACTCTGAGCTTTCAGCAGGGGACCGGGTGGGAGATAATTTTAAGGAACTGGAGGCACTGTCAGCCACCCAATCTACTATCGCCTGTATTTGTTCTGGCCTCACCATTCTAAGAGCGGCCTTCGGCCCTACCAAATAACGCTGAAGGTTATGTCGTGTACTAGCACCTGAGGAAGGTGTTTCACTCGTGCGTGTAGCTGGCACAGATCGACCACGTCCTCTCCTTGCAACAGGGGCTCCACCAACACCAGCAGCACCATGACCAGGGCCACGTTCCTTATTTGACGCTCTCCTAATTTTTTGCATTCACCCACCAAACTAACAGATGGTTTATGTCAGGCGACAATGTAACCGCCAATAGTCAACAATTTTTATTTGTATTTTTTTTTGTTTATTGGGCTTAAAGAAATGCACCGCAGGCCGCAAATGTACTATTTAACACCCAAAACAATTAGAATTTTTCAAAGTGCGCTGTAAGCACAGTATTTGACGGTTCTATTTGACTCTCAGATATGAAGTGCACCGCAAGACGCAAATGTACTATTTAACACCCAAAACAATTAGAATTTTCCAAAGTGCGCTGTAAGCACAGTATTTGACGGTTCTATTTGACTCTCAGATATGAAGTGCAGGACTCAAATGTACTATTTAGCACCCAAAAAATTGCAGTATTTAAAAATGCCTAGATGTTGCCCACTGAGCTACCAGAAAAGGATTAAAGTCATGTGCCTGGCACACATGCAGTCTAAGTGCACTGCGCTCTCTGTGGCACTGGGCTCAGGGCAGAGTCCAAAAATGTAGTATAGCACCCACTAAAATAATCGCTGTAGTTTGCAGATTCAACACCGGAATTCTTTACTAATCTGTCCCTCACAGCTGCTGCATCCTCTCCCTACACTAAGAATAGCTCATGTGATGTGCAGTGACTCCAGCCTATATATAGAGGCTGGGTCACATGCTACACTGGCCAATCACAGCCATGCCATTAGTAGGCACGGCTGTGATGGCTTCTAAGGGCAAACAGGTCAAACGCTTGTTGATTGGCTGCCCTGCAGCCTTTCAAAACGCGCAATTAAATCGCCGAACCCCGAACTCCAACCCGAACATACAGTGAAATGTCCGTGTCCAAAAACCGTAATGTTCGGTACAAACCCGAACTGTGCAGTTCGGGTTCGCTCAACTCTAGTCATCTACAATCACGTAACCATTCATGAAAGACTTGTTAAAATAACATTGGTTTTCCATACAGAAAATTAAACTTAATAAGGCAATGCATATTAAAGCAACCACATATTTTTGTTTTAACACTTCCACTATCAACTTCCATAGATAGCTTGATTTGCAATAATAATTTCACTGCTGTAGCTGTAACTCAAAATGTTGTCACCTTTTTTCCGAAAAAAATACCGGCAGTGTGCAGAGTCACAACACGCACACAGAGACAGTCTCACACGCACACACACACACAAAGACATTCTCACACACTGACAGTCTCAAAAGAAAAAAACGGGCTGTAATGTGTCCCCACTCCCTTCTGTACTACCTGATTGCAGGGAAGGGCGACAGTCCTGCTGCTGCTGCATACTAACAACCCTAGCAGGGGTCCACGGCAGGTGCTTAATGAAAGAAGGCTTAGTGCTAACGCTGCCCTCTTTAATCAAACACATCATACTTTTAAAACAATATTTCAAAAATGTTCTTACATTCTGTCTCTCTTGGGGCATGTGTTTTACTTTGTTTTACTACTTCTGTCTAACAAAGACATTTCAGGTATGTCTTGATGTTCCCTGTGGGATGGGACACTTCATCGCGGCTGCATCCGCGCAGCTGCTTCACCGCCGTCTCTGCACCACAAGACAGCTCGTCGCTGGAGATTTCATTGCAGGACATTTCATCGTTAAAGGTAAGTTTATTTTAGTATTTTAGCTTTTTTAGTTTATTTTAGTAAGGTGGTTAGAATTAGCGTTTAGGGGGTTAGAATTAGTTGTTAGTGTTCGGGGTTAATTTTAGTATTAGGGTTTAGGGGGTTAATTTTAGTATTAGGGTTTGAGGGTTAGTATTAGGGTTTAGGGGGTTAGTATTAGGGTTCGGGGGTTAGTATTAGGGTTTATGGGGTTCATTTTAGTATTAGGGTTCGGAGGTTAGTATTAGGGTTTAGGGCGTTAGTATTAGGGTTCGGGGATTAGCATTAGGGTTTAGGGAGTTAGTATTAGGGGTCGGGGGTTAGTATTAGGGTTCGGGGGTTAATTTTAGTTTTGGGGTTTTATGGGTTAATTTTAGTATTAGGGTTTTGGGGTTAATTTTAGTATTGGGGTTTGGGGGAACTGTCAGCTCTTACATAGCCGCGTCCCCTATTAAACGGCTGCGTTATTCTTCATTGCTGACAGTTCAGCGTTCTAACTGCCGCGCTGAACTGTCAGCGATGAAGATGCGGCGAAGAAGAGTCCTAGACCCGTTCCGTTGCTTCTGAGGTTATAGTCTAGTTGAAAACTCACCTGCATGAAAAAGGTATCACCCACCTTTGCCTATACAAAATATCTCATTGGTGCCTGAACATGCCCTCTATTAGAAAAAAAAAAATGTTCACCAATTTTCTGAAAACCTGTCAGAAATAAAGTGCCTGTATAAACAGAGTAACTGAATTTAGAGGCCCTGCATAATAATTTTTAACCTATAGGCTAACGGTCATTTCTTTTAAAGAGTAAAAGTTTATTTAACCTATATATAAAATATGTATAAAACACAAAAAAATAAGAAAAGTACTGTGTAGGCAGAGTCATTTAAATCTTTTACATGCGTACAGTATAGAATCATGTTTGTTTTAGTTGAGAAGGGAGCTAAAGAGTTTTATTTTATCATAGCAAAAGTTTTACATTTACACATACATACATCCAACACTCTCTAAGATGTCAAAGAACAAGAGAAAAATCCATTACAATACAAAAAAGAAAAAAAAATCGAACCTGGTATTTATTACATATAAATACATGTACACCTTTAGCTACCTGTTTTAAGGAAAAGGCCTCCTAATCCTAATGGAGGTTTACCAAGATGCTAGCTACCTGTCACTCCAGCAAAAAAAGGCTTCCTGTCAAAAAGGAGGGTGTGCGTAGGTGACATATAACACTTTCGCCAAAGAGGTAATATCTGTAACCTTTCTAAGTGTGCATAATTAAACGTGTGTGCTGTACCCTGTGAAATCCGATGAGAAAAATAACTACAAGTTTCCAAGACAACCCCCCCATTTTGGTTAGTATGTTTAATTGTGCAAGCTCTATTAATCTGACAGATCTTCATCAGTGTTTGCAGAAAGTATTTACCTGGTGCCCGTAGGGGAGAGATGGGCGAGGTTTGTCTTATTTTAAGCCAAAATGTTAGGCTACCAGTTCCACATGTCAATCGGATCTTAATCATTTAGCAGTTTTAAAAGATCTCATTTATACACCAGGCTCACTTAATGAGGCAGAGAACAAAAAAAGGAATGAAAACGTGGTCTTTATATTTTGGTGACACTAGCTAATTTAACTCTTTAGTGCCTTAGGGGGTGTCAAATCCATTAAGTAACAAGCACACAGAAGATCTACATGCAATATTCACCGGTGACTTAGACCTTAACTACAAATGTAAAAGGAGATAGTCTGGAAGCTTATAAGCAGTGGTTTTCAACAAACGAGCAGAAAATAAAGCCGGCCAACCAGATATAGTGTGATAGAAAACGTATACTGTTATTGGTAAAATTACGCATTTCCTACATGCTAGTACAGAATTGTAGGTAAATAAACATTGTACAAGCTCATCCTTAATTACTCATAATCAATCCACATTTAATCAATAGCATAGCAAAGGATTTTCTAGGAGCAAAGCCATTAAGATTGCCACGCTTCAGGCTTTCTATGATGGCTCCAGGCTGTCCCAGGATATAGCCCAGAAACAACATGACCATGGGCTATAGAGGGGTGTTCAAGGCCTGTGGATGTCACTAGCCGCCATCCCCATGTATCCAGTGGGGCTTAACAAATGGTTAAGCCAGGGAAGATGGCCAGTGCAGGCAAGGCAGACCATCACATACGCTGCAAGCAGGAGGGGCACAGTGCAGCTGTCTCCACTTTTTCTGTTATCAATAAATGACTTCAATTGCTATCCTATGCAAGTTTCCTGTGTTTTATTCAAGTGTTGTAAATGCTAGCTAAATGTTATATATTCTCCATTAACAGAACCAAACCAAAATCTTAATGTTGCAATCGTTGGTGGGGGAATATCATAGTATATCATTTATACTAGCTAGGCAAGACACAAAAAGAATAACATCGTTAGCACTAGATTTAATCATACAGTCAGACGTTACCTCCCTCGTCTGCTATAAAAAAGTGGGAAAGGGACTTAAAGATAATGATTGACAATATGGAACAGGGCATTGAGTGATACTTACAAAGCTATCCACTGTTTGAACCTCAATGAACTCCATTATAAGTTAGCAAACAGGTGGTACATGGTGCCCACTACAATAGCCAACATGTACCCCAACAGTAATAGCAGTGTAGAGACTGACAAAGGAAACATGTTCCACATATGGTGGGCGTGCCCTATTATAGTAAAGATCTGGGAGGAAATCTCTAGGAATTTGGTAATGGAACTAGGTAACGAATGGACATTATCACCGGACAGAGCTTTGTTACATCTAGATCTCCCTAGCTCCAGACATGTGCCGTTTATTATTCATTGCTTACAGCAACCAGGGGAGGGCTGGCAGCCTTAGGCCTGGGGGGCAAATCCAGTCAAGTGGCCCATTGCACCATCGAATCGCCTCCCCATCCACGGCCATCTTTTCCTTGTTTTATAACGAATATTGCCAGGATTTTCCCCCACAATATGCCAGGATTTTCCATTTAATATGCTAGAATTTTCCCTTACAAAATGCCTGGATTATGCCCCTCAGTATGCCAGGATTATGCCCCTCAATATGCCAGGATTTAGGAACCCAATATGCCAGGATTTTCCCCTCAATATGCCAAGATGATGCCCCCTCAATATGCCAGGATTATGCCCCTCAATATGCCAGGATTTAGACACCCAATATCCCAAAATTTGGGCACCCCCCCTACCCACGTTGCACACCTACGACATGACCCTTAACCCACGTTGCACACCAGGACATGCCTCATCACCACATTTACATGCCTCCATCACCCCATTACATACACATTTCCAATATTATTTGCCATTAATATTTCCCAGCCAATTTGCCCAATAATATTCCAAGGTTATCTGCCATTTAATATGCCCCTGCTAATTTGCCCAATATGCCAGTGTTAATTGCCATTTAATATTCCCTAGCCATTTTGCCCAATATGCCAGTCTTATTCTGCCATTTAATATTCCCCAGATGATTTGTCCAATATGCCAGTGTTATTCTTCCATTTAATATGCCCCAGTAAATGTGCCCAATAATATTCCAGTGTTATTTGCCATGTAATATTCCCCAGCCAATTTGCCCAATAATATGCCAGTGTTATTTGCCATGTAATATTCCCCAGCCAATTTGCCCAATAATATGCCAGTCTTAATAGCCATGTAATATTCCCCAATATGCCAGTCTTATTTGCCATGTAATATTCCCCAGCCAATTTGCCCAATAATATGCCAGTCTTATTTGCCATGTAATATTCCCCAGCCAATTTGCCCAATAATATGCCAGTCTTATTAGCCATGTAATATTCCCCAGCCAATTTGCCCAATAATATGCCAGTGTTATTAGCTATGTAATATTCCCCAGCCAATTTGCCCAATAATATGCCAGTCTTTTTTGCCATGTAATATTCCCCAGCCAATTTGCCCAATAATATGTCAGTCTTATTTGCCATGTAATATTCCCCAGCCAATTTGCCCAATAATATGCCAGTGTTTTTGCCCCCCCCTCCCTTTCCCATCTCTTACCTTTTTCCCTGGTGGCTAGTGGCAGGACTTCCCTGGTGGCTAGTGGCAGGAGGACTTTCCTGGTGGCAGGCAGCATGGTCCCTCCATGCTGCCTGTTCGGTTGTGCCGACAGGTCACGTGATCGGCGCGCGTCTGACGTCAGAGCGCCGATCACGTGACTGTCGGCACTTCCGTGTCACACTGCACGGAGAGCCGAACAGGCAGCACGGAGGTTTCTCTGTGCTGCCTGTTCGGCTCCCCGTGCAGTTTTGCAGGCAGAGCGGAGGTGAGAGGGGATCTTTCGATCCCTTCTCACCTCCATCTCTGTCTGCAAGCGCGGTTTTTTTTTTTTAAACACTGGCCCAGCGGCCGTGTTTTACCAACATTAGGGCGGCCTGGGGGGCAATTGCCTCCCTGCCCCCCGGCCCAGCCCGCCCCTGACAGCAACAGAGCTTCTTATAGCGAGAAACTGGAAGACATCTAATAAAATCACATGGCGCAGTTGGTGTTGCAAGGCAGTATGGAACACGGTATTGTGTCACGGAGGACGGGCAGTGGAACAGGTCCTTTATATTGGGATAATTGGGAGTAAATTGAAAAGCGGACTCTTGGATATGAGCTGAGCCCCGTGAATGAGACCTGTTATACAAAAATATAAAATCTTACATAAAAGCAAACAGCAAGCAGCTGCAAAGTGAATGTAGTTCCAGACTTGTAAGGCGCATAAAGTTCTAGTAGAATGCTCCTCTCCCACACACAACGCGTTTCTTCTTATTCAAAGCCGTCATAATAGACGGAGGTGTCGGGCAGCATGGAGGATGTCTGCACGTATCGTGCAGTCATCCCCCGGCTGCCCCCACTAGCCACCAGAGAAAGAAACTGTCATGCCCCTCTGGCCCTTACCTGCAGTTCCAGTAGTTCCAGGCATCCAGCAAGTCCCTTAAGTAATCCGCGATCGCGGAGTAGGCCGAAGCCGGGGCCTGTAGCACAATCTTCTATCCGCGATCGCGATTGCGGTAGCGCGGTAGGCCGAAACCAGGGCCTAGAGTTTCTACAAGCCCAGGATGCATCCTCCAGACTTCACCCCAATCAAGGGGAACCTATTTCCAGCTGTAGGAGGGAGGTAAACTCTGCCAAATCTCCTATTAACTCCAAGCACAGAGATAGAGGGGTATGTGCTAGAAAAGCACACCCCTCTAACATCCAATCAAGTGAGGAGCTTGTCCCACTGAGGGGAGGAGTGGAGACCCACAGCACTATAAAAGCCCCTCAAACTGTTTCTTCAATGCTCCAGTGTTCCAGAGCTTTGGTTCCTGTTTGTCCTGGGACTTCAGTCTCCAGTTTTCCCTTTGTTGCTGTGCTACAGTATCTCTATTGGATTTCCCGTCACCTGACCTTTGGCTTGCCTTCTGGATTACCCTGTTTGCCTGAACCCTGACCCCTGTTTGGATTACTTCTCTTTGACTGCTGCCTGCCCTGATCTATTGGACTGTTTCCTGACTTCGCTTTTTGGATTATCCTTTTGTGGCACTCTCGTGCTCCTATCCTTACAAGGGTGCTCTGCCTATATATACTTGTGGACCACCTGGTAAGGGTTACCAGCAAGAGATAGAATCCCCTGCTCTATGCTCCAAAAACCTCAATCTTGACAGAAACAAGGTGAGGGGGAGGGAGGGAGGGGCATTGTGCAGACATTCCCCTGCTGTTAGAGAGGGGGATCCAGGTCCCCTGCAGCTCTGCGGGGGATTTGGATCCCAGTCTTATAGTCTGACCTCGATTTGAGGTCAGATTATAAAACGACCTTGAATGTAAGACGAGGGGTATTTTTCAGAGCATTTGCTCTGAAAAAAACCTCGTCATATGCTGCACTGGCCAATCACAGCCATGCCATTAGTAGGCATGGCTGTGATGGCTTCTAAGGGCAAACGAGTCAAACGCTTGTTGATTGGCTGCCCTGCAGCCTTTCCAAATGCGCCATTAAATCGCCGAACCCCGAACTCCAACCCGAACATACAGTGAAATGTCTGTGTTCGGGTGTGGGGTCCAAAAACCGTAATGTTCGGTATGAACACGAACAGTGCGGTTCGGGTTCGCTCAACACAACTAGGGAGCTCATTCTACTCAGGTAGGGTGGGAACATAAGGTCTAGTCAGTTCTCTGTACATCCTTATACTGTGCCACATTATTTGTTATAACATTTGTGGCCCCATTACTAATGGCACAAAAATGTCCACATGCTATTTGTTTAAGAATTATGGTTGTTTGTCCAACATATTGGACAACATTTATTTGTTAATAAATAAATGACATGGGAGAAATTGCAATTAATGTAATGTTCCATAGTATTCTGTATACCAGTGGTATATTAGTGAACAAATTACCAACCATGACATTCCTACAAGTTTTTCACAGATATCATTGCATTTATACATGCATCTGTGATTGAGCCAAATCTTTCTGGTGCTAGATTTTGATTTAAAGAAACAAACTGAGCCAATGGTTCTGACTTTGCATGCCAACATATAATACCATGCAACAAATCTTGGGTGCCCAAAGTAAAACAATCAAAGTGGAAAATATAAGTGGAAATATAAAACAAAGTGGTATATAAATCTGAAGAATACTAGCAACTGCTGGATTTAAGACTAAAATAAATATATGGTGAGAGTCTGTTAGGGGTCTCACAATTGCACTTGAAAAATCAATTCCACAACAGAGATTGTTTTTACGCTTCTGTGGTGTTGCTGTTATTTTCTTCTTCCTGATTTACTGTACCCACACAATATTTGGTTCAGGATAAGAAGGACTTTCTTTAGATACCATTATTTTGATCCTATCATGTCATTCACTATAAAAAAGATAAACTATGGGGACAAATTAAAAAAAAATACCTTTTCTGACTTTTACTTTAAAAAAATATTTTACTCATCTACAAATGCTAATGAAAATACGTGCTGAATAGATTCAAATATGTGTCCTGAGTTTAGAAATTCAATTTATGCTGTTTTTTGCAAGTTATAGGGCAACAACTGAAAATAGTATATTGCTACTGCCTTACAATGATCTTTTGACCCTAACCCTATTCTTCACCCTAACCCTAAACTAACTGTAACCCTAACTATAAGCCTAATTCTAACCCTAACTCTAATTGAGTTGTAATGTTGCAGACTGCTTCTAGAGGCAGTCTAGCAATAGTAACAGAGTGACGGAAGTGATTACTGGAGTGACGTATCCAGGCAGCCACATGCTACCAGCAAGGGGGGTTCAAGGCCTGTGGACATCACTAGCATACTGCCATTCCAAAATGGCACCCATTATCACTCCATGGACACCAAATTTCAGTGTTGCTTAATGCCTCAAGATTGAGGCATTACAGCAACACTGCCTAAGCAGTGGAAGTGATCAGTGATCGCATCCACCACTCATTTTAATGTAGGAAGTTCCAAGCTGTCACTCTGTCCAAGTGGCAAAAAATGCCATGACGGCATGGAAAGTCCTAGCACCTGGTAGTAAAAGGGTTTGTGGTTTTAAAGATTCAGTGCAATACCTGATGTATCAAAATTAGCTCTAGTAGGTAAGTGTGATCTTTCCATTGTAACTTATTATGTTTATCATGCAGCAACAAAAGAATAATGATTATTAATTTTTTATCAGCATTAGTTTTTCTGAAGCTGTTGAAAGTAGGTAGGATCAAATTGGGGAGAAGAGATAATTAGGGGCAGAAAAAAATCACATATACAATGAGAGGTTTTTCTATAGTAGTAATTAGGGGAGTAGTAGGGCCGCCATCAGCAGGTGACGGGCGATACAACCGTCACGGCAGCTTAGATTGTGTGTGTGTGTGCATGTCAGTGTATGTGTATGTCAGTGTGAGTGAGTGTGTGTGTGTATGTCAGTGTGAGTGAGTGTGTGTATGTCAGTGTGAGTGAGTGTGTGTATGTCAGTGTGAGAGTGTGTGTATGTCAGTGTGAGAGTGTGTGTATGTCCGTGTGAGCGAGTGTGTGTATGTCGGTGTGAGTGAGAGTGTGTGTATGTCAGTGTGAGTGAGAGTGTTTGTGTGTCAGTGTGAGTTAGTGTGAGTGACAGACTATCGGTATATTTGTGTGAGGGAGTGTGTGGATAAAGGGGTTAACTTCTGTGACACTGCCTATATCTGTCTAGCCACCCAAGGGGTTAAATCCCCTGACACTGCCTCTGTCTAGCCACCCAAGGGGTTAACGCATCTGACACAGCCTAGATCTGTTTAGCAACCCAAGGGTGTTAACGCCTCTGACACTGCCTAGATCTGTCTAGCCACCCAGGGGGTTAACTCCTCTGATACTGCCTCTATCTGTCTAGCTACCAAGGGGTTAATTCATCTGACATTGCCTAGATCTGTCTAGCCACCCAGGGGTTAACTCCTCTGACACTGACTATATCTGTTTGGATTTTGTTACAGGTCACATTAGTGCCCCCCCCCCCCTGATAGTTTCACATATTAATTAATAAACTATCGGGGGGGGGGGGCAGAATTTTTTTTTCAGTAAGGGACTCTGGGGCTAGGGCAGGACCTATTAGGAAGGGTTATTTGAGCAAATTGTAGCAGAAGTTTAGGCAGGATTAGAGGGCAATTACAGGAAGTTGATATAAGAGCATCTGGTGTAGGAGTTCCATGGAGGGATTTCAGTGAGAGGAGGAGTTAAAGGTACTAAAGTAGCAGTAACAAGAGGCATTTTAGAGTAACAGGTGAAGCTACAGAGGGTTATATGTGAGAAAGAAAATGTAGTTAATTGGCCAATGGCAACATATTCCATTGATTTCAATTTCCACCAGGGTCAAATCAG
This sequence comes from Pelodytes ibericus, assembly GCA_036172795.1. Classification (NCBI taxonomy): domain Eukaryota; kingdom Metazoa; phylum Chordata; class Amphibia; order Anura; family Pelodytidae; genus Pelodytes; species Pelodytes ibericus. The sequence goes on from CM069862.1 coordinate 136,605,541, forward strand.
TCTTTCATCCATATGAGGTCAATACAATGAGTATCATTTTCATAGGAGCAGTTGTGGTAAAGTTAGAGAGATCAGTTAAGGGCAGATTTATGGGATGGGGTTATAGGTTGATTAATAGGAAAGGGTTGTCTAGAGCCAAGAAACAAAAAGTTATAATGAATGGTTATAGGAACTGTTTTGGGAGGAGACATTTAATCAGTTAGAGGTGGAGTTGTTGAGTAAACAAGGGAGAGGTCTTAGCCACATGGATAGACAGCAACATTGCTTATGGTGAACATTTACTGAGGTCTGAGACAGACAATTTAATAATGTTCTATGGACCTTCAAAGACCTTGCTATGGGCACTTTGCCCATCAATACCTATTAAGGTGTTTTAGTTGCAGTTCAGAAAGAGCTATAGCAAGGTTATAACAGCACATATGCCAAGGAATATATCTACTGCTGGGTACCTTATTTGACAAATTACAGTTCACCAAACTTTAACAATAACTTGTTTCTTTTATAAAAATCAAAACATATTTTTATCATGAAATTAGGATTAGTGAAGTAAAATTATACCGTGTTCAAAGTTACATGCCATTTCCCCCCTACATGGAACCAGTATGCTTCAGTCTGACAGTTGGTTTCAGATGAGCTTAATAAAGAAGATGCAAATTAGCTGCACTCCCTAAAAATCTGTGTTATTATAGGTTTAGCAAGAATATTACTTGTTCAACTGACCACATGTGGGATTGCTGCAGAAATCCAACACTGGAGTCGGAACAGAGCAGGGATCACATATTGAGAGCTCTATTGATGGCCGTGTGTATGTTTCTAAGTGTGTATTTGTACTGTGTATGTGTGTTGGTGTGTTTGTGTGTGTGTATATATGACTGTATGTGTAACTGTGCACATTTTGTGTATGACTTTGTGTGTATGTGTGATTGAGTGTGTGTGGACGTGTGGCTGTGTGTGCATGTGACATTGTATTGGTGACAGTGTGTGTACATGTGTCTGCATGAGTGACATGGGCGACAAAATTTAATTTCGCCTACGGTGGCAAAAAGTCTTGCACCAACCCTGCCTAAGGTAATCTCTCTGATTCACACAGGAAATATTCTGCCTCTGTGTTTACTCTTGGCTTCCAGTGAATATATTCTTTTGAACGTTTGGAAGATTATCACGTTATGTTCCCCTGCCACAATGACGTCAGTCCCCAGACAGCCTTTGTTTAAGAAAGATATCTCCATTTTATACTTTTTCTTTTATTAGCAGCCTTCATTAAAGGGGTGGTTGGCCATCGTTATCATCTCAATGAAAACCACAGAAGTAAACTTGGATGGACAACTCCAGATTTATGCTTCATTGGGAAGTTTCAAAGTTGTCATAAAGCTCCAAAACCCTGTAATTTTTATTTTTAATTCAACTGAAAGTCGTTGAGTGAAATCATTCCCAATCTGCCATTTGCTCAAATTGGGATACACCTACCTATAACCGTCCCAACAGCAGGGTTCTGACATGTTCTAGAATTAGTTGGCTTTGATAATTGGCCAACTAGCTAATCCTACTTGTCATTATATAACGTAAAAGCGGATCATTTGAGCAATAAAGCTGTCTTTAGTTTTTAAACAAAATTGTTGCCATTATTATTCTGCCAATACAAATCACAACTGTCTGGGGAAAGAGAAAAACAGCAAAAAAAAAAAGTGTGTTTACAGAAGTTGAGAAGTAGCGGGCAGCGGAAGTATTAATTTTTTCCTAAATTGGCAGTTGTTAAGTTATTTTTCGCCTGCCAGTATGTGTGAGTGACTGAATATTCCATACAACATCTGTGAGAGGCTGTGATTAGGTTTCAGGTGTCTGACATGAGTTTCTTTAACACAGAGTAGGTGTATACATTTCTGTGAACTGAAACAACAGTTAAAACATCATTTTAATTACAGGGATACCAGCTTTCTTTCTTTTTATCAAGAATCACCCAGGATCCTAGTCTGCCAATGTTTTTATATGTGAAGGAGGGATTTGGTTGAATTAAAGTGTTGATGCTAGATGTGGCCCTCACAAGTTATTGTACAGCTAGAAAGCCCTTAGTTACTTTTATTACTATATAAAACAAATGAGGCACAGCTTCTGCATGGTATGCGACTAGGTTTGCTACTTTTTTTTAAAATGCCAGATCAGTCCCCCCATGTATAATTCTACAGGGTATCCTCTTGATATTTACTGAAATGCTGTAGGACTCTAACTCCCTGTTGAAATCAACAGAATACTGCACCAGCTGACACCAGACAAACAAACGGAGATGATCATAAAAGATGTAAATTCCAAAGTATAAAAATATATTGATAGTCCTTGGACTTGATAAAATTATTAAGGACAGACAAACAGGGTGGCATGATACAAACTTAATGCCTGGCGCGATTCGCATGCTAGGTGCTTAGTGCTAAGCAGTTGCTTTTCTTCAAAAAATACCTATCCATAAACTCAACATAAAGCCTATCTTTTTACTGCTGGTAAGAAACCAACTGAATGACAACTCTACATGCGGCCCTCCATGTTCAAAAATTTGGGCCAAACTGAATAAGAGTTTCAATCCATGTGTATGTAAGGAATGGGTGAAAGTAAAAAGGTTTATGGTAAGACCACTTACTTATAATTTATTTTAAGACGTTAGAGGGAGATATCGTGTCAAGAGAATAAGTTATTGTCTGATTGAATTTTTAGTAATTAACCTTTAAAAAGTAGATTAATTCGATGATAATGAGTGAAAATAACACTCACTTCACAGACACATAAACAGAGAGTATATACAAACATGATCCTTGACCCCACTACTCAGCATTGCACTGCTCATGAGTTTAAAGCCACAAAACAATTGGTTTAATAATGTTTAAATAGCTAATACTGGTAGTCATTGGTTAGTAAATTGCTAAATTTGAGTGTTTAAGGGAAATGTTGGGGCAGAGCCATCTACATCTTCATATTAATGGTTCATTACACTGAAAAATGTGTTGGTCTTCTTCTGACCCCATGTGAGGAAGCTTCTTTTATAGTCTACAATTTTGCTAGAAAACATGATAGGCTGCCTGAAAGAGTCAAATAACTTTTTGTCAATAAAAAAAATGGTAATTTAATTACAAAAGACTAGCACAGTAATATATGTTTAACACTTTAATTTCCAGAATGGGAGCAACTCAATACACAGACCCAGAATGTTTCTGAGCTGACCGTGGGATCTTTTAAAATATTAACTCATATTAATATATTAGTTAGTTGCAGAGATTTTAAATCCTTGACTAACACGGCTAACACATTCAAAATATGTTTATTAGAGTCCCCGAGACTCTGCCCCTTCCCAGTTAAAACTGTTGGGCTCCCAATTATTTCAATGCTCTGTTTAAGTGTAAGGTGAACAGGAAGAGGAAGGACATTACATGGCAAAGAAACAACAAAGTTATTTTTATTGTAATGAAATGTTAATGAGTCCAGCACAGGCATTTGCATATAGAGCTAGACTGAGTAACTTACAGTATATACTAATGCAAAGCTGAACAGTCTGGACTTCTGGAATTCTTATACAAAATACCTCAAAGAGCCAAGCAAAACACCTGGCGTTCTAGGCATAGAATGAGACAACAGACTCTATGACCTAACAAAATTAAAAAATTAAAAGGCTTTTTGGGCGGAGATTGACAAATAGTGGGTGGAGCTTATCCATAACAGACAAGATAAGTTAGATTTGGTTAGAGACAGATCCTGGTCAATGTAGAATCATTATTGATGCCACATCAGCACCTCTAAAACTTGCCTTGAAATTCCCCCCTATATATATCTAAATACAAATCTTTAATTTAACTGGGATTAATGACAGTAACAGATAAACTGATATTTCTCTTGCATGCTCAGCCAGCTGGCTCTCTAGAAATGCACTCAAGCTGTTTATTTAAGTTTAATCACAATGCCTTAGAATTTCTACCTGTGTATAAGATGCCTGCTCTCCATGCACTTATTAACAAATTAATGTGTTATTATGATTCGCTGAGAAATAGTCACAAGATAATTGTTACATTGAAGGACCTGGGGGTGCAAATTACGCTTGCAAAATACTTCTAGAGAGAGCTACAAATTGATGCTTTTTCATATATGCTATTTAATTTTTAATTAAAAATGACCCCCAGGCGATCACATACCTGCTTTGAAGTGACTGCAGTTTTGACATATATGGGTGTTGAAAATGCACAGATTATCATGTCAAGCCCAGCGTCCGTGAAAACTGGTTTTCAACATTCCCCAGTAGCATCAGCTGTCTAGTTAAGAGGATTTAAATAATTCAGTAGAGAGAACTGAAAATCCAGGAGTGTGCTACTGAAAAAATGCAAGAGAACTTACCAAAATACAAACTGGACAGTGATAGCAAACTTAACTTTTTTTAAAAAATGTTTACATGTATTGCATACTGATTTCAAAATCATATGTATTTTTTATTCATTTGTTCATCTTTACATTATATTTTCAAATTTACAAAAAAGGCTAGAAAACGATTTCACTTAAATACATAAGTCACAGAAAGTAGTGTTTATTCTTCCTTAAATCTGTGACATTATCAGCTTATCAGCTCAGTCATTTGGGAATCATTAGTGTCATTCAGCCAATAAAAAAAGGTTTCATCAAATACCTGTGTCCAGGAAGATGCTGGTAAATATGTAATTTACATGCAGTTTCTAATTTTCATCATCAATTTACAAAAAGGTAAATTTTTAAGGAAATGTCCCTGGCATACAAATAATGAAATGTCCCTTGCATACCTCCCAGTGTCCAAGAAAATCAGGACAGCAATGCATGAAGTCGGGATGACAAGACAGTGGTCGGCAATCAAGTCTGTCTAGTGTAAAGCAGAACAGTTAGAGGCACAGTCCTTGTGTTACTTGAGGTTTCCGATATTTATCATATTCATGATATTTATCATTTTTAAACATTTGTCTGAAAACCCCCCTAAATCTCTTCCTTTGTTCCTGTGCACTTTAAAAGTTCTTTTGCAAATGTCCACAATTATTGCATTCCCAGGACCTATGGTGCAACAGAAATCCAGAGACCTTCTGCTTCAACTCAAAAATGGACAGACATGTATAAGGATTATGTACATTGGCATCTTATTGCATGCACAGGGTCCTGGTGACATAGGACCCTGAGCACTCATTGACGCTGTACAAGAATTCATTGTGCAGGAAGGGATTCACAGGGCCTGCTGCACGATAACTACACTCCCCTGAGGTTTGAGGCCTGGCAGCTGTTGTATTGGCCAGTATAGGACAGGCAGGAACTGAAGGAATCCTGCAGACATCCTGGAACATAACTCTGACAAGATTAACAGGAGGCTGCAGGCTGGGATGAATAGGCCAAGCAGAACAGAAGCAAACTCAGATTGAGCATAATTAACTAAATACAGAGTACAGGGCTAGAGGACAGACTAAGGAGCAAAGGCAGAACTAAAATATACATGAACAATGTAAAGACATAAGACAATACTATAGAATTAAAGGAGACATACACAGGCACAGATATACACATAGAACAAAGGGACAGAGCTAAGGAATAAAGAGCACAAGGGATGGAGTGAGGAGCTGGAATCCTCAGATGCTTCATATGGGGAACCAGAACTTGGGGAGAGGACAGCAGAGCAGGTGCTTCAAGGAAAGAGGGTAAGGAGACAAAGCAAACATATTGACATAAATAAATGACTAACCTAAGACTAAGATGGAAATGGTGAGGGTTTAGTTACACCAAATTACCATTAGATGATTAGCCTTCCAACCATCTTCAAGGCACATCACATTACCCACTTCTCAAGGAGTAACCCCTGAACACGACCAGTACAACTGCTTGATAGCCTGGTCAGGATGAAGGTCCACAAAGTAGCAGGGGTATTGGCACAGTACTTGGCCCAACTCTGGAACATGCATGGGTCAAAACAGATTTGCGGTGGCGCTGTGGTAGAGCCTGACATTTGATGTGGAAATATTGGATATTTTGCAGGCTTTGATCAGGATGCCAGGGGAAAACTTCATCTATCTCTACTTACTGGCTGCAAAGATAACCTTTACCTCCCTGACCCATTAATGCAAAGAAACAGATAGAGTCGAAGAAAAGTTACTGAAATATTGCATAAGTTATGAGAGAGAATTTATCAAGAAAGATAAATTGGACTGACTGGATAAAAAGAGGAGAGAGGGGGATATGTTAGAAAGATCTAGGAGCCAATTTTATCAGTGTCTGTGTGAGCTAGTACTCACAACAAATCCATCCATATCTCCCAACACAGCTTCTCCTGCTGTTTTCCTTGTTTAGACTAGCTATACACCTAAACATTTCTCAGTCTGATGAAACTAACATGTTTAAATCTTCATAGATTTGCTCTCATATGCAGAGACTGAATTAAACTCTATTAGGTCAAGACGGACGAGTATTTCAACCTTTGCTTGTTCTAGAACAGTTAAACCATCTGATTTTCCTGGCTTTCGAGTTCTGACTCTGTCATGTATTGTGTGAATACTGTTAATAACTATTACTGGCGATTTTTGGTTATTAAGGGATTAAAACTGCAGTACCACTTTGACATAATTGGCCAAGTAAATAATATGACCCTGGGCTATCTAAGCATAACCTGCTAACCACCAATTCTTAGATAAACAGTAATAAATAAGACTTAGGCTGGTGGTGCCTGCAGCAGCCAAATCGGTATTGTAACAAGTCTTGAAAAACATTAGAGAGTTTTCACTGAAATTCTCACATTAATGTAGATGACACAAGAGCATGCATAGAGGAAAACACATCTAACAGCACGTTTGTTGTATTTTCCATTTTGTAAAATTATATACACACACATATATATATATATATATATATATATATATACATATATATATATATACACGTCCAAGACATAGAGAAAAACACGCACTCATATGGTTTAGAAAAATGAAAAAATGCTCTGTATTATATCCCAAACGTCATACACATCAACGTTTCGGCCGTTATCAAGATACCCGTATATATATATATTTTTTTTTCTTTTTTCCAGTTTAAATGTAAAATCAGTATTTCTAGATAAATTGCAAGTATATTAAAGGGCGGCTATTTAACAGATGATCTTTTATTGAAATTTGGGCCTCCTGCCTGTCTGAGAACACAGCATATTGTTTCTTCAGAAGCATTATGTGTTTCATGCCTTGGCACCTAACTATAAGAGCAGTGGTGTATCTTGGTTTTGTGCTGCCCTACACAGTCAAAATACAGCCCCCCCCCCACTACTCCCGCTGCGCATCCAAGACATGCCCCAATAACCCACATCACCCCTTTACATGACCCCATCACACACCTCCATCACCCGCATTACATGCCCCATCAACACCATTACATGCCTCCATCACCCCCAATACATGCCACCATCACCCCCATTACATGCCTCCATCACCCCCATTGCATGCCTCCATCGTCCCATTACATGCCTCCATCACCTCCATTATATGCCCCCATCACCCCCATTGCATGCCTCCCTCACCCCCATTATATGCCTCTATCACCCCATTATATGCCTCCATCACCTCCATTATATGCCCCCATCACCCCCATTGCATGCCTCCATCACCCCCATTATATGCCTCCATCACCCCATTATATGCCTCCATTACCCCTATTACATGTCCCATCACCCCCATTATATGCCTCCATTACCCCCATTATGTGCCCCCTCACCCCAGGACTTACCCTGATCCCTGGTGGCTACCATGCTGCCTGTTCGGCTTCCAGCAGTGTCTGACGTCAGAGCACCGGGTCACGAGACCTGTCATCACTCTGCCCCCTAAGAAAAAATGCACGGGCAGCCCAATCACGACGATCGGGCTGCCCATGTGTGTTTTTCCCTGCTGGTCAGTGTTGGGGACACGCTGCCACCCATAGAAATTTGCAACCCTAGGCATCCGCCTAGGATGCCTTGCGGTAAATACTGCACTGCATAAGGGCAGATGGCAGTGAACTTTTTTCTGCAAGCACTGTCCTACTCTTATTTGAGCCAACAAGTTGCTTCCAAAATTGTAATGCATAACTAAGCAGTTTATTTTAATTTAATTTCCTTCTCAATATTTATTATTATTAAAAACAGATTATGAAAAATGAGGGGATTAAGCATTCCAGCAGACCAACTTGCTTGTGCAAGTCTCAATGGCAGGCCTGGGCTCTAGTCTCCAGTGACTAGCTATTAGTGGGTCCTTTCTTTTTAACAGTTATAAATAAGACTTAAGCTGATGGTGCCTGCAGCAGCAAAATAGGTATTGTAACAAGTGTTTGGTTACCTTTTTCCCATGAGCACGCTACTGGTAATCAAATCTCCACATCTGGATGACCAATAGCTATATTTGCTTTACAATAACTTTTTGGGCCTCCTGCCTGTCTGAGAACACAGCATATTGTTTCTTCAGAAGCATTATGTGTTTCATGGCTGTCTTGGCACCTAACCATAAGTGCATATGCAGATGGCAGGGAACCGTTTCTGCAAGCACCGTCTCTTTAAAAGTAACTTATCTGTAATGCACTCCAATGTCCAATGTTTGGATTTTTAGGATATGTTGTTACATTAACCATTTCAAGTGTTTGCTGAGCCCTTTATCTGGGACATGACATCCTTCTCTCCCATTTCTTTTTGTGGTCTTCTATCTGGGGCTGGAAAATTCAATATCTTGCCATCAATTGACTGTCAGCATAAACAGAAGTTTAATGGTCCAGTAAATTGGCCTCTGGAGTTTGTCATGACTTCTCTAAGGCACCACCTTAGCATTTTTCCACAGAAAGCTTCCTCAGATGTCCAAGGGACCAACGGTTCATGTGAAACCCAACAATGTTTTGGATCTGCTGAGTCCTTCTCTTATTGAACCAACAAGTCGCTTACAACATTTTTGGACACGGTCCTCATTAGCATATTATACTTTGTAAAGCATGGCTAAGCAGTTTAATTTCATTTAATTTCCTTCTCAATATTTATTATTATTAAATATTGATTATGAAAAACAAGGGGCTGAAGCATTCCAGCAGACCATCTTGCTTATGCAAGTCTCAAACGCAGGCCTGGGCTATAGACTACGGCTTTGGCTATTAGTGGGTCCTTTCATTTTTAAGATCTCCTTTAAAGAGGAAATCTGGCCACCTTACTGTAGATTGTAACATGAGCAGCTTAATTCATTGTATATAGCAAATCGATAAAAAACAAACTATGTAACTTCTACCGAAGTTAATATTTCTTCTTGTCAGACAACATGTCAGAAATGCTTCTCTTACCCCTCCTTTCTTTCAGGTGGAGGAACGCTTTGTCAGTCTGACAGGCAGAGCTGAACATTACCCTTCCCTGGGAACATTACAGCTTTGAACATAAAAGAACACAGCAACTTAATGCATGTCAAGATGTCAATCAGACAGAGGAAAATATTTCAAAATATCTACTTGAAAGGAGAAAATTTGGCAGGTGGTTGTTTGTGGTCTTACTCTTCTCTTGCACTGCACCACTCTGTCCTTAACCCCTTAATCTTCTCAAACCCCCTAATTAAGCCCAGAGACAATCAGATGACAAGTCTTTAAACAAACTGGTCTATACTGTACACGCCGTATTGGATCCACTTAGGAACGATTAAGATGCTGTAATAGATTAACATGTTTTATATGGGCCTAGGGTGTGCTTGCTATCAATTTTATTGTGTGTTGTTAGATCTTAGAGTGTAGAGTGTACACTCTATTAGCAAGAGATCAAGTCTCGCTTACATAAAAAGCAGTCACTCCACCAGTCTCATAAATATGATACGTCTTCCTCTTCTTTGGTAATAGGGAATAACGTCAATGTAAGGAAGTCCAGCGCCTTCTGGAAGAACATTTTACTTGAAAATTTCTTAATCTCATTTTGTAGAAAATCAATCTTTTACCACTACAACCGACTCTCAATAATTGTAAGTTAGGATAGAATTCTCACTTGTTATAAAACTGTTTTGATTAATTAAAAAGAATGCCAGGCATGAATTAGAAGGTTGGTCTCTTCGAAATACTGGCTTCCACTTGACACAAATATCTCCTCACTGATAATCTTTAGTGAAAGAATACTGGTCTCTCTGTAAGTCGCACATTACATTACCATTCATTTATATAGCGCCAACATAGTACATAGCACCAGTACGAGCACTTGGTATAGATAACCACATAATATGTTAGACAAACAGAGACAGACTAGTACATGAGGTAGAGAGCCCTGCTAACAGAGCTTACAATCTAGAGGATAGAATGTTTCTCCCATTAAAATGTAACCTTTACTAATTTGAATGCTGGCCAATGCATTTGCTTGCTGGTCTTACTCATGATACTTTAGTAATTATGTTTTTAATGTTGGTGTATCTCCTTTCACAAAGTAGAATTGGTCTTATGAATTAGGATATTGGTCCCACTCATTAGAAATGTGGTCATCTTCATTACATTAAATAATTAATTCATTTGTGGCAAACATTCTTACAAATACAAATTTCTTTCCTCATCAGGTAATGGTTTATTATTGTGTATTTTGCTTCACACCTCTCTTTCAGTGAACTTTGTCCACCTGAGTGCTAATTCCAGGGATGTTTGTAAGCATGATTGACTGTGAAGGGCATGATTGGAGTCCAGAGCGGCTTCTCCAATGAGCTTTTCAACAGATCAATGCTTGTCTCCTTCCTAAGGGCTCTGCACTATATGTGTTGAAAACGTTCTGGTCTTTGAAAATGAAGTGCTTATGATGACAACAGCCAAAATAACCAGCCCAGTATGACTGAAAAGTGCTTAAAAGACAACGTGTCAATGAACATTTCAACGAAAGCCACAAATGTTTTGTTCCTCTTTAATATTGTATTTATTGTTGCTTCCATTTTATCTTAGTTCTTCAATACTGAAAAGTAAATTCAGAACTCTAAGAGGTCCACTCTCAACCTTGTCCCTTTTACCATTTTGAGGTCAGCTACGATTTAAGTGAACATGGCATCTCAGAGATTAATGATTTAATAATTAATGATTTGATTTATGTAGTTATGGAGTGACAAATGATTTTTATGGTATTTTAATACAAAATATGTATTTATTATTTGATTGCATATATAATAAATATTGGATTATGAAATAATGTTACTTCATCTGTGCTGGATCATGGATATAATGTAATCGTATAATGATAACATTTCAAGGATAACAGAATTTAATTTTGAATGGAATGTTACACACTATGTATTAAGGCAGTATATTAGAAATTGTCGAAAAAGTAAAATAAGGTGCAATTGGCAAACTGTTTCTGTGTGGGCCGCTTTTATACATGTATTCTAAGGGGGGTCTATTCAGTGTGAAAATATAGGAGAATGGAAATAAATCCTGCATAATTATCCATACAGTATTCGTGTAACAGACTGACAATGAAGGTTACAGATGCTTTCGCTCTATGACCTGTGTCCAGTAAATAGAAAAAAAACCATTGGACACTCAAGGGTCCTCTATTTTGGAAACAGTGCAGTGATGGCTTTTGTTGTAGTTACTGTTTTACAAACTTGATAGACAAGACCCATTATACATCACTTCCCTCTAGACCTCCATCCAGAACAGACTTGCCACCTGTGTTTTAGCCACAGGCCAGTAAAAAAAACTGTAGCGAATTATAAGTATATGGGAGCAATAGCAAAGCTGTTCCCCCCTCCTAAAAAACGAAACTCTCATTCTTATCCTTTTTATACCTGACCTCTACTCAGGGCCGGCCTTAGGGGTGTGCGACCTGTGCGAGCGCACAGGGCGCAACACCCCAGGGGGCGCCCGCCCGGCCGGTAGATAGGAAAAAAAAAGTTACAAAAAAAAAAAAAACCCGGTAGTGGCACTGGCTGGGGGAGATCAAAAGATCCCCCCTCACCAGCCCTCTGCTCGGCATTCTCTGCTTGGTCTGGGGGGAGGGGGCGGAGCTAACCGGCACAGCGGTGTAGCTCCACCCACACCCGGGAAGCAGAGCAGAGTCTGCTTCACGGGGAGTCCCGGGCAGCATGAGATAGTGCTGCTCGGCTCCCCATGCTTGCATTAAGCATGGGGAGCCCGAGCAGCACCTTCTCTTGCTGCCCATGGCTCCCCGTAATGCAGACTGTGCTCTGCTTCCCGGGGTGGGGGCGGAGCTACACCGCTGTGCCGGTTAGCTCCGCCCCCTCCCTGGATCCACCTTTTCAGACAAAGGTAAGGGAGGGGGGGGGGGGAGAGAGACAGAACAGGGGTTAGGGGGGAGAGAGACAGACAGAACAGGGGGAGGGGAGAGAGAGACAGACAGAACAGGGGTTAGGGGGGAGAGACAGAACAGGGGGAGGGGAGAGAGAGACAGACAGAACAGGGGTTAGGGGGGAGAGACAGAACAGGGGGAGGGGAGAGAGAGACAGACAGAACAGGGGCAGGGGGGAGAGACAGAACAGGGGCAGGGGGGAGAGACAGAACAGGGGCAGGGGGAGAGAGAGAGAACAGGGGGAGGGGGGAGAGAGAGAGAGAACAGGGGGAGGGGGGAGAGAGAGAGAGAACAGGGAGAGGGGGAGAGAGAGAACAGGGCTAGAGAGAGAGAACAGGGGGAGGGGGGAGAGACAGAACAGGGGAGGGGTGGGAGAGAGACAGACAGAAAAGGGGCAGGGGGTAGAGACAGAACTGGGGGAGAGAGAGAGACAGAACAGGGGACGGGGAGAGAGACAGAACAGGGGACGGGGGGGAGAGAGACAGAACAGGGGACGGGGGGGAGAGAGACAGAACAGGGGACGGGGGGAGAGAGACAGAACAGGGGACGGGGGGAGAGAGACAGAACAGGGGACGGGGGGAGAGAGACAGAACAGGGGACGGGGGGAGAGAGACAGAATAGGGGACGGGGGGAAAGAGACAGAACAGAGGGAGAGAGACAGAGACAGACATGGCAAGGAAGAGGAAAGGGAAAAACATGGGAAGGGAGAGAGACACAAACATAGGGGGGCGAAAGAGACGGGGGGGGGGGCGCCACGGCGGAAGCCCGCACAGGGCGCCGGAACACTTAAGGCCGGCCCTGCCTCTACTGATAGGAGAGTACACAATGATCTTTGATGACAACTACTTTTAGTTAGCGAAGATGAAGATGAACCTCTGAATGAAAGGAATTTTACATAAAAATAGGCACATGTAAGATTGAAGGCACCAGTAGATAATCTTGGTTATGGGATCTGATAGGACATTACAATCTAATTTTTGCACCAAGCTCGAACAAAACTAACTCAGGGACACCATCCTGCATCAATTTCATAAAACTGTCAAAAGAAAATAATGTTCCACAACTTTAAATATATCAGTATTTTTTTATGGCAGATATTGAACGATACAAGGGAAATGGTTGTTTTATGAATCCTACAAGATATATAAGGGATTCTCAGGATCTCACCATTTCTATAGTGTAAGGAGACTTTTCTAACTTCTTCTAGTGCGACCAGAGCTTCCTCAAAAGCCCCATTAGACCCCATACTGATTGATCGCTGTCATTTTTTTCTTGCACCTCTTTGAGTAGTTGTTGGCAAAGACATGAACACTGGTCAACACAACAATTGCCATGAAATAGCATAGATGTCTTTCTGGAGCTGAGGCAATTAAATGATGGTCTTCAGTTAACTATGATATATGCCAGTGATGCTGTGTGTAGTTTGAAATGTATAAACTCCAAACTATGTTTTTTATAGATATTTTAGTTATCAAATCAAAATCAGGACAATTGTTAGTAAAATTATAAATCCATATAGATAAAGATTTTTTTCTTCTTCGTTATTAGATCGCAATCTGCGTCACTGCCTATTCTCTCAATGGTTTGTGCAGTATTTCACATTGAAGCACAGAAATGACCTGGAATAAAAAATATATGCAGATTGGGGTCAAAAGAGTGGGTACCTTTAAATGAAACACAAAATACAATAGTGCAATAATGCCACACTAATAAAGTGTAATGAAAAATTGTAAATGGATGCACTCACAAACATACGTGAGTGACAGTCACATCAGGTGAAGCTTGAAGATCCGTTAAAACACCTTTAATAATATTCTGAAACACAAGAATGTATATACATGTGCAGGACCAGTATGTATACAACAAATACTGGCCCCCAACACAGAGAAAACTCACAAGACAGTGGATGTCAAAGTCATAAAAGTACTCCTGAAGACATTAACATCAACGGAGCTGTAATCCAAAGGAGTAGTGGGAGATGCAGCGCTGGAACACGATCTGATGACACCTCTACGCATTTCACCGTGCTAGACTAATAATGGGTTATATATTTTTACAATAAACATGTTATTTTTGGAATATTCGTTTAATTAAATTTTTTATGATATTATTGATGAGAAATTATATAATACTAATAGTTTTAATAATATTAATGATTTATTTTAATTGTTCCATATTCAGTATAATCATTGAATCACCTGGTTTCTTATACCCACTTTTTTTCCTTTGCATCTCTTTCATCTGATTTTATGTATCCATGTATGGTGGGGCAGTTAGAGGTGTTTTTTCAGTCCCATTTAATGTATATATCTCCTGTTTGGTCTGTGCTATATAATAATATAAATTGTGGCTTTTTGGCTATTGGTAATATGGAATCTAACATAAGAATATGTGATTAATATTTTCTTTCTTGTCATTCCTTGCATATTGTGTTCTTAATATTTAATTTTTAAAACTGAGTCTTCGGTGGATGTTTTTCTCCCTTAAACGGACTTGCGGCTATATCCTCCGCTTCTCGGAGTTACTGTGGACAAAAGGTTGCCATAGCAACAGAGGACCCTTTACCTCGTCGCATCCGTTCTTACGTCAAACAAGTAGGAGTGGCTACTATACAGAAGACGCTTAAAGAAGGGGATTTTCTCCGATGCCGGCAGTTCGTCTTTTCCTCCTGATGAAGCCGTGTCTAGCACGGTAAAACGCGTAGAGGGGTCATCAGATCGTGTTCCAGCGCTGCATCTCCCACTACTCCTTTGGATTACAGCTCCGTTGATGTTAATGTCTTCGGGAGTACTTTTATGACTTTGACATCCACTGTCTTGTGAGTTTTCTCTGTGTTGGGGGCCAGTATTTGTTGTATACATACTGGTCCTGCACATGTATATACATTCTTGTGTTTCAGAATATTATTAAAGGTGTTTTTACGGAGTGCATCCATTTACAATTTTTCATTACACTTTATTAGTGTGGCATTATTGCACTATTGTATTTTGTGTTTCATTTAAAGGTACCCACTCTTTTGCGCCAATCTGCTTTTTTCTTGCTATTGTATTTGAGCAATCCGGAGTGCTTCAGAAGGCTGCAATGAGTGTGGTACCGCAAGTATTAATTTATTTTTTATCATTTTTTGCACAAGGTTCATTTTATACAAATCACTTTATCTTTTTGCATAAAAAATATATGTATGGTCAACATGACAACAGGTTAGTGATGCATCCTCAGCACAAGCCTGCCAATCTTAGGCCCTCGGACAGTAATTGGCCTTTATGGGTTGCTGGGCCTACCCCCTTAGGAGTCTGAACTAAAGCTTCATAAGCCCTGGAAGATGTCTTCCCAGCATCTTTTTTACCAAAAAAAAAAGTAGTTCCATACCACCCTGCCCCTTTTTTGTTCCTGGCTAAGTTTAGTAGCCGTTTTTGCAAGGGGTACCCAAGGTCAGATGTATGGCCAACCTGGGAGGCAGTAGCTCTGCTAGCTATCTGCACAGGATCCCCATGGGCTGGTCCCTGGGGAGTAAATATTGGACTATTTACCTTTGCCATGAGTTCTTACTTCCTATATCCTCTTTTATGCAAACTTTCAATCATTGGCAGCAATTTTGGTCATTTTCATAATGAGCTCTCTATTGCGGATGGAAGACCAGCATACTGATGTCATGGAATAAGCAAGAGCGATACGGCCTTTACTTCACAAATGTAATGTATTTCAGAAATTGTGATTTTAATTCATGTAGTTGTGTGAAATGCAAAAAAAAAATCCATCTGACTTTCTTCAAATGTCTTTTTCACAATTAAAGTGCAGAAGTTTACTTTGATATTGTCCATTTTCTATGACAAATATGTTCAAAGACTAGAGAGTGGGATTGGGTTAAATATATAACATTCCTGAAGTTTGCTGGATGCTTAAAATCAGCTACTGCTGAGTATTAAACTACACACAAGTCAAAATCGATTATATCATATAATATATTTAAGAAGATTTTAGAACTGGGGGAGACTAATGTCAGTAAAGAGACTGAGGGGTTGGAGAAATTGGAAACACTAGAATATGAATACTTTAGTAAAGCTAGATTGAAGTCATGAAAAAATATGGCAACTTTAGTAGAAAAATATATTTAAACCAGGGGAAAAAGCTGCCCAAGCAACATGCTTGTGTTCTATACTCTTATTGGGTGAAAAGTCTTTCAAATTCGTAATCTAAATCCTGTGTCATACAATCTATTTTAGTTTCATTATTATTAACTGCAAAAAATTGTCATCGTTATTAAAGGACATCTGGCACTTTGTCTGAAATAAATGAATATGCCATAATTTACAAGCTATTCCATTTTTACAAAAAAACTTAAACAAAATATTTCTTTATTTTACCATTTAGTAGCATCAGCTGCACATGTTATAGAAACATAGAAACATAGAAACATAGAATGTGTCGGCAGATAAGAACCATTCGGTCCATCTAATCTGCCCAATTTTGTTAAAAACTTTTATTAGTCCCCCGTTCCCGGTCTTATAGCTAGGATAGCCTTGTGTCTATCCCACGCATGCTTAAAATCCTTGACTGTTTTTACCTCTACCACTTCTGCTGGAAGGCTATTCCATACATCCACTACCCTCTCATTAATGAGTTATGACTCACCAAGGCTTGGTTATGGCTCACCAAGCACCCTGCAGTTCCACCTCTTAGCTCTATTTAACTCTGCCCTCAAATTCAAATTGGCCCACCTCCTCCTGTGTAGCCCCACCTCCTCATGCTGTTCACACGAAACTGTGCATATCGCACAGCTTTTATACTGGTAATAGGGCCACATTGAGATCTTGTATACCAGGAGTTGTCCTTTAAGCTTGAAACTTGGTCTAAAATTTTGCAGAAGCTACAAAATATATGATATACACTTGGCACAGATATTCAAACGATCACATTATTTTGAAGAGCTGTCACTACGTGTAAAATTGGAAAGAAAGTGACCCAATTTATTTGCTTATTTTAAAAATGTCTGTCCCTTTATAATGTTAGGCATTCGAAGTGACGATTCTGTGACATCAAACACCTTCTGATCAAAAATTCTTCTCAGCTTTGGCTGATGGGAGAGCCAGATTAAATTGCTGAATTTGTCAAAACTCCACATTTAAGAAAGAACTCACAGATGACCTTGAAAAAAAGTGCCTCAAGCATCACATATGACCAAAGGAGTCCTGTCATTGTGTTTCAGACAGCATAAACAGCAAAAATAAAGTCAATTCTTGGACTGATGAAGAGAGCCGGCAAAGCTTTGATACTCTAACACTGACTAATTTATTTGTTTGTGGAAAAAGAAAAAAGTGACGTGTCTGATGAAGGTCCCAATACATGGTCATTTGTATGGTTACTACTGCAGTCAAAAAAGAATAACCTGCAAAACAAAATTAAGAAGTCAACCACCTGGTACTTCAAAGGTAGATAAAACATCCACTCATAAAACAAACCACTTTTAGAGCAAAGGAATTACCTATCTACCATTGATTATCTATCATTTATAGATTCCCTTGAAATAACATGGGAACATTGGCTATAGCAGATCAAGCAAGCAGGTAATGTGAACAATTAATAATGGTGTTAATATATTCATAAAAACAGCTCCTGCAAATCAAAACTGGATAAACAACACTTTACATATTGGGCAACCAAACCACATGAATAGATCCACTGCATGTAAATTGACACTCCCTTAGACCACTGGCATTGTTCATTAAAACTCAAGTTTTAGTTCAGCAAAGATTAGGGCAAATGCCAACCCCAAGCAAAGATTGGTTGGAAAATTACCTGCTCATGTAGGACCCCTGAACTTCACCAAGCTTGCATATCTGAATCCCCACTGACCTTACCCAGGACTTCACATAAGATCTTAAATTGGGGATATTTCTAATGGATAATTATCCCTTACTTATGGAATTTAAGGACTCTATCTGATGCATTCAGTTTTGAACATGCCAATAAGTATATGAGTTGTCTTCCCTGTGATAGGGTGATTTTACCTTTACTCATGTTTACAAAATATCTGGAGCCAACTAACCATTTGCAAGCACACCTAAAATGTATGGCATTGTGGTTACTGAAAGCTAACCATGATGTCATGTCTTGGTCAACAGACAGTACTAATTGTATCTGAGGACCAAGAAGATCCCTCCCTATTGGGCTCCCCCTAATGGACCCAAATGGGAATAACAGTACTTGTGACAACAAACAACTAACAAGAAATTAGTGGCCAAACTCTGGTTATTGATACATTTTTAGATGTTTCTACTATTTTGTGTTTATGCAGCAAGCAAATGTAAACAACAGGCACTGATCTAAGCTAAATACAGAGTATATCTGATACCATATAATCAAGACCGATGCTTTCCAACATATGTAAAGTAATTGAAAAACAATTCTTTGTTACCAGAAACAGTAAAATTCGTATGAACTCCAAAACTTTCGTAAAATAATTTATTCTTCTTTAGAGTGAAATGACAATATCCTTCTCACAAATTCTACATCACTTTACATAACAGTTGATCAAATCAATCTCATTTGAAGTCTGGTAAAGAAACAACATGGCTGCCCTTTTTAGCCTTGTTTTGATTATTTTACTAATACCTAGCAGAAGGTTGCAGCTCAGCATTTTACAAGTAACACTAGAAAGGAAGATCCCTTTTGTAAAGTTAATTCAAATTCTACTCATTTTAGTTAAATTGAACTTCATGTCAGTTCAGCAAGAACTATCCAACCCCAAAATGTACAACACGAATTACCTTTCACTCTGTCACCTATCCCTTCATAATAAATCATAATAAGTCCCTTTATTTGCTTTAAAGAAAATAGAAGATTAGTTTGAAAATATGACAATATCAATGGCAATGCATTCTCATCTCTTCTTTGGTTACATGGACTTTAAATCTTCAAACATGACAAAGTTTGGTATTTTGGCCTCAGGCATGTTACTGTACCTGGGAACTCTTAGGATTTGACCCTGAATCTCAGATTCTCAAGGTGCAAGGCCAGATTCTTAAATGTGTACATTCCAGGACTATGATGTTTACTTCTTCCACTACATGTCTTAAGGTTGTTTGCCTTTATGAATTTGTTTTTAGCATCTGCCTACCTTATTCCCAATCCTCAAATGTACCTATTTGGTGGCTCTCAAGTGGAAGACCCATACTTTATCCATATTTGTGGGTTTCCATTGACCACCCTAAAATATTTGGAATAGTTTATTTAAAGAAAAAAAGTGTAAGTCCAATGCAAAAAGATTCCTACAGGATAATAATGAGATCTTGCAAAAAATTTTTTACCATACGATCAATGGCTTAAAACACTGGAGCAATTCTAAACGATAATATAACCCCTGAGAGTCAATTTCAATATCCCTATCGCCTCTCTTACGAACCCACTTAAATTAGCGAAGTAGTATCCCAATTTTCTACATATACAACATAAAAGCCAAAGTCTCCATCTTTGGCTTTTATGTTGTATATGTAGAAAATTGGGATACTACTTCGCTAATTTAAGAGGTCTGAATAGTTTTATACACTAGATTGTAAGCTTGTGAGCAGGGCTCTCTATCTCATGTACCAATCTGTTCTTGTTTGTCTAACTGAGTATGTAGTTCCCTTCTATGCTCTGTACCTATGTAAATTGTTGGCGCTATATAAATAATTGGTAATGTTACTTTCCCAGTTTTAGCTCTGTATATATATTTATGTATAATATGCAAGTGGCATAATATTCTGTAACTGTAACGTCTTGCATGTTTCTGGACCTGCTTAATAACAAATTTATGGCACAATTAGTAGACACCCCAACTAGAATGGATGCCTGTCTGGATTTGGTAATAACAAACAATGAGGAGCTTATCTCAAACATCCAAATAAGAGAACACTTGGGGAATAGTGACCATAATATGGTCTCATTTGAGATTAATGCAAAAAAGCAAATTGGTAAATACGCCACCAAAACACTTAATTTTAGAAGGGCTAACTTTGATGGACTAAGGGCATCGATTGAACATTTAGACTGGGAACGATTGTTTTCTGGACTAAACACAGAAGACAAGTGGAATGCCTTTAAGCACACATTACAAAAGTACACATCCCAATATATACCTTTGGGAAACAAATGCAAAAGACACAAATCGAAACCAATGTGGCTTACAGGTAACGTGAAACAGGAAGTACAAAACAAGAAAATGGCATTCAAACATTATAAAAACACGGGATCAGCATTATCATTTATAGAGTACAAAGAGGCCAACAAAGCCTGCAAAAAGGCAATTAAAATGGCTAAATTGGAAAATGAGAAAAGGGTTGCCAAGGAGAGTAAAACTAACCCCAAAATGTTTTATAAATATATAAATGGAAAAAAGCTAAAGAGGGAAAATGTTGGGCCCTTGTTATCCCAAATGGGAAATTTGGTAAGTGAGGACAGAGAGAAAGCAGACATTTTAAATACTTTTTTTTCTTCTGTTTATACTAAGGAAGAGCAGATGGACGAGCCCCTGCTACAGGAAGTTATGGGACATTCGCCGCAAACATGGGATTGGCTGACACAGGAAAAAGTGCTTAAGCAATTACACTCTGTTAAGATAGACAGGGCCCCAGGACCAGATGGTATACACCCAAGGGTACTTAGAGAGTTAAGCATAATTCTGGCCAGGCCACTATTCATGATCTTTAGGGATTCATTCAGTTCAGGTACAGTGCCAACAGACTGGCGAAAGGCGGATGTCATTCCAATATTTAAAAAGGGATCAAAATCTCTGCCAGGTAATTATAGGCCAGTGAGCTTGACATCTGTAGTGGGGAAACTATTTGAAGGATTGCTAAAGGTATACACTCAAGAATTCATCTTGAACCAGAATATAATTAGTAAAAGTCAACATGGTTTTGTGAAAGACAGGTCTTGTCAAACAAACTTAATAACATTCTATGAAGAAGTCAGTAAAAATATAGATCTAGGTGTGGCAGTTGATGTGATCTATTTGGATTTTGCGAAAGCATTTGATACAGTTCCACACAAAAGGTTACTCTACAAATTGAGAGAAATAGGTTTGGGGGCAAATGTGTGTATGTGGATTGAAAATTGGCTAAAAGATAGAACACAAAGGGTTGTTGTAAATGGAAAATTCTCAAATTGGACAAGGGTATTAAGCGGAGTACCTCAGGGGTCTGTTTTGGGCCCTCTTCTTTTTAATTTGTTTATTAATGATCTGCCACATTGTGCTGAGAGCCATGTCTCCGTGTTTGCGGACGACACTAAATTAGGTAAGGCAATAAAGACTAATCTTGATGTTTTTTCTTTACAGGAAGATTTGGACAGAGTGGGGGACTGGGCAGTAAAGTGGCAAATGAGGTTCAATATAGACAAATGTAAAGTTATGCATTATGGGAAAAATAATAACAAAGCAACATATACGTTAAATGGTTTTTCCCTGGGAAAAACTACTAATGAAAAGGATTTAGGAATAATTATAGACAACAAACTTGGCAACAGTGCCCAATGCCAGTCAGCAGCTGCAAGGGCCAATAAGATATTGGCATGTATAAAACGAGGTATAGATTCACGGGAGGAGGATATCATCTTGCCTCTTTACAAATCAATGGTAAGACCTCACCTTGAATATGCAGTACAGTTCTGGGCACCAGTCCTTAAAAAGGATATTAAGGAACTAGAAAAAGTGCAAAGGAGAGCTACAAAATTAATAAGGGGTTTGGAGGATCTTAGTTATGAAGAGAGACTTTAAAAATTGAATTTATATACGTTAGAAAAAAGGCGTCTCAGAGGGGATATGATAACATTATATAAATATTTGCAGGGCCAATATAAAGAGCTCTCCAGTGACCTGTTCATTAACAGAAAGGTACAAAGAACAAGAGGTCACCCCCTCAGACTGGAAGAGCAAAGATTTCATAGACAGCAAAGGAAGGGATTCTTTACGGTTAGGACAATAAAGTTATGGAACTCACTGCCAAGAGAGGTAGTGCTAGCAACCACAATAGATGCATTTAAAAATGGTTTGGATGTTTTTTTAGGGAAGCAGAACATACAGGGCTATTAATAATAGAATAAGCATTAATAAAAGAGCTTATTGATCCAAGGAGAAATCTGATTGCCTCTTGGAGTCAAGAAGGAATTTTTTCCCCCAGGAGGCAAAATTCGAAAATAGCTTCCTTAGGGGTTTTTTGCCTTCTTTTGGATCAAAAGCTGTAATGATAGGTAGAAGGGTTGAACTTGATGGACTGGTGTCTTTTTTCAACCTAAATTACTATGTTACTATGTTACTATGTTACTATGTTTGTTTTGGATAAATAAATGTGTAAAATAAAAATAAATTAAAAAAATAATAGGCCCAGCAGGTTGTTAAACACTTGGGTAGCAAGTGCCGCTGAGTAATCCGTCACAGCATTGGGAGCTTCAGACAGGACTCTAAGACAATAACATGTTGGCGGCCTCAATTATCGAGGCCTTCAATCCTCTGGTGGTAGTCTGCCAACTGTATAGTGTTTTGTGCAGTCAGTCTGGTAGTGATCGGCCAGCCTTCCGTCTTCTTTGTCGAGGTCTGCGCTTCACTCACCATTTGTTTGAGCTCTTAAATCAGCAGACTAAAATGGTCTCTCCAAGGGGCTGAAGAGAATATGCGGTATGCCTCTGCCGAGGTGGATGGTTCCTCTGCCAGGAACCTGGTGGGATCAGGGTTGCTTTCATCTGAGCCATGTGAGTTGGAGGTCTGCTGGCATCCGAGAATACTCCCGGAGGGAGGAAGATAAGAGTTTGCCCTTGGTCCCTGGGGTCTCCGGTTCATGGGGTGTACTTTTATTTCTTCCCATTGTGGGTAGAGAAGCTGTTTTGCTCATGTTGTAGCTAGATGGTCATCAGAACTCAAGGCTTATGCGGCCATCTTCCCTGACGGCAAGCCACGCCCCCGATAATAGTGATTTAAATGTCTTGCAGCATGCCGAATTTTAAGTTGTCTCCCCATTGAAGGTAAAATCTGGTCACCCTGTTTTAGAAGGAAAAAATTAATGACTTACCGTATTTTTCGCTCCAGAAGACGCACCGGACCATGAGACGCACCTAGTTTTGAGAGGAGGAAAACAAGAAAACCACTCAATATGCCAGTATTTTGCCACTCAATATGCCAGGATTTAGCCATTCAATATGACAGTATTTAGCCACTCAGTATGCCAGGATGTTTCCCCTAAATATGCCAGGAATTAGCCACTCTATATGCCAGTATTTAGCCACTCAGTATGCCAGGATTTTGCCCTTCAATATGCCAGGATTTAACCACTCAGTATGCCAGGATTTTGCCCCTCAATATGCCAGGATTTAGCCATTCAATATGCGAGGATTTTGCCCCTCAATATGCCAGGATTTAGCCACTCAATATGCCAGTATTTAGCCACTCAGTATGCCAGGATTTTGCCCCTCAATATTCCAGGATTTAGCCACTCAGTATGCCAGGATTTTGCCCCTCAATATGCCAGGATTTTGCCCCTCAATATGCCAGGATTTAGCCATTCAATATGCCAGGATTTTGCCCCTCAATATACCAGGATTTTGCCCTCAATATGCCAGGATTTAGCCATTCAATATGCCAGGATTTTGTCCCTCAATATGCCAGGATTTAGCCACTATATGCCAGGATTTAGCCACTATATGCCAGGATTTAGCCACTCAATATGCCAGGATTTGCTCTTTTTGTGCCACCCCCCATTTCCCAGTACTTACCTCCTTGCTGCTCTCTGGTCGTTTCCTCCATGCAGTCTAACCTCCTGCGACTAAGTCACGCGACTTCAATAAAGTTAAAAAAAAAAAAGTGACCGGAGTTTCCCTCCTCCGTGCATGAGGTTAGACTGCACGGAGGAAACGACCAGTGAGCAGCAAGGAGGTAAGTTCTGAACTACATTCGCTCCATAAGATGCACAGACATTTCCCCTCACTTTTGAGGAGGAAAAAAGTGTGTCTTATAGAGCAAAAAATACGGTAATTTTCTAAAAAGTACCAAGCTAAATATCAGTTGCTTTTTTCAGAATTCATGTATGATCCATAAGTTTATTTCTCATATGATTTAAATGAGGAGCAATTCTTATACAATCAATTCTGAATGAGATGTAAACAAAATTTTCAGACATTAACCCTGCAGCAGCGATTTTCTTAGACTTTGGTCATTTAAGAGTCTACCCAAAATGAATTTGGATCTGGCAAATTAGCCAAATTTTACTATGAAAACCATAGATTTTCAGTTACCCAGTATGCGCCGATCAGCCCCAAATTTGGGAAACATACACAAAATTCACCCATCGCCGTTCTCCTAATTTTAGCCGAAGAATTGAGTCTCTAACGTACACTATAAAATATTTTAAAATGTTTTTATTTTCCAAATGGCTTAATATATGACCTAATATAATTTCTGATACAAAATGTCCATTATTACAATATTTGTTCAAAAGATGATATTTGGACATATATGGAACAATAGCCTTGTCAAAAAAACACATAAAAAAGTGTTAAGCAGCATGCACAGACACAAAATGAAAGAGGAGGAGTACCCATGTAGAATGATTCCACACTGTAAAAAAAAAAAGATTACTATAAACTGCGGAAGTGTGTAAGATTTGGAGTTACCTGAATATCAAGACAGACACAACACGATATGTTTGAATAATTAATTAATATTCTAATTAATTTTATTAATATTTTATTAGGGCAGGGGGCAGAAAGAGGAAGGATTTTTTTCTACACAGGTGAAAGTGCATTTTGGTGTGCCACATCATGCCGGGTACCAGCAATTAGACCATAGACAGCTGCATCAAATGTTAGCATTGGAAGAAAGGGAAGCTAGTTGTGGAGGGCCTCCTGATGTGCTTGGCCAGTCATGACCTCTGAAACCCACCTCCCTGGAGGGGATGTTCATCGACCCCACAATGTATCTGCAGGAAAATAAGATGTTAAAGACATTGCAACACAGAATTTAGTCATCATATTCACTTACAGTTCACATTCATGGTCATCTGAACCCTGAACTATGGTACATTGACATTCCTAATACTAATTAACACCTTAAAACAATCTAACTTTGTCTCTGCAGTTATCATAGCTATTTACATAATCAGTTAGCAGTTACATAACACAAGCCCCTGCTTCACATTTCCATGTACATGGATGTAGAGTAGTATGTACATAGATTGTATACCAGAGGTAGCCAACTACATTTGTTTGAACATCAGACATGAATGATGTGGTGTTGACAAAACAGAGTGGAGGTGTGCATAAGGGTACTGGTACAGAAATATACCTCCAACTGTGCTCTTTGCCTGCTGGGCTTTGGGCCCCCAACCCAACTGTTTGATGGTAAGCAGAAAAACACTGGAAATGAGTTAGCCCAATGTGCAGGAATAATGAAGTTGTTTATGCAGGATCCATAAAACATAACATTTATTTAAACAAAAATAAATAAAAACAGTACATAGAAGCCCATTTGGTAAAGCCACCTTACGCGTTTCGTCCGATTGCGACTTAATCGTAGATCTCAATACGAGGCATATGAATGATGTGGCGTATATGTTTATCTAACTTAGGCAGTGGATCCCTAGGCCTTCACATCAGGAGCCGGCAGTTGGTGGGAGGAACCTTGTCTGGGAGGTGGTGAAGACATGTCTGTTGGAAATGAAGAAGAATGCATTATTAATGTTGAGTACATACAGGTGGGTACAGAAGATTCACAACAACATTTTCATTGCATGAAATAGAAAATGGAATTCTGAAGTCACAAGCAAAGTTGCCAATTTATAATCATTCTGAGCTTGTGATATTGAGAATGTCAGCTATTATGGCTATAACTTGGGATTGCATTACATTACTTTAACATTTTTGTAGAGCCCACAATTTACATTACAAAGCATAGATGGGGACTATATACTAAGTCAAAAGCAACCAAAAGGCATTTGATGCAATCAGTGGGTACAATTGTGGAATTTTCAATGGTGACAGTAAAATCAGGTACAGTGACAGAGCTCAAAGGAGGTTTTGATAATCAGCTCCATTGAAGAGGGATTACGTTTTACATAGTTTTCAGACATCCACATGGAGATGGCCAACAGACAGTCCATGACACTTGACACAACAGAGGGAGTGAGTCAGGGTAGTAAAAGTAGAACTGGGTGTCATTTGTAAACAGATGGTATTGGAAACCAAAAAGCTGATAAGTTTTCCTAGAGAGGTGGTGTACAGGGAAATCTGCAGAGGGCCAAGGAGTGTTGAGGAACACCAAGAGAAAGCCGAACGGATGACGATGTCTCTCCAGCAAGCATCAAGATGAAGGAGCGCTCAAATAGATATTGCTTGATCCAAGAGAGAGACACATCATCTATGCCGATTGTCTGTTAAGAAGGAGGCGATGGTCAACAGTGTCAAAGGCAGCAGAAAGATCCAAGAGGATCAGTATGGAGAAGTGCACTTTAGATTTGGCAGATGGGAAGTCATTTGACATTCTAGTGAGGGCTGTTTCAGTAGAGTGAAAGGGTCTAAAGCCAGGTGACTGCCTTGGATAACCTCCTCTTCACTTGTTTCTTTATATCAGATCTGAAATATAACAGTAGTGTGCTATTGGTACACTTTCAATCATCATCTGTACATGTTATAACATTTACACATATACATCTTTCTATCTCTACATCAATGTATACAAATATTGATGCATATATACATGCATAGACACACCAGATGCACAGTTATACTCAGAGGCGTAACTAGAAACCACCAGGCCCCGGTGCAAAAATTGCCTCGGGGCCCCCCGACCCAACCATGCAACTCCACCCCAGAAATGCCACTTACATGCCTCCCAACTGTTCCGCTTTGTTCCTGGCCTTGTCTTATATCTAGGATAGCCTTATGCATATCCCATGCATGCTTAAACTCCTTCACTGTATTAACCTCTACCACTTCTGCTGGCAAACTATTCCATGTATCCACTACCCTCTCAGTAAAATAATACAAAGTTTCTGACCTCCACTGTATTAACCTCAACCATTTCTGCTGGAACACTATTCCATGCATCCACTACCCTCTCAGAAAGTAATACTTCCATTAATCCCTGGCCTCATCTTATATCTAGAATAGCCTTATACCTATCCCATGCATGCTTTAACACCTTCAATGTATTAACCTCTACCACATCTATTAGAAGACTATTCCATGCATCCACTACCCTCTCAGTAAAGTAATACTTTCATTAGTCTCTGGCCTTATCTTATATCTAGGATAGCATTATACCTATCCCATGCATGCTTAAACACCTTCACTGTATTAACCTCTACCACTTCTACTGGAAGACTATTCCATGCATCCACTACCCTCTCAGTAAAGTAATATTTTCATTAGTCCCTGGCCTTCTCTTATATCAAGGATAGCCTTATGCTTATCCCATGCATGCTTAAACTCCTTCATATATGAACCTCTCAAAGTAATATTACTTTTCTGGACACAAAAAAAAAAAATATATGTATATAACTAGCTGCATGTATATGTTTATGAACATTTTAATATTATATTCAACTATTTTCATATGTAATGAAAATGTTATTGAAAAATTGTTAATTTATTTTTTTTATTAACGTGATCACCGCGATAACATGCAAATTAGATGGCAAAGTCAGTGTGTTCACACACTGACTTTGCCTCTAATTCACTCTCTGTGCTTCACATTCTTATAGTGAAGCACAGAGAGTGACCTGTAAGTAAAAAGAAATTAATAACATACACAGAGAATAAAAAAAAAAAAAAAAAAAAAAAAAAAATGAACCCTTTCATTGCTGATCACAGTTTTTAACGCGTAAGGCATCTGTTTTATCTGTTTGTTATCCCTGATGTTTCCTTGATTTAATACAATCCTTTATCATTCAACCTACTCCGGAGTGCGTGTCCTTTTGTTGCTCATTTTCATTGGATTACTTAGTGCTGCGGCTCCAGCACGGACGGAGCACCCGGTGGTTTATACTCGCTGAATGAAAGAAATTTATCAGCATTTCAGTGGAGCCGGCTTTTCCCCCCCCCCCTATTTGTACAGTCCTAGCTATCTTTGACACAGCTAAAACATGTGTTACATGAACTACAGGTGTGTGAGTTCAGTGTGTAGTGCAATATAACATGCTGCCTGTTTTGTATAAGCATTTTAAATGTATTTACCTTTTCTTCACCACCTCTTCAGTACTGTTATTCCCACCAACTGCATGACCTGCTTCCACAACATGCTGCCAGAGTTCATGCCTCCAATGTGATCTGAGTTTTTTTCATGCCTCCAATGTGATCTGAATTCATCCAGACATCTGAGGTACATTTTCGGATATGAGATTGGTGCATACTACTAATGCATTTTGGAATTTTTCTCTTTAAACTCTCCCTTTTTCCTTTAGATGGTAAATGAAGACTGTGTTCTATGTATCCTTCGTATTGTATGACCTTTGAAACTATATTTTGATAAACATAAATTAATCCTTGTACAAACCCACTTAATTATGAATTATGTAGTTCCTCTAGGTGAGTTATCTTTTTAATCATAAAAAGTCATTTTTATCTTTTATTTAACTTTGGAACCAATTGTGTGTGTGTTCCACAGGTGATTTGTTAATAAGGTAATTTCATGTCTATTTATGAAGTGTTTAGACTTAACAGCGAATGCCTATGAGTAAACGTTAAGTGTATAGCAAAACATGTCAGGTGTTTTTCTCCCCCATTTTCCCATCAGGTTATTTGGCCCTCTAAGCACTGGAATAAATGTATTATTTAATTGAAAATTGGCTAAGCTCCTGTTCTTCTCATAAAGTTATATTGAGTAGGAGGAAATCTTGCACAGAGATACTCACCACAAATCATCTAACTATTGGTGATGATTTTGAAATCTACAATTTTGCTGGGATAGAAGCGGCAATCTCTTGTGTTTACTACGATTATTCATTAAAAGATGAATTGCAGGTACGTTTACCTGAAATGAGAATGGTATGTTACACAATATGTATGGCCTAGGAGGAACTTACCAGGTTTGGTCCTGCATAACACATTGCAAAGTCGGTGAAGTGAAATTCTTCACCTCAACTCAAATGCAAGTCATGTTTTAGTGAAGAGACAGACCCCATTATTATGTGGCAAAGAACAGAATATAGAGTTGGATTACGCTTGGTGGATAGAAAGCAGAAGGTTAATGTTTACTGCCTAATGTATGTTCTTCTATTATGACTCTGACAGTTATGCTGCACAGTTCATCTCCAGGGAACAAAAACGCAAAGGTTCGGTTACGCAGACCAAACACGTACAAGTCATCATACAATTCTCAGGATAGCCATGGGTTGGGAAGGTGAAGATATCCACTGCTGGATCCAGACGCCTAACAGACAGAACACGTGGTTTTGCTTTTAACATTATGGGAACCAGGAAACCTCCTTAATGGGATCAATTGATTAGAAGTCATGAGTTTGAAGTTCGAGACTGGATCATTAGTGGAAGATCAGATCCTCAAATTGAATGCAACTTTTAAACAGTAAACCAAATGGGTTAGTTTTAGGACTGAATTGACTTTGTGGTTTCACAAATTTCAGCAATACATTTTACACTTGTAGGCACCATTGCAGCAAAATTCACTTTTTCGTTGCATTTTACACTTAAGAAAATGTAATAAAGATGAAGAATACAGGATTAAGTGAAATGTTCAATGGACCCTTCTGTAGCATAATTCTGGAATTTTATTTGATATAGTAAACAAGTTCTTAAATGCCTTATAACTATGCAGTTATAACTATACAGTATATTTAAATATAACTTAGAATAATATTATAAGAACGATCAGTTCACTTCAACAGAGAACTGTATAGAAGAAAATGGCACTAACAACACATACTAGGTTGAGGCAGGCTCCAAGGGTAGCGAGCTATTACAAGGCTGTCGCAGGAGGAGCTGACGCTGAAGCCAAGTATATATGAAAATGGTCTAGAGGGTGGGTTACGTGAGTGTATGATAGGAAAAGTGAAGATGAAAAAGAGTCTCTATTAGATTGGTGTGGTAAAAACGAGGAAAGAAGGGCGTACTAAAAAAAATAAAAAAAAATAAAAAAAGGGGTATGAGTGTGAGTGATTGCGTGCATGGTTTGGGTGAAAGAAATCGGACATGGGAAAAAGAGAGGGAGAGAAAAAAAAAAAAAGGGGGGGGGGGAATTGTATAGTCTTCGATAGAGCTGGTGTGGCTATAAAAAATAGCTAATGACGAGAAAATTGTGTTAGTTAATATGGTGAAAGTGTGAGGAGAAAAAAAAAAAAAAGAAAACCTTTACAAGGTAACCACTTTTATTCACCACAGGACCTTTGCCCTCACAAATTCACCATTCAACTATCACTCACGCTAGCAATCTCTTTCCCTATAGCTCACTTTTCTTTTTTTCTCCTCACACTTTCACCATATTAACTAACACAATTTTCTCGTCATTAGCTATTTTTTATAGCCACACCAGCTCTATCGAAGACTATACAATTCCCCCCCCCTTTTTTTTTTTTTCTCTCCCTCTTTTTTTCTCATGTCCGATTTCTTTCACCCAAACCACGCACGCAATCACTCACACTCATACCCCTTTTTTTTCTTTTCTTTTAGTACGCCCTTCTTTCCTCGTTTTTACCACACTAATTTAATAGAGAATCTTTTTCATCTTCACTTTCCCTATCATACACTTACGTAACCCACGTACCCAATAGCCCCGCAATAATTTTTTTTTTTCTCTCTTTATCCTTCTCCCGTCCCCTCCTTTTCCCCTCCCTCCCTTAATGTTGCGTCTTTCCATATAGTATTATAAAAAACTAACTTGTAAAACAAATATGATAAAATTTGTCAATCATATACCACTCTCGCAACACAAGAATGGGTAATTAAGAAACAAACTAGATAGCTGAATGTGAAAATAGACCCAATCTCCGCCCAACCAGAGCCCACAGCCCCAATATTAATTCATTCCGTTTTATGAATTATTGTTCCTGCAAGGAGCACAGACAACGTGCCATTATGCAGGGAATACCCAGACGAGGGAATTGTCCTGGGTATATATGTGTTTTATGTTTTTCTATGTGTGACAGCGACACAAACCACGTAGGTCTGCAACCATTCTACACTAAAGAATACCGCTCCCTTCCTACGGATTATAGAATTCTATATTACATAAAATGATGAAAATATTAACATTAAACGTTCGAGGACTCAACTCTCCCCAAAAAAGATCCTTATTGATGGAACTTTTGAGAAAAGAGCAAATAAATATCGCCGGGATTCAGGAAACCCATTTAGTATGAAATGAGGAGAAAAGGCTCTCGTCTAAACGGTATCCAAATGTATTTTTTTCATCACTAAATTCGAAGAAAAAATGTGGAGTAGCGGTTTTAATCTCTGCAGATCTAGATTTCAAGATAAAATATCAAGAAAGTGACCCAGAAGGTAGATACATTTTGCTAGTCGGAGAACTAAATAATACGATGTATACAATTGTCGTGACATATGCCCCTAATCATGCACAGATTGCCTTTCTTTCAAAGTTATTAAATAAAATAGAAAAAATTAAACAAGGATCAGTGATTCTAATGGGGGACTTTAACTGTGTCTTAGAACCACATAACGATAAAAAATCTATGCGACCGCAGAAGAAAGATAAAACCACTCTGAATAACAGTATTAGATTGAGAACTTTATTAACGAAACATCAACTATTTGACGCCTGGCGAATATTTCACCCAAACGAACTAGACTTTACTTGTTTCTCCAATACTCACCATTCTTATTCAAGGATAGATCTGATTTTGACTACCATCAGTGTGACCCGACAAATCAGGAAAATCCTTATACAACATATAACATGGTCCGACCATAATGCGGTGATTATGGAATTAATAGGAAATGATAATAAAATCAGATCCGACTGGAAATTGAATAAAAACCTGCTAAGATCAGAGAAGAACAAGGACCATATTAAAAAAGAAGCAAAACAATTTTTCGAAGAAAATAGAAATCAAGATACCTCACCATCTACCCTATGGTGCGCCTTCAAGTGCGTCATTAGGGGACACTTAATCAAAATAGGAAGTTATGAGAAAAAAAAGAGAGAACCCAACCTAACTGAGCTATTCATTCGTCTTGCAGCCCAGAACCAAATTAACAAAATAAATCCAACTAAAGGAACAACTAAGAAAATTCAAGAAATAGAAACCAAGATTAATGAACAGCAGCTTAATAGAATAAACAGAAATTTAGAGTATATGAATACTAAATGGTACTATAAAGGAAATAGAGCTGACAAGCTTTTGACTGATAAATTGAAATACAAGAGAACTTCAAAATATGTCTCTAAAATTATATACAGAGGAGAGACGAAACTCATTCGAGAAAAAATTGGTGAGGCGTTCGCACATTACTACAAAGAGTTATATAACTTACCTAAAAACTTGTACTTTAAGGAGAAACAATTAAAAAAAGTTTCACAGGATCAATTGTCAATACTAAACAATCTCATCTCTCTAGAAGAAGTAGATCTAGCTATAAAAAAACTAAAGGCTAACAAAGCGTCTGGCCCAGATGGTTATGACGACACCTTTTATAAGATCCTAAGAACAGAAATCAGGGAAGATCTAAAAAATACATTTAATGATTTCATGATTAAGAGACAAATTCCCACTGAAATTTTGAAAGCCAATATAGTAACCATTTTAAAACCCGGTAAAAATCCTGAAGAGGTCACCAGCTATCGGCCTATCTCTCTTTTAAATATAGATTCAAAACTATATGCAAGTATTTTAGCAGAGAGACTTAAAAAGGTAATAAAGGATCTGATACATCAGGACCAAGTGGGATTTATCCCAGGCCGATACTATACAAATCACATCCGGAGAATTATTGAT
Organism: Pelodytes ibericus; assembly: GCA_036172795.1. Classification (NCBI taxonomy): domain Eukaryota; kingdom Metazoa; phylum Chordata; class Amphibia; order Anura; family Pelodytidae; genus Pelodytes; species Pelodytes ibericus. Next base: position 136,638,748 of record CM069862.1, read on the forward strand.
CTCCTAGAAAACTCTCAGAAAAGCCAGACTCCCACCCTAGCCCTATCTCTGGATGCAGAGAAGGCATTTGATAGGGTGGGATGGAACTTTCTGGAACAGACTCTAGAAGTCTTTGGTTTTACAGGCAGGATAGTAGACGCCATTATGGCATTATACGCTAATCCTTCGGGAAGAATAATAGGCGCTGGAATAAAATCTAACTGGTTCAAAATTTTAAATGGAACTAGACAGGGTTGTCCCCTGTCCCCGCTACTATACGTTCTGACACTGGAACCCCTGACATTGGAGATTAGGGAAAACCCGAGAATACCAGGTTTTCAAAATAAACAGGAGGAATTAAAAATAATGTTGTATGCTGACGACATCTTGTTAGTGATAAAGAATCCGGGAACAGCAATAGAAGAACTTATTAAAACAATAAATAGATACAGCTTATACTCAAATTACAAATTGAATTTGGATAAAACAGTCGCATTATCCATAAATATTAACACCGCTGAGTTAAAAAATCTACAAACACAATATAAGTTTTCCTGGACAACTAAAAGTTTCCGGTATCTAGGCATCATCATTACACCCAAGCCTGAAGATATTATTGAGAACAACATCTTACATCTCTTGAAAGAAACTAATAACAAATTAAAAAATTGGAAAATGGTGGAAATATCTTGGAGTGGGAAAATAACAACGATTAGATCTTATATCATGCCCAAACTCTCCTACATCTTGAGAATGATCCCATTAAGTATTCCGATAAGCTGGTTGAAAATGTTTCAAACCGCCTTTACAAAATTTATATGGTCCGGGAAAAAACCCAGACTAAACTTACAACTATTATCAAAAAAAAAGAGAAAAGGGGGCCTGGGAGTTCCTGATGTGGTGGAACATTATAAAGCGGCGACACTGTTCCATGGGTTCATCACACAAAACAGAAGCATTCAAAAAGAAAGTTGGGTTTCTCTGGAACACCGACAGAAACAAGAGGACCTCTACGCACTTTTTTGGATGAATTCAGGAAAGACCTTCCAGATCTTCCATTGTGTATTCTAAACGGTCATATACCAGATCTACAACTGGATCCATGGATAGAAAAAGGGATAACTACCATTGACCTGTTAGATCACAATAATATAGCTGACTTCTCAACTCTTCAAGACAGATACAATCTCCAATATAAAGAGTTATTCACCTATATCAGAGTTAAAACCTTTTTGACAAAACATTTACTATTGGACAATAGTCTTCCACTAATACAAAAAATATCAGAATTGATGAACCTAAGTGATCAAAAACAGCTGATGACTAGATGTTTAAATCTCATTAACCTCAGCAATGAGGAATATATCTCCCCTGCTATCAAAAAATGGGAGCAAGACCTCCAAATAGAAATTAGCTCTAAGGAATGGAACAGATCATTAGATAAGACAAATCAAGCAGTTCACTGCTTAAACATTATGGAATGTAATTATAAATTGTTTAATAGGTGGTATTACGTTCCGTCAAATTTAGCAAAAATATATGGGGGTTCCTCCAAATTGTGCTGGCGATGTGGCTCCTATATAGGAGACTACAAACATATATGGTGGGAATGTCCGATAGTTCAAAGAATGTGGAGGGAAGTTTTTAATAAAATAAACCATGATCTAAAAATAGATTTGAACAGGAAACCGGAATCTGCTCTTCTACATCAGAATCTTCACCAAATACCTAAAGAGGAGAATTTTCTATTACAACATATACTAACTGCAACAAAATTGACAGTGGCAAGGAATTGGAAATCCTCAAAACCAATTATATGGGAAAATATCCAACCACAACTAATATATCAATTAAAAATGGAAAGGGGCATTTCAGCACAACAAGGATATAACAACAAAAAATACGTCATGTGGTATACATGGGTTAAAAAATTGACACAATCCACATAACAGTATTAGATTCATTCAAGAAAGGGGGAAGAAGATTGAGGACAGAGACAACTTCGGGCACTAAGACCCAAGAGATAGTAGTACAAAAGTAAAATAGAAGGGAAAAATAATGATAGAATGAGAGTTTTTGGGAGAGAATACTGAGAAAATAGATATAAAATGTAGCAGAAAGCAAGCAACTCAATATATTCAAACGACTAAGAAACCCTCCAAATTCCTTTAACAAACGTGCGGTTCGTGGCTGTGTGGCTGTTCACATGTCCTTGTCTATATGTGTGTTAGTCTGTACCACCTGTGTTAGTCTTAAGTTAGTTTCCTCTGTCCCCCTCTATTTAGTGTTGCCTGCACTTCAACCAGAAGGAGCCTAAACCCGCTGGATCTGGAGACGTGTAGACGAATATTTGAGACCATCCCTGGCCTTCTCTGCCACAGACTACCCCTTAAAGTGATAATAGTCTAGAAGTAATAAAATCACCTAGCATACGCTAAAATATACCTAATAACACTCAATAAAGAAAGATCGAGGCACTATAGATAGATTTAAGGAGGGTGATCGGACAGGGTGGGGAGGGAAAAAAAAAGATGAATAAGATTTAATCTAAATTGTATTGGATTTGAAATGATCAATTATCAACTCATTCAACGCACAGGGATGATCTCAGTGCACGTAAGATCAGTTTAACCAATCTGATTAATAATAATAAAGTATCTTAGGATCTGAGTGCAAAAAAAAAAAAAAAAAAAGAAAAAAAAAAAAGAAAATGGTCTAGAGGGGGAGGAGGTTGGGGGGAGGGGGGTTGTATAGGCTTCAAATGAGCATAGTGCTATCAAAAGGGATGAGGAGGTGGCACAAGACTAAAAAATGTTTTAAAAATAATTATTTATACACGTTGAGTATCGCTTATCCAAAATGCTTGGGACAGTAAAGCCTCTGCATGAAATGCAGTAATATCAATGCAAATTCTCTACAGAGCAAATAATTCACTTTTATTGTGCTATAACTGTGATGTGAGGCATCATTGTGGAAACTGCCGTTGATGCATCATTCCTGCACGTACCATGGTATTACCGTTTGCGGGGGTGGTGCGAGCATTCATGAGAAGGCTAAATCACAGCTTAAGAGAGCTAGGTACTGTATAAGCTTGTGCGCTTGCATTCTGACAGTTGTGTGTGGAATTTGTAACTTGTGCCAAAATCCCAAAAAACATTTTGGATAATGGATTTTTGGGTAATACTTAGTAGACTTGTAATTAAAAAAAAAAAAACACTTATTATTACAGGTCCAAATTCTAAAAAAAGACAAAATATAAAAAATTTAAAAAAACTGGAAACTTGTGAAATAGTGAATAAACAAACCTTTAAGGATGTTTTACAAAGTTAGACTTATGTAAATAATATGCATGTCCTAAGACTCCTTACAGAAAAAGCTGAAAGAAATGTTTTGACATCCTTTACTAGAAGGGTGATATTTAATAAGTCACAGTTCCTAAAACACCATCAAAATTTGAGAATACTTTATCACCTCCAGCTATAGTAAAATAGTTGCTACTTTACACATTTTTCCCTTTCTTTGAATATTTTATTTTATTAAAAACAAGAAAAAATATTTTGATTTCTTGTCACTTTGACAATTTGTAAGACATATCAATAGAGAACCAGAAAATAATATACTGAGATCTTTTATGGTAAGAGAGACTATATTAATTACAATATTCACTGTCAAAGCTTGAGAATCCTTGGGAAAAAGCTGAACATGTCAGAACATGTCATAAAAAAAAATAACTTTTGAAATTTGTCTAGTGTGGTGGAAAATTATTAATTTGAATGGTTTATTTGAGTATTTTCTAGGGGACGGTATAACCCAATGTGTGAGCAAACGTAAATAAAAAAAAAATCAAACATTCACATTTCTTAAAAAGGAGCATAAATTCTATGTTTAATGGCAAATGTGTGCTTATATTGACCATATTTGGGATTTTTTCCAGCATGCACGTGACCTCTTCTCCTCAACCTGCTGCTTATTTTATTTCTTTTAAAATCTTTTTTTACATCAATTAAAGAGTGATGGTTAGAGGTGTGTGCCCAAAATACTTCCATAATTGCAAATGAGTTATAATGTGAAAATGTTTTAAAATATTACCATTTAAAAAAAAAATGTATATCAACTTTTTATGACATTTTAGAATTTTTAATAATTAATTATTGGACAATTCAAAATTTCACTACTTGCTGTTGTCCATTTATGTCTATCGGATCTACCCTCTATGCATATATTAATTGATCAGCTGTATGTTAATTAATCAACCAATCCCTTGTCTGAGTATCTACTAACATCTTTGTATCAATTAGTTATATCTATAAACCTATGTCAGTAAACACATACATTGCTACAAGGTCTGTTGCAACTTGGTGCGTGATCACAGCTGTGCCCCTCCATACTCTGCTTACTAAATAGTCTTCACTGGGAGCCTCTCAATATTTGACTTATTTGACCACAAGTAAATTCCAGTTCTTTTAAAATGACTCACCCAGCAAAAAAACATATTTAGTAAATTGCCTGTAGCTGCTATTACCAGTTCTTTTGAAGTAACCCATGTATTCAGGACTTAAATAAAGACAATGACAGTTGTAATCACAAAACGAAAACAAAAAAAAATTAATTGCTTAATAATACACCTGAAATTGCCTTGAGTTCATCAGTATGTCATCTATAAACCCTTGTATGTTTCAAGGCTTTTCTTTTTCAGAGCTTTGTGTAATAACAAAAGACGGTGCTGTCTGTATCTCAGATAATTGCTCCCATGCAGAATTTACTTACAGGATTCAGTACATTCGTATAAAGAGACCAATTAACATGGCATTTATTGCTTGGGATCAGGAGGAGATGACATCATTGTATAACACCAATTGGGAGGAGGGAATTCAAGGGGCTATTTACCAATGAAAAACTCTATTTTTAAACCATAATGCTTTTAAACATTACTATATTCTGATAAAGGTTGATCTTTTTCTTTTCTTTTTCAATTCAGCAATGTTTCACTGTTGCAATAGCTACAGTGATAAGTAACCCCTCTCTATATATCAAATAATGAATATGATAATAATTAAAATATAGAGGGGAGCATCTATATTTGATCCCCTGTACAAATCTATAATTGGAAAGAATATGCTCCACATAGCAGAGTTTATTTTCTCCAATGAAAGAGATCTGCATGGAGATTCCTTGAAGTCCTGCTCGTTCTGCAGATCCAGGTGTCTAAGAAGGCACCATTTTATGACATCATCAGGAGTTACTCCTGTAAAGAGAGCATAATGTGCAAGGAAGCTGGTCATGGTAAATACCATCATAAATTCTGAATTTAGCTCTTTGCATATTAGACTGTAGGGATGCATGAATAGTGACAGTAGTTTTACTATGGATGAGTATTCTAAAGCCATTAAACGTCACTATTAGATGTACCTAACAAAAGGTTCCCTGTGGTTTCTGGGATAGTAAAGTCACTGTGAGGGTGGGTTTTCCTAGGGAATCTAAATGCCAATCAACATGACAAGATGATGGACAGACTGGTTCAACCCCCAACCAATCAGTCAACACATTCAGAGAAAAAGAATCTCTGGTGCTGGTGGGGTAATAAAAAAATAAATAAATACTGGGATGCCAGGGAACTTTCTTATCACACTCTCAAACTTATTTCAAATATATTTTAACCATTTTGGTTTGGTTTAAAGTATTATATTGTCACATTAATGCAAACTTTCCAAATTTGCATAATAATTATACTTTCCTTTCTGTGCCCTTTGATTTAAATTTGGAATTAGACATCATTCAATATAAAAATATTTTAGAAATAGATAACATGTTAACATTAATTCTAGGAGGTATTAGACCCTTACCCTTTTATTGTGGGCATTAGACATGTGCATTCGTTTTTGGACGAATGCATTTTCGTCCGAAAATAGCATTTTCGTCCATTCGTCCGAAAAACGAATAACGAAAATGCTAAGCTAACGAAAGCTGAATGAACGAATGGTTAATAAACGAAAATCATTCGTTCATTCGTCCATTCGTAGTACTATTGCATTCTATAAGCCGAAATAGAGTCGGTTTATAGAATACAATAGCATTTAACTATACGGAGACAGAGTCTCCATTCATAAAATTATGAATGGAGACTTTGTCTCCGTATAGTTAAAAGCCAACAGCCTATAAACCGAACGTTCGGTTTCTAGGCTGTCGGCATTTAACTATACGGAGACAAAGTCTCCATTCATAATGAATGGAGACTCTGTCTCCGTATAGTTAAATGCCCACAGCCTATAAACCGAATGTTCGGTTTATACGCTGTCGGCATTTCACTACACAGAGACAAAGTCTCCATTCATAATTTTATGAATGGAGACTCTGTATAGTTAAATGCCGACAGCCTATAAACCGAACGTTCGGTTTATAGGCTGTCGGCTTATGTAATACATGTAATCCTATGGCTATTCTATAAACCGAACGTTCGGTTTATAGAATAGCAATAGGATTACATGTATTCCATATGCCGAAAGTCTATAAACCGAACGTTCGGTTTATAGACTTTCGGCTTATAGAAAACATGTAGTACTATTGCCTTTCTATGAACCGAACGAGAGCCCCATTCATAAGAATTTCTTATGAATGGGGCTCTCGTTTGGTTTATAGAAAGCCAATAGTATTACATGTATTATATAAAACAAACGAAAAAAAATTAACGAAACGAAAATAATGAACGAATTTCGTCTGAAACGAATGCAGTAATGAACGAAATTCGTTTTAGACGAAATAAATAAAATTTTCGTCCGAATGGACGAAAACGAAACGAAAATTTTAGTTTTGCACATGTCTAGTGGGCATGTTATTTCCCCAAAGTATTATTCTTTAGACATTAGGATACAATATAACCATATCAGGATGTATTCCTTTACTGAGAGGGTAGTGGATGTATGGAATAGCCTTGCAGCGGAAGTGGTAGAGGTAAACACAGTCAAGGATTTTAAGCATGTGTGGGATAGACACAAAGCTATCCTAGATATAAGATAGGGAACTGCGGACTAATAAAAGTATTTAGAAAATTGGGCAGACTAGATGGACCGAATGGTTCTTATCTGCCGATACATTCTATGTTTCTATGTATCTGTTACCAATGGTGTGTTTAGATCATTGTGTAACGACAGGTATCAATATTATCTTATGAGTTTTTATGGGCTTTGTCCCCTACCCACTGTATGTGCCATATGGATTAAAACAACTATTTATCATGGGGGATGCAGACTTCGTAGATTATTTAACTGCCGATTTAGAGTGACAAATCCTTTGTTTATCTTGCCACCATTTTCAAAGCTGTTGAGTCAGAGAACATTGGGTATCCAATGTTAGCGAAAGGATGATACTAGTGGTGTAAATATAGTGGGGTAAAATATGTAGTCGTGACACTCTCACAGGCGTAATGTATGAAGGTGATGATGTCATCAAAGATGGCCACCATTGCATGAACTAACATTTTCATTTTGGTCACTATCTAAGCTATTTTAATTTTCTATAGCTCGTTGGAAAGGTATTTTAAAGGCTAAAATAAATTTCCTGTGCTTGCATTTAATGGGTTTTACACTACCACAGTAAATGTAAATGGGAATCGTCGCCATTGCACCTGTACATTTGTGTGCAAGGCAGATTGCTTGCTAAACATTTGCAAGGTGATGAACAGAGGTTCTTCACACGTAAATACAATTGTAGGATCAACTTTGGAGACCATGCTTCTTCACACATAATAGTGCTGAATAATATCCTCCATACTCCTTCCGTGTCCAAACAGGATTTGAAATGACTGACTTTGCTTGATCATCTTGTGACCATACAAGGGCTTGAAACTTAAGCATAAGTAGAAGGTAACCACAAGTAGGAGGCAAGTGCTGACTTGGCCATAAACATCCACAGTAATAATTCTGCAACTGATGTTATTGTGATATGTGCCTGATAAACCCGGCAAATGAATTCTTCAAGCTGATTCACAGCATTATCAGGACAGAGTCACTGGTACAAAAAAAGATATGTGCAACTCACCTGGCTGCACAATTAAACGCTGAAAGAGATCAACTCGGAACATGATTAGTTGCTGAACTGACTTATAAAAATCCAAGTCTAGACACAATTATTTGAACAGATCTGTTTAGTCACTAGTTCCAGTTGATTAAAGGTTAATTGAACTGAATGATCAGTTGGGCCAGCTAGTATAATTGGTAGGATACATATTCGTGCCATCCTTACTGGTTGTTGTAGTAATGCTGAGTTGAAGGCTGTCCCAGTTGGTATGTATTTCATTGCCTTTGTTTGATCCTGGGCATCTTTCATGTCTTTCACTGGACTGTCAACTGTTCCTTGTGATTCACTCTCTAATCCAGAAGACGCTATGTTTTCTGATGACCACTTCACACATTTGCTTAACAACCAAGCCATATCCAAAGAAACATACTGTGATAGGTGAGTTATGGCTGAATATATTGCTTCCCTTGTAAATATTGGGCTCACCAGCGTAATGGTTGTATTCCATCAAACTTGTCATATATCTTGGAAGAACTTTCAAAGAGCAACTTGCCAATGGACCTGAAACTACTGTTCCTTTCAAATGGCCTTCATCAGACCATGACAGTTCCATGTAGAGTTCTTTACCATTAGGTGTATCTTTGAAGAAGTCAATATTATCTGCTGCACAAAACATAACCTGTTACAAAATTGGGTGGAATATACATCCATTTGGCACAAACTTTTTTTGCTTTTCATGTCTCTAAGCCCAGAACCTTGCTTTATTGAGCTGAGCATCCAAAGCTATACATAAGCAGCACAAAGAAGTTGTTGTGAGTATTGGAATGAATTGTGAACCCAACACATTCTTGAAGTGGGTAATCACATGTATTCTAAGAACCATAGAATGTGTCGGCAGATAAGAACCATTTGTCCCATCTAATCTGCCCAATTTTCTAAATACTTTTATTAGTCCCTGTCTTTATCTTACATCTAGGATAGCATTGTGCCTATCCCATGCATGCTTAAATTCCTTCACTGTGTTGACCTCTACCTCTTCCAGTGGAAGGCTATTCCATACATCCATTACCCTCTCATTACTGCGTACTGCATACACTACTTGAAGTGAGATTTCCCCAGTGCTCTGTACATACCTCTCTCTATATAACCAAACATTATTCTAGCATTTTCTGCTGCTCTATTATAATTAAATTATTACTTCCAAATCCCTTTCCTCAGATGTTGAAGTTAGGACTGTATCAAATATTCCATATTCTTCCCTTGGGTTTGTACTTATCCACATTAAATGCCAGTTGCCACAGTTCTGACAATTTTTATAAGTTTAGCTTAATCATTTACCATTTAACTTACCCTCCAGGAACATCAACCCTGTTGTAAATCTTTGAATCATCAGCAAAAATAAATACCTTACCAAAAAGACCTTCTGCAATATCACTAATAAAAATATTAAAGAGAATGGGTCCAAGTACAGATCCCTGAGGTACCCACTAGTAGCAAGACCTTTACTTTAGACAGCTGAAGTAGAACCTCTTCTTCTGTAAACTCACATGTATCAAATGACTCATTAGCTATTTTTCCTAAATGAGGTTCCTATCTTTCATTTTCTTCCATAAACACTGAAGAAAACTATTCATTGAGGCAATCCGCTCTACCTTTAAACTCTTCTACATATCTTCCTTCTTTTGTTTTTAATTTAACTAATCATTGCTTTACTTTCCTTAGAGATCATCATTTCTTTTTATCACTTGTCATCTGCTATGGCATTCGTACATAATGCTTTGTGAAAGCATTGATGCCTTATGAGCTTCGTATCAACGTTGTTGATATTAGACTGATAGATTCCAGCAATTCACCACTTAAAGCAAAGTTCAACTTCCACTGGTACAACATTTTCTTGTTCAATAACATCTACTGATCCCTAGGAATACCACTTTTGACTTGACCATACATATATATAGCCAAATACCACCCATACAGTTGATGTAATGAGTCTACCATCATTTAAGATCTAAACGAAATTGTGATTTTGCTTAGATTTAGCTGCTTAAACTGAAGTAGAATCCAGACTATTGGTTTTCAAAATACATGCTAGCATCATTACTTTAAGCTCTTAAAAATCCCTTTTCCAACAAACTATAGAAAATTAAAATTGCTTAGATAGTAACCGAGATACAGACGTTAATTTATATGGTGATGGTGCGCATTTTTGATGGCATCATCACTGTCACATGCTATACCTGTGAGAGTGTCAGCATGAAAATGATTGAACTACATAACTTTCCCACCGGGGGATTTTCTTGCCCCCACTACTCCCAAACTGGTTGGGATTCCCACCACTCCATATTTGGTCTGGGATAAGCCTCTCCCTGGGTTTATTATTGCACTATTGTGTATACTTCACCTGGGACATTTATGTTTTCAGATCTAAATACATGTACAAGAGTATAAGTTAATCAGAATGACACAATAGCCTTCTAATACTATCATTTGCTGTACAGTGTTTCTAATTATGCATTTATTCTTTGTGGAATAAGCTAAGGACACAAAAAACTAATTGTTTAAGGAATAGAACAGTCATAGAAGCCAAATTTGGCTCCAAGTTGGTATTTAAATAAAATCATTTTATTACAATATTTCCATTTAAGGAAACTAACTTTCTACATTAATTAAATTCAGTTTTTTTTTTTATGCAAGATTCCCTTTGATGCTTGGATGAACATGATTAAATTGAAGCAGAACATTATAGTAAAACAATCTAGGATATGAACACGAGGTGTTAAATAGGTCTTTGCTAGATGGTTTAACCTCTTCTGGGCTGCAGTAGTTTTTAATTCTTTGCTGAATAATGACATTTTGAAACCCTCCTGTGTCACACCCGATACATTTATCAGCTGAAACTACAGAACGTCATATGAGAGTCACAGCTTCAAAGAACTAGAAAACTCTTAAAAGGTTTTAGCTGCAAGCTGTGGGTATTTAGGTAATAGGGAGCTATGATAGATGTAGCCTGTAGCATAGTTTTTGTACATTAGATACAATAGATATACTGTTTCTTGTGCTGATTTTTTAACCACTGTAAGTAAGAAGTTCAAGGTTGTTCAGGGCCACATACAAATTTCCTAAGATCTTCAAAATTAGAGAGTGCGCCTAGTTTAATTTGAATAATGATGCAGAATATGTTGGTGATTTTTCATACAGTACCATTTTATTTTAGTTGCCTGGTTTATAATCTGAATAACCTTTTAGACTGAGAATAAAAAAACTACGTAAAACTGATCACTAATGAACTTTGCCCCAGAACTATCACTGTGCAAGCCAATATTTCAGTGTTCCTGGTGATTTCTCCATTTTTATATCTTTGTACATCTTTATACATAATCTTCAGAGTGCATTTTGAAGGCCTTCTCCAATGTCACAATGGTTTACATTTTTATTGAAGGGAAAAAAAGCCTTGTGTGGATTTACCTTGTGTCCATTACAGGTGTAAGGTTGCCTCTTTACATGAGTCTTAGTATAAACTTACCTCTATGGGTAACTGGTCTAGCCTGATGTTTTTCATTGAAATGCGTTTTCATTCTGACCTCTCCTGGACTCTGAAGTCAACTTGTATTAGCAGCATCAGCAAAATGAATGTGAAACATTCGGAATGGCGCATTCCAGTGCTGGAGTGAATCCGTGGTTGAATAGTCACCATCAATACCTTTCTCTGAGACTCTTTTACTAGTCCCATTGATCTACTTTCCGGTCATTGAAGATTATATTATATTTTAATAATCTTTGCATTTTATCGATTTATTTCAGTGTGGGAACCACACCATTGTTCCGTTTACATGTGTTTAAGGTGCTCCATTATGTTGTTGGAGCCTGGCATATGAGTATTCATTTGCCACTATATTGCACTTATCCAATTTATTTGCAGTATTACACAATTTTGTATCTTTTATTTTTTCGGATGTTTCCATTCACTGCCATTTCTATATTTGGTGCTGCAGTTTTTATACAGTAAGTGTTCACATTTGATCACTGAGCACCTATTGGGTGCTTCTCTATTTTGGTTCCATCTTTTTTGTGCAAAGGTTACCCCTTTCTTCATCTTGTTATTGTTTAGTACATTGTGCACTATCTTTACCCTTGCTGCATTTTTGTGGTTTCCCTCTAGTCTACAGCACCCCATTTTCTTTTTATGCTGGTCTGCTACCTGTTCGGTTGAATCAGAAGTTCAATTATTGATGTGTTGATGAGGGCCACAGGCCACGAGGGGCCACAGGCCACGAGAAGGCCACATTGGTCAAGTTCCATTAATAATTACATGGAAATAGACATGGACATAAGCAACAAATGTTCATTCTTACTTTTAACAGTCAAGGCTACTTATGACTGCATGTCCCCATACAACTGTGTTCTTGAACTTAGTAGTCATGCATGGAACAGCCTTACAGGAGAAGTGGTAGAGACTAATACTATGTATGGGTTTATGCATGTATAAGGTGACCATGGACATAATATAAGGCCATGGAATCAAGAAGGTTGGGGGTTTTACAACACGCATACTACCATAGGCAGACAAGATGGGTCCGATTCAATTCTCTGTCTACCCACTTCAATCACATGAAACTCTCTTGAAAATACTGCAAGTCCATGATTATTTCACTCCTGTGAGAAAATATAAAAACTGTAGGACTAACTTTGGTTTGAGACCCTTTACATAGTGGATAGTCCATCAATTTGTAAGGAAAAGCTTTGATTGATCTTTTATAGACCTTTGTCTGGTTGTGAATTTTACCCAACAGGAATTCCTGAAGCTCTTTTTTCACCTTGGAGCAAGTTGATAATGTGAAAATAGCGGAGACAAAATTGTCATTATTTCGTTTTCTGCCTCCTGGCTAAAATGATCAGTTCTTGGCAGTGGTTTTGTTCCCGTGTGATGATAGCTAGTGATTTTCATGAAAAGGAACATTAACCCTCAGTGGTTTTATGTGACACGTCCCCATAGAAAAAAGTGACACTAATCCACCCTTCGGAAAATAAAAACTGTTTCACACTTGATGACTGAACTGGTCATTTCATTATCCCTCAGGCTAGTCCTGATCAGTGAAATGTATCAACAAAAGAGCCATGCTCCATTAACACGGATCATTTCTGTAGTTTTCTAACACTGAAGATTATCTGGAGAGTCACAAATGATACTAAATACTTAATCTTCATCTACACGCCGTCTGTGTACATTAAAGCACATTAACGTAAAACACAAAAGGACATTAGTTGCAGCCATTTCAATAGTTTGTTTTAGAATGCAACACCCCTTTTAATAATTACACATAGATTATACATATTTAATTAAGGATTAAAGTAACCTATCTGTTTTAGGGCTTCAGTTGGACTAGAAAACTTTCCTTACATGAAGGTATTGCATTTGGATTATGTGCTGCAGTACCTCTGACTGCCTTCAGGTGGTGATCATACTGCTCTTAGTTATCAGACCAGAGGTAGGAAACATGAGTCGTTTTAAACATTTTTTCTCTAGGAGTTAAGGTGACTAACCATTGGAGAATGTGTACTACAGGATATTAAAATCAGTGCTGCTAATTTACATATTTTTCCCTCTGTGCAAGGGCATCCTGATCACCTTGCTAGACCCGTAGTAGGATACTAATTTTGGACATGGCAGCTCCAGAATTATGTTGGGGGGGATGTATAAAGATTCCTTCCTGCACAAAAGACCAACTTTCTGCTGCAAATGTAAATTGTGGGGGTAACCCAAGTAGAATACCAAACCAAAGAGGTAGTTTTTTTCCTCTCTTTGTTTTAAGTTCCTTCCTGTACATCACAGTGTCCGGTAGGTTGAAAAAAAAGAAGGATTATTGTACCTTCTTTTATTTTATTTTTTTGATTCATACACTTTCATGTGCGCTATATTGTACCACTTTTCAGGTGGATGGAATCTTTAAGCATGGCTTGCGCAAACATATGAGTACGTATTCATGACCTACGACAATACATTATTTACATACATGATTACAATGGGAACAATGATGGGACACCAGCCTGGATATCTTCTCATCTTCTTCCCATCATGATAAAAGATGTGACTGGCCTCCAATTAGTGGCTTTCCAGAACTGCTGGCCTTCAAGGAGATGCTCCCTAAGCCCATAGGGACCAAATCCATAATGGGAGATGAGGGTACACCGGGCCAAGAAATAGCTGGTCATAAGTATTGAACATTAAGTGGCAGCCTCGCGGCTATTATCTACTGGAGGGCATACCTGATTAGTGTGCACTCTAGTTTGTGTATAAATATCGAACATCCATTCATGTGTACTGTATGTGATCTCATATGTATTAACACTGTTCTCTTACTTTACTCCTAGTATCTTCTCCTGTGTCCCTTCAACCTTCAGCAAGTGATGATGGGGTCCCATAGCCTGTAGACACACAACATCTGGCAGATCCTTCCATGGAATACACCAGGTCAAGCGGCTCTGCTGGCCTTGGTGGCTGCTTGCTCTGCACCTGCCTACGGTAAGTAAAATATACACATACACCAGCAGTAGTAACATGCATGACATCCAGGGCTTCATTCATAAAGGGGGAATTGCACGGACTAGCCGTATCTCATGCAATTCCCATTTTTCATGAAGAAGCCCAATGCAAATGTTGATGTGACTCACCATTAACAATGCATTCTTCCCCATCTCTCCATCTCAACAGGGATATCTTCACCACCTCCCGGAGAAGAGGATTCCCTACAACTTCAGGCTCCTGATGTACAGTCACTGGGATCCAACACTCAGGGTAGATACACATTTACACCACACACTATTAATGCAAAAGCACGAGAAGAAATGTGGACATTGATGTACAGTAGTCCTGGTGTCCTAAAGTGATTACAATGATTGCCAGCACAGAGCTGACATGACATGACTAGTTTTGTTCTTCATCATGAGCTGTTATGTAATTGCAATCACACATGCAGAGTCCAGGGTTGGAGGGGGTAAAGTTGTAGTTTTAGTTATATCAGTGGGAGGTATGGGAATGGGTCAGTTAGGGATAAAGACGTGACCTGGAGAAGAGTGAAGACATCCAACTGGCAGGCAAGCAGTGAATCCAGCTTTCCCCCCAAATCAATGCAGGAGTTGTTGCTAGCAAGATCACAGATAAAGTCCTGTGTATGCTAGGTACATTTTAGATTTTCAGTAGGTAGCTAAGTGTACACTATATAGTTAGTTCTGGGGTTGTCTACTTACACTGATGTGCTCGTCTATCAGCAGTTTTGTAATCTCAGGAGGTTGTATTTTTGAGGAATATGAGAGCAGAAATAAAGTAAACGTACTCCAGACCAGGTGATAGGTTGTTGCTTTGTATTGAATTCAAGAAAATGGTAAACAGCCAAATAAAAAAAAAAAATATATATATCAGCGTGCTCACCCACCCGGTGAACCAACAATCGCCTACGCATTTCACGCCACACTGGGCACTTTGTGATCTCAGGACCCCTCTGAGATTAGCACACATACATATATCTATCTATATTCCTTGTTTTTCCACAGGCGATTGTGAATAACAGTGACTTTTGATATATATACATCTTAATACATGGGTACACCTTCCCTTTCATCGTAGTTACTCATTGGTGTGTGTGCTGCACATGTATTTTGCTTATATAACTTGATTATTTTAATGAGTGTATAAAATAACCAATCAAGCGACATATCATTTGGTTAAATCCCATACCATGTATAGAACAACAATACAATCCTATGATATACACTTCAAAAGAATAAAGACCTGGTGCTGGAAATACAATCAAAATGTATATAAACAATGGACAGCGCTAAAATGTATTTCAAAATAATTATAAACACAATGGTTTATTAGTACAGATATATCTTTGGTAATAAATCTTTGTGTTTGTAATTATTTGTAAATTAATTTTAGGGCATATATGTAGGCATGTCCATGTGAAGAAAGTAGTTTCAAATGTTTTGTAGTGTAGTTTAGAGGGCTTTAAAGTTGAATTTTCCATCTCAGAATAGGAGAATCCGAAATGTGTTTGGGGGTGATCGTTGCATACTGGGTAGCCGAAATTGAATACTTTTTATAGCGAAAATGTCCTCCAATTCTTCAGTTTCCTAACGGCCCAAAGATGTGATTAAGATCTGAATTCATGGATATTCAGTAGCCGTATTTCGGGGAGTTGTTCAATTCAGCTGTTTTGTCAGATCTGAATCCAGTTCGGGACAAATCAGTGTATATTGAGTAGACCCTCAGTTTGAATCAGCATCATAAAATATCTCATTTATGAACAATCCTAATTCAAATTTGTATAAATGAAAAAAAAAAAAAAATAGCAGGAAAATTCCACTGGTTTCCATGGTGATTTTTCCACTTTTAAAACTCATTGATATTCTTTGTATGTAGATAACATTATACATTTGCAGAAAACAGCACATCTATAAAATAAATATTGTGATCTGCAGTGATTTCCTTGGCAGTTAAATAGTTAATTCCTTTTTTTACATACACTACATCCCATAGGGTCACTGAATCTTCAAAGGAATAAACAAGCTATAGATGTCACGCAATGGAAAATAATGTTTATATGTTTATAGTCTGACCACACAGGCAGAGTTATGAAACACTGTGCTTGTTTGTTTAAAAGCTATACATTAAGAGATAATGCCTTGCTGTACATTAAACATGTCAACACAGTGTAAGTCAATAGAAATTACCATGTGACTGCATTTTCTTGGTTTAAAAATGTTTTCATGGGGCGAAATATAAGAAAACAGGGAGAGAGGCAAAAATTACACATTAGAGGTTAATGACCTAATCTAAAGTCATTTTGAACTTATAGATGGACACAAGATTTTGATAATGAAAGGAAAAAAATCTAACTCAATTTGGTAAGTGCAGGCATGGCGGCCTTGAGTGTTCCGGTGCCCTGGGCAGGCCACCTCTATGGCGCCCCTCCTCCTCTCTACCCTAATGTCTGTCTGTCTCCTCTCCCTCCTCATGCCTGTCTCTTTCCTCTCCCTCCATGTATGTCTCTCTCCCTTCCCATGTTTGTCCCTTTCCTCATCCATGTCATGTCTGTCTCTCCAACTCCCCATTTAATTTCTCTCTTCCTTCCCATTTATGTCTCTCCTTCCCACCCCCATATCTGTCTGTCTCTCATCCTCCCCCCATATCTGTTCTCCCCCCAAATCTGTTATCTCTCCTCCCCCTCATATCGATTCTCTCTCCTTCCCCTCCCCATATCTCTTTCCCTCTCCCCATATCTGCTCTCTACACCCCATATCTGTTCTCTCTCCCCCTCCATCCCATATCTGTTCACTTCCCCCTCCATCCCATATCTGTTCACTCTCCCCCACCTCCACATATCCCTTCTCTCCCCCTCCTCTGTTCTCTCTCCCCCTCCTCCTCTCTTCTCTCTCCCCATACTTCTCTGTTCTCTCCCCCTACTCCTCTGGTCTCTCTCCTCCTCCTCCTCCTCCTCCTCCTCTGTTCTCTCCTCCCCCCTACTCCTCTGTTCTCCCTCCCTCTTCTCCTCCTCTGTTCTCCCTCCCCATCCTCCTCTGTTCTCTCCTCCCCCCTACTCCTCTCTTCAGTAAGTGCTTCTCACACTCCTTGTGTGTAGTGATAATACAGGGCTTCGGAAATAGGATAGGAAGCGCAGGGAGCATGAGCAGCACTTACTAATCTCTGTGTGTGTTTAACCCACGCTTTAAGTAAGAATGGGTGAACCTGGTGAGGTCCACCCCCTCCCTGAATCTTACAGTGCGCTGTACTCCCCAGCCAGTGCCTCTACCAGCAAACTTTAAAATAAAAAATAAAAAGTGGCGCCCCCTGGGGTATTGCCCCCTGTGCGGTCACACAAGTTGCACACCCCAAAGGCCGGCCCTGAGTGCAGGTACATCTACTACTGTTATTATGCAGATAGTGGTTTTACCACAATGTAGAGCCAAAGACCTGTTTCACAATAGACGATCACAGGCCAGCCTAACAATTCTGCAATGAGTTTCCTAATACAATGCAATGGACCCTTCAAATAATCCATGACACTGTTAGTCCTCTTCATCACAGAAGTCCCGGCGAGCGTGCCGGGCGGCAGCAGGGGAGTCTGCGCTCGTCGCGCAGACATCCTCTGCTGCCCCACTAGCCACCAGGGAGAATCGGGCAGCTGGGGGATGTCTGCACGATACGTGCAGATATCCTCCATGCTGCCCGACACGGCAGACTATTATGACAGACCAGCTGTCCGTCATAATAGACTGCCGTGTCGGGCAGCATGGAGGATGTGTGCACGTATCGTGCAGACATCCCCCGGCTGCCCCCACTAGCCACAAGGGATCGAGGTAAGGGGGAGGGGGGGATGGAGGACACAAACAGACAAGGGGGGGGGGGGGGGGAGACACAGACAAGGGGAGGGAGGGGGACAGAGAGAGACAAAGGGAGGGGGAGGGGGAGGACACAGACAGACAAGGGGGGGAGGGGGAGACACAGACAAGGGGAGGGAGGGGGACAGAGAGAAAAGGGGAGGGGGGATAGATAGAGACGAGAGAAGTTTTGGGGGGAGAGAGAGACAACGCTGGGGGGGAAAGAGACAGCTGGGGGAGCGGGAGAGAGGCCGCATTGGCACATAAAAGCAAATAAAAACAAGAAATGCATTTGTATAATATAAACTTTTTATTAAATATTAAAAAGCAATTTACATATATACAAGTTAAACTTTTTTCCTATAGGGTAGTCTTATAATCAGGCTTTTAGTTTTTTTCCTAAAGGAATGTACAAATTTGGGGGGGTCATCTTATAATCAGGGTCGTCTTATAATCGAGCAAATACGGTATTATTACATCAAACATTTTGATATTGAAATTTATGCAGCTGATATTTGTTCATATACAAATAGCAGAAATTACCTGGTAACAATTGTTTTGGCTAACTGTTTAAATGTATTGAATGTTGGCAATAGAGAGTTAGGATTTTATCTTTACACAGCATGATTAATTGACAGCTGCAGAATTTAAAAGTAACAATTTCTTTTTTTTCTCTCCCCTTTTTAGCCACACAGGTATATAATTACTAATCAGATTAACTTGCCTTAACAGTTGCATGGTATTTTTTCCTGCTATAATGATTATTTTATGGACATTGCCTATATATTATGATTATTTCACTACCAATATGTTAAACTATATAATATGTGTATGCACACGGCTACTAAATGGTGGGTAGACAATTGAACCCTTTCAGTAATTGGTTTTTAATGATACTTATATGCCCTGATTGGACCCCTCTCTGTTACCAGGGTTTACATTTATGACTATTATAACCAGATTACTGTTCTTGCACCCCATACCATGCTTTAGATAATTATTTACAGTATAACTATTTACATCTGATTATCTATGGACGTGCAAGACTTATTTTAATCACAACTTCACTTACCTCACGTTTTTTTTCACTTATCTTGTTTGTTATATGTGTCATTTTATCTAGTACCAATAAAAGTTACATCTTATTTATCGAGACTCCACACACATCCATATAATCTTAAAATTAGGATTAAGTATATAGATAGGAATTTAAAACTCAAACCAAAATATTTTATTTAGTGGTCTTCGTTTCCTGACAGATTTCGGTAAAGAAACAATGTATGGATTTATTTTATTTTTATTACCTTCAGTTTTATTCCGTTTTATCTCAAACAACTTAGGAGACATAATGATCATGTCAAATCATTTACATAGAATCCTCTGTTAGTATATTAAAAGACATTTTCTTCAGCTTTTTTATATTTCTAAATGAATTATAATGCTTTCACTACCCAGTGCAAAATACATTTATTCAAGTACAAAACCAGACACTTAACCAGTGGCTGAATTTGAATGTTAGCCATGTAAATGACCAGTTTGTGGGTATTAAAAAAAAATATTTGTTCATAATATAAACACATTAAAGAAACTTCAAGAGTTTAAAACACCCGGATGTCAAGAGGTCAGAAACGTTAATCAGTGACTCATTGCAGGCAGGAAGCTGTAGTAACAAAATAAATAGAATTTAAAGGAAAAAAAGATTTATCTTGAGTGGCCTTTATCATGGATCAGTGTTGTTAGTACAACAAAAGTATGTGGTTTGTGCTTATTAATTAGTGGGATTTTTACGTGGATGTAAATACATTTTATATTTATCAATGTCATTTCTATAGTGATCTAGCTAAAGTTTGTGTTTATTAATCAGTGTTGTGTCTACAGTAGATTTGTGTGGATATACAGCGGCAGTACTCGGGCTGTTCTTACAGTGGTTCTTTGTTACTCATGTTTGTTAGTCAGTGGTGTCTCCACAGTGGATATGCATTATTTGTGTTTATGAATTGAAGTAGTAAATAAAAAGTACATACCAACAAATGTCTGGCTTCGGACCACCATATTATGTTCCAAACTTTATTCTCCTGGACACCAGAGAAAAACTAATCTTACACAGCATACTTGCACGTACTTGCACAGTTAATAGTGCTCTTGCACAGTTAGGTTGTCACAGTGCATGACACCCCACAGTGAACTGAAGCCAATGTCTTACCGGCCTGGTGGTAAAATACCCGTAGGGGGGTAAAGGTAGATGTTTCTGCAGTTTGTTGCTTGTACTTATTATTTAGAGGACATAATGCACCCCTCCAGCTTTGCAGATAAACAATTCAAATGATACACAGGGAGCCAAAAGGCATTATTTGGATCATGGGAATTGTAGTTCAGCAGCAGTTGCAGGGAAACATTTCCTAGCCTTGCTGCAATGTATATACATTATTTATTTTTAATTTGTGGTGTTTTATAGTGGATGTATGTGGCATATACTTGCTAATTAGTTGGGTCTCTGGCGTAGATGTAAACAGCTTGTATTGATAAATTAGTGTTGTTTCTACAGTGTTCATTAATTAGCGGCCTACCCCAAGGAGCTATGTCCATGGCCTACTAGTGTTGGTTGTATGGCTGTGTATGTGGCCTTGTAGATGTTTCATGACCAGCATTTTCTTTGTGGTATTTTTAATCGTGGCTTAACTGTTTCCCTAGATTAAGTTTTTTTCCTGTTGGATCATCTGTCCTGTATTTTTTCGTTGATGGAAATTTTCGACAAAAGCATGTTATCCCACAAAAGTGCGTTTTGTAATAGATTAGATTGATTTTATGGAATTTCCGTGAAGCTAAATGTAACATAGCATCTCCTGTAAAAAAAAAATTGGCATCTGAAAAATGCTAAACTAGTGTTTGTGGTTTCCTTGATACTTCGCAATGAACAAGCTCTTTAGAAGAAGTCTATCTCATAAATACACCAAAAGCTTGATGAGGAACAGGGGTTTTATGGAGCCCATCTGCTGTGAGTTAACAAAAGCTCACATCTGCCCTATGCTTTTCAAAGAAAGATTTCGAATTCTCTACACATGTCAAAAGATAGTTTAATTTCTGAAAAATAGAGTCTGACAACATGGCTACTGTGGTGGACTGCAGCTCCTATGGTGCCCAGCCTGCCAAGAATTATTCACATATGATCCAGTAAACAGATTTCTTTGTAAAAAAAAAACATTTCAGCATTATTAAAAAGAATCCCAGATACTGTTTTGTAGTACAGTAAAATAAGCTTGGAAAAAGCTTTTGTGGATTCCAAAAATCCTGCTTTTAATAATAAAGGAATTTATACAAAATAGGATTGATATAAGACTTTATATCTCTTTTAAACATTTTGAAACATCAAATAGTAACAGAGCCAGTTGGTTTAAGGCACAGTGATTAAATATGTCAGGGCCTCCCATCTTCTTCTTTACCTTTAATGGAAAAACTATTAGAAATAAATGTATCACTGGTCAATGCGCCCAAGACATAAAAATAGAACAACAAGGAGAGAAAATCAAACTGCCATATTATCATATATATATATATAAAACAATTTTTTTATTTTTTTTTGCTTTATTAAGCGTTTTTCCATTCTTCTTTCCTGTTTTTACAGTGCAGCCATTCTTTGAAAAGTTTGGAACATGTATCACTGCTGTCTATTATATAGGGGAGACAGATATTTACCTGTAGCCTGGTCTGGCTTTGCAGACACCAAGACTGTGTATACTGAGATATATGCCATGTACTGCCACCTTATTAATATAGTTGAGGACAGGAGACGATGCAGAGAAACCATGGATGAAGGAAATACCTTTTGAAAATGTTGTGAAGTGTTGATTTTAACATATTTTCCATAATTACTGATCATGTTTGCATTCTTTTAAAGGATACATTGTTACCAGTAGAATGCTTGTAAGGGGTCGTGGTCTACAACACCAATTACTATTAGGCATACTAATATTGGCTAGGTGTAATAGGATGTGCAGTCCAACAGTGGAACGATGATGTACAGCAACATCAAAAAAAAAAGAGGTAGATACCCTGCTGATTATTGTTAAGTGAAGTTAAATTAAAATCTTCATTATGATGTACGGATACCACCCATCCCAAAGAATGTAATTAAAAAGGAGACATTTTGGCCACAGTCCCCTGATGTGTGATAGCAGTGGTCATGCAGCTTTCACCCTGGGAGCTGGACATGGCGTCTGGGGCCCTTGCTTGAGTCAGATTTCAGGATTTACTTGTTTTAGGCAATCCTGTAATTACTGTTACTAACAGGACTAAGGTTCATTCTCTCAACTCCTAAATGTCATAAAGCTTGTTAAGTTGCTCTGAGACAATTGTCCAAAAAAATAAGACATAAAAGTATATGTTCATGTATCATTTATTTAGTACTATTTATTTTGAGACATGTGGTTTAAAAGGGACTCAATGTTCTAAGCATTGTTTATACTGTGAATAAATAAAAGGTCCTGACAATGCAAGTAAATTAGGAGTAAATGTGTTTTAAATATGGCTGTGATGTCGTTACTTTTCTATCTATTAAATCAACCTGTGGCTTTCTATGCATTTCCCTTTCAAGTCTGTTAATTTGCATATCCAGCCACAGATGATGTCATAAACAGGAGACTCCATAGACACATTTATAACACATTTTTCCTCCTAATTTACTCAGCTAGCGCCATGTATAGTAATTTGTGATCATTTTTAATCTATACCTTTACATTCAGTGTAAAACATGTTTAGGTGAAGGAGTTGCTTTTAATTGGATATTCAACTTAAATCTCCATTTGTCATGATCTGTATGGAAAAGTAAATACTAGCGCTCAATGGTGGTCACTTAGCACATCAACCATTCCATTTTTTGTCTATTTGTTGTGTACATTTTTCATGATCTGCTACATTTCCTTAGAGCCTGATGCCATGCCTTGGAAATCTATTTGAATAGGATTTCAGCATTAGTAAGTAGTAAGGATTTGATAAGCCATTTTATGAATATCATTTTCCAATTTTGTTTATAAATTCCTTAATGTTATTGAAGGTGTCTATCATGTTTCCGCTTTCCTTTCTCTCTTCCATGATGTACATATTAAAGTCTTGTTTTAATGGCTGCAAAGCTCAAAAGAAGATTTTGATCCATACCCATTCCTACCAGGTGCTTTGTCTCAACATTCTATAATCACAGGGACTAATAGATCGCAAAAACAACTGAGTGTATGTGTATTGCCCTATTCTTTTCCTCCTTCTTGGAGCTTACTCTCAGGAGAAGAGAGGTTAGAGATCTATACAGCATGTGAAAAGTAGGACCTTACTATTACCGCCATTAGAAATATTAAGATGTACCATGAAGGAAACTACCACAACTAGAGGACATAGTCTTAAATTAGAGGGGCAACGATTTAAAAGTAATATCATGAAGTATTACTTTACTGAAAGGGTAGTGGATGTATGGAATAGCTTTCCAGCAGAAGTGGTAGAGGTAAACACAGTCAAGGAGTTTAAGCATGCGTGGGATAGACACAAGGCTATCGTAGCTATAAGACCGGAAACGGGGGACTAATAAAAGTTTTCAGAAAAATTGGGCAGACTAGGTGGACCGAATGGTTCTTATCTGCCGACACATTCTATGTTTCTATGTTTCTATGAAGGGTTGAACTTGATGGACTGTGTTTTTTTTTTTCAACCTAAATTACTATGTTACTATGTTACCAACCCTTTAAGCTAAGTAAACAGCCTTTCCTGACATGTTTTATTGGTAAAACTTTGCACAATTCTTGTGGTTCTATCTTGAATTAGCTATGTTTGTAGTCACCATAGTTTACAGAACATTACAAATCAGATTTCATTACAGATCAATAAAATGCATAGTGGCTTTTAAGATACTGTTAAATGACAAATGTCAACCAACATGTCTGCAGATCTCACTAGCATCACATTCTCATGTATTCTGCACATGTGATAGACTATATTACAAATATCTAACACAATATGAAAGTGGAGGCGAGTGTATTCTGAGAAATATTATGATCACAAAAGGCAAGTAGGTTTAATGGAATTTTTTTTTTTTAAACTCAGAAAAACAGCTGAAGAGATTTAAAAGATGTTAAATGACATATGTACTGTTTTTTATGCTTTATTGATTAATGCAAAGTTTATTCCAGGTGACAGGTATGTTTTAAGCTTCAGGCCAAAATTCTTGAAATGATTTCTAAATGTTCCCCACCCACCTTCCATTTAATTTTGTCATCGGTACCAGTTTGCACCAAGTCACTGAGTCAGATTCAGCCCCTCCCATTATTTTGTCTGACTTGGAGCATTGTGCGTAATTTGAAGTATAATGGTTTCATAAACAGTTAACGCTAAGGTTAATAGGTTTAGTCTATCCTCCTATTACTTAAGCTCTGCACCCCAAAGCTTGAATGCAGCAGTGTCCCTATGTGGAATGAAGAAAATATTCTTAAAGGGACAATCCAACATGTTTAACTCTTGCTTCCTTCAAGGAAACAAGGGTTAAACACAGGGCAGTCTTTAATAGTGATTGGACCCTGGGCAAGCATTTGCTTGGGCCCCCTGGACCCTGCCCCCTCCCCTGCATGCAATCCCGCCATCCATCGCAATGTTACCCCCCCCCACACACACACACATATGCCATAATTGTTGTGCCATTCAGATGCCAGTAATATTGTGCCTTTCAGATGCCAGTAATATTGTGCCATTCAGAGCGCAGTATTATTGTGCCAGTCAGAGCCCAGTAATATTGTGCCATTCAGAGCCCAGTAATATTGTACCATTCAGAGCCCAGTAATATTGTGCCAGTCAGATGCCTGTAATATTGTGCCAGTCAGAGCCCAGTAATATTGTGCCAGTCAGAGCCCATTAATATTGTGCCAGTCAGAGCCCAGGAATATTGTGCCAGTCAGAGCCCAGGTATATTGTGCCAGTCAGATACCCGGAATATTGTGAAATTCAGAGCCCAGTAATATTGTACCATTCAGAGCCCAGTAATATTGTGCCAGTCAGATGCCTGTAATATTGTGCCAGTCAGAGCCCAGGAATATTGTGCCAGTCAGATACCCAGAATATTGCGAAATTGAGACCCCAGTAATATTGTGCCAGTCAGATGCCTGTAATATTGTGCCAGTCAGATGCCTGCAATATTGTGCCATTCAGAGCCCAGTAATAATGTACCAGTAAGATGCCTGCAATATTGTGCCAGTCAGATGCCTGCAATATTGGGCCAGTCAGATGCCTGCAATATTGGGCAAGTCAGAGCCCAGTAATAATGTGCCAGTCAGATGCCTGCAATATTGTGCCAGTCAGATGCCTGCAATATTGGGCCAGTCAGAGCCCAGTAATATTGTGCCAGTCAGATGCCTGCAATATTGTGCCATTCAGAGCCCAGTAATAATGTGCCAGTCAGATGCCTGCAATATTGTGCCTGTCAGATGCCTGCAATATTGGGCCAGTCAGAGCCCAGTAATATTGTGCCAGTCAGATGCCTGCAATATTGTGCCATTCAGAGCCCAGTAATAATGTGCCAGTCAGATGCCTGCAATATTGTGCCAGTCAGATGCCTGCAATATTGGGCCAGTCAGAGCCCAGTAATATTGGGCCAGTCAGAGCCCATTAATATTGGGCCAGTCAGAGCCCAGTAATATTGGGCCAGTCAGAGCCCAGTAATAGTGTGCCAGTCAGAGCCCAGTAATAGTGTGCCAGTCAGAGCCCAGTAATATTGGGCCAGTCAGAGCCCAGTAATAGTGTGCCAGTCAGAGCCCAGTAATATTGGGCCAGTCAGAGCCCAGTAATAGTGTGCCAGTCAGAGCCCAGTAATAGTGTGCCAGTCAGAGACCAGTAATATTGTGCCAGTCAGAGCCCAGTAATAGTGTGCCAGTCAGAGCCCAGTAATAGTGTGCCAGTCAGATGCCCAGTAATATTGTGCCAGTCAGAGCCCTGTAATATAGTGCCAGTCAGAGCCCAGTAATATAGTGCCAGCCAGATGGCCAGTAATATTGTGCCAGCCAGATGCCCAGTAATATAGTGCCAGTCAGATGCCTGTAATATTGTGCCAGTCAGCCCCCCCCTTCCCTCGTACTTACACTTCACTGCTCCGTGTCCCCCGCCGGATGTCTCCTCCGTGCAGTCTTCCCTCTTGCACGGAGGAGCGAAACAGTCACCGGATGTGACGCGATGTCACATCCGGCGTCAGTTTTTTTTTGTCTTTGTTTTTTTTTTTCTGCCACATTTTTTACACATAAGAGACACAGCAGTTCCTGGTTGTCATGTGCTGACAAACGTCAGCATGTGCACAGCCAATCAGAGCAGGGGCTTGCCCCGTTCTGACAGCTGAATGCGAGGGTCTATTGCTGCTAGCGTAGAGAGATACCCTCATTTTTGCATGGAATCAGCAGAGGGGACCTAGTTAAGGTCCTAGCAAAGAGAGCCAGTCGCCGACCAAACGGCTGTTGGTCAGAGGATAAACTAGCGTGTGCTATCAAAAGTAAACGCCAGTTCAACCTCATACTAGGGACAATGGACATTTCACATGTACTTCTATATTAGAAGCACAAGTGAAATAAAAACATTTGTGTCCCTTTTATCTAGAAAATTAAAAAATGAAGTAAGTTAAGATAATATTTTTTTTAAAAAAAGTTTTCGATCCTTCCTGTCAAGTTGTAGCATAAAGTTAGTGAAAATGCATTTTTTTGCATGGACTGGCATCTACAATGCATTTTCTCTGGAATCTGAGTTGAGAAACTTAAAATAAATTAGAAAAGGAATTCCTTAACTGAATCCAAAAGTCGGTATCCTACTTCAAGAGATTTTGATCCAACAATTACTTACTCAGTTTTTAGTTTGAGTGAACAGAGGTAACTCAGAATAGGCTATACTAGAATAGGTTAGATTTTGCGGGGTGCCACACGTATTGTACATATATATCTGTGTTAAATTTATTGTATGGCTTGATGGAGAGTCTCAGGACCAGTGTAAATTTTTATGGCAAAGTTTGATTTAGTTTTAGTCATCGTCTTTTGATTAAAGTGCCATTTTAGTTTAGTCATATTTTAGTCATCTGAATTGTTCTAGTCTAATTTTAGTCGACTAAGGGCCATATTTATCAAGCCAAAACAGGTGCTATTTCCGGAAAAAGTACTAAAATAGTAGTAATTACCATGGAAACCAATGGAATGTTATGATAGCTTGCTTCAAATTAAGCACTTTTTTGCCTTGATAAATCTGGCCCTAAATCTACAGCAGTGAGGGAGTGAACCGGTCTGAGAAGACTGTTATCTAGTTATTGTTGAGTTATATTCACTGAAAACATGCTGTTGGCTCAAAATATGACGAAAATGTTTAGTCGACGAAATTAACACTGCTCAGGAGTCTTGCACCCTTCAACAGCGGGAGGGTTAACAATCTTAAACTATAAATAACTCATTATTGGCCATAGGGGCAAACTAGGATGCC
The DNA here is from genome assembly GCA_036172795.1 of Pelodytes ibericus. NCBI lineage: Eukaryota > Metazoa > Chordata > Amphibia > Anura > Pelodytidae > Pelodytes > Pelodytes ibericus. Next base: position 136,666,591 of record CM069862.1, read on the forward strand.
AAGATAAGCTGAGAGCACCACAACCATTATTTGCCTGTGACGCCATGAACCCTTCGGTCAGCTCAGGGGTGATCTGCAGTAGGTAAAACACTTACCTATGACAACTAAAGCTTTGCTGTTATCATTAAAATATAGTTTTCCGTAATCACATATTCCTAATTATCTTTGAAAACAGCTTTGTTTTCCACAATAATTATACACAATAGTTATAGCGGATGACTAACGCCTAACATGTCCACAGTTTTCCGAGTGAGCTGTTTGACATTTGAAATTTAATAACAATTTTTAACTGTATGAAATAATGTGTTGTTATTATTTTTGCTCCCTGTCTGATAGCCAGGGGCCCAGTCAAATTGTTCTCAAACAATAACAAGTAACAATGAAAAACTTCACTGTCATTTGTAAATATTAATCTAACACTATGTTCTTGGTGGATGTCAAAATAGATTTCCCCCAAACTGCTTTGTGAAAGTCATTATTTACTGTATGGGGATTATTGATGACCACCGACAGATAATACAGGATAAAAAAAGAGATATTATTTTCTATATGTTTTAACATGTCACTGAAATGTTTTCCTTTGATGTTCACTAGTTTCCCACACAGCCTTGTCTGTAACCACTGGAAAACCTTTCAATCACAACTCAGTTTGGGGAGATAAGATTACCCATAAGTCTTAAAATGAAATCAATGTGGTTCTCAAAGGGATAATATGAAGGTAAAATGAGAACGATGAATTATGGTGTATTATGGTTTCAAATGTTATTTTGTTGCCATATTACCTTGAAATATATATTTCACCATTATACGAAATAACAGATTAGTGTCCTTCACACATGTATGGGAATTCACTGTGTCTTGGAATAGAATTGTTGTTGGGATCTTTTTGAAAACTGAGTTGAAAGCAATCCAATAGCAAAAATTAAACAACAATATAGTATAACATTAGAACTGTTGCTCTAAATTTAAGATGTCTAGAATTGTATACTGGATGTACAACCATTATCTCATTGACCATCAGCACAGAAACGTACCAAGAAAAATTGCTGGTCTTCTAACGGAACAGAAAAAGAAAAAAGATACAAAAAGTGCTATAAAATGTACAAATGTACAATAATTGCAGTGACTGAGTCGCTCTAACCACGAGTGTTTAAACAGTATAATAGTGGAAAAATATAATGGCGACGTGTATTTATCTGTGTTAAAAAGTACAATAATGTAATAGAATTGAATACTTATATTGATGTGACATAGTCACACATGTGTTGTACATATATACATAGAATAAAAAACAAAAGGAATATATCATAGTATGACTCTGTGAGTAAAAATAGGGTTATATTGCCCACTCCCTAAAAGAGCACTCACATTTTGGTGAGCAGATTGGCTGCTCGCAGCTTTAAACTCTGGGAGAACCTGCAAGGGACTTTGAAAGTGCTGCAGGAATCATCCAATGGTCAATCTCAGGGATGTGGAAAAAGAACCAAAGTGTTACAAAAGGGTAATAATGTATTCCTTTAAAAAACAGTAGATTCTAACATTAAACTCTTATGCACCTGGAAGAGAGGACTGCGGAGCACTGCCGAGAAGTCTGTGTGAAATCCAGAAACGGCGTTGTATAGTAGCGTCATATCGGGTATGACTCTCACGAGATTCCAGTACAAATGCAAATGCTTTTCCTGCTTGAGGCATTAACTGCACAACACATTTTACAAAATAAGTGCATGAATAACTATTGTTAAGACATATGCCTATATTTGAAATTTTTAATATTAAATATTGTTACTGCTGTCTAACATTATAATTAATAAAACCCAGATTAAAACAATATTACCATTATTGAAAAAAAAATTCTATTCAAGAAAAAAAATATGTTAAACAGTGATATTTGGTTTCAATGACATTACCATTTTCTGGATGTACAATGTACAATTTGTACAATGTACAAATAAATACAAATATACAATAAGTTCGTTATGCTTTTTTTTTTTTAATTAAAAGAAAAAACTGTTTTGCACTCCTCAGCAGTTAGAGCATTAAAGACCTTTAGCTATAAATAACTCATTAAAAAGGAGATATTAGAAGGCCTTGGTTAATGTCCAATTTAATCTGATTATTTTTTAGGGACAAATCAAATAATACATTTGCATTTCTTTACGGTTCAAGTCATTGGTTAAGTTTGGAATTTTACCACTTCGGTAAAACAATTAGCTGTGATTCACAAAAGATCTCCTAAAAATCTTTTCATTTCTGGCTAATCTATTTTGTTGTGTCGTTTCAATGCCTTGGAAAATAAAAGAGGCCTTTAAATGTATTCTTCGTTACGATTGGTAATTATTTTCTTCTCATTAGATTGTAAGCTCCACTAAGCAGCATTGAAGCTGTTAATGCAAATTTTCTAATTATAGGATCACTTATGAGTAGGACAAGCCTTATGTGCTTGTATATATCTAGATGCCTACTTACATAAATAAAAGCTTCCCATCCAATATATCATACAGGAAAAATGGAATGGGATTTTATGGCCAAGATACAATGCTAGTGAAAGTACTAGTATAGAAAAATGGGTAATTCCGTAGCACAAGTAAAAATATATAATGAAAGCAATAACGTTGTGTTAAATTAAATTACGGGACCAGGACAATCTAAATAATTTTATTAAGCCCAGTATTAAAATAACATATGGATGATCAGCTTCTTATATAAAATAAAACCAGGATATTTTAATTGTTCAATTAGAAAGCAGTAAAACATTGCCCTCTTTATGGTGCCCATCACTCACAAGAAGTGTTTTTTATTTCCTTCCTCTGCCCTTCACTCCATTTCTCCTGCCCTCTTTTCATTATTGCCCTCATATACATTGCCATTGCACCCACAACACCTGAGCAATCATATAACTTGCTGCAGCACCCAGGTTGCACTAACAGGACTTGTCCCACCACCCAGATTTCAGTCATAGGACTTGCTCTAGCACCTAGATTATGCTCACAGATCTTGTCTTTGCACCTAGGACTTGTCACTGCACCCAGATTGCACCAAATAGTTGTCCCAGCACCCAGGTTGCACCCAGGAATTGCCCCCAGCATCCAGATTGCAGCTAGGATTTACCCCAGCACCAAGAGTTCACTCATAGAACTTGTGCTAGCACCCAGATTAATCTCACAGGATTTACACCAGCATCCAGATTGCAATCACAGTACTTGCCCCAGCACCCAGATTATACTCACAGATCTTATACCTGCACCTGGGACTTGCCCCTGCACCCAGGACTTACCCTAGCATCCAAATTGCACTCACCGAACTTGCCCCTGCACCCATATTGCACTCATAGGTCTTGCCCTTGCACCCATGATTTACCCAGGAATTGCTGCAGCACCCAGATTGAATCCATGATTTACCCCAGCAACTAGTTTGCAACCAGGATGTATCCCAGTAACCTGATTGAACCAATGACTTAACCCCTGTAACAAGCATTTTCCCAATCAACTTGATTGCACCCAGTACATGCCCCAGCACCCATATTTCACCCAGGATTTATCCCAGCACCAAGATTGAACCAAGGACTTGCCACAGCACCCACATATCACCCAGGATTTATCCCAGCACTCAGATTGAAACAAGGACTTGCAACAGCACCCCCATTGCACTCACAGGTTCTTGTCTAGTTTGCCAAAAGGTGTTATGGATTACCCGATCATGAGCGGGATGATAGAGAGAGAATCAAGGTAAGGAAGAATGGAAGATAAAATATATCAGTAATAATGAAGCCGAGAGAGTAGCTTGCAGTTATGCAATGATTGGTGGGACAATGGACACAGAAGTTCAAGAACAGGGAGGATAAATTATTAGTTGAAGGGCAAAGAGAAGTTTAAAGTTAGAAAGTTAGAAAATATGTTCTCACAGTACAGGATTAACTTGTAGCATTATATAAATGTTTTCAAACATACTGATTTGCCTGGGGACATGAGAAGTAGGTTGATTACTGAGAAGCACTCTACTAACTTACACTTACTTATACATTCATAAGGTAGTAGAAAACGATCAATCTTAATACTTGGATAAGCATTTTCATTCTATTCATTATCAAATTCAGAAACAGAATGTAGGAGAAGGAATTAGCATTAGTAGCAGTACAAACACTAGGGTCTGATAATACCAAACATACCAGTATCATTTCTGCTCTTGTACAAGTATTAAATACAATATATTTTCTGTACATTGTAAACCTAGAAAAAATACACTGGTAAGCAGTTTAGCAAGCTGACACCTTGGCATATCAATGCACAGCCATAGTTTTAGTTTTGATCTATAAGCTATCAGCATGCAGGAGCTGCAAATCGAAATTAGAATACATTTTCCATCATTACGATATAATAAATTGTATACAAGAAAGCGTGTTGCTTCCAGGGACACTGTAAAAAGGGAGGAAGGAACACACAACATTTGTAATTCTGAATGTCAGATAAATCATAAGATAATTAAATAAAATCTTTATATTGTTCTCAGTTAAGTTCATGGGGTAAAATGGCTCAGTTTTATCTATTGTACCACAAGCAAAAACCGTGACTTCTATTATCAGCTGAAGGAGTTTGAATTCATGGAGCAATGATTATGTTACAATGTATAGGGATTCTGGATGTGTTTGTGCAATCTGCAAGTTTAAACTAAAGTTTTCTTTGAGTGGGCACAGGTTGCATTCCAGTTTTCTAACAGTACATCAGCTGTCAATTTATATTGCAAACATTATCTTTTAGGAGAGGACTGTCCATCCATGGCCCTTATGAACCAGATGTATCATTAAATAAATAACATGCACCTTTATCCCACTTATTTTGCCTATTTATGTTTTTTTTACTTAAATGAAACTAATTGGAGATAGAATATCTGGTTTGCATGTCTCCCACTGGCTGCCCCTTGTTCTATGTTAGAACACTGACTTGCAGTTGGTGACTGTTGTTGTTACAGTTATAAAGATAGCAGCAAATGTATCCCCTTATGTAGATCAAAATACCTATCACTAAATTGTCCAATTTGCTTAGCTGCTGCATTAATATGTATCACAGAGCAGTAGATTGATGTGTCCAATGGTACGCCGCCTGCTGTCTTGCCACACGAGTAGACCCCAGACCTTATTTCCATGGCTGAAGCTACAGGAGAAGATTTATGACCCTGGTAATCAGCATTGCATGTGAATGGCTCTTTGTAAGGTGGGAGTGGATGGAACTCCAAGCTTCTGTTTTCTGGCAGAGAGTAATGAGTTTTACCCCTGAGGTTCTGAAATGACATCTCATTTGATTCATTAGGGACATGGAGAACAAATGACTTAAACATACAGGTAAAGTTACAAATTTAAAGCCCAGAGGCAGGTCAGTAGCCAATGAACATTTCCATACAGACAGTTAAGATTGGTGGTGACCCTGTCACAAACAGCTTGGGCCTCAGTAAAATTTAGTTTCAAAAACATTGCCCATTGGAATATTTACAGAACTTTTCTAAATATATTTCTGATTCTGACATTTTTTTTACTGTTTCGTGGAAACATTAATATTTTATTTTAATTTAGTTTATACCCAATAAATCCTGCTACACCAATAGATAAAAATAGGCCCTAAAATAAGTACTGCTGATTAATAGATATATGCAACCCAGGAAAACAGTAGTTGCAGGTAGCTCATGATGGTGGGAACACTAGACACCATGCAGTTCTGTGAACAGAGCCAGCACTAAAATTAGGTGAACTATTGCCTAAAGTGCCAGTCTTGGGGGTACTGTGATGCTGCTGCAAGCAGCCCGGAATACTTTATAGTATCCCAGTGGTCTGCCACAATGATTCTCACCAGCTCTCTTTGATATCTATCCCTAAACAGCTTATGAGTACCACTTATGTCACTAGAAAATCTTGCCAGTATCCTCTTTGTCCAGCAGCTTGCCACTGCCATCTCTGCCTCCAAAACAGCTTTCCAGCACCCTTTTGTTTTCCAAAAAGCTTTCCAGTGCCATCTCTGTCCCCAAATAGTGTGCGAGTTACATATCAGTACCCAAACAGCTTGCTAGTGCCATTGCTGTCCCAAAACAGCTTGCCAGTACCATCTTGGTCCCCAAACAGCTTGCCAGCACCCTTTCTGTCCCCAAATAGCTTTCCAGTGACATAGTGGTCCCCAAATAGCTTGTCAGTGCCCTCTCTGTTCCCAAACTGATTGCTAGTACAACCTCTGTCCCCAAACAGCTTGCTAATGCCGTATCTGTTGCCAAAAAGCTTGGTAGTGCCTATGCCTAATCTGTCTCCAAACAGTTTACCAATGTCCTCTATGTCCCTAAACAGCTTGCCAGTGCCCTCTTTGTCCTCAGCTTGTCAGTGCCATCTCTGTCCCCAAGCAGTTTGTCAGTGCCATCTCTGTCCCCATTCAGCTTTCCAGTGCAATTTTGTGTCCAAACAGATTGCCAGTGTCACAGGTATAATTTAGCTTGGTATAGATGCTGTGCTGAAATGCATCTATCGCATACCAAAGCTGTATGGTAGAGATAAATTAGGCAGAGTGGGCGGAGATTTGGTGCAGTTGGTATGGTAAATTTTCAAGTAAATAATGGATAGCTGTGTTGCAAACGGTCGCTAGAAGTTGTTTTTAAACTACTACTCATTTCTGGAGAATACATTTTTGTCCAAATTTCCTTGCAGGAATGGGATAGGCAGCTTCCTCCCAAATGTATTAAGATAGCCTTGGCCGGAAAGACAAATATAGTGTGCCTCAGTAAATACTATCATAGCCATAACGTTGTCCATAGTGAAGCAAAGTTCTGGGGTAAGAAATCACATCTTGACTCTCTGCTTCAATGGGGACCAGACCTTACATTGAGGAAGCAGGCTTTAGGATGTGACCAACGCATCAGTTTCTGCTTCTTTGTATAAGGTATATTCAAAACCAAAAAAACACAAAGTGGCCCTTTTTTGTGGATGCCCAGACTGCCTTGGAAATTTAGACTTTTCATCAACTTTTCCTACCAAAATTCATGTTTTATCCCCCACACCCAGAACAGAGTGTACTTGTTGACCCCCAGTGGTTCTGTGGGTTATATAACCAAAATGAGCAATCTTATTGTTTGCAATATAAAATGTCATGAATCACTTGTCATCTGACGACAAATGGAGGACTTCTAAGAACTCCAAGATCTTGCTAAATTATGAAAACAATATTTTTCTACTTCACTGTAATTCATTGTAGGTCTAACAAGCAATATGAATATTGGAATGATGCTGTTAGCCACAGCATTCCCAAAGCATTGCACACCTCACACTGAAATCATTAAGTTTTCCTTTTATAGGAGAAAACATGTTATAACATTTACATGTACACACAAACACACACATATATATTTATATCACATAAATAATGTAATGTGATTCCGCTTAGAACGTAATGGACAGATGGTTCCAAAGTTCCTTCCACTTAAACATTTCTCTATCACTGAATGGAGATGTTCACAGTATAACGAATCCCGCTGATTACACTGCAGTGCAATTGTGTGAACTTCGAGCATTGCACTATTAAGAGTATTAGCTGTAGGTATGACTTTGGTAGGGATATGACTGGACATGCTAATGAAACTCTGTATTATATATACTTATGTATATACATATATATATATATATATATATATATATATATATATATGGTTGTAGTACATGTATTTTATACAAAATGGTATTTTGGAGAGTTAATTGTGCTTGTTTAGTTGCGAAACAGTGAAGAAAAATAAATAGCCGCAAAGCATGATGGTGTCTGCTGCAGCTGACAACATAAATTCTATTTTTTTTCCCAAATGACAACAACCTAGAATCTCACCTGGGTGTTTTCTGTAAATGTGTCAGCTTCGCTGCATGTATCTAAAATAGTACAAATAGTTATCACACCTCCTTGACGTCAGCCCTTTTAATTGTATTTATGTACCCTGAGAGAATGAAATCTGGCTCGAAAACCATACCTATATATATTTTTTTTTTACCAAGCTTCACAACAGCATGCAGCAACCAAACCTTATTTTTAATTGTCATAACGTTGATTGATTCTGTTTGCGCCGCTCTTTTCATTTTTTTTTCAGTCATAATTTAGAAGTCGGTTAGAGATATGTGGACAATTAAAAATGGGTCATACGTAGATAATATTGGTTCTGTAAGAGGTCAGGGATACATGAGAACTTTCTTTTTTTTGCTTTGAACGTGAAATCATCCATAAGTGGGCAAATGGACAAATCCGTTTGCTTGTACGGTAAATCTAGAGAAAACATGACTGAAAATGATGTATACATTGTGTCAGCAAAATGGCAAGAAAATGAGTAAATTAGGAGAAAAATGTGTTTTAAATGTGTTGCTGGTTTATGACATCACCTTGGCTTAATATGCAAATTACACATTTCCCAGTGAAAAGCTGTTCATTTTCATCTCAGGTCGCAGGTGATGTCATAAACAAGAGACTCCACAGTCGCACTAAAAATACACTTTTCTCCTAATTTAGGCACTTACTTGCAGTTTTGATCATCATTATAGCATACTTTTTACATGTTGCTTATTGTAGGTTTGTAAGTAGAAGACTGGTTGTACTATTGTATGGACTTCAAATAATTCTATTTTGTTAACTATAATAGTAGTCTCATGTCAACCCTATTTTCAAAGAAATAAATTCCAAACAATGAGTTTGTGTTAAACGCTACCCCTTTCAAGTAAAGACTTCCAAATATGTATTTCAAGTACAACATTTCCCAGCTGGATGGTTTATTGATTTCAAATCACTTTAAGTTATATATAATATATTTAATATCTGTCCTTAAAAAAAACAGACTATAAGTATTACTTTTCACTTGATACCATTCAAATCTTTAAAATAGAATGTAATTCTGCACTAATCTGTTTTTCCACCTATAAAATTGTGTTTGTTTTGTTTATTTCTTCTTAATGGTTACTTTATATTACATTATATTTTTCACAAGTTTTCAACACAGGTTAGTCAATACCTTACATGCCCAGCAGGGGGCAGTAAATCCTTGTAAAAATAAAACATAAAGTTAAAGTAAAGGGAGATGTGTAAATTTAGAAGGCCTCTCTGAAGATATTCCACCTCTGCTATTTCTGCTGCTGTGCCTATCATGCACACCAACGTTTAAAACTAGCCATTCATGCTGGAATTGTAGTTCTTTGTACGTGGCCTTTAACTGTTTCTGTGTCATAATATAGAAAAACATTTCTCCAAATGTGTAACACGCAAGCAATATTAAATAGAACATATCTCCTGCTAAAAAAAAGAAATGTGGTGGCTTGTCATTGTGATAAAAATAGAGAATTTAAAATATGTTCAAAATTCAAGGCACCTTAGTGTATTGATGGTGAACCTATGGCACAGGTGCCACAAGTGACATTCGGAGAGCTCTGAGATGGCATGTGTCTACATTATCAATTATGGAGGGTCCACTAAATCTTATGATCTAAGACTGATACTAGTGGATATTAGGCACTTTAGTGCACAGTTTTTAAGAGACGTGAAATAATAGTGCACTTTAAGAGTTTCATCTTGGCTTGCTGTAAACGATTAATAAATGTTCACCATCACTGCTATAGTGAAATGAAACAGTATATGTAATTTTACATGTAAACAACACACACACATATATATATATATATATATATATATATATATATATATATATATATATATATAAATATATATAAATGAACACAAAGTATCACTTTGCCTGGATGACCATGATAGGAGTTATTGTTAATATTCTTCCATTCTCCAATCTTAGGCAATTTAAGTGAATGTGGGCTAAAGCCCCCATTATACTTATCCTGGAATGTTGAGATACTTAAAGTTACAATGGTTCAGCACTAAATACATTCCATATGCAAGATATAATATTTTAGTTGGCATGTACTGTTTTGTAGTAGATTTATGTTTTAATAAACTTAGAATGTTAAGAGTTTCAGGGCTGAGCTGATCACTTTTCAAAATCACTAAACCCTGCATCACAGCTCCCTGAAAATGTAGACAATCTCTGCTCGTCCAGTCTAAGTGGATTTGACGGAGCGGAAGGATTAAGGGACTACATTCGTTAGAAAGCAGTATGTATTTAATTGCACCTCAAGGCCTTTCCCTCTGTCAACAGGGTGATTTAATAGCAGGGATGAACACAAGGAAACAGCACTGCATGGGGAATAGGTGATAAAACGCTAGTAAATAATAGTACTGCACAAGTCAAGGGAGAGATAAGGCCAAAAAAAGTGTTAATATGTATCTATTCATATGTTTACACACACACACAGGAATCACTCTGGGACTAGAATTAATGTGGGATAGGTTATTTTGGAAAGTATAGAGCAGAATGGCCTTTCTATATAGGGGCAGATGTGTAAATAACTGTTATATTATATATCATATAAACTATATATGTGGTGTATATGTATATTATATGTGAAAGTTGTAAGAGCATTTTTAATTGGGAAACAAATAAAAAAAAATGGGTTGAGCAAACAGTACCAAATGGGATGGTAGATGATTTTCTTGCTTGTGGTGGAAAAAAAATCCACTTTTTAACACCTTTTTTTATTTATCACATGCCAATAAATTCTTAAATAAAATGCACCCACCTTTTTAAAATCTTTTTTTTTTTTACACTACTTCCGTCATTATAAAATGTCTGTACACACATCTTCCCAGGTAGTTTCTAAATGTTTCATGTGTAAGAATTGAAAAGTGCAATTTAATTAAAATAAAAACATGCTTTTTCATTGCTTGTGAAATTATGGGGGTTCAGATGAGGTGATGATCGCAGTTACCTCAGCTTTCTTCTAATACAGTTCTGCGCAAATCCAAAAAGATAACTTGTGACTCCAAGCATCCCAGAGTTGATTAAACATTTTACTCACTTGGGAATCACAAACAAAATAATGCATTTAGTTTCATATGTTTGTTTTACCACAGGCTATTTACAGTAAAGTGAAGGCATCATCTGACCAAAATGTACGTCTGCAGTTTGCAGGGAATTTCATTTATTGCGAGTTAATCACCATAAGGTTTACTGAAAATATTGGCAACAAGGTTTTAACTATATTCTCCAGTGATGAGCAAAAGCCCCTTTTACTGAGAATTATGGGAAAACTATATTTCTTGGTTTATAAATAAAAAACTACTAAAATAAGATGCACAAAATGTTTAGAACCAAAGAAATATAATCAAAAGGTATTTGGGGGCAGAACATGGAGGAGAATTATCCTATTTTGCAGTTTATATTTTATGATGCACATTATTTTAAAATACAGTATGCAGACATACAAATGGTAGCACAGAGCTTCCCTGACTATAAAGTGTGCCAGAGACATACATGGTGCCACTTAGCTTTGCTAACTATAAAGTGTGCCAGAGACATAGATATGGAGTTGTATTGTTTAGCTATGTTTACACCTTGCACGGAGCAGCACGAATACATCCAGGAGACAGACGGAGGCTGCAAATTCGGCAACAGAGTCAAACACTCTGTTGCCAATTCGACCAGCATGAAAAGTACCGGTATATGAAAATTTGTATACTTTTAGTGCTGGTCGAATTGGCAACAGAGTGAGTGACTCTGTTGCCGAATTCGTAGCTGCTGTCAGCCTCTAGGAAGTAACTTGTGCGTTTCAGGGGGTTCATGTGCTGGCTATTAGCAGCACACAAACCCCCAGAAATACACGAGATACATCGTACCTCAGAGTGACAGGTCTGCTCCTGACTGGCAGCACGCCGGTCACTCAGGGGCACGTTACGCCCCCCATGTTTACACTGTTTAAGATACATACACATCACCACATAGCGTACCTAATTATACAGTGGGCCAGAGACTATTAAAAAAAATTACATTCATTTCTATAGCGGTGATAATTCATGGCTCGTTTTAAACAATATTTAAATTGAGAGTATTGTCTGACTTTCTTGCCTCATCTCTCCCTTGTCTTTCTCTTTCTACTCTAGAGTGTCTCTCTCTCACCCCCTCATATCCTCCCTATGTCTGCTTCTCAACACTATTCTACCCCTATGTCCATATCTCTGTATCCCCTTCTCCCCCCATGTCTCTTTTATTCCATGCCCCATGCATCTCCTATTCATCAGTACAAGGGCAATGGTGAGCACAACCCTATACCTTGTCTCCCAGAACTACCTGCTGCCCCACCCCCTTTTTAAGAACGCCACTTGTTGGGACCTATTGTCACAAAGTTTTGAAGAAGATTGATGTTAAGAGGGCTTGGTTGGGAATAGGTAGAGCTGAACTTTGTTTCCCCGACTCAGAGACCCAATAAGCAGCTGTGTAACTTGGAACACTTGTGTCAGACCTGGCAAGTTCCCAGGTATCATGCTGTGTTAAATCTTTAATGAGCAAAATGAACGCATCCCAAGTGTCCATATTTAGGGGGACAGTCCCTCTTTTTGTCTTTTCTTCCTCCTCTGGTGTCCATATTTTCTAGAAGCTAAGAATTGTTGATTGGTATAACCATATCACAGAGCTCATAAGCAATAGAACTCATCCTATAGTGTGTGTAAAATGCAGTAAATGGGTTTATATACTATTTTTTTGTAAATAAAATGCATTATTTGTATTCTAAAGGGCTTACCAAACTGCATGAATCGCTCTCTATTGGCCCTAAACTTACCTAAAAATATGCCGCATAGCCACACCTTCAGGCACTGTCCCAGTAAACATAATGGCCCCTCTTTGAAATTATGGAAAATGTGCGATGGCCCATTTGTATTAAGCGAGATAACTATGCTCATGTGAGTGTTAAATTCACCAATTTGTCAACATTTTCAAACATCCAAAGACAGCTACCCAAGGATATGGGTAGCCGACATAGCCAATTGCCTACAGCCACTGGAAAATGTTATAAACTATAGATTAATGCTTACCTGCTGAGCCCAATATTCTGTGAGTTAGCTGTCACATAAATACATAAATCTGTTTTTATATATATTTATAAATATAAATACACACACACTTACATGTTTGCAGATGTACCCCACATAATGCACCATTGCAAATGTAAGGTAGGTAACAAATTGTTAAGTTCTTGAATATCTTACACAGGTCCGTGACATCAATTTAAACTGTAGATTTTGTGACATTTTAAAAACAGTCAACTGTGTAAATGATGTGTTGTTTTTTTTAGTTTTTTTTTTAGTTTTTTCTTCAGAAAAATTATTTTTTATTTTTTGAAAAAAGTACAAACATCCCCTCTGGCATGTTATGCCATAAAATGTAAGCTAATAAAACAGGTAGATTCAGCACCTGCAACATTTACATAGAAATCCAGTGAAGATAAGAAACAATAGACAGTAATACAATACCGGGCAATGCTTGGTGTAGGAACATTTATTTCTAGGCTTTAGGCACTACAAAATATAAAAACAATCCTCGTAACAAGTCTTAATTTATATACCAACCACTGGTCATGAATGTGAGAAGCATTGTGTCCCATCTACAACAAAGATGGTCCTATTTAGTGACATGTTTCATTGAACATGAAATCTGACTTGCACCACAAAGAGCCACAACTTGGAGCAACCCAAAGTGCAGACAATTTTGTGTCCCTTTATAAAGAATATTGTGAAAATATCCTGGTCATAATTAGAGAAGTGAACATGTGTAACTGCATACTTTTCAATTTCTTCCCCGGGAATCAGGATGGTAGGCAGCAGAGTTTGGGAGGTCAAGTGTCAGCGCTACCGCACACATCAGGCACAGTATGCATGACATGGTAGCTTCTATCATTGGGGATATGTATTTGCCTAGAAATAACTAAACTTAAAACCAGACTGTGGGGTAAAACAACGGACACAGGACTTTATTTAAATAGTCATTGCATTACAATTATATATACATTCCACATATATATCCATAATTATACAATGACTAAACATAAACATAAACAATCCATAAACAGAAAACCAACCAAGCTTGCAAGAGTATCTAGGTGGCTGCCGAATAAGTCCATGTTCTGGGCATATACCAATGCCTGAGGTTTCGAGGTACCACTTTCCCCTCTCACCTCTCACCAGAGTCCCGATTGACTCTCCTCAATCCATTCTTCCATTAACCCTCCTGGATACTCTGCAAGCTTCCGCCAACGCTGTGACATGTAAATAAATAAATAATAAATAAATAAATAAAGGCTCATTAACCATAAAATTAGGTGAGGGTGGGTATGGGGAAAAACTTTTCCTAAAATTTTTACATGTACTACCAGCAGCTCCTGTTTAAAAACAGCTTAAGTAAGCCCATCTCTGTCCTGCCGCATACACACAGACAGCATGTATTTAAATCATATCAAAACAATATAACAGATGATTTTGGAAAAAATCTTCACATGTGATATTCCTGTAATAATATATTACCGAAATATTTAATTTGATATTTTCACACATTTATTGATTGTTAAAGGATTACTAAATCTCCAAATAGTAAGAGGGATGCTAAATATGGTTACATATAAAATTCATTTCAAATTAGTTGTTTTTTCCCCCCCGGAAATTCTACTTAATGGCTTAAAAACAATGGGTTTTTGTAGACTGTGTCCTAGGATCTGGTACTTCAAAGAGACTGAAGATACATGTAGTCCCAGCGTCTTAATATCCTATTGGTAATAAGCCCCCTGTGTCCCAACCCTCTCCTTTCATATAGCAGGAGATGTTCGCTGTAGACGCAACTAAACCATATGTCCTTTACTGAATGCCTCAGCCCACCCTACTAGGAGGTTTTTGCAAGCATATGTGGGAAAAACCTTACCATACATCCCAACACAAGGGGGTTGGGCTCAGGAGTGGGCATGTTAATTAACTAGAATAGAAAGCAATTTGTATATGCAGTGCCAAGACTGTTCTCCTGGTCCTTAGTAGGAAGTACAAAGCCATATTGCATAAAGATGGAAACAATTACAGTCAACATGTAGTGATGATAGAGGAAACAAAAAAAAAAAAAGCTAAACTAGGAGGACATTGCTATGTGCCACAACGCTGGTTTCATCTGGGGTTCACATGTATAAATTGCGGACGTCTTGGTTTGTGATAATGACTTCCTGTTGCAATTTCCTCTTGGAACGTTTATCGTGGCAATACAGCAGGTCACAGGGACACTTTAACCCATTCTAAGTGGTCTAATGGTAACTAACAAATTGCCTACAGGCACTGAGAGGGTTAAACACTTCAGCTTTCAATGGACTGCTGTAAACTTTCAAACAAATACATTAGTCATAGTCAGATGCGTAAGACGAATTGGTTTTGAGTCGATTCAGTTGCATACCTTTCTAAATGAGCTCTACTGAAGACCACTGAAAAATAGGAAAACAAAGGTTTTGACGGATAATTTGCCATATGTGATAGGGTGCCCAGTATAACTGGTCTGAAAACCAAACATGCTGGCGCTTAAAGATGTCACCTCTAAGAAATGTAACAGCTTTAATCAACAAACTATAAAAACAGTGTATATGTTGTGTGTTTTTTAAATTAGACTGACACAATGGGGGTTGTGCCTAAATTTGTCACACACGCAGATAGCCCCAAATAATAGCTCTACTGACATGTGCGCCTATGTATAAAGCAGACTCCCCCCAAAAATAATTTAATAATAAAATGATATGTTGTCAAATGTATGTATTATGTATCCTTATGTATAACTCAGACAGTAGCAGATGCATTCTAAAACACACCAGACAAGCTAGAAGATTTGCTTTTCCACAGAAATCTTCAACTTGCAGGGCTAGTACCACTGCAAGGGATTCTGGAAAGGCATATGCAAAAAATGAACAATGAACCCCTTTGTGCTTAGAGATGCCACCTTTTACTTAAAAAATAATAATACCGGCCTGCAAGGGGAAGCCACAAGTAGTGGGGACACAAAGGGTAGAGCCATAAAAGAGGTGGCGTCACGCAATGTCCCTAGTACTAGTAATGTACTAGATTAAGCTTTAGGCTCCTCGGTACAGGTACCGGCTGCCTGGAGTTCAATTCTGGTAAAGAATTGTGGATATCCTTAAGCACATATCCCGAAATCATCTACCCTTTTGTCTGTCTCTCTCCCCCTTCCTTATGTCTGTCTCTCTTTCCTATCTCCCCTTATGTCTGTCTCTTTCCTATCCTCTATTTTGTCTGTCTCTTTCCCATCCCTCATTTTGTCTGTCTCTTTCACATCCTCTGTTTTGTCTGTCTCTCTCCCATCTCCCCTTTTGGCTGTCTCTATCCCATCCACTGTTGTGTCTGTTTCCTATCCTCCATTTTGTCTGTCTTTCCCTTATCTTCCCCCATATCTGTCTCTTTCTTATCCTCCATGTAGTCTGTCTCTCACCCATCTACACTTATGTCTGCAGCAGCTCCAAACTGTTGCACCAAAAAGCCGTTAGACTCCCCCCATGATTTAAATACCTGGGAACTGCGCATGTGATCATATGTGCCAGTCTCAGACCTCAGTCAGCACCACCTCGCACTTCCTGGGAATAGTGAAGATGCTCTGAGTCTTCACTACGCACAGGAAATGTGAGGTAGCACTGACTGAGGTCTGAGACTAGCACATATGATCATTCCTGCAGCTGCCTCTGACCTCCAACCCCGGCACCTTCGCAGACCACTGGCACACACTAGGTCTCCAATTTATATAGGCTCCCAACGCCTTATCTAAATATAGATATAGCTGCATCGCATGCTAATAAAGCCCTATCAAAAATCTATAAGGAGATATAATGAATCTCAAAATAGAGAGGTGCCTCAGATCATACAAAACATAGAATATAATTAGCCAAAATAGTACATAATAATGATGGTCTTCTTAATGATACTCAGGCGACAAATATAGACATTTATTTAAATTACATAAATAGTGAGTAGATTATTAATATAAATAGACATATATATAGTAAACATATAATAAAAATGGAGATGATTCCCTTGCATAGATAAATATCCAAAACTCCAAATCTAGACAGCAAAGCAAATGATGAACACTTAGCTGGCCATAATCAATATAAAGTCAGTTACAGAGGCGTAACTAGAAACCGCCAGGCCCCGGTGCAAAAAAATGCCTCGGGGACCCCCGACCCAACCATGCAACTCCACCCCAGAAATGCCACTTACATGCCTCCCAACTGTTTCGCTTTGTGCCTGGCCATGTCTTATATCTAGGATAGCCTTATACCTATACCATGCATGCTTAAACTCCATCACTGTATTAACCTCTACCAATTCTGCTGAAAGGCTATCCCATGCATCCACTACCCTCTCAGTAAAGTAATATTTCCATTAGTCCCTGGCCTTCTCTTATATCAAGGATAGCCTTATGTTTATCCCATGCATGCTTAAACTCCTTCATATATTAACCACTCATCCACCACCCTCTCAGTAAAGTAATATTACTTTTCTAGACACACACAAAAAAACTTTAAAATATTTCCAGCCTTATCAAAAGCTTGAGGTGGACCCCAAATATATGTATATAACTAGCTGCATGTATACATATATGAACTTTTTAATATTAGATTCAACTATTCTCATATGTAATGAAAATGTTATTGAAAAATTGTTAATTTCTTATTTGTATTACGTTTCCCTGCATCCACATTGCACCTAAAGTTCTTAACACAGCACTATACAGTACCCACAGCACTTGGCTTGCACTCATATTGTACCCACATTTGGAATGCTGCAGTATAGATTTTCCCGCCAGAAAATACCACAGTGTCACTTTGTCCCACTGAACTGTCCCTGCAGAACATACCACAGTGTCACTTTCCCCCATAGTACACGTTATTTTTCCCCACAGAACATGCCACAGTGTCCCTTTTACCCCATAGTACATGTTATTTTGCCCCACAGAACATGCCACAGTATCAGTTTGGCCACAGCCAATTTGCCCATTATGCCACGATTGCCAATATGCCACAGCCAGATTGCCAATATGCCACAGCCAATTTTGCCCATTTGCCAGTGTTATTTTGACAATTTGCCAGTGTTAATTTGGCCATATGCCAGTGTTATTCTGCCAATAATTTGCCAGTTATGTGCCTATTTGCCAGTGTTATTCTGCCAATAATTTGCCAGTTATGTGACCATTTGCCAGTGTTATTTGCCCATTTGCCAGTTATGTGCCCATTTGCCAGTTATTTGCCAGTTATGTGCCCATTTGCCAGTGTTATTTGCCCATTTGCCAATTATGTGCCCATTTGCCTGTTATGTGCCCATTTGCCAGTTATGTGCCCATTTGACAGTGTTATTTGCCCTTTGCCTATTATGCGCCCATTTGCCAGCATTATTTGCCCATTTGCCAGTGTTATGTGCCCATTTGTCAGTGTTATGTTCCCATTTGCCAGTTGTGCCCATTTGCCAGTGTTATGTGCCCATTTGCCAGTTGTGCCCATTTGCCAGTGTTGTGCCCATTTGCCAGTGTTATGTGCCCATTTGCCAGTGTTATGTGCCCTCAATATGCCAGGATTTACCTATTCAATATGCCATTCTTTTGCCATTTAATATGCCATTCCTTTGCCATTTAATATTACAGTATTTTGCCCCTCAATATGCCATTCTTTTCCCATTTTAATATGCCAGGATTTTGCCACTCTATTGCCACTAAATATGCCAGGATATAGCCAATTAATATGCCAGGATATAGCCACTTAATATGCCAGGATATTGCTATTTAATATGCCAGGATATTGGCAATTAATATGCAAGGATATTGCCACTTAATATGCCAGGATATTGCCAGTTAATATGCCAGGATATAGCCACTTAATATGCCAGGGTATTGCCACTTTATATGCCAGGGTATTGCCATTTAATATGCCAGGATAATGCCAATTAATATGCCAGGATGTTGCCAATTAATATGCCAGGATAATACCATTTACTATGCCAGGATATAGCCAATTAATATGCCAGGATAATGACAATTAATATGGCAGGATATTGCCACTTAATATGCCAGGGTATTGCCACTTTATATGCCAGGATAATGCCAATTAATATGCCAGGATAATGGCAATTAATATGCCAGGATATAGCCATTTACTATGCCAGGATAATGCTAATTAATATGCCAGGATATAGTAATTTAATATGCCAGGATAATGCCACATAATATGCCTGGATATAGCCAATTAATATGCCAGGATAATGCCACTTAATATGCCAGGATAATGCCAATTATTATGCCAGGATATTGCCACTTAATATGCCAGGATATAGCCACTTTATATGCCAGGATATTGCCAATTAATATGCCAGGATATTTCCACTTAATATCCCAGGATATTTCAATTAATATGCCAGGATATTGCCACTTAATATACCAGGATAATGCCAATAAATATTCCAGGATATTGCCACTTAATATGCCAGGATATTGCCCCTCAGTATGCTCCTTATGCCACCCTCCTCCCCCCTTCCCCAGCCAGTACTTACCTCCTTCCTCCTCTGTCTCCCGGTGCAGGCCCGTGGCTGTGAGGGAAGAGTTCTGCGCTCCCCTCCAGCCGCGCGGATCAATAAAGTTTGTTGAAAAAAAAAAACGGGGGCCCACGGGGCAGCTGCCTT
Source organism: Pelodytes ibericus (assembly GCA_036172795.1). Lineage (NCBI taxonomy): Eukaryota > Metazoa > Chordata > Amphibia > Anura > Pelodytidae > Pelodytes > Pelodytes ibericus. The sequence continues at coordinate 136,686,180 of CM069862.1, forward strand.
GGGCCCCAAGAATGAATGGGCAGCTGCCCTGTTTGCCCGCACATTTAAAAAAAAAAAAAAATTGTGTGTGCAGGGGTCGCAGGGCGGCTGGGCCCCTGGAGTGACAGGCCCGGTCGCAGCTGCGACCCCTGCACCAGTGGTAGGTACGCCACTGGTCAGTTAGTCAAGCAATTAAGCTAAATACGGAGGTTAGAGCATTAGAGTTAATTACAAAAACGCCTCTTAGTTGTTAATAAAGAATAAAGTCCGCCAGATAAATAAGCAACTTGAAGACAGTGCACAGAAATGATTTTAGAGAGCAGCTGAATCCACATACGGTTAGGCAGTGAATACATGATACCAAGGTGTTAACTGATATTGATGATATCTCTCATGCACAGTCCATAGTAAAACAGAAAGGGGCGATCCAAAGACAGCAACTCACGCATAGAAAAAAAATCTGGTGTTGGTGGTAGTTCCAAAATTATTTTCCGCGGCGGTAAACTGAAAAGAACGCCATGATTTGAGGGACCTCCCTCATTTGGCACCAGTTATAAGTGCTCGTGGAAGAAAAATAAAGTTGCACTTGTTCAAGAGACTTAGCAGACCAAAGAAAGGAGGGAGGAAAGGAGAGAGTGGCCAAATACAGGTATACATTCATAATGACCCAAATTCTCTTAAAATGTCCAAAAAATAGTATTCATATAAAATACTATATAGCCATAGTTATATTAAATTGAACCCAAGTCCTTATCACCACAAAAACAATAAAATACCGGACATTGAATTGTCGCTATGCTAGTTATGTTGGCACCGGCTGTATACCATTTTTGTGGAAACCCTATTTGTGCCTCTATATCCCCTATATCAGTGATGGCAAATGTTTTTGGGCCTGAGTGCCCAATTTTTGTCCAAAACTGATTTGCAGACTTCAAAGTGCCAACACCGCATACACACATACACACACACACACTGACTCTCTCACACACACTGACTCTCACACACACACTTATGCTCAAACTCACACACTTATACTCATAGACACACACTTATACTCATATACACACACACTTATAATCATACACACTCACACATGGATACTCATACTTGCACATACACACATTTATACTCATGCACACACACCCATACACATACACTTATGTGTGTGTGAGTATATTCATACTCACACACACACACTCATACTCATACCCTCACACTCTTATACTCTCACACACTTATACTCACACACACTTATACACATACTCACACACACACACACACACACACTCTCTCATTCATTCATTCATTCATTCATTCACACACACACATACATACAAACATACACACACACACTCATAGACACACACATGCACATTCATATACACACACACAGCCAGGTTCAGGTCTCACTGCTTGTCTGCTCTGTTGGAGAGAAGCAGGCATCAATGGGTAAAAGATAGGCACCACCTCTCATCTGAAGAAGAATCAAATGACCAGCAGCAACTGTCTTTTAACCATTGATGACTGAGCAGACAAGCGGTGAGAGCTGAACCTGGCCAAGTGCCACAACTGAGGGCTCGGAGTGCCAGTTGTGGCATGCGTGCCATAGGTTCACCACAACTGGCTATCATCACGGCTTCTTCAGGAGGAGACAAAAACGGATTTTGTCTCCTCTTGAAGAAGCTGTGATGATAGCTCCGGTGAAACGCGTAGAGGAATCGGCAGATTCAGCTCCAGCGCTGCACTTTCTTTCATCCTGTGGATCAGCTCCGTGGATGTGACTGTTTCCTGAGATCTTTTTCATGTGATTTGTTCTTCTGTACTCCGTGAGTTATCCTTGTAACGGGGGCCAGTATTCCTAAGTTTACTAGGGTTCCGTACATGTGTTGCTGTTTTTATCTATTTCAGAATCCGATTAAAAGATTTTATATGGAAATTCATGCTTCATCCGATATGACTGTCACTCACGTATGTTTGTGAGTGCATTTATCATTAATTATTTGATTTGCACACATGGTTAAACAACATGGTTGTATACAAGCATTCCGGAGTGCTTCAGAAGGCTGCAGTGTGTGTGGTACCGCAAGTATTATTAATTTTCACAAGGTTCATTTGCAGAGATCACTATATTTTTGTGCAGGACTGGTGCAAGAATGTTTGCCACCTTAGGCAAAACCGCATTCTGTCTTCACCTTGTCTCTGTCTCTTATATTCCACCCATAACACTTGGATGAAACCTATGCTTCTGTCCCCAAACAGCTTTCCAGTCCCTCACCACTTCCTGGTGTCTTGTGGCATCAGCATCAGAGGATATCTGTTTGCTGTGCATAGACATCCCCACTAGAAACCAGGGAGACCAGGGGTCAGGAGGATTTCTTTCCTCAGCAGCTGCTGGTGGCACTCTAGAAGAGTGCCCCGAGTAGATCTGCACCTTAGGTCCACGCCTACCTTACCTATAGTAGCTCCGGCCCTGTTGTTGTGTATGTATAACTTAATCTGTACCAGTTAATGTTTTGTGTTTTTTTTTTGTCTTTTTTTGTATCTTTTAAATTTAATATTGTGCCTGATCAACTCTATTTTTTTTCATGTACAGTGTCAGAGCGGAATACATGTATATTGTCGTATACATTTATATTAAGTCAGTGTCACTTAATTTATCTTCAGGGTGTTTGTAAGATGCTTTTTGAAAGTATGAAAGAGGCTGATAACTAGAGGGCATTTCTGGTGTTCGCTGACTGTAACATCTTATGACATCTGTTCCTCCTCCATCTTCAATAAAACATAACTGATTGCACAGAATAGTAGAGATATTTTGAATTCAACAATGTTTGCACCACTGAAGACATATAGTGAAATGAGAGAAATAATGTCACCATTCAATCAAGTTATATTATGACAAGTGTATTGATGAGTAAAATGCACAGATTTTCAGTTCTTGGAAAATGTGAAGGATTCAATATAAATTGCTACATATAGATACGTTTTATAGATACTGATAAAGCTCAATTGATTTTTTACCTTATTCTAGGATTCAACTGTAATGTTAAAAAACCCAGTATTTTAGATGGTTCCGTTTACATGTGGTGTTACCAGTTTACCCATCACTGATAAAAGAATAAAAAATATATCTCCCTATTTTGAAAACTTGAGTTATTAGTGCAAGATGGTGCAAGAACATTTTTTGCAATACTGTTGGTGATGCACAAAAGGTACATTGATAAGTGAAATTAGAATTTCTACCCCCTACCCACCCCATACTTTCCCCCCCTAAATGCATGACTTCCAAATTTTCCACTTTGCGCTGGACAGTCCAGATTTTGGGAGGCAGTCCCGCTCTACCTCTGTCCCGCTTTTTGGGATGGAGGTAGAGCTCAGCATGACTGCAATCCTGTAGATGAAATGTAATTATCTGGTATCTTTGACACAGGAGACTGGTTACTGCACATGCACAGTAGCGCTACCAGTTACATAGTTACAAAGTAGTTTAGGTTAAAAAAAGACTTGCGTCCATCAAGTACAACCATTTTCCTGTCCCATGTTACTCGCTATTGATCCAAAAGAAGGCAAATAAAATCCCCTTCAGCAATTTCGAATTCTGCTTTCAGTGGGGGAAAAAAAATCCTTCTTGACTCCAAATGGCAATCAAATTTCTTCTTGGATCAACAAGCATTAAATAAATATTAATGCCTATACTAACATGCCTAGCCCTCTTTGCTCCTGCTCATTAAAAAAGTATCCAGGCCTTTTTAAAGGCATCTAAAGTATTTGCTAGAACCACTTCTTCAGGCTGAATTCCATATGTTAATTGTCCTTACTATAAAAAATCCATTACACTGTCGTAGACTAAATCTCCTTTATTCAAATCTTTGTACCATTCTGTTATTGAACAGGTCTTTAGAAAGCCCTTTGTATGCCCCCTGTACATATTTATATAACATTATCATATACCCTCTAAGCTAACGTGTACAGATTAAATTTTTCCAGCCTTTCTTCATAACTTCATAATAGATTTCATAGTAGATTTCCCCAAGGAAACACAATTTATATGTTGCAATTTTATTATTGTACCAAAATGCATAATTTTACACTTGTCTGCATTGAATCGCATTTGCTGTTTATCTGCCCACTTACTCAATTTGTCCAAATTGTCTTGCAGCAAAGATACATCCAGTTCAGACTGTATTAACCTACTTAAATTTGTGTCATCAGCAAACACCGAGACATAGCTCCCTATGCCTATATCCCTATGGGAGATCATTAATAAACAAATTAAAAAGAAGAGGACCCAGGACAGAACCCTGAGGTACTCCACTTATCACATGTGTCCAATCTGAGAACTTCCCATTTACCACCACCCTTTGTATTCTGTCTTTCAACCAATTGCCAATTCACAAACAATCCTCTGGCCTTAAGCCTATTCCAGTCAATTTATATAGTGACCTTTTATGTGGAACTGTATCAAATGCCTTAGAAAAGTCTAAATATATCACATCCATTGCAGCACCCATATCTATATTTTTACTGGGGATGGGGCTCTTCACCGCGGCTGCTTCCGCACAGCCGCTTCACCGCCGACTCTGCACAGCAAGACAGATCGTCGCTGTAGATTTCATCGCGGGACATTTCATCGCTAAAGGTAAGTATTTAACCGATTTTACTTTGGTTAAAATTAGGGTTTAGGGGGTTAGAATTAGGATTTAGGGGGTTAATTTTAGTATTGGGGTTAATTTTACTGTTAGTATTGGGGTTTAGTGTTTAATGTTTAGTGTTAGGGATTAATTTGAGTATTAGGGGTCGGGGGTTAGTATTAGGGTTAGTATTAGGGTTTAGGGGGTTAATTTTAGTATTAGGGGTCGGGGGTTAGTATTAGGGTTAGTATTAGGGTTTAGGGGGTTAATTTTAGTATTAGGGGTCCGGGGTTAGTATTAGGGTTTAGGGGGTTAATTTTAGTATTGGGGTTAATTTTAGTGTTAGTATTGAGGTTTAGTGTTTAGTGTTACTATTTGGGTTTGGGAATCATTTATTAGGGGGGGGTATTTTCGTTTTACTTTTAGATTTGTAAGAGCTGACAGTTCAGCTCTGAACTGTCTGCTCTTACAAAGCTGCAGCCGCGATGAAGCGGCCGCATTATACTTCATTGCTGACAGTTCAGCGTTCGAACTGCCGTGCTGAACTGTCAGCGATGAAGATGCGGTGCGGAAGTGTCCTAGACCCATTTTTACTCACCTCCTCATAGAATGTAATTAAGTTAGTCTAACAAGATCTGTCGTTCACAAAGCCATGTTGGCTCGTGCTAATGAGATTCCTGTCAATTTGAAATCTTGAATATATTCCCTTAGCAACTCTTCAAACAGTTTATGTTTATGTTTAATGAATACTAAAGTATAAGCATCTTTCAGTCTCTGTGATGATTTTTGTTTGCACGTCTGAATATCAAAACACAATTTTGGGACAACCATCTCTCACAGCCATTCCATATATAGCAGTGTGGTGATGTATACCTTAGTCAATAGTGGCTGTTCAGTTCACTAAAAGGATGAGTTTGGATGAACATTTCCCCCACTAAATGAACTGTACAATGTATAGCTAAATTGGTGAGATGTTTCTTTGAAATGTTCCTCTCACCTCAACTCACCTGCAACTCACCTTAACTCACCTTTTAGTGAATAGCCCCCAATGACTAAAATGTTAATATTATATTTGGTTGGGCTCTAAATAAGAAAATTAACAAAAAAGCCCAGATTGTATTGGTCCAAATCAAAACTGTTAAGGAGATTATGGTTTGAGTTTATATTGACTTCAATAAGCTTTTTTCCATTTTAAAAAAATATAATGTGGTAAAAAATACTATAAAAATCTAGCATCATACCAAGAATCATACCTTTGATTTAATTTGCCCATTTACAATTGGTAAGAAAGAATTATAGACATCATATGAGCAATGATCAGGTCTTATTTACACAGGATCAGAACAGGGGTAAGGAGGAACAACAAGGAGACATCTCTCTCTAAATATATCACATCCACTGTAGCCCCCATATCTATATTTTTACTCACCTCCTCATAGAATGTAATTAAGTTAGTTTGACATGTAATTAAGTTAGTATGAAATCTTGAATATATTCCCTGAAGCAGCCCTTCAAACAGTTTCCCCACCACAAATGCCAAGCTTACAGGTCATTAATTGCCCGGCAGGGATTTTGATCCCTTTTTAAATATAAGCACCACATCAGCTTTACGCCAATCTGTGGGCACCATGCCTGATATAAAAGAATCCATGAAAATAAAAAATAACAGTCTGACCAGGACCTGGCTTAGCTTAATACCCGTGGGTGTATACCATCAAGCCCCGGGGCTTTTTCTATTTTAACACCATTTAATTGTTTTAATACTTTTTCTTGTGTCAACCAATCACATGCTTGCTGTGACTGTTCTGTTAACGTAGCTTGTAGGTTCTTGTCCATTGTTTCTTCCTTGGTAAAAACAGAAGACATTTTTTTTTTTAAATATCTGCTTTCTCTCTGTATCAACTGACAATCTCACCCATTTCAGATAACAAAGACTCAACATTTTTAACCTTTACATTTTTTGCCATTTATATATTGAATGATTTTTTGTTGATTCCTCTTGCTCCGTAACAATTGTTTTTCATTCTGCAATTTAGCCAATGTAATACCCTTTTAACAGTCTTAGTTTGCTTCTTCATATTTTGCAAATATATCTGCTGATCCCTCAACTTTATAATGTTTAAACACTATTTTCTTTTTATTTATTTCCTGATTTACCTTATTCATTAGCCACATTGGTTTTAGTTTGCTTCTTTTATATTTGTTACCAAAGTGTATTTTTGTAGTGTTAGTTTGAAGGTATTCCACAAAAAAACGATGAACATACACACCTAGTGCAATATGTACTGAAAGAATATTTTAAAAAACTAGATACAGTGAAGATAATGCAGTAACAGACTCACAAAAACAGCTCTTTTGTCCTAGGAGCGTGGAAATCTTGCCTTGGATAGTGTTTACTTGCCCCCATTTTTTCAGTATATATTGCACTAGGTGTGTATGTTCATTGTCTTTTTCAGGTATACAGAGCACAAGAAGACTCACACTGTGCTAAGTATCACTGAGTGCTTTTTTAACACTGATTATTATTTGTTAAGACACTGATAAGTATTTTTTACACTCACTGTGTTCTCTATCAAAAAGTGTATTTACTTAACACCAACTATTACAATCCTATATATAACATGCATTGTGTAAATACTTTTATTTTGAGTATAATAAATTGCATTTGATTTTGTATTTTCAAAATAAACTATTTTTTTGTCAACACATTTTGAATACACTGGTCACTTTGAGGGCATTTAAATATTTGTTGATTTTAAGCGTCCATGTACTGTGCACTGGAAATCATCTTTGTTTTGTTTTAAGATGGCAGTAATATTGTGCCATTAAGATGGCGGTAATATTGTGCCATTCAGATGCCAGTAATATTGTGCCATAAAGATGCCCCAGCCAATTTGCCCATTAAGATGCCACAGTTATGTTTTCTATTAATATGTCAATGTTACAGTGCTCGTTATTTACCCCCCCCCCCCCCCCCCCTTTCCCAGGTACTCACCTCCTGGCTGCTCCTGCACGGTGGAGGGAAACACAGAAACTGGATTTCCCTCAATGATTTGTTTTTTTTTTATTGCAGCGGATGCGGCTTTTTCGGGGAAAAAAAAACAGTTTATCAGCGCAATGCACTGCGAAGAGGACACGCAAGGGCAGGGGGCCCATGTGGCAGCTTCTTTGGGCCCCCCAGAAGTAACTGGGCCCGAGCAGCTGCCCCGTTTGCCCCGCGTTAAAGAAGGCCCTGACTGGATGACTAATCAAAAAGTATCATTAAATCTTTTCAAGCTCATTATTAAGAGTCATCAGAGAAATAGTGCTAATACCATGTTTTCTGAAACCCTACATTGACAGGACTTAGGGATTCAATGACCTGTGTTCAAACAGGGATTTCTACTATGACATCCTACCAAAGAAAAAGTTATGTCAAATAAGGTTTGTCTGGAGTACATTTCAGATTGTTTTACCTTAAGCATCAACCCATTCACCATGAGATTCAGAAATCTGGAGATCCTGCTCACTCACCCTGACCTCAGTAGAAGAACCCTGAGAGGACTTTAATTAAACATTCCATAGACCCTACATACATTACCTACATTATCTAGCACCCTTGGATAGAGTGACTTTATTTTTTGGAAGATGTTTTCTACAGGTAGCATTGATGTACGTATTTCCTTGATGGGCAATTTTCCTCATCTTACCTTCATTTAACAAATAAAACTAGGAAAAAATATATATCTCACAATGCTACCATTTTCTTCCTGTGAGTCCAGGAATGTAGTGCTCCTTGGTAACTATAGGAATTCAAACTCTGTGTAAATTGGATGTACCCTTCATTCTGTGCTTTAAACATTAGCCAAGATAATAATGTACATAAATATTTATAGGCAGTGATACTTTCCAAGGAGGGGGAAAAGCCATAAAAAAGATGCTCAGACCACATTTAGCTTTTTTCTTTGCTAAACAACTTCCTTAAGGGGTGAAAGGGCAGACTAATCAGAGCTAAATTAAATACAGCTGCAGAGCGAGATGCTTCTTAGAGAAAATACTTAGAAAATAAGTGTAACGTTTAATTACCTCTCTGGTCTGTATTTCCATAGACAACATTATTTTATTTTGGAGACGGTTAAATGATGGTTTGAAAATCCTCATTTTAAAAGTGGTATTAATTGATTGATATTTTGAAATAATGGTAAATGGAAGATTATTATTGGGTTTGACATTAACGTAATGACCCATTTTCTACTTTTAGTTACATAAGACCCTTGACCATCGATGTAGCACACACAGAAAACAAATAAAATTAATAATTATATTTATAATTATATTGATGCAGTAATGTAATGTCCATTGTTAGATAGGCAATTGATTATTTTTTTAACTCAGTTACCACAAAAGGATCCGTACAGCATTGTACGACACAGGAATTACATAGGTATATACTTGAGAACTTCACTTTTTGGACTTTAGATTGCCAGATTTTCAACCCGATGACCGGGCGCATCTCATAAATGGATCACTGAGATCATATGGCCAATGCATGAGCCAAATAGACAAAACAATGTTGCTTTGTGGCCCTGGTCCGTGGATCATCTCTTGATAAAGACATAAATGTAAAATTTCTAAGGGCACTTCCCTTGCATGCGTAGTTTGACCTTTTAACCTAAGTTGGCTTCTGCAGGCATATAACAATTGACGTGTCATAAACTTGTTCTCCTCCTCATTGTAACTGTGTTGCATTCTTATCAATCTTGTTAAAAACAGATAAAAGCTGTAGAAGTTGCTCTGAGATCCACCCCACTTTTCTTTTCAGAATCTCGTGTCTGATAATCTTAATTACAGTACATATTGCACATACAATGGACCTCAATGCTGCAGGGTAACACAATGCCAGATGACATCATGTGGCATCACATGACTCCGCTTCCTAAGGCTCTGCCCCTTCATGTACCTGGAGAATGGAATATAAAGTTAGCAAGTATGAGACATTGATTATGGTACGGAACAATGAGGGGGGCAGTCCCTTCAAGAGACTCAGGGCTGTTTCTTTAAGGGGGTCCATGATAGATGTTCTCTTCAGGGGAAGGTTGACAAGGGGGACAGAAGGGAAAATGTCCCTAGGCTGCTCTTTAATTGCACTCAAAGGCAGGGGGATGCACCCCTTTTAAATGCCCCGGCTGGTAACACTTTTGATCCTTCTTGTCAGTAGTCTTGTCTGTTTCTCAGTCTCCATACATGCAAGACAGCAAATCTGTCTTGCATGTCTATGTGTATTTATGTGTCATGCTATCAAGTGGACTGATGAAGGGCAACTAAGTTGTTTTTGCACTTTCCCGGGTCAACAATTGGCAGCTCTCCCTTGACACAGTATAATATCATAACCACAGTTAGCCATATTGTCCAACTAAGAGAGAGGGAGAGAAAGAGAACTGTTTCTGCACCAGGGCCCTTAAAGGTTTTATTCCACTATGGCTTTGATTAGAAGTATTGAAGACATCCTGATCACAAAGCAGTCAGTTTGTATGATTCACTTCTATATCACCTACAACACTATTAAAGTTCAGATATACCTATATGCAAACATTATGAGACATGCTAATTGTGCCTTCTAATACTGTAAGAAGTCATTTTAGAGACAGCAGGTAGTTAGAACATCAAAGCTTGAATTCAAATCATGGTCACTGACCAGAAAATACTTAGATGAAAACAACACTTGATTATCACTCAGTGTGGTGATTTATATAAAATCCATTTTTATTTATACATTACTTTACATTCAAACCTTCTTCCACTAATTCTAGCTATTGATTAATTATAATGCCCTGTTCCTTCATATTCTTTACCCTCTATAAACTAGGATTATGTATGAAATCGGTTATATCATTATTGCTTTGGGGTACATCATTATTAAGCTATCATATTGCTCTGAGCTACAAAAAACTACAAAAAAGTGTAGCTGGATGATAAAACAGACAAACATAACTTTATGAAAAAAATATCAATATTGACCTCAAAGGAATCCAGCATATCTGTAACTGTCTTTATTTCCGTATGAGTACTGCTTTAAGAAGGAGCTTTGCCTACAGTTCAGTACCGCAGTTAGTTTTATTTATTTTTTTAAACTTATTTAGTTCACTTACTGGTACTGTAGTTTAGGGCATATAATTTCCAATCAAATATTTCTTAAAATGTAGGAATATATGGAGCATTTTTATGTATTTTATGATAAAGATTTTCTAGACCATTTGTCAGTCACAACACGTCCTCAATGTATAATAAAAATATTTATGATTCTGTGGATTCATTGTGATCATCAAGAATCCAATGTGTCACCCTTCTTTAACATAAACACCTTCTGTGTTGTAGTCCCAAACAGACTTGACTTGGTCAGTACCAGTTTAATTTCCCTGCTTTATAACCTGAAATGGCTTTGGAGCAGGTTAAAGGTCACTAATTAGCCAAGCTCTGGTTTGTTTCATTAACAGGGTGGCAGGGGAAATTATTAATAAACAATCAGTAAAATCAAGACCTGTAACTAATGTGGTCCATGCATGCAGAGCTTAAAGCTCAACATCTGTTTTAAGGTTAAGGTAAGTGGCCCGAAATATGTAATGACATTAAGGATGCTTTCTTTCTTATTCTGAGTGGTAAAGTTTTCATTTCCTGCCATCGGAGAACCAGATGCCCTGAACACCTGTTAAAGGCTGGCGACCGTAATGGATTGTAAAGTTATACTTACAAGCAGCAGCACGTACTGTTATCCTAGTCGAATGCAAGTAGTCATATATAGCAGATCTTATTGCGTTTGTTCAGGACCAAAAACGTAAACATTTTTTATAAGATCGAAAAACTTTAATATTTGTGGATTTTTTTAAAGGAGGAGTCACGTTCTTTTTTAACACAAAAAAAAAAAAATGAAACATAAATAGTGGTAATAAAAAAATAAGCAAAAAAATATTCTGCTGAACTTCCCAATATTTAATTACTATGAAGAAATGTTTTTTTTTTTTTACGATAATGCGTTGCCACTATATTCCTATTTTTTATTTAATGAATTTTGCATGTAATATTCAATGATGCCTGCCAGCAAATAATATGAGGATCATGTATGCAGGTGCTTACACAGTTTTTGTAGGAATCTAGTGTGTTGCTGAATGTAACAGACTTGGATAACTACATCAAGGAAAAAGGTGGCTTAGATATTTGCTCTTACTTGAAATAATGGAAAATAAATCAAAATCTTAATTTATTGAATGTTCTATTATATAACATGTTTAGAGTTGATTGTACTTTTAAAGTTAAATATCTCTGATGTGACTTGAAAACATGTGTATGGTGTAATATTACTGTTTATTATTGTTCTACTGAGTTTATTTGAGAGCCACTAAGTTTGTTTTTCTTTTTTCACTTGAGCTTCAAATGTAGACCCACAAGTGAAAAATCTTGTGGTCAGTATGTGAATAAAATAGAAAATAAATGCCATTTTATCCTCTGACCATCTGCCTCTATTTTTGACTAACCCTTGTTTTCAATGCAATCAATAGATGAGAGATACAGCATGGCTCAATCACACCCTGTTCTATGTTGGTTGGCCACGCTGATCATCTGAACATGTGTTCAGATGTGGTCTGCCTCAGCTAAGAAGCAGAGTATAGACCTGCATGTATCTATAAGTAAGCGCTAATCTTGAGCGCGAATCGCGTAGGGTGAATTTGTTGTACACTGGCCTGTTCCTGGGCTATATTTATCGGTAAGCATCAGCTTCTATAGGCGACTATACATAGAATCCAGGCTTTTTATTTTCGTTGTATGAGGAGTGCCGCTGCTTTAAGTGTATCTCACTATTTTACTTCATATTTGTCCGGCTTACATCAGAGAAGGGGCTCAGGCTTTTCAGCTTTTGGTTCTATCAAGGATGCAAGTAAAAAAAAAAAATCTTTTATTAATAATATAATTTATAGGCACAAAAATGTAAATCTATTAATGTATTTATGGAAACTATTAACATGCACATATATTATTTTGTATACACAGGTAAAATAACTGTCAACAGAAATCTAAAACCTTCAAGCACCTCCCACTACATTGAGATACAGTAATTGTAAATTGTATCTAAAATGTAAATACAATTTAACAAGAGGCAAATATTTTTTTTTTAATCCATGCACATTTAATTACAGTATCGATCATACACATGGTTTGATAAAAAAAAATAAAAGTTTCAGTGAGGGTGAAAAAAAAAAGCAATAATTCATTACCTTCTTTTCCTTACCTGCTGTGTGTGTTGGTTTCGGTTTGTTAGTTACCTGATGGAGTGGGATAGGATAAGGACTATAAAGAAGAGTTGTTGTCAGTCAATTTTGCCCTTGGGGCATAATACAAGCTGGGCTCAACCCTTCCAAGTAATTACAGATAATCAACCAAAAAATGTCTGTGGTCTCTTGTTGTATACTGCATTCCACACTCCACCCACAACAGGATCCTACAGAGCAAGAAAAAAAAATCTGATTACTCCTAATTTGGACACTTTCTAAATTTGTCTTTTTTTTTTTCTTTCTTTTTTTTGTTAGTCTGGCATTCATAAACTGCTAACAGTGCATCAAGCAGAACATCCTGAATATGCTGCTCAGCTCTTAGATGAAAGAATAAGATTTTGCAAGGAGTCCGGATATATCAGTTTTGTTGTGTTCCGAACAGAGTACCACAGCTTTTTACGAATGCACACATCCTGCAATTAAATCATCCAGGTCTCTGACCCTCTATAGTGAGATCAGAGAAAATTTTAGTTTTCTGAGGATGCTATTATTTGAAAATGTCTCCCAGATTTATCAGCATCTATATAATTCATTTGCGTTCATGTATATATATATTTATATTGACTATTATTTACGCATGGTGTATAAATTATTTGTTATTGATCAGTCTTTTTTATAATAGAATATAATCATATTTTGTTAACTACATAAAGTTCGGCATTAAATGCATTCGTGTACCAGCAATATTTGAAACTAAAATATTATTTAATACATATATAATACAAAAGTAATAATGTGGTGTATTTTTTTATATGATTAGATTAAAAGGCTTCATTGTGTAGCACTATTATCAAAGACGATATATTAAAATACCACTTTTAAAAAGAATCATATAAAAGACTAAGCTTTCTTTTGTAAAAAAAAAAAATGTATAAAATCACAATAGATGTGGAATATATATTATTGTCATTTTAACTCTTACTTCTGTTAAATAATTTTCCTGAAAGTAAAACAAACAGAATAAAAATGGTAATGATGAGCAGACTATGAAGGATTCTAATTAGGAAAATATGCTGGAGTTTCTATTGTTATGGCAAAAACTTGTAATGATATAAGCAGCAAAGTTAACTAATGGTTTGTCTATCGGTTAAATATCTAACATTAATGAAGGACTGTGACTGTTGAGGGTGGGGTTTAAAGCTGTTATTTGGGATTTACAGGGGGTAACAGGGTTTAATGGTTCAGGAATGGAATAGATGAGCAGCGTTAAGAGTACTGAGTATACACGTTATTGTGGGTTCCATATTAGAGATGAAAGGAGATGGTGAGGAAGCTTAAAGCAATAATGACTATTCAAGGAATGTTTTAATCTGAGGAATTGGGGGAGGGGAAACCCATTCGTGTAATGAAGCAACACAGGGATAATGTATGAAGAGCGCCCAGTATCAACTCCAATGTCCATACACTGGAATGTTTTCATTTCAGTGTTGTGAAGTTGTGTAATCTGGAGAGTAGGGTGCTCACAGGGGCAAAGCACTTGGTTGAGGGAATATCAGTTGCAGGAAATAATGGCTGAGGGATATAATTAAAATGAGGCCTGAAATGGCAAGGTACTTCAAAAAGAAAGAAAAATAAAATGTTTTTAGACAGTAAAAAGCAATGCCTGCTTTTCTTTGTACGTTCAAATATATGTTTCATTGGTTGAGAGGGGACATTGCTATCTGACACAGTGCTTATATGGCAAATAAGCTTCAGCTACCTTGCCATGTGTTGAGCATGTAGTAAATGGTCTTCCTGCACATGAGCTAATGGTACTCAGTGGCATGTATTCATTCATGTTACTCTTCATTCAGCCATACCTAAACCAACTGAAGGGATGGTAGAAATGTCAGCTGCCGCCCAATGTAGATAATGCTCCACTGGAGGTAAAAAGGTTTGAAAAATAATTCAACATAAAGAAAAACAACTAGATTTATTTATTTGAATACATGACAGTTGTACAAAAAAGAACAAGAGGGTTACATTATTTTTTTTTAAAAACAGCAAAATGTATAAAGTTCATGGACTATAACAGTAAGACACTGCCCATAACATTCTGATATCAAGTGTAGGGGTGACAGCATTATTTTTTCCTGAATTTTGTTCCAGCCTAACAAAGAACAAGACATGTTTTTTTGCCCAGTCTTGTACTGCCTGGATTCTATCTTTTAAGCAATGTCTAATTTTACATCAAGTAGACTTTCATTGGATATGTCTTAGATGGATGGTCTTTTGGTCTCTGGTTGCAAAGAATTTTGTTGTCTCCTTCAATTTCAGGATGACTATGCTATTTTGCCTGAAGGTGAGGAGATTAGAGATAGGTTAGGAGGTCAAACTCTGGTCACTTGTGTCCAGTTTAACTAGTTTGAAGCGATCTACAACCAATGTTAGTATTTAATAGCCAGGGCTTAATATGTGGTATTAAAGGCAAAAGTATTTGTAAATGGAAAATTGAAGAAAGCCATCATTTATATAAGTCCTAACGGCATTTACTACATGTGCTTCTCCTAAAAGAGTCTGATTGGCCAGGATGTCATCTTCTCTGAGAAACTACACAAGTGTGAAATGTTCTGAGTCTGAATTACATCCCCTGGGCATAAGATCATTGTTGTCTCTAATACGTTATACTTATAACCTTTTGAGTGGCAGTATTGTAAGGCCATGCATGGATTTCCCCACAGTGCTGTGACGTGATTTCCAGCCCCCTTGAACTCTTCTTCAGAAGACCTGACTACAGTGCATAGAAAGTGAATATATGGGTTATATCAGATGTCTTTGGATAATATCGTTATCGTTAACAAGATACATTTTGAGGTCCCTTTGGTCCTTCATTTACCAACGTCTCATCTCCACCACTTAGATAATAGAGAGGTAGCCACTAAACTCATTGATAAGTATCATATGGTCCATGCTTTTTAAAATGAAAGAAAAAAAATCACAATTTGTTCTTAGTTTATTTTGTTAATGGATTACTGACTATTTGTGGAATATTCAGCAGGGCTATTTTCTGCAGCTGGATTTCTGTCCGTGGGTATTGGACAAATAGTATGAGCCAAAGGAATACAAATAACCAAAAAATGCAGAGTTACAACTGCTGGCGCCACCCACCCACCAGAAACAGGATGTATGTAGAGAAAATAGGACCTGCGCAAATATGGTCTAACATACAAAACACTGAATAAATATCCCAGCTAGTACACAAAATTATTGTGTAAGGATTTTTGACATCCTAGACGAATCCTCATTTTTCTGCCCCCTTGGCTCGGCCCTTTGCCCCTGCCTCTACCCCGCCTACTTATAACAGCTAGACAAAGCGCATAAATCATGCAAACACACACCAGTCTCTTGCACACATTTACACACACACAGACATTCCCACACACACAGACAGTCACATACACACAAACCACCATTTCTTTTGTTTCTTGTTAAAGAAAAAGTACATTTCTTAATGTGTCCCCCTGTCTGTCTCCTCTCCCTCCTTATGTCTGTCCCTCTCCCTTCCCATGCCTATCTTCAACTCCTATCCCCCCCATTGTATGTCTCTCTCCTTTTCCATGTCTGTTCTCCTCCCCTCCCAGTCAGTTGTCTCTCTCCCTCCCATGTCTGTTTTCTCCCCCCTCCCATGTCTGTTCTCTCCCTCCCTCCCATGTCTGTTCTCTCCCTCCCTCCCATGTCTGTTCTCTCCCTCCCTCCCATGTCTGTTCTCTCTCTCCCTCATATGTCTGTTCTCTCCCCCCTCCCATGTCTGTTCTCTCCCCCCTCCCATGTCTGTTCTCCTCCCCTCTCAGTCAGTTGTCTCTCTCCTCTACTACCACCCCCTTCCTTTTTTTTTACACTTCGTGCATTGCTGGGAGTAGGGGGCAGTACTAGCTCTGTGTGTTAAACACACACTGAGCTTATACAGTGCTTCCCGCACTCCTCCTTTAATTTTGCGCAGACAGCTCTCTGCTCCCAGGGACACATGAACCACACTGCTACCAGAGGTGGGGCAGACCTTCACCTTGCATCTGGTTTGGTCCGCCTCCCTCTCGCCGCTACTCTCTTCTTAGCACGTGGGTGCCCCTTTTATAAAGGCGCTGGTTCTAGGCATTGGACTATCAAGATCCTTTGATGTTTGAAACCGACATGTGAACTGCCCATATGTGATTGTATTCAGCCCACTATTCAAGAGAATATATATATATATATATATATATATATATATATATATATATATATATATATATATATATTACATACTCATATTTGCACAGGTACTATTTTCTGTCTGTGGATCACAGCTCACTATAAGGACAAATGTTGTATCAGGACCCTTATGGAAAAAAATCCCTTGAGTGATCTGTATGGAGGCAGTCAAGTGCTGATAAGGCCTTGTCCAGCACATGTGAGTGCTGCATAGGTTTCAAAATTGCTCATTTATAGATAAACAAAAAATAAATAAAAAACGCATAGTCCTTAAGGGATTAAATATTTATAACTGGGTTTTGTTTTTACATAGACTGAGTTTGCCCAGAGCTAAGAAAAAATGTGATGAGGGTTAGGGTTACTTTTAAAAAATGCTAAGTACAACACATCCCCCCCCCCCCTCATTTTATGTAATTACATGTTATATAGTTATATATATACCCTGACCACCTGCCTAATATTGTTTAGGTTCCTTTTTGCCTCCAAAACAGCCCTCAACTAGACCTCTGAAGGTTTGCTGTGGTATCTGGCACCAAGACGTTAGCAGCACTTCTTTTAAGTCCTGTAAGTTGCGAAGTATATTCAGATGCTTAAATGGACTGAAACCATTTTAAGTCTACCAGTTGTTCAAAAAACAAATAAAATACAGCTTTGCAGATACATGGTAATACATTTTGAGTGAGTGCCAAGCTGTCATTTATGCCCATAGCACAACATGGAACAACTGCCAAGTTAGAAGCTTTCTAAGGATCATATGAGGGCTCAGTAATTATCAAAAACAAACAGTATTTGAATCCAAACACACAAGACTAAATTTACATAGTCTACTCAGTGGAGTGTTTCTTTGGATTGTACCAATATTTTTTTTCATTGATTATTTAGCCACAGGTGGGCTATGAAGGCATGCCCACCCTTTGAAAAACAAAAAGTCATTAGACCAATGACAGTGAAGCCAAGTCAGTGTTGGTGCTACTTTATAATTGAATTATGTGGCAGCTTAGGGCCCCCAATTGTTTAGCAACAAAACAACATAGCAATAACCTTTGGCTAAGATAGATGCAAGTAGCCTGTTAAAAAAGTTTGCATTGTTACATTATGTTAACATTTATTTATATAGTGCCAACAATTTACGTAGCGCTAGACGGGGACTACATTAGTAAGTACTACTAAGTTAGACGAACGAACAGACAGAAGGTAGAGAGCCCTGCTTGCAAGCTTACAATTTAGAAGGTTCTATGACAATGATGACCAATAGAGGGCCTTTTTAACTATATGGAGCCAACTTGAATAGCAGAGTGACAGGTAAGTCAGCGCTGAATAAAAGGCTTCAGAAAAATTTGGAAAATGGATGGGTTATGATAACGCCACTGGTGCCATGACAGTGTGAGGAAGGGACAAGCTTAGCATTTCTCCCATTCTCTGAGGAACCAGCAGTGAGGTGGGTGACATTCATCAAGGCATCTCAGGCATGCCTATTTTACAATGCCTGGGTACTACATAGCTAAACTACACCAGGACATTAATGATGACCAAAGTACATTGTTTTACTGACTGCTGTTTGAAGAAAAGTATTCACATATAAAGTAAATCCACTATACATATATCATTGCTAATTGACTGGGAAGGAGCTTTTTCAGTCTAGATTGAGAGTTTGACATTTAAGATGGGGCCAGACTAATTAGATCCATGAACACTTTAAAACCCTCTATAAATGAGTTTTGTAACCTGCATCTGTCATGAATGGAGCCTGACTGGGGGTCCATGCCAGCAAAGCGTGACCCCTCAATCTGCCAAGATGATGGTAAAGGCGACAGGGGAGGAGGGCATTTGCTTCAGCTAAGACGTTCTATAGGGGCAATGAATATAAAATGGTAGGAGCCGACCTGCCACCAGTCTGGCAGTATCCTTTTAATGGAGGCACCCTAGAGTTTAAACTACATCCAATAAATACAATGAAGAGAGGCCTTCTTTCAAAGGAAGGGCTGCATGCTAAAGAGGAGACCATTAGATCATAGTAATTATTCCATTTACATCACACAGTGTCACAGTGGGACGCAGAAGATTCATCAAACACTTCTCTTTACCCGGTCCTGGGCTGCTAATGAGGCAGACTGAATGCCATTGTGTTGCCAATTTACTCATGTACCATGGCCGTCCAGCCAACAACAGCTCAGAGCACAAAACAGGCTGTCTCTTTCAGAAGCATTTAGTTCTTCCTGACCTTTGACCTGCCAGGTTATGACATCAGCAGTCAGATTTGTGATGATTTTTATTGGCAGACACTCCGCTCTTGTTCCGTCCCTTTAACTCTGTCTCCTACTTTGCAGCTAAACGCAACTGCTCCGACAAAGCATCTGCCAAAAAGACTAGAAAGTAGGCCAAGGTTTGACAAAGAGTCCCTTATCTGGCTATAAAAAGCTCCACAGCCACAAATAATGGCAGTAATAACAAGAATTTAATTGTCTGGATTATCACATCAGCTAGACACTGAAATATTCCACTAATCACAGTAGATGCCAGTGAACAAACAGACTGTTATCTATTAAAACATCCCAACTACTTTTGTTTTTTCATCTATATATTAAAAATAATTTAAGATATTTAAAAATAATTCCTTAAGGATGGGAAAGAAGAGGACCCTGAAAAATGAATCTTCAGTGGACCATTGATTCATTAACAAACAAATAACATAATTCTGGATAGTAAGAAAAAAAAAAGGATTTTCTATGGAATGATGCATGAAAATTACATGAATATCCAACAGTTTCTGAACCAAGACAGAGGCAAGAGCAACAACTCTGCCACTGCAAAATCTGTCTCTCCTAAAAATGGCTGTATGTGGATAATGGAGGTGTAACAAGCTTGAAAAATCAACTGCACTTTTTCCATAACCAAGTAATGTCTTAATGAAACAACTTTCGATAGCTACTTCTTGAAAGCAGCAAAGCATACTCCATGATGTATTTCTGTGCATGTCTTTCAACATCCTACACAGGCCATAAACCTGGCCTGTTGGAAAGGTTCACTGAGTTATATACTTTTATTTCCAATATCCAAGTCTCCTGGAGAGCTCCTATAGTATTAATCAGAACAACACTATATTTTTAAACTGGGTTTCTGAGGCCCTGTACCGATACATCACCAAATACTAACTAGCAATACCAGGGAAAATACATTTCCACTATATCCACATAAAGATGAAACTGGTTAAGTTTTTGGCATATCCATCTGGAAAGTTTTTCCAAAGGCAAAGGGAAATCTTGTATTCATTTGTGTTGTTTTTGTCTGTACAATTTCACAGAGCGGAGATTATGATTAGGCAAGAAGGGCCTACCACAGCCTGCTGGCACCAAGTGACATGGATTGGTTTGAAATGCTTAGCAAGTCACTGCACAGCCATTGACGGCAAACCCCACGGCTCCCTTATCTTTGAGGTATAAGCATGATGTTTAAGGCTCACCAGGATGTCCCATTTCACTATTCAATAAAGTTTATAATACAACATACAGAATGGTTTAGTTGAAATGAGGCTGTTGAAACAAGAGTAAGGTTACTTTTTATTAAGGGAGCAAGAACTGAAGCATAAGAATTGTACTGGATTACGACTGTTCAATAAATTCCATATCAGATGAAAATCAAACTATTAACTCAGTTATTCACTAAATTTAAGTTGCAACTCTATAGAACTCAAGTAGACAGCACAGTTTTAGATTACAGAAGTTTGAAGTGTTCACAAACTTTATGCTGCTGAATTAGTGGCTAAGATACATGTGTTTTGCTTAATAACATTATACATGATAGTATAGTATTAATAGGTAGTGTGAATGTTATTATGTGTAAGATTCTGTGCTCACGATTGAGGATGGAGAACCACTTTTTAGATGTAATTACCCATAATCTGAACCCACTGGAACCTATGCAAAAAGAAATCTGTTTACTAATGGTTGATATGCCCTGAGTTTATCGGATATGTCATAATTCTCGCCACTAGAGGTCTCCTACAAAAAAAGAACACTATGAACACAAAAATGTGTTCTTTCAAGGAAAGTGGTCAGCACTAGAAAAACGTACTATAGTGGTTAGCTGGGCAGCTCAGGTCATGCTAAGGTTCAGGAGAGAGTCCTGCTCAATTCAGTGTGAACTCAACTTGGGTGAACTCACAAGCTGCCTTAACAACACGGAAAACTGACCTAGTCTGAAGTTTCTGTGGTGTAACAGCTAACAATGTCCAATTGCCCATAGTCCAAATAATTACAAGGGTACAATTATGACACATACCTATCAACATTCCCACCTTTTAATATTTAGGAAACTTAAAAGTTCACTCCAAGAAAAAGGAAAAAAAATACCCTACTGTTTTGTTATGTGTTCATGCCTCTAAATCACAGTTTGTGAATTGCTACTGTTTCCTTGCAATTAATCTCAATGGATCTTACATTAACCCCTCCTACATTTCATTCCACGTATACGTATGTGTCCTCGGCCATTTTTTTGAGGGAGATTAAACTTTTACATTCTCCTCTGCAGAGTGAATAATTCATATACTAGTGAAAATGAGTGATGTGATGAAAAATAAGAATAATAATATAAGTGCCAATAAATTGTCTCTTTGGTGTTACAGATCTACACATATTTTTGTTTGTTTCTTTTTTAATTACCTGACATGTTTTTTTCTTCACTTCACTTCATTTGTATCATTATATAATCCATACGTGTTCTGATGGAAAATCAAATAATTAATTTAAGTAGTTTCTAGGGATCTTGTTAATTAGTTCATTCAAGAAACACTAGCATTCTGCAGAGCAAATGTAAAAATGATATGTGTCTAGCAAAACACTGACCGACCTGGCAATCCTGGCTGTTCACCTGAAATTAAACCCCTGCATATGTGTGCTTTGTCAGAAACCTGTACAATATATTTGTGCACATATTGCATGTACAGTGATTTTTGGGGACACTATTCATTTGCATGTTTGAAACACTTTAAAATGTAGCTTTCAGTAAATTAAATACATTTAGAGTAGATATATTTCATTTTTAGTAAATGCATACATTTTGTATAAGTTATTTAAAGGGACACTACCACTTACATAAGATGTAACTAGGTAACCTGGTCATTTAAAAAAAACACATATATAAATCATATTCCACTATTTTTTTTTATAAAATTGAATTAATTGCATATAGAAGGAAAAATTAAATTAGGTGCTTATCACCTGACTCCATTTTGTGAATATTTCCCAGGATGAAACATCATCCAAAATCTTCCAGCCAGTCTCACTTTACAACTGTGGCCAAAACCTGCATGATGATGTCATCAAATTCTCCCCTGAGAGAGAGAACAGGGGAGGGGGAGAGAGAGAAAAGGGAAGGGGGGAGAAAGAGAACAGGGGAGGGGGGAATAGAACGGGGGAGAGAAAGAGAACAGGGGGAGAAAGAGAACAGGGGAGAGGGGGAGAAAGAGAACAGGGGAGGGGATGAAAACAGAAATGGGGGAGATGATGGGGGTAGGAGGAAGAGAGAACAGAGATGGGGAGAACGGAGGAAGGGGGAGAGAACAGAGATGGGGAGGGGGAGGAAGAGAACAGGGGAGGGGGGGGAGAAAGAGAATGGAGGAGGGGGAAAGAGAACAGGGGAGGGGGAGAGAACATGGGAGGGGGGAAGACAACAGGGGAGGGGGTGAAAGAGAACAGGGGAGGGGGGAGAAAGAGAACAGGGGAGGGGGAGAAAACAGAAATGGGGGAGAGGATGGGGGTAGGAGGAGGAGAGAACAGAGATGGAGAGAGAATGGAGGAAGGGGGAGAGAACAGAGATTGGGGTGGGAAGGGAAGATAACAGAGATCGGGTAGGAGGGGTCGAGAACAGATGGGGGAGAGGGAGAGAACAGAAGAGGGGAGAAAACAGATGAGGGGGAGAACAGAGATACGGGGAGAGGGACGATAGATAAGGGATATGGGGAAAGTCATGGGATTGGGGGTGCACCAAAAAGCACTTTGCCTGGGTGTCAAAAAATCCTTCCACCGGCCCAGAATGGGGTACATGAGACACATAAGGGATCGAAGTTGTAGTAACAGTAGTGTGGATGGGTGGCACTAGGTGGGATAGGCCAAAGATGAATTGTGTGTGTTCCAGCTAGGTGGGATCAGCTAGAGGTAAAGTGACCTGTATTCTAGTGGGTTGGGTAGTAAGCATCTTTAAAGAGGTGAGTTTTGAGGGACTTTTTAAAGTTTTAAAAGAAGGGAAAGAACTGGTTGCTCTGCGGAAGAGAGTTCCAGAGAGAGGGGGCAGCTCGGGCAAAATCTTGGAGACGCAAGTGAGAAGTGGTGATGAGGTTGGACAGGGCCGATCCTAGGGTCACGGGCGCCTGGGTGCAGGTTTTCCTTTGGCGCCCAAGGGTGGGCGTGGCTATATTATGAACTCCTCCCCTTTAGACATTTCTGTTCCAGACATGCCCATTTCAATATTGGGGAGAGGGGGAGGGAGAAAACTTTAATTTAATGTAAAGGACCAACGTCTATTTTAAATAAAGATATATATTTTGCCATAATACTGTGTAGTGGTTTTATTTATTTCTATGATGCTCAGCCAGCAACATGGGAGACTTTTTGCTGGCTAGCAGAATGATTTTTTACTACCGTTTTACTACCATACTACCCATGATTCCCAACCAGCCAAAGTCTCTCATTAGTCTGGCTGAGCATCATTGGAAAAGAAGTACACAATGAGTGATAAATAATATTCCACCAAGTCAGTCACTCACATGTCTCTCTCTCTCCCCGTACCCTCATGTCTGTCTGTCTCTCCCCGTACCCTCATGTCTGTCTGTCTCTCACCGTACCCTCATGTCTGTCTGTCTCTCCCCGTACCCTCATGTCTGTCTCTCTCTCCTCGTACCCTCATGTCTGTCTCTCTCCCCATACCCTCATGTTTGTCTCTCTCTCCCCATTCCCTCATGTCTGTCTCTCTCTCCACTCATGCTCCATGTCTCTCTCTCTCTCCATTCATGCTCCATGTCTGTCTCTCTCTCTCCACTCATACTCCATGTCTGTCTGTCTCTCACTCTGCACTCATTCCCCATGTCTGTCTCTCACTCTGCACTCATTCCCCATGTCTGTCTCTCACTCTGCACTCATTCCCCATGTCTGTCTCTCACTCTGCACTCATTCCACATGTCTGTCTCTCACTCTCCACTCATTGCCCATGTCTGTCTCTCTCTCCACTCATGCCCCATGTTTGTCTCTCTCCACTCATGCTCCATGTCTGTCTGTCCCTCACTCTGCACTCATTCCCCATGTCTGTCTCTCACTCTGCACTCATTCCCCATGTCTGTCTCTCACTCTGCACTCATTCCACATGTCTGTCTCTCACTCTGCACTCATTCCCCATGTCTGTATCTCTCTCCACTCATGCCCCATGTTTGTCTCTCTCCACTCATACCCAATGTCTGTCTGTCACACCCCATATCTTTCTCCTATACCTCCTACCTACCATGTATTTGTCTCTTCCCATGTCCCTTTTTCATGCCCCCTACTGACCTCATCTCAGAACTCAATTAGCACTGCCTTGATCTCCCCGCACATAGTGATGACTCTGACCGTTATGTTCCGACGCTCTAAGTCATCACAGTGCACGGAAAGAGCAGAAAGCGCTGACTGAGGTCTAAGGGGAAACATGGCGCCGATCTGCAGAGCTGGCTCTGAGAGGCAGCAAAGCAGCACATGGGCAGCCCATTTGCAGAGGTGTTCTTAGGGTAAACTTTGCCATTAACATAAGCAACAGCCAGTTTGCCTATTAAAAATGCTACAGTTTGCCCAATAAAAATGCCAGTTCGTCCATTAAAATACACCAGTTTCCCAAGTAATATGCCAATTATTTTGCCCATTAATATGCCACAGCCAGTTTGTCCATTAATATACAACAGCCAATTTGCCCACTGATATGTCACAGTTTTCCCATTTATATACCTATGCTAGTTTGCCAATTAGTAGGCTACAGCCAATATGCCACAGTTAGTTTACCCAATAAAAGCACAATCTCCTCTCCTGCCTTCCCCAGTACTCACCTTGCTGCTGCTCTCGCGTCCCCGGCCGTCTCCTCCGCACAGTCTTCCCTCTACGCACGCTGAGTGCAGGAGGCGGGAAATAGACGCCAGCTGGTTGGGGGCTGGTGCCCTCCATGTGATAAATTGATGAGCGCAGTGAGGGCCCCGGGCAAGAACACACTTGCACACAGCCACACATAAATACACACAGTCATACATAAATACACACAGTCACACATAAATACACACAGTCACATATAAATACACACAGTCATACATAAATACACACAGTCACACAAACACAGTTACACACTTAGTCACCCTCACAGACATACATTTACACAGACACCCTTATACACACTGTCACACATACATAAATACACACACAGCCACCTTTACACACTTAGACACAGGATACACTTGCACAGACACTCATGTACACACACTTACACAGACAGTAACACACACATAGTTATACACATTGACACACACATACACATTCACACACACACAGACAGGAACACACACATAGTTATACACATTGACACACACATACACTTATACACATACACACACACTTACACAGACAGTAACACAGACATAGTTATACACATTGACACTCACATACACACTTATAAACATACATACACACACACTTACACAGACAGTAACACACACATAGTTATACACATTGACACACTTATACACACTTATACACATTCACACACACTTACACAGACAGTAACACACATAGTTATACACATTGACACACACATACACACTTATACACACACACTTACACAGACAGTAACACAGACATAGTTATACACATTGACACACACATACACACTTATACACATACACTTACACAGACAGTAACACACACATAGTTATACACATTGACACACACATACACACTTATACACATTCACATTCACACACACTTACACAGACATTAACACACACATACACACATACACATTCACATACACTTCTACACTTTCTTTTTTTTATTTTATATTTTAACAATACCCCCCCCCCCCCAAACTGTTATCACCTCCTCCTCCTTGGTAATCCAAGCACAGAGCAATGGGGGAAAGCTCCGCCCCCGTCGCGTTCTGTGATTGGCTGCAGGGAGGAGGATGTTCTCTATGGTGTCTTGGCAGATACTCTAGAGAACGTCCTCCTCCCTGAAGCAGTCAATCACAGAACGCGACGGGGGCGGAGCTTGCACCCGTCGCGCTGTGCTTGCTTTAACAAGGAGGAGGATGGCAGGGAGAGAGCTCCCTGCTTCAGCACCTCTCCTCCCGTGCGCCTGGGCGCGGTGCACCCCGTGCACACGCCCAGGATCGGCCCTGAGGTTGGAGGAGAGTTTTAGTCCCATTGAGGAGCGCAAAGGTCGTGCAGGGAGGTATCGGTTAACAAGGGAGGCAATGTATGGAGCGGCGTA
The DNA here is from genome assembly GCA_036172795.1 of Pelodytes ibericus. Taxonomy (NCBI): domain Eukaryota; kingdom Metazoa; phylum Chordata; class Amphibia; order Anura; family Pelodytidae; genus Pelodytes; species Pelodytes ibericus. The sequence goes on from CM069862.1 coordinate 136,712,748, forward strand.
GGAGTGGAGGGCTTTGTAGGTGGAAGACAGAATTTTAAATTTTATCCTTGAGCAGACGGGGAGCCAGTGGAGGGCATTGCAGAGAGGAGCTGCCGAATCAGACTGACGTGCAAGAAAGATGAGTCTGGCAGCTGTGTTTTGGATAGATTGCAGGGGAGCCAGATGAGCCAGAGGTAGTTCCATCAGGAGGCTGTTACAGTAGTCATAGTGAGAGATCACCAAATAAGGTCAATTGTCCTTTGCTACTGGACAAATATTTTAAGGGTGCTGTTGTGGGATTGATAATGATGCATTCATTTTTGTAATTATTTAAAAAAAAAAATTTATTCATCTCCTTTTGTTTATGGAGTGTTGTACCTCAGATTGCCTAAAGTGGGAGTATTGAAAACAAGAGAAGGGACTCTTTATTTTGTTTGTAAGCATCAAAACGAGTATAGTCCTTAGGGTTTGTCTTACTGTCCCTATATCATCGACAAGCAATAACCTTCAAAGAAAAATGCTGATTGTGAAAGACACACAGGTTTTAGATGCCGTTGGCCATTAGTAGATAAAATTCCACATATTAAACTTGCATACAAATCGGAAAAATACTCAGGTGTTTTCTTCACAAGAATGTTAAAACGGCACTCATGAGTTCTTTCATAACACTTTTTTAACTCATGCACTGTTGCTAGTTAGTTAACAATTATGTATTTCAATTGAAAAAGGTAGCATCATACACTAACTACCTGCTGAAATATAGTAAAATCATGGACAGATAGAGATTGGCATATTACTTATATAGTTCCAGGATATGCATTGTAATACATAACTGCCTACTACCTGGACTCCCACCTTCCAACCTGAGAACTCATACTCAACCAAGTCCGTACTAACAAAATGTTAGTAGTTAACTGTTTGCCCACAGTTTTTTTAACATTTAACCAGCAAATAACCATAACTTTAGAGGCCCACCAACTGCAAAGGCACCAGCCTCAGCAGAAAGTTGACCCAACAATTAACAAGAGTTGACATCGTCAACTGCTAGCAGGAAACAACTCCCACAGCCCAATAGGGCAGATTTCAAGGATAAGCAACCAGCACTTGTGAGGAAATTATTGCCACAATAATATGCTTCCCCTCGCAGACAGCGCTCAACCTATGCCATCTTGGAGACCCATGTCTACGATATTCAGACCGATAGGGGTAAGGTGCATCATATGAGAGTTATCACTTTTAAGTTGAGCTTATCACTTTAAAATTGACCTTATGTCTGCAGCACTTCTGTGCTTTAGGTTTGGAGGATTGCTGCCATATGGGGCAGGGAGCAACCTTAGAGCACACTATGAAAGAGAGCAGAGCAGAGGGCTATATACATGTTTATGGAATGCATGAAGTCAATCATGCAGACAGATAACGCAAGGTTGTAGCCATACGCACAGTCGCCAGCCCTCCAAGATACCCAATAAATATAAAACTGTCCGAGGATCCAAACCATCTTTGGGGGTGCACTTGAAAAAATATCACAGTAGGTGTGGAAGGAGGTATAAGCAGCACCTATTGGAAGACCACTGTCCCAAACATTTGGAGAGGAATGACCTGCCAAACTATCTGTAGTAGCTGCAGCTATTCTAAATTAATGTGGGCCAACTTTCAATAGAGACAAGCTGAAAATGGGTAAGGGGTAGTTGACTGGTGCACATGAAAGGAACCAGATACACCTGGCCAAGATGACATTGAAGACGAGAGTAGGTGCAACAGAAACCACAAAATGGAAACTGAAGGGATCGAGAGAAGCAAACTGTGATTGGTCATTTTTGGATCCCTGCAAGTGAATGTTTACCTGGGAGGAAGAGAGATTGACATCCTCAACCCGAAAAATAGATGCTGCCGAGGAGCTGGAAGTGACAATTTCAGCGATCATGAAACGTGTCATAAAAGATGATAGAAATGACAAAATCTGGAAAAGAAGGGTCTCACACTGGGAAAAACCTAACTTAGGGATACCCGCTAGCATGTAATGTAGTAATGTTAGGGATAACCAGACATGCGAACACCAGGCGGCCTACCAGGGGTTGAAATTGAGAGGGACTTTTTTAGAATACTTAATTCGAGACACAAGTGTCTAGAAATCCTCTGTTTTCAGTGGTAAGACAGAACTCCATGACCATAGTGTCAATTTCAAAGCCTAAAAAAGGACAGAACCATGACAGGGCCCTCTGTCTTATACTCAGCAGGGAACGAAAAAAGAAAGTCGTCCAAGTAGTGCATGAGAGACAGTGGCGTACCTACCACTGGTGCAGGGGTCGCAGCTGCGACCGGGCCCGTGACTCCAGGGGCCCGGCCGCCCTGCGACCCCTGCACAAAAATAAAAAAATGTTTTAAAAATGTGTGGGCAAACGGGGCATCTGCCCAGGGCCCATTCATTCTTGTCTAGGGTTTTCCTCCCCCCTTCCCCAGCCAGTACTTACCTCCTTGCTGCTGTCTCCCGGTGCAGGTACATGGTGAGGGAAGCGTTGTGCGCTCCCCTCCAGCTGCGCGGATCAATAAAGTTTGTTGAAACTTTTTTTTTCAGCAAACTTTATTGAAGCCGCACGGCACAGCCACAGACCTGCATCGGGAGACAGCAGCAAGGAGGTAAGTACTGGCTGGGGAAGGGGGAGGAGGGTGGCATAACGAGCATACTGAGGGGCAAAATCCTGGCATATTAAGTGGCTCTATCCTGACATATTAATTGGCAATATCCTGGCATAGTAAATGGCAAATTCCTGGCATATTAAATGGCAATATTCTGGCATTTTAATTGTCATTATCCTGGTATATTAAGTGGCAATATCCTGATATATTAAGTGGCAATATCCTGGCATGTTAATTGGCTTTATCCTGGTATATTAAGTGGCAAGATCCTAGCATATTAATTGGCTATATCGTGGCATATTAATTGGCAATATCCTGGCATATTAATTGGCTATATCCTGGCATATTAAATGGAAAATTCCTGGCATATTGGGCAGACTAGATGGACCGAATCTGTTCTTATCTGCCGACACATTCTATGTTTCTATGTTTCTATATTAAATGGCAAATTCCTGGCATACTAATTGGCAATATCCTGGCATATTAATTGACAATATCCTGGCATATTAATTGGCTATATCCTGGCATATTAATTGGCTATATCCTGGCATATTAAGTGGAAATATCCTGGAATATTAATTGGCATTATCCTGGTATATTAATTGCCAATATCCTGGCATATTAAGTGGCAATATCCTGGTATATTAAGTGGCAATATCCTGGCATTTTAATTGTCATTATCCTGGTATATTAAGTGGCAATATCCTGGTATATTAAGTGGCAATATCCTGGCATATTAATTGGCATTATCCTGGTATATTAATTAGCATTATCCTGGTGTATTAAGTGGCAATACCCTGGCATATAAAGTTGCAATACCTTGGCATATTAAGTGGCAATATCCTGGCATATTAATTGGCATTATCCTGGCATATAAAGTGTCAATATCCTGGCATATTAATTGGCTATATCCTGGCATATTAAGTGACAATATCCTGGCATTTTAAGTGGCATTATCCTGGCATATAAAGAGGCAATAGCCTGGCATATTAAGTGGCATTATCCTGACATATTAAGTGGCTATATCCTGGCATATTAATTGGCAATATCCTGGCTTATTAAATAGCAATATCCTGTTGAGTGCAAGCATAAGGCTATTCTAGATATAAGGCCATGGATTAATGGAAGTATTACTTTTTGAGAGGGTAGTGGATGCATGGAATCGTCTTTCAGCAGAAATGGTAGAAGTTAATACAGTGGAGATCACAAACTTTGTATTATTTTACTGAGAGGGTAGTGGATACATAGAATAGTTTGCCAGCAGAAGTAGTAGAGGTTAATACAGTGAAGGAGTTTAAGCATGCATGGGATAGGTATAAGGCTATCCTAGATATAAGACAAGGCCAGACACAAAGCGGAACAGTTGGGAAGCATGTAAGTGGCATTTCTGGGGTGGAGTTGCATGGTTGGGTCGGGGGGCCCCCGAGGCTATTTTTTGACCGGGGCCTGGTGGTTTCTAGTTACGCCTCTGATGAGAGATGTTAACTCTGATACCTTGGACACAACCAATTTTTGAAAAGATGTAAAAACATCAGTAGTAGCACGATATGGCACAGTCCATGGGCAGGCACAGTGGCGTCCCGAGGGGGGGTGCGGACCGCACCGGGTGACACCTCCAGCGGCACCCCCGTACCGCGCTACTTACCTTTTTTTTTTTTTTCCTGGCAGCAGCATCCCCTGCATGCGGCGGCCGGAAAAAAAAAATCACAGCTACCGGATGTGACGATACGGCACATCCGGCGACTGTGTTTCCCTCCTCCGTGCAGGAGGGAAGACTGCACGGAGGAGACGTCCGTCCAGGGACACAGAGCAGCAGCTACTCAGTAAGTGATGGGGAAGGGAGGGGGTGGGTGGTTTAAAACGAGCACAATATTCCTGGGCTCTGACTGGCACAATATTACTGGGCTCTGACTGGCACACTATTACTAGGGTCTGACTGGCAAAATATTCCTGGGCTCTGACTAGCACAATATTCCTGGGCTCTGACTGGCACAATATTACTGGGCTCTGACTGGCACAATATCCCTGGGCTCTGACTGGCACACTATTACTGGGCTCTGACTGGCACAATATTCCTGGGCTCTGACTGGCACACTATTACTGGGCTCTGACTGGCACAATATTCCTGGGCTCTGACTGGCACAATATTCCTGGGCTCTGACTGGCACAATATTACTGGGCTCTGACTGGCACAATATTCCTGGGCTCTGAATGGCACAATATTACTGGGCTCTGACTGGCACAATATTCCTGGGCTCTAACTGGCACAATATTACTGGGCTCTGACTGGCACACTATTACTGGGCTCTGACTGGCACAATATTACTGGGCTCTGACTGGCACACTCTTACTGGGCTCTGACTGGCACAATATTCCTGGGCTCTGACTGGCACACTATTACTGGGCTCTGACTGGCACAATATTACTGGGCTCTGACTGGCACAATATTGCTGGGCTCTGACTGGCACAATATTACTGGGCTCTGACTGGCACAATATTGCTGGGCTCTGACTGGCACAATATTACTGGGCTCTGACTGGCCCACTATTACTGGGTTCTGACTGGCACACTATTACTGGGCTGTGAATGGCACACTATTACTGGGCTCTGACTGGTACACTATTACTGGGTTCTGACTGGCACACTATTACTGGGCTCTGACTGGTACACTATTACTGGGTTCTGACTGGCACACTATTACTGGGCTCTGACTGGCACACTATTACTGGGCTCTGACTGGCACAATATTCCTGGGCTCAGACTGGCACAATATTCCTGGGCTCTGACTGGCACACTATTACTGGGCTCTGACTGGCACAATATTCCTGGTATCTGACTGGCACACTATTACTGGGCTCTGACTGGCACGATATTCCTGGTATCTGACTGGCACACTATTACTGGGCTCTGACTGGCACAATATTCCTGGTATCTGAATAGCACAATATTACTGGTATCTGACTGGCACAATCTTACTGGGCTCTGAATGGCACACTATTACTGGGCTCTGACTGGCACAATATTCCTGGTATCCGAATGGCACAATATTCCTGGGCTCTGACTTGCACAATATTACTGGGCTCTGACTGGCACAATATTACTGGGCTCTGACTGGCACAATATTCCTGGGCTCTGAGTGGCACACTATTCCTGGGCTCTGACTGGCACAATATTACTGGGCTCTGACTGGCACAATATTCCTGGGCTCTAACTGGCACAATATTACTGGGCTCTGACTGGCACACTATTACTGGGCTCTGACTGGCACAATATTACTGGGCTCTGACTGGCACACTCTTACTGGGCTCTGACTGGCACAATATTCCTGGGCTCTGACTGGTACACTATTACTGGGTTCTGACTGGCACACTATTACTGGGCTCTGACTGGTACACTATTACTGGGTTCTGACTGGCACACTATTACTGGGCTCTGACTGGCACACTATTACTGGGCTCTGACTGGCACAATATTCCTGGGCTCAGACTGGCACAATATTCCTGGGCTCTGACTGGCACAATATTCCTGGTATCTGAATAGCACACTATTACTGGGCTCTGACTGGCACGATATTCCTGGTATCTGACTGGCACACTATTACTGGGCTCTGACTGGCACAATATTCCTGGTATCTGAATAGCACAATATTACTGGTATCTGACTGGCACAATCTTACTGGGCTCTGAATGGCACACTATTACTGGGCTCTGACTGGCACAATATTCCTGGTATCCGAATGGCACAATATTCCTGGGCTCTGACTTGCACAATATTACTGGGCTCTGACTGGCACAATATTACTGGGCTCTGACTGGCACAATATTCCTGGGCTCTGAGTGGCACACTATTCCTGGGCTCTGACTGGCACAATATTCCTGGGCTCTGACTGGCACAATATTCCTGGTATCTGAATGGCACAATATTCCTGGGCTCTGACTGGCACAATATTACTGGTATCTGAGTGGCACGCTATTACTGGGTTCTGAGTGGCACAATATTCCTTGGCTCTGACTGGCACAATATTACTGGGCTCTGACTGGCACACTATTACTGGGCTCTGAGTGGCACACTATTCCTGGGCTCTGACTGGCATAATATTACTGGGCTCTGACTGGCACAATATTTATGGTATCTGACTTGCACAATATTCCTGGACTCTGACTGGCACAATATTACTGGTATCTGAGTGGAACACTATTACTGGGTTCTGACTGGCATACTATTACTGGGCTCTGACTGGCACAATATTCCTGGTATCTGAATGGCACAATATTCCTGGGCTCTGACTGGCACAATATTCCTGGTATCTGAATGGCACAATATTACTGGGCTCTGAGTGGCACACTATTCCTGGGCTCTGACTGGCACAATATTCCTGGGCTCTGACTGGCACAATATTCCTGGTATCTGAATGGCACAATATTCCTGGGCTCTGACTGGCACAATATTACTGGTATCTGAGTGGCACGCTATTACTGGGTTCTGAGTGGCACAATATTCCTGGGCTCTGACTGGCACAATATTACTGGGCTCTGACTGGCACACTATTACTGGGCTCTGAGTGGCACACTATTCCTGGGCTCTGACTGGCATAATATTACTGGGCTCTGACTGGCACAGTATTTATGGTATCTGACTGGCACAATATTCCTGGACTCTGACTGGCACAATATTACTGGTATCTGAGTGGAACACTATTACTGGGTTCTGACTGGCATACTATTACTGGGCTCTGACTGGCACAATATTCCTGGTATCTGAATGGCACAATATTCCTGTGCTCTGACTGGCACAATATTACTGGGCTCTGACTGGCACAATATTCATGGTATCTGACTGGCACAATATTACTGGGCTCTGACTGGCACACTATTACTGGTATCTGAATGGCACAATATTACTGGTATCTGACTGGCACAATATTACTGGGCTCTGACTGGCACAATATTACTGGGCTCTGACTGGCACACTATTACTGGTATCTGAATGGCACAATATTACTGGTATCTGACTGGCACAATATTACTGGGCTCTGACTGGCACAATATTACTGGGATCTGACTGGCACAATATTCCTGGGCTCTGACTGGCACAATATTCCTGGTATCTATAATTGTACAATTGTCACCTCGTGGGGCTCCCATGTGTGCATAATTATGGGGCGCTTGTGTGTGGCATATTTATCGAGCCCCATGTGTGGCATATTTAAGGGACTCTTTTGTGCGGCATAATTAAGGGACTCTTTTGTGTGGCATAATTATGGGGCACCTGTGTGTGTGTGTGTGTGGCATAATTATGGGGCATCTGTGTGTGTGTGGCATAATTAATTGGGCAGAGGTGAGGCATAAATTGTGGGGCTCTGGTGTGGCATAATTTATGGTGCTCTGGTGTGGCAAAATTTATGGGGCACTGGTGTGGCATATTTATGGGGCTCCTGTGTGTGGCATAGTTAATAGGCCATCTAACTGGCATTACTAAGGAATCTGTTTGGCAATGTATTGGAGGAAATCCAGGGGGGTGACACCATGAATTTCCGCACCGGGTGACACCAACCCTAGTGACGCCCCTGGGCACAAAAGGTGCCATTACAATGGATACCCAATTGGTGTAAAGCAGTCCAGGTGGATGGGCAGGAGATGGAAAGCCAACCCTATATCTGACTATGCCAGCAGGCATCCCCCACAGGCGCCCAATAAGCTCCAAAGTTCTGTCAAATGAAGCATAACCAACAATGCTCATCTACTTATCTTTGAAAAATAAACAGAAGATCGGGCAGGACACATGAGATGCTCTGTCATCTGGGATCTATTACAAAACAACTGTTGCCAAAAAAACAAGTTATGTTTAATTGAAAGATTGCAAGCATTTTAAATAGAAATGCTTTAATGGAAGAATACAGATAAAGTAACTTATTGAGCTCTTTGATCCAAGGGTGGACATGTTGTTTAGATCTTTCATCATCTGACCCAATATATTCACCCACTGATAAAGGTATACAAGTAAAGCAAGCTCTATGAAGTAGTTTGTTTGTTTTCTGTGATTAAAACATTTCTATTTTAAATGGCTACACATCTTTCAACTAAACACAATTCATTTTTTTTTACCATCAGTTGTTGAGTTGATGGGACATTAATATCTTGTGCATTTTCATGCAGAAATTATACACTAAATCACTCGAAGATGATCCTCAAAAAGAGAATTTCCCAAAGTGAGCCTTCAAGGATTTCAGAGTATGGCAAACAATGGGCAAGTAGAGCCTTAATTAACACGGGTGGGTTTTTCAGAATGATTGAGCAGTTTATTAAAATCCAAAACATGGCCTTAAAACCCAGACATTTGGTGGGCCTGTAGAACTGCTCTAAAAGAGTTCTGGCATGGAACACCAAGTAGAGAACGGTATTTGCTAAACAACCAATCAACAATTCAGCACTCATATAAAATGTTATATTACGCGATATGTAACTGATTTGGCATACAAATATGATTCTAAAAAATGTCTATCATCAATTCAGCTTGTGGCGAAATGATGGCTTCATTTAGTGAACATCAACTGTCTCTCATAATTAGTCGCGAGGGTAGAAGAAAAACAAGAACAATATATAGGTATACGTTTCCACAAACATTTTTGAGCAGCAGGGTAGGCAAGTTGTGAAAGAAAAGCTCTCTTTACCTTACTAAAAAAAGAATAATTTCACCTCAGCTGGAGATGGCTTTCCAATATACCTGCCACCTGAAGAGGCGTATTTAACAGCACCTTAACCACATCTCCGTGACAACCTGTAGTTGTTTGTCAAAACAGCTCATGTTTAGAGCGGGGCCAACATTAATTAGACTAATTAGGAGCAAAATGCTATGCCTAATTAATCTGTTTAATAAAAAATGAAATGTCTTTTTTGTGTCAGGGATAAAATTGTGGTTTTCAATTAACAAATCCTCTGTTTAACTCTATCGCTGCAAAATAAAGAAATAATCGTGATGAATATGCCGCCACCTTTTTTTCGTACAATGATATTCTAAATAATTGTGCATGAAAAAAAAAAAAACACACACATTCTGTAAAAATTATAATAAATAATGTGCTTCACAACAGTATTACACATATATATGACCCTAGATATTTGCTTGCATTAAATGCCCAAGTTCACAGTTTTCCAAATTACTACACCTTATTTGCCCACCACCTCATTGTTTACATTTTGAGTTAGTCAAAATATCCACCCTTAATAACATCTTCACACACGCAAAGCATTCTGGTAACCGGTTTTAACAAGAAATCAAGGCGACATCTACCTGTACACAAATAATATATTTTGACTGAACTGGGTTTCTGACTGTGATGTGGATAACATGTGGTTAGCAATATATATATTATAATATATTGATATATAGATATTATTATTTTTTAAGTACCGTATTTGCTCAATTATAAGACGACCCTGATTATAAGACGACCCCCCCAAATTTGTACATTCCTTTAGTAAAATAACTAAAAGCCTGATTATAAGACTACCCTATAGGAAAAAAGTTTAACTTTTATATATGTAAATTGCTTTTTAATATTTAATAAAAAAATTATATTATACAAATGCATTTCTTGTTTTTATTTCCTTTTATGTGCCAATGCGGCCTCTCTCCCCCTCCCCCAGCTGTCTCTTCCCCCCCCAGCGTTGTCTCTCTCTCCCCCAAAACTTCTCTCTCTTCCCCCTTCCCCTTGTCTCTATCTATCCCCCCTCCCCTTTTCTCTCTGTCCCCCTCCCTCCCCTTGTCTGTGTCTCCCCCTCCCTCCCCTTGTCTGTCTGTGTCTCCTCCTCCCCTTGTCTGTCTGTGTCCTCCCCCTCCCTTTGTGTCTCTCTATCCCCCCCCCCCCCCCTCTCCCCAGGTCTGTCTGTGTCCTCCCCCCTCCCCTCACCTGGTTTCGTTCCCTGGTGGCTAGTGGGGGCAGCCAGGCGATGTCTGCAAGATACGTGCAGACATCCTCCATGCTGCCCGACACGGCAGTCTATTATGACAGTCAGCTGGTCCATCATAATAGACTGCCGTGTCGGGCAGCATAGAGGATGTCTGCACGTATCGTGCATACATCCCCCAGCTGCCCGATTCTCCCTGGTGGCTAGCGGGGCAGCAGAGGACGTCTGCGCGACGAGCGCAGACCTCCCCTGCTGCCGCCCGGCACGACCGCCGGGACTTCTGTGACGAAGCCGGAAGTACCCGGCTTCTTCATAGAAGCCCCGGCTGTTGTGCCGGGCGGCAGCAGGGGAGTCTGCGCTCATCGCGCAGACATCCCCTGCTGTTAGTGAGGGGGATCCAGGTCCCCTGCAGCTCTGCTGGGAACCTGGATCCATATCTTATAGTCTGACCTCAATTTGAGGTCAGATTATAAGACGACCTCGAATGTAAAACCTATATTCGAGCAAATACGGTACATATATTAAATAATCAAATATTGAATGTTTATAAACAAGGATATATGCTTAAAATATAGTTATTAAAGGTATATATTTCAATATATACATCTATTTAAAAAAAATTGCATACCTAAACTTTTGTTTGGTACAGTGTTGTTGACCTGTCCCCAGACAACTTTGGAGCACTTTCCATTTTGAATATAAAAAAGCATTGCTGCCTACGCATTTTAGGTCTAATCCAGTTATGAACAGCAATAATGATAATAAAAATGATAATAAGTTGTGATTTTTATAGCATTTTTCTTCCTGTGAGCCTCTTCATTAGAGAAGTTAAACTGTGAGTTCCTGTTAGTCATGATGTAAGGTGTCAAGATCTTTTACCTAGTGTGGCCTGTGACTCTTTACTCCTATTAAGATGTGAAAACCTATTTTAAAATATATTCTCCATTTAATTGGAAGCCAGTGTAGAGAGCAGAGAATAGGTTCTATATGACATGACTGAGTCTGGTTGATTAGCAATCGGGCTGTCGTGTTTAATACGTCTGCGAGTACTGAAGTTATTATACTGGGAAGGCTTTAGTATTGTGTATCACAGTAATCCAGGCAGAAAGACAGGAGCGCATGCCGTCAGGTTGCCTGTACATGCACTTAGACAGCCTTTTTAGAGTATTACATTTAAATTAAATACTTATTGTTATCATTTATGTTAAAACTCAAATTTGTCAAATACTACCCAGCAGTTTTTGAAGCTCCTTACTGTCCACATTCAGCCAAAATCTAAATTAAACCTTTCACCCTCATTCAACATCAATAGTGCTCGCAAACCTCTTATACTCAAATCACTTCTCATAGTATTCTAATTATTTCCGAGATTATATGTATATATATAATATGCTTTTATCTACTAATTTAGAATCATGCTGTTTAAATAAAAAATATATGTGTTTATATATAAATAGAAATGTAAAACTATATAAAGAAAATATCATGTCTTTCACATATTTTTGAATTAATGGGAAAATAATTTTATGTGGAGATTTATAAAATTTCTTAAGATATTTAGTTAAAAAATATATTATTTAAGTTAGTTTTTGAACTCTGCTGAATGAAGCATATATATATATATATATATATATATATATATATATATATATATATATATATATACATAAAGATACAGGTTCTCTTTAGAAGATTTACATCAGCTCTTGTAGTAAATTGTAAAGTTTGTGCGATTATGGGCATGCAGCTTCTGTGGACAAACTGCAAGAAGTCAGTGTAATTCAAGGGTTAAATGCTAATATCTGTTATTCAATGTATGCTGATTTTCAAATTTCGAAATCTTTCAGAAAACACAATGGGGATTTGTGCATTTTTTAGGAAGCAGTAAAGCACAGGAATCCAACACTTAAAGTCACAAAAGGTATGAGGATACCCTGTAATTTAAGTCAAGGCTGTGCTTTCGAACAGCCGAAACAAAAGTATCTTTTATTTGGAACGTGTGTAGAGGGAATGACCGTTACTAAGGTTTCTCACCTGAAACAGCTGGGTGGGAAGGGGTAATTACAGCTTTTGGATAGGACCTCTTAAAATCCAGGAGATTACCTGTACTAGAGAAAAATGCTACTGTCTGATGAATAGAGAACAGGTGTCCAATGGAGAGTAGAGTCACACCTCGGACAAGCACCTTAATTACATATGTGACAGTGTATTGCCAACCCTAATATATAGTAATAATGACATTGGGCTTTCCTGTATACATGGAAGTCAAGAATTCAGCAGTGGATGTTACAACATTATCTGCCAATTTTTTAATTCATTTTTTGGTGTTTGGTGTTATTATTATTATTTGTTTTTGGCTTTATGGGTTACAGAGAAAATCCTGAGCTTTGCTCTGTTTAGGCAATAATCATGGATAGGAAACAGAATGCATAATCTCTAGCTTGGAGGTAAAAGGGAGAAGAGAGATTAGACAGAGGCTTCATTGAAGTGTTGTTTCTAAAGGAAGATTTTTTTAATTTATTACTTGGGATTTTCTTCTCTGTTTTTTTCTCTTACTGTCAAATCATAAGCTGAATTTTATCTTGTCAAAGATATACGCTTATGTTATACAAGGAGAAGATCTGTGATGTTTTTACATGCTTAGTGATGTCTCCAATTTTGTGGCTGATTTTTCATGGGCCATGAAAAGCACGATAAGGTTTTAGATTTTTTCATTTGTAACAGACATTTTGATTTCAGTAAATGAATATTATCTGAGTGACTGGCTTTCCTGAAGATTCTGTGTCACCTAGGAACGCCAGATACTACTATAAGAGGGGTGCAATGCCATACAGAAGGTCACCTCCATTTAAAATAGGTATACCCTATCTTATGGGGTGGATTTCTGAAGGGTCAATGGAGGTCAGTATCCTAATCTTCCTTTGTCTTATTGCTCTTCTTACTTTTTCTCTTGCAATCCAATTATTAGTTTTAACTTCGAATACTACCTATATTCATATGACTTCCTTTCCTCTCCTGATCTTTTTCCCTCTCGCATGTTACTCCACTAAGTACCTGTTGGCATAAACTTCATCAAATTCCTCACATAAGAGGACTAATGCATGCTCTTATTATTTCCCATCTTGACTACCGCAATGGACTCCTAGCTAATTTTATACTATGTTTAATGGTTGCTTCTTCAGAAAATGCAAAATATCTTTGCAGATACATGCAGGTTCACTAACTATCTGTTAACACGCTCTTCCCTCCCATTCATCACTTAAGAGGATGCCTTTAGTATTTCCCTTTTCAACTACTATAATAGACACCTAGTTAGCTTTATGCTATCTTTAATGGTTGCTTCTTTACAAGACGCCAAAGTTAAAAACCTAGTGCTGCGTCTCTCATATGAACCCACATGTATCTTTGCAAATACATGCAGATTCACAAAGCTGATTCTTCTGGTTTATTTGCTACATTGTTGGTATTACAGGAAGGGCTCCATGACTAGGCCCAAATCAGGGGATTTCCCACTAGATAGTTACAATGGAGAATGTGTGTTAAACATGAACCTAAGTCATGGGTCCTCCCTGAGTGACCGGCAGGATATCCATTAAGGTTTCCCCTCTAGGGGTGGGGAGAAAATTGTTATACAATCTAGAGTCTTTCCTTAATCAGCTCATTACAACTATTTTACCCAAGCTGATTTCCCTCCCTACCCTGTTTTTTAGTTAGGCATTCCAGAGCTGGAGGTGGCCCTCACAAGGAGGGCTACGATGGATGCACTGTCCAATGAGTGGTAGTGCACGGTCTCCTTAAGTGCTGGCACTGAGGAGTTATTTGGGCAATTGTACCACCAGTTAGGAGGAGGCGGCTGGTGGTTTTCCTTATCATCCGAATACGCTGGTACTATTGCGCCTGGGGCCAATTCTCACAGGATCTCGCCAAGGAATAGGCTAATATTATACTAATATTAGCCTTATATTACATCAATATTAATTATGTTGTTTTTAAGAGTGATAAATGTTTACATATATGTTACTATATGTGTTATAAAGTTTATTAAAGTATAAGTTGTTACAGTGTGTTTGGAAATAAACGCTGTGGCCTTTCGAACTCCAACCTGTGTGTTGAGTCCTTTATTGGGAGATATGTTCCCAGAGGGTTTCCCTAAGTGGATGGTGCCTCAGTCATTTGATTTATATACATATTAACCAGGGTTCTCTTGCCAGGGCTCGCAAATACTTAATGAGTCACCATGAGGGAATGCTATGTCATATTTCACTGGCTGCGAATAAGGTTTTTATGCAAAAATAGATTTATATCACATTTTTCTTTATTATAAATTCATGTTGTGCACATACAACTCTGCTCTCTTTCAAATCAAGCAAAACTACTCAACTCTAATATCAATCCTTTCATTAAACACCAAACATCTCTTCTCAACAATTAATTCCCTCCTGTCTCCCTTCTCAAGACCTTGCATCCCATTTCCAAAATCAAGTTGACTCAAAAGGTACCTGTCACAACCTACTGCAACCACCTCCTACCTCTTTCCCTTCCTCAAACTCACTATGAATATCTTCATATTCTATTACCAATTTTGAAATCTACTGCTTGCATGCTAGTGCCTATCCTATCTTACTTTGTACTCTGTCTATCTAACCCACCTCATCAACCTCTCTTTGTCCTCTGCAATTGTATCATTGACCTTCAAACATGACCAATACCTACCTATACTGAAAACTGTTCCTGAGATCCTGTGCTTAAGTCAAACTACCATCCTATCTTCCTTTTCCCTAAACATCCAAGTCATTGGAGAGGATTGTGCACCAACTTTCTGTATACTAATGGCCTCCTCCTTAATCCGGCTATACTGAAAGAGCCCTCAAATGACTTTCCCACTGCCAAATCTGAAAGGCACTTTTCTGTACTTGTCCTCCCTGCGCTCACTGTTGCCTTTGACACTGTTGACCACCATCGTTCTTAACAGATTAGCCTCTATGGGCATAGGTGGCAAGGCTCTCTCTTGGATTGTTATAGCTATCTGAGTGTTCCTTTTCCATGTCACTTGTGTTAGTTATGCATCACAAAAGAGACACTGGCAGATTGTGAAGAAGCATATCAGGCTCCACTTGTGTGGATAAACAGAAAACATTTAGAACATATTAGTTACTTAAAACAGCAGCCAGCTGGGTGAAAGGTAAAAGGAAGAGAGAGACATAGAGCAAGTGAAAAAAACAAAGGACTTCCTTCCTGTCAGTATCAACAACGTCAAAACATATGTAAGTACTCTGAACTGCACAGCGCCATCTACAGATCAAGTGACAAGTATATACATGTTATGCAGTATATGCTGCTGTATTTCCCAACAACTTACTGATGTGATGTCCTTGCCTGTTATACTCTCTTTTGGCATTCCACAAGGAGTTGGTCATTGACCCTCTGCTGTTTTCCCTGTACACCTCCTCTCTAGGAAAACTCATCATCTCTTTTGGCTTCCAGTAACAGCTGTATGCAGATAACACTCAGATCTAACTCTACTCCACTCACCTCTCTCCCATTTTTAGAGTGTCTGTTTTCAGTCTCTACCGATATGTTTGATCGATACCTAAAACATAATCTCTGTAAAACTGAGATCATAATCTTCCCTCCCTCATGCTCAGTCCCTGTACCTGACTTCACTTTGAAGATGAAGATGCTACAATTGCACCCACTGACCAAGCCCTGTGTGTTGGGGTTGTCTTTGACTCAGCTCTCTACTTTGTCCCCCATGTGCAGTCCCTGGCCAAATCCTATTGTTTGCACTTAAGGAATAGTGTACACATTTGCCCAATCCTCAACGAAGAGACTGACACAATCCTAGAGCACTCAACTGTAATACTCTCCTGACTGGAGTATTACCTAAATTTCTTATGAATGGGGACTCTAGTTCGGTTTATAGAAAGCCAATAGTATTACATGTATTCCATAAGCCGAAAGTTTATAAACCGAACGACGTTCGGTTTATAGACTTTCGGTTTATAGAATAGCCAAAAGCATTACACGTATTCTATAAACCGAAAGTCTATGTTGTTCGGTTTAAAGACTTTCGGCTTATGGAATACATGTAATACTATTGGCTTTCTATAAACCGAACTAGAGTCCCCATTCATAAGAATTTCTAATATGGGCTCTGCCCCCTCCCTCCCCCAAACCTAGCCAATCTCACTGGTGGCTAGTGGGGGCAGCCGGTGGATGTCTGCACATACTTGCGGGGGACCTGGATCCCAGTCTTATAGTCAGACCTCGATTAGAGGTCTGATTATAAGACGAACCTTGAATATAAGATGAGGGGACTTTTTCAGAGCATTTGCTGGTTTTTAATGGGAAATGTATAACTTGCACATTAAGCTACAGGTGATGTCCTAAACAGGAGACAGACACATTCGAAACAAATTTTTTATCCATTTTATTTATCGGCATGTACTTGCAATTTTGTTAACACAATGTTTAGATCATTTTCAATCATTTTTATTCTCTACATTCACAAAAAACTGTGTTTAGGCGATACAGTTCCTTTAAACAAAATATTTTTTACATGTCTCTTTAACAAAATCCTCTACAATAGAAAAATTCTACTGGAAGTCTAATCTTTATTTTTTTTTGTTTATCTGCAAGTCTACTCCAAAAAGAAAAACCTCCTGGCTTCTCATTTCTTCAGCTGGGCTCCTTCATAAATTGCCACCCTTGTTCCTAACTATTGCCCTGCATGACCTCTTCCTTCATTGTGTGGCCTAGGGCTCTGCTCTTCTCTTATTACCTCTTCTCACTCACACCTCAAAGATTTCTCTTCATATCTCTGGAACTTACTTTCACAGAATATCCAGCCTTTTCCCACCCTCCCAATCTTTAAAACATTGCCTCTTAAGTCATCTTTTCAAAGAGACTTAACAACTCATTCAACTAAAACACCACCAACTTCTTATAGTATCTATATAATGACATATATGACACCTTATGGGTGTTCTGTCCCCAGCTCCCTCTGCTTGCCAGCAGAGCAATTCCTAGTTCATATATTAGTCCGTTTCTAACTCTAATTGAGTCCAGTGTTGGTGCTAAATAAAAGTCAATGTAATGTAAATGATTGATCACTACAGAAGCTTTTGCCCCAAACCAATATGGTGTGGTGTCATTTTTAAACATTTATCCACCACTTGTTAGCTTGTTATACAGACCTCCCTTTGTTGTTTTCCCATAATATATTACAGACTTGGTGCAGTATTGATGACTGACTCATTAAGTCTGTAGAAATAGCTCACATTCTGTATCCCCATTGCCCATCTTTTTATTTTACACAATCTACAGTAACGTCAGTCTTAATTATAATTTGTCTGCATTTTCCCGGAGGAAAGTCTAACTTTGTATGACATGAGTTGTGAAATGTTTTGATTATGTAATAAGAATCGTAGAGCACTCTGGAGACAAGAGTTCCTCCTTTGTAAATGTCTTTAAGCAACGATTCAATGACTTCCAGGAATGGCATATAAGTAATGATATTCTTTACCTTAGCAAAATAGTGTAAAATATTTTTATGACACTATAATACCTACTATTCTAGTCAATCCAATATTTGTTAAGAAAGACATGCTTATAAAACCAAATATAAATACTCTATTTTCATCATTACTTAAAAAAACCAGGAATAATATTAGTTATAATAATATACTATAACTACATAATATAATAATTATGTAGTAAAACATAGCTGAACCAGTTTTCATTTTCACTCAAAATAATAAGAATAATAAATGTTTTGGATAAACACCAGTCATCTCCATAAAGAACTGTTAGAGACATGCATATGTACCAATGACCGTTTTATATTATATGTAGTCATATTTTTATAATTATTGCTTATTTTAGTTCCTGCTGTAACCCCCCCTCCCCCCCAAAAACAAAAAACAGCTAAAGATATTCTCCTATGTCCCATATATGCATAAGTTTTATTTTTTTAGCCAATCCATTTCACTGAATTAACTCAGGGCATGACTGTGGTGAGATAAAACATTTCACATGGTAGAGCTGAAGATAAACTGAAGGACAGTGGACATATTACACAGCTTATCGACTTGGCGTTTACATTGCATCCCCACACTTGTCATTACACCCTCAGTATTTTACATTGCACCCACAGACTTGCCATTACATCCCCAGGTCTTTAAACACTACCAACAGCACTTTCCAACACACACCCAGGACTTTGCACCCCCAGACTTGCCATAAAAGTCTTACAGCTTACATTGCAACCCCAGACTTGCCATTAAATACACAGAACTTTACATTGCACCCCTAGACTTACCATTATACTCCAGGACTTTACATTGCAACCCCAGACTTTCCATCACACCCACGGGACTTGTTGCACCAACAGGCTTTGTTTCCTGGTGTCTAGTAGGACAACAAGAGGATGTCTGTATGCTGCTCGATGCACACAGGCATCCTCCGATGCAGCCTTCCGCTGGCGTTCTGGCTCAGAAGACCAGCTGGAAGCGTCAGGCTATATTGGAGGATGTCTGTGCGGTATTGGCTGTACCCCTGATGGCAGAGCTGAAGCATTAATATACATATTATCATTAATGCAAATTCAACAAAAGTTGATGTGATCCTTGCTCAAACAGGGCTAAAAAAAAGTTTACAATATATCATCACTTATGAATTAAATATTTTTAAAATAGATGGTACTTTTGCTGATAAATAATTATATTTGAACTATATAACTCGTAAAAAATACATATGGTTAAAAAAGTTTATTTTATATTGTATATATAGCTACCAATATTGTATATTATAACACCAAAAGAAAATAATAATAACACAAAAAATGTTATGTAGATGATTCTGTTTTTATGTTGCCCAAAATGTTTGATGCCAAATATGGTTAAAAATATGAATTAATAATTAAAAAATTACTAGAATGTAGACTAAAAACAACAAATTGACTTTTATACTTTTACTTTTTATAAGCAAATTAAAGTGAATATATTCATGTAAAAGGTGTTATTTTGAATGTCAGGCACAGGCACAATATGACAATAAGAAGAGTATAAAGGTGTTGTCAGGATGGTTTCTCCGACACGTCAAGGAAAGGAATTAGATGCACAGGAAGCGAGGAGAGAAAAGGAATGTGATCTGGGGGTCCATAGGATTTCTCATTGTCTGGAAGAGTGGGAGAAATTGGCCTGGGCCTCTCCCTAGAATGAGATTTAAGAACATATAAAGAGTGGTATTTAAGGATCCTACCAATTCTCCACCCTTTCTATTTGCCTCCCTGCAAGAACTTTTAATTTCCCATAATTACACATCCTAAATAGCTTTAAGCACAGGTTGACTTTAAATAAAAGGCATGGAAAACGGAATAGTACAATCTAAAGGAAATTATACTTGATATATATGAAGTTGCGCTGATTTTCTATAAGTTAAAATATATAGAAGCATTCATCCTAATGGGCTATCAGTTTTATAATCATATATATATTTGTAGTTATTGACCTGTCATCATAATTAGTCTTTGCACCATTATATAGCACTTTAAAATCAATCTACCTGGTGTTTATTTGTTAAATAAAATGTATTAACCCTTTAATGACCAGGGATTTTCCTGAGCCAAGGACCAGAGCGTTTTTCAATTTTTAATATGCGGTTTTTGAAACATAATTTTCCTCTCTCTCATTTAAAGTACCCATACAAGTTATATGTTGTTTTTTAAAGGACAGTTAGAGCTTTCTTTTGATACCCTATACATAAAAATGATTTACATTTTAGTATTAAAAAATACATATAAAAGAGGAAATTGTTGAGGAAAAAAAAGTTTTTCCCCATTTATTTTCCCAATAATAAGCTACATAACTAGTGCAACACTAACCCACTTATCCCCACTAATTAACTAACTAATAAAAAAGAAAAATATTGGTTCCCAAACCCCCCATAACAAAAAAGACAGAAAAAACTCTGAAGAGTGCGATGTCAGATCAGTAAAAATCATGCAACAGGCATGCAGGGGTTAAATTTTATTAAAAAACATATATTAAAATTACCTTTATTTATTAAAAAAAACTTTATAAATTGTAAAAATAAAAAAGTGTTAAAAAAAAACTAAATGAGGGCCATAAAGTGGAAGGAAACTGATCACAGTTAAAAACTTTTTTTTTTTTTACCTCTGTGTATGTAATTAATTTATTTTTACTTACAGGGCACTCTCTGTGCTTCACTATAACAAAGTGAAGCACAGAGAGTGAATTAGAGGCAAAGTCAGTGTGTGAACACACTGACTTTGCATCTAATTTGCATGTTATCGCGGTGATCACTCAATCACCGCGATCACATGCCCGGAAATGCACCGATCAGGTCCAGGAGCTTTGCCTCGGGTGCGAGGCTTAGTCCTGGACCCGTTGAAGACTAGCTGGCGGTGCCCACGGAGCGCACCGCCGGCTAGACTGCATGACGAGGGTTGCTAATGCGGCGGCTCTTATGACGAGTTAACTCGTCATAAGGTCAGGAAGGGGTTAAAATATTTTTAAAAAAATACTCTAATTATTCTTTAGACATAAGGGGTATATTTCCGCATTTTTGCATAGTGCAATACAGTCAGTTCAAGAGCAACTATCATAGGGAAGGTTTTGATATAATTCCTAGGCTGGTTAGATGGAACTAATATTAATTTGTTGTCAGTATTGGTTTTTATCTTAAGGCGTAACTAAATTACCTATGCATTTAAAACAAACACGTGTATAAGACATATGCCACTGTTTTTATTTCTCTCTGTTTGAATTAATTGCATATAAAAGAAAAAATAAAATTAGGTGTCTGTCTCCAGTATCCATTTTGAGAATATTACCCATGATGCAACAGTCTCCAAAATCTTCTAGCAAGTCTAACTTTACAACTGTGGCCAAAGCCTGCATGATGATGTCATAAGATTCACCCCTGCTGTCTTACTGGGTCCTGTGTATCATAATAGGCAGGACTAGGTGGCTGTGTACAACCTTTTATACCTGCCTTCCAACACAAAGTCAGTGCTCAGAATTCAGACTTATAGACTGCATTCTTTGTCCCCAGCCCCAAAGTAAGATACTAGTGCTGTAAAGTCACTGTGGGTGGCACCCAAAAAACACTATATTTCACAAAAATGGCAGCTCCCAGTCACACTTGTTTAATTAAATATTTTATTAAATACAGCCACATAACAAAAACAAAAGACATATCTGAAATCAACAATGCAAAATAAAAAAACCCTTTTCATTTTTTGGTGGGAGTGTCCCTTTAAATAGAGGGTGAATAGGAAATGCCATCTGATCGTTGAACTTCCCAAAAAGGCTTTCTTCTGAGAATAGGCTGAATGGGATATCCCTGTACATTGAATTTGTATTTAGCTGGTATGACCCCGTACTCTGAAAGGCCCTGCCCTTGAGCTTATTGTCTCAGCCATCTTGTCCTATAAGTTGGATATATTTTCTAGATTGAGTCAGATATTCATGTACATAATAAACTAAGGTTTTTTTATGATATTTTTCAAAGCAGAGGCAGTAAAATAATTTTTCCAACTCAAACAAAACACAATTTTTTCATAATTGTATTATACTGATGCTTCCTTCCCTTCATTTTATAATTGCATTGCTGTCTGCTTACACAATGGAAATGTGAAAAAAAAAGTTTAAATACATTCTATAAACTTCTTAAACAACATAATCCAAAAACGAAGACCTAAAGTTAGGTCTTCTATTTTCTACCAAAATTAATTATATTTCAAGTCAGAATCATAACAAATTAAATTCAGACCATTAGGAGGCAAGCTGTTCTTGATTTTAGGACATTTAGCTGCCCAACTGGCTTTAATGGGAACATGGCAATTCTTGCAGCTTTAGTAAAGGCCAATTATACCCACAACAATAGTTGCAAAGCTCAAAGCTAAATCCTTTTTCTGAAATCATGTGATGTTTTAAAGGGGTATAAACGCTCAAAATATATTCGTTTTGGGCTGGGGAAGTCATTTATGTAATACAATGGTTTAAATAACTGTAATTGAACATTCTCATAAGAAACAAGAGAAAAGTTATAAAGGACCTGGAACAAGTTGGACTAAACTATATAAAGATGATTTGTAAGACATCAACAAAGCAGCCGAGTATGTAATAAGAAGTATCTCACGGTCAGCATATTATAAATATCCTATCACTTGCTTTTGAGATTTCATACAAGGTTTTTCTATTAGAAAAGGGCTTATTTGACTTCACTTAGAGGAAGTTAGATCAGGGATGGATGTTCAAAAAAGGTACCATGAAATATGAAATAAAGTGTTCACCATTGCTGTGAAAACTGCATACAAAATAGCTGAAATGGAAATGATGCCCAAAATAAACATGGCATACTCACCTTGCCAAATATAACAGTTTATCTATGATGGGTGTTTCAGAATTTCTCAATATTTGCACTGAATCTTTGTCACACAGCTACAGGCAAGCATTATGAGCAATAAACCAGCTGTTCTATAGAGATCTCATTAACCATCATCTTCTGGATACTAAAAGAGTGAGGTGTTCGTTCAAGAAAATAGGAAGATGAAAACGAGCCTGAACATTTTAAAAGAAAAAAACATCCGCTTGCACAACGGCAAAGTAAAATTTGCTGGATTTGAGAATGTTACATTTTTCTATATTAAGGAACGTTTGTCCTTTAGAAATTTGTTTTTGTGGTCACCTGTATTTTTGTTTAGCTGTAGTAAACAGAACCATTGAAAGGACGTCAGCGACAGACCCACTGATGTCAGATCCATTATGGTCATCCCATACCTTTGCCACGTTGCATGATGTTAAAGTAATATTCAATGATTGTTTAGGTCACTAACCCAATACTAAGGAACTTTATGGTTGTTCTTTAATGCGAATGGTTAACGAGTTTAGGAAGTAATGGCCAGTGCCATCTCCACTTCCAAATCTAGAGTTCTTCTGAAGAGTCCTGTACTAGTTACCTGTTAAAGGGGACACCTATTTTGGTCAAATTTTATTTTTCTGGTTTCACAGAAGCATAGTTTCTTTCATTCTGGCACTGCATTGACATCTGTGTTAGTTACATTGTGACAAAGACAAATTAATCATTGGGAGACCATATCACAAAGCCCACTCTTCCAACAGGAACATCTGGCCGTCATCTGATCTTTAGAACTTTGTTCTGAGATTCCGATGCCCATTATGGTGACATTTGAAAACCATTAAAGGGAGATATGTTGAAGATGGAATGGGGACAGTTTTAAACGAAGCACTAGAAAGAGTGCAATGCATTTTTAATTGGCCATCTTTGTATATCAGCAAATCTTTTAAGGGGTAATTACTGAGTTCTGACGAGGGGGCAAGCTCGTATTATGTAATTAGTTTGCTTTTATGAAAACTCTGTGCCAGATGCCAACCAAACATATGGGATATTTTGTAAGAAAATGTATTTGGCACATTGAAAAAGAAACATGGTTTTTCATCTATTTTACATAACTCTACAGATTTTATTTTTATATAATATATCAAGTTCTTTTATAGTATACTGTTTACATACAGCTATAGATATTTTATCTCTGGGTTGTTTGTCATTATTGGAGAGAAATATCAATTGTATCAATGACTGCTGGGCCATATTACCACTTCTCACCTGGAAATAAGAGCGGTATTCCATCTAAGGAGAGCAGTTTTAAAGGAAAACAAGTAAAGGAGAGCAAATAATGAAACAAATTGCTTACAGCAGGATTTAGGACCCATTGAGTGATTCCCCCCCCCCTCCCCTTCCACTCGTTTATAGTTTCTTTACAGTCACATAGCTGGATTATTCACCTGAGAGGGAACACTGTACAGATAGTGTGGCGGTACTGCATTAAATTATTCATTATTCATTATAAGTACAAGAACATGCTTAGAAATATATAATTTGACGTACAGATAGAATTCCTATAAAAAAATACAAATAAGACCAATAATTTCTTTGTAGAGAATCTTGGGGTGCTATAGTGAAAAAAGGTACATATGTAAAATATTTACCTATATAAACAGGCAGGATAATTGGTTTTAGTTTTTCCTTTTAGTTTTGAGACATATGCTGTTCTATGTTTATCCACAAAAACGTGTTATTTAATTATTTCCCCGTTGTGTAAGGGGAATGCCTGTCGTATCTCTGCCTTTGGGTGCCTGTAGTGTAAGTGAAGTTCCGATACAAAGATACAAGCAGGGCCCAGTTTGTTCTGAAGCAGTGTACATATAGGCCTAGAAGCTGCTAAATGTTCTCCAGCAATGCTTACTGCACAACCTTGAGATATACAATGTTGTTTTTTTGCAACAGTGGCCTAGAGATCTCCACCTTCCTCTTCCCGCTGAGTAGGACTTCCATTGGTGGGACCAATAGCACAGGGTGAATAAAAGTGGGGATGCGAGGCAACCCAAGATGGGCACTCCTGAAACTGGGGGAAATTATTGCACAACTCTCTATGAAAAAGGTTTTAAATGGAGCAGCTCCTAAGCCAGGGTCAAACCTTGCAAGCAGGGATATTGATAAGGTGAAAAAAGGGCTTCTAAACTGGTTCATGGGTTGAAGGATAAAACGTACCAGGAAAGGTTAAAGCATCTTAATATATGTATAGCTTGGGGGAAAGACGTAACAGGGGGGATATGATAGAAACATTTAAATACATAAAGGGAATCAACACAGGAAAAGGAAGAAAAACTACCACAACTAGAGGACATAGTCTTAAATTAGAGGGGCAAAGATTTAAAAGTAATATCAGGAAGGATTACTTTACTGAGAGGGTAGTAGATGTATGGAATAGCCTTCCAGCGGAAGTGGTAGAGGTAAGCACAGTGAAGGAGTTTACACATGCATGGGATAGGCACAAGGCTATGCTAGATTTAAGATAGAGAACTAGGGACTAATAAAAGTATTTAGAAAATTGGGCAGACTAGATGGACCGAATGGTTCTTATCTGCCGACACATTCTATGTTTCTATGTTTCTATGTGAGCTAATGTGTCTCCAAGTAAAAATCTCTGAATGACAGTGAGTGATTATGGGACTGTCAGCAACTGTAATTATGTGTTTCACGGATGTGTGTCCATGACTTAGGTCCTATGTGCCACTAAGTGACTATGTCAGTGAGTGGCAGTAAGACTTTCTATGTGTGGCATTGGGTGATAGTCTGTCTATGGGAAAACTGCACATTAGACATGGGTCACTCATAAGCACAAGCTTTCTCATTGTGGATTTGCATAGCTACATTGCACTAAATTTGTTAACAACCCATTGCTTTGCAATGTATTACATACCACATATACACAGACAACAAAACACGCCCTTTTAAAATGAGCACTTTATTGGCTTTGGCCTATCTTTAAATTTCTTGTGATGCATATGCAAGTTGGTTCACTTTTTAAAGTTTCAATTAAATCCTTTTCCAATTATATTGATGCCAGAAACGTTCGTGTCTTTAAGATATATTTCCTCCTCTTAGCTCAGGACATTTCAGGACTGCTTTCTTTTTATATATATCTAAATGGAAATGTACCCGATTCCTCCTAATTCTTTCGATGTTGGATGCATTTGACTTACCCAGCTCAGAGGTTAAATTTCACACCTCATTTGTGGAAGATAGAGCAGAAGTGTTTCAGCTCACTGTCTCTACTCTGTTCATATTGTTTTTCAATTACACAAATGATGAGGTTTTTTTTGTTTTACATGAAGCGGTTTTTTTAATTTGATTATTCAATTAATGAGGATTGTTATGCAGCCAATCTTGATAATAATTATTTCAGAGCCTGTTTCAGTGGTTAAATAAAATTTAAAAAAAAAAACAGCTAAAAATTTATATTGCAAACAATGGCCCAATCAAAAGAAATTAAAAAAAGATTTATTGATTGAGATTATTTGGGAACATACTCCCTGGTGTTTTGTTAAATACTTCTCATTTCTTACACTCTCCCTGTCCATTTTTTCCCTTCTCTTCCTTTCACTGGTGCAGAACCACACCAAACCTCCAAAAAAAAAAAAAAGGATTATGCCTTTAACACATAGGGAGATCAAAGTTTGAATGATAAATAAATAGCCTTGTATGTTTCTTTGGAGCATACACTGCTCCAACATTATAGACTCAAGCACTTACCAATCAACTCTGTGAATGGACACTTTGTACATGGGTACAACATAAAACAAAGGGCAAGGTGAGTGTTACTAGTGTAGTAAACAAATTTTGGTAAAACAAAACAAAAAGCATCCCCTTACATTAAAATAATATTGTGCAGTCTGTAGCTGCTTCTGTTGTGTGAACATGGTGAGGCATCAAGCTAGAAGGTTCAAATGACACCAGACTCGCGTGCACTGTGCGTTTCTCTTGTAATCACTTCATCCAGGTGCTTGGCACTTTTCCTGCCTTATATATAGCGCTACCATAGTATTACTTGTACTTCTACTGTATTACAAGTAGATTTGATTCCCTTTTATTTACATTACCTATTATCCTTTTTGACATGTCGATATAAAGCTATGCCACCAAGTCATCCCACATATACACAGTATGTTGCTTCTCCCTCTCTGTTCACACTATTGTACCTGTTGGCGGACATTTACTGGAATTCCTGACAGACAATTAATGACATTCTATGGTCTTCACAGACTTTGCTACCCACACGGGTGTCCTTGTACACTAATGCTAACATCACTGGCAGCAATCCTATGCTGCTCAATCCAGTCTGGTTGCTGCCCAAGTCCCTCCAGAAAATCAGCACAGGCACTAAAACCACTGGACAGATTGACTTAACAAGCACAGACTTCCCAACACAACTTACCAACTCTTCAGCTAAACACCATGTAAAAGAAAAATAGATGCACAACACACAACAAACATATAGACAGACATTAATAAAATGGCAGATACTTTGTAAAGTATTTCTCTCTTAAACTGTTAAATCTCCAGAAACAAAACCACCAATATAATTCTCACCCAAAATTAAGCCCTCCTCCTAGCAAATTCAAGACCCCTTTTGCTAAGCTGCTTTAGGTTAGTTGGTTTTGCTAAGGAAATATCATCAGCCTTTTCATGCACCCAATAGTTTGTTAAATGTCGTACATACTGTATTAACACCACCAAGTTCTTTGCTACTGGTTCATATTACTACAAAGTGAAGTAGAACAGAACTGATTTACCAAAAAGATTATTAGGGAATGACTATATTTACAGCTTGGGTAAAACCCAGAATAAAGGATAACAAATTATTAATTGTTTTGGTTTCTGCAGACTTGCAAACTGCTTATTTAATATATGTGTCATAAATAATTAAGGCCTACATCTGCCGAGCGTTCAATCTTTATTTTTTATTTTTTTTATGTTGCTGACTGTTTGTTGAAGTAACAGTCAATCCAGAGAATGGTCTGGCCCAGGGCCTGATGGCTTCAAGGTTTGTTTGACTCCCTTGGGTAACAAAAGAAAATAATTGGTTTGGAGAAGTGTTTAGGGGTAATGATTACAGCATTTACCATCAACGATGACAGTGTACTCACTGCTTGTGTAAATATACAAGACCAGAAATGGGGGATGCATTAACCCTTTCATGTGTCCACACAAAAAATGATTAAGTTCAGCCAATATAAACTTACTCACACGCCCTCCAAATTGTCAAGGATCAACAATTATTTTTTGTATTTATTGACATGATCACTGTGGAATGAGTCACAATGACTACATGCAATTTAGTGTTTCATGAACACTGTATTGTCAAAGTCATCCCTCTTTCACACGGACCCACTTTGATCTTGTGTCAGAGAGAGAGAATATACTGTATCCCTGAAAATAAAAAGTAAAAAACATTCTTACATTTTCATTACATTGTATACCCAAAAAATGGTGTCAAGAGAAAGAGAGAGAGAGAGAGAGAGAGAGAGAGAGAGAGAGAGAGAGAGAGAGAGAGAGAGAGAGAGAGAGAGAGAGAGAGAGATGAGAGAGATGTTCAGTTTTTTTCACTTTGGGAAACTTTGGGAAACATTCTCCTGCCAACACTAAATGAAAGTTTTCAGTGTGCTTGTGTGTCATGTGAATATATCACAAATATCACAAGATCTCAATAGTTGTAGAGTAAAGAGCTAATGTCAAGTCAGCCAACTTGCTTGTCTTGTCTATTCCTCGGAACTGTATAAACCTCTTTCTTTATGAAATATTACCAACATAACATACATTGCTGATTTCACTTTTTTAGGTGGCTGAGGAAGGATTCTTCAGTTACACTGTTAATGTCCTGTTTTGTCCTGTTTAGCTTACCTCCTTCTTAGGAAGTGGACAGCACAAGTCAACATTTTGCCCCCAAACGTTACATTATGTTTATTTACAACATTACCATATGTTTTTTCCCTTATGAATTCTGCATCACATTTCCAACTTCATCCAACTAGCCATTCTCATGCAACACCCGATACACATCTACGCTATGGATTCAAAGTTCCAGACAAACGCCAGTCTCCCTCTTACCAAGTACATGTTTCGATGACTACTCCTCTGTTTTTTTATAGCCTGTTAAATGTAATTCCCTCCTTTAACTTGTCAGTTTGTTTCATTAATTAATCACTTCATTTGCCGGCAATAAACTTTTATAACTTCCTTTTTCCGAGACCCCTTCAGAACAGTACAAGCCTTGGGAATTGTGGTTTGTCCTCAGCAAAAAGAGGGTTAATCGAGCAGAACTAAGATGATCTACATTACAAGCAGAGACCGATCTGTTTTGTTCTGGTATCGCCTTAAATGGCTAACAATTTCAATTTTCACGAACAAATGTGACATAAAAAATATCTAACATGAAAACATACCCCCACAACCTCACTTTGGAAAGCAGTTTTAATATATCATAAGGTGCTGCCCCCTTTTTTCATGTCTGTGCTGAAACAGCTCTAGTTATGCATGTATCAAAATGGATAAGCTATGCAGTACCATTCTAAAAGGAGTAGTGAATAGGTAACCTGGGAACTCAGCAGAGGAGTTACAAGTTCATACTGTAGTGCAAAATAAAAATAAAAACTTTTTTGAAGATAAAAATCTTGTGAAATGTAATAAATTCACAAATGTAACATATCTGGGCAATATAAGTTTTAAAAAAAATTATAATTTAATTATAGCCCTGCATTTGACCTATCTCTTCCCACTGGTATCCTTTTGAAAGGTTACCACACGTTCATAATGACATGCTGACATTAGAACACATTGGGCTAATAACACAGCCATTTTGCAACACTAGGGAAAGCATTTCCAGCCCGCACCCAATATCTCCACTTCCTGATGTGGACCCCTTGCCATTGCTGTCTCATGACCTGTACACTCTATTCCCTTTTAGAGCCTTTATCCCTTTCCTCATCACTCTTTCTCTGTCATTTCTCACTACATGTCCAATTTTAATCCTTTGGCAAACCTTATAGGATCATTCTGACTTATTAAATTTACTCTCAAATATCAGTTTTAGAACTTCTACTGATCCTCATAAGATAACCATACTTGCAACTTAGTTTCCAGACATTGCATAGAAGCCTTTCAGAGCAGGCATCTGCAAGTTTACAGTTTGTTAGATCTGCCAGTTTGTTGCAGGACACATAACATTTACCTGGTCCCATGCAGAATGTAGAATGCAAGTATATCTAGGGGGAGACAATTAATTAATGAAGGGAAACCTCCAAAGTAACTACATTGATTTTCCCTGTAGGAAAGCCCATAAAAGTAATGTTTCTTTTAAAAAATGGGCGATCATACAGTTATATGATTTTCAGAGGCATCACTAGAATTGGTGTCACCCCGTTGGATTTGCTCCAATACCATGCCATACAGATTCCTTAGTAATGCCAGTCAGATGGCACACAGGAACCCCATTAATTATGCCTCGCACAGGAGTCCCATTAATTATGCCACACACAGGAGACCCATAATTCCTTAGTAATGCCAGTCAGATGGCCCAGAGCCCCATAAATTATGCCACATACAGGACCCCACAAATTATGCCACACACATGAACCCCATAACTATGCCACACACAACAGCCCCATAAATTATGCCTCACACAGGAGCCCCATTAATTATGCCATACACAGGAGCCCCTTAATTATGCCACACACAAGAGCCCCATAATTATGCCACACACAAGAGATGACAATTATACAATTCTAAAACAATAAATATCTATACATCTCTCTCTCACTCTCTCTCTCTCTCTCACTAGTTGCATTTATACTTATATGAACTTTTTAATATTATATTCAACTATTTTGAAAACTAGCATTTCTTGTTTTTATTCCCTTCCTCTGCACCCACATTGCACCTAAAAGACTTAACACAGCACTATACAGTACTCACAGCACTTTCCATTGCACTCATATTGCACCCAGACAATTTAGCATGTCACTGTGTCAATTTGCTCCATAGAACATACCACAGTGTAACTGTGTCCCACAACTAATGAAAAATAAAATGTCTTGTTTTTATACCCTTCCTCTGCACCCACATTGCAACTAAAAGACTTAACACAGCACCATACAGTACTCACAGCACTTTCCATGCACCTATATTGCACCCACAGCACTTGGCGTGCACTCATATTGCACCCACACAATTTAACATGCCACTGTGTCAATTTTCCCCACAGAACCTAGCACAGTGTAACTTTGTCCCACAGAACTGCCCCGTATAACAATCCGCATTGTCACTTTCCCACATAGTACATGTTACTGCATTACTTTGCCAATTAAAATAAGCCATTGCCAGTACCAAATAACATGCCACAGTCACTAACAGTCACTAACATATACAAAAGTCTGTTTGCCTATTAAAATATGCCACAATTTGTCTGTTAAATATGCCACAGTTTTCCCATTAATATGCCACAGCCAATTTGCCCATTAATATACCAGTATTATTTTTTTTATTAATATGACAGTATTATTTTGCCAGTAATATGCCAAGGTTTCTTGCCCAGTAGTACATAAGTATTATTTTGCCATTAATATTCCAGTATTATTTTGCCATTAACATGCCAGTATTATTTTGCCATAAATATGCCAGTATTACTTTTGCCATTAATATTCCAGTGTTATTTTGCCATTAACATGCCAGTATTGTTTTGCCATTAACATGCTAGTATTATTTTTCCACTAATATGCCAGTATTACTTTTGCCATTAATATGCCAGTATTACGTTTGCCATTAATATGCCACAGCCAATTTGCCCATTAATATGCCAGCATTATTTTGCCATTTATATGCCAGTAGTACTTTTGCCATTAATGTGCTTAATTTTGCTATTAAATTACAAGTGTTATTTTGCCATTAATATGCCACAGTCAATTTGCCCATTAATATGCCACCCTCCTCCCCCTTCCTCAATTACAGCTAAACACAAGCAATGCAGAAGTGTAAAAACAGCCATTGTCCAGAATGATTAATAATGTTCTAGAACATTATTAGGGTTAATATGCACTACATGTCCATCTGTTTGTTGTCTCATTTTATTGTACAACACTGCTGATAATGTTGGTGCTTTAGAAATGATAATACTGTTTCAGTTTTGTATGAACTCCTGATTCACACAAAGCACAGTTTGCACAGAGACATCCCTGGGCTATTTGAGCTACATTATTCATTCAGATTGGTCTATTGTTTGTGCACATGTGAGGAGTTAATTGTGCAGGCAATCTATTAGCTTAACCTTTATATTGCCAGCTTGTAATGTAAGCATGTAACTACTAACTGGAACGGATTCTATTACAATAATCTGACTGTTATTTAAGATTGCAAGGGTCTTTATGTGGGCCAAATATTACTGAGCACTGTGTTAGGTCTCAGAAAGAGTAGTAGATACATGTGCTAACCTTGAGACAAAGAAATGAAGCCTAACAATGTAAAGGAACAAGTACAAAAGAATCTGTGTAAACAAAAAATATGGGTAGACTACATAGACCAGCTTGTTGCCATCCCACTTTAGGTTTCAATGTCTCATTGGACTAAAGAGACACTTACAGACAATATACACAACAGAAAATTCTATAGGATGACCCCAGAGCAGCTGCAAAGATATTAATCCAAGGGGAAAGTATTTTAATTGCATTTGCTCAGGCAACCTGCTCCTTAAGGACAGAAGCACCAAAACGGCTACTATGTCAGACTGAGGCCCCATCAAAGTGTTCTCATCTGACAGAGGGGATTCAGCTACAGCTGTTACAGTCAGGACGTCCTATGCCATCCTATAGACATCTTGGCATCTGTGATTTAGGACCACATAGAACATTGTGGAAGTGCAAAGGGGTCAAGTTCAAGGTCAAGGAAAAAAGATACAATTTGCAAACAGATATAGAAATACATTTAAAAAAATGACTTAAATTTAAGTCTGGAGGGGGATGATTTTTAACATTTTTGATTTATATGTCATCTACTTTAATTTAGTTTTATATTTTTCTTTCTTTTTGAACTTCCATCAAATACAAGACTACAGAAACATTTACATATAAGTGTATTTATATTGCTAAGTATTTCTAATTCTTCATAAGCTGGATATTATTTTGAAATTTGAATTTCATAAAATTGAAACATATTTGCATGTACTTATGCTTTGCCATGTTGAGTATTTCACGAACTGATTACATTATTTTATACTAAACAGAATTTTGCTTGTATGTAGTGATTTTATATATTTGTATTCCTATGTAAAATAACCTTGTATCAGATATAGGATGGTTCTTTCTTATCTGCTGTGTCGAAGATCTGATTATATTTGCTCCAATTAGCACTGAATAACAACAGCAATGGAACAGTGACACCTCTTTCACTTGCATCCCTTCTTAGCTGTCAGAGACATGGTAGTGTGAACAACAGTGAGGTTTGTATTGCTGTATCATGTATCTCTGCAGTAAAACCAGAGCCAACAAAAAAAAAGTGGTTAAATCCAAAGGTTTGGTTAGAAGTCAATAAGATCAGTAAGTGGATTTAAAGGACTACTGTCGGCAGAGAATTATGTAGCTAGAATATTTGGCACCCAAGATGGATCTTGTATGTGGCACTCCCCAACTTCAAAATCTAAAATACACCAATATTTTTGACCCCAAAGACTTGCCAATTCTACCCCCATACTTGCCAAATCTGCCCCCCCCCCCCCATACTTGCCATCTTGACCCCATGCCTTGCTAAATCTGCCCCTCAGACTTGCAATGCATTCCTGGATGTGCCATTCTCCCCAGGAGGAGGAGGGAGGAGCCATGTTTCCAGGGCGCAGAAGGGGGAGGGGCACTCCCTAAACAAGCTGTGCCATTGTCAAACTTGGGCACCCATCTTTCTCAGCTTTGAGGCGTCCTCCGTTAGTCTGCCACTGGTTATGTATATTTGAAAGATTGCACAAAGTGTAGACTTTTTAAATTGAAATGCTTTAATGAAATAATCAAATTAAATGTAGTTATTAAGTTTTTTTTTTGCATACATCTCTCAGGGGGCAGACATCTTGGGTCAGATGGGTTAGATCATCTGACCCAAGGGATGTTTAGCATCAGTGCTACTGCTGTCACTCAAACTGATAGTGCTACTGCGCATTCATAAACTGTCAGAAAAAAAAATAGGTCATGTCTGACTGGATTTCAAGAAAATTTGCCCACAATTGCCCTTTACAGAGCCACTAAACCTTGTTGTTAATTTTTAAGATACATGCAATTTTTTCCTCTGATGGGCGGCCTCACAAAGAATTAAAAAAAATATTAGCCAGTTTAAGACAGACTGTGGTCCAAATTCATAAAATAAATTAGCAAAGAAGCCACCTGCCCTTCTCCATGCCTTTTTCCACAGCAAACTATAGAATACACATTAATAACAAGCAGACTAATTATCAGATCAGTCCTATAGGCAACCTGTTGCAATCAAGTGGTAATGTGTTACATCTCCTATGATGTCCAATAATTATGTTGACGGAATCAGACAGAAATAACTCCTTCACCACCAGGTTATCACCCAAATAGGTTTCTAAGCGTTCGAATAGCATTAAGGGGTTAACATGGCATTTTTTGTTTTGAATCATTGTAGTTGGGGGTCTTTGAAGTTAAAAAACAGTTGTAAATTCCTTGAAGTTTAGGCCTACTTCCTCTTATATGAGCTTGTTAACAAGAGTTGGATGACTGACAAACCTTACGAGAAGACACAGTTGGGTGTTCCCCCAAATCTGTACCCTAATTAAAAGCAGAACTGTTAACTCTGGTTTGTCTGCTGTTTACACACTTAACAGGAAGAGCCCACTGCTCAAGTCCTTTGTACTGGAAGCAGTTGGGATCAATTAGTAGAGGAAGTGTTCCAATGCGTTAACCATTGAAACATAGAAACATAGAATGTGTCGGCAGATAAGAACCATTTGGCCCAATTTCTGCATATTTTTATTAGTCCCTGGACTTATCTTATATATAGGATAGACTTATACCTCTCCCACGCATGCTGAAACTCTGAACACTGTGTTATCCTCTACCACTTTTGCTGGAAGGCTATTCCATGCATCCACTACTCTCTCAGTAATGCAATGCTTCCTGATATTACTTTTAAATCTTTGCCCCTCTAATTTAAGACAGTCAATGACCTCTTGAACTGCCAGGATTGGTGGAAATGAAAGAGTTAAATAACCCAGCTCATTAGAAATCCACCTGTAATGGTGGGCTGCTTATCTGAAATTGATTTCAATGTTCAATATGGAACATTTGTCAGTAATAGCAATGATGGGTATTTGAATGAATGGAATTTTTGCAATTTCTATTTATACAAAAGTGGGGGTTATGTATAAAAATAAATTAGTAGTCCAGTTACCATAGAAACATGGAATGTTCCTGCTGATAGCTCAACTTTCAGAACTTTACCTTCAGCATGGTGAGTAACTAACACTAGGAACACTTTATCTATCAAGGTCACTTCTGCGGGGAAATTCTAATTGTAAGAACATACTTCGGATTTCAAGGGAGCTTACACCCCTTTTATACTTTAATAAATAGCCTATTTTATTTCTGTGTCACTAAGATATTTTTTTTTTTACAACCTGGACACAGTGGTTCCCAACTCAGCCCTCAAGGCCCATCCAACAGTCCTTTGGGTCCTTTGGGAAACAGTTTTTCACCCCAAACTGGGTAATCCCTAAATCCTGGACTTTTGGGTGCCTTGAGGACTGGGTTGGGAACCTAGAAGGCATAATTGTCTTGTTCTTACTTTAGCAACAATATCCACTGTTTGTCATCTAGCCCAGGCTAGAGCATAAAAAATGATTGAAAATTCTCTATACATTGTGTAAGCAAATTTCCCATTGAAAAGCAGTTTATTTGCATATCATGCTACATGTGATGTCATAAGCAGGAGACTCCATAAACACATTTAAAACATATATTTGTATGCTCTACATTCACAGTAAAAACAATGTTTAGGTGATACAGTCCTTTTAAGTATGAAAATACATTTACTAGTACACCTTTTTTTTTTACTAGGGTTGCCTTGTATTTAAACCTTTTCTTTTTCATAAATGGAATTTGACCTTATAATCAGTGTTGCTTTATTTTCAAGTAAATACGGTATATTGTTTTTTGTTTATTTATTTTTTGGTGGTGGGGGGGGGGGGGGGTTCTTTATATGGGGATGGTTAAGTAACTGGGACCACTTTGGTGATTTCATGCCAGATATAGGTTGGTATCACATCACCGCTATTGTTATTCCACAAGAGATGTTATTGGTGGAAGGGATAGTATTGGTCAGCCAACAAATCCCTCCTCTCACTGCTCACTGCTCAGAATAAAGACAAACCCAGGTTTGAACTATTTACTGTGCTCATTCAGAGAAGCACCATCCTTACAGACCCACTTCAGTTCATCGGCACTTTGTAAAGTGCTTTGAGTCTCACAGGGAGAACCATGTGATACCAGCAGTGCAACACACTCCCACTGTCCTTGTACTAGCTATGTCCACACACCACACCTAGGGTGGCCAGACCAGTTGCAGTGGCAACAACCTGTTTACATGATAGAGTCCCTTTAAATGGTAACACTGATGACACCAAGCATTCTCTGTAGCTCTTAAAGGGGACATAGGCTTATAACATTTTGGGTGTCATGGGAAAAACAATGCTTTCAAATTCAGCACTCAGCTCTGGCAAACAAAGGGTTACATAACTAGTTGTTGAATAATTGAAAAGGCAGTTTTTCCAGCTGTGAGACGAGTAAAGTATCTCTTGTAGAACCATAAGACTCCCCTACTCCTCTGAACCACAGCATTAATTATGTACAGATTCTTGACATTTAAAAATACAGTTTGGCCTCCAGACATTAGCAATTATTTAATTAATCCCAACAGAAAGTATACAATACAACTCCCTGAGCAGTAATCTGGAGGTAGGGAGAAAGTATAACGGTGAGTATATTCTGGCATACAGTCCAGAATTTATTACATTTATTTGTGCCTGCTCAATACTTCATCATGGCAGAGAAAGGAAACCCTTAAACTTAAAAATGATGAATGTGTTAGAGGGAAATGAACATTGGAAGCATAGGGGGCAGCGGAGACAAATTCATCCTAGGACATTGAGGGGCATAAGGTGGAGGGGTAGCATACCTCTAGAATTCAAGGGGAGGAAAATGTCACTGCTCAGACTCCTGTTGACATCTGGGAGAACACTGACAATAAGGAAAGGCTATGGCAGACTTCCTGCTGCATAGACAACAAGGGTTAACCCTCCAATGTTTAGTATATAAACAGAAGGACGGCTCAACATTAATAGGGACACCAGAGCAGCTTGAGAAACCCACTATAATAAGCAAGCATCAAAAGAAACATATTTTTGCGGCTGAGCATGAGGGGAAGTATGGTCCACGGCTAATTTCCACATCACCTTATGTGGACTCCCCTTCCTATAGTGCTCAGTCAGTGTTGTGTAAGACGTTTAACTCATAACTTGTATCTCACATTAATGTGCAGAGTGTATCATACAGGGCTTTGCAGCAATAAAACTCACAGCAACGGACAGTGTTCATGAGAGAGCAGCTGTTGACGTCAAGGAAACTCAGAGGAATAGGTAGTATGTATCAGTATATAAAAGCGCTCATTAGCAATAAAATTCACAGGTATGTCAAATGTGTGTTATAGAGCTCCAAAGCAATAAAACATAGTCATAATGGAGTATAGCTCCACAGCTTTAAATCTCATAGTTAGTTATGGTATGTGGATATATTTATAGATCCAAGACTCATATCTATGTAAGGTATGCGAGTACACATCATACATATATATGAGATTTATAGCTATGGAGCCCCACACTATATATTTATTTTTATAGTTGTGGAGCTCTGTGATACATAGCCAGATCATTGCGTTTTATTGCTGTGTAAGCTCTATAATGAGAGTCTGCAGCAAAACAACTCAGTGATCCGTAATACCCTCATGACAGAGATCTACAGCAATGAAACTCATTTTTGTGCAGTAATGGATGAGAATATTATGTAACTTTCCAGCAATAAATCTCACAGTAGTTATTATGACATGGTAAGTTAACCTGTATGCCAGTATCTAAAAAATAATCCCTAGTCCATTATATGTCCAGGATCCACCCCTGCTTCTATTTGATGTTCCTCATGCATTGAGGAGCCCTGGTTGGTCTCATATGTCACAGTGAAAGTCATAAAGAAAAAGTGAGACAAGCGGGGGTTATTTTACAAGTGCTTTCATTTTGATCCAAGGCCTGCGACCTGCAAAGCTTATCATATTGTTACAGGTACACTGACTCCTTTAATTTAATAGTAAATTAAATAATTATATGGAACAAGACCTAACCCTTGTTGTATGTATTTGTCATGTGAGCTACAGAGCTGAACTTTATATACATATGCTCTATGTTTGTGGGATACAGATCTTACCCTTTCTGAGTACATTACATTAACATTTATTTATATAGCGCCAACAATTTACGTAGCTCTATTGTGGTTGTGACCACATGGTCCTACTTTCTGGTTCTCAGTGTACTTGTGGCAGAGAATTGTCTTAATTATGTTGAAGTAGGCCTCTATGTATTTTAGGCCAATGTTTTTGGCAATACAATAAGTATACACTCCCCATGACTTACTAAAACACAAGTCAACTGTGCTAATAGCACAGACCAAACACACACACAGTACCAGTCTCTAACACTTATAGTAAAATCACACACAGTACCAATCTCTAATACTTATTGTACAAACATACACAATACCAGTCTCCGCCATGAGAACATAGTAACTTATTGGCTGTGCTCTGTAGCTAGGGTTGCCACCTTTTCTGCAAAAAAATACCAGCCTTGGTACTGTCTCCATAGATTTAACATTGGCCTGATGCCAATTTTTTTACCGGCCTGCCGGTAAAATACCGGCCAGGTGGCAACCCTATCTGTAGCAGACACTGGGCCTGCCTGGGCTGGTGACAGAGAGTGGATACTTGTGTTTAATATTTTTTAGTGGCAATAAATACAAAAAAACAAAGCACTTCTTACATTTTCCACAGTTGTGATGGGCGTTCTAGTGGCAATAAATACCCTGTGCATTCATGTGTATGATTTGGTTGTTTGCTAACTCAGCAGAAAATTTCCTCGATAAAACTGACCTCCATAGTTTTTTTTATGTTTTGTACGCCTATGCCTGTTTCCATATATTGGGGTCTGCCTTCATGTAGGTTGTCCTACCCCATATGTACCATCTCAAGTCAACTATTATGAAATGTAAGTCATTTGTTACTATTCTTATTTTTTTTGTAAGTATTTCCAACAGTTTTTGACTTCTGTTATCTTAACTTTATAATAATTGGGGGATCAGTATCATTGAATTGCAAATATTTGTGCTTTCTCTTTTGCATTTTGCATTGTAAACAAGTCCTCACTATTTTATACTTTCATTTTAAAGCTGAAACTGTGTATAAAAAATGCATGCATACTAAAATGGAAAATTCTAGTTTCAAATTATTGTAATTGGCAGGTTTCACCCAGGGATGCCAAGATTTACCACATACTCACCGTGGACTGGGGCCACAAATTTATAGTGTGACATACATTATTCTCACAACTGGATCACACGGTTAATGATGTTGTCCCTTAGCGTGTTTATGATATGTGCTGGCACACCAGGACGTGTACAGTCTGAAAAGTCCAATTCTCAGCTATATCTGATTTAGATCTTTCCATGTTATTTGTCTAGATTTAGCACTGCTTAGAAAAACCATGTTTTCAAGTCTATGTCTCAAATTATAACAGACTGAAGAGGAGCAGTAACTTCCAGTCACGGGGTGGGAACACTAGGCAATGCCTGAGGACTGCTGCTTGTTAACAAGGATGCTAGGCAGGTTAAGCAGGCACAGGATAGAGAGGGCATTGGACTAACCAGGCTGGCTGGGCATACTGTATGCATCAGTACCCAGCTCTGTACAGTCACATTGAATCCAATCTTTTCCTGCTCGAATGCGCCTGCTTGTCACAGTTCATACGTGTCTTCCAAAGAGCACATTACTGCTTTGTTTATTTATTTCCCCTTTTATTAAATTCTCATCTTTAGGAGTTCTTTAGCTCTTTTGCTAGGGGGGGAAATTACATAGGATGAAAAGTATTCATAACTGGCAGAGGGGTTAATACCTTTGGTGCTTAAGAATCATAGAGCGCAAAGGCTGACTTGGCACTAAAGGGGTTAAAACAAATCTTTGTGAAAAATTGAACTGTAAAAGACAAGTAGGTTGGGGTTATCCCTTCTTTATGAAAGGGATCTGGGGTTCATTACAGGGCAATATTAAGGGATTTGTTGTATGAGGTCCACACAGGACATTATTGATATCTGTGTCAGGTGAGCACATCATGTGGTATGAATGTCACACTTGCCCAAGTACTGATATCCCAGTATTCAGGTTAATCAATAAAGGCCTCTGTTTTGCTCTTTAGAAATGTTGGTAAAATACATATTCCATGGTTGTTGTTGTTTTTTTACATTGGTAATTTTTGGCCCCCTACGTGGCCCATTGTGGAAGCACTAATGATTGCCCTCGAAGAGTCATTTTCTCATATGCCAGTCTACAGCATTACTCTTTTTATGCCAAGACACAACGCTTAAAGATGCCCTTAAGAGCTAAACTCTGCCCAATATTTCACTTAGACTGCCTATTTTGACCATTGTCCACAGCATTTTTAAAACTGAGGACAGAAGTAGGAACTCCATGCACAGAATTCTTCCTGCAGTAAATCTAACAAGATGTATATGGTGCTAAAATGACCACTCAAATAGGGAGAGATATGGTTTAGACTTTTTTATGCATTCCTGTGATATTTTTTCTTTTATCATATTTTATTAACCTGTTAGCAGAGTAATTCACTAAGCTGTCCAATTTCTACAGACCAAACGATGAATTAGCAACAACTTTTCAATGTAAATGTGAATTATTTTTCGATGACAGGTCAACGTTAAATGATGACACTGAGG
The DNA here is from genome assembly GCA_036172795.1 of Pelodytes ibericus. Lineage (NCBI taxonomy): Eukaryota > Metazoa > Chordata > Amphibia > Anura > Pelodytidae > Pelodytes > Pelodytes ibericus. The sequence continues at coordinate 136,753,750 of CM069862.1, forward strand.
TTGTGCGTGAGTCACTGTATTACAGCAGACGGAATTCTTATTATGTAACAGGCCAAGTCATACAGTCCCTTCTTAATATTCAAAGGTTCTCACTGGTGCATAGTCATAACCTCAATAAAACGCAGACCATAATGAGTCATCAGTGAATAATTAGATACTCAGCATTGCTATGCCCTGGGAACTTATATACACCTCAGTTTATCAGGAAACATGTTAGTAAAACACCTCAGAGTCAGTTAACTCCTGCCATACCATAAGGTAATGCAGTGTGTTATGGTTGACACAGGACAGGAAGTGAGAGAGATAAGAGAGGGTGGAATGGGCACAGAAACTGTAAGATTTCCTGTATGTGAAGTTAGGTAGATTACCTGCTACCAAAAGAGTAGGGCACACTGTTTAAATTCTTCCTTGTCCGGAGTAAACCTGATGTGTATCAGAGCTAGGGTTGCCCCCTTTTCTTTAGAAAAATACCGGCCTTGCTACTGTCTCCATAGACTTAACATTGGCCTGGTGCCAATTTTTTACCGGCCTGCCGGTAAAATACCAGCTAGGTGGCAACTCAGAGCTGAGACCAAGCCAGTCTGGAGGCTGGCACGCACAGACAGTTCTAGTCTGACTGGGATATGCTTTTCTGGGGGTCCCAGTCCAGGGAGAGACCCTCGTTTTTTCAATGGGATCCCAGGTAAAAATTATCTGGTAATTTAAACACACCTAAAGGCTGTGCTCCCAGAAAGGCAAATAAAAAATAAAGATAATGCAAAAAAATTCTAGAACAAAAAAAAAATTGAGGATGAAGTAAATACAGGTTGGCTCAACCCTTCTAGATACACTCGATCTTCACAAAACACACACAGTTGTAGCTTGTTTTCCTTTTTTTCACCTTCATCCATTCATCCAGAACTCATCAGGCCACATGGATCAGGCTCCAAGACAGACACAGATCAGCCAGGCACTTCACTAGTTGTCAAGATTGCTCATGCTTGTCATTCACCCCGTCCTCTGATAGTGCTCCATCTGGATCATTCGCCTAGTTATGTTTTATTACTCTATGGCATATCCACAAATTAAACCTGTTTCAGGATAGCCAAGCTCAAATAAGGGCATGCTGTCATACACATTGCCCACTGGGATTTCCCTAGATCTGACCATAATTTCTAAGGTTTTACACTAAGTTGCCACAGATGAAGGCCACAAAATTGAACTGTGTGGTCTATGTGACTTGTGCTTCATAGCTGTTTTGTTGGGCCATACTATTATTTAACTGAATAATCATATTGGCACATTTGTGAGGTAAACGGGGTCATTCAGTGTGAATATCTGTCAGCAGGATGCAGACGGATCACTTCCAGGTATGCTGCATCTTATGATGCAATAATTTATGTGATTGTTTGTGAGTAAGCTTTTTTTCCTCAATAAAACCACCTACAAGTGTTTCCACATTTCCTCTATCCCTGAGTGTGCACAGAAGGAGGGGGGTAAAAAAAACCTTACAATGACAAAATTTAGTTTCCACCTACTAAACAATTATTGGAAAGTGGTGACACAGACTGGAACTGATTTAGGAGGAAGGGAGGAACTCCTGTACACCTTGAGATGAATGTAGAGTGCGTGGAACAGGTGCTACAAAAATCTTAAGTACCTGTTTAATTACAGGCCTCGAAGCAGTACAAAATGTTAAATAAACAGGTAAAAAAAATAGTCACTTGCAAAAAATGCCTGGGAAACATGTATCTTTTGTAGGTATTAAGCCCATGGGATAAGCTGCTAAATTGACCGTAAAATGTTTGTCATAGCAACACAGTGACTAATATTGTTATTATTATGAATATGCCACTGTTGTGCATACAGTTTATGCTGCTTTATACAAAGAATGTGTATATTTTCAGGGTTTTACCCACTATATCTTTTTTACTTCCTTTTTTAATACCATCATGAAACAGTGTACTGGAAATAATACACATTTAATAAACATTTTAACATTTTTCAAATTTGGAAACAAAAATCTAAAAGTAACTCAGCAAACTGCATGTAAATAAAAAATATACATATATATATATTTTTTTTTTTTGGGACTTGTAAGCCCATTCTTGAAAGAACTAATTCATTTTTAACTCAATCACTTTTGGTACTGTAAAGTGCTCACAGAAAAAAAATTCTATGACCAATAATAATAAGTTTATTTAAAATTAAATTGGACAATTTCCAAATGAAAACATCAAAGGCAAGTTAGCAGGCCTCATGTACTTCATCTCAGAGAAACAAAGTTTGCTTTCAGTTGTCTCTATGCCATGTACACAGAATGACTTCCCCTTGTCCTCTCCACTCGCCCGTACATTTGTTTGACATTATCTCATCAACGTCGGTCACATTCTGTTCTGCTTCCCTCATGCCTTCGGTTCCAACAAACCAAAACTACGTATAGTTGTCTCTTTGTGTTGCTCATTTCCATCTGCAGTGCTGAAATCTTAAAACAATTTGAAAGATGTGACAAGAAAGTCCTCCACTATATTGAGCATGTGGATTGATGTGTTTTGATATTTTTTTTCCCCCTCTGCATTCAGAGAAGAGTGTAACATGTCAGAGCTCAGCTGGAGAAACTGCCATAAACATCATCATTTCTCCTCCGCAGTAAGCCAGGTGCTGTCATCCTCATAGCCAGCTCCGGACATACTCACATATTATTGGAAAACGTGTCATTCAGTGACGACCTCCAAAAAGAAGATTTTCTTTCTTTTTTTTTAGACAGGTAGAAAGTTTTGAATCTTCTTACTGTGGACTGCGTGCCAAGTATTTATTAACTTTACCTGATTGGGGTGGCTGTATTGGTGTTATATTGACCTGTATGCAAAGACACTTTTGCTCCAAGGCTATAGTCAGTAGGTCTTTATTTTTGCCAGTGCAGCCCTGAAATTTGCATTGTTCATGAGTGGCACGGATGTGGTCACCTCGATTAAGACTCAACCCTATAACTCCAAACTTAGGCACCTATAATTCATGTAGGCAGCAAGGGAGACATGCATGTTTATTTGTGGACAAATAAGCCTGTTAATTTATCCTAAACATGGATAATTTTACCAAATTCAATTAAAAAATAAAGATGCTATGGGTTCGGCATAGACCGAGCGTAAGTGAAAATGGGATGGTTGTGGTTAAAACTAGTTGGCAACCACACACAATCATCTTCTTGACCCTGGATCACTGGAGAAGGCTTCTGTTTCTTATTGGGGCTTCAGCCCCTGTGTGAACCCCAGACATCTTTACATATTGACCCGGTAACTGTGCATTCTATGCGGGCTACTCACACTGTCAAACTGATAAGATGAACTTCTTAATTAATTGATTATTGTAATTCATAATTCCCAACAAATACAGGAGCAGTATCTAACCTTGTTCTAACTTTTTGTAATAATTGGGAGTACTCAGGGCCGGCCGTAAGTGTTCAGGCATCCTGTGCGTGGTGCCCCCCCTTCTCTCCCGCATCATGGCTGTCTATTTCCTCTCCCTTCCCATGTCTGTCTCTTTCCTCTCCCTTCCCTTCCCTGTCTCTCTCCTCTCCCCACCCCCCATGTCTGTCTCTCCTCCTCCCCCATATCTGTTCTCTCTCCCCCCATATTCCTCTCCCCTCCCATATCTGTTCTCATCCCCTATATCTGTTCTCTCTCTCCCCCAATATCTGTTCTCTGTTCCCGCAAATCTGTTCTCTCCCTTCCTACCCCATATCTGTTATCTCTCTTCCTCCTCCATATCTGTTATCTCTCTTCCTACCCCCATATCAGTCCTCTCTCTTCCTCCCCCATATCTGTTCTCTCTCTTCCTCCCGCATCTGTCCTTTTTCTCCCCCTCCCTTCTTAATTAAAGTTGCTGCTTCATTGGCAGCAGCAGGCAGCATGAGCTCTGCAGAGCTCAGTAAGTTCTGCTCGCACTCCCTCCACGTAGTGATGACGCAGGGCATCATATTTTTACTTACGGTTGGGGCGGATCTTCACCTCTCACCTGGTGAGGTTGCCCTCTCCCCAAATCTTTCTGTGCTGCCACGCAGAGGGCTGTTGAGGGGAGATCTTCTGATCTTCCCAGCCAGTGCCTCTGCTGGCAAACTTTTTTTTAATGTAAGTGGCGCCCTCTGGACTGTTGCGCCCTGTGGAGTAGTGTGTTCTATGTCCTGCTGAATTTAAAAGATTACATTATACCATTACTGTCCCCTAACCCCACACTTTCCTGGTAGAACTATAATAATAAATAATATAGGGTCATCACTTGCGGCTCTGAAATACTATAAGTCTTAAACTCACAGTGGAAAATTTTATTTTTTGGCATGAATGTACGAAGGGATCCTGCAAGGGAGGAGGAAGGAGGTATTGTTGACAAAAAAGGATCCTTTAAAGAACACAACTTATAGTATTCAACATGTACCAAATAGCCCTCAGACATATGCATTTTTATGGAAAGAGAGCAAATAGTTTTGGCTGGTTTAAAGGAAGATGGTTATTGTAAGGATTAACCTGTGCATGTAACCTGTCATTAAGCTTTATTTACATTTCTATGAAGTGTGTGTGTAAATAGGAATATGTGTGTGCATATCAATGTTATTGCTATAAATCAGGTTGCCTCATTTTTTAAGCTGAATGTGATGTGATAAAACCACTTAGGAAAGCAAGGGGAGTGAGCAGAGCGCATCTCAGGGAGCAGGAGAATTTTATTGGTAAACATTTGTATCAAATGCAAACATAAATCATCCGGTTTGTACAGACATGGTTCTGGTCCACTAAATAGACAAAGTTCCATTAATCCCAAAATAATTGCTCTTATCTAGTTTTATTATTGAATGCACATATTGGGGGTTATTTAAAAACAGCAGTTGTGGGGAAAAGTTCTACAAATGGAACAAATACAATGAAATGTTCAAAAAATAAATTGGCCTAAGATGGATACTCAGAAATCCGAAATTCTTGAATTCTGGTCCGAATCAGCTGTTTGGGCTGTTTCAGGAAAGGAAGAAATGGAAACCCATACATTTTCAACTACCCAAAATGCGCCGATCACCCCCAACCACACTTTGAATTCGGGAAACATACACAAAATTCACACATAACAATTCTCCAGATCCCAGACGATGCAAGCACCAAAACGCCAAAACAGATTTGTTCCTGGCCACCGATCACAAGGTGATCGTTAGCCAGGAACACTATGGCAGAGACCCGATCAGGGTCTTAATAGACCTGCCAAAATATCGCAAAAGACGTCACGAATGTGTGCCCGAACCCCGAAGTTCGGGCATGGCGCGATTTAGTGATATGTAGCAGATGTTCGCTTTGAGCACCGGCTACATTTTCCCTGTCAGATTGAGGCCACTCAAAGTGGCCTCATCTGACAGGTGGGATCCCGCTGCAAGCATCCGACTCCCCTCGATGAGCTGTTTAACACTGGACATACTATGCAATCCTAGTGTCTTATAGGCACTGAACATCAGGACGGCATAGTAAGTCCTAGCATCGGGAAGGGGTTAATTAATATACTTTGCCCATTTTGGGAGGACTTTGGCTGTAGCATTTGGCTCCCATTGACTTCCATGGGACGCATTTGGCTAGATTCTTAATAGAAGACCATGGCAAGGACTAGGGCTACCACTTCATTTTAAAGCATTTTGTCTGATTTTGGTGTTGAGAGATATCGGTGTGGAATCAGCTATGATGTCCGAATTACGGATGTAGTTGGAGACACACCGAAGCTAGCTGAGTAGCTCGAAATTCTGGGTGTTTCTTGCCACCAACTACATCTGGACTTCACCATTTCGGAGCCTAATATCCACACATATTGAGTCTATATCCTTTATGTATAAAGTAGTTTACCAGGAAGGATGCATTGAAATTTCTGTCATGTCGGGATTACATTGTATTGTTACAATAGGGTACAAAATAATATTAGAAATACAAAATAAAATTACATTAGCCCAGTTTTTCTTTTCCCCAGAATCCATAAAAACAGGATATAGGCACCAATTTTGTCCATGGTAGACATTTACTGGACACTTTGACTATCCCTGCCTAAAACGCATCCATTGACACTTTTTGTCTCCCCCACATAATTCATGGACACAGCTAAAGTCTATTCAAGTCTTGTATCTCACTTAGATATGGCCTTTAATATATCACAGGATAGAAAACAATGGAGACAGAGGCACATAATAAATTAGGTCACTTGCCTCTTCCCGAATTTTTCCCATACCAATTTTGATACCATCTCTACTTCTCGACAAGCAATGGTCTGCTTTAGAAATTAATGTTTGTCATACCATTTTGTGTACTTGGGTGACTGTAGTCCATTTTATTTTTGGATTTAAATACTGACCTTTGGATTTTAAGTTTGACCCTACTTGGGAAGATTTCAACAACTTAGTTATTTCTAGCGACAAGCAGCCTTCTAAAAAAGAAAGTGGGTTATTGATTCAGGCCTAGATCACCAAAGCTTATAAACAGCTAACAGATATTTTTAAGTTTATTAACAAAACATATAAACCATTTTTATATGCACGTTTGTACAGAAAATTTGTATTATCTTGTGATACTCCAATTTTCCATAGTTATGCAAGAACACAAGCCATTGTCTCTATTAGTGCAAAAAAAAATGTGTTACTGAACAACAACTCCCATGATGCTGAGGAAACCAGAAGATATGCTTAGTATCTTAGTATTTGTAATTTGGAATGAGTCAGAGTCTATCACTTTGCCCTTCTTGGTTCAAATTACATGAAATATTGGTATTTGTTGAGTTACCGAAATTGATTTGAGATCTTTTTACTATTTTAAGAGTCTGCTTTAAGATATAACCTCAAGTGAAGACAACCATTTGCTCAGCTAATGGTAAATTCCAAACACTGTGTGCCAGTGAGTGCCATGCTGACAGCCACTTCTGGGTGACTGTGGGCAGCTGCCATTCTATTTCGTTGGCAGATTATAACGCAGCTGAACATACACAGCAGACCTATAGTCCATCTCTGCATGTGTAATTTACTCAGGTCAGCCAATAAAACAAACTAAACCATTTACTTTACACAAGGTGACATGTTGTACCAAATGTAATGGTAAAGAGGGTAATTTAATCATTCAATTAAATAAATTAGGTTACTGAACAAGGAGTTTTGGGGAAGGATATGGGGGTTTACTGTTTTTGCTCTCCTTGCTTACTGATTGGAAGCTGCACCAAATTATCTAATATCTAGAACATATTTTGAGATCCCTGAAATTTGTATACATTTCCTATATGCATGAATTGATTAAAAGAAACCTCTCACCGTCTGATTAATGGCTATATGTACAACCATCTTTTAAATGACAATAGGATAGAGGCAGTAACCTGGTACTTCTGTGGACTCTCAACCCTAAATGGGTCTCTGCTTCTGTGTCCCAAGAATACCAAAGGTATGATGATCTCTCCATATCTCACGTGAAGATTATAGCGGTTATGTATCTTACCAGCACACATAGAAATAGCAGATCTGCTCACCGAAACAAAGTTTTCATCTATACACAACAACCACAGACATGGGCTTAAAAAGTGTCAAACAACCTCTGCCAAATCCATTTTGCCAGAGGCACAGCTCCCGCACTGTCCAGATGTATTTATTTTTAAAAAGTGCAATCACTTTTATCAATTAGACCTCATTAATTGCGTGTTTGAGCACACTGTGGACACTCGGCATCCACAAATACAATGCACAATGTAACAATGGTGTCCAGGTTATATAAAAGTATAAACATTATCCCAAATCATAACATCATTCAAGAGGAGAGCTAGGCTTCAAGCGTTTCGTTTCTAGCGGCTTAATCATATGCTCTTGCATATTCTAAGGGAGGAAACCGGTTACAGCAGCACCAAGGAACCAGCATTTACAACTATGTCTATATTCACCTAAGAAGCTAGGAGAAAGGGACAGCCGTGTTGATTGTTATATATTAATACCCCTTAAGAAGATCGAGTTACCTATGTGGCTCGGGTATAATGCTAGCCACCACACTGTGTAAATATGTGGAACTAAAAAGCCAAATATCCATGTGTTGTATTGACGCCCTGGTTTAGCTATATCTTTATGGAAGTTCTATATAAAATAAACTTGTATCTTTCCTGTGGTTTAATTGAATGGTAAAATTTCACCTTTCTTTTTTTAATTATTGAATGATTGATTTGACTTGGTTGGTTCTCCCAGATGCTTATTGAGTCTGTGCTCTCATTTTCATAGCCAGTGAATCTTTAAACACACTGTGGATTCATATTCAAAAGCACAGGGCGTTGATTCAGTTTTGTTGTAAAGTAATGCATGCATGGCATAGCAACTATGCACAGATAATAAGAAAAGACTGAAATAAGCTGTCAGTATCTTTATTTATGGGGCATAATTGGCAAACTCACCATAAAAGCATATTATTTATCACTGTCAAAGGCCAGCTTTGCTGAAATTAAGTTCTCTCCGGAATACCCCTGTTCGAACTGTCATATTCTGGCGGTGACTCTTTGTTGATTCGGGAGGGAGAATAGGTATTTGATCATGTTTTCAAGAAACACGAGGTGTGTCTCACGAGAGAACGTCAAAACAAAACAGACTGACTCATAGGAGAGGAGGAATTTTGACTGTACAAGACAGTTTACAGGCAAAAGGGCTACCTAGTACTACTGCCACTGACTCATCTAGTGTGGGTCAGGATGCTTTTAAGACAAGACGAAAATAAGACTTTCTGAAACAATATTTTTGGTGATAAAGGTGTTAATTCATTAAAGGTTGGAGAAGGTATTTTGGTTAAACTGCATCCAACTGATAATAAAATGAATGTGGAATGTGTGATAAACCAATCAGGATGAGTCTTTTAGATAAAGGGAACAAATAGATGAGACCATGTTAAAGAACTAAGTATATAGTTGTACTAAAATTAAAAGGTTGCTACAGTCTGGATAAGAGCAACAATGTGTTCTTGGCCTTGGCGACCAATCATTGACATGTACACTTTTCACATAGTTTTGGTTGCTCATAACTCAGAAGTACAGTGGTGCATTTTAAGATGGATATTTCACTTTAACAAATGAGCTTTCTAGTGATCCATATCCCACAATTTTGTTTCAATGGGTATGATAATCGGTCCCTTTAACATGATCCATAACCCAAGATTTGTTTTCAATAGGTATGATAAGAGGTTCATATTTTGTTTAATTTATGTCAACCATTTCCAGTGGAAGTGAAGCAATGGTATTCAAGGTTTGTAGATCTTATGCATTGGGATGTGTATCTGCACAACGGGTAAAAACAAATAGATTTAACAAATATTTTGTTTTGATAAGGCATGTTTTTCCTACGCCCAGCATTCCTCAGTCTATTGGCTGAGACAAAGAACAAAGCCAAGTTCTACAGTTAGTTGCCAACTCTACAGAATATGGCCATCTGGGTCCATGGTCAAGTTCCTGCTGGGCATTGGTTGACATCCATATCTGACTTGTGTGAGAGCAGTAGAGGTCTTCAGGGTTATGAAGAACCTAGAGGCAGCCCTGCTGATGTTCACTATGTGACTAATTTAATTAATCTTCCATTCCATGCGTTAAGATACCAAGACCGCCTTCGGCTTTGTAAAACCATGATGGACGCTTCCTGATGGTCGACATGGATAAGTCATTTCTGCAGATTATGACAAACGTACAGCCAGTGCTTAAGGCAAACATATAATACTGTACTATGTGTGTATGACAATAGTCCTGTATGCAGTTTTTCAGATATACTGAGATAAGCTTGAATTAGTCTTTATTAACCCGGTTGTCCCTGAGGAGTAGTACCTTATGTCATTCAAAGAGTCTAAATTCTCAAGACATTAACCCCTTCTTTGCTGTTGAATGACACCATTGTTATAGGGTCTACTAATTAAAGAGGGAATTGCAGGAACTTGGCACTAAGTGAGATGCTGATGGCTTACTTACATCTATAGACTCTTTTGCAAATAATGATTTTATAATAATTAAATCAAAGAGGTGTTCTAATTTTCAAATGTTTCAACAGATTGCATGGATAAAACACCTTCAGAGAAAGAATGCTTAAAGGAACATTGAACCGTGTTTAATCCTTGCTTAACCTTGAAGGAGGCAAGAATTAAACAAAGCATGTCCCGGGACAGTTACGTAAACCCGACGTGTATCTTCATAGATACACGTGGGTTTACTATCTGCTATGTCTCACATGCGAGACACAGCAGTTCCTGGTTGCAAGTGCACAGCCAATCAGAGCGGGGGCTCGCCTTGTTCTGACTGTAGAATGTGAGGGTCACTCACAGCTAGGACAGGGAGAGACGCTCATTTTTGCAGGGGATCAGCGGGGGGGGGGGGGGGGACCTAGTTAAGGTCCCCCTGCTGATCACATGCAAAAACAAGGGGTTCTTTCTGCTCCAGCAGTGAGAGCCAGTCGCCCACCAGACAGCTGCCTGCCTTCTATGGAAGCATGGAAGCAGTCGGTCAGGGGATAAACTGGCGTGTACTATCAAAAGTACACATCAGTTCATCCTCACAATAGGAAGAACTAAAATTTCACTAAAAAAAAAAACTTTAGTTTTCCTTTAACTGGTTTGTTCAAACTGCCTCTCCCATCGCTATTAACTGAAATGTATCATCATGTCAGCAGCAAAATTAATGATAAAGTAAGTATAATTTCACTAACAGGTGGTAACAGTGAGTATAAACATGCTCTAAAATATATAGTGTGCACCTGGGACTCAAGGCAATTATAACCTACATGGGTTAGTAATATTAGGGTTAGAGTTGATTCATTAAACAGTGAATTCTAGGGAAATCACAAAAAAGTGACAATCAATTTGCAAAACTTAGACCAAAAATAGCAAGTTGGATAAACAGCAGTTGAAGATTTTTTCCTTCCTTGGCTATTTCCGTTTAGGATTTTCAATGCACTAGTCAATTCACCACAATTCAATATTTAGTGAATAAAATCTGTTTTACTTCCATTGCACTATGAGATAAATCAAAGGCTAATGATTACCCTGGGGTGTCAGACACTAAGCATACGACAATCTTCACTGTTTAGAAAACTGTGCAGCCAAGAGTAGCCCCTCTTCTTTAATCAGAAGCCAACAAATGCAATCAGATGTTCGCTTTGGATTAATTTGTCCTTTGCTGGACACCTGGGACCTACAGCTGTCCATCATATTCCATCTGGGATCTTGGCTAACATGCTCTTACAGAAACATAGCTCTCCTAGCCAGAGAGGCAATCAAACCACGTTCAAATGCCGGAGCCACTCAGTGTACACAATATCGGGCAGCCATGCAGTGGAAGAGGAGCTGGGGTTTGATGTTCAAATGGGAAACCTCAAGATTAACTGTCTCTTTTTTATGTGTGTTCACTCGAGCAAACTGGGAACATTGCAGTGCAAACCATTTCAAACCATTATATCTATCTATCTATCTATCTATCTATCTATCTATCTATCTATCTATATATATATATATATATATATATATATATATATATATATATACTGTTACTTTTTTCTGTAGCTAAATTCTTTGAGCACAAGAAGCATTTAGGTTGCTCTGTGATTTCTTTAGAATACTTCCAAATATATGACTTTACAAGCTTTGCTACTCAGCTTCGCCTGGGATTTAAATTCTTGTTTGGATAAATTTCATATTCCCTTATATTAAAACTCCCAAAAAAATTGATGCTTGTATGAAAGTTTGAAGCTTGTTGGCGATCAGATGTTCAGCCCTCGTTTGTCTCTTCAGCAGTATCGTTGCTCCGTCTTGTAGCAGTTCGCAATTCTTCTTCTCAACAGTTTGGCTGCTTCGTCTAACAGCTTGTTGAGTGTTGTCCGCTTCATGTGCTTATGATCTTTCCTCTTTCGATTGGTCGGTTCGTGACAGCGACACGCTATGCATACTACGGTTTTGAAAGCATTCGGCCTTGTCGAATTGCAAGACTATTCGGGATCTCATATTATGTAGCTCAAAATTCAGCTTTCGATATGACCCCAATATACCTTCAATCTTTCTGAACTTCAGGCCAATAAGCTTACAATTCTTGCAAGTGCTTAATCCCAAAAAATGCTGTGCATATTAAATAATGGAAAGGGATACACTATATGCATTTCACATTGAGGAATGCTTAATCATAAGTAAGTATTAGAGGTTACCAAGGGGGATACACACATATGTACATATTTATATATATATATATATATATATATATATATATATATATATATATATATATTTGTTTAAATTTATTTTTCTATTGGATGGGGGTATATATTCACCTTTATACATTAAAGGATCTACTCAATAAAGAGAGAATTGACACAGGAATTCCAAACTTAAGGCCAAAATAGCCGAGTTGGAAAAATTCTCCCATTCAGCTGCTTTGGAGAATTTTCCCAACAGTCAGCATTGGCCTAATGTTTGAAATTCCTTTCTCAATTCCCTGCAATTCTCTCTTTCTTGAGAAGACAATCTAGATAGCCTTTGACATCACCCAAAATGTTTGATATTTAATACGTTTTTCAGTTTTTCTACATATGCGTTGCATGTTCCTTGAGTGCTCTTTACTGTTTTGGCTCTCTTTTAATGTTCTGTAATCATTAATGCGGTGAATCTACAGTGTTCAGCCCTGAACCATGCATTGTTTATTTATAAATTACATTGTTAATACAGTTAATTAGGTTGAGAAAAGACACATAGTCTGTCATGTCACATCAGTCCATAAATACTAGGGTGATATGGTAAACTAAATCTCACACTCCTACGGAGTATATCAGGTTGAGCTTGTTGTACACTGGATCAGGCTCTAAGGTGAAGCCTGTTAAGCAGGTTTTTTTTGTCTTTAAACTCTAAAATAATAATAATTGAAAGAAAATAAAACTTTATGTATGGTTATGCGTTTAAGCTCTCTGCGGATCCCAAATGACCAAATCACCAGGTAGAACCGGTCACACAGCTAGGCCTCTAACAATGGGAATGTTGCTTTAACATTAAGCTTACTTTGAATGGTGAGTTAATTGACCACCTGTATCAGCTTTATTGCACTTTCAACCTTCTAGCCCCCAAATGAAGCTTTACTATTAACTTCAATAGATTTCCAAGGGGATTTCCTAATTTTTAAACCTAAAAATGTCATCGTACACTTTTTTAAAGAGAATAAAGGTTATTTATAGTAATACTGAGGAGTGGAATTGCAAGACATGAACAGTCAGCAGCTGGAATAGTCTGACAAGTCACGTTGAAAAATACAAATTCTGTGGTAAGGTGAAAAATCTTTTGAAATGCATGCTATTTGCCTCCCATACTGGGTGCAATTTAAACATACATTTTGCTTCCACATAGTTGAGTTGGGAGGTAAAATGTTACATCTCTAACTCCCCAAAATGTTAAGTAAATAGAATTTTGCGAGTGCGGGTTGGGTCTTACAGGGGTGGCCGAACTTGTCCAAATCTGAAGTTCGAGGTGAGCTCTCAACTCCAAACTCATATTTTAGTGAAAAGACCTATATGTGGTTAGAGTTTCACTACTTTTCACTACTTTTTTTTTTTTTTACCAGCATGCCTGTAAAATACCAGCTTAGGGGTAACTCTAAACATAATTAGTGGCCTGGCTGAGGATGATAGCACTGGTCTTTTCTTTTCCCTCTTTTGAGGACCTACCAACAATATATTTTCACCCATGATGTAAGAGAAGGTTAAACATGTTTATTTGTATAAGTCCAATAATTAACACACTGCTTGGTGTTACAAAACAGACACAGACTAACAAGTTGTAGGAGCTACAGAGTTAACACATAGGAGTTGTGTGCTAGGAAACGGGGGCGGAGGATTTCCATGACCGTGCAGGTATCATTATGTGAGTCAAAATGTTTGCGGAGGAGTTACACAGGTGAGACCAGACTCCTAAACTGCAAACTGTATGGACAGGTTCTGACCACTTACCTTTAGTGATTTACCTCTGACTAAATGAAGAGATTTATTGTCCTGTTATCTGTGACTCGTTTTTTGGTCTCTGGTGCGGTGAGATACATTCCCACCTGGTTCATTTCCAAATCATAAAACCCCTGTTGACTGTGGTTATCTATCAAACATCAGCTTCATATTTACAGAAGGGTTTCTAGTTAAAGAAAAATTACCAGAAGGTAGTAGATTCATGAAGCAACCTACCAGTAGGGGTAGTAAAAGAGAATCCTGGAAAATTCATACAATTATAATGAATAGGCTTTCTATTAAGATTCATAGCTTTCTAAAAGTGCATTTTTCATTGGTAGTGTACAGAATGAATTTAAATATCTTTTATAAAAAAATATGTAATAATTTTACATTAAAATTAAAAAGAATAATCTTTCATTAAAAAAATCCCAACATATTATGCCTTCACCCAGGAAATGCTAGATTAAACTAGTTATTGGGGATTATAACTGGAAGATTTTTTTTCTCAGGGTTGCAGGAGTGGTTTTTGGTTTTAACCAGTCAATTTACCTTTTTCCGGATTAAAACTGAAACTCTATATTGAGGGTATAATCCTTCTTTACATGTTCGCAACTGTTTAAGGTAGGGTAAATCTTTTAACATTTTTTAAAAAGACCACATTTTTTTTAATAAAACTTTCAAATAAGGAGAAAAGGAATGTCAGGTGCAAAGTCGGAATTTGGTCTGGGGAAGAAGAAAAATCCTAGGTTATGGGTAAAATTATTTCCGCAGCATACAGTAGACAACATATATTCAAGTAATAAAGAAAATTCAAAATGTAAAATATCTATGTTTTTTAAATTTGTACATGTAATGTAAAAAATTTATTTTTTCCACAAATATTTACAAGATTGCATCATAAATTTGCATACCTGTGGCCACCAATGGCAATATACTGCATAAAATACTAATGTTTGATACAACCACCCCGGATATGTTGCAATTGACCAGTCCACAAACTGGTGAAACAGCTTCAATGACTCATGAAGCACCGCCAGGACAGCTTACTAGCCAAATTTAGACTAATTTAAGGGCGAATTTATGGACAAAAATAGCCGACTTGAAATGTGTCCATCTCCACAATAAAGTGGAGAGTGTAGCCGAAAGGAACACCAGCAAATACACTGCAGATTCCAAAAGCCACTGAGAGAAGTTGTGAAAGGCGATACAATACAGAGTATGGTTTAAATTATTGTGGGGTTTGCAAGGTGACTTAAGGGGATCACTAGACTCAGAGCTCATGGAGATCTCAGGATAACCTTCCATATGTGTAGGGGGAAATCTCTCCAAATCATTTTATGTGCATTAATTGTGCTTAACAATGACACTCACAAAAACTCCTGCATGAGGCTGAACTCCACGCACTTGTTTTACAGTGTTGCATCTCCTTTATTCTACTAATCCAAGGATATATTTACTTGTTCAGAGAAACAGATTTGCCCTAAAGCCACGGTGACTCTCAGACAGCTTGCTACTGCTTTCTAGAAATACCATTAAAGTAAATTTTACAGCAGGTCTGCACTGTACCAAGCTTAGTATATTCTCCTTACCTGTCTAAAGGCATTGCTGGTACTTAAGCATTCTACCTGTAACCTTAGTGTTGATCACATCACCCAAGGTCACCGTATACTAATTAACTACTATAATCTTGCACATGTAATTTATAAGTCATTTTAATCACTACATTCTAACTGTTGGTGAACTGTTGGTTATATATATATATATATATATATATATATATATATATATATATATAATATATATATATATATATATATATGTATATATTTATACACATACACATTATTTATACACAGATACCTATATATACACACATACACACACACACACACACACACACACACACACACAGATAGATAGATAGATAGATAGATAGATAGATAGATAGATAGATAGATAGATAGATATATGCATATATCTATAGATTTCTAAAAAGTTGTATTTATACTTGAACTCTTTAATATCATATTAAATTTTTTTACATATGTAATAAAAATGTTATTGAAAAAATGTGTTTATTGTCATTATTTCCTTCCTCTACACCCACATTGTACCCAGGAACTTGGACAATATCAACAGTCACTGTAACAATTCTCTTTTCACCCTGATGATAAAACACCAGATTTATCATGTATTGCTAAGATTTTTTTCAAATAGTTTGGGAGATTTTTTTTTTAATTTTAATTTCCTTGAAGTTTTCTTTTGACTTTCAAAACAAAAGGTCACTTTAGTGAAAATTGTTTTCTTATTGGGTTTGCATTTCATCCCACTGTTTGTATTCTTGTTAAGTACAGTATATCATTCAGCAGACATATCCGTGGTACTGTTTGCATTTTGCTTTTTTTGGATTGACAAAGAAATTGTTCTTTTATATGGAATCCATAAGCAAATGCCGTATTAAAGGGTCATCAAAATACTAGGCTTGTCGAAGCAGGTAACCCATCTGGCCTGTCTTTACTAAGTGCTACTGGGTATCTAGTGTGTACATATTGTATTTTGATAGTTACATAAACGAGTCTCTCATAATCCTGCAGAATGGGACAGTTTTAGGAATCCAAGTGACAGGTGATTTAGCTAAGGGTTCAGTTAAAGAATAATGCCAAAATGTAAAAATGATTAGTACATGGGCACTGTGCTATATATTTGTTTTTATCATGTTCTGTTTAGAATATATAACTGATATAGTAGGTGATGAGTCAAGCTCTGTGGCATTTGCATTTCTCCAGTGTCTGTTTGTGGGATTGATCCGTTAGACTGCTCTAGTATAGTATGATTTTGCCACTCTCTCCAACTCATCAAGCATCCGCTCTCTCACTGCCTCCTGTATTTGAAGCCTATCATTTTAACGTTTTATTCAAGGACTGGGGGTGACCTGAACTATCCCAGCCCTAGTATTAGAATATAGAACATCCGTCACTTAAGATCTCACTGTGGCCCCTGTTTAGGTATCTGACACTGTGTCCCTAGCTACCAATCCCCTTGTGATCAGGGCCAGGAACACAAAAAAGGTGTTCTAGGATCATGTGTTGTAGTATTTTTGGTGTGTATTGAGAGGAGCGGCAAACTCAGGGTCCACCCTTGGGGCGACAAAAGCTCTAGGTCTGCCACAGGGGTTGGGAACCATTAAGCAAGCTAATAATAATAGTGGGGGGCTGAGTGCCATTAAGCAAGCTCCCAGACACAGTTATGGGAGCCATTAAGCAGGCTCCCAGCTCTGGTAATATTGATATGGCTACTTGCCCTGGTGCCCCATATGGGCACCATTTGTGGAGCCCCCAGGAGGACCCGGTTATGAGGTCAAATTTAACTATTAAAAAAAACTGAAACTAGCAATTTTTGTTTTTACAGAAGTTTTACATTATTGACCTCACAAAAATTGTTAGTGAATACCATTTTGTGAGACTGAGATAAGGCATCTTTTCCCTCAATATGCCAGAATTATGACCTTCAATATGCCAGGATTTTCCACTCAATATGCCAGGATTTTCCACTCAATATTCCAGGATTATGCCCCTCAATTTGCCAGGATTGTCCCCTCAATATGCCAGGATTACGTCCCTCAATAAGCCAGGATTTAGCCACCCAATATGCCAGGATTTTCCCCTCAATAGGCCAAGATTATGCCCCCTCAATATGCCAGGATTATGCCCCCTCAATATGCCAGGTTTTTTCCCCACAATATGCCAGGATTTTCCCCCACAATATGCCAGGATTTTGCCCCCCAATATACCAGGATTTTGCTCCTCAGTATGCCAGGATTTTCCCCCACACCATATTGAGTACTTACCTCCTTGCTGCTGCTCTGTCTCCATCTCCCAGTGCTCTCATCTGCCCGTCTGTGGCTGTGAGGGAAGCGTTGTGCGCTCCCCTCCAGCAAAGCGTCTTCAATAAAGTTTGTTTAAACTTTTTTTTTCAACAAACTTTATTGAATACGCATTGGCTGGAGGGGAGCCCACAACGCTTCCCTCAGAGCCACGGACCTGCAGCACCGGGGGACAGCAGCAAGGAGGTAAGTACTAGGAAAGTGGGGGAGGATTCTTTTTTTTCCTGGCGTGACCTGGGCCCACCGGGCCCCCTGGACCCACCGGGCCGTTTTTAGCATGCATCAGGGCGGCCTGGGGGGCAATTGCCAACAGTGTCAAAGGCAGTGGAGAGATCTAAAAGAATCAGTACGGTGAAATGGCCTTTAGATATGACAGTGGGGAAGTCATTTGACTAGTAAGGGATATTTCAGTAAAGTGTAAGGTTCTAAAGCCAGATTGAAACAGATCAAGCAAGTCATTAGCAGTCAGAAAGTCGGTTACAAAGGGTAGAAGGGAAATAGGACCGTAGTTAGATGGAAGTATGCGATCTAGGGAATATATGGGCATTTTTGAAGGTCATCGGTACTTCCATAGCACAGAGGAGGTTGATGAGATGAATACGGTAATTTGCAGGAGGTAAAAGTTACACCTCATTGCGTCAACTTTGTTTTTGGATTAATACACCTAATTGCTCAGTTGGTTTTAAAGCAGGAAAGTTTATCTACATTTCCTTATGACTTTGTATTACTTGATGAAAATGTGTGTATAATTAAGCAGTGAGGTCGGTGGTGGCATTTTCTCAATACCTACAAAGAGCGATAGGTATACTTTCAGCTCTGCCTAACATTAAAGCTATTTACATCATATTATACCTCGCAAGACAGGTTCCTTTAACAGGCAAGGAGTAAAGTCTCATTACTCTTCACACTGATGTACAATTTGGCAGGGCGGCACTGACAAGGCCAATGATTAACTGTTTTGGAAACAGATAAGAGGAAGTTTCTAATGATATGCCCAGGTGCGTTTGAAGAAGAATATTTATTATGTTTGTAACTCAAAATAAATTTGCTGACATTGTACCTTTTTTTTTAAATTATATTTTTCATGGTTCCAGGATTTTATATGTTACCTGTCCACTCCCCTCATTTCATAATCCTTCATAATTCAGTAAAATTTAAATTTTCCCAATATAATAGAAACGTTAAACCTTCTGATGCCAGAGACAAATCCATAGTGACAATGTGTGTCATTTAAATGTATCTCCTGCCTTTGGGATGCAAACATCCTACAATATAATAGAACAGCTGGATGAACGAATACTCCTTTCATTCATTAAAACAAGAAATCGCACGTCGTTCAAGAGTAAAGTCACATGCATGCCCAGAAGCTTTGGATAAAACTCTTGTCTAAGAGGAAATAATGAGTGGTGCTTAGCTCCACCCAGCTTTTACAAGTTTTGGAAGTGGTTGGCCCATTTTTGTTTCACTTTATCTTATTTGTCCCACTCATTTTGAGGCCTATGCCATGACTTTAGATCCAGAACTCCCCACAATGGAAGAGAAAGAAAAGACCACTGAGCTAATGTCTGAGCAATGATTCCATGTATAACATGGGTGATATTAAAAAGGAAGATACAATGATTGAGCAGTAAATATTTTATGCTTTATCATTATTAATAAACCAAGCTGAATAAATGTACTTTTCAGGCTGGTTGTGCATGTGCAGTGACTTTTTTTATACTGAAAGTAGTATAGTTGAACACTTTAAAAAAATCCCACTGTTTTGTTACTTGTACTGCATCCCTCTCATTCACACTTTCTAAATTTATACACTTTTCCTACTATTAATCTGAACATTTTATACCTTAAAGAGACTGCCTGATGCCCAAATGTTAATGCATATTAATGTGCTGTTTTGCAATGCTTGAAAGTTAAAATATTTACAGCTAGATGATATTGCAGCAGTTTGCAAGAAATCAGGACTGCCCACACTAGCTAAAATGTTAGCCAAAGAGTAAAATGTTCTTTTTTTTGCTGCAGGAGTGCAGGCAAAAAAAACTAATGAGGATGATTTAAACCAAATGAATAGAATATCCTGCTTCTCTACTGATGTCATCAGTCAACGTGTTGCACTGTTAAGAGATCCTACTGCATACAAGAGCAAGGTTACTTAGATTCCACACAATGCAGTGTATTTAAAAAGCACATGAAGTGACTAAATTAAACAAATCTTTATGTGCACAGTGTATATACAATCAGTGCTGCCACACCTGCAGTATTCATGCAGAGTAATTACTGGGAGAGGGCTTGAGTCAAATATTAAAAATGTGATGTATGCAGAATGCCTGCATTAAATCACACTGGGAAAAAAAAACCCTGTGCACTATACAAGCAGTATTCTTCAACTTGCACCAAAGTGAGTTTGTGGACCGTTAACTCCTCCTCCTTTTCATACCATGCATACGGATGTATGTTCAGGCATTTTGTTGAGGGAGATATATAACTTTTACAAGCTGCCCTGCAGAATTTAAATTTCAAATGTGTTCAGTGGGGAATCAAGATGATTCACATGGTATCCCTGATTGATTAATTAATTTATTACTTCTGGACACAAATGCATTCAACATTCTGCAAGAAAACATGCAGAGTACATATGGCTCTAGAAAAAAATTGGTTGACCTTGCAATCCTATCTGTAGTAAACCTGAAGGTAAAAAGTGCAAATGCGTGTCCTGTATGTTATTTTCAGATCTGAGTAGTGTGTTAATATGGTTTAATTGAAAATATATATATATATATATATATATGTCTTTTCACAATCAAATATTGACGTGAACTACAGTAACCTATAAGCAGGGCAGAGCTGAGATTGTTGGAGTGAGAAGGGTGAATAATGATTTTACATTTCTTGTGGTGAAAGGGTTAAACCAGGAGCCTCTCCACTCCCATCGACATGCTGACGCTCGCTCCTTGTAGATCTCTCTGCACACATTGTGAATCACGTAATCTGTCCATACATGCTGCACTGTTGGCCTGTAACACAGGGAACACTGGTGTAACTATTAATTAACCCATTTAATGCTGAGTGTGAGGTATGCATGCAGCCTTTACAGTCCTTGCTATAGCAAGGTTAAAAGGACTCTGATGTTTTTAAAAACATAGAGGTGCATGGCTAAGATCAGGGTACATGCTTGTTTTTTTTTGAAAAGGGACTCTGGGATCCGTGGTTTTTCCTTGTTCTTCGGTAAATTCTCTTCTCTTGCCAGGTTCACTGGTTACATTATACATCTAGGGGCAAACTGGGCAGCCACCAGACATCTGCTGTAGATAGATATATAATCTCTTTTTCAGTTTCCTACATTCACTATACCATCAATGGTGCTGCATTATGTCATATTAGTGAATTACTAATACAGCCAATTAAATAACCATGGTTCTATGTCTATAACCCACTCCTGTAGTCATCCTCATGGCTATGCACCTTTTGGAACAAAACATGTGTCTGAAATAACATATATTGCATTGTCTGAAACAATAAAGATAATTTTAATTGCACTAATCACTGACTAATTGGCTGACCATTCATAATGAGTTGACCACATCTCATTGAATGCCAAGGCTATCGTCTCATAATAAAAACATGGATGTTATAGGGCACAGTTCACTTGAGATTACAAACTTATCAAAATATTGGATCAGCACTTCCATTTGGGGTGATAAGATTGTGTGACAGTGTTTTGTCATATAGGACATGTAAACAGGAGGATAGACAAGTTCCTCCTCGAAGAAAGTTTAAACAAGAAGATAAACATAAACTATAAAACAAAAAAAGAAATGAGTGTAAATCACATAAATAATCCAAGTCAATCAAAAATATATATATATATATATATATATATATATATATATATATAAAATAGCCTCTTATGTACATCCTATAAAAAAGGCTTGTTGATGCAAGATCCAAAGAAGATAACTGTGTAATGGCATGGATTATTAATCAAGTAGACATTAGGGTGACAAGAGGTGTGGTGGGAGATGACAGGGATAAGGAATATGGGGGTGACAGCCATTTCTGTGTGTTCCTGGCCAAAACAAATCACCTTGTTTCAGGAAAGGTTTCACAATGTTTTTAAAATGTAATTATACCAGGGTTATATTATTAAGGAACAGACGATAGATAACTTTCAACATTCCATCACAAAACGGAAAGACGGGTCATTTCTAAAGGTGCCGTGTCTGTTTATAGATGACATTTTTGAGTTTCCGTCTTTCAGTTCTGTAATAAATGCTTTATTGTAGACTTGAAAGATATGTCTGTTCTCTACTGTGCTACATGTTTAGTATAGGTTGATGATATAGAGTCTTGTACTCCAACTTCATTTAAAACCTAACAACCAAAATATAAAAATAAAAAATAAAAATAATTTTGAAAGCGTATTTGGCTTATTTATTTAGAAAACATTAAATCAACCTACATTGCATCTGTTATGGTCCTAACATATGTCAGACTATCTAATAGATATCTATACTAATAGATATCTTGACTATTATAGGGAATTATAAAATGATCACCTGCAATAATAGGTTTAAAGAATGATTTAGAAAATCCTTGCACCTTTTAAATTTCCACCATAACGAAGTTTTAATAGGATATTTTATAAGCAAAGTGCTAAAGAAGGATTAGAGAACTTAGGTGAAGAATATTATATGGTAATTGCTATAAGTGTTAGATGGAGCCCATCATTAAGGACTTCATTCACAAAAGGCTAACGAGTCATGTTAATTGTAATTTTATGATATTGAAGTATTTTAAGGGACAACCTTTTGCATTTCAAGTTTTGAAGTCAATGGACATGAATATGGGACAACTCAAAAATACTGAGCAGGAACTAAATTTACTAAAAAACAAACAAACATGGATATGATGGTATGGACCTCAGTTAACGCATCTGTTCTTCACCTCATCATTTCTCAGCTTAGCTGGAAAGACTGGGAAACATAATTGCAATTCTCTTGTCAGGCCCAAGGTTCAGGCTTCAGGGTAAGACATCATATTGCAATGCATATGTGTGTAACAAGGATGAAGAGCACAAAAAAATGTCTGCTACCCACGTGTTTTGTAGCACTTTTGTAGCACTTTTCTAGTACGATGACAGATGAGACCTATCCATGCACATACCAGACTTATTCTAAAGCCCTAAATGTTGTCTATGCTGCAAATGCCAGGCATGCCCCCTCTTCGTGGATTATACCAACCTCAGGTATATTTTGTAGGTTTCATTACCATATTGTGACATTATATTATGAGCTCATTTTGTCAATATATAGAATACAAAAACAATTATAGATAACAGTTATTCCCATGGACTATGCAAATGGGTGGCTTGGCACAAGAATCATTTTGCTATAGAGACAGTATTAAAGTTAACGAGTGTGCGATAAGGTGAGAGTTATAATAATAAGAAACAGTATTTGCAGTCACTGGGTTAAAATCCTTCCATATTTTTCTTATTTTTCATTTTTTTATGACTTCTTGATCAAAGAATAAGCAGGTTTTAACATTAAAAATAAAACACACATGAAATAGCCTGGAGCAGTAACGTTCAGTAAAATTGAAATTTCTTGATTAAGAATATTGTTCACAAGATGTGCATTTTAAGAATTAATATTGAGCACACTGTTCCTTCAATCAGGATTGAAAGGCTTAAATTATAGTTCTTTGAACAATTGGCTCATAAATCAAGATATACTAACTAGCTTATGATAGCAGGGCTTATTTGCTGAAGAGAGAAGTAAGAAATCTTGATTCTTTAATATTTGATTCATTAAATATTTGGATTCAAAGAGGAGACATTTTTTAAAAGGTTGTCAGTTTGGCAGTTT
This sequence comes from Pelodytes ibericus, assembly GCA_036172795.1. Classification (NCBI taxonomy): domain Eukaryota; kingdom Metazoa; phylum Chordata; class Amphibia; order Anura; family Pelodytidae; genus Pelodytes; species Pelodytes ibericus. The sequence continues at coordinate 136,777,442 of CM069862.1, forward strand.
TATAATAAGAAAAAAGTATAAAACCAGGAAAAGTACACTGAGATATGCTGGATATGTGACTATTGCCAAACAATCGATTTAGTAGTACTGATATCATCTATCTCAGAAAAACAGCAGGGCTGAGCTGCTCCTGCCCGGAACTGAACCTGTAACCCTGAGGATTAAACAGATTCTACAGTCAGAAAATTAACCCACTGAGTTATCTTCCAACTTTACCCTCCTTCAGTGCAAAAATGTTGCAGTCAGTAAATGGACCAATAATTAAGACGAAGAATATGTGACCATCTAAATATTGAGTTGAATAGGAAACATTATCTAGCCTTGTAACGTTTACAATCTATTCAATATAAGCAAAAGGTTCAGGTTATATTTAATTGGAAAACTTGGAGGACAGGACATAGCTCACAAATAAGTGGGTCATAGACAGAATATGTCCATACTATGCCTCCAAAGATATCTTCTAAAAGCATAGGGCTCACTTACATTGCGCTTGCCCACCCTTTTATATGCAAGATAAAGGTCTGGTTGTCAATTTAACAATTTACTATAGAACTTGTAGTGTTTCGAATTTGGTTCACCTGGGTAGCAATTGAAATTTATTGCCCATGGGTGATTTAGCCTTCTTGAAGGTTATACATTCACCAAGAATGTTTCAAATGTAAAATAGGTGTAGCTACCAAAGAGCCATTTTTCCTACTGGTTGAATGTTCTAACTAATCGTCAGATCAATCTGTGCGACAGCAAAGAACATTGTGTGTGCAGTTTGATTCCCGTCACCTGGAGAGTAGAGCCACTAAGTACTTTCCTTTTCTACATGAGTTGCTCAGATACCTTAACAAATTCCAAACTTTCCCTTTGTCAGCAGGACCAAAACCCTAAGTATTGGAGCTAAAAATTACCTTTATAACACTGCTTCATTTTGGTGTTACATGCAGTAGTCTGGCATTCATTAATAATCCAGGTAGGTCTGAGAATTCCAGCAAATTTGGGCTGAATAGTGAGTCATAGCAGAAGAAGAGTCAGTGACTCAGTCATTGTACCAGGAAACCGTCTGATCCACAATGGAAAACTTCAAAAAAGTCATTAAAGAGCCACTTAACTTCTTTTTTTCACTTCTAATACAGACGCATAAGTGAAAATACTGTTGGCCCTGGTATCAGGATAAACTGTCACATACTTTTATATATCCAAGTTGATCCGCTGACCGGTAGCCATTATGGAAGGCTACAGTTGTCACTGAGAATCTCTCACTACTACAGTAGTGCAGTTAGATACCTTTGTTGTCATATCCCATCAACAGAGAGGATCTCAACTTACCTTGATATAATTAAAAAATGTAGGTCTCTTTCTGCCCAAAGCGACCCTGATCAGACATGTGGGTGAGCCCCTGTTCTGACTGGAGTGCACGCTGCCAGTGTCAGTGCGCCAGCAGCCAACACGCTCTAGACTTGCAGCTAAAGTATTATAACTTTTGTATCTATTAGTGAAGAAAAAGTTAAAATAAGTCTTTAGTGCCACTTTAAGAGGTTATACCATATTTGCTCGAATATAAGACAAGGTTTTTTTCAGAGCAATATTATATTCGAGGTCGTCTCATAATCTGACCTCAAATCGAGGTCTGACTATAAGACGGGGATCCAGGTCCCCAGCAGAGCTGCAGGGGACCTGGATTCCCCTCGCTAACAGCCGGTGGATGTCTGCACAATGCACGCAGATATCCTCCGCTGCTGCCTGGCAAGTCCGTTGGGACTTCTATGACATGTCATGTGACCTTCCGGTTTCATTATAGAAGTCCAGGCAGAAGTGCCAGGCAGCAGCAGAGGATGTCTGCGAGTATTGTGCAGACATCCTCCGGCTGCCCCTACTACCCACTAGGGAAATTGGGGCAGTCGGTGGTGTGTTCACGATAGTGCAGACATCCTCCATGCTGCCTGACACTTCCATCTATTATGACGGAAGCTGGGAGGTCACATAATAGATGGAAGTGTCGGGCAGCATGGAGGATGTCTGCTCGTATCATGCAGACATCCCTCGGCTGCCCCCACTAGCCACCAGGGAGGCAGAGACAACATTGGGGGGAGGGAGGGAGGGAGGGTGAGACAGAGACAACATTGTGGGATAGAGGAGGTAGACAGAGACAACCTTGGGGGGAGGGGGAAACAAAGATAACCTTGGAGGGAGGAAGGGGGAGACAGAGACCACGTTGGGGGGGAGGGGGAGACAGAGACCACGTTGGGGGGGAGGGAGGGGTAGACAGAGACAACGTTGGAGGGAGGGAGGGAGGGAGAGAGAGAGACAACATTGGGCAAGTTTGGAGGGGGGAGAGGGAGCATTGGGCAAGTCTGGGGGTAGGGGCAGCATTGGCACATAAAAGGAAATAAAAACAAGAAATGCATTTTTTTTATATCATCATTTTTTATTAAATATGAATTTATACAAGTTAAACTTTTTTCCTATAGGGTAGTCTTATATTGAGGGTTTTCGTTTTTTTCCAAAACGAATGTCCAAAGTTTGGGGGGTCGTCTTATAATCAGGGTCATCTTATATTCGAACAAATGCGGAACTATTTCCCACTTTAATAGGCTTTACTATTTTCTATTGCCAAAGATTTGCAAACTTCTTAAACAGTGATGCACCAAAAAAATAAATGAATGCATTTGCTTGTGCACTTTCAGTAAATGATGACTAATGGTAATCAAATGTGTGTGTATATAAAAAAGGGGAAAGTGGAGCAATTACCATGGAAATTAATGGAATCTTTGTGATAATTACTCTACTTTTAGATCTCTAATAAAGTGCAGCATGCCAAAAGTAGAGCAACAAAAAGTTATTTTAAAAAAATAGCAAACACCAGTTAACTGCCAATAAAATAAACATTACTGAATGCAAATTTCAATTTATGTTTCACAGCATATTCCTCTATATATCCATATTTTGTATTTTTAATGTAACCATATTTATACAACTTTTTGATCCTCTAGTCTAGTTCCCTTACAGAGACATCTTATTTGATAAATGGGATATGGAAGGTTATAAAAGTTATGGAACTTTATGTATTTGTACTTTAATAGCTGCAGGAATTTCTTGGCAGAAAGGACCTGTCAGCAGTGTATCCTCATCAGTGTGTCTTCTAGTGGATAACCAGATTTAAACTCTAACTGTCCTACAAATGGCTGACATTTAACGCCAATCAGAAAACTACTGGAATTAGTTTCTTAGCCCTCCTGATTACCTGCTTTTTTACAATTTTTACATACTGTACATAGACTTCTCCAATGTCTCATCTAATTAGCAATTTATATTAAGGAAATACTGAACCTTGAACATGATACTGAACATAATACATAATATAGATACAAACCTTGGGTCCAGTTCTACTTTTGTTATCAAATAGTAAATATTATTACTTGTGAACATGTTACACATTGTATCTTCTTCATGAAAAAATGACTTTCCGTGGCTTTAACTTACGAATGGGTTTGCATGTATCCATTTCATAGAGTAGCTTCTTACTGCTGTCAGGAGACAAAGAGCTCATGATGTCATAAGTAAATAATGAACTCACAAATATCTACATTTACTTTTAGCTAAAAGTCGTCTTTTTAGGGCTCAATAATAATGGAGTTTTCTGGCACGTTGTCATTTTCTGGGAGTTGGCACAGGATGTAAAACAATCGCAGAGCTACATAAATCCTTAACAAACTGATAGCATAGCATACACCCATTAGAAAAATGTAAGTCAACAAGAAATCCTGTCTTTTAATATGTTCTTTATGTTTCTTCATGTCGAAGCTTGTCCTAATCCTTTTTTCTCTTTCTCATTTTTTCAAACATTTTGCTATCAAGTGGGAAAAAAAAAGATTTTTTTGGACTGAGTTAAACTTTCTATGAAGTTGGTTTACCCATTCACATCCGTTCAATGTTTTGTGTGTCACTAGTGAGCTTGCACTCCAATTTTCTCTTATACTTACAATTGATACCAACCCACAAATATTACTTCAACATATAGAAACAAAATGGCTGCCAATTTCAACCATACACGGTCATTTAGATCTTTTGCCCTCAAAACGTAACTTAGAAACAAAGAACATCTCAGTGTGTATTTCCTGGTCAAAACACTTTATAGAAAAATAAGTAAAATGTATAAGAAGGATGCAAATATTGCATCATAAATAATGGTAAAACAAAACAAAAAACACTATACATTTATACAGACTAATTAAATAACAATTTAATTTGGAATATATTTTCTCTTTAAGTCTAGATTTGCATTACCTGTCCTTGGTAACTTGGAAATCCTTGGGGAAATAGTTTCCCTCACTTTAGGGAAACCCTCCTATTTTAATACAAGAGAACTGTAATATCTGAATAATTTAACCTATTTCCCCCTCTTAATTTCCAGGGCCAGCTTAAACATGCTTCCATGCTAAATAGGGATATACTTATTTATTCTTGCAATTTACGTCCCTTTTCAAAGGCTGTCCAGATTTTCTTGTAATTCTACATTTTTTTTTCAAGTAGGTTTGGCTAGAATATATCGAGTGAAAGCTTTAAAGACACAATCTGTCAATCAACTCTTGTTCGGGTTGAAAGACCTTTCCCTTAAAAACAAACAAAAGGAAGAAAGAAAAAAAAAATAGAGTAGGTTTTATAAAATAAGAATATCACTCAACTGTTTTTAATAAAACCAGGGTAAATGCACAGCATAGATTTAACCCTTCTAACCAAACAACTAGATGAGAACTCTTGAAATCACATCAGGTGATCAGACACCTTCATGTTTATGCTAAATATATATATTATTTATATATATATATATATATATATATATATATATATATATATATATATATATATATATATATGATATATGTACATATGATATAATATTATAATATGCGTGTATATATACATATTACATAATATATGTGTGTGTGTATGTATGTATGTATGTATATATATATATATATATATATATATATATATATATATATACTGGGCTTTAGAAACACCCAGTTGACTGAGAAACAAAGACAAGAAGGGCCTTGCGAACTTTGAAAAGAAAAGGAGAGTTCTTCCATTGTTTGCTCATTGATATCTAATGCCAGTGCCATCCCAGATTGTCATCTTTCTAATAGTTAAGAAAAAACCCTACTTCTACAAAGCGAGTGCTACCCACTTTACAAGATAGATTAACTCTGTGGAGAGTATTATCACCCATTAAAGGACTATTATAGTGTAAATAATTAAATCCTTTTTTTTTCATAAAAAGAGTATGTTATTGAGTCCAGACAAAACAAAACATTCTATGCACGCAATATCACTTTGTGTTTTTTTAGTAGTCGGATCCGATCAAAGATGTGTGCTCACGATACAGTCTGGCAATTTCCGCATGCGTGGATGCCATTTTGTTGAAGCCAATTAGATTATTCGCAGGAACCATTTTCTTGAAGCCCTTAATGATTTATTATGACATTCAGCAGCCAGACTGTATCAGAGATGCTCATCATGCAAAAGTACACAAATAGCCCAAACCAGCATATATGTTAAAGTGCATCAAAGTGATAATATTTGTATACATAGTAGGTTTTATTATGTCTCGATTCAATAGATATGCTCTTTCTGAAAAATGATTACATATTTTACATCTAAGTCCAGCTTTTGACCCTAATTTATAATTAGGTCTGAATTCACTCCCAATTTGCACCAGTACTATTGTTGAAAATTCAAGTTTGCTGGTAGCCATTCTCCCACCAACCTAAGTCACCTTAAATTGTTTTTTCTATGTATAATAAGCTAATCTTCACCATTGCTATCAATAAAAAAGTTACACATTCCCAACCATGTGGCCCACTTTTAAAAAAAAAAACGTTAATGCCCCTGTCCTAATCAATAGTTGATTACACATCTAAGATGGTCTCTGCTATGGTCCCACTGTACTATCATTTTAATAAAACTTAGTCTGGCCCAAATGTTTGCTCTGATCCACCTATAGCACATGTAAATACAGTTTCCGAGCTATGCTTGCAAAGAGTCTGTATGCTTTTCTGAGCCAAGTGTTGATGGATAAACCATTGAATGTTTGGGGTATGTGTTTTTGCCACAAAAGCTCCATAAGCAAACTTCAAAAGCTTCCCTCTTTACTAGAAACATTGAAAATACCATAAAAAGTCACTTACAAAGTGCTTGCTTTTACTAGAGAATTATTTACCCAATGATAATAAATGGCGTCTATGAGACATACTCACGGAATGGAAAACCTTGTATAAATCGTATGCCAGATAAAACCTTTAACTTAAAATCCCTCTCTCAATTATCACTAGATAAAATGATACCAAGCCAGTTTTTCAGCGACCACACAATAATGGCTTGAATTCTTTACTTCCGCGTCATCATTGTAAAGCAAAGATACTATTACCTTAAAAAATGAGGTTTTGATATATAAAATTGCATGCTGACTATCGTGAATCACAAATAATTTGCTTAATGGAATTTCCAGAAGTATAATTTAATGCAGAGGCAGTCCAACGGGGACTGTTTTAACCTTGGCTTTAATGGCACTTCTGTATTATAGCTGATGATGTCACTATTACCCAATTCAATGGTACTCATTTTATCTGCCTCAGAAATATGAAAGACTGCATTAACCCTCCTGGAAATTGGACCTATAACAGATTTTACAGTTGATAAATTAATAAGGTATTCAGCGTAGGTCTGCACCAGAATCAACCCCTCTATTAGCAGACACACAGTTTCAGAGAAATAACCCATCTATAAGCATATCGTTTCAGACAATTATCCCCTCTATTAGCAGATAAGCAGTTTCAGAGAATCAACCTCTATTAACAAACAAGCTTCTGAACTCTCAGCCGATCCAGGACATGTAGTCATCCTATTTTAGCTCACTGAGCTACTACACCATTAACTGTTTTGTTTTTAACATAAATTGTTTCAAAACAATAATGCCAAGAGCATAATTTTTTTTATCTAACCAAGATACAGTTATAGTTATTTATAACTAAAGACTTCCAGGTGTCACTCATAACCAATGATTTACAGACCTTAGTGTTATTCAATTATCCATGAGAAAAGATGCAGAATGCCCACTGTGCCCCAGAAAAAGTACAGGGAGCACCAGCCTATTGGATATCATTTATAAAATTGTAATGGTAAAATGGTAAAAAGTTTGCCTTTTTGAAAGTTTTATTTGGGCTAAAAATTTCTGATAATGAAGCTACTTTCAATATTTCTGTTATAAATGATAAAAAAAAAAAATAATGCTAATAATAGTAATATGAATCCTATGAATGTCTGATTTTCTATTTTTGCCATATGAATGTGTGATTTTAGATTTGGCAATGGACATATCAAGGAGTTGGATAATCTGGCCCCCACTGGGGTCACAGCCCGAGGAGGGGCGCTTAATACTTGTGTGCTCTGAGCCAGTCTCAGATCTCCCCACACCAGCCCTTTTTGGAGAATCTGCAGATGATTTCTGTGTACTATCCAGGCTGCCTTTCTCCCTGAATGTCAGAGCGTTGGGAGGTCAGGTGACTGTCTCCAGAGACGCACAAGGAGCACAACGAGGGAGTCAGTTGCTGGGAGTAAGTCCAGGTTGAGATCTGGGTGATGGGATAAATCCTGAGTGCAATGTGGGTGCTAAGTCCTGAATACAGTGTTGGAGCTGGGGTTAGTCTTTGAGTGCAATGTGTGTGCTGGTATAAGTTGTGGGTGATTTCTGTGTGCTGTCCAGGCTGCCTTGCTCCCTGGACATCAGAGCATTGTGAAGTCACATGACTCTGTCTCCAGAGATGCGCAAGGAGTACAACAAGGAAGTCAGTTGCTGGGAGTGAGTCCTGGTTGAGATCTGGGTGCTGGGGTAAGTCCCGAGTGCAATTTGGGTGCTAGGGGTCAGTCCTGAGTGTAATGTGGGTGCTGGATGGAAGTCCTGAATGCAATGAGGTTGCTGGGGGTGAGTCCTTGAGTGCACTGTGGGTGCCAGGGAAAATCCTGAATACAAAGTTGGTGCTGGGGTTAGTCTTTGAGTTTAGTGTGTGTGCTGGTGTAAGTTGTGGGTATTGGGATAAGTTGTGGGTGCTGGGATAAGTACTGTGAGTGAAATCTGGGTGCTGGGGTAAGTTTTGAGAGAAATTTGGGTGCTGGGAGAACTCCCGTGAGTGCCTGGGGCACTTCCTGGGTGCTGGGGCAAGACTTGTGAGTGCAATATGGGTGCTGGGACAAACCCTGGGTGCAATCTTGGTGATGGTAAAAGTACAGTAAGTACAATCTGGTGCTGGGGAAAGTGCTGTAAGTGCAATCTAGGTGCTTGGGCAATTTATGGGTGTTGGGGATAAGTCCTGGGTGTAATCTGGGTGTTGGTGCAAGTTCTATAAGTGTAATTCGGGTGCTGGGAAAGTTCTAGGGTGCAACCTAGGAGCAGTTGTAAGTCCTATGATTGCAATCTGCATGCAGTGGCAAGTCCCGTGGGTGCAATTTTGGTGCAGGAAAAAATCTGGTGAGTTGAATCTGGATGCTGGTGCAACTTCTGGGTGCTGAGGCTAGTCCTGAGTGCTGTAGTAAGCCCTGGAAACAATATAAGAGCCGGGGTAAGTCCTGTGCATGCAATCTTGGAGCAAGGTTGATAAGGTTCCTTGCCAAGGACAGAAGGGACACTAGGTACACTTCAGCATGAAGGTTGGAGTACCATATGCCAACATCATAATGTTTCTAAGACACCAAGAATATTTTCTATTCTGGTTCTCTTGTACAGTATCCTACATACCGTAGTTGGTGTTTTGTGTAAAGAAGAACTCGGGGGCAAAATGGTAACAGCAGAACAACCAGCAGAAAATTCCATTGGTTTCCATGATAGATGAACTACCTTTAAAAATTAACTCCAGAACTATGTCCTATCCATAAATCCTGTTGTTAATTTATTTGGTTAAAGTATTGCTTTATGTCAATACAATGTTTTCAAAAGTTTCCAATTCTTTCCATTAGAGCAATTAAGATATCTTTTTCTGAACTTTTTATTGTGGAAAGTAATATATATTTTTTATGTTTCAAGAAAAATGACAACATTTCTAATTGGATTCTATCACATAAGTATTGCATTAACTGTAAATGTAGATGATAAAAAAATTATATATACAGGAGGAGAATTGCAAAAAAATGCTTTGTTTATGATATCACCTTGTGGCTTTATATGCAAATTAACATTTTAAATAGAGAATTTGTAATTTGCATATTATAATGCAAGGTGATGTTATTAACAGTAGAAAGCACAGGCAAATTGAAAACATATATTTTTCTTAATCTATGCAATTTTTATGCCATGTATTCCTGGAACAAGTATTAATTCGTTTGTACAGTCCTTTTAACCTCTTTGCGATGCTTGGACGCTCTATGCTGTCCTATTTTTTTGGTCCAAAAAGAAGCTAGGACAGCATAGAACGTCCTGTATTTACCAGCTTATCGGAGCTTTCTGTGAGTGCAGTCTGGGTGCTGGGGTAAGTCAATATATCCACCCAGTATGTACCCAAGGTTATAGTTCACACAATGCCCTGATTATATAGGGTCTAGGACACTTCTTCGCCGCATCTTCATCGCTGACAGTAAAGCGCGGCAGTTAGAACACTGAACTGTCAGCAATGAAGAATAACGCGGCCGTTTGATCGCGGCTGCGGCTATGTAAGAGCTGACAGTTCAGCGCTGAACTGTCAGCTCTTACAAATGTACAAGTAAAAAGAAAATAACCCCCCTAATAAATGATTCCCCCCCAAAGTGCCCCCCCAAACCCCAATACTAAAATTAACCCCAATACTAAAATTAACCCCCAAACCCTAATACTAACCCCCAACCCCTAATACTAACTCCCTAAACCCTAATACTAACCCCCGAACCCTAATACTAAAATTAACCCCCTAAACCCTAATACTAAAATTAACCCCCGAACCCTAATACTAACCCCCGACCCCTAATACAAACCCCCTAAACCCTAATACTAACCCCGAACTCTAATACTAACCCCCTAAACCCTAATACTAACCCCTGAACCCTAATACTAAAATTAACCCCCTAAACCCTAATACTAAAATTAACCCCAAACCCTAATACTAAAATTAACAACCTAAACCCTAATTCTAACCCCCTAAACCCTAATTCTAACCACCCTTACTAAAATAAACTAAGCAATGAAATGTCCCGCGATGAAATCTCCAGCGACGAGCTGTCTTGTGGTGCAGAGTCGGCTGTGAAGCGGCTGCGCGGAAGCAGCCGCGATGAAGTGTCCCATCTCCGATTATATATACCCTTGCACAGGGAAATTCATATAACCTTGTGTACATACATGTGGCTATGTGTTTCCCTGTGCATGTGGTATATATCAGAGCAGTATGTTAGCTGTAATCTTGTAATCTGTAATACTGGGGCCATATATTGCCCTGTGCAGGGGTAAATACCAGTCTTATCTATTAATAATACTCTCTTCAAATGTGCTTCAAAATGCATGGCTTGCCCTTTTATGATCAAGAAAATAAATACGCAATTCTATGGGGCTGGTATAATGACTCAATGCTGTGGGGCTGGTAAAATGACTTAATGCTATGGGACTGGTATAATGACGTAATGCTATGGGGCTGGTATATTATTATTTCCAGTCCAGCCCTGCTGATCGGTTACCTGCAATTGTGTCCCTGGCTATTGATCACCGACTGATCGGGACCAGGAACAAAAAATCAGTTCTTCTGGGACACAAGCACCAAGCATCACAAAAGGGTTAAAGACTCAGCATTTGTTTTGGAATAATTTTTAAAACTTTCAAAACTATAATCTCTTTTTTTTTTTTTTTTTTTTTATTTGTTTGAAAAGTCCCGCTTATGTTGACAATACTTCTTCTATAGTACTAAAAAAAATCAGATTATTCTCCCAGCTCTGTTTGTAAACAGATAACAATGTAGATATGTCATTTGCTGTATTTACACAGAGACATTTTTTGGAAATGCCCTTCATCTATCTACGCCTTCATGTTTCATGCCGAACAGCTAAATGACCAAACATTTGCTTTGCGTTTAGGTAACCTCTGGGACCTTAAAATGTGTTGATTATGACTCTTATGCTGTTGAGCCAAACAGGAGTCATAGACATAGACTTTTGTATGACTGAATTCAACTATTTTTTTTACAAAATTCTAAAACCAGTGGATAGAGAACTATCTATTATTTATAAATACATTTCCAGACCCATGAAATAAGCATGGGAGTCAAGGGCAAGTAGCCCTGACCCCCCCCCCCCCCCCCCCCCCCACTATAACTGGGGTCCCAGCTTCCATAATATACATCGAGGGCCAGGGCAAGTTGGAGGCACTGCCCCACATTATTAATGGATCCTAACCCCCTATAAAATAATTTGTGGGCCAGATGCCCCCAGATCCCTATAATACATTAATTTCCAAAATGCCTAGAGACATCAATAATAAAATAAATAACCCACTGTGAGTCTGGGAGCTGGCCAACCATAGGGAAGGTAACCCCTACCTACGTTGCCCACCACCTCTACCTTGCCCAGGAAGGAGAGGATGAATTGCCAGTAAAAAAAAAAAACAGCCTTTGGGTCCTGGGAATACAAAAATATTGCATTATGAAATGTCCCATGCTGTCCCCAAAGGCCTCAACCTCATCTTTGGCTCAGGGAAAGGGGCTATCAAAAAATAAAAACAATCCACCTAATCCAAAAAAATGCACTGGCAAAAATGAGAATAAATAGGCCACCCTTTGGGTGCCGGGTATACAAAAATATTCCCACACTGTCCCAGATGTTTTAAATCCTTATCTGTGGCCCAGGTAAAGGGCCCATCAAAAAAAAAAAAAAATCCACGTAATCTAAAAAATTTCACTGGTAAAAATGAGAGAAAAAAAGTGTGCGGACCCTCGCTCTATACATCCACCCTCAGTGGAGGACATATGTCAAATGAAATCCCTAACTTTAGTACCACTTTAAAAAGAAATTGATCTTTTATAAAACGTTTAATCCCTGAAAAAAGATACCATACAATATCAAATCACTCATTGCATTTTTAGCTATATTTACAGTATGTGCATAAAATTATAGTAAAGGAGGAAAGGCTGGGGAATTATTCAATCCATGGAAAGCATCCAAATCAGATGGAAGGAGCGGATAACACGGGGGAGCCCATACGGGTTTAATTGATGTCAGCCGTAGCTGTGGTTGCTCAGTACATTGCAATAAACATGTACATCATGTAGTTGCCCAAACATCAATGCCTGTGTACTGTACCACACACACAGATGCATGTATTCTTAAATAAAATGGCAATATCTTATTGCACCCACAATGTAAACAGCTGGATGTTCCGGAAACTCGTCCATTAGCGCTCTTGCATAGTCTAAGGACATTTTGAGAAGGGAGGGAAACAATATGGTTTACAGTGGTCCTGTGACTCCTATTTCCAGCTTCAACCATCGAAAGCAAATATTTAATCATCAGTTGTGCTTGAAATTTGTGGATAAAGTGCATTTTCCAAGCAAAGTTTTCCTATAAACTGCACCTTTATGACACAGTATTCTGTTTCACACATGTGAAAGTTTCTGGACTGAATTTAGGAATAATTCTAAATACATTGGAGGTTAAGTACAAACAAGGCACACATAGAGTGATCACCTAATACTATCACTGTGAGTGTCCATATATAGCAGACTGCTTGGTTGGCAGAGGTTCTACACCCACACACAGAACTATCAGGATGTATAATAAAAGCACACGCCATCATACATAACAAATAGACATTGTGCCTTTTTATCCACTTTCTCACCTCGATTGTTTTATTTCTCTACTTTTTTTCTTTTTGCGTAACATGGCCACGGAGGAAACAAATTAATGTTGTACATATGTTGAAAATTTGATTGCGCAGTGGACTGCTTTAGGTTAAAAATCAAGTTTGAGCTCTGTGTGCCCTCTAGATTGTAAGCTTGCAAGCAAGGCTCTCTACCTCATGTATCAGTCCTTCTCTGTTCTAATGTAGTATGCAGATCCCTTTTATACTCTGTACTAAGCACTGAGTAAATTATTGGCGCTATAAAAATAAATGTTAACGTAAAACATACCCCTGAACATTGGCAGCTCTCAAAACAGGACAGCGGGGAGGAATTGTCTTGCTGGAAGAAGATGACAGAGTATAAACAATACTGTTTTTAAAGAGTACTGTATATCCTTTCCATTATCAAGTAAAGAAGATTCACTATTGCTTTCATATATAGGTTGGTTAAATGGTGACCACAAACATGCATAATCCAGGACTGTAAAATGAAGGCTGCAAACTATGTATTTTTCAAACTCAGTGGAATATGCATTTTTGCATCCTTGAATAAAATGATAAAGAAGTCATCCTTGTGCACTGAACGGTCCATTTATAATTCATTACCACGTAAAACTTAGACTTGACATAAATTAAACCTATACTGATATAAGTGACGGGCTATCTATACATGCCACCCTTCGTCATTATAATAATTACACAGTTCTAATATTCCAATCCTTTTGCACAGAAGCTTGTAGAGAAAGATTTGAATCTATCAAAGTGGCGACCCATGTGTTGCTTGCCATGTGTGATCAAAGGGTTAACCCCCTTCCTGACCAGCACCTACTGACAGTTGAGAAAATGACTGTTCCCATTTTGTATTTTTCCCAATTCCATGAAGAAATACAGAAGTCTTCCACACAGGGTAGACATATTTAGCTTCTGGTCATGCGTGAATGACAGGGTAACAGTGGAGCACCTGCAGCTAACATACTGATTAGAAGAAAAGGAGTCAAGGTGGAGACAGACAGCTATTTAAAGCACCACGTATTCATCTGTTTGGTAGACCATGGTAGATTTGTTTTACTTCTTCACCTGTGAACCAGCAGTAGTGGAAGTCAAGCAAGCCAGACTTATTTGTGTTAAAATGGCTAGTGTATTTTTACATTCCTTCTGCTTTCTCTTAAAGTAAACTATGGTTCAAACCTAGCATTACATCCTTGTTGAGCCTGGCTCATTAATATTGTTTTTGAAGGGGAATAAACATTGTAATGTCACAAAACAGTAAACATGTTAGGCCCAAATAAAGCATTATGTAGAAAAAGCATTTTTTCTTTTAACTATTTCAGGCCCAGAACTGCAGAGAGAGTGACTAGGTTGCTAAACACAACTCTTTGCTAAATGGAGGGTCTCAGACCTGGAGTTTCTGAGGCTAAAAAAGTAATTTCTGAGGCATGACTCTTAGTTAAGTAAATGGCCAAGCCTTATCACCACACTATTGGTCTTCCTTCCCGATTCATGCTATGCATTGCATTGGACATCTGCATGAAGGTATTTAATGTCCATATAAGCAGCCTCCTGGATGGAGGCATTTAATGTCTATATAACTAGCAGGGTCAACCTTAATCCAGGTCTTTTGAAACAAAAGTCTAAATTTCAACATATCATAGCATATCAACGACCCATTAATATATCTTCCTTTTTTTCAGTCAAATAATTTAATGAATTTGTAATTTAATACATGGTAATCTACCTACCCTGTGTCTCCCAAGAATAGTTCTAGCTTCTCAAAGTTATATTTTGTGTAATTTTTTCCTTGTTTTATAGTACCTTATAGATAAAAAATTATAATTGCTGCATTGTACCTCCTGCATAGTGTCCATTGACTGTACATGTGTATATTAACCTATTGTTGTGTTTATGTCACAATCTATCTTGATCTGTGCAGCCCTCCTTTGAATTTCTCCCTTGTATTATTTGTCATTAAGAGATCTTTTTTTAGGTCTAAATGTTATATTTTTACTGAAGTCATACAAAGTGACCTCCAGGGTACTAACTAAATATTTGCAATGTTAAATTTAATACATGTGTACACACAGCTACATACAGATGTCCTTGATTCTCGATACATTGTGACACCTTCCAAACTCTGTAAATAAAAAAGTTTTCTGTTCCCCATTCTCGTTCCAGCTCAGTGACATTGACAGCTGTATTTCAGATGCCAATGGGCATGGAAGGCGTCCGGCAGAGCTATAGATTGAATGTGTCACTGGGAGAATGATTGACATGCTTGGTAAGTTCTCTTCCTCTGTAAGCTCAGAAATGTCTGCAGCTGTCAAACCCAAGCACCATGCCAACTCTCCATGCAAATTCTCCTTGATGCCCGTCTCTCTACAGTCTTTTTAGATATTCCTGGGCAGTTTGACCTGTCTGGTCCAATTAGCAACAGAAGACATACTTGAGGTTAAGCTGTGAGCCATGAGTCTCGTGTCTTTGAATTGCAGTTCTCTCACAGGTCAAAACTGTATGTCCCAGGTGTATCTTTAGATGTTCTGTCCTCACCAACTGTCCCAACACTATGACTTTAGTCAGTTTTTCCTTTATACACAGCATATTTGAAATAACAGAATTTGTTTTTCTACTATTACTACTGTGTAGACTTTAGCTCCTTGTCCTTTGATGGTCTCCTAATGCAAGTATGGGATCTGGTCTATGATGGCAATTCTGTGGCAAAGTATAAAACATAGAGCAATCACCATGTAAACAAATAGAATGTTCCTGCCATCTTCTGAAATATTCTTGGCACATTGCACAGTGATAGACAATTTAATTGTTGCTCACGTGATAATAGAGAAATCATAATAGACTGTCAGGATTATGCCCCATAAGGAATCAATGTGACAGACTGAATCGCTCCTTGGCTTTAAAGTGACAGTGACGTTTCAGAAAAAAATATTCAAATAAATATTCTTAAGAAAGTAAAGGTTGAAATTATAGCTGAATTGTAAAAACTAAGCCAAATTAGCTGAGCTGGGTTATGTGGCAAGTTGGAGTATTTTGTGATCCCCGTACAGTGTGCAGTTTAGTGCACAAATTCCAAATAATTACAGAATTAGAAGGTCTACGCAATAAAGAGATGGGAATTTTAAACTTAAGGCCAAAGTAGCTAAGTTGGAAAAATTCTCCCATTCAGCTGCATTGGAGAATATATTCTAACTCTGTTACATTGGCGACATTGAATATGCTTACTAGGAAATTCTATAGATTATCAACACCAAATTTTGGAGGATGAAATTCACACCAGAACATTTATATTAGTATCTTGTCGGTAAGAGTTTCATAACATAGCATTAATGATTAATCACTCCCAGACATGTAGTCACAGCTGCAGAAGCACTTCTTGTTTCAACCAAACTATGAACAACTTTAAGCACCCATTTGAATTAAAAATAATAAGCATAAAGGCCAAACACAGGCACAAATCCAAAGCCATCATCTTAAATCTATCATCTTTCAACAAACCTGGCTTCAACATTTCTTTAGTCTCGGATAAAAAAAAAGATAAAGAATGGAAAGTGTGTGCAGTTCTATTGGCACTCGAAATTCAGCCTAATCTCTGTCGCTATAAACAAGAACTATTTTTCTTTGGATAGTTGTAAGTCGTATTGTGTTTTATCCCCTTAGTACATTGGAGATTAAAACATAGCAAACCTTCAAAGATAAATTTCCGATGTGTTTTGGGTTTTTTGTTTTTTTTGTCATTGTCTTCAGTTGTCTACAGCGCCTAGTCATCTTGTGGCAATGCAATGAATCATGATTCTAATATGGATTATCATACATAAAGCAAACCACCACCCCCCTTCCAACTTGTAGTCATTTAACTCCTGAAATCCAATTAATATATGTTTCCTAGGACATAAGCGTGGAGAGAAAGATAGCTAAAATTACCAATGTATTGTTGGAAAAAGCATTGAAGCAGACATGTTTTGCAAGGGTAAGAGATGAAAAGTCAAGGAAACAAACATTGACCTTCTCGTTAACTTAGAAGAGCTGGTTTGGCTTGCCAAGGTCAGGGCAGGCTTAATATTTAAGAGGCTGTCAAGGTTATAAGAGGTAGCATATTGTTAGCCAATGAAATCACTAGGTTATTTCCATTAGTACGATGTTTATTTCATGCAAACTTTTACTTTCCAATTAATATTGGTCCTCGCATTGCTAAATGGACCCACACATGACAAAAAATAACACTGGAGTAGTTAGCAAATAGGTGAAGTAGCTTAATTTGTTTAACTGGAAGAATGTTTGTGGTGTAAGAATCAATGCCAAATCTACCTCATCATTATATGTCCTCACAGGAAGCAAATGGCAATCGGTGCAGATTAAATAGTCATATCTTATCACGCTCTGCTAGCAGTGCATATTATTAACATAAACCTTAATTAAACAGTAAAACAAGAACCAGCATGATGGCTTATTGTGGTGCCAACTACCGAAAATATTCTTATTGTATAATGATTTATGGCTGGGTGTTTAATTTCACAATAGGGGAGCTGTGATGCTTAGTGGCCAGTGACCTCAAGAGCGACACACACAGGAGATCTGTTTTGGAGAACCCACTGCGGTGATGGTGACCAGATGTGTGTGTTTATTACGGCACTTCTGGAGATCGTCTTTGATGGGGAAAAAAAACAGGAAGGAAGAACATGCAAAGAAAGTCAGAAACGAAGAATGAAATTATCAGTGGTATTCATCGCATTCCATGGAGCCCCTTGTTTCATGTTTCTAGACTTTGCCAGAACTAGGCCTTGTTGCTTATCAGAGGATTGGTTCCCAGCAAGGTTTGGCTCATAACAAGATAATTATTTGATCCCCAGCTGAGCTTAATATTGTCCCCACGTGTGGAATGACAGAAGATCATAACGATCGTGCTGTTAACCATCATTGATCTTCTTGCAGCTGGACTTTTTTTTATTAATGATCCTTCCCTATTTTGCTGCATAATAAAAGTCAAAACAGCACTCAAGGTGTTAACGATATCACAGGGGCAATGGTGAAAATGATAATGACTTGTAGGCAATGGTGAAAATGATAATGACTTGTAGGCAATGGTGAAAATGATAATGACTTGTAGGCTATGGTGATTATGATAAAGACATGTAGGTTAGCATGGACAATTTCCAGAAGCAGTGCGCTAAGATTTTTTAGAGAACTTGTCATCTAGCAAAATACATATAGTGAATCAATGAAGCATATAAAACTGTCCATTTGTCATATTAATCTATTTTAAAATGGTTCATAAGTATATATTATATTACTAGTTTGCAGTGCATAGAATATTTCCTAGTCTGCTTATTGGATGCTCATTTTGAACATTTTTTCATTTATTTGTTTTTAATCTGTTCGGCCATTTTATTCTATTTGCTGCAAAAGGTCAAATATATATTGGTCTTTGGCCTTGCCTTGTATTCAGACTTACTTTCTCACTTTTCCATCATAGCCTTCCTTCTGCTAAAATGTACCACTTCTGCTGATGGAGTAAAATATTGTGCAGATTTGTTTTGATCAGAGTCTGGGGTGCGTTGTATCTGCGCATGTGCTACTTACTAGAATGCCCCAGTTAGAGGCAGACCTCCAATTCCTCCATTGTTAAGAGTAAAAGTTGGAAGCTACACCCCTGTATGTTATTGCCATGTTCATGTATTTAGATGTGTGTATTATATCCTCTCTCTTATCTTTCCTCCAAGCTATTTATTTCAGATAAAGAGCTTTTATAGCAACTCCAATCATTTTTGCGAGCAAAGTCTTCCATGGTAGACAAACTTGTTCAAGATGTGTTACTCATACGGAAAAAATGTATCTTTAGATTGCAGAGAAACTATTCAACATGATGTGTGCAAGTTTATATACTCTCGAGTACAAAAATAGAGGACGTACTTTTTGTTTTGTTTCGCATTATCCTTTGTTTTTGTACTGCATCCTCTTGCAGTTAGGGGGTTAAATGTAAGAATCAGCAGGTCACTCAGCCATAGAACACATATTGTCATGTCTGCCTTGAAGTGGTTATAGAGTCAGACCTTGGCATTTCCACGGAGTGAGTCAGATGGGCTAAAATGAGCCTGTCTCTGGTCTGGGGATGCTTCTCGTGTACTTCCTGTTGTGTAATTAAGAGTAATTTTTACCATGCTAACAAGCAGCATTGCATGATAATGGACTTCACTGTTCCTGGCCGGAATCTGAAGTCTATGCTCAGCTTTGGAGTGGGTTGATAGTGAGTGTTGGCTACAAGACACATCAAGTAGGCTTTACATTAAAAGAGTATCAACACTGCAAATACAAAGAATAAGGAGTGACCAATAAAACATGTGATAACCTGAAGCATGAGTGACAATAGTACAGAAAACGATCACAAAAATATAAACAAAACAGATAACCCTACACAAGGTGCCACACAAACCCATAAAACACCAAATAGTGCTATATATATAAAATGTGCACTAAAAAATATTGCAATAACTGAGATGACGATGGAATGCTGTCGAAACTGCTAAATATCATCTGACAAGTAAACACTACAGTAATACAGTTATAAAAATGTGAGCTGTAAATAATCATAGAACAACTTGGCTCCAATAAAATACGTGAAGCTGTGTGTAAATGCCTTAGGTAACAACCATATACCTCGGAAAATCTGAAAACAGGATAAATTCCAAGATGTTTAATAAAAGTATAACATATAGAACATCCACAACAGCTATGCAAGCTATGCACATATACATGGAATAGACCTCCTGTTAGAGCTCCTCGTTTTGGATTTCCCGGGAAACTTGATGACATGAGAGAGCTACGGTGTCTTGACAGGATCAGACGGCAAAACCTTCCTTATGACTTCCTCAGGAAGATAGAGTACAATGCTGTATCTCCTTAAGTTGTGTGGCTAATAGCCTGATAACTCAGTAATTATGACATAATGAAGATAGAAAGGCTGTATATATACAGATAGATAGATAGATAGATAGATAGATAGATAGATAGATAGATATAAATATGTATAAAATACATGGTATTGAAAAATAAAATAAAATTTCAAAAAAGAGTCAAACCTATCTTACTAAAATGATGGTACCCATTCAATGCCCCTAAAGAGTAAGTTAGCTAATGTTCTCTTGGGCAATTGAAGTGAGAGACTACAAAGTGGTCAGTAATTTTTGTGAATTGGAATGTGAATGGCAGACCCATATACTCGAATATTCTAGGATTTTATATATAGCATTTTGTGGTGTTTTATGTGTTTTTGTCTTACTCATCAGTTATCAGTATCGACATCTAGCAGCGTCCAATTTGAGAATATTACCACATAATTGCTCCCTACAAAAAAACAACTTTTTGTTTAGGAAAGAATAAAGCATTACACAACAAGGACGTCTATTTAATATTTTGTTTAATAATGTAATGATCTGTTTTTGAGAAAACCCACAAGAAAAATCACACAATGGGCCACAGGTCCATAGACACTAAGAAGACAAAGCTTTCCAATGACATATAATTACGACTAATAGCTGAGCAACATATAAACATGTCTGTGACATTTATGCACCGGGACATGAGATGCGTCCCAAATCTACCACATGGAGACATTATAACCGTGAGAAGCAACAGATGGGCATGGCTAGAGCTCATCACAGATCCTGGTAATCCTGCTTCTTTCCCACGTTAGGTCTGCTCTCAGGTCCTAACACAGGGCTTGCTGGGAATGGTTACTTATGCAGAGGTGATTGGCTAATGTCTCACAAACTTGTGGGTGCTGGTTTTAACCCTTGCAGTGATGTGTGGATGGCTAACATATTGTACAGTACCTTGTTACATTTGCTGGAGGATTATGATATATTGGGGACTATTCACTAAAACAGCTGATAAGTGAACTGCAAAAATCAGGCATCAGTAGCAGAGTAATCTGACTTGTCTATCTTTCTGATGCTATATTAGCCAATTTTTGAATAACCCCCTATTTTCTCTCTGAACTGGAAGTGTTTGGTGTTACCAAAAGCTAATATTGGGAATTATAACTGTACTACTTTTTAAAATCTGTTTTGCCCTCTATAAAACAACTCTAAAAGTTGTTGCAGAGAACTATGTCTCAAGACAGCAGCGAATTTTATGGAATGCAGTCATTTTGTGAGGTAAAAGCATTTCTGTGAGAGGTGCAATTTAGACTCTGGTTCCACTCCTAGACATTCTTCTAAATGTTGGGTGTCTGTCAAGCATAATGTAATGTTCCTATTAACTTACTTGGTATCACGTTGTGGTTATGGGATTGCGTTTCTTTGTCAAATCCTTCCTCTCCAGGAGGATTGGTTCTGAGCTTCACTCCCCACAGCCTCTCTCCCTCTAATGCTGCAGACAGCCCTTTTTTCTCATGCTCTGGGAAAAACCCCAAAATCTTGGGGTTATATTTTTGGTATTTCACATGAAGAAAATTTTGAATACAGTGTATTGTGTATGTGATTATCCTTTACTTGTCAGTGTTAGATCCATCCCCAAGCACTTGTGCTGTGCCTAACCCCTTGACAACACTACTTTTGCTGTGTGTTACCCTTCGTGAAAGATGCTGTTTTAATACTTCAGTGATGTTTTTGTTTAGCTGTTTTGCTCTTTCTCATGTAATGTACCTGTTTTTATTGGCATAAGAAGGGGAAGGGCTTTCTTTAGATACTAATATACTGATAATATAATTAACTACTGTTTTTTTTATATATGATGAAAATCTTAAAAAATACCACTTTTTCCAACTTTTACATGAAAAATCTTTTGCACATCTACAAACGCTAATAAAAAAAAACCTGCTAAATAGATTCCTACATTTGCCCTGAGTTTAGAAATGTTTTACATGTTTTTCTGTTTTGTTGCAAGTTATAGCGCAATAACTGCAAGTAGCGAATTGTTTTCTCTTATAAGGACATTTTTAAACCCAACGCTAACACTAGAAAAGGTAGCAGGTGGCCTGATTTGGTGCACAAAAAGACAATATTTCTTTATTTAAAAAAAAGAAATAGCAACTTGTAGTACAAATTAAAATGCTGGAAAATATTCTTCAGCATTTTAGCATTCTGTGCTCTGTATATGTCCTAGCAACAGTCAAATTCGGAGATAATAAACAGAGTATTCATCCATGGTTTGCCTTTATGCCTCATGTGCAGCATATAAAAGGCCCAAATAAAACAGATATGGATGTTTGGGGGTAAATCTTGGGTGTGCAATGTTGGTGTTGGGGCATGTGGTGGGGTAAGTCCTGGGTGCACAATGTGGGTGATGGGGCATGTACTGCGGTAAGTCCTGGGTTTGTAATATGGGTGATGTGGCATATCCGGGGGTGTTGGGGTAAATCATTGGTGTTAATTGTGGGTGATGGGGCATGTCCTGGGGTGTTGGGGTAAATCATTGCTGTGAATTGTGGTTGATGGGACGTGGGTGTTCAATATGGGTGATGGAGCATGTGCTGTGGCATATCCTGTGGATTCAAGTGAAACATGGGTGCTGGCTGGGGTAAGTTCTGGGTGTGCAATGAGGTAGCTGGGTCATGTCCTGCATGTGCAAGGAGGTGCTTTGACTAGTGATATAGGGGCAATTACAAAATGAAAAATGGAGTGGGGGGTAGGGAGGCCGGCACAGCCAATTTGGTCTGTAAGGGGCCCCACAATTTCTGATGGGTCCCAAAATTACTGTTAAATGTTAAAGTGCTGTTATTTCTGAATAGTTGTTCTCCCCCTCCTCTGGAAGGCAGCAGCCTTTGCATGATACAGAACAATTTCATATTGAGCTAATTCCTCTCTTCTCTGCAGGGAGCCATGTTAAGCAATGGATTCAATACTCTCAGCCCCCAGTGGTTGCAGTGATGTGACAGATCCTACAGCCAATAGGAATGTCCAGGTCACTTGCCTTCCATTATCTTGTCTTATGTTACTGTGTTATGCTCACAAGCACTTCAGTATCTATACTTCTCAACTTGAATAATATATTTTTTAAGCTAATCTTGAACTGAAAAGGACAATTGCATTGAAATGTTGTATTTTTAAAAAGTTAATAACAACTGAATAAAGCTATTTATATTTCAATTTATTAGAGTTATTTATGTGTATAGCAATATTCTTAGCTGCTGAAACAATAAACTCCAAGCAGGCATATACGGTAAATCCTCATGTTGCAAAACTGAAGATTTCAGTTAGCAACCTGAATGCCCTCAGTGATATAGTTGGGGAAAAAAGCTCAGTTTGCTGTGAAAAGCTAGATTTTAATAGGACAGTCTTGATGAAGCTCTGATGGAGTCAAGAATGTCAATGGCCTGCTGTAGACCTGTATCTTCTGCATAAATTTGTGAGACTTCAGAACTACAGTGATGTTTACAGCATATTCGATTCCCACGCTGCAGGCTGGTAAGACATTGGCTTGAGGCCAATGTTAGGTCTATGGAGGAAATATCATGGCTGGTAATTTATTTATTTTTTTAAAGAAAAGGTGGCAACCCTAACATAGGACAAAGAGGATAGAACCAGTCACTGCAGCAAGTCAAAGAAGAAACAAATCAGGTGCAATCACTTAACTAAAATGTCTGTTTATCTTACAAGGAAGCTGATCTCTAGAATCATGACATTTGGTGGCGAAGCTGGGTAGTAAAGCTAGAAGTGTAATACATTTGCATTATGTGACTAATATACAGTAGGTATATGCACTCACAGACACATGTAATCAAATTAGCCTTTCAGTACATACTCAAGAAGTGGAAGTGTATGTCTTCAAAATATACAGAATCTAAAAACAATATAAAAAAAACAACCAAATAGTGGTATGGGTACGTATAAATAGTGTACCTCTGCCCCTTTCCTGGATCTACTTACAATATGTTAAGTACAAGCATGTGCAAACAAAGTGGCACAGCATCCAAATAATTGGCCAAAAGGCAATCTCAACACATCTCAATACATCCAAAAGAAACAGTGCAGGAAGGCAGAAAGTTCTAAAGGAGCTGAGAAAGATAGGACCCAAGAAACTGGGCTGGAATAAGTCATGCACTTGGTTACATAGAATAAAGTGAGCTTAGTCCATTTTTACACTGCTTGTCTGTACCTGTCTGTATTATTTTCAGGGGTCACCAAAGTCTTGTTTGCAAATCATACTATGCCACATTTATATAAAAAAAATAATCTCCAACAGCCTGCATATTAGATTTCTATGGTTTTTAGATGAACTTAATAAAAGTAATGCTGATTTGCATAGTTTATTTCCTTTGTCCCCTCACACCAAGGGTTGCCAGATATTTTGAATATAAATACCATAATTTTCATTGCTCCCATAGACTTGCCTACAAGACAAATTTTTACTGGCATGTCGGTAATATACTGGCTTGGTGACTTATCAGAGTAGATCATATGAGGTACCTTAAGCAGGTGAGCTCTTTGTGCTTTGGTAAAAATATACAACCAAGGCCTCACATTAATTTACTGTTTTAATCTGTAAGAACAACAGTTACATTTTCACCTTTGGTTAAAAAAACATTTGCCCTGCAAGAACAGCCAGATTTTACCAAAGAAGTTTAATCACATTAATAAGTTTATTAAAACAATCTAGGGATTTTTTTCTGAGGAACTTTGAGAAGAGGTGAAGCACAATCCGAGCATCGAGATGTCACTGGTTTGACATAGGAGATGTCAGAACGAATCTGCAGTCTTTCCTGGGGATGTGCTTCCCTGCGCTCTAGGGCATGCTTGCAATTCGGATATCTGCTGCTCAGCTGTTCTGCGTTTTAGTTCTGCATAAATGGCCAATCATCAGACCCACAGGGCTTTGCCCGTAGCTGTGTAGTTTTGGCCTTAAGGCAGATGTCTTGGTGCATTGCACATCTCATAGAAAATACCCAAACAACATTGGATTTTCCACAGCAGTGAAGCCATTATGAGAGAGCATTTCTCTGTGAGAGAGACATACAGTGTGCAGTCATTATGGGTAATGGTTAGTGAAGCAGGGGGGAAAAGGAAAATTCACTTTGATGCAAGCTACAGAAAGAAAAATCTCTGATACTCCCTGTGCTGGGCTAACATTAAAAAATACATGAGGCATGTAACTGCAGAATAATGATCTGAAATGTGTTTGGCTTAATCTGTTGATAAATAATTTGTGCATCGGACAGTGATACTAACGAATGGGTTTATACAGATTCAGGTGCAATGTCCTGTTTTCTTCTGCTCTACCGGTATGAACTTCTAAACAAAATAAAACTTGGGGTTTTGGCTTGTGTCAGAGTGACCTGATTTATCCACTGTGAAGAATGTTTATAGAAAGCATGGTATCACTCCTTTTAATATGGTTCTATAGTATCCAATTGCAATAGTCATCTCATCTCAAAGGACAACTGTCAGTGTCTACACTTGATACATATTTAATGTTTTGTCTATCGTTGTAGGCAATCTAGGCAGATCTAGTTGCCTTAAATTAAAAGGACCGTTTAATTTAAATAGCTTTTATAGTGTGAATATATATCATACAGAATATCTTTATAGACAGTAAATAGGGATTTTCAAGGAAATTTACAGGTTAATAAGGTTAATACTAAAATCCTCTAGATTTGGACAGCCAGTATCATACGGAACTCTATGCAAATAAACGATCCTTCATTGCAGTTAGTCATTTGCATAGGGTGTACCATAGTGATGTCACAAGTGCACATTATTTACTTAAATGCATACAGTAGTGTAAAAGTGACTACAACAATATGTAAAATATTTTAATGAACAGCATTCAATCTATAAACACAGTTTAAATAATGGGGCACTTTTATTCTTCTTTAGAAAAGGCTTTGGACACAGACAGAGCTCTAAAGATATTTATGACATTTCTGGAGGAAGGCAGGTATTTCAAATATTATACCTTTCAACGAATTACCAGTGTTTCTACTTTAACAGAGGTATATTTGGTTTTTATCTTGAAATAATTTAAGGTCTTTGGCTGCTCTTGACACAAATCTGCTGTCAGTTTTGTTCGAGGACCATCTGTAAGCTGACTGTGTGTTCACGCACTAAGAGGGGTTGTACGGAAGATATTCCGCTCCCAATGACAAAGGCTGACCTAATTTTGGCTTAGTGATGTTTGCAAAACTGACTCAAGGCAGAAACATCTGCTTCGATGTCCAATTTCTATAGCATTTCCCAGGCTAATAAAAAAAAATTGAGTAATGTAAAAAAAATCCTGTTAAAATGGCACAGGCATGTAATACATTTACGCACAGCCTGTGCTATTTATAGGATTCCTGATTAGCATCATCAGGATAAATATACTGTGTTTATTCCACAGTTTACCAAAGAAGACTTGAGTTTTGGTAGTGTAGATTTATAGACACATGCCAGCATATCTGTGATGTCCACAGTCATTATCCTGCACACCTGATCATCATGTCATAAGGACCACATATCAAATTCATGTGATTCATTGGGAAAATTCACACATGAACCACAGAGACTGCAAGGTCTGATTGTTAAGATCCTAAGCCACTGCCTGTTGGTAATAATACCTAGAATCTCCAGTTGAGAATTAGAGGGATCTCAGCTATGTGTATAGACCAGGGATGGGCAAAGTATCCATACGAGGACACCAGTGTCCATGGCAAGGTCTGTGCAGGTCCATAGACACAAAGTCCACTAAATATCCACCATGAGCAATGTTGTACCTACCCATGGTATAGACAAGTAATGGACATTGATGGACGTTGACATAAAGCAACATAAAATAAGTAAGTAAAGCCTGCACAGTGTCTGAAAGCCAAAAGTGCTTCAACAACAAGACTCCTTTAACCTGTGAAGGTCCTCTCTTAAAAATATGGTGCACATAATTACACATAGTTAGACTGAGTTTGCCTTGATACATGACACAAAGCATGCTGGAATATCATGTCCATGCTTAATACAATCATCAGTGCCATAAAGGAAGTTTCTGCATTTTGAACTGCATGGTTTGTGTAAATGTCTTCTCTGCTGACCCCTAAACTAACCCTTACCTTCCTGGTCTCCCCTGGGGCACATGTGAAGCCAACATGGCTACATTGAAAAGGTTTTGCTTCCATGGGGGCAACGAGGCAAGAACCCAAGGTTCAACCAATTCCCCTCTTTAGCTCATGGGACCGTTTAGGAATTCAGCTCATCTGCTTTGTGTGGAGGGAAGAAAGGAAATAAGAGAGCAATTGCTTATTGGTGTAGGTTATCCAAATGAATAACATTTATCAGGTAATAAAAATTGCTGGAGAATTGTTATCCCAAACTCTGACCAACCTCCCATACAATCCCAAAATATTCCAGGGAACTTGAAATGTATTCTTTCCCTTGACATAGTTGTGACATGAGAGTTTCCCACAGGCCCTTGCTCTGTAAATAAAACTGGTCATTCCATTAATAAATGATGAGTCATGAAATTAATAGATTTGAATACAGGACAGCTTCACATCTCAGAGGCAAAAATACTAGACATGCTCCCATCATTTCAAGAAATGTTTTAAAAACAACCGAAATTAAGCCCTAGTGTAAAGAGCAAAACACATAGTGATGCTTCCTGCTCGGGTGACCATTGTATTCAACATCCATCATTCACCACTCCATGGAAGAAAGCCCCTTCTAAACAGGCATACAATAACATCGGGGCTTCAAGGGTCCTCTCTGC
This sequence comes from Pelodytes ibericus, assembly GCA_036172795.1. Taxonomy (NCBI): domain Eukaryota; kingdom Metazoa; phylum Chordata; class Amphibia; order Anura; family Pelodytidae; genus Pelodytes; species Pelodytes ibericus. The sequence goes on from CM069862.1 coordinate 136,804,950, forward strand.
ACATGCTATGCAGCTTAAGGATGTCCTGTGCAGTTTGTGATTGAACTTCTTGTGAGTTTACATCACAGTTACTCGCTACCTTACACTGTAAGTCTGCATCGTTTGCATATTTTTTTTATTCTTGTACTGTGATGGGCTACTGAATAATCATTTTTCTACTTTTTCATATTTGAGCTGCCCTGGTCTCCTGAGTAATTCGCTATTGATGAACATATTAAGTGCTGTTTTAAGTGTATTTCTTGTCTTTGAATTCAATTAACATTGTATATTCCAAACAGAGAGCAGTCTTTTTATATTTCTCTGTTTCATATGTGATCAACACTATCAAGTTATTAATCCAAGAAGAAATCCTGGTTTAAGAGTATCATTTTGTAAAAATAGTTTTTTTTATCACTATTTATTTGAGTTAAATATAGTGCTCCAGACAATTAATAATTTAACTGGGATTGGGTGGACTTGATATTTAGCAAAATTATATCAGGACATGCTCTTTGCAACGTTGATTTGGAGTAATTCTTTATGTACGGTCTTCAATACCTAAATTTCTACAAAAATATAAAATATTGCCTGTCTTACCCTTATAAAGGTGGCACCTTTATTGAGTCTTTTCACTAAAATTTGAGAATAGCTCGAGGAGGTCGACTTTGGAGGTTGACTTTCATTTTGAGACTAAGTCAAATTCAGCACCTTAGTTTGACTTAGAGAGGGAAAAAAAACAGGTTCAAATCTTCCCCATTGAAAGTAACGGAAGCCAAAATGATTGAAGCTATTTTTGAGACTTGGGTGAGGGAAAAAAAGTGTTTAAATATAATAAAAAGGAGCGGTTCCAGTCATATCAGAGCAAGAGGGCCATGGCTTCTAAAATCTGTTTTTCATTGTTTTATATAGAAAGTTCCATCTCCCTGGCTCCTAAAAATAAGGAAGTTATATGGAAGGGTGAAAACAGCAGAGGCCGGGAGACAGTGGAACTCAAAATGTTCTCTGATTCGTGTGATAGACTTTTGTATTAAGCTTTCTATCTTCGTGGTAATTCTAGCTCGGGATTTATTGTTTGTCCGTGGAGTCGTCAACCCCGAGTAGCTGTTCCGGCTGACATCCATATTTGTTCTCGTACATATTGTATCTGCATCATTCTCATATAATTCTCAAATAATAATATGCAGCATGCATTTTATTATATGGCTTTTATTTCATCCAAATTTGAACAACCTTTGCACACCAACATTTTTCGCCCCCCTTCTTTAATAATGAAATAACTGTGGAATGGAAAATAGAAATTTGGGGGTTAAACAGCCCTATTCTTACACTTTCTGAAAAACATTCTGCTTGTACTGAAAGCAAGAAAAAGTAAAATACTTGGCACTCCATTTCAACGCGACCCGTTTATATCAACAAGCAACGTTTCAACACGCTAGGGTCTTTATCAGTTCTGAATACTGTACTGAAAGCAGTCACTGATAGAGATGCCGCCTTTTCTTCCAAAAAATACTGGCCATACTATTGGCTCCATAGTAAGCCAATGGGTGGCAACCTTAGTCAGCACTATCATATAGACTGGAAGATGAACATAACCACAGCCAATCCAAGCTACGACTGCAGTGTTTCCCTGGACAGAGAAAAGATTTATGATGTTAAAATAAAAATCTAAATATGTGTCCCATAGACAGAAAGAACAAGAGTTATAAAAAAAATATTATTATACCATTATATCAGGCTGCATGTCCAGGAGCTTTGCTGCAGCTTTGAAACTGATAACAAAGGAAAGAGGTTGAAGCAACAGAGAGAAGGGGGGTGAGTGATCTGCAACCAGCTAATTAGCAAATTCACATGAATATGTGGAACTCAGCATTAGGGCGAATGAAACTTTCCAAACACTGAATAAATTGTCTATTTTCGAAGCAGACTTTCAGCAAGCAAACCTGTTAAAGGTTAAATCAGTAACATTTTGATAATTTATTGGCAAGGAATGTAAGGAGATGACATCTGCAGCTTTGCACTCAATAGTTTATTTGTTTTCTATTTGACATATAGAGTATCTTACTTTTTCCTGTAGTTTTTTTCTCTTTAATATCCCATTTAAAGGTAGACATATACACAAGGCCACTTGTATAATTGAATATCAAGTAATGTAAAACAGGTAGGGATGGAGAGTAAGAGTCTTGGCTCGTTGAGCATCATGGGAGGTGTAGTCCACAGCAACTGGAGCTACCTATTCTTTGCCTATGGAATACATTCTACATGCTGAAAACCAGACCCCCAAAAAAGTGCATTTAAAACATTTGAAACCTGGTTAAAGTGCATGTCTTTTAACCCTCTAATTTTTCATGCATTCAATAGAAATAACACTGAAACGGTTCAAAGGACCTTTTCATTGCTCTTTAGTAAGAATCTGTGCATAAAAACTCTTTTTACTGAGATTATTCCAGCCCTGCCACAAAGAGCTAACAAGCGTCTTATATGTTAGTGGGAATCTGAACACCTGGACACTTTTCTGTGGTCAGCGACTCAGCAGGATGCTCTCGCTTCTCTAAGTCACTGACATATGGGCTGTTTGTTTTACAGAGAAACGGAAATCAATGAAGGGTGAACTCTCCTCTGTAGGATTACACCCACTCCTACTTTCATTAGCACTGGATTAGGGACGTCTAATTGGTAATCATTACATTTTCATTTCCTCATTTTTTTCTCATCCTCGAAGTGGTCAATTTTTGTTGTTTTTTTCTTAATTTTTTTATAGCTTATTTTTAATCATTTTTTTACACATCACATCACAGATGCAAAGTATTTTTTTCTGTTAACTGGAAGCACAAGTTCTAAAAATAAACGGTTATCCAGAGATTTGATACAGGTTTTATTTCATTTGTAAGTAAACAATTGCTACATTTTAATTATTTTGTGTTATTTTACCATGTTTTTTTTTTTTTCACCTATCTGGCTATGGGATACTTATGCCCTGCACTTTTCCTGAAAACCTTTCCTCAAACTCACCCACCAGTCCAGGTTTGCAGGATTCCATCTTGCCACACAGTTCACTCATTATGAATGATCTAGCTACAGTAATTGATAAAGCAATCTTGGCAGTTTAGGGTTAGCCTGAAAATCATGAGCCTGAAGATTCCCTTGAGGGATTTTAGACACTGGATTTGGGGAACTGTAGTTAGTGTGACCAACTACATCACCATGTTATTCAGAGATACTTATGAAAAATGGATATATACGCACAGACACAATCCAATTAATCAGTCAGAGTGGAGATCTCATAGGACCTACCATGATTAATTTATTGGATTGTGTCTGTGCGTATATGCATCCTACAGATTGCCAGGCTGCACTTTGCATGGTCTTTCATCAGGATGTGGAACAAATATGTGTCCCTGGAAATATGGCCAATGTTGGCAACTGTGCTGTGATAGGATGCCACCTTTGCAATAAGTCAGTTTGTGAAATTTCATCCCTGCTAGTGGTAGAATTGGAAAGTGGAAGCATTTCGGAACAGCAGCAACTAAACCATGAAGCAGAAGACCAGATAAAGTCATAGAGCGGGGTCATCAAGTGCAAAGGCATATAGTGCGTAAAACTCACCAATGCTCTGCTGATTCCATAGCTGAACAGTTCCAAACTCCCACTGGCATTAATATCAGCACAAAAATTGTGCGGTGGGAGCTTTATGGAATTGATTTCCATGGCCAATCAGCTCCATGCAAGCCTCACATCACCTAGAACAATGCCAAATGTCAGAATGAATGGTGTAAACTACTCCGCCACTGGACTCTGGAGCAGTGGAAATGTGTTCTGTGGAGTCTTCACTATTTTTGTATGTTTGAACATTACCTGCCTGACTGCATTGTGCGAACTATAATGTTTTGTTGAGAAGGGATAATGAAATGAGGCTATATTTCAGGGGTTGGGCTAGGCCTCTTACTTCCAGTGAAGGGAAATTGTAATCCTTCAGCATTCCAAGGACTATTCCATGCTCCCAACTTTCTGGGAATAGTTTTGGGAATAACCTTTTCCATACCAGCATGACTGTGCCCCAGTGCACAAAGCAAGGTCCATAAAGGCATGGTTGGATAAGTTTGGTGTGGAACAACCTGCACAGAGCCCTGACCTCAATCCCACTGAACACCTTTGGGATGAACTGGAATGGAGATTGCGAAGCAGGCCTTCTTTTCCAACATCAGTGCCTGACGTTACAAATGCTCTACTGGATGAATGGGAAAAACTTCCCACAGGAACGCTGCAAAAATCTTGTGTAAAGCCTTCCCAGAAGAGTGGAAGCTGTTATACCTGCAAAGAGACTACCAGATACAAATAAATGTCAATGTATTTAGAATGTAATGTCATAAAATTCCCTTGTGTCCATATAGTGTGGTTTTATTATGACCTCTCCAGGCCTTTTTTTTTCTCATAGGCCTCTTTTGCTTCAGATGTAGGAAAAGGGTGGCCACATCACTAATTTATTCAGGGCCCTTTGGATAAATATATACTCTAGGCCTGTTTGCAGTAAAATTGATATCATTCCTTATTTTAGCTTTTGCAGCTCTGATGTATGTTTCATGAGAGTTCCTGAATAAAAGGACAATGTGTTCACCCAACTCTGATGGGGTGAATGAAGAGAATAATACAATATGTAGTAGTAGTGTAGTGTAGCAGGTTAACCGGCTCTACTCCTACGTAATAGGGTGACCAGGGCAGAAAAAAGTAAATGTATGCTGTCTGCAGTTGTTATTGTGTGCACTGCAGTTGTTATTTTATGCAGTGCAGTCCTTTTTCAAAAGCGTCCCTGAATAACCCATCAAGGTGGTCACCCTACTACCTACTTTATTAGATTCTGAGCATTAAACATTGCTCTGAGGACTGCTTATACCAGCGACACAGTGTGTATTCATGACAGGAGAACTATGGCATCCACCCAGTCAGTAAATTGTTGGCTTGATGTCAATGTTAACTCTCTGGAAGAAACAGCATGGCCATTATATTTTTGCTGAAAATGTGGCAAACCTAGTCCGAAGAAATACACCAATTTAAGAAGAAGAGGATCCCTTAGAGAAAGCCGAAATGACAAATGCATTTTTTAATAAGTGCTGGCTTTAATAAACGATTATAACATTATGTAAATTGTACAGAACAGAGTCTAGTTCTCTGAGTGCTTGTATGCTTTAAAATAGAATTACAAAAAATATAAAGCGTGACAAAGAGAAAAGTTAAAAAACAACAAATATTAAGACCCAAGTACAAATGGATGTCAGAAACAAGTAATGAAGGCTGAGTAGCAGGGCAGGATTTGGTTTTTTAAACCTCTCGTATTGGGGAAAAGTGGTTGTATCTTATGGCACATGGTTACTTCTGCAAGAAAGATAGAAAAAGTGCGTGTCTTGTATACAAACTGACACATTGTGCATGTAGCAATCATAGTGGCCCTTTCTCTGCCTACGCCAATGTATGTACACCAAATGTTAAAGAAAAGTTAGTAACACATCCACCTATTTTTGGGATGTGCCGTCCCAACGCTTTTATATAAAAAGGGCACAGGTATCAATCTGAAAAGACAGTCTTAGTCACATAAAAGTGTCTGGATGTGTTAAAAAAAAAAAAAAAGATCTATACTGTGTTAGCATAATTGCAAAGAATTAACAAGGTGATGTCATAGAGAAGAGAAACCACAGGCACATTTAATAGAAATGTTTTCTATTATTTTATTTTATACAGCAGCCTGCATTTTGCTACCACCGTGTATAGACCAATTGTGATATTTTTTTTATTCTCTATATTCATAGAATGAACAATATTTTGGACTCTCTATAAATCATACCAAAAACTTGCAGTTTAGACATAGTGCTCAAACACTAAATATTTGTGCATTTTCATATCATCAAACAATGACTGAACTTATTTATTACTAGTCTGCTACTGTTGTAGATAAGGTTTATGAATCTAGAGTTTTAATTTCCAATATAAGTAGTAAGATCAAGTAAAAAACATGTATTAACCATATTAACCATAGGGAACTCCATTAACTGTGAGTGACGTATTCCTAATATTTGGACATCTAAATGTCTTTTAAAATCAAAGCCAAAGCAGAAATTTCCAATTAAATCTGCCAATTTTCATCTCTATGTCCTCAATGTATGCAGCGCACAGGACAGACGTTCCACCCCATTACTGCTGCCAATACCACGCTGGTCCAAAAGGAACCAACTTGGCCTGTGTTTTCCCTTTCCAAATAAAGAACAGACCTGCCCCCCCATCTGTTCACATTGCGCAATGTCCAGATATTTGTTGCTGCAGATGATTGCCTGGGCATATTGCGTGTTCTATGCTATGCTTTGTGAAATAGTCTTTTACAGTGACCATGCCTCCAGAATGTCTTGGAAAGTTAAAAAAAAATCCCAAATGTATTATGCTGGCTAGCTTGCTGTTAAAAAGGTGTAATATACCATTGGCATGGAGGCGTTAACCCTTACTAAACCGACGAGTAAGTCACAAACATATGCAATGAAAATAATGGCCACTTTGCAATGCATTGTGGGTGTATGCACAACCAAATCACCTGCACAGAACAAATTTTATATCAGTATATATTTTGCCGCCTTATCTTATTAAGAATTAACACACTGACAGATATAAATCATTAACTGTCTGGTTGTGATTTGAAGGCTGTATTTTGTGTAGTATTGTTCCAATTTTTTGCCTTAAAATTTACTGTAAGCAAACAAAAAAAAACAAAAAAGGTGAAAATCTGGTTGTATAACAAAAAGAAAAAAAAGTCAGTCTGTTATTTATTTAAACAGAAGATGCTTGTTGTAATTAGTATATTCTGTTTTTAACTTATTAAAATTAGAGGCAGCTTGCAGCGTCCACAGAGAAATCATTGTTATAAATAATGACTGGGATATTATATTATTATTCTTTTTTTTCTTTTGCAAAATCTCTTCTCTGCCTAAGGATGTTTGACTGTAATGACTAATAGTTGTGCAGTAAGAAAAAAAACTGCTTTACTATTAAAATACACAGAGTTTATGAGTGTATGTGTATATATATATATATATATATATATATATATATATATATATATATATATATATATATACAAATCCAAAAGGGAATGCACTCACCTAAACTAGCATATATTATAAGGGGTGCTGCTGAGACCAAATATTGATACAAAATCCAAAGATCAGCGCACTCACCTCAAATATATATATATATAGTAAATTAAAGGTAAATCGTTGGAGTGTTTCTGCATTACCCAGAAGGCAGGCTTATGTTTCCTGAGCTTTAATATAACAATGTAAAGTATCATATTGGTAATTAAAGGTACACTGTCATGAACATTTCTATTTTCCTATTTAAGCACATGAAATATTGCAATATAGGGGAAATGTGCACTACCTGCAATGCATGTTGGGAGTGTGCACTACCTGCGCTGGTAGAAACTTCTGGGCCTGGCTCTTAGTGCAGGCACAACCTATTTTTTTAAAAAAACAAAACCTAAATTAACTTTTCCATCAACTTTTCCCCAGGAGAAACAAAAAGTAAGCACTGCAAAATTGAAAAAGAAAATATTAGTTTTTTAAAATGTCATCATTAATATGCATTAATTAGTTGAATTGTTTTTTGTTCATGCTGAAGTTCTCCTTCAAGAAAATAGTATCTCAGCTTGAGGTCAAGAGTGAGGAGAAAGTTGCCTACATTAACTGTCCAGGTGCCAAAGAGGGGCATTGCAGAGTGGGTTCAGAGCTGCAGTGAAACAGTTAATAGAGACATAAAACAGAGCGATGGTTCGAGCTGCCAATGGATTTCTATCCTCTACCAGAGTTTATGATAAAATAAATATGTTCACCAACATGTTTTCTTGAACAGTAAACATATGACAGTTCTTGAAAACAGACAAATGCTGATTACTTAACCAATTCACTGCTAGCAAAGACATACAAACAGTATCCATTTTGGTAGTTTAATACTTACACATGCCATGAGATCTCCAGGTTTTCCTGTTCTACTACTCTCATCATGCTCAGTTGGAATCAGCAAACATTCAAATTCTTGAATTGTACAAATATGGCAGTTACTGTCATGTATGAAACAATATCAGAGCAAGAGATGAGGTTACACTGGGTTGTTGGTGTAGGCATATGGGGGAGCCTGTTTCTTTTTTTACAGAACAAATAGATGAAAACAGAGTTTTAAAAGCTGCTCTTAAAAATTTCCTTCCCTCCAACTCACTTTCCCCTTCAATTTGGCTTTTTGATAATTATGTAAAGCAATTTTCTGGAGAAAAACACTAAGAGGAAATTTGAGATTGAAGAGCAGTAGATACCTGGTATACATATGCAGTGGATGGAGTAAAAAATAACATTTAAAATTACATTAACATTTATTTATATAACGCAAAAAAATGACGTAGCACATGATACAGAGCATAGAAGGGAACTACATACTAAGTTAGACAAACTAGAACAGACTGGTACATGAGGGAGAGAGCCCTGCTCGCAAGCTTATCTAGAGGGAATGGGATACATAAAACCCATAAGGGAGTGAAGAGGACAGAGGGAAGGTAGTGGTAGTAACAGTAATGTGGGTGGTTGGCCAAAGATTAATTGTGTATGCTCTAGCTGGATGAGTTGTGAGCTACCGGATACTAACGGAGATTGAGGGCAGCGAGAGCTAGGTGGGATTAGCTAGGGTTAATTAACATATATTCTTGTGGGATGGGTAATAAGCTTCTTTAAAGAGATGAGTTTTGAGGGACTTTATGAAGTTTGAGAAGGAGGGAAAGAGACGGATGCTCTGCGGAAGAGAGTTCCAGAGAGAGGGGGCAGCTCGGGTGAAATCTTGCAGGCGTGAGTGGAAAGAGGTGATGAGGAATTCTAAATCACCTGGTATATATACATAAGGTTGTCTTGAAGGGTAAAAATATAAGATTTCAGCTGCAAAAAGGGTTTCTTATTTGCTGTCAAAATGTATGAAACCAGAAATCCTTTGATTTCCTGACTAAAAAAATTCATACTTAAACCACAAGATTCCTGCTTACGTCTAACAAACAGCCTTCCTCAAACAAGTGTTGTAGTTTCCCTTTCATGACTTACACCCAGCATTCTCTAAGTTACAATGCATCCATTATTGTTTAATTGTATTTGCACAGTTGCAAACAGTCTCGGGTTTGCCTGACCAGTCCCAGTTTTTCGTTTTCAGCACACATGTTGCTTTCTGTGGGGTAAAAATGTTTAACCAATAACTTTAGCAGATATTAAGGCTACAAAATGGATGCAGATGAATTAATGTTGCAGGTTGACGCAGTCACATGACCCCCCCGCTCCTTCTATGTTCCAAAACAATATAATAGGCATGATCCACTCATAACTTGATTTTGAAAATTCTAAGCATACACCCATGAATTAAGTTAACCATCCCCAGTTCTTAAATTAAAAATAATGGCAAAAGCACTGAGCATGCCACACTTTGTGCACTGTGTCCCTAAACCCCTACATAACAGCATATAGGGACATATTCAAATGGAAATATATATGTTCTAAATGTCTGTGGTGTTTCCTGCTCATGACATAACCTTTTGGCTTGATATACAAATTACACATTTCCATTGAAAAGTAGTTAATTTGCATCTCAAGCCACAGGTCATTGATTTTACTCTTAATTCATGCATTTGCAAGCAATTCTGCTAACACAATGTATAGATCATATTGACATTTAAATACAAAACAAACAAAAAAAATACATTGGTTGTGTTTGTTATGCACAAGTTTTCTCAATTTTGGTTTTGTTCAGGTCCTTTATAATAGCTCTCAGATAACCATAGCCAAAAAGGTGCTGGGCATGCTATTATTTCAACAGTCCAAAAACGATTTGCTCATGTAAAACTGAACTGTTTAACCAAAACAGAGGACAAAAGGTTATTTGAAAAAGCAGCCCTCTTTGTCAGACAAAGAACAGAAATGGGAAAAGTTTGTATCCACAGATTTATGTAACAAAACATCTTTCCACTTCACCATAAGATAATAAACAAAGACATATTTTTGCACATCTTTTTTTTTAAATACAGCTGATAATATAATAAATAAGCATGCATTCCCTTTATAATTAACATTTTGTTCAGCAAAATGTTGCCAGTATAATTTTTTTGGTTGTCAATAACAGATCTGAATATATTGGCACTGAATCATGTAGGAATAGATATACTAAAAGGTTTTTCAAATATATCTCTGTGAAAAAACATTTGAACAAAAACCGAAGGGTGCAATCTATGCATAGGGAAAAGTGAACAACCAGACAAAATGTGGGTAATTGTATGGGGTTCATATTTTGAACATATCCAAACATGGACGCTTTATTTGGAATGATCCCGGGTATGTGGCCTGGACCTGAGTTAGTGTATGTAAACGAATATGATTTAGCATACTAGAAGTACAAAAGGCAATCTTGGTGCAAAGTTCTAAAACTGAAGCAATCCGCAGGAACATCCCATTGGATTCCATGGTGATGGCTCCACTTTTAGAACTTTGCCCATAACCCTGCTTCCTGTCTCACTTTAAGCAAGTCTCAGATTCAGATTTTCTATCCTGATTCCACTCTTCAGTGTCCTGGACTTCGAGGAATGAATACTCGTTTTTTGATACAGTGTTAGCATGCATGCATGGCAATGCTGCTGCTCCCTCTCCCAACCCACATCCCTATCATTCTGCATTGCAGTGAGGCATGTTGGGAGGTATGCTTTTCCCATGAACTCACTTTTAAGCATAAGGCTCATTGTACACTGAGTAACATGGACTTCAATGGCATGGACCTTTCTTTACCTACTCTCATACTCAATCCACTTAATGAATTACTGAGAGTGGATACATCCTCTACTGATGGCCTATAGGGGAGCATGGGATGTAATTCTCCAACAGTTGGAAGGCCATAGTTTGACACACCTGCTCTAGGCAGCAACCCAAACGCATTGGGAAGTCTACCCTGTGGGTCCATTAATCTGTACATAAAATACCATTTTTACAACACATGTTAAAAAAATATTCCTTTGACACAACACAGCTGTACAGCATTTCAAAAATGTTCTTCCTTTATCTTACAAATGAAATATTGGCATGCCCCAACTGCACATGCATGAATATGGTGTTATTTAGAGTATTGTGGTTGTTAGATACCCATTTGGCATACATTCTAGAAACCACATCCGTTTAACTGAGAGATTACAATTTTTAGATTTTCCTCAACCTCCCTTCAAAATAGGAGTTAACGTACAAATATAATAATGCAGCATCTCCTTCCTCCTTCACTCATCAGTCTGCCAGCTACATTCATGTGTTCTCTGTTTTACAGCTGACACTATACAAATTAGAGGAGCAATCATCAAGACTTGATGGGGAATGATCAAACACTTTGAGCTGTGCAGAATTCTCTATATAAATATACAAAACCTCCAACCATGTGTGACCAGAAAGCCACAAGTTAAAATATTAACATATGGTATCCTGTCCCCCTTATCCTTCAAAAACAGATTCTACAAGCCCAAGACATCAGACTGGGTTACTGAGCATATTCTTGATTGATAAATTGTCACTGGTTTCCAAAATTGGTATTGGAAGGGGCTCACTGTAAACAAATCAGAAACAGGAGAAATTCAAGATTACATAATGTTGCTCCATTTTTAACAGATTAGTCTCCACTTGAAACCCACTATTTCCATATCCCCCAAACCCAGTTCACAAAGCCCCCATCCTCAATTATACAGATTTTCAATAAATCCTTAAAAATGCACAGATCTCTCATTAAAGGGGGCACACAAAATCAAAAGGAAAATAAAAAATATTGCATGCTTCATAGCTGGTTCTATTTTCTTTGGTGCTTCATTCTCTAATATGCATAGGATTTTTTTTTTTCTATTTGCGCATGCAGGTGAATAGACATAGTCCAACCCTTGCCTGATGCAAATTCAGGACTATGGTCCATTAAGCACATGCCTAGTGCATCACTGATTGAAAATAATGGAGGAAAATGTTGCCATGAGTGGATAGGATGTCATATACCTCTCCACAGAGATCCATGGAGACATCCAATGAGCAATTCTATGCATACAAGTCTTCTAATTATTTTTCAAGAGGTACTGGCACATGCCCCTTTTCAGGATTAGTCTCCTGCAAGATAACTGTCAAGTATTGCCATAACAAAGCAAAAAAAAAATATATATATACACACACACACACACCTTGGCTCCACTGCACTCCACAGACTCAAAAATCAATTAGTACCTCTGTGCTATAGGCCCCACATCAACAAATGACAAAGAAAGAACAATCATGGGATTTGGATGAAGTTAAAAAAGGAAGTTTTTATTAACAGGTAAAAGCAAAATCTAAAACCCTAGAAAAAAAAAGTCCCTTTAAACATGGCATAAGCCCTCCCAAACAGAGAACCTCCCACTGGAAGTGACATGCCAAAATATCCAGCATTACAAAAAGCTGAATTAGCAAAAAGAAAAAGATTTGTAAAAAAAAAAAAAAAAAAAAAGAATTGTGCAAAACAAATATGTAAAAAAAAAAAAAAGGATGAATAATGTGTAAATTATAAAAACATTTTTATTAAAAAAAAAATATTGGCCAGTCAATGTATAAAAAAACGAATATACTCATCAAGGTGTATAATCATATAAACGAATATAATAGAGCTGTTATAGTCACATCACATACACACAATATAGAAGAAAAAAAAATATATATATATATACACACACATATATTATAAAAACAAGAAAGAAAAAAGCAAGGCTTCACTATATTAAAATAACTTTCTAATAATAGGTGTAACCTGCACCTATAGTTACAAACATATGTCAAAAAACAAAGCCAAACATGTCAAGGCATCTGCATTAGAATGATTTTTTCCTGGAAAATAAAACTTATTATCCACATGAAAAAACCACAATTAGCAGAAAAAATATGTCTCATATTTACAAAGCATCTATCAATCTTGAAGTGGACTTCTTAACGGGTCTCTAAAAAGCAAGATAGAGGTAGATTTTAAATGAGACCCCGCAGGGCGACAGTGTCCAGAGTTAGGACCCAAAAGGCTTCTCTTCTCAGGACTAATTGTGACCAATTAGCACTCCTCCGTGAAGAAGGACAACTAATGTTTAGCCTCAAAGAGGTGTTTAGCCACTGGTTTATTTGTTGCTTCATCACAATACACTGCGTACATGACAGAGCTATGTACTCCTATACAACCAGGAACGGTTAAATCAGACTGGTCAATATAAACCATCCCACATGGGTATGAGATCTTATAGATTACACGATCCATCAATCAGGTTATTCTGTGTTATTTTGGATTTGCTTATGTGGATGTCAAAAACTTGTTCCAGGAGTGATGTGGCCACATGTAAGACATCCTAAACCACAAAATGGTCCGCCAGGGATTTCAAAATTACTAGGCGTATAGGATTCAATGAAGTCTGTCGTCATCAGAAAAATCATTGTTTGTGCCTTAAAAATATCGGGGTTCTCAAGACCACTCCGATAGACTCTGACCCCAAGTCGCACTTCAGAATTATTTCTCACAACCATCAGGTATTGAGATGGGGTACCGACTCATTTCATTTCAGAGGATGAAAACTGCCAGCCAATAGTATTTCTATCAGTTTCCATGAGGTACAGGATATGGCCAAGTTTGCTCTGAGACTATTTTTTTGAAATAGTGTTTTTTTTTTTTTTTCTTCATGTGGATAACAAAAAACAAAAATTCAGGCACAATCATTCTAATGTAGATGCCTTGAAATATGCTTGCAACTATAGGTGCAAATTACTTATTTTTCCAGGGTTTATTTTATTTTTTTTAAAAGGCGTTTTGTTCCCCTCTTGTATGTATGGGGTGTGAATATAACCCCTATGTCCTATCTTTTTTTATATGTTTGTTTAGGTGGCTTGTGTAGATTGATAGACATGTTTTCATAAATAAAAAAAATTCACACGTGTTTCAGATATAAATCAGTTTATGCTTTTTTTTTTTTTTTTTTTTTTTAAATGCTGATATTTTGGCACATCACTTGCAGTGGGAAGGCTTATGCATGGGGATGACCTGTATTTGAGGGGGTTATTTTTTTTTAATTTTTTTGCAAGGTGTCTTAGGAAGTCTACAGTTTAGACCAAAATGTAAATTTTGCCTTTACCTGCTAATAAAAACGACATTTTTTTAACTTTATCCAAATCCTGTGAGTGCTCTTTCTTGGTTATGTATTATATGATATTAGTAATGAGTGGTTGATTAAGTAGTGCAGGTGAATGTTTCAGAGTGACAAATTCAACTTCTTATGCTGGTAGGAAGAAATCATAGTATGTTGATTTGAGGAACATTGTACCAAAACAAAGTTATGGAGGTGACAGAATAAAAAAAAAACAACCAGCATTTAAAATTTAGAATTACTAAATTATTTATAAGTTTGACCAAATTAATGGTAGAGATTAAAGTGAATATTTATTTTACACAGACTGCATACATATATACCGTTTGTATGTAGTGCAAAAGGATGCCTGCCGTTCCAGCTCTGTCAAATACTGGGGGGGGAACACAAAAAAACACAACACATTCTTGGAGTAGAAATCATAACTGTATTTATCTATGTAAATTCATATACAGCAACAGAATATTACCTCCCCCCCATCTGGCAGCAGATGTCCAACTGGCAGCTGCATCCTTATTGGTGGTCTGCAGCTGGATACCACATGCTATATGTTAGGAGCTATCCAATTGGAGACTATGCCACACACCTTCAGCATCATGGATTCAATAGCTCCTATGTTATTTATACAGTGGTAGTGCTATCTTATAAGCAGCATAATAGGAGTTCTTACACCTCCCCCCCCCCCCCCCCCAGGGGAGGGGATGAAAAACACAAATTGAATATAAAAAAGTCTGAAGAAAAAAAGTGAGTTCCAGAGAATAAGTTTTATTATAGGCTTATAATACACGACAGTTTAAAATTTGGAAATTTACAAATATGTAAAAAGAACCTCTAATAAAAACACAAGTCATGATACAGCATTCATTCAGCTTAACCCTTTGAATGCCAGGGGGTTATCAAAAACGTACCAGCTGGCAAACAGAACGTTAAAAAAAAACCTACCCAGCCCTTTTCCATGCAAATTTACACACAACTATTGCTTTTTGTCAAGGTTATAAAAATATTTAACCTTTAGTGCCACAATTGTTAAATACCCGAGCATGTCTGTGTACAATTACTAAAATTTATCAACCATCCCATAACCTTACAAAAAAAAAAAAGTTTCACCATTATGTACAAGAAAAAAAAAAAATCCCATAAATTACATATAAATAAATATGTACATTCAGAAAGTTTCCCTTAACCCAGTTCAGTTCTGAGGGGTTTGCAGTGGATCGCTGCAAGCTACAACCCTCCTTTGAAGGAGTTAAATCACACAAATCCTGTAGGATTTCATCAATGGGTATTGATAGTTAACCCAGAGGATTAAGTCTGCATATAAAAGAATTAAGGAAATAGGGACAGATCTATAACCAGACAGGATTATAATAATGATGACTACTGTAACATCTGTGTGTTGCCATATAGTTAATACATAGGGGAAACATCCATCCATAGCTCACCACATATGGGGAGGATCAGCAGCAGAGACTTCAGAGCATTAAAGGGCTTTTAGATGAAATTGCACAGAAGTTCAAATACATACATTACTTGCCATATACACAATTTTAAGAAGCCATGCTTTTTAGGCAGACCAGATAAACAAGTAGGGCTTAAAGAACAAACAATTAAAGCAAAAGCTGTAACTTTTTAGTCATGTGTATAGATCAGCATATAGCCGTACCATGGACAGCATCAATGCACACAAACCAACAATAGCAGCCCATTTCACATAAAATGCCAGCTTCATAGGAGCAGTCAACTAAAATATCTAGAAAATTAACATATTTGAACTTCTTTAAAACCTGCTCATTCTATAAAACAAAATACATTGGGGTATACAGATCATTCCTGGCGAAAAGTTCTCAAAGTGATCTAAATCAACAGGAACAGTTTCCATAGTGACCAAAACACTAAGAAAATTCGCCCACAATTGACCTTTATACATAACCCTAAGGGACTGTATAAAACCAACATTTGGGACTGAAATTATCCTGTTCTCTGAAACAAAGAGGATGTCAATTACCTGGCTTTCTAGTCTATGGTGCTAAAATTTTAGTCTCTGAGCAAGTTCTGGTCAACGCCATTTGTTTATTTTTTAAAAAAATTTAATAAAAAGAACTATTGCGATTACACCTTGAGAAACCTATAAAAGGAGAATCAAGTGCCAACAGTTCTCAATCTATGTATCACCTTAGAAGTAAAGTCACTACAGTGGCTTCTTGGGAAAGGATTGGGATTAATTTGGTCCACCAAACCTCATCTTGGTAAACATTAAGTGTAGTTAAGTTAAAATCTTGCTCAATTTGCAGAAAATAGAAAAGAAAAAATTATATAAATAAAAAGAACCACCTGGGACACAGGTCAATTGTGCAGTTAAAAGAAAACCCATCAATATATTGCATCCACAGTTTGGTGGAAGAAAGAAAATGTTGTGCAATTTGTTTTACCTGGCAGGTATGTGCAGGTGAGAGACATCCGCTCATCCCATATCTTAAACAATATACACAAAATAAAAAAAAAAATAAAAACCCTACAAAGTTACTAGGCATGTAAAAAGGGCAAGTTATAGTTATGTAAAAAAAAAAAAAAAAGATTTAAAAGCAATGCAAAAGGTGGAACATCTGTTCAGATAATTCTAGTAAAATTAAAGTTGTTCAACCCAGTTGACAGATTGTCCGTTTCATAATACCAGATTGGAGACTCTCAAATTGAGCCAAGTAACAACATTGCATAATATATATATATATATATAGAAATAAAAATAAAAAAACACATCTATGCTGGATCATTTCATATGTATATTAGGTGTAGGAATAAGATAATTCATGTAGCCTACTCCCACTTAAAAAGTATCAGTAATCAAAAATGTATATTTTACACAACTGGTTGGAAGTCAGATGGATAATTTGGCAAGGATGTGTGTGATAAGGAAGAGACTTGAAGACAAACTCAGTGGTATTCTTCCAGGTAAGAAGTAGGATTCCACATCTTGAAACAGATACAGGGCAGTGACTACAGAGCCTGGACCATACCACTGCCCCATGAGAGAGTAGTTGGTTGGGGAGGGAGTGAATAATCCTGGACAGTTCATGGGTCTATCGCTCAAAATGTTGAGTTGGAGGGACAAACTGTTCAAATCTCATGAACCTCTTAAAAACAGAAAATAAAAAAAATAAAAAATAAAGTTCGTTTAAAAAAAAAGTCCAGAAATGCAATTTCATTTTCTGTGCTTGTCCATCTTCTCTAGACTTTTGTTGTTGTCCCCTGGACTCTGGTCTCCAGCATTCATATACATTTTGTCAGCAATCTTTAATGCTTCATTCAAGTAATTTTGAACTGATGTCATGGCAGCACAAATGGCTGCACTTCCAAAACCATGAGTTATGAGGCTGAAGTGTGCTAAACAACCCTGGATTCCAGGTTCCAATATAGGATTGGGTCTTGCGTTTCCAATTGGGGTTCTGTCTTGGGTTAGGAGGTCTGTGAATTCTTTGCAGATTTGTCTGGAAATAGAAATATAAAAAAATTAAAACATTAGTACCAGATTTTAGAGAAAATTCAAACTAATAGTCAGAGGTAAAAATAAAGTGTTCAACAACTTTGACATTAAAATAACTTTATACATGAAGGATATGCACAAGCCTCAGCAAATCGCCCTGTGGTGTCTAATAGTTTGAACACAAGGGGTGTGCCATTTTAAACCTTAAAGGCTAAAACCCCTTTTTCCTTAAGATATTTGCCTATAGGCACAGTGCCATATTGATACTAATCCAGTAGTGGGTTCATGCCTAGCATGGATGTCCCATAAGTGATATTTGGCATGTATTTACTATATATGGCTGTTCCTGCGGAGGATTAGCCACATTATATGCGCAAAACAATGAGAAGCATTGTTTCTCTAGAACTGGAATCCTGTAAGGCTATGCGCAGACAAAAAAAAAAAAAGTTAATTATGCTGAGGAGAGATCATTAGGCCTAGGCATTCTAAAAGCCTCATTAGAAACCAGGATCCCATTCAGTTGTATTATGCTGACAATTCTCTCTAGGCTTCTGCACCATTGACCAATTTTAAAATTCATTAAGCACTCATCCCTGTACAGATTAAACCAGCTATAGGAAGCCGTTTGATTTTCAAAGATCTGGGTATGCGTGTGAAGCGTACACCTAGAGTCAGATTACTACCTGCAAAACCACAAGAACTTTGATAATTTGTAACCCTTCACACAAGCTTTAGTTTGGTCATGTTAAAGTATGAATAGAGCAGATGAGATTTTTTTTGTTTAGAAAAAGCCAGGCAATGCTTAAATTATACAATTTAGTTTTATATACCTTATAGATACTACTAGTATATGACTATATTTCTTCAGAATTCCCCCTCCATGTTCAACTGTAAATATGATCTTTAGGGAGGGGAAAGAATCAAGTAGTAATGGTTTGCTACATTAATAGTTTTATACCACCACCACCAGATGACACTGATCTTGGTACAGACTAAAGTGGATTTACACGAAGAACTCTGTGGAGACGTCTGGTAAATTTCATTTTAACTAGTTCACCCCCTTAAAGAGGCGAGTTGAGTAATTTAAAGCTCAGTGATGAGAGATATGGAGATTCTATGGCAGAGAGTCCTAGAAACACATAGTAATTTGAGAAAAGGTGTTGTAGGAGTCAATCAGAGGAGGGTCTAAGGTCATGAGAAGGACAGACTGCCTAGTACTTGGTAACTAGGATGGCAACATATGGGGGCTGGGGAAACATTATAGAAATCATACTGCATATATTGTAGTAGAGAGTCAAGTCACAGTAGTTTAGAAAAGCGTGTACTCAGGCTTATGAAACCTCTTTGATCAGTAAGGAGTAGATTATGAAAGATTATATGCCTTCCTTTAGGCATAACTGGCAATTTGTTTAATCAGTTTTGGAAATTGTGACTTTAACATCAAGAAACTCTTTATATACCATCCATCACCCATGAGCAGAGTCTAACCATCTATAGAAGAAGGTATCTATATGCAGGATGGGTCATGCAAGGTTTACAGTAAGTCAGCTTCCGGTCATGCTTTTCGATTATACAACTACACAAAGTTTGTAAAGTTGTTTTTTTTCTGTTGTTGTTTGTATTGCAGACATTGCATACTTACTTCGCAGCAAGGAGCATGTTCTTGCGGTTACCCATCTCATTGCGTTCCATGTGTGGCCGGCTTAAATACTCTGCTATTGCTTTAGAGGGGAATTCGGTTTCACATACATATCCAAAGTCACGAGCAAGATGAACCGCTTCACCTGTGAAATAAGATTAAAATGGGTTACCATTTGACTTTTTTTTTTTTTTTTTAACTCGTTTGTCTAGATCAGACTAATATCCCTTCAGGCAGTTGAAAGGCCATGCTTACAAAATCGGAGTAGTTCTAACAGCTTGCAATTGGTTCACAAAAAAAAAAAAAGTTTATATTACATATTCAATTTGGGAAGAAGAAGAAAATTCTCACCTGGCACACATTCAGTGCAATAAAATATTTATTGGAAGAGGGAGTGTTGTGGGATTTAAGTAAATTTGGATTCCGATCAAAAGCCAAGTTGCTTAAGAATGGATTTCCAGCCACACCAAGGTCTTCCCAAACATGACAAACTGGAGAAAGATCAGGCATTTGGTAATTGTTAGAATGGGAGGGGTAAAATATCTATGTCTGCCAATAGCAGTTATAACTTTTTGTGGGATTTTTTTTTTTTGGGGCACAATTTCTTCCAAACACTTATTTTGGTATTAAATTCAATGCTTTAGATATCCTTGCCTCACCTATCATGGGTATGGTATACAGAAGAAATTTGAACAAGGTAGCCAGAGTGGACAGAATATTTCAAAGTGTTTTCTACACACTTTGAAAAACTTTAACGTTTTGTAAGAAAAACCAATATGTGGTCTGGTGTCCTGGAATTAAATGAAATCATTAACCTCTAAATAATGGGAGCAATTTGGCTACTTCTTGATCTATAAAATTGTTGTGGCTTTTAGTGCCAGAAGTGTGATGTGACTAGGAGACACCTTCAAAAATCCAGAGTTGACTATATACACACACTAGATAGTTGAACGCTTACCTTCCACTAATGAGGTAAGTAGAGTAACGTTGGCTGCTTTTCGCCTTCCTGCTGGGAGGTTCAGACCAATTTTCTCAAGTTTTTCACGCAACGATCTTCCTCCATTTTTCGATTTTGCACTGTAATAAAAAGATTGCAGCTTTTTAAAAAAAAAGACATTTAATCATTATAGGGTACATCCAGGGGTGCCACCTGGCCAATAACAAAATGGCTTATTTTTTATTTTTTTTTACACACTTTGACAACTTTAAAAAAAAAAAAAAAAAAGTAGTAAGGTTTTGTAAGAAAAAAAACCACAACATTTATTGTTAGGTTTTGTAATGAAAGTTTTAGAACGTCATAATGACAAACCAAACTTGGAAATTCATTCTGGACAGAGTTACTATCCAAGCAATTACTTTTAAGCTTCTCTGGAAAGCCAAAGGGCAATAGAGAGTAAAAGGGTTTTGTACAATCAATTTGCCAAAATAGTGTTCCATACATAAAAACCATGACTGGTTCCACATCAACCTCAGCATCTCAATTCTTAAAAACTTACCGCCTCAAAACTCCTCCAAGCAGGGATGCGTTCAAGCATTCAGGGGGAGAGAGTCTACGCTGAACTTCAGCTACTGTAACTTTGTATTTTGAAGTTGAACTCAAAAGTGAAAGTCGTCCAGGCACCGAGCAGAACACTTCATTTGGGTTGATCACCATTCCCAGAAGACCTTCCTTCTGATAAGGCATATTTATGGTGTTTTTGCCAAGGGAGATAGGACCTGTTGTAATAAAGGAATTATGTAACATCAGGATTATTTTTAGGTTCATCATTCAAAACAAATGACAGGCCAGTAGAGAACATCAGCCTACATTACAGACCTATCCTTAGAAGGCCAAATGTTTGTATTAGGATCATCAATGCACATGTTGTAAACCACAAATTTTATAAAACAGGGTTCAAGGTGGAGAAAAAAAAAATCCTAAATCTCCATAAATTATATGATTTAACAAGTAAAATAAGCCAAGCGGAATAACATGGTACCCATTTCAATTGGACATCTCAAGGGAAAACTAGCAAAGGAGAATTAAAAATTAGAAACAAAAAAAAAAAAAAAAATAAGTTATCCGTAATAAAATGTACACACTGGGGATAAATAGTCAAAGAATGCAGAAAGTGCAAGCGTTTCATCTAAAACCCCATTATAGTCATCAAGGATCAGTTAATTAAAAGGCACCACATAAAAAAAAAAAAAAAAAGGCCCGCTATTTTAGCCCAGTGAGCACATGGTGAAGAACTACAGCTATATTTACATAGAATGGTGAGATTGTAGGGTTTAAGGGGTTTTCCAGGATCTGGTTTGTAGAGTTATTTCATGACAGACTATTAGAACTCTAAACAGTACTCCATTCCAGCTAATCCATAAGATTACCCTTTACTTCCAGTTCTACATAACTTCGTAGTGCTCCCTCATCCACAAATTTACACACAAGTTCCAATTGTGCATGGCACCAAGAAAACACTCCCACAGATTCTCCCTTCCCTGTGAAATTTCCATTCAATACATACGGAAAGTTGTCAATAACCCTACAGGTTCTGCTCTATAACATTCATTTACATTGTACAAAAAAACAAAAAAAAAAATAAAGCAAAAGATCTATACACCCCCATTTGTCAACCACAATAAGTAAACATGCCTCATTCGCCCTATTTCAGTGCTGCAAAGCATATAGCTAATTCTATACACATACATGGATTTACCAATATCTTACCCTGGCTACCAGTAACAGCCAGGAACATATATAAAACCTCAGCCAGACAAACCTTAAACCTATTTGAGAAGCATTTAAAAATGCACCGTTACACCATCTAATCTGTGCTAAATTCAGGAAAAGGAGAAATCTACATACGTCAAGGGAAATTATTGCAGCAAATTAATGTTTATAGCCACATTCTCCACCACCAATATATTGCTAAAAAGTAAAGTATGACATACTGGAACATTACTTGCAAAGATGAGGTTATTTTGCAAATTAAAAAAATAAAAATGTGTTTCTCCACATGTCCTGTAATCAGTATTGTTTACAGAATAAGGATCTGTTTTCACTCAAATATATCAAGGGTTAAAGAATTCTGAAATAGTTATTTTAAATAACTTGTTGTGTGGTTTGTAAAGATAAGATGACCACATGTTAGAGCAAACAGACAAGACATTAATTAACATTTAAGTTATGTTAAAATTATGGCTATGCATTTTAAATATTTGCATACAGAGACCCTAAACCAGATATACATTAATTGCCTTGTAATTAAACCATTCAAGATAGGTGTTAAAGACGTTAGAACTAACCTTTTTTAATGACTGTCTGGTCATGCATTATTAAGTTTTGATCTTCCAAACTCTGGAAAAGAAAAGAAATAGATAATTAAATAAAATTCACTCAAATGGGATATGGAGTCATATTTAGCAAAATATAAAAAGTCTGCTTGAAATTTTAAAAGGAAGGAGGAGTTTAGATATAACATTTAGAGGGTCCATTTAAATATATACCAAGATTACGAAATACAATACACAAATATTCCCGTAAAATAACCTTTAGCATTTAGCAAAAATCAGTGATCGAATGCATAAAGTTTGCATTTTGTCAAAAATATTTTGTTTCAGCTCGGCAATTTCAGAAGGCATTATGCAAAATAAATTTAAAACAAAAAAAATGATTGGACATCTCCAGTTCTCTAGAAAGAACCAATATTTAAAAAAATTAATTAAAATCAGCCTGGTTGGAAGGCAAGACAATCAGATTTAAAAGATTAACAAACACATGCATTTCGGCAAATTGTTTACTAGACTTTTTTTTATTCATACTTTAAAATTAAAATAAAAAATATAACTTAGAATAATGTTGGGCAACTGGAGACATTTACAACTTCCAACACCCTCAACAAGCTACCATAGTTGCCCAGCATCACAACAGAGTTCACACAGCTAGTCATTACAATTGTGATAAGTATGTTACAAGCCGTAGGCCAAAAATTGGATGGGTGAGTATTGCCACGTTTTTAAACTTAGTTAAGACACCACAGTCCGTCTCCAAGATTAAAAAGTGGGGGGGAAAATCCTATAGGTTCTCAAATAGAAGCATCTGCATTACTTTCAAATGTTGTTGCAACCGTATTTTGCACATTCCATTAGATTTACAGAGTTATTGATTATTATTTGTCTGACATTTTATGGTCAATTCTACAAGCATCTTAACTATTTTGTTGAGGGTTTGAGTGGGTTACTTTCAGAATTCAACCTATCCCTTCTCCACTATAATATACCTATCTAAAATAAATAAATCTAAGAATAAAATAACCATATTTAATCTAATGGCCCCATCTTGATCTCATAGTAATTTCACATGCCTCTTCATAGAAAAACATGGGGATGTGGCTTCCATATTAATCTCTAGGGTAGCCCGATTAAAGTGTGGGCTTTAAACATAAATACAATTTTTCAAGGCTGAAATGGCCTTTTAAACTGTATTCATAGGTGCTCAATAAATTTAAGTTAGGGTAGAATCTATGTCTGATGAGTAGTCTTGAAAACGTACACCACTGTACTTAGCCAATAAGAATGTGTTTAAAGTAGAAAAGTTATTATATTTAGTAGAAGACATTACCGCAACATCTTCCATTTGCTGGCCAATATCTGGGAGCCCCAAGTTATCTGCAAGACTTGAGTCCATTCCATGACTAGGCCCATGCTGAAGAAGAAGGTCAGATCGGCGGTAGGAGTCTCTACCCAACCTTGCATTCCCAGCGTCCAATGAAGGTATATGGTGGACAAGTCCAGATCTTGAGTGGTGTGAAATTCCAGTGTGGTCTTGGCTTGGTCTGCTCGGCCATCCCTGTTGTTGACTGGATGGAGGAGGGTGAGATGGATGAATGGAATTCAGGGAAAAAGGATCTCCAATATGGTATGGGTCTGTGGACTGTGAGTAAGACAGAGGCTGATATGGAGGTGGGAAGTAGGGGGGCTGGAAATCTGAAGCCCCTGTGTGTGACAGAGGGGGAGCCGGACTGTACAGGTGTTGGCTGACTGCTGACAGATGGGGTAATCGTGGGTTACCATTACTGCTACCATCATGTCGATCCTATAAAAAGGAAACAAAAAATGTTTTTAAAAAAAAAAAAAAAAAGTGAAAATTGCATTCTTAACAGTAAAAGAACAGTTTATTTAGATTAAAAGAAAAACCCCACACAACACTTGAAGCCTGTATGATTTAACCCATTGAGAACAATCATAGTGTACATTCAAGATAGCCATATGAGACATCCAACTTTTTTAAAATTAGCTTTTCTTCAAAGCCCAAATAAGGATCATCTTAAAAAAAAAAAAAAAAAAAAAAAATTGTAAATAGCATCCAGATTTTCCTTTGCCACATTATGTAAGGTTTTGTTGGTTTGTAACACCCCTATATTTTCTAGACTATGCACAGTAAATTGTTCAAGCTATATAAACTATGGTGCAACAAAATACCATACAAAAAAAAACAAAAAAAAAAAAACTTGATGACAGCTATGTGTTTTTTAGCAAAGGAGAACAAAAAAGTTAAACATGCCAAGTACTAAATAGAAATAGTTTAGTACACAGTTCTGTAGGCTAATCAAATCCAACCATTAGATTTGTGATTTAAGGAAACTAAAGAAGGTACAAGAATTACAAGTATTAACTAAAACATTGTACATTTACTGTATGCAAATGCAGACATCTTTTTAAAAAAAATTACATTTACTTCAACTATTGAGGTCCCATCTAGAAAAATGGATTGTGAATAAAAAGCTTGTATTAAGCCGATCTCTGGTTTAAAACAGATTAAAGCTTTACGGTCATTAGAGGAACAGGACAAGCTAATCAAAAGGAGAAAACTCTACAGGGTCCGTCTTGGCGAATCCCCCTTGCTAAATAGCTCCTATTGATTTCAAAATGACTGAGACTAATTTAGCGGAGCCAAGGCAAGTAGCTGGTCAGACCATGACTAATTAACAAAAATGAATTAAAGAAGGGAAAAATAAAAAATGTGAAATCTGAAAGAATAGGTCTTCTCATAAGGAACCAAATCTCTAAAAAGGATAAACAGAAAAAATAATGTATAGATAAATTTGGGGACATTGCAAAATAATGTCCCCACTTTAAAGGTGAAAACATAAAAAGCTTAGAACACACACAAAATAAACTTTATTTAGACTGAAATACAGCAAAATATCAACTAAATTATGAGCTTGACAACTGGAAAAAAGAGATATAGATTTTCAGAATAAAAAAATTTCAGCTAAAAAATTAAATGCAAATCCTTTTCCCCTTTCTTGGATACTTTCGGTTGAAGTTTAGGAGTAGAAAGAAAAACAAAAAGCTAAAATAAAATAAAAAAAATTCGATTCTTACAGTTAGATGGAAATAGATATTTCTTTGCCAATAGGGCAATATAGAGTTTACGCACACAAAAAAAAATAAGTCCCTAAGTTAGTAATAACATTATAGGTGCCTTCACCAATGAGGATTAATGCCCAATATACTTAACATATTCTTGAGTTGAGCGCCCACTAGCCGCTATGAAGAGGAATAACATCTACCATCCAAAAATCGTGTACTCTATAAAATTGTGAATATTTTACTTCAGGGAAGAAATTATATAGCAGCTCATGCCACAATATCTACACCGTTGATAGTTTCACGTGGTAAATACTATAAAAACAAAAATGCATGCAATGGAGCAAAATGCAATAAATTTGCGTTGTAAAGAGAGGCGTATATTTAACGTCATTCTATAATAAAGTAATTACTGATTTAGACGTATCTTTGATGCAGGATGTCAAACCATTACTGAATATATACTGCACAGTTAAATGCAGTAGATCTTCGTCCTGTCTGCAAAAGCCATTAAGTTACACATGGACAAAATAAATTAAAATGTCATTTATCATGAAGTCACATGTCATTACTGTAAAATAGCTCACCTCACACTCATCTTCATATTTTACATTATCAGCAAGTTTCCAAAGCATGGTGCACTCAGAATCCAAGGGTAAAAAATAAAAAAACAATTAAAAAAGATCCACAGAGGTTATTAAATCCCCAGTATTATATATTTCCAAATCTCAACAGTCAGACATGAAGCCTCTTACAGGATTGACTTCTCTCTGATGACTGCTTGAGATATCTCCTTTCCCTAGCCACACTTAATGGTAGTATTGAAGAAGAAAAAAAAACACAACTCCTCCCTAGGGATGGTTCAAAAGCCGTGGGTGTGGTTTATCACGTAGGGGGACTGACTCAGCCAATGGGATACTGGCAGCACAAACCACACCCACTTCGTATTAAAACAGAAAGAGGGGCTAGATAAGCTTGCGTAATTGGAGTTTAATATGAACAGACATCAGTCAACAGTTAGATATTTTCCTTAGCAGGGTTATTTTGAAGCAAAAGGAGGTTTCTAAACGTGTGTTTTTGGTAGGGATTTGATCCGTGCATTATTCAGCTGCAATTAAAACGTGCCTTTTGTGCAGAATTAATATATTGATTTTAATAGGCTTGCATTACGATCTCAATAGAGAACAGGAATTGCACAATTTGCATGCAAATCCCACGCAAATATAAATTAATTTTGTTACATCAGTTATTGCAACGGTGAGGTGTTTCTATTGCGTTATCCACTGGTTCCTCTGATTTTAAAGGATAAGGCTTTATAATTGCCAATCTGCAGTCCGTGTAAATCTAGTTTAAAAAAAAAACTTTCCGTCATTAAAATTACCAGATTAATATTTGTGCAAACCGAGTAGATTACTGAATTCCAGTTGGTAAATGCATGCGTTTGTCTTAGAAATCTAGAATGATGTGTTATAGCCATATAGAATATGCATGGCAATGTGAGGTTTTTAAGTTGTTTGTATTTATGATCTTGCAGATTAAATTTAAAAACTTCACCTGTTGAACAGTCTGGGCTGTACATCTTTCAGTGGCGCAAATTAAATAGATTTGGATGATCGGCCAGTTTAGTGGCAGTGTATATTAGATCCACCCAACAGGAAAATGACAACTAGGGAATCGGAAAACTGTATCTTTAGATAAATTAAAGATTCTCCAAGACAAGTGCACCTTCCCCCAATTTACGGTGATTAACACATTCATTAGGTTGCTGTGCATCCTACATGTGGAAGAAAAACCAAGTAACCGGCCTGAAAATGGTTACAAGCCCCACGTTATAAACAGGGGGGGGGGGGGACCACGACTGCTAACAATTAGTATAAGGCCACATCAATTGGCTCTTGCAAAAAATAATAAAAACAAAGTGTGTACATATACAAAAACAGGAAAGCCCTGGTGGCAAGGATAGTAAATTCTATAACCAAAATTGAAATAGCAGCACAATAAATTTATATGGACAAGATAAAGTTACACACTAAAAAGAAATGAATAAAGTATCCACCTGATTGATGCTGGATTAAATACTTTTTAGAGAGACAAGAAGGACTGCCATCTTATTTAACACGATCACTCTCCAATCCACATAATCTGATGTTTGAGGCAGTAAATTGCCAGTGTGAGAGACGTTTAAACATATGGTTGAAGGAAATCGTAGTAGAATAGTGGCAAACTACACTTTACAGAGTACATAGATTGAGATTTGTAACTAATTATCTGGTATGGTTTGGCAGAAGTGGTGGATGGTACTAATTATCAGTGTATTAAAATGTATTTAAGTGGATAGTTGCCGTCTTGGCTCCCAGTCCATAATGTTTTTTTGTTTTTTTTTTTTTAAAGACAGCCCAATAGTCTTAAAATAAGATTTTAAGAGTCAAGGCCTTGTATGTATAAAAAAAAAAAAAAAAAACAGGACTAAAGCTAAAGTTTTTATAGTTATTACAGAATAGCAACTCCCAGGATTGTATACTGAAAGAGTGACCAGGATTGTAATTAAAAAAAAAAGAAAATGTAATTTGTGTTCCCAATTAACTGAAAGGGGTTAAAAGTGTTAAAAAGTAATTATTCAGGAAAAGCCCACCCCTCCAAGAAATAATACCAGGAGCCAGTTCCATCAATTGAGGTGCCCTGTAATCAGCAGAGAATGTCAGGCCGTTGTTACTAATCTCCATTATCATTTTTGGTGTGGCTTCGTGTTAAATTGCCGCTACTGTTGTTCTAGGTTAGAACCTGCATTTCAAAGGCATTTTCTATCTATGGTCTGCTTGTAACAGCAAGTGTATGTGATTATTCCCAAGGTTTGGCGTCATTATAGCAAATATAAATTGAGGGGGAAAAGAAAAAAAAAAAAAAAAAATTACTAAAATCTGTACTGTAACAAATCCTAAAAATCCTGGTTGGGAATCTTGGGGTTTTGCCAGAGAGATTTAATGTCTGACAATGAAGTGGGGGGAAGAAACAAAACATAAATAGGGCGTGTGGCTTTTGAGTCTTTAAAACATTTGGCACGGAGTTTTAACTCATCCCTAATACACCCTCTGGCGCATGCTGATGCTGTATAGTAGGTTATATTCTTTCCAAATAAGCACATATATAATAAAGGTTCTCAGATGAATACCCACAAAAAAGGACGAAACATTTCATCAAGTGCTCGTTATGAACAAATACATAGATGGGTTAACAAGGATCCAGGATAATGATAGGATATCTGAAAATAAGCCCAAGGACAACGTTTCGTCCATCTCTGAGACTTCATCAACTCTTCAATTCTTCAACTAAATCTCGAGATTTGTCATAAACAGCCAGATAAACTGGCTGAATATGGTTGGTATTTTATCCCTTACCATCCCAAGTTCAGCTATTCTCAATATATTTATCCTGTACAACCCAAATAAAGAGGATACGAGTTCTGCTCTGCATATTTAAAACTTTAATAAGTCTCTATAAAATGTATTATGACAAAAAGGTGATTCAAAGTTTTACCGATATTCCTATATACAACTCTGTGCAGTTATTTCCTTGCAAGATATATTTATATGGGCATTTGATGCATGCAAAAAGTTTTTAACTTTTTCCAAATAACCCAATACTTCAACAGTATAAAAATACCCATACAATATACATTTTGTTTTCCTTTTTTTGCAGAATCAATGGTATTAGAGGCTCGAAAATTTTGAGGATTTTTTTCCCCACCCATATAGCAAGAAACAGTTTATCTGTTAGGTATATGTACTTTAAATGCAATAATATGATTAAGATTGTCAATTTGAGCAGTAATATTCCAAAATGTATAATTTTGTAGGATCTACTATGTAACTGTAGTACGCTTATATGTTAAATAATTGTATTAAAACGTGTTTATTGTATGTTGATTTAACTCTTCGCTACTTACGCTCAGTCTAACAAGAATATCGCATGCAAGAATACAAGTTTATACTTTTAGTTAGTTTGTTGCAAGTTAAATAATATTGTAATATGGGTTTAGGTTTTTTTTTTGCTACACTAAAATAAAAACATATCAGATCCGACACTTTCTGATGCCAGGCACTTCAGGGGTTCAGTTTACACCCAGGCGCATCATACATTAAGTTGTCAGGAATAGGATCCAACATAAAATAAAAAAAAAAAAAATTTTAAAGTTACATTTCCAATTTCTATTTAGCAAGTTACAAACCCCAATTTAGAGGTTGGATTTTTAGCATGCATGTCATTTTCTCGTATATAAATGAAGATTTAATCTTGGATGAGCTAGCGTGAATAGATTTAAGTGCAGGTGTGGATAGAAGAGGACTATAACAATATATTCTTTTGTATTTTTAGTTGTACCTCTAATGTCTGAACTAGTTTTAAGAAGATCCAGGATTATATAAAGAATACACACAGAACTTTTAAACGTCAGATCTAGTCAAACAATGCGCTCTCTATGGAAAACGCATTGCGAATTTACTGGAAGTTAGACTCGAATTGGAGATAGGAGTAAATAGAGCGAATTTTTAGTAAATAATGTGATTTAAAAAAAAAAAAGCTGATGTAGAAGGATATGAATACTAAGTCTCGGGTGATTACACATTATCTAAGCTTTTTGAAGATGTATCAGTAGTGATAATGTAAATATTTCTAACGTGGAGTTGCAATTTATTGGAGTAAAGGTGGTGGGTAACGCTCGTCCCCCCCCCAGCACTGCAATAAATACATTTAAAAAAAAAAAAAAAAATCGGGGTTTTTAAAATTAATAATAAGGAGGCCAATTTGCATTTACAATTTAGGTGTGGGAGAGGGGGGTGGTAAAGAAATCTAACCTATAAAAACCTGTAGATGGGGACCCTTTAATTACAATGGTTTACGGTAATTAAAAAGGAGGAGATTCAATTTACAAATAAATGGAGCAAAATTAAATCTTGATAATCCCAGCCAGATTGACAAAAAAATAATATTCCACTGGTTTTCTGTGGACACCGTCATTATACCTTATTCCTTAAGAATAGTCATAAGACCTCCACAATTACAAAACACACATTTTAAGATGGAGATTCGGGTTGTTCACCTACACCGAAACTTGAACCAATTTCAACAAGTTATTGCAAATACACCGACTACCAAATGTGTTCGACAAGGTACCAGGGCTTCAGTAATATTTAGCCTGAAGAAGAATCCATAAAATGCACTTACCTGCCAGTCTGGTCTACCCAATAAAGCCATCTGAGGTGGGATTCGGTGGTCGTAACAGGAGGAACTGTAGCCTTAAGTGTTACCTGTATTAAACACACACCTAGACTAGATGCCTGGGGCTTTGCACATGCTCCTTGCTTATAGAGAACTCACCTTGGAACGCATTCTCCCACCCACCCCTCTTTTCATACACCGCCCCCTTTATATCCAGTTTAATCTCACTCTATGTTAAACACATTTAAACAGCTTTATATATATACCTGCTGCATGGAATAACTCCCAAATACACTGCACTTCTATTGACCTGTTGATTGCTAAGAGGGGTATGTCTCCTCTATCACTTATCACAATATATAATAATAATTTCACGTCTGCGTTAGATGTTGCACCGTTTAATAAATACGGTGCCTCTGCTGTTTTTGTCTTTTAATGGATCATTATGTCCTTATAACTCAAATTTTGGTTACATTATTGGGAAACCTCTTCAGAGGTAATCCGGACAAGATGTGTCATCTTGTAAATGTATCCTTATGTATTATTTTTATTTATATTATTATATATTTAATCATTTAAATTGTGACCGCAGGACTGCATTTATGAAGTTATATGAATGTTACAATAGGCGATTTCACGATACCTGGGTTAGAGAAAAATACAACATAAAATGACACTAGTAAGTAATAATAATAATAATAATATTTATAATAAATATGTCATGTAAAATAATTGTGTATAATTATTTATGTGACGATAAATCGTAAGATTTCTGAGGGAGGGGGATACAAATATTATAATCACAATAGGTGCCTGTAAAACAGTCATTATGATCACGGGTCTTTAATAAAATTCGGTATTAAGTATTTTAATAATTCATCCTTATCTGCTTGTGTCAGTGTATTGGTAAAATGGAATCTTTGGGTATGTTTGATGAAGGGGGAGAAATGGTATGCATGGTTATATTTTATAGAAATAGTAAGCATCACCTTTATCACTGATAAGGAAGTATAATACAATTGTGTGTGTGTATGAGAAACGCAAAAAAACCCCACCAAATATATATGGGTGAAAAAGTAGTTACATGACAGTAATTTAAATGGAAGAAACAATATATATATAATAATTGTTTACATTGGCCATCACCTTTATTTGTGTGCAGATAACCATTTAGCACATTTTGGCATTTCTACAAGGGCAAAAACATCTCCTGCCACGTTAAACATACGTCTAAATATAAAAGGTTTTGGTCTTTTGGACAAGGTATCTTTGTGTTTAGATGGCAGAGAAACATTATAATTATTTATAGATTTCTAATGAGCACCATCTTTAGGACTAACAGTACTTTATACTAATATTTTAGTGTGCATAATGTTGCATATATCTGAAATAGCACATTGTGAGATTTCTTAGAGGAATATACATTATAATATGTGATATATATATGTGTGTGTGTATATATATATATATATATATATATATATATATATATATATATACATACAAACACACACTCACAAACACATATATACACACATATACATAAATACACACACAAACATATTTATGTGTGTGTGTGTGTGTATATATATATATATATATACACACACACACACACACACACACACATATATATATATATGTGTTTGTGTGTGTATTTATGTATATATGTGTGTGAGTGTGTGTGTGTATATATATATATATATATATATATATATATATATATATATATATATATGTATATATATATATATATATATATACACACACACACACACACATTTCTGCCAGGTTTAATATACTTGGAAAAATAAAAATGTTTTGGACACTTATTTATAAACATTAAGAATATCCTAGCACTCACATGACATGATGTGACATTTGAATTAGTCATGTGGTGAGTACTGATTGGACCAAAAAAAAGTATACATTTCTCACCATGAGAATATATATATATATATATATATATATGCGTAATATCCAAACATACCACAATTTAATATTCAAATAATAGTTAACCACACCTATGTGCACACAAACATACATAACATACACAGTTGAAGACCTTGGTTGCTCTTCTACAGTTATATACTTTATGATGTATATACATATATTAAAAAAAGCCAAATAAGCACACTGCAAACAAAACACCCAATTAGAACATCCCCCTATGGCATGGAGGAGGGGTTTGTCTGATTTGATCTTGTATTTGTTGGAAAATCATCCCATCAAAGAATGTATATTTCTGCATAACAAAGACCACACCATTCATTTGTCTACAAACAAACGTCAATGGATTTAAGTGGATATTTAATGTGTGAATGAAAGAACAGTCCAGAGTTAAATAAAATGCAAATCCTGCAGATCTCAAACAGTTTATGGCATTATCCGCTTATTCAGTAGCACAATGTCTTGCTTCATGGAAAAGGATCCTTACAATATATAAAGATATTATGATAAATGTGACTTATTGGCTTCTCAGATTACAAAGGTTCAGAAAATATATTTAATGTATTCAAACGCTAATCTAGAAACCAACAGAAAGTGAGGGGGCAGGTGGCCCAGGTACAAAATTTATTGCAGTGGTTCTCAAATATTGTATGTCTGTCGACGACTTTAGAAATGTGTTGTACAACTAGGACCAGCATGGCTTAGTGCCCTCGCATTCACACAAAAAGTAAAGATTAGATATTAAATTGCACTGTTCTGACATCTATTAAATAACTCATAATATCTTCAAGGACCCATGGTGGTCCACTAAAGTCAAGAACCACTTTCCGCCCCAGAATCTATGTATGTTTCATGATAACAGCTGTAGCTAATTTTCTTAGGTTCGTTTGTGGTTTTGATGACAAGGAGAAGATTCTGGAATGTCAGCTTTTTATCATGTTCTAAAAAACATTGTTTTATTGGTGAGAATCCTTTAAATAAATTTGCTTGTTTTGTAGGGGTATTATGGATGAAATAAAACTGTGTAGTTGTAATGACAATAGGGATCTTTACACTTTCAGGAGATAAATCAATATGGTAAGTTTTGAGGGCCCTGTCTGGAAGCTTCCACAAAGTCCTCTAAAACCTACAGTGAAATTACTAAGAAAGATATTGGAGGTTTTTCAATAAAACTGAACTGACAGGCCAATTACAAGAACCAAGTATCAATAGCTGAATTTGCACAATTTTTTAGCTTGCCTATCTTTTTAAATTTGCTGTCAGGAGGCAGACATTTTGTTCGGAATCTTAGGTCAGCTCTTCCTTCATCTTGAGCTGGATGAAGGATGTGTGACTCAAAACTCCGAATGACATGTTGAATGATGATGGCCCTCACTGAAACATGTCCAGATCTCTCCCCTGCCTGTTTCCACATCATACCAATCCTAGGTAATGCCCTTTTTGTAAAGGCAAAAATCATGTGATGACTACACGCATTGGGAGGGCTCATAAATATGCTCTCAATAAATTCTCTACAGTGACGGCATTCAGTCCTGAACATACAGTATGTGGGCCAGTGGAATGGAAACCAGTTAGCCAGGCTTGGCTGCCTTTTCCTTACAAGTGCGAGAAAGCAGGGACCATCTGGTATTGTTACTTTTGCTAGATCCTGGCAGAAATATGTATTTTATGGAATCTAACCCTCAAAAAAATCATTGCGGATTATTCCAATTTACTGTGAATGGGTCTTTTCCCTACTGCTGTCAGTAAATAGGCTATAGGCAATCATCCAGTTAACACCATGCTTATTTAACAACTAACCAATCATTAATTGCTATTAAATAAACTAGTGAAATGAATGATGCTTAAAGGACGTGTTAATTGATAATAAATACTAAAGGATCCCTGTACACACTATTACAGACTTCAATCCACTGTAATACATACTACAGAGTAAATACACACTACAGTGTGTATAATAGTATGTATAGAGGGAATTTGAGAAAAGCCCATGTAATCTCTCTAAGACATTTAAAGTGCTCCAGGGGACGGGTGAAGGGAGGAGCTCTTTACTTTGGCTCTCATTTACATTTTGGTTGCATGTGTAACAGTCCTTGTTGTCCCCAAAATTCACAAGTACCGGGTTAAAATAAACTAGATCATCATTAGTCTTCAGAGGGCTTCATTTGCAAATGTTAAGTAAATAAGCTTCTGTGTAGGATTGCCTTAAGGGGATTTGGAAAGGTGACTCCTGTTTTTTCTTAACCATTCATAACTAGCTAATGTTTGTGTTTTAATCTCATTTAACCCCCATGATTCCCAGCATTACTGGTCACCATTTAATAAGCTTTGGGGAAGACCCTCTCACTGTACTCTTTGAGCCATGCTGAGTTTAAAGCACAGTCTAACCTAGCTCTTGCCGTTATTGGTATGTACTAAACTAAATGGAAATACAAATCTGTGACTGGGAATCTGTTACTGAAGAAACTATAATGCACAAGAAAATTAAACAGACAATGCATTAGGGGTGCTCAGAGAGAAATACATCCTTTACAGGGGTGATGCCCTGAAGGGTGGGTTAGTTATTATTATCTGCAATTACATAAATAATTCAAACAAGGGTCAATAAAACTGTAGATAGTCTGCAAGAAAAGCATACCAGAAAAGGCCTCATCACCTTAAAGAGACTCTGTCATATAGAACATGACAAATTCTCATAATAATACACTTTTAAAGTCAGCTATGTATTTGCTAGGAGATAAATTAATATAAAATATACATACCCTTTTCAGGTTCCATTCCTCCTATGGCACGACCCACAAAGATGTACATAATGAACCTGCGCACATTACCCAGCAAGCAGTTGAATCCATCCTAGCATCCATTGCACAAAGGCCAAAAGCACAGCATTCGTGGTGTGTGTACAAGCAAACCAATCACTTTCTTGGGGCCTGTGCTACAGGGGAACCACAAGGCTAAACTTGCCAACATTCTGTAGCTGGCTCAGGGGACAAAAAGGTGCAAAGCTAAAAATGGGTAGAGTCGCAACGTGAAGTCCCATCAAGTGACCCCGGTAATTTGTGACCCCGGTTCTCGGTAAAGATACTGGATGTCTGAATCTCAATTCTCCTCTTTTAGACTTTGTTTGTCTTTTAGAAATACACAGTTTAAAGGCAGTGCTGCCTGTGCACAGTGCTAAACACAGATACATTTAAACTAAGTAGGAGTTTATTTGGATGGTGAAAACTGATGATACTGGGGGATAGAAGAAGTTGCTGACCCAGATGTGGTACCCAGTAAATACACCATTGCCTGTACAGATAGCCAAATGGAATTTCTACATGATGATTTAAGATGGTCTTGTATACAGAAAATCTGTATATGTTACATATTGATAAATATGAACAATAGCTGATATTTTACTGACAGGCTCGTAAATAATTGGAAAATAGAGGCGATAGCATGGACAGTAATTTTTGGGAGAAAAGGTGGCAACCCTAAGAGCAACATGAATTCTCCATATTATCATCTTACTTATTAACATTTCTAATTACAAAAATACTATCACCAGCCCTCTGCCCACCATGCATCTGTTTCGCAATCACCCATGTTTCCTAGGGAGTAAACAGACTTATCTTCCACAAAGGTGGGCAGGTCATCAAGAGGAATCACCTCAATAAGAAAGAGCCTCCTCTTCCCATTTGTCGGCAATAATAGTTATACAACACTAATTAGATAAATAATGCTCTCACTCTGTAATCTCTGATGTCCACTGGGCAGAAGAAGGTATGTGCAAGTGAGAACGTCAGCATGTCAGCAGGTTCGTTTTCCACCAAGCAGGCTGGGAAAAAATTTGGTTGGCCAATATTAAGTCTATGGAGGAACTAGCATGGCATGTGGGTAGTGATTAAACTGCTGTTGAATAGATTACTTTACCCATGATGCATTTCCAATGTACGCCTAAGTATCCAGGGAAATACAGCTCATTTATATTACCAAAATATTGTATCATGGCATTGAAATATCTGCACTGGGATCCTCAGCACTATTGTTTTGCTTCAGAGCTGTAAGTATCCCGAGGTGTTTTTTAAGAAGAAGGTCCAGGACAGCTTTAAAGTAAATGCAGTGTTTGTGTACATGTATGCATACATTAAAGGAGCAGTAAATCTAAAATAAACCTTACTGCTGGTGAGGCAGATTATAATCTGGGATCTTTGTTGTGTTTCACATATAATTTATGCTCCTATCTCTTACCTGCCTGGTTCCTCATACATCAGTGGCCCATGCAAAGAACATTTTATGAAGGCAGAGTTCGTGATGATATGCTAAAATGGTTAGGAGCCAGGGTCAATATGGCATTTTATTACAGAAATGCAACATTGAACTTTGGCATAAATGGCTATGTGGATTATAACTCATTTTAAAATATATTCATGTTTGACTTTTACTTGACTGTTACCAACTATCATTACACTGCTATTCATGCTAGACACCACAATGTGGCACACAGTAATTACTGGAAGGGTATTTTAGTATTTTACATTACCATACCTCCAAGGTACTTTTTAAAATATAAGCCTTCAGCACATGGCTGCCCTCACCTTTTCAGGAAATTGAAAAGAAACATCATATTCTTTTTTTAATCTTGTTCGCTCTTTGAATAATTGGTTCCAGCATCTTTGGTTGGCATTGGGTGTTTTCAAAGCAGTTAAACGAAGATCAAAACAAACATATTTCACAATGCAAGCTGTCAGGCAGACATTGGGAATGCTCATTATGTATGCATGTAGTCATGTCCAGACTTGCTGGAAATTTTGGTTCACTATGTGGCCTACATTTTCTATTAGCTCTTTACATTTTCATTTGACTGGATTTTGCTGGTACACTATCTGGAATCTTTGTTTTCATCCCAGTCTCAGGGACACAGCCATATTCTTGGGGTCATGCTCATTTGTGTCCACACACAGATATGGGAAAATTAAAGGTGAACTTGCAGACACCCAGATCTATACACTCTGCAATCACTATTTGAATACTGGTTGTAGAGTGGTAGCAGGACATAGAAAAATTGATTGCGCCATCATATAAGACCCAAAACTAGGGTTGTTTAGTGTCCCTTTTTGACATGGACACTCCAGTATTTGGGGCAAGACATTTGTGTGGTGCATTTTAGAGTCATCTAACAACCCTACAAAAGTCAAATGATTACATTTATTCTGGATAGAATGTCTCAACACTGTCCGGATTTGGGACAATATCCCATCATTCTCTACTGTCCTGTCAGCTCACAAGATCGTTGGAGAAGGTATATTTTAAAATGATGAGTTATATATATGGTTGCCACTTTTTCTTCAGAAAAATACTGCCCATGCTATCACAAACGTAACATGGGCTTTAAAACAACATTTTTACCAGCTTGCCAGTAAAATACCAGTCAGGTGCCAACTCTAGTTATATAGGAAGTTGATGAAAGTTGCAACGCGGTTGAGAGTTACTTTTAAGGTTAGCAATGCAGCATTGGATAAAGAGAGTAAGATCAAACACAAGAACATGGTTGGAACAGCAGGTGATCTGGAATGGAAGATCAGCAAAATGTATCTTCAAAGGGAGATGTTAAAATGTTTTAGAACTGTGTTGGTGTTAGGGGAGCACTCTTGCAATACTTCATTTAAGAAAATTGCTGTAATAATAAGGGTTTCTTCCAAGGAGATTGGAAAATCTGTGCTATAATAAGTCAATACATATGATAGCGTGTTGAGCCAGGGACTCTCAATGCTAATTCCCAATGCTAAGAATTATATAAGAACATTAGAATGATAAGAAGCATTTGGCCAATTCAGCGCCCCATCCCCCCCCCCCCATTATTTTTTCAATTCTCATTATGTTCAGCACATAAACATTAT
This sequence comes from Pelodytes ibericus, assembly GCA_036172795.1. NCBI lineage: Eukaryota > Metazoa > Chordata > Amphibia > Anura > Pelodytidae > Pelodytes > Pelodytes ibericus. Next base: position 136,843,658 of record CM069862.1, read on the forward strand.
AAATAGATACAAAATGACAGTAGCATAAAACAGTTTAAAAACCTTTTATAATAAATATCCATATATTTTTATATAATGTCAACAGTCTCGTTTCCCATTTTCACCCTTTAAAAAAAACATTAACCTCCACCAAAAGAAAAACATTTTTATCAGATTTGTTTGTCACTGGTCTTATCTAATATCTTGGATAATGAAAACACAATAATGGATATATAAGGAATACAAATATTTCCCAAATAACAGCAGGGTACTCCTTCAAGAACTCTTCAGATCCCACATAACAGATAAAAAGGATACATCCTTTTCTTTTTCATAATATCTAAGATAGCCCTATGCCTTTCCCAAGCATGATTAAGTTCCACCAAACTGCCATTGCTTCTGCTGGAATGCTATTCCAATCATGCACTACTCTCTCAATAAAGTAATGCATACTGATGGTTCTTTTAAACCTTTGCCCCTCTAATTTAATACTGTGTCCTCTTGTTGCAGTAGTTTTTCTTCTTTTAAACATACTCTCCTCCTTTGCCGCGTTGATCCCATTTATGTATTTACATTTTCTATCATATCACCTTAGTTTCAGCTTGTACATATTAGGATCCTCCAACCTTTCCTGGTAAGTTTTATCCTTCAACCCATGAACCAGTTTAGTAGCCCTTCTCTGAACTTTCTCCAAAGTATCAATATCCTTCTGGAGATACGGTCTCCAGTACTGCGTACAATACTCCAAGTGAGGTCTCACGAGTGCTCTGTACAATGGCATGGGCACTTCCCTCTTTCTTCTGCTAACACAACTATCTATACACCCAAGCACTCTGCCCGCAGTACCTGCTGCTCTATTACATTGTCTACCTACTTTTAAATCCTCTGAAATGATTACGCCTAGATCTCTTTCCTCAGATGCTGTCAGAACTGTTTCAAATACCGTATTTGCTTGAATATAAGACAAGGTTTTTTTCAGAGCAAATGCTCTGAAAAAGACTCCTCGTCTTATATTTGAGGTCGTCTTATAGTCTGACCTCAAATCGAGCTCAAATGGGACCTGGATCCCCCTTGCTAACAGCCAGTGGATGTCTGCGCGCATTGCCTGACACGTCCGTCGGGACTTCTTTGATGAAGCCGGGACCTTCTGGCTTCGTAATAAAAGTCCCCGCAGAAGTGCTGGGCAGCGTATTAACCCCATAGCTCGCTTCCCTGTTTCCTGCCGAGTCAAAGGGACACAGCCGGGCTGCTAACCACTCTCCCCTGTTAGGTGATTAGTTGCTCTTTTGTAGGCTGTGTTCTGACGTTTTAGGCATCAAATTCAGTTAGGAAATCTATTGTTTAAGCGTTAAAGTCCTTTAGTTTCATTATTTTTATCAAGATGTTTTGAGGTATAAATGTCCCATAACTTTTCAATAAAAGGTTCACATCTGCATTACTAGATACCTGTAGCCTTGCCAACTTATTGGGTACAAAGGGCACAGTTCCAGGGTCTGAATGCTGAGTGATGCTGAGTGCTTCTGGGAACCCAAGGATAATTTTCCTGACAGTGGGGAAAGAAGACAAGGATATTACTGGTGCTTGATAAGTGTCCTGTTACAGTTACTTTTAGACTTATTAATAGTACTAGGGTTAGTATTATGGTTAGTTTTAGTTATTGTTGTTAGTGTTAGTTTGAGTTAGGAATAGGGTTAGGGGTTAGTTTTAGGGTTTGGGGTTACTTTGGTAGGAGGGATTACTAGGGTTATGCACTGAACTGTCAGTACTGGAACTGCTTTGATGAAACGGGTGTGCAGCGGGGTGCCCATCTTCCAGGCACCTGTCACCATCTCTGTCGCCAGATTCTTCCCTCACTTGTGTTGCTGATTATGTGCTCTCTGCCTTAATGCCCTTTTGGCTTACTGGCTACCAGAACTGTTGCTTGCTTCACTACCTCTACAATGGAAGACCATTTGCCCTTTGACCTTGGATTGTTGCTTTTTAACCTTTGTCTGCTGGCTGCCTTTTTGACTCCTGGACTGTTTTCTCAGATTTCCTTGGTGCCTGCTCCCTGACCTTTAGCCTGCTTTTGGATACCCCTTACAGATTTGCCTTAGTGTACCTCTATAATTCCTGCACTGCCTTTGTACATCATGTGCTTTATCTGCACTACCTGCAGCTATACCCTACAGTGTGTGCAACACCTGCATCCTGGGCTCCTATTACAAGGACATCGCTAGCTGGTCCATTTCAGACTGTCCCTATTAATATTTAGATTCTCGGTGATGGTCATTTATTTGTACATCATTACTATATACAAATCAGTAAGGTGAAGGATAAATTCATTGGTAATAATGATGTAAACAGTCGGGATGAGACAAAGAAAAAAATCTAATGCTTTTTGAACCTCATTCAATTCATTCAGCTCTGTGTTTGAAACTAATGGTTCCGAAAATAATGTGCAAACATAGGAGAGAGCATAAAACACAAAATATAGTGTAGCAAGTTTGGCAAAGGAGGGATAATATGACACCAGTAATGCACTCACAAAGTAGCAAAGTGGAATAGAGCCTGTAGAAATCCTAAAACATTTACATTTTTCAAAAAAAAACTGTTAAAAGAACAAATGCAGACCAGTGGCACAGGTCCCACAAATAAAAAGATCACTGAAAAGTAACACTCACAAGAAAATTTGGCATCCAAAGCTAACCTAAGTGTGCAAGTATAAAAGCTAAAGTCTTTCATCAAAGATCCCATCTGACGCGTTTCGCCTGGATCCTGCTCAGCTTCTTCAGGAGTGTCTCTGTAACGTGCCTTTCAACTTCTGATTACTTTATGTCCATTTCCCTCATTATGCCACAAAGAAGGTGGCCTGAACCACCTGTCAATCCTAGAAGTCCCCACTATACAAGCCATGCGGAGTTCCCTGGTGTCTAATCGTGGGCTGGTCGATGTCTGTGCAATGCCTAGTTGCACAGACATCATCCAGACTTCCTGCAGTCGCCGCGTGCCATAGTGGGACACTATAGTTCTGCCTACAGGGGCCCTGTTTGAGATAAATTTAATTTTTTTGTACTATAACTGATTAAATTGATTATTTTTATATTATTCAGAGAATTAGTGAAATCCACAGTCAGAGGCGTAACTAGAAACCACACATCAAAAATAGACGTTTCGGTTCCTACCAGGTCTTGATAATGGTTCCTGGTAGGAACCAAAACGTCGATTTTTGATGCCTTGTATGTTTACACTGTAATATATCAACATTTATATATTTTTTTGCTTAAACCCTGTGAGTGCGTGATTCTTTGGTCCCCAGTAGTGGGGTACACAAGTTTGGATTTTTATATATATATATATATATATATATATATATATATATATATATAAAACATATGGCTCAGGTTTATTTAATATGTGTATAACATATATGGCTGGTTTTATAATATTTATATAGCAAATATTCTATAAAACCAGATATATATATATATATATATATATATATATATGGTTTTATAGAATATTTGTTATAATATTACGGTTACATACATACATATATACACACAGTCAGACTTAGTTACATACATACACACAGTCAGACTTACAGTTACATACATACACAGTCAGATATACACTTACATATACACACACAGTCAGACTTAACACTTACATACACACACAGTCAGACTTACACTTACATATACACACAGTCAGACTTGCATACAGTCAGACTTAACACTTACATATACACACAGACTTACACTTACATACTTACAGAATTACATCCAAACAGTCAGACTTACATACATACATACCCACAGATATTTTTGTCCCCCTCCCTGCACGGTTACCTTTCATTGCAGGGAGGGGGGTGGATGGAGCCTCCGTTATCTTCTGAGCGCCAGGATGTCACGGCATCCGGCGCTCTAGGAGGTTCAAACCGCGAGGGGGCGGAGCTTTCACCCCCTCGCGCGAGACCAGCAGAGGTGCGGCTACCGGTGTCACACGGGCCGCATCTCTCTACGAAGGGCCTGTACTATGCGATCAGTGCAGATCGCATAGTACAGGTTCTTATCTATTATTAATGCAGGGGTCGACAGGGCAGCCGGGCCCCTGGTGTGACGGGCCCGGTCGCAGCTGCGACCACTGCGATAATGATAGTTCCGCCACTGTCCACAGTGTTTACTGAGGAAATCTGTGCGGCAACAATGTATATGTCTATGGCACACTGTATACATAGGGAAGCTGTGTGGTAGCTTAAGGGAAGAGCTGGTGAAGGGGAAGGGGATATTGACCCCTGTGCTGCTCTCTAATCTGACTCAATGGGCAGGGGTTGTACCACTTGTTACTTTTACATCTGAATGCCTGAGTGTGCCAAACTCTCTATCCAATTGTCTTGTCTGTCTATCAATCTCTGTACTGTATTGCTATGTCTTGCCTGTGTACCTGTTTCTATCTTGGATGATAATGTTTTGGCTGATAAGGGTGCACCATGGGCCACTAAATTGTTTTTGCCTCCCCCCAGGCCAGAAGTTGCAAGCCCCCTCTGGGCAGTATGTATATATCTCTGGCACACTGAATACTGAGAGAAGCTGTGCAGCCATGAACACATGGGTGCATATATCCTCAACTTCTATACTGGATTTTACTGGCCATTAGAGGTAAACTTCAAATCACAGGCATTAATAAAAGATATTCAATGTAATAATTCTATAATAGCCGTGCCAATGCACCAGGTCTGCCCTGGATGGAAACTAATAGTAAAACCCAAGACCGGCCTTTGGGGTGTGCGAGCTGTGCGACCCCACAGGGTGTAACACCCCATACATAAATAAATACATAAATACATACATAAATTTAAAAATAATCAGAAGATCTCCCCTCACCAGCCATCAGCACAGCCACACTGAAAGATCAAGGGAGGGGAGAGAGCTCACTGGGTGCGAGGTGAAGGTCCGCGCCCACCGTGTGAAGCAACTGCTTCACTGGGAGCAGCAGGCAGCATCAGCTCTGCAGCGCTCAGTAAGTGCTGCCCGCACTCCTGCGTATAGTATTGATTCATGGCATTGGAAATATGATGTAGCATGAGCAGCACTTACTGAGCTCTGCGTGTGTTTAACACACAGAGCTCATGCTGCACTCTGCTCTCCAGTGAAGCAGCAACTTTAAGTAAGAAGGGAGGGGGAGAGAGAACTGATATGATGGGAGGGAACAAATGGGGGGGGACATATGGGCGGAGAGAAAGAACAGATGGGGAGCAAGAGAACATATATGGGGAAGAAAGAGAGAACAGAAATGGGGAGGAAGAGAGAGAAATGATATGGGGAAGGAAGAGAGATAGCAGATATGGTGGAGAGAACAGATATGGGGGGGAGAGAGAACAGATATGTGGGGGGGAAGAGAGCGAAAAGATATGGGGAGGCGAGAGAATGGATATGGCGAATGAACAGATATGGGGGGAGAACAGATATGGGGGAGAACAGAAAAGGGGGCCAGGAAAGAGACAGACAGGGGAAGAGAGAGGAATGAGATAGGGAAGGGAGAGGAACGAGACAGGGAAGGGAGAGGAGAGAGACAGGCATGAGGCAGGAGAGGAGGGGGGAGCCGTGGGGGGGGGGGCACAGGGTGCCTGAACACTTATGGCTGGACCTGGTAAAACCTCATAACAAATAGCTCCTTCTATACAGCTTATGTTGGGGCCATGTTTTCTAATTCACAATTAGGAAAAAATAGACTACTAGCTATTTACTACATATGGGGTGCAGGTGAATTGTAGGTAAGTTGAGGTGAGATGAACTATCCATTATACAGAGCTAACTGAGCTCTATTAGTAGGAGAAACTCAACAGGGTTGTCCATGTACAATGCATAGTTAAGTCAGTTGGATGAACCGTTTATCTCAGCTCACATCACCTGCAATTAATCCAAAATTGTATTAATTAAAAATAAGAGTATTTCAATATTCCTTCCAGCATTTTAAAGTAATGTCTATGGTTGGATGATCTTTTTTAATTAAATATTTTTTTTTAGTGACCCAACCGAAATCCTCTAAATTAATTTCCTCCTTATTCAATTGATATCCATAATTTAACAACTAGAATATTTTTTAAAATCAAGTAAACCAACTCCTCCCACATTTCTTGGTCCTACTAGGTAGGTAATAATAATAGATCTTAAGTCTTTAAAAAAAAGCTTAGTAATTTTATGGGTAAGCATTGGAACACATTGGAACACATTACAATCTAAGTCAATTCCTACATTACCAATTACATAAGGTCCATTGTTCTATCCAGAACTAACTAAAATCCCCCTAAAAATAAAATATCTAATAGGAATTAATAAAGTTACTAATGAGATGGTACTTTACAGCAAGTAGCGGGTCTAGGACAGTTCATTGTGACTGCTTCACTGCTGAAAGTTCAGTGCGGAAGATTAAATGCTGAACTGTCAGCGTTGAAAGGCAGTGCGGCCGCTTCATCGTGGCAGTTTAAGCACTGACAGTTCAGTGTTGAGCTGTCAGCGCTTAAAAACATACACCCCCCTAATAAATTAAACCCCCCTAAAAGTTACGCCGAACCCCCATACTTACCCCCTAAACCTAATAATGACCCCCAACCCCAAACACTAATACCCCTAACATTAGCATTACCCCCGAACCCTAATAATAACACTACCACCTAAACCCTTATACTAACACTAACCATCCCAAACTCTTATACTAACATTAACCTTCCTGAACCCTAATACTAACACTACCCCCTGAACCCTAATACTAACATTATATTAGGCATATAGATTTATGGGGAAAAATTTAGATCGTGGATTGTTTATTTTAATTTCTTCCCGACGCTAGGACATACTATGCCGTCCTTATTTTACAGTGCCTAAAAGACACTAGGATGGCATTGTACATCCAGCGTTAAACAGAGGCTCCCCGCGATGTGCTGTGTTCCGTTTGTCTGCTAGTGAGTGGAGTTTGTTGACTACATCACGTGGAGAGTCTTGGGGGCTCTTTTAGCCTTTCGAACACAATAGAAATCAGCCAGCAAGTATTCTCCAGCTATCATAACTCAGTGAGGACTGAGGTATCATACCCACAAAGAAATGGCTTCTAAATGTGTTTGAAAGAAAATAAAATTATAACAGGCATTTGCAGAACGTAGTAAATATATTAAACAGAGTAACTGCACATTCAAATGGATGTACATGGAAACTTGGGACCAAACATTCTCAGATGTCTGTCTCAACCATATTTACAATGGGAGCTAAAAGTAAGGTGCAAGTGAGTTGATGTTAGATGATCATTTCAACTCCCTGACTTAACTATGCATTGTGCAAGGCCAGACCTGGTGTGCTTCACTTACTAGAAGTGTTCCATTAGCCCTGCATAATGCATGGCTAAATATTTTAATACTTGAAAATGTTTATCTCACATCAACTCACCTGCATGGAGCAATGTCATAGTACTACCTTTGCTCAGTGAGGGCTGTTGATGGGGGAATTATCTAAAGATAATTTGAGAATCAGAGCTAGAGAATTAAGGTCTGAACCATTTATGAGGCACGAATGATATGCTGTGGAATATTCTTCTCAGGAACAGCACATGTAAGACAAAATTCTTAGGGAAAATCCTGAGTGGGCTAAAAGGGCTGAATATCAAGCCAGAAACATATGGGATTAAAGAGTTGGAAAAGTCCCCTAAAAACAACCATCTATTTAGTATTTAATAGTTTGAAGTTGTAGAGAAGTGATAATGATAAAGGAATAAAAATATATTTAAAAAAGGATGGAATGTGTAGAGATATAGGAGTTAAGGGAAGAAAAAAAGAAACTCAAATTTCAGCATCATAAAAACTACATTACTTTGTGTTAAAATATAAGTGCTCTGGGGGTTAATGATTAAAAAAATCTGTGTTATACTGCATTTGGTTGGGTAGTATTATTAAACATAATTATCTTGTGGCAAAAAGTTGGCAATCACACTTGAGCTATTGGTTACTCTTGGTCAAAATGGCTATAATTTGATGCTGCGGCCACAGCGCCCGCCTCCTGGGATGCTCATGGGTCCCATTCATCCAATCCGGGTGGGATTGGATGATCCAAAAATAGAAAACAATCTAACAAAATATAAGGATAAATAAACAAAGGGTAGAAATGTCATCACACGAAAATGTCCAAACAGTTTCAGGGGTGATTGCGTACAGTATATTCAGTTGTGTATCATATGGTTTTTTATTAACAAGTTACGGGGTGACGGAACCCCACAATTGATCTGTTTATTTTCGGTTAATTGTGAATTTTTTGGCTCACGGACTGTGAGATCTTCCAAAGGGGCTGACAACTCCCCTTCATGCCTAGGCCCAATTTATATTGGTCAGATCATGGAGTACTGCCCCGAAGGTGCAGGCACCCACAAGGCTCATTTCTGTTGTGTGTCCCTCCCCCCCTCTTCTTTCCGCCGCCCCCCCCCCCGTGTGAACTCAATCTATATACGGTTGCTCCCTCTCCCATATATTTTGTTTAGTTGTATGGTCTGACGCTGCTATAACTCACAAGACAGGGCCGACTGACTGATATCCCTACCATTTCTATAAGATGCCATTCCACGCCGGCTGAACTTAATGTTCTGTCCTACAATGTGAAGGGGCTCAACACACCAGAGAAGCGCTCCCATTTGATGAGGGAACTTAAACATAACAAAACAAACAGACATAGCCTTCCTACAAGAGACGCACTTCTGCGCTAAATCACCCCCGAGACTCACCACGCGCGACTATCCCCAGGGCTATTTTAGTAATGATTCAAATACAAAATCTAAAGGCACAGCGATCTTATTTTCGAAACATATTCCCTTTATAGCATGTGAGTGTCACTCTGACCCAGAGGGTAGGTTTACACTCGTGAAGGGAACTATAGCAGACCGGTTATATACTTTTGTGAATGTCTATCTCCCCAATACACAACAACACAGATGTTTCTCCGGGATAATATCTAAATTGCGACATTTCCAGGAAGGCATGACACTATTAGGAGGGGACTTCAATGTTGCATTATACCCACAGTTGGATACCTCCCATGGTTCGTTGCACACCCCTTTACGTGTCATACGTAAAATAAAGAAATTAGTCACTGATTTCCAACTCACTGATTGATGGAGGGCGCTTCATCCTACAACCAGAGACTATAGTTTTTATTCCACACCTCACTCTCGATACTCACGCATAGATTATCTTTTTGTCTCATATTAAAATCTTCCCTGTTTGCGATCAGCGCATTATGGTACCACAACTTGGTCAGACCATGCCCCACCTACAATGTCTTTACGTTCACCACTTCAGAAACCGACACAGCACACTTGGCGGTTAAATGAGTCTTTACTAAATGATACTGCAATACAGGAACCCATTATTAAAGCTCTGACAGAATATTTCCAAACTAATAGCAATAAAGATACTCCGGTACTGGCGGTGTGGGAAGCCCACAAATGCGTTCTACGGGGACAGTACATAGCGCAGGCTACCGCACGGAAAAAAGCCAATGGTGCGGCTCTCCAGTCTCTTTATTCATAGATTGAGACCCTAGAGAGGCCACACAAGGAACAACTCAAAGAGGAGGAGTTTCAACAACTCCTACTATTAAGAAATGAGCTAGCAACAATACTCAACCAACAGGCACTCCGTAATTTTGCTAAATTAAAAGCAATAAACTATGAACATGGCAATAAGCCATGTAAATACTTAGCAAGAGCTCTTAGAAAACGGCAACAAGTGGCCTATATACCAAAAATTAAAGCTCCCACGGGTATCTCGTCTCCTACCAAACGACATAGCAGAGGAATTTGTTTCATATTACACCAAACTATACAACATCTTTCCCTTACAGTCGAGCCCCTTGACTATGGACACCAGCACCGCTCAGATAACGGAGTATCTTACCAAACATATTTCCCGGAAACTTACACCTGAAGACTCTGCACACATGGAACGACCAATATCGCTGACAGAGCTACAACTGGCTATTCGGGATTCCAAGATGGGTAAATGCCCGGGCCCAGATGGCTTCCCTTTATTGTATTATAAGAAATTTCTTGAGGTCCTCGGACCTCGCATGGTAGACGCTTTTAATTCAGTGTTCGAGGGTGGTACAATACATCCACATACACTGACAGCGACCATATCACTAATACCAAAAGAGGGGAAAGACTTGGAACAGTGTAGCAGCTATCGTCCAATTTCTCTGCTCAATGCAGACTTAAAACTTTCTCCAAAATACTGGCTTCACGGATACAGCGCCATCTGCCCGACTTGGTCCACCCAGATCAGGCAGGGTTTATCCCTGGACGGGAGGCCAGGGAGTGCACGATCCGAGCCATCAATATGATCCACTATGCTAAAACACGTGATATTAAAACGATCTTTCTCTCTACAAACGCCGAAAAGGCGTTTGATCGTGTAGACTGGAATTTTCTCCTGGCGGTACTCCAACATTTGGGTTTTGGACCCCATGTAGTGGCGTGGGTCGCATCCCTGTACTCCCGCCCCATGACCAGAATACGAATCAATGGGGCCCTGTCTGATTCTTTCACGATCACCAATGGCATGAGGCAAGGCTGCCTACTGACCCCGTTTTTGTTCGCCCTCACGCTAGAGCCTTTCCTAGAGGCTATAAGGAATAACCCCGATGTTAGAGGCATATCAATTGGCGACACCCACCATAAAGTGCTGGGGTTTGCGGATGATTTGTTGTTTGCCCTTACCTCACCAAGGATATCGCTGCCCATGTTATTACGAGAATTTGACGAATACGGTGCATTAACCAACTTAAAATTAACAGTTCCAAATCTGAGATTCTCAACATCAATTTAACTGACAGCGAAGTACAGGGGTTATCCAGTGCTTTCCCTTTTAAGTGGTGTAGAAACAAAATGAAATACTTAGGCATATGGTTCACCAGAGACCTGACGCATTTTTACCAGCAAAATTTTCCACCTTTATTAGTAGCCGTACAAAAAGATCTAACTGCCTGGGGGCCTACATTCATCTCCTGGCTAGGTAGAGTTAACTCGCTGAAGATGAATGTACTCCACCGTGTGTTGTATCTGTTTCAGACAATACCAATCAAGATTCCCCCGGCCTTCTTCACCTCACTAAAAACAATGTTTTTAAAATGTATTTGGGCCCAAAAACACTCCAGACTCCAGAAATGTACTGACCCAACCTAAAGAAAGGGGGGGTCTAGGCCTCCCATGTATGCGCACCTATTACCAAGCGACCCACTTACTGAGGGTCTTGCAATGGGCTATTCACCCACCCCATAAACTATGGATTGGTACCGAATCATCAGCAATTCCTAACCCGCTACACTTATTGCCATGGCTTCCACCTAATGTAACCAAGTCCCTAGTGGCACATCATCCGTTGATTTCCGCCTCATTGTCGGTATTGCATGCCCATACCCGCAGGGGCATTTTAACCTCCCATCCATCCCCCAAGACACTGTTGAGGTGTAAACCCAGAGTTTCCTCCTGGGCAACAATCAGGTCTTTTCAACCGGACCGACAAGACGGACTTGACATCGATTAATAACTTCCTATTAGACGGTTGTCTAAAACCACTAGCAGATATTTTCCCGGACGGGACAATATCCTTTATGGACTGCTTTCACCATACCCAACTGAGTCATTTTTATAGAACAGCAAAGCGCAAGTATTTATACTCCAGGGAACTCACTGAGTTTGAAGACTTAGCCTCCGACGACACTGTCCCACCCCATGGCATTTCTATGATATATCAAATGTTGATGACCCCAGCTTCGGATGGTTTGCCAGCTCTGGTGGGTAAATGGGAAACCGCCCTAAATATCACCCTATCTGAATCACAATGGGGAAAATTTTTCCAACTTACGCATAAATGCTCCATCAATAACAAAACACAAGAAATGTCTTATACATTTCTAACAATGTGGTATCTTACACCAGTACGTCTTCAAAAAATGTTTCCCATGCATCCTATAGAGTGCTGGCGCTGGGGTACACCTCCTGGAACCATACTACATATTTGGTGGGATTGTCCCCTTATCCGACCCTTCTGGGCCAAGATATACTCGGTAATCCTGAAGTTCACTGACTAGCCCCCACTTTTCGAACCAGCACCAATGTTGTTGCACCACACAACACTCCCCATCACACAATATAAAAAGTCAGTGGTGCGGCACTTATTAAATGAGGCCAAATCACCTATACCAGCGCATTGGACCGCAACACCGCCCAGTTTCCGAGAGTGGATAGCTAGGGTGGAAAAAGTCAGGCAGATGGAGGAACTGATTAAGAAAGCTGAGGACCATCATAATCACTACATACAGACATGGTTTTACTGGCTACAGTTTCTAGAAGACCCACAATCCCAAATAGTGTTCAGTGGAACTTAGGTTACATTTTATTTAAGAGGACCGGGCTTATACAGTTTTCTGAACATACAGTGGGAAGGTAGTTGAACTATTATTCTTAATCCAGAAATGTGTTTCATAATTCTATGATGTACAGATATTGAATTGGAGTCTGCTGCATCAGACACTTTTGTGTGTTTTATGATTTCCCCCTAACCCCCCCCCCTTCCCTTAACCATCCTATTTGTTTCTGTATCCACCCCACCCACCCACCCTTCTAATTTTTCGACATAAAAATGAAAAAAATTTCAATAAACATTGATTTACCAAAAAAAAAAAATGTGTTTTACACTGAGAAAGTTCATAGTCCATAATAATAGGTCTCATCATTAGGATAGCAATCTAATGATGACCTGAGATTTGGGCAATGTGTTTAATGTAAATGGAGCAGTGTCTTTCAAAAAGTAATCACTTTGAAAGATACAACCTAATCAAAGAGGCATTAACATTTTCATATTCCGATCATCTTCAATTCTCTCCACGTTTATATTTCTGCTGTGAAAATGAACATTAAAGCATTTTTTTGTTGATCAGTTCTTTGATAATGTGTACAATATCTTGAGGGGGTAAAAATTCATTGCTCAGCAATGCATTTCAGTTCCCCGGAGGGTTAGAGGTTCCTGTCATTCCATATTTTTGCATGTTTTGTTAATGACGTCAGATAAGATACTCAGGTTCTCAACAATACCCCCAGGAATGTGTTCCACAGCTGACAGACAGGCTGGGGTGGTTTTACCAGATGATAAGGTGTCACTGGGTCATTGTCCATATGGGATATACAAAGAGAGGTGGGTCTTCCCCTACTGTCATTTTAAAACGGACAGTACTTTGATGATAATGAGGACGTTTGGATTACTCCTATCTGCAGCTCTACGCTACAGTCTCTAGTCGACTGCAGATTCCTGTCTAGTGCAAGCTTTGTGGTCCAGATTCCAGTCTGTTTACTTAAAGGGACTGTCTGGTGCCCAAAATGCATCTTCAAAATATGAATGCATATTAATGTGCTTTCAAAGTACTTTAAAATGCATGTCTTACACCTAGAAGAAATTGTGAAATTACAGATTGCAAGAAACAAGGTCTGCCCACACTAGATGAGTAAAAGTCATTTCCTTTTTTTTTTGCTGCAGGAACCAATGAGAATAATTTCATTCAAACGAATGGAATATCCTGTTTCTCTAGTGATGTCGTCAGACAATGTGTTGCACTGTTAAGAGATCCTACTGTGTACAAGTCTGTGGTCACTCTTAGGCCACTCAACAGACTCAATTTGAGGAGGACAGGAAGTGACTATATGAAACAAAAGTTTATATCCTCAGTGTCTATATAATCAGTGCTGCCGCACCTGCAGTAAACATGCAGAGTAATAACTGGAGAGGGCTTGAGTCAAATATTAAAAATGTGATTTATACAGAATGCCTGCATCAAATCACACAGGGATAAATGTCTGTGCATTATACAAGCCGTGATCTTCATCTTGCACAAAAGTGAGTTTGGGGACTAGACTGTTCCTTTAACTACTAAGTGCAAGATCTGTGGTACAGTTTCAAGTCTGCTCCTGCTATCTCAAGTCTACTCTGCTATTCCGCCAATTGCCATACTGGTCAGTTTCTGGGGTTCCCCACTTGGGATCATCCACGTCTCATGCTAGCTACACCTCAACCTTTGCGGCTAAGCTAGTTTGGGTGAACAACTCCCACTGGTGTGGACTCCATGTTTACATACCCCAGCATGACACATACAATGTAGGAAATGTAATTAAATAATAGTAGGCCCCATGGGCAGCATGATTCTTGAGGTCCCCTTTAATTAAAAGGCCCCATGGGAAGCCGCAGACTACCCAATGTGCCAGGGGCTGACCAAATGCCCCTGGCACATTAAATTAGTTTAAAAAAAACAAAACACATTTTTCTTACTAAGTTAATTGCACTCAATTAATTGTGCTCAAAGTGTCTGCATGACTACTTGACCAATGAACTTCAACATGAAGAAGACTCATAATTTGAACTCCACAGACACTCTGCACTAAGAAAAGAATCTGAGTTTGGCAGCGAGCAAGAACTTCCCATGCATGACCAATTAATTCATCAGGGGCCATGCTTTATCTTTTACACTAATAAATACTCATGGTATATCTAATTGTTGTGTACTTGCTTCGTAGATGAACTTAGCTAAACCTATTGTTCATTTAATAGACCTTTAATTAGGAACAACATAAACATTTTGCTAGGTTTAAAATTCCCACTACCCTAGATAGAGGGTTATCTTCATACACGTTTCTCTATGGCACTTCACCTCATATTCCTATAAAGCACCAAACATATTCTTGTCATATCTCTATCATTTTAAAGATAATCAGATTTCCCTAGACACCCTCATAGGATATTTCTAACTAGCGATCAGCTGTAAGTCTTCAATATTCCCCAGTCCCCTTACAAAAAATCGACTGCACATGTGCAAGTGGTGAGGTTATTTGTACTTTGTGGGTTTCCAGACAAGATGTCACCACGCCACCATGCCGGACTGGCAAAGTTAACATCACTAGACACCATGTAATATGTTACCACCTTTCCACCATTTTACCTGCAAACTAGTAAAACATAAGATGGATGGTTGTTTTTCCTAGTGGCGGTAATGTCCCCATAGAATGTACTTCCTGTGGCAAATCAGATTGATATGGTAAAGATATACCCATAACAATTTGAACAATGTAAATATGAATGTAGTACTTATTAACAACAATGCACAATTAAATACTGACATAAACACTGAGAGTGATGTAAACAAAAGCACAGCAGTCCATTGGTTTACTGGAAAAGGCATTCATTTAGCATATAAATACAAGTTTCTGTGTGAGACGAGACACTGACAACTAACACGAAAATCTTTAATAGACTAACACCAATTCTTTTGTGCAACCTACATATAACATATACACTGTATGCAGACTGTATAGAAATTTCTAGGAGACAGCAGCACAGCAGGTAGACACTCTCCCTGTGAATTAGTTTTGTTCAGAGTATCATAGTCCCAGCTTAGAGCAGACTCCATGCATTACCCAAAATAAACCCCTTTCAAAAATACAGTAAGCCTGCTGTGATAAAGTACCTAACTGTCACCTTGTTCTGTAGTCCCACCATGCGCTTCACCACCATTAAAGTTCAGCAAACCCTTCCATGACTCGCAAGGGAAGGGTAATGAGGTTGACAATTTGTCTATTCAATAAAAATTGAACAAATCAGGGACCAGCTGAATTGGAAGGATTTTTCTAACTCAGCTAGCCTGATATTTGCATTTAACTTGTCAGTTCAATTTTTAGTGAGTAGACTGCAAAAAGTTTTAAGTGGAGAAGAAAAGGGGAGTGGAGTATAGTGAAAGGGATAAAAGTTAAATAATTATATGAATTTTCAAAAGGTTTTAGAGATCAATACTTCTCAACATTACCAAACAGTGATACAGGACACCTGAGGTCGAAGTTGGTACTGAGGGGTCGCTACCCTGAAAAGTGAGTGTGCCACATCATTTATCTTTTTTTTTTTTTTGTCAAAAATTGCGCAGACTAGATGGCCTGAATGATTCTTATAAGGTGACACAGTCTATGTTTAAATCAGCACAGAGTATAGAATTCTTATTGGTTTACTATATCAGCAATAGATGCAGTCCATAGAAATTCAGTTTGAGGTGTATCTCTATCTTGGATATATTCCTTGTACTTTCCATGTAAGGTGCAATCAAAATGATTTTTTCCCCAATCTTGTATGGCTTTGTCGATCAAAATGCTAAAAACAGTAGGCAGGAACATAGTGTGATTTGTTTAAAAAGTTATGAAAACTCTTTTCCTTTTACCAAATCCACTGTATGCTCTGCATTTTGGTGCCCTTCTGCCACCACACATTTTTCTGAAAATACATGTCCTAAATTTTAAAAGCTATTAAACTACTCAAGATGCCTATACCCTGTGGGTCAGGTTTGGTAGCTGGTCCAGCAGCCATGAATTGTATCTTCTTGAACTGTGTGATTTTGTACAGCGTTCATTATTTCTGGTGACCAACATGCGTTCAGGATTATTGACATAATTAGTAGTGAACTTTATATAATGGAAAAGCTAAGAAGAGATCAAATTTTAACTCTGCCCCATTCAGTTCCTCCAAATATAGTATCTTTGTATCTCGCTAGGTTGGGCTTCTCATTCTGTCTCCAAATGAATTATCATTTAAATGTTTTCCCAAAATAGGAGCTCTTTTCAAACAAATCCTGTTTAAATCCCTTGATTGGGGAAAAAAAAAAAGCTCATTCAAGTTATACTACTGCTGGTCATCAACCAAAGGGCTGTCAAATGTGAATGTGGGTAAACCCAATAATTTACAATTCCTCTTTGTTCTACAGTGTAATTACACTGCCCATTACACTGTGATCTGTTAGAACAACTAAACCACCTAACATTCAAATGCAGACTAACCTTTTACCTACCTCACTTCATTTTCAGCAACATCAGGTCCATCTCCCGATCTTTGCCATTCCAAGTTACAGAAAGGAAACAGGTTGAGCTGGCCTCTCTTACAGAGCTCTTCAAATGGGAAGTAATCTTCGTTCACCAGTGAAATGTCTACTTCTATATGTTTTGTATCCAAAGGATTTATTTATGAACAGGAGGAAAATTACCAATGTGTTCACACACTTTGGAATTACATTGATTCATACAATTTTTTTTGGACAGAAACACATAGCAGGAAAATAAAAATAAATGCTGTGTCAGTTTAAAGTTTATTATATACAATGATATATTCTTCTTTATACTGCCTACCACAATTTGGGGAAGATTGACTCTATTTAGTCATTTACTCACATTATGTATTGAATGTTCACTGGAATTATAGTAGTCAGGAGTGTAGTCAGTAATACTGACTAGCTATTTCACTTTTACAATAACAATAGATAATACCTATAATACACCAATCATGTATTTTTGTCTGTCTATCCATGTACCTCTCTATAATCTGATACCCATTCCAACTAGTTTCTATTTATTGTTTTCTTGCTCCATGTTTCAATTGCAAATCTATTCTTTTCTATCTATTGTTTTCATACCTGTCAAGTGTCTCTGGAACCCATATTCGCAGCACATCCCTAACTCTCAATCTTCAAAAAGTTACTCACAACCCATCTCTTCAAAAAAGCCTGCAATTCATTCAACTAGAACACCTATTAAATAACCTATGGCAAGAGTCACCTACCTGTCACAGTCTCCCACAATCCACTCCTACTCACACCATCACCACCTTTCCACTCACCTTTTATGTCTCCTGTCCTCCACCCACTCTAGATTGTAAGCTGGCAAAGCATGGCAAATATTGCTAAGAGATTATAGAGATCCTAGGGCAGGGCAGTTGTGGCACAGTAGACCATTTAGCTCAATACATTTTAAGGGACTGGTGAGGTAGATATGAAGCTCAGTGGCCAGAAGTTCTCCTACCATGAAATATTTATTAGTGAAGATCTTGTAGAATCATTGGAGTAAGTATAATAGGCTTAGCACATTTTGCTCTCAACAATGCTTAATCATTAAACGTGCTTCAAGATTACAATATACTTGACATGTTTCACGTTCTCTAATCTGTAATCATAATGTATTTCCCCACTGATTGTAGCTGACAGTTATACGATCTGTTTTTCTTCTTTTCTTCATCTGGATACATTGAAGTATTTCTGGATTTACTTGGCAGCTGTTCTAGCACCTAGCTATGAACAGAGCCCTTAATATTTCTTCCTGTTAGATACCGATTGTTTTTTTCTTTCCCTCTGCTGAGCAGACTGGTTATTAATTGAATTAACTGGTGGGTCTTTGAGTAAGTTTCTAATAGTGCTCCCTGTTTTTTTGTGTAATACCATCTGTATTTTCAATCTTTTTTTAATTTTTAAGCAGTAGCTATTGATATTGGGAAAAAAACACTGGTGTGACCAAAAGCTCAGTATACACACTTTTTTTGGGGACAAGAAATACAAGGTTTTGCCCCACAATGCAAGGGAATCAATGGCCTTGTTCTAAATAATAATACACCTGGTTAATGGTGTAATTCAGCCATATTTATGTCCTTCCCAATCCTTTTTCCTACCACTTACTGGATCAGCTTTTTTCATCCTTGTTTTGCCACCCAGCCCTCTTTTTTCACCATTTTTTGAATACCAGACCCATCATAAATGAACATACAACCAGAGGAAAAACTGGAGCGCTCAAAATAAAATAAAATGTATGGGAAAAAAGGAATATTGCTAGAAATTTACATAGGAAATTATCACATATAATTTCTACTCAAGCTTTTGAAAAATAATGTTCCGTTGATCTTATTTTGAGGTCTCATACACGTAAAAGGTATATATGAAAAGAAAGAAAAACATAGTGTACTCGGTATCCAAATGTTGCGGTAACTCTACTGGCCAAATTCACACTTACACTATTGTGAGCAGTATACTGCTCAATCATTTGTGCTTGCCAGTCTATGTATGGACATTAACATTTCCCCAAAGGCAAACACTGCAGTTGATTGTGCAAACGTAGAAAAATATTAAATGGCCCATACGAACACACACACACACAAAGACTGCCAAAAATTTACTAGAAGTTGTTGTGAGAAGCAACCAAGTTTCTCACTACGCGTTTCACCCATGTGATTGGGCTGATTCAAGGTGCTTGAGTCTTTGCAGTCCAATTTTTTTCTACCGACATTTTAGGAAAGTTCTGGCCAATTCAGGATACATGGGGAACAGAGGTTAAACTGGAAACCAATAGGGCCCGGGGCAAAGATATCTACTGGGCCCCTTACCCTAACACGCAACCACATAAACCCACCAAATGCCAAACATCCACAGCGCCAATATTGACCCTTGTAACCACAGTTGTTACCCCACTGTATATGAGTGTGCATTAGTAATATTGAGTGTGTATTAGTGTGCATTATGTGAGTGTATATTTGTGCTTATGTTTTAATGAACATGTATTAGTGTGAGTTTGTGTGTGTGTGATAGTCTATATATTAGTGAGTGTTACGTGAGAGTGTATTAGTGTGAGTGTATATTAATGAGTGTTAAGTGAGTATGAGTGTGTTTATTAGTTAGTTTGTATTAGTGAGAGTGTATTAGTATGTGAGTGTGTATTAGTGAGAGTTATGTGATTATGTATTAGTGAAGGTGTGAACTAGTTTGTGTATTATACTACATGTAAAATGTGTTGAGGCTTAGTCCTTACAGCTTGCACTGTACCTGCACATTAAAAGATTTACCTTCATCTAAAACCGGTGTGCCGATTCGGTCATTTCTTATTTGCTCACATGTTGTGAAATCGGATCACAAGGGACTGTTTGGCGCCTAGAACACCAACAGCTGCAGGGTATCCAGCGGACGTCTCTACCTCTATACACAGAGTCTCCACTCTATGGAGAACCGGTGATACCTGGCAGGTTTTACTTCATTTACAGTGTATTATACCAGCTTATGACTATGTGCTCTCTGAGCACGAAACGGGCCAAGCGAGTTTACTCTTTATCTTTGTTTTTTTATGTATTTTCTTTTTGCTCCATGATGTGCTGCTTTTTTTTAACTTATATGGATTAAAAAATTAAGTTTTAAAGGTACCTTCATCAAATGGTCGTTGCAGGCTTCCTTTCAATTTTCCTATTGTGTATTATACCAAGCCAGACATTATTTCAACCTTTCCATGACTGATTGAGAGCCGGGTATGTAAGAAAAGATTACTGTGTGGTTGGTCACATTGTTGGATGGAAAAATAAGGTAATCTGGTAAACCTGAGAGATCCAGGTGATGTGCAGCATAAGCAGCGCTCTCAGCCACAAAATGAGAAATTCAAAGATTCAGCAAGCCAATCAAGCGCACCTCTTTACCCTTCAAATAATTCCAATATTCCATGGAGTGTAAATAAAACATACAAAGTTTATTGAGAAACAGTATAAAAAACAACAGCACCGGAGAGGAACAGATCGCTGGGCTCCTGTAGCTCCAAGCCTGGTCTCAGTGGTGTTACCTGCGACTATGGTATTTACTCCACTAATAGGGAATATATAGCATGGTAAGCTTTCCTTTTTATCACCTTTGTCCCATTTTTCAATTAGCTGTAGAAAGAGGGGAGTGTTCCTGCTACTATGTAGAGCACTGGTGTGAAATACTGCACACAGCAGGGCCAAGAATAGGTTCACAGAGTTTTTTGGTACCCCCTTAGGTGGATGTGGCTCTATTCACCTTCCCTTCAAAAAATGTGACTATTTATAAACATCCCTTTTCTATGGCAACCACTCCACCTCTAAAGGTTCCTTTCTTTTTTCAATCAGCATTTTGCACATTGACACAGTGCCGTACAGCTCTTGCTACAGTGTCAAGTTGCCAGAAAGCACTTTTCACATTTTCAAATAACCCAACCACTCTTTGCACAGTGTCACATTGCTACCCAACAGCACTTTTCATTGTGTCACAATGCCCCACAGCCTTTGCCATAGGGTCACAATGTCTTACAGCATTTGGCACAGTGTCAAATTGCCTCCACTGCACTTTCCATAGTCAAATTACCCCACAGCACTATCCACAGTGTTACATTGCCTCACAGCACTTTCCATAGTCACATTACTCCATAGCACTATCCACAGTGTCACATTGCCTCACAGCGATTTTGACTTTTGTCACATTGCTCCAATGCACTTTCCATAAGGTCACAGTGCACAAAAGAACTTGCTACATAGTTACACTGTCCCACAACATTTGCGACAGTGTCCAATTTTCGTCTACCCTCTCAACAATAATTATAGGAGGAAAATCAGTGAACCGTGCAGACAAGGCAGGGTCATGTGAACTGTGTCCTTGTACCATAGCAACAAACCATCCTCTCATTAAACACAGAGGTGGACTACCTGGTGCTGGCCACCCCTTGGACACCTGACATGTGCCTCTTGGATATGCAGTACTGCAAATGATATTGATATATTTTTTTTTTTTTTTTCTGGAAATAAGCCATTTAATCTATGGAAAAAACGGTATATAAATGTGCTAAATGAAGTTCCACACTGTATCAAGTGGGAAAGTCTTTTTATTTTTTTATTAAAGTTTTATTGAGTCAAGCATCATCAAAAATAACAATTGTTACAGAAATCTGAAACGTAACGCAGGTAATTGCCTTTACATAAAATCATATTGTACGTGCATATAATGACTCAGTTTTTGGTTTAATAGAACATTTTTACCGGAATTATAACTACTGTACTATAAAGTAGGAAATTAAAAACAGACATAACTATGCCTATGTACATACTAAGAATCAGGAAGGGCCTGAACACTATACATACGAAAAATTAGGCATATTTTCTGGGTAAAAAAATAGAACTAATATCCTTTTAATGTTATCAATATAAAAGTAAAAACACTCTGATACCATCACATAGGGACATAAACATAGTGATCTGGTTACGAAACTTATGTTAAGCCTGCAACTCCGAACAGAACATCCAGGTCCTGATAAAAAAGAAAAGGATATAAAAAGGGGGGATTGAGAAGGGCATAGAACGATTGGGACAAAGAAAATGAACAAGAAGGAATTAAAGTAGAGTAATCAAAGTCAACAATATGTAGAAGAAATAAAATGGTTGTATAGCCAGCGTCTGGTATCCAGCTTTACTGTTTATCACGTCTAAAGATTCAAGGCTCCACGGGCATCGGAGCAGGCTCCTGGGTAGGCAATGATGGAATGTCCAGGTCTTGTAGAAATTGAGGAACATCCAGTGGGTCTTCGATAGTAAGTTCTTGATATTGATATTTTATAGAGAGTCCAGCAAAGGGCCAGTAAAATGGCTCATGGTTCAGGAAAGTAGAAATTATCTTAACGGATAATGTATATCGTGGAGAAAAGATGGACAGGATATGATAGAGCCATTTAAATACATAAAGAATATCATGCCAATGGAGGAGAGTATACTTTAAAGTACAAGGAGACATATTTTTAAACTAGAGATTCAGAGATTTAATAGTAACATCAAAAGTATTACAATGTTTAGAGGATGGTGAATGAATCAAATAGTCTTTCAGTAGAAGTGGTAGCTGTTAATACAGTGGCACTGAAGCATCTATGGGTGGCGCATAGAACTTTGCTCACTGTAACATAATGCCAAGCACCAATTATGGCAGAAATATGGGCAGAGTTGATGGGCCAAATGGTTCATAACTGAATGGAAACATTCCATGTCTCTGTGTAAACTGACAGCATATGAATTTTAGGGTAATTCTGTACAACCAGGTGTGTAACACACCACCCTGCTCCAGGCAAAACTAATTTTATTAACCATACCAGTTCCCCAGCAAGCCTCCTTGACAACACCAATAACTCACTCTGCATTTTTATGACAAATCCCATGAACTGAATATTACCATAACGCATTGTCTGTCAACATTAGAGAAAGTGTTTGTATTTATATTATATAAAAGTATAAGGGGAGAAAAACACAACAAAACTAGACTCAGGCTAAGCTATGAACTCATCTAGTCTTCTCTTGTTGCTAAGAGAATTATAACAAAATGATTCTCGCATTATTAATACAATGGGTAATCGTTCTGTTTAGAAAACATGTCTTGCACAGGTCATTGAGGCTATCCTCTATAAGTCAACTTAAAAATGCAAATGGACTGCAAAAAACAAGCTTTTGTAGATGAGTTGGAAAAAAAGGCAAGTTGGAGAATTTTTCCAAGTCAGCTATTAATGCCACTTTAATGTCCAGTTTTTCGTTAATAGACCTGAGTGCATGCCCTCCCAAGCTCTTGTACCCTGGTTTCCCGCATTCTCAGGGACAGAAGAAGGGAAATGTGTGTCAGTGTGAGTGTATGTGTACACACAGAGCCATGCATCTGAATTTCAGTGTGTCTTTTGGGGATATTCACTAAAAGGTGAGTTGAGGTGAGATCAGGGGAGCTGAGGCGAGATGAACATTGCATCTCACCAATTTAGTTAAACATTGTGTAGGGACAAATCTAGTGAGCCTCCCCTTCTGGGAAAACTCACCAGGTTTGAGCCTGCTACAGGTATAGCTAAATTGGGGGTTCATCTCACCTCAACTCACCTGCAACTTGCCCTTTAGTGAATAGACCCCTTTGTGTGCGTAGGTATGTATGTTAGTCTGTGTAACAGTGTGTGTGTGTGTCAGTGAGTATGTGTCTCATTAGAGGCATCCATTTGAATGTGTGGAGGTGGAGATGCAGAGCAAGTGGGAATCTATTGCCACATGATCTGCTGGTACTGGACTGGAAGTACTGGAAGTGCAGGTGATGAAGAACCTCCACTACAGAGCCCTCCCTTTAGTTCTCGGCCAGACAAGCTAGCCCCCACTGCTCTAAATTCATGTTGCAAAACAATCTACCAGCTCTTCAGTTGTTGGAAAATTACACTACAAAATAAAGAGAGAATAGCAGGGGATTGAGACGGGGATGTCAAACTAGGCCAACGTAGCTGAGTTCAATGGGGTTTTCCAACTCAGCTACTTTGACCTTAAGTTGGAAATTCCCATCTCAATTACCTGCCATTCTCTCTTTATTTAGTAGACCCTTAAAATTAGGTTGGCTGACTGAGTGTTGCGAGATCAGTAGTCCACTAACAGGCCGCTTAGGCAGCAGAGACTCTATTAATAAAAGCATCCACATGTCCCAGCAACTGCTGTGTAGAAAAAGTAATAAATTACAGTTTACAACATGGTCATTAATTCCTGAGATTTACGATTTACAAACTAAGTTCCAAATCAGCATTGACAGTCTGCTTTATCTTTCTATCTCTCTCATGGAAGAACTGAGTGAATGAAGTCACAATGTATGGTATGCTGCTGTATTGAAAAACAAAAAAAATACCTTTTTGGCTAATTAGCTGTAGTGCTGGATTTTCTTCTTTCCAGATTACTGTTGACTGGATACAATCACATGTGAATTATAACCCTGCTATGTCTCCAAATATCTCATGTTAACCAAATTTGGGGAAATAAATCTAAATGTGAATTTGTCAGTTTGTAGATCTGGAGAGTCCCCTATATCTCACACATGGGTATCAGGACTTTTTTCAAGGCAATTTGGAAAAAAATAAAATCAAGTGAAGATGTCCAGGGATAGATTTACATTGTTTTATTTTCATGAACACAAACACTATATGGACCCCCGCCCACAGCAGTTATTTTGCATTATGAAATACTGAAAGCTGACAGAAGCTTATGGAGCAATTACTAAGTAGCAGTTGTGGTGCTGGAAATATTTACAATGGGGATAACATTCTTGTGGAGTACTTCCACTCTTGCTCTACCCAGCAGATACCAGTGATCACACATGAAGTCATATGACATTTCCCCCATATACTCTACAGATATGGTGTCTCCGACTTCCCCTCAGTCTTGTTCTGTCAAACAACTGTCACATTTTTATGAGATAGGCTCTATCATGCTCTGTCAGACTGTAGCCAAACTTTATACCAATAGCCTTGCTCTATCCGCCTCTATTCTATGCCATTAGAGTCATTTGTACAATATTCCATCCTAGTTTCCTCTTGCTTTGGTTAGTCAAACACTCCACCAGCTATGCACTACCAGTCCGGCCTTTCTCCATTTCACTGACCACGAGCTCCACGGTCCACCAGACACTACCCAAACCTCCATATATCTAGCTTCATTCGGGGCTAAATTTGTTCCGTCAGTCTTATTTTCCTCACACTTTCATTCTAGACCCAAACGCTTTACACCAGACTCTCTATCAAATTTGAAAATGTCCTTGAAGACTCACCTAATAAAGGAGGCCTATCTGTCACGTTCCTGGCTTCTAGGAGACATCCCCGAGCTAAAGAGAGGACTGGTTCCTATTGTCTCTCCAGTGCTTTTCTTTCAAGTAATCTTCATTATCAATTAATATGATTGTAATCACATTACCTAACTCAGTTAAATATTCTCCGTTGAATTCATAAATTCCAAATCAGGCAGCAACTTTATGATATATTTGCTATAGCTCCTGAACCTATTGCATTCTGACAACATTTACTAAATGTAATGAAAAAATATGCAAATATGGCTTCTTCACTTTCAACTCACTCCTAAAACCCTAGTAACAAGAGCTGGTGACTAACTATGCAGCTGATAAGAAAGCAACACCTGTAAAGACAAGATACATATGATAACTTATAATGGAGTTCTAGTCTGAAACAATCCCTTGGGCAAGGGTTTGTCCTGTTGACCTCTGATCCATTCCTCCTGACCTTTTCAATTTAGAAGATTAACCCCAGAATATCAGTGAGCGTGAGTTCCACAGTTCTCCGAGGTCAGATATCAAAAGCACTTTCTGTGCGTTTTTCAATCCTATTGAACACCAGCTGTAAATCACCTAATAATTTTGTACTCATAAGCATGTTTAGACAACGATACACAATATCTTTTCATGTAACATCACATTCAGGTCTTAAAAATCCTCAAGATACCAACTCAGAGTGAGAAAGCTGTGAATTAAACTAAGTATTTTTAAACATGTAAAAACCTGAAAAGACCAAATTAAATTCCCTGTGTAGATTGGTGGCCACAAAATGGTAAAATTAACCATTATAAACAAACCATGTATTTTACTTGCTTTGCACTGTCATAGATATTAGTAAATTGGTCTCCCACTAGACATGTTAAAAATAAATTTGTCTGTACGCCACCCAAAAAAAAAAGGGTTTTGTGGAGACCAACTACCAGAACAACAATTTGCACAGCAGTTGGTACAGAGCATAAAATGGAATTAGAGATTAAGGGAGTTATTCACTAAGTGTGAGATGCAAGTTAGTTGCTTTGGGGGGAGAGAGGCAGGGAAGTTGAGATAAACATTGTGCAGGGACAAACCTGATGAGTATCTCCTGCTAGAAGAGATCACTTGGCTCTGTATAATGTAAAGTTAACTTTTTAATTATTGATGGACTGTTCATCACAACTGAACTTACCTTCAACACACTTGCATCTCACTTTTAGTGAATACTGTCCTAAGTTATCCAAACAAAGTAGTACCCTAAATTATATGAACAGAGACAGACCAATACATGAGGTAGAGAGAGCCTGCTCACAAGGATACAATCAATATGTTAACCTCCAGCAAATGTACATATGCACAACTATTGGAGTCATATCCAAATAATAACTACAATTTGTTCACTCAGGTGGGACAGATTTTGTATGACTATTTGATAAAAATTAAATATTTGAGCAAAGTTACAAACGTAAAATTTAAACTTTCTAATTATATTGCATCCTTATATTTCCTGATATTTTGTAAATGTTTTTAAATGGTCTTTAAAAAACATTGTTTTGTTTTTTTACATTCTGGCAATGCTTACTCTAAATACAGAAGAAATATATTTACTTATAAATGAAAAATATGAAAGTAATTTTAGCGCCTTTTTTATACACGGTTTGTGCCAGCACCTGGAAGTTCAAGACGATTGCATAAGTAAAATTTGACACCCGAGTTAAGGTTTGAATCTTCCCCACTGAAAGTAATGGGAAACAAAATGATCAAACCATTTTTGAGACTAAGTCAAACTCAGGTGCCAAATCTGACTTAGTCTCAAACATGGCTTCGATCATTTTACCTCCAATTACTTTCAGTGGGGAACATTTGAACCTGGGGTTTTTTCTATGTCAAACTTGGGTGCCGAATTTGACTTACTCTCAAAATACAAGTCGACCTCCAAAGTCGAATTTTAATGAATAGACCCATCTGTCTGTATTTATTAAGATAGATGCAGTGCAGCGACTTTGCTCTTCTTAAGTAGTAGGCCAAAGAGTTCTCTCACCATACAATGTCCAGTGTTGTCAATACTGCTTCTACACTTCTGCTAGCAGAACAGTGTGCGACTAAGGTTGCCACCAGGCCGGTATTTTTTTTTTGTTAAGTCTCTGGAGGCAATAGTATGGCCAGGTTATTATTTATTTATTTTTAAAGAAAATATGGCAACTCTACCTGTTAAGTCATTTTTGGAGGAGAGGCACAGCTCCAGTGCTTTAGCCAAGAATGCCAATTAGTATGTTATTATTGTTACAGTGACCTTGCTTTAAATTAGCACCTAGTGGCTTTTATTGATTAAAATGTGAACTTACAAGTGAACCTCACAAGTCAGGCTTTTATTGCTGACCTGTAAAAGTTAATGCCCGATTTTTGCAGTTCATTTGTCAGTTCACATTTTAGTTAGTATACCCCTTTGAGATGATAAATGACCCACAGCTACTTTACATTACATTTTATTATATAGCACCAACATTGGTATGGACCATACATCGGGTATGGAGCCCTGCATCACAAGCTTACAATCTACAACTTTTCAATGATACAGCATTTTATGACCCTTGTAGATCCCTGTATTAACCCTTTCACTACTATTGAGATGAGCAATAAGTATCTTGTTTGTTAGGAAAACATGATTTGCCCAACCTCTGCCAGGATTAAGCCTTGACACTTCTCAGACTAATAAAGCATTTCACACCCTACTACTGGAACTACGTTTGTACAACAAGCCAATTCTTTCTCTGTAATAATAGTGCATGCTGTAACATGGAAAACCAGATTCCCAGAATATATAGTAGTGAAAAATGTTTTGCTGCTTGCAAACTTTATATTTAAAGGTAATTCCCACTTTTTTTCCATTCTGACAGTTTTATGTTCTGGAAAGTCCTCTGGAAAGCATTTATAAATGGATGCCCGGGCATGAAGTGCACTGGGGTAACCCATATGTTGCACTATAACTGTCTCACATAGTGATAACGTCTGACTTTTTTGCATAATACATTGGTCGGGTTGCATAACAAATACTGGCCCAGCTATTGCTTCTATAGAAAATGTTTTACTTGCCTGTCAGGTACATGGGTGGTACACTTATACACTGGCGCATGCTTAAATAGCGCCTCTCTTTGAGGCTATTTCCAGGCGTGCCTCCTTTATACACAACCCCAATTAGTCTCTTTCTGTAGAGCTGCTGCTTAGTCAGCGATTGAAACTTGGGCCCATATTCTCACACCGTTCAAATTTGTTTTGTTTTTACATCATGCTATTTTAAATCTTCTTAAAACAATTCACTGATTGTATGGGCCGCTGTAACATCGCCACCAAGAAAAAACAAAAAAGCCAACTCACAAGCCAAACTAAGGTTTGGACTAAGGTTTGGAAGTGAGTGCTTCTGGGGGAAGTCATGGGCATAGGAATAGAAAATGTAAAGTCTGCTGCCTCTGAATCTGTCAAACCTCCAGTAATAACATCTTGCTAAAGAAGTAGTGAGATAGAAATAGGTACATACTCTGCTTACAGATATTTACAGATACAATGGTATTTAAAATATAATTATGATTAAAGAGACACAAAGACATTTTTTATTTTAATTTTCCAATACATAGCATACAACAGTAATATTTTAGAATCCAATCACATCTAAATACAGCTAAAATATTTACATCTATAATCATTTTGTTTAAGCAAATGTTGAAGTGTTTTACCAGGAAGAATACATTGAGATTTTTCTCATTTTCCCATTTATACTGGGGATCAAGTCCAGAATCTTATTACATAAAGTTTCACATTTATAGCCGCACATATATACATACATATTTATACAGGAGAGTTAGCTACATATAGGATTAAAAATTATTTATACATATAAACAGAGAAAACAACAGTATATACATAACTTTTGTGTATTAATAAAAAAATATATATAAAAATGCAGTTTTTAAAGTAAAATGAAAAAATAAATAAATGAAAAAAATATAAGAATAAAAAAAGTTTTCTCCAAGTAAAGAGTTTATATAAAGCAGGAAAGCATAGCTCTCTCATTTATTTAATAAAGCAGTTGTAAAGGGTGATTGAAAGTCTTTGTTTTTATC
Organism: Pelodytes ibericus; assembly: GCA_036172795.1. Taxonomy (NCBI): domain Eukaryota; kingdom Metazoa; phylum Chordata; class Amphibia; order Anura; family Pelodytidae; genus Pelodytes; species Pelodytes ibericus. The sequence continues at coordinate 136,872,963 of CM069862.1, forward strand.
TTGTCCTTAGTTCACTTTGTTTCAAGAAGTGACATCGTTTTTTTTCTCAGACAATAGAGAATATTCGTATCCACAGATGGTTGTTGTTTGTTTTGCATTGCTCAGGGGACAGTTGAGTGGTGAGCATCCCAGATATATTTCACACAAACCCAGAGCTTGTACAAAAGTCATTATCTGGTCAAAATTCCGGTAAGCACTTATAGCACAACACTGACACACACAATCTATCATACATTGTAGATAATATACCTCCCAGCATGCAACATTTTGGAGACATCCCATTAATGAACTATAGATTTTCCAAGCATTTACAAACATGTGGTTACCTGTACCATGAAACTGTTGACAAACATGTTTCTTACCCAAGCCATGCTCATTATGGAAACACCCATCTCGAAACGTAGTAAATACAGAGATAATAGTAGGGGGGAATTCTTTGGAATGTTATGGGCGTACACCTAAATGTAATTGGCATATCAATGAGAGTTCTAAAATGGTTTTCAAAATGCTGGAGTTTATTTTTCCTGGTATACTCGACAGAGTAAAAAATAAATGCTGTATTTTTGTTGTATGCACTTTATATTGTTGAGGCCTTAACATTGTCTTTCAGTTCAAATAGTTCAAACTTTCTTAAAATTTGTCTAACATTTAGAAAACAATATAATAAAAATATTGGGAAATGCAAAATTACACTACATTTCAAGGAAAAATAATATACTTACAGGGTTTTTTTTTGCCATTTTTGAGACCAATTTTATTGTAAAAAAAAAAACATTTGGTTATACTATATTACTTTGAGTCTAACTTTTGAGAGAAAAAAGGTATTCTAGCTGTTTGCAAAATTCATCAAAATTATGCATACTCAAAATTCAAATTGGTATTCCCAGCATTAAATTGATTAGGCAAACCCTGCTTTGTGTTTTCAATCACTTCAAGTGATTTGTGATATATGTAAATATTAAATGAAAATGCACACTTTTAGAAACAATATAATAAATGTATAAATATAATAAATATTATTTGGAAGCAAACACTTACCTGACAAGTAAAGTAAGTAACAAACAGTGAGAATGGTACTGCTCCCACAAGCTTGCAATCTAAAAAATATAGCATGATGATGCCCATTTAAATAGATTTTATTTATTTCTGTAAAAAATCAATGTGTTTTAAAGCAACACATATTTGAAAAATACATTTGTTCTAGGAAAAACTAGATTAATAGATGGACAGCTCAGTTAAATCTTTAAAAATCTTACAAATGTGTAGATTCACAGAAAGGTCTGTCATGGCGTATTTTCAAATGGACAAAAAAAGCAAGAAAATAATATATGGATGAAATAATAAGCAAAATAAAAATGAAATAACATAATAATTATAGATTGAAAAAAGATTAAGTCAGTTGTATTGACCAATATTGTATCTGGAACATTAAAAAAACTAAGCTATAAGGATGAAAACAGGTAACTATTTATAAGGTTCTTAAATTGAGTAATTAGGAAGAAGATAGTTTTGTTTAAACAGTGAGTTAAATTTATTTCATTTTCTTTAATAAGCAATTATGCTACTCATTCAAATTACAAGTTCACGCCATGAATAAATAAATATACAATGCTACATCACCAGAGTAACTGTATGTAAACTCCAACCAAAGCATAACATTGGTTTGATACTCAGAGTTGGCCTTCAGGATATGTTACATTCCTGACTCCTCTTGAAGATATAAAACAGAATTATATTTGCCCTGAGGACTTCTATGATATATTAATGTCATGTTCACCGTAGCTACTCTCGCAGGTTTGTGTGTTCAAAAAATAAACCAGTATACTGTGTCCCAAATGTCTTGGAACTACTATTCATTTATTTATTTGTTTATTTGCTTAACAGACATTTTCTAAATTTAAGGAAACATTTTTAAAAAGTTGCAATTTGATTCATTTCTCTGCTAGTTAAAACTCCAACAGAAATGAAGATTTTGTAAAAAAAATAATAAAAAAAAATAATAATAATAGTACTTGATATTATTTGATCTTTCAAGATTTTTTAGTAACAGGTTAAGAAATATTTTGGCAGTAAAACCATTTAATTAGAATAATGGGTCAAGTGAAAGAAGATAATGTGTTGACAATGGATTTTTAGAATGTATTATTTTATAGAAATGTTGGAAAACTGTTTAATCTGGCTTAAGCATCAGAAACAATTGGCCTGATTCAAAATATAAAATATCACTTATCACTTATTATCTAAAATAGTTTTATAGCAGTCTATGGTATGCAATGACATGAGATAAATTAACTCAGGTCATTCAATAGACACCAATAAATGTATGGGCTTTTGGCCTTTATAGTTGAATCCTTTATTCTGCACATTATTTAATACACACAGCCATTAAGTAACAAATGTAATACTCTTGCTGATCCTTCTTACTTATCTAATCATGACTCATTTTGTTGCACCCTTAGAATGCTGAGTCACTCGTGAATCTTGTGATATGTGGGAACTGCATACCTTCGATTGTATAACATTTATTTAAGTAATGAACACATTAAATGGGATGAGCCACAGAAAAAGATCCTTAGGGTACTCAACTGGTAATCGGGCCTGCTTCTCTGAATGTGTTCCAACAATGTCTTCTATCCAAAAGGTTATCCAACGTCTTCATAATCCACTGCCAAGCATAGCACTATTTGTTATATGCATGACTTACTAAATGCCTCACTAAATTGGACACATTTCGGATATTGCTCAATTGCGTATATATAATGTCAAATTATATAAGTGTATGAGGAAGCAGACACAATGGTCTTTATTAAAAAAGTCAACATTTCATTTGTTGTTTACTTTCTAGACTCCATCGTAATTCTCTTCCACCATATAATGCTGACTGGCAGACTATGTTGTGGCCCATCAATAGAAGAGGGATAACTGGTCCCTATATATAAACAGTTAAGCTCTTCCAGAAGACATAAACAAAGTATATGGTCTTCAGTCATGTAAAAAGTAGGGAAAGTTGGTAAGATTCCCTTTTACCCCTCCATGTTGGAATTGGCCGTTCTTGGATAAAGTCATCGTTAATAGAGCGTGAGGATTTTCCACCACATACAAAATTTAGTAGAAAATATTAAGCTTGCGAGCAGTTTGTCTAACGTAGTATGTAGTTCCCCTCTATGATGTGTACAAAGCACTACATAAATTGTTGGCGCTACATAAATAAATGTTAATGTAATGCGAGTATATCATGCCATGTATTTTATAGGTGGTCACTTACACATTTGGTTTAGAACTTGCTTTTGGTTGTGATAACATTATCAACAGGAGCGCTATGGAATTTCAGAGATGGGAAATGAAGATGAATATTTCTGATGGAATAAACTCCTTGTGTCTTTGAATTAAAAGTCTGACTATGACTTGGATTTTAGTTTAACAAGAGCTTGGGTGGTATTTGTTCATAGGGTTTGAATGCCCATCAACATGCCTATGGATTATAAAATATAATAGGCTCTACTTAAGAGTTTACAAAATGATTCAGCCAATTAGGGGTATTTCAGAGGTTTTTGCCAGGACCCACCATGTCTCAATCAACCATGGAATCTGTTAGACATGTGAATCAATATTAAAGAAGGATTTTCCAATTCCTCATGGCTTTCATGTGAATTCATGCAATAGAGTGGTAAGGTACTCAGAAAGTAAAATAACTAAATTCAGATCTAATTTTCAAAATAAAAATCTGCATTGTAAAAGAGAAGTTACATGTAAAACCTATATATGATAACAAGGTACTCTCGAACATAAAATAGAATATGATGTGGAGGGAATAAGCCCAGTCATACGGTTAAGATGAATATTGTTGATGATGAATTTTGACTGTTTATTGTTATCTAAAACGGAAAGAGGCTGTTAGAAATAATGTACCGGAAATGTCTGTCCTTGTGTTTAATGAGAAAATATAATGAATAAAGATTATATATAAAAAAAAATAAAAAAAACTATACATGATCTATGACCAGCTCTGAAGGTCAACAAGGCTTACCTTACAAGTTACTATTTGCATAGCAATTCTGAAGGCATTATTGGTGTCTATGAGTAGGGGTGCATCAAGAAAAAAATCCAATATATCTTATTAAAAGTACAGTTCATCATAATGTAAATTTCACTGTAATGATTTTTAAAGCCAACCTGTGAAAAACATTGTTTTTCATGTTTCAGGTGTTTTAAGGTATTTTGTGCTTAGAATATAATATTTCCCAGAAGGCACCAGACTTCCTATTTGGTGCTTTTTTTGTATCTTTAAAATTTGTTGTAAAAGAGTTTGCAACTGGGGAAGGACCCTATATTTGTAGCCTAAATACCACTAGCATAGTAGGTTGAAATGAATTATTAAATTTAACTTAAAATATGTTTACCTTTTTTTTTTTTTTTTTTTTATAAAAGGGGCAAACAGTCCTAATACACATTTTGTTTCTGCTTAGACTGCGGATCCTTCTGCCATATATATTATTAAACTCCTCTTAAAATAAAATTCCTTCTGAAAAAAGGACACATATTTATGTACAGGGGGAGCTTCAAGAGCAATGCAAATAGAAATTATAATAACAATGTACACAAAGCAATTTTAAGTGTCACTGCAAAGGTAAACACTGCTGTTTACAATTGGCTCTTCGGGAAAGCCTCAGGGCACATGAGTATACAATTTATCGTTCTGCAAAATGTTTTTTTTACAATGAGTTTTGGAACATGCATTGCGTGAGTCTATTCTAAACAATGGGAAGAGTCAATACAACTGTTTAATATATTAGCAAAAAAAGAAGCACAGCTGTAATGTAGAGGAACTGCTTTCAATATGCCGCAATGATGTAGAGTGAAGCAGATGCTCATTCTTTTCTGTTGGCCTGTTTGTAGCAATATGGATGAAACAATGGAGCATTAGTTGTGTCTGAACAAGGTCTAACCAAATCAGAAATACAACAGTGGACTATATTGAGATGAAATCTAAGAAGAAAATGGTTCTTATGTTCTGATGACCATCTCCAAGATGCTATACCAAAACAGTAGGTATAGCTTGTTCGTCCGTAAGGGGACTTTTCCAAGGGAATCCATGGAAAATACAAAGTGCTTAATGAGAGGAGTGGTCATCAATAGCACAGTAAGCAGTAATAGCACTATGACCAGACGTGTAGTCATTGGTGGAGCAGTGACATGAAGAACTGCCCTCTGGTGGCATAAAGGGGAGGTCTTTTGGGTATGCCGTCAGAAAGTGCAACAAAAGCAAGCCCCAATAATATGTGGACCCACCCAAAAGAAGAAACAAAAAAATGACACCATTGTGATTTTAAATTTTCTGGCATTTTTTTAAGGTTTAATCCATGTGGTTTAGACCGTGTGGAGAAGATAAATGGCACCTTTTGTATTTCAACCCTTTTCTGGGACCTAAACATAATACCTTCTGTGTTTTTCTTTTTTTTTTTTTAGAATGCATGCATTTGTCTATAATCCCATGGGATATTTTCTATACATTATAAGAAAGTTATAAGAAATACCTATGACATTTTTACCTATTAGTGACTTAGGACATTGAAGGCCCATGTTATATAGAGGAATGGGAAAATAATTTTGCAGAAAGATATTTCTTTACAAAACAAAGACTAATGTTATAGCCCCCAGTAAAGGGACTATTTTCAGAGTGTGCCTGTTACTTCTGCTTACCTATTATGTTGGCCAATCCACCCTACAATAGTATGTTTTTTTTTTATCTTTCTTAACTTGTTGCTTATTAACCTATTGTTGTGTGCAGGACATTTTTAGGCAGCCACTCAAACTCTATGACAAATATAATTAGAGACTGGATAATATGAGACGACATGCGTAGGACATAGGAAGAAACTCTGGAAGAAGTAGACTGAGATAACCTCTAGCCAAACACTTGCATTTTACAGTTCCCCTAAAAAAAACATGCTCGGGGCAGCTCTGGCTAGAGAGAAGCCATGTGAACAAGCTATCCTTTTATCCAAAACAACTGGACAAAACTGAAAGAGAGTAAACCAGCCCGCAGACATAGAGCAGCAAAGTCAATGGCAAACTTTTTAGGAAGTTATGTGACTTTGGGCATTTTCACTATGAAAGTGATCTTTGCAAAACAATGGTGTTCCCTTAAGGAAACTGGACAACTAACGCCATCTCTTAATCAGAACATAAACACCCCAAAGCAAGCATGTATACCATGACCTATATTAGGATAATGCCACGCCCGCCCACTTTCCCCTCCAGCCAGCAGGCGTCCACAGTATAGAGTCCTTCTTACAGAAGAATCCGAAATCTGTAAATGCTGTAAGGCAACCACTTTCTCAAAGTAGACAAACATGGTAAACTATCAGCCTAAAGGGTAAGGAATGTATTCTAACAATACTGGATGAAAGAACATCACTTTTGGTATTGCAGAAAAATGTTAAAACATAGTAAATATATGCTACAAAAATAAAAGTGCAGTTGAGCACTCCATGCTATGTTGGCTTGATTTGGTATTCAAACAGTCAGCTGGTAGATAAGATATATTAAAACCAATAATGCAGAAGTACACCGATCAGCCATAACATTATGACCACCTTCCTAAAATTGTGTCCCCTTTTGACTCCAAACAGTCCTGACCCATCAAGGCATGGACCCCATTAGATCTCTGAAGGTGTGCTGTGGTATCTGTCAACAAGAAGCTAGCAGCAGATCCTTTAAGTCCTGTAAGTAGGGTTGCCACCTTTTCTTCAAAAACATACCGGCCTTGGCACTGCTTCCATAGACTTAACATTGGGGTCAAGCCAAGTTTTTACCGGCCTGCCGGTAAAAAAAACGGCCAGGTGGCAACCTTACCTGTAAGTTGCAAGATGGGGCCTCCATGGATTGGACATGTTTGTCCAGCACATCCCACAGATTGGATCCCTGCAGAACATTGCCCAAAGCATAACACTGCCTCCGCTGGCTTGCCACCTATCAGTGGTCATAATGTTATGGCTGACTGGTGTATGTCAGGAAGGAGATTGACATTTAAACCTTGTTGTGAACCAAAAATGATATATGCACATATTTTACATGTTATATACTTATATTACTACACTTATGTTAATGAGTTTATATAAATCATTAATCATCTGAATAAAAACTCACATTTTTCTATTTGTAGTTTTATGGATCTACACCTTTGCCGTCGAGCTTTTGTAATATAGACGGCGCTTATCATGCAAAAACTTAAGTTGGGGGACTGAACATTATTAAATTCATGAGGTAATTACAACAAACCTATGGAATATTCAGTCAGGTCTTCATCCCTATGTGCACATCATATGCATCATACACCAAACCATTAATATTAGTCTCACTTTGATCGGCCCCAAAAATATTTGAAACGGATATGAAAATACAACTAATCTGCTGCAAGACACATGAGCAATGTTTACCTTGATTTACAGTATAAGAGACATAGCAGCCAATTATCTGCCTGGGGAGGAGTCATGTGTAAAGAGGAATTCTTGCCCAAAATTGAAAAAGTGGAACAATCAGAACAAGCATTTCACTTATTTCCGTTGCCATTGCATCACATTTAGAACTGTATACATAACTACATACCGAACCCTAAGTAACCCTTTGTATATCTCCTTTCTGTACCTGTGTCATCTGCCATGGCCCCTAATAGGACCATTCTTCAAACCTATTACGAATGCCAAAGTAAGGTTCAGTCCCATAATTTATTGCCATTGCTTTGCAGGTGTATATCTTGGGGATATATGAGCTCCTTAATAAATATTAACACATACAAAAGGAATTTGGAAACTATGCCAGAATTATTGTTGATCCGTGGATTGTCTAAGGTGCAAACAATGTATTTCTCAGTTTCCAAAAACAATTGATACTTGAAGGGATGGTCCACTGGGATTTCCCCTCACTATTTTTTTTATTTTTTTCAAATATATTACAGCTGCATCACACATAGTAATATAGTGTGTTTTGTCTCATTGATAAGTATAGCTAGCTTATTTACTGACCTGGAGTTACCCAAGATGTAGAATTGTCTTAAAATAGAGGGGCAAATGTTTGAAAGTAATACCAGAAATTATTGAGAGCGCAGTGGATGCATGGAATAGTCTTCCAGAAGAAGTGGTAGCGGTTAATACAGAAGGAGTTTAAGCATGCGTTGGATAGGCATGGGATAGGCATACGGCTATCCTAGATATAAGAGAAAGTCAGAGACTAATGACACTTTTCTAATTTTATTTAAGCAGAATTTGGGCTGACTAAATGAGCCGAATGGTTCTTCTTCTGTGTTTCTGTCATGTGACATTTATAGAGTGCTTTAAAGCAGGACAATTCTTTTATCAGACACATTAAATAGTTAAATGGTGATTCCAATATGTTGACTGTATTTTTCAGAAGCACTTGGAGCTAGTATACAGCACATTCATGTCAGACCGATTGGACTGAAGAAACTTCAACTTCAGGCTTTCAAAAGCTGAAAAACGGTGTCGACGACGTACAGCAATAACACTAGGTCACAAGATTTGTATTCTTTTTGTCCTTGAGCTTATTTTATTTGCCTTAAGCAGAATTTACTGTGAAACAAAATATTATCAAATGCAAAATAAACCTTTGGAAACTGGTGTTTTAATGTATTATTATTTCAGTAAGGCAGCTCAATAGTACCCCAGTCATAACTGTACAAGAGGCAGAAAATGTATTTAAGCCAGATTAATAAGCAAACTAAATGAGAGTGTTAAACATTGCACTTGCTTTTAAAGTCAATTTTTTTTTTATCATTACAAACAAGCAGTTATAGTTTAATAGATTAAGTGCACAAGTGGCAGGAAGACATTTTCCTTTTACTTGCTAGTAAACAAAATAAATATTTTTTGGGGTATGTATGTTTACAAAAATCAATAAAACTATAATAGTTTAAAGTCAAGGAAACAATATGTTTTGAGTTGTGTAGTTGGCAGTCTATTGTTGTATTATATAAGTTCCCAATTTCACAATTGAGAAATTTGCATTTAAATGGGAGAATTTTCCAACACAGATACTTTAGCCTTGTGTTTGAAATTCCCATCTCAAGTCCCTGCAATTGCGTCTATTTAGTAGACCCTAATATACAGTATTTATATATTTACACACACAAACAGTTAAGTTGCACTTGTAGATCTCTTTACTAAATTCCTATCTGTGAATAACACTGTTGTACAATTAATTTAAAGAGACCAGAGTGTAACTTCTCTGTTTAGATGTATCTATGGCAAAGAGTCCTAGACAAGCATCAGTGTATATTCTATGGCTAGTCCCTGGAGTGCAAGGATCAGGTATATTGTGTATATATATTTATATATATATATTTATATAAGTCCAAAAACAAAAAAGGAAACACGCACTCATAGGATTTTAGAAAAGTAGAAAAAATCTGTATTATATCAGAACTGTCATATCCATCGACGTTTCGGCTCCACCTTATATGTTGTTGAAAAACTGCACTTGCACCTAGGCAGAGGCGTCGCTAGGGGGGGGCTACTGGGGCTATAGCCCCGAATCTCCAGTGCATAGCCCTGAATGGAGACTCTGGGGCTAAAGTATACTTTAGCCCCGAGACTCCAGGGCTATCACTGTTAAAAAAAAATATATATCTCCCCCGCAGAGCTTTCCCCCGTCTGGGACATAGTCCCAGAATCGGAGGTTTATGCTCGTGCGGGGGGTGAGGAGGAGAGGCGCTGCTGCTGGCCCCTCCTCCTGGAGGTGCGGCCCACAAGCAAGTGCCTGCGGTGACCGCACCTCCTGGCCATACTGACAGCGCGACGGGTGCAAGCTCCGCCCCCGTCGCACTGTGAGTCTGGCTGCGCGCCGGATCTGACATCCGGCTGAAGAAAGTTTCTCATCGGAGACGTCCTCCTCCCTGCAAACAAAGGTAATTTAGCAGGGAGGGGGACCAACGCTGTAAGGTTTTTTTTTTTTTTTTTTTTAAATATTTCAAAATGTGTGTTAGTGTCTGCGTGGGTGAAGCAATGTGTATAAGTGTGTGTGTGCCAGGGTGTTTGCATAAGTGTATGAGGGTGTGTGTGTCAGGGTGTTTGCATAAGTGTATGAGGGTGTGTGTGTCAGGATGTGTGTGTCAGGGTATTTGCATAAGTGTATGAGGGTGTGTGTGTCAGGATGTGTGTGTCAGGGTATTTGCATAAGTGTATGAGAGTGTGTGTGTCAGGATGTGTGTGTCATGGTATTTGCATAAGTGTATGAGGGGGTGTGTGTGTGAGGGTGTTTGCATAAGGTGTTTGCATAAGTGTATGAGGGTGTGTGTGTGTCAGGGTGTTTGCATAAGTGTATGAGGGTGTGTGTGTCAGGGTGTTTGCATAAGTGTATGAGGGTGTGTGTGTCAGGATGTGTGTGTGTCAGGGTGTTTGCATAAGTGTATGAGGGTGTGTGTGTGTCAGGGTGTTTGCATAAGTGTATGAGGGTGTGTGTGTCAGGTTGTGTATGTGTAAGTGTGTGTGAGAAAGATATAGACGCTGTGTGAGATATAGACGCTGTGTGAGATATAGACGCTGTGTGAGAGAGACTAAGAGTGTGAGAGAGAGAGAGAGACTGAGAGTGTGAGAGAGAGACTGAGAGTGAGAGAGAGACGGAGAGTGTGTGAGAGAGAGACGGAGAGTGTGTGTGAGAGAGAGAGAGACGGAGAGTGTGTGAGAGAGAGAGAGAGACGGAGAGTGTGTGAGAGAGAGAGAGACGGACAGTGTGTGAGAGAGAGAGAGACTGAGAGTATGAGAGAGAGAGAGAGACTGAGTGTGAGAGAGAGACGGAGAGTGTGAGAGAGAGAGACGGAGAGTGTGAGAGACAGAGAGAGAGAGACGCTGTGTGAGATAGAGAGACTGAGAGTGTGAGAGAGACGGAGAGTGTGAGAGAGAGAGACGGAGAGTGTGAGAGAGAGAGACGGAGAGTGTGAGAGACAGAGAGAGAGAGAGACGCTGTGTGAGATAGAGAGACTGAGAGTGTGAGAGAGAGAGACGCTGTGTGAGATAGAGAGAGGGAGAGTGTGAGAGAGAGAGAGACTCTGTGTGAGATAGAGAGAGACGGAGAGTGTGAGAGAGTGAGAGAGAGGCGCTGTGTGAGATAGAGAGACGGAGAGTGTGAGAGAGAGACGGAGAGTGTGAGAGAGAGAGACGGAGAGTGTGAGAGAGAGAGACGGAGAGTGTGAGAGAGAGAGGCGGAGAGTGTGAGTGAGAGAGACGGAGAGTGTGAGAGAGAGAGAGACGGAGAGTGTGAGAGAGAGAGACGGAGAGTGTGAGAGAGAGAGAGACGGAGAGTGTGAGAGAGAGAGACGGAGAGTGTGAGAGAGAGAGACGGAGAGTGTGAGAGAGAGAGAGAGAGAGAGACGGAGAGTGTGTGAGAGAGAGAGAGACGGAGAGTGTGTGAGAGAGAGAGAGACGGAGAGTGTGAGAGAGACGGAGAGTGTGAGAGAGACGGAGAGTGTGAGAGAGAGAGAGAGAGACGGGAAGTGTGAGATAGAGAGACGGAGTGTGTGAGAGAGAGAGAGAGGCGGTGTGTGTTAGAAAGAGAGGGAGAGAGACGGGGTGAGATTGTGTGCGACTGTGCTCATCTGGGCTCAAGCCCCTGATCATTTGTTGACCTAGCAACGCCCCTGCACCTAGGTATTGAACCGTTTATTGATTTACATGTGAAGTCGAGGGCACTACTCTTTGGATTTTTATATATATATATATTTGCTATTTGACACATTCAAACAATCACACAAACAATCAAACATAGACACAACCAGTCATACAAACAATTCCAGGACTCTGCATTGTCCCAGAATGAAGTTGCACACGACTAAGGTTGCACCTTTCCTTAAAAAAAATACTGGCCATGCTACTGCCTCCAAATATTTAACATTGTCCTCATGACAGTTTTTTTTTTTTTTTACCAGCTTGCTGATAAACCCTACTCTGGGCATAAAGTTTTACAATGGGACTGTCCCAGGCAGTCTGGGATGTATAGCCACCCTAGCTGTGATACAAAAATAGCAACAAAATAGAAACGACTTTAAAAAAAAAAAAAAAAAAAAGACTTTGGTCAGGTTGATGTTCTATATAATAGATTTCAGTATAGACTTAATATGCATTACCAGAAACTGACCACATTCTGTGAGTTTCATGAAGAATGAAACAGCTGTTCACGAGGGTTGTTGGTTTTAGGGCAATTTACCTCTGTCTCAGGCTATGTTTGAAAGGTCATCTTGAGCATCGTGTATATGCTCTAGTCTAGGGGGTCAATGTATCATTTTTTTTAATAAAAGGCTATTGCTGTTGACACAATTTGGATATGCTTACCCAGAATCCCTTGCAGCATTGTGTACATCACATGCTTGGCAGTACTGTGGCTTTGTGGATCCTCTAAGCCACTGTACTGCTAAGAGTTTGACCTAATTTCCAGAAGTCATGCATGGACGCCGATGCGCATGGGTCCATGCAAGGAGCCAAAGTTAAAGGACTTCGTCATGACAATATTATGGTGGCCACATGTCCTAGATTGCCAAGGGATAGTAAGCCCTAATCTGGGACAATGTATTTAAGAGCTCTGACTGAAGACGGTCTCAGCCAATCAGGAGAGACTTCTCAACTCTCCGGAGTAATCCAATGTTCAGAAGCCTCTCCTGATTGGGTCAGTCCTTCCCTCATGTTGCTCAGTGTAAGCTCCAGCAGCCTGCATTAGGTGAGAAACCCAGTGTGTGTCTATGTGACTGTATGTGTAATAGATGGTAATAGAGTAGTTAATTCTCTGAAACTGCTCATGTCTGTTAATAAAGGGGTTAATTTTCTGAAACTGCTTATGTCTGGTAATAAAGGGGTTAATTCTCTGAAACTGATCATGTCTGTTAATAGATGGATTAATTTCATAAAACTGCTCAGGTCTGGTAACAGAGTGGTTAGTCTTGTGTAACTGCTCATGTCTGGCAATAAAGTGGTTAATCCTCTAAAACTGCTCATGTCTGCTAATAGAGGGGTAATCTGAAATTGCTCATGTCTGGTAATAGAGGGGATAATTATCTGAAGCTGATCATGCTGACAATAAAGGGATTAATCTTCTGAAACTGTTCATGTCTGCTATTAGAAAGGTTAATTCTCTGAAACTGCTCATGTCTGGTAATAGAGGGGTTAATTATCTGAAACGGCTCATGTCTGGTAATAGAGGGGTTAATTCTATGAAACTGCTTGTGTCTGCTAATAAATAAATAATGTATTTCTGTATTTAAATGTATATATATATATATTAATATGTATTTATACATATATATAAATATACATGTATAAATATTTATTTATATATATTACGCCTGCATTTTTTAATAACATCTTCTCCATACTGTGCCCCTAAATAGCAGAAATAAATGCATATGTCATTCATGTTAACTAAACACTCCTACACTGAATCCTTAGTAATGCCATACACTACAAAAACAGTTACAAAAATTACAAACTCAGCCAATTGATTCCAAGAAATAACTGGAAAAAAAAATACAATTCTATTTAAATTGTCTAATACATGAAATGAAAAATTAGATTACACATCTAACATTTGTATTTATGAACTTATTTTGCAGTGTTACTCTAGGATGCAAAAGAAACGTCTACAAAGCCTTTGCTGCCACCTAGTGGATAGGAAGGGCCTAAAAAAAAAAGATTTATTACACAGGTAGCAACATAGTACTATGTAATATATGAAGACAGGAGCTCACCTCGGAAAATTAGATTTATTGAAGAATCAGCATTCTTATGTTACCAGCTGCATGTGTTACTTTGTACTTTTAAAATGTTTTCAGTAAAGTCCTGCCTCTTCTCACTACAGAGTGTAGAAACAAGACAACAGACCTTAATACCAAAATAACATACATTTTAGGAGAACAGAAGTATACAATAAGAAAAAAAATCCCCCACCATCAAAGCGATAACCCCACATTGGGATGCAGCCAAAAGAAAACCAGGGTTGGAAATAATTTCTTCAGCTCAGGCTGGAGATCCTTGCATCCAAGGCAAGAATGTCTAATTTATAATGACAAGTGTTGTAATAGACAACCACACCCCAGCTTAGAAGATAGGACAAGGGAGGTCTTGGGGATTGGGTGTGGGATAGTGGGGTTTTTTTAAGCCTCACGGGCATTAAACTTGTCTATCATCCATAGAAAGTATGGATAGCCATGTAGCAGGGCAGCATACAGCAAATCATTTACCCCCCCCCCCCCCACCACCACCACCACCACCACCACCACCACCAATGACTGCACCCATGGTCCTATCCTTACAATCACCTTACACATCTTATATTTCCTCCTACAACCCATTGTTGAAGATTTAAATCCTGTTAATATGGTTTATCCTCCCTTCACATCCTTGAATGACAATCAGTCCTTCCATTTTGGAATAAACCATAGACTGTTACCAAAGCACAATATAATCTCAATTACCATCTGGGAAAAAATGTCCAGTGATTTTTTTTTTGGTTACAAGATCCAAAAGCCCAATTCCTGCATATGGGAGACAGTCTGCCAAAGTAACGGTTTGTTAAAATACATGGCATGATGGAACTTCTCCCCATATGAAATAATCTATATGACAATTATTCCATTACATGGCTTTTAGACTCCATGCACTTACCATCAGGGCCCCCAGGAATGAAACTGTACCTTCATGGACAGACACAATCTTTTTAAACCTATGTTTGCCTATTTCTCTCCTGAGAGTTTTATCCAATATTACAGCTGCAATCTATTTTATGCAATGACTCTAAGCAATGTCTATAACAGAATAAAATATTCATTTTCCACTGTACTTGTCGATACAATGAGTAACATTTAGTTTGGTAGTATTAACATTGCCACAACACCATTGAAAATGAGATTTAACAATGTACCCTTCCTGATACCATAATGCACCTTTCTTGTGAATACCTACAAAGAAATGTCATTTTTTGGCTCACTCAACAGCATCTTCACATTACTCAAGATACACTTTGAAGTGATTACTGACTTCTTTGGAGAAAACCATCTTTAAATCAAATTCTCGGATGTGTCTGTTCCATTATGTCCATCACTGCTTGTAAAGGATGTAAATAAATTTTTTGCCCACATGATCACAAGTATTGTTGCTGTCAATGAATTCAAAATCTATTCAGCTTAATCGGGACTTTTTTGGAAGTAAGTAGATCTTCATGCTGACTGAATCTACAACCATACCGGGGGAACGAGGAGTTGAGGACTTTGCAGATAAGAATTAGTCTGTTAAATCTAATCCTAGAGAAAACAGGAAGTCATTAGGGCATTTTAGAAAGTAGAGCAGCAGACTAAAAGCGGTAAGTGAGAAAGATGAACCTGGCAGCAGTATTTTGGATAGATTGCCAAGGAGAAAGCCGAACCAAAGCTAAAGAGATTCTTGCAATAGTCATGATGGGAGACAAGAGAGTGTACTAATATTTTAGTGGCTTTGTTGATGAATGGGCAAACGCAAATAACTTTGAAATTGGGAGACAAAGAAGAAAATCAAGTCAAAGATGACCCCAATACATCAGTCTGAGAAATTGTAGCATTTACTACAGTAAAAGGCATCATGTAATTGATTCAGCCAAGCTGCTGCTACTACCAGATGTTTATACGAACATCCTGAAATTCCTAATTTCTCCATGGAGTTATATCGGTTTATCGATCCATGGTACGTCTCAGCCACCAAGAATCTTTGCACTAGAGGGCTATTTTGGTGCATCTAGGGACTAAAATATTCAATTTTTGGATTAATATCCATGCCATTTTCATCCACAGGAAACAGGCTTTTAAATAAGCCCTTTCTGTGTTTGGCCATTTTTGTAACATAATCTATTTGATGCTTCTACTAGTTTAGCAATATTCTGTAACATCAGTTTGGACCAAAAGTATTGGGACATGCTGCAAATAACCTAACTTGGTCAATAATTCTCAGACCATGTTTTAACAACTGTAGAGGATGCTATTGCAACAATTTATGACAAAGTAATTTATGACAGTTTATATACAAAAGATCAGTGCTTAGATTGGCCAACTGAAACAAATGTTGCAATAAATGTTTTAAACACTAGGTGGAGAGACATCAGAAAAGGTGCATCTGATTCTCTGGGTTTTAAATCACTTGAATAAAGTGAGAGTAATAAGTAATGAGTGCTAATAAAAAACACCACAGTCAATAGAAATAATTGGCATAACCAGATAGAAGTGGGAATTTACTGATATTAGAACATATCATGCGCAATCAGCGTATAAATATTGCGCCTAAATGGAAACAAAATACAGTAGGATATTTGTAAAGTCCTAAAATACTAAACCAGTATTAGAGAAACAGATTAAATAAAACTGATTTAATATCCAACAATTCAATGTTGCTGCCGTAATCCACAAGTAGATAAAAAATGCAGAATGTACCTCAACTCCCAACTGAAGTCACATTCTACTGCAGATAGATGCAGATTTGAAGGAAAGTTTATAATCATACATTTGAATATCAAAAGGTTTATAAATCTGTAGTAAGCAGTATGGATGTTGTATTTGGAGAATTTAAGCTTACAAACAGAATCAGCGTGGTAACAATGCAAATTAGCGCAATAAAGTCACTGACCAGTTAGTGATAACAAGTTTAGAAGGAACCGTAAGTAAAAAGCAATAAAAGCTTAGCGTTGTGGACAGGGCCAGATTAAGACATTGTAGGCCCTTGGGCTACAGGTATTGGTAGGTAATTATAAGATGGCCTAACAGGAAAAAAGTTTTACTAGTAAATAATAATATAAACCTATGATTGAGAAAATGCATTTGTTGTTTTTATTTCCATTCTGCCCCACAGACTTGACAATGCATCCCTAAACTTGCCAATCTGCACTTCAGTCTTGTTAATGCACCCAGACTTGCCAATGGATTCCCACAGCCAGGTTGCCCATTAATATGCCACTGTTAGTTTGCCCATTAATATGCCACAGCCACAGGGTGATCTTATATTCAAGCAAATACGGTAATTATAAGACACAAAGTTGCATTAGAAATAAACTAGGAAAATCATGATCAGGTGATAGATTTACCGGCCCAGAGCCTACATAATAATTTAGGTTGACAAAAAGACTTTTTCACCACTGTTTTACTTTTACTTTTCTATCCTTTCTTCATAACTAAAAAGTATATTCTCCGTATTAGTTTTGTAGCCCTTCTTTGTACTCTATTTCCATAATGTCTTTTTTTTTTTTTTTTTAGACAACGCGTCCAGAATTGAACTGCATATTAAAGGTGGGGTCTTACCATGGAACTGTAAAGAGGCAGAATAATAGCTTCCTCCAACGAATCAGTACCCCTTTTAATACATGTCAATATCTTATTGGCCATTGCAGCCACCAGCCGTCACTGTGCACTACTGCTAAGTTATTTGTCTACAATCTTTTTCATTTGATTTTCCCAAGGAAACACCAATTAAACTATATGTTGCATTATTATACCCAAAATGCATAATTTTACATTTGTGTACATTGAATTTCATTTGCCATTTATCTGCCTAGTTACCCAATTTGTCCAAATCCTCCTGCAGTCAACACACATCTAGTTCAGACTGTATTAGCCTACTTAGTATTGTGGCATCAGCATACACTGGACTATCATTAACCTCTTAGTGACATGACTTTTTTGGCTTGTCCGACGCTTGGTGACATGGGCTGTTTTAACATTTCTGAGGTGTTTGTGTTTTACTGTAATTTATTTCTGTCTCATTTAGTGTACCCGCACAAACTATATATCGTTTTTATCGTTATAAGAACGGCTTTCTTTTGATACCATTATTTTGATAATAGCATATAATTTGATGTAAAAAAAATAATAAAATATGGCAAAAAAATGTAAAAAAAATGTTTTATGACTTTTATTTGAAAAATCGTATACTCATGTACAAGAGACAACAAAAAAACACTGCTAAATAGTTTCTAATATATGTCCTGAGTTCAGAAATAGCCCATGTTTTATGTTTTTGTGCTTTTTTATTCATGTTACCGGGCCAGAACTATAAGTAGTGCAAAGCTATTTTAAAATCCTTTTTTCAAAATTAGCGATAGTGACATTGTAACACTGATTTCTGTACTAAATCCATGAATGACCCCCAACATGTACATATTTTTGAAAACTAGACCACTCAGGACATTTAACTTGGGGTATTTTGACACATTTCATGTAGCCATTTTACCACCAATCTTTGCCAAAGTTTGCAGCAAAAAATCTTTTTTTTAAATTTTTTCACAAAGATTGCAATTTAGGTAAACATTACCTTAAAATGTGAAGGGGTATTTCCAAATAACACCTCAATATGTGTTCAGCAACATCTCCTGAGTACAGGGATACCACCCATGCACAGGTTTGTTGGTTTGTTTTGGGGCTAAAAGGCCACATTTAGGGGGTGCGCATTTTGGTTTTCCAACTTGGAATTCTGACATGCAGAAAACTTGTGCCCATGTCCCATTTGGGACATTTTTGAAGCCAGAAAGTGTATTCTACCCCACAAAGCCATATATTTTTTAAAACTAGACACCCTAGGGTATTTCAAATGGTAGTATTTTAACACTTTGCATGCACTAATTATACTACCAGCCTATGTCAATGTTTTGGGTAGTAATTTTTTTTCACATACATTGTACTTTGGGCATGAATTCACAGATCCTGTTATATGTCAGTGCCAAACAACACCTCAATATGTGTTCAGCAACATCTCCTGAGTACAGGGATACCACCCATGTATAGGTTGGTTAGGTTATTTGGGTGTTAAAAGGCCACATTTGAGAGGTGCGCTTTTTGGTTTTCCAACTTGGAATTCTGACGTGCAGAAAACCTTCGCCCATGTCCCATTTGGGACATTTTTGAAGCCAAAAAGTGTATTCTACCCCACAAAACAATATATTTTTGAAAACTAGACACCCTAGGGTATTTCAAATGGTAGTATTTTAACACTTTCCATGCACTAATTCTACCACCAGCCTATGTCAATGTTATGGATAGTAATTTTTTTTCACATTCATTGTACATCGGGCATGAAATCACAGATCCTTTTATGTGTCAGTGTCAAACAACACCTCAATATGTGTTCAGCAACATCTCCTGAGTACAGGGATACCACCCATGTGTAGGTTAGTTAGATTATTTGGGGGTTAAAAGGCCACATTTGAGAGGTGCGCTTTATGGTTTTTCAACTTGGAATTCTGACATGCAGAAAACCTGCGCCCATGTTCCATTTGGGACATTTGTGAAGCCAGAATGTGTATTTTACCCCACAAAACCATACATTTTAGCAAACTAGACACCCTAGGGTATTTCAAATGATAGTATTTTAACACTTTCCATGCACTAATTCTACCACCAGCCTTTGTCAAATTTTAGGTTAGTAGTTTTTTAATGTTTTGTTTCCACATACATTGTACTTCGAGCATGAATTCACAGATCCTGTTATGTGTCAGTGCAAAACAACACCTTAATATGTGTTCAGCAACATCTCCTGAGTACAGGGATACCACCCATGCATAGGTTTGTTGGGTTGTTTGGGGGCTAAAAGGCCACGTTTAGGGGGGGGGTGCATTTCCAACTTGGAATTTTGACATGTAGTCAGCCTGCGCCCATGTTCCATTTGGGACACTTTTGAAGCCTGTCAAAGTATTTTACCCCATAAAACCATATATTTTGGAAAACTAGACATCCTAGGGCATTTAAAATTGTGGTATTTTAACACTTTCCAAGTGCTAATTCTACCACCAACCTATGTCAAAGGGTTGGGATGTCATTTTTTCCCCACACACATTGAAGTTCAGACAGGAATTTTCAGATTCTGGTATTTGCCACTGCCAACCAACACCTCAATATGTGTTCAGCAACATCTCCTGAGTACAGGGATACCCCCCATGGATAGGTTTGTTGGTTTGTTTTGGGGCTAAAAGGCCACATTAAGGGGGTGCGCAATTCCAACCTGGAATTTTGACATGTAGTCAGCCTGCGCCCATGTTCCATTTGGAACATTTTTGAAGCCGTCCAATGAATTGTACCCCATCAAACCATATATGTTTGGAAAATAGACATCCTAAGGTATTTCAAATGGTGGTATTTTAATACTGTATATGTACTAATTCTACCACCAGCCTTTGTAAAAGTTTGTGGTAGTACTTTTTTGGGAGTTTTTTTTCCACATGCATTGTACTTCAGGCATGAATTCACAGATTCTGGTATATGTCACTGCCAAACAACAACCCAATATGTGTTCAGCAACATCTCCCGAGTACAGGGATAGCACCCATGCATAGGTTTGTTGCTTTGTTTTTTGGCTAGAAGGCAACATTTGTGAGATGCGCATCTCAAAATTCCAACTTGGAATTTTGACATGTAGTCAACCTGCGTCCGTGTCCTTTATGGGATATATCTTTGAAGCCAGCCAATGTAAATTTACCCCCACTAAACCATATATTTTTTTTAACGGTAGACCCCCATCACTCCTTGTGGCAAGGGCTCAGCAGCCACCGATACATCGCTAGATGATGTATCAGAAAGCTGACTAGGGTCAAAATCGAGTCCGCGGCCTCAGAATCAGTGCGTAAGCAGTGATCTCGAGCAAATAAGGGGTTAATAGCTCTTAGAAGAGCCTATCTAGTACTGTAATGTATTACAGTACAAAGAAATTAATCCATAAAACAGTGCAGACAGCAAAACATACTGTTGCTGTGCAAGATTACTGCTTACACAGTGATGAATGGCAGGGAAGGGGTTAATACACAGTGAAAGACTTTCATAAAACCTGACAATTTTATAAAATGTTATTTTTTATCACTAATACTGATCTGTCTCTTTCCGTCATAAAAATGTAAGTGAGGAGAGGGAGGCAGATCAATATTTGTGAATATTGATCCGACCAATTTTGATCTGACCAGGGCGAATGGTGAGCTTAATTGAGAAATCACCAAACCGCCTTTGCCACTAATTCGCTGTTACTGATCGCTATGCGCTCAGGCAGCTTAAAAAAAAAAATCTCAAATATTTTTACTTTACATGTAATCCCCTAGCGGGTAGGTGTAAAAATAAAAATAAAAAATGCAGACAGATAAAAATTGCTTTGGCGTCAATATCATTGCGTAAGCAGTGATCGACGGCAAAGAAGGGGTTAATAACTCTTAGAAGAGCCTTTGTAGTACTGTAATAAATTACAGTACAAAAAAATTAACCCCTAAAAAATGCACAAACAGCAAAAATAAATGCGCTGATGTGCACGATCACTGCTTACGCAAGATCAGTGGCAGGGAAGGGGTTAAACGCAGGGAATTTCTTTAATACATTTTTTTTATTGTTTTATTATTCGTGTGTTGTGTATTTATTGTTTTTTTTTAACTTTTACTTACTTTTATAACTTCGATCTGTCTCTCTCCTTCACTAAAAAAAATGTGAGGAGAGGGAGGCAGATCATAACTGGTCAGATCAATATAGGGTTAATATTGATTTGACCAGTCAGTGGGGATGCTCAGCAGAGCATCCCCACTGCTTGTCTGTGTGCCTGGCAGTCACTGATTGCCTCTGTGAAGAGGCAATCGTGTGACAGCCAGAGAGCACAGGAAGCAGGTACTTCCTGCCTCCTGTGCTCTTGCCCTTAGAAGGGCAGCACCATCTTGGTCACCCAGTGACCAAGATCGTGCATTTTTTTTTTGTGTTCCTGATTGCCTCGACTTTACATTTGGCCCTAGGCCTATTTTTGTCAGTTTGCAGTAACCTATTTTGTGGAACCGTGCCAAATGCCTAGGCAAAGTCTAAATATATCATAGCCACCACAGTACCCATATCTATATTTTTACTCACTTCTTCAAAGAATGCAATTAAGTTAGATTGACAACATATGTCTTTCACAAAGCCATGTTGACTCCTGCTAATGCAAATCCTGTTCAAGATGACATATTTAATATATCCCCTTCAAACAGTTACCCGCAAACCTTCAAACAGTTACCCTCACCACAGATGTCAAGCTTACAGGTCTGTAATTGCCCGGCTGAGATTTAGATTTTTTTTTTTTAAATATGGGCACCACACCAGCTTTACGCCAATCTGTGGGCACCATACCTGAAATAAGATAATCCCTGAAAATCAGAAATAAACGTCCTGCCATGGCCTGACTTAGCACTTTAAATACCCCAGTCCCGGGCTTTGTCTACCTTAACACCTCTTTATTATTTTAACACTTTTTTCATGTGTCAGTCAATCACATGCTTGCTGTGACTGGTCTGTAAAAGTAATTTGCAGGTTCTTGACCATCGGTTCTTTCTTGGTAAAAACTGAAGAAAAGAAGTTAGTTAAAATACCTGCTCTCTGTCCCCACTGACCCAATTCAGATAACAAAGACCCTACAATATCAGCCTTTTATTTTTTGCCATTTATGTATTTAAATAATTTTGGGGGGTTCTTCTTGCACTCCTTAGCAATTATTTCTCCAGTTTAGTAAATTTGATTACCTTTTTACAGGCTGTATTGGCATCTTTATATTTTGCAAATGCCTCTACTGGTCCATCAGCTTTACAATGTTTGAATGATAATGTCTTCTTATTTATTTTGTGCTTTACCTTACTGGTTAGCCAGATTGGTTTTAGTCTGCTCCTTCTATATTTGTTTCCAAAGGGTATACTTTTATATGTATGTTTCTGTAGTGTTAGTTTGAATGTATTCCACTTACCTTGTGTGGTTTTTATAAAAAATAATCCATCCCAGTCAATAAGACCAAAAGATGAATTAAGCCTGCTAAAGTTAGCCTTTTAAAAATTCAGTGTTTTTGTGGGATCCATACCAATCCGTTCTCAATTAATCTCAAAGGATACAATGTTACGATCACTATCCCCCAAATGCTCCCTTACCTTACCTGGATGGAAGATATAAGCTCTTCATTGTTAGTTATTATCAGATCCAGACAATTTGGCCAGCCTTGGGTTTTTAGGTGGCCTGTGCAGACCATACACACATGCAGTCACATAGCTACACATACAAAGAGCAATTTATTTTTTCTCCTCTAAAAACAGAGTAACTTAACATTTTACTATTTGTTTCCACTCCCTGCTGCTTTACCATAGTTTGCAGAGGGGATCTTGCTGCTGCTGTCTATCGTGTTTGTATGGGAGCGCTGGGATGTCATGATACATCCAGCGCTCTGCTCAATTGAGGTAGCGTGCAGCGGAGAGAGGGGATGCTCAAATGGATTATCTGACCCTGCACCTCCTTAATGCCGAGCACTCAATCGTCAATGTGTAGGACATCACTAGCGGCACCCCTTGTGTCCATGAATTTCTTGTTGTCTTGGTGCAGTGTTTCTCATGCACCCGCCTCACCGTGGCATTGGCTCTGGTGTCATCTGGGTGTTGCGTCCTATGTGGTCACACAGGTCGCACACCACAAAGGCCAGCACTGAAGACACACTATTTGGTGGTTTGTAACAAATACCCACTAATATATTCTGGGCTTTTCTGCACCCACTGACTATCACAAACCATAATTATTCCACATTTTGTTTCTGTAAGGCAATTAAGTCATAGTTTTCAATTTGTGTAACCAGCTCCAATTACCCCATTTTACCCGTTAAATTTCTGGCATGTGCAAGCATACCCTTATTGCCACTGCCATGTTCCATTTGTGGTTTAATTTTGAAGTTGATTATAGGCTTCTCTAGATTGCAAGCAGGGCTCTCTACCTCATGTACCATTCTGTCTAACTTAGTATGTAGTTCCCTTCAGCTACATAAATACATTGTAATGTAATGGGCTTCTCCCTCTAACCTGTACTAACCATGCTCCCAGATCCACCCACCTGTGTACTAAGTCATCTTCTTTTCCTTTACTGTCTAACCCAGTGTCTATTGCCCCCCATTCCTAGTTTAAACACTTCTCCAACGATCTAGCCATCCTCTCACCAAACACATGTACCCTCTTGCATTCAGGTGCCATCTATCCTGACTGTGGAGATTGTACCCTAAAGCATAAGCAACCCAGGGCTCTAGAAACCCCAAACCCTCCTTCTTACAACAAGACTTTTAGTATTAAGCTCCCTAATCTCCCACTGTCTTTCTCGTGTAACGCATGGCACATATAGCATCTTTGTGAACACTACCTTAGAGGTCCATTTCCTAATCTTACTGCCAAAATCTATAAAATTACCTTTTCTGATCACAGCAACCAAATCAGAGACACAGATTACCCCATGTACTCTCTTAATAATAGTCCCCTACCACCACAACCTGCCTAGGCTTAACTTTCTTCTGGATCCCCTCTATACTAGAGGAGGTGTCACCCTGGCTGTGAAAACAGTCTTCTCCAGAAAGTCCACTCCTGGGTCTGCCTCCCCAATATCTTCACTCAAGTGAGCAAATTTGTTTGGATGGAGAAACTCAGGACTGGCTGCCCTCTTCCTCTTCCCTCCACTGCTACAGACACATCGAATGGTCACGGACAAGGAGCAGATCGCTATTAGTGCAAAGTTACAAGTGAGTCACCGTCAGTAATTAAATCACCACAAACGAAAAAACAATCTAAAACTTTGATAAATCTGCCAAGTCTACATTTGAATTAAGAGCATATCACTTCGAACAGATTTCAGATGGAAGCAGTGACCGCATATTTTGCAGACACTTCTGGCAAATACATGATCAAAGTTTGGGATAAATGTTGCATCAAAAAGCACCTATCCTTGTGATCAAGTCTCTTCCCCCCCATGAGACTCCACTAAATTTTAGGAGTGGACTTCCTGAAATCTAAACCCATATAGAAAACCTGTGACAGGAAGGGAAACCTTATAGGCCTTTATCATCTTGATAATAGATTGTAGAATTGACAAGGGGCAAGGCAGGGCCGATCCTGGGCGGGTGCCTGTGGTCACCGCACCTCCTAATCTCATTACAGCGCGACGGGTGCAAGCTCCGCCCCGTCGCGCTGTCTGATTGCCGGATGTCTCAGGTGACATCCGGCAGAAGATCTGAATGACGGTGTTCTGCCTCCTCTGCAGACACCGTCCGGAAATGTCCTCCTCCCTCCAGGGAGGGGGACCGATAGTAAAAACGTGTTTTTTTTTTTTAAATGAAAAGAAGTGTGTGTGTTTCAATGTGTATGTCTGTGTGTGTGAATGTATGTAAGTCTGTGTGTTTCAATGTGTATGTCTGTGTGTGTGAATGTATGTAAGTGTGTGTGTTTCAATGTGTATGTCTGTGTGTGTGAATGTATGTGTGTGTGTTTCAGTGTGAATGTGTGTTTCACTGTGTGTGTGTGTGTGTGTGTGTGAATGTATGTAAGTGTGTGTGTGAATGTGTGTTTCACTGTGTGTGTGAATGTATGTGTGTGTTTCACTGTGTGTGTGTGTGTGAATGTATGTAAGTGTGTGTGTGAATGTATGTAAGTGTGTGTGTGAATGTGTGTTTCACTGTGTGTGTGTGAATGTGTGTTTCACTGTGTGTGAATGTATGTGTGTGTGTTTCACTGTGTGTGTGTGAATGTATGTAAGTGTGTGTGTGTGAATGTGTGTGAGAATGTGTTTTTCTCTGTGTGAGTCAATGTGTGTGTTACTGTCTGTGTAAGTGTGTGTACATAAGTGTGACTGTGTGTATTGCTCTGTGTGTGTATAAGGGTGTCTGTGTGTAATGGTGACTAAATGTGTTCAGTAAGGGGCCCTGAAATTCCTAGTGGCGGCCCTGACTAAGTGTGTCTGTGTAAGTGTGACTGTGTGTATTTATGCATGACCCTGTGCGTAAGTGTGGGTGTGTATGTAGGCAGGGCAACTTTTAACCGGTTAAAGGGGCCACCGCTGCCCACTTGACAGTCCCCATCCAGTCGGCAGCTATTTCCCGCCTCCTGCACTGCACCCTGAGTGTGCATAGAGGGAAGACTGTGCGGAGGAGACACGAAACAGCAGCAGCAAGGTGAGTACTGGGGAATGGGGGGAGGGGGTAATGCTTTTCTTGGGAAAACTGGTGGTGGCATATTAATGGACAAACTGACACTGGCATATTAGTGGCCAAAGTGACACTGGCATATTAACGGGCAAACTAACTGTGCTATATTATTGGATAAACTAACTGTGGTATGTTAATGGGCAAGCTATCTGTGGCATATTAACGGGAAAACTATCTGTGGCATATTAATGGGCAAACTGGCAGTGGCATATAAATGGGCAAACTGGCTGTGGCATATTAATAGGCAAATACACAGGATTATGAGGAGGGAGAGACATACATGTGAGTTATGAAGAGAAAGAGACAGCAGACATGAGTGAATAGAAGGAGAGACAGACATGCAGAAAAAAGACCACCATGGGGAGCATGAGGAACAGAAAGATAGACATGGAAAAATATATGGGGTATGAAGGGAGAGATATACATGAGGGTATGAGTGAAGAGAGAGCTATACATGAGGGTATGAGTGGAGAGAGAGTTATATATGAGGGTATGAGTGGAGAGAGAGAGATACATGAGGGTATGAGTGGAGAGAGAGAGATACATGAGGGTATGAGTGGAGAGAGTTATACATGAGGGTATGAGTGGAGAGAGTTATACATGAGGGTATGAGTGGAGAGAGAGTTATATATGAGGGTATGAGTGGAGCGAGAGAAATACATGAGGGTATGAGTGGAGAGCGAGATATACATGAGGGTATGAGTGGAGAACGAGATATACATGAGGGTATGAGTGGAGAGCGAGATATACATGAGGGTATGAGTGGAGAGAGAGTTATACATGAGGGTATGAGTGGACAGAGAGAGTTATATATGAGGGTATGAGTGCAGAGAGAGAGATAAATGAGGGTATGAGTGGAGAGAGAGAGATACATGAGGGTATGAGTGGAGAGAGAGAGATACATGAGGGTATGAGTGGAGAGAGAGAGATACATGAGGGTATGAGTGGAGAGAGTTATACATGAGGGTATGAGTGGAGAGTGAGATATACACAAGGGTATGAGTGGAGAGTGAGATATACACAAGGGTATGAGTGGAGAGAGAGAGCTACATGAGGGTATGAGTGGAGAGCTACATGAGGGTATGAGTGGAGAGATACATGAGGGTATGAGTGGAGAGAGAGAGTTATATATGAGGGTATGAGTGGAAAGAGTTATATATGAGGGTATGAGTGGAGAGAGAGAGATACATGAGGGTATGAGTGGAGAGAGAGAGATACATGAGGGTATGAGTGGAGAGAGTTATACATGAGGGTATGAGTGGAGAGTGAAATATACACAAGGGTATGAGTGGAGAGAGAGAGCTACATGAGGGGGTATGAGTGGAGAGATACATGAGGGTATGAGTGGAGAGAGAGAGTTATATATGAGGGTATGAGTGGAAAGAGTTATATATGAGGGTATGAGTGGAGAGAGAGAGATACATGAGGGTATGAGTGGAGAGAGGGAGATACATGAGGGTATGAGTGGAGAGGGAGAAAGACATGGCGGTATGGGAAGAGAGAGACAAGTGAGTGACTGACTTGGTGGAATATTATTTATTGCTCCTTGTGTACTTCTTTTCCAATGATGCTCATCCAGACTCATGGGAGACTTTGCTGGTTGGACATCATGGGAACTGTAGTTAAAACTGCTAGCCAGCAAAAAGTCTCCCATGTTGATGGCTGAGCATCATAGACATAAATAAAACCACTACACTGTTTTACTGCCAAATAAATATCTTTATTTAAAATAAAAGCTCTTGTTGGTCCTTCATCTAAAAATAAAGTTTGTGCTCTCCACAAGAATCCCCCCTCCCCAATAATGAAAAATTGGTATGCCTGGAACATACATGTGTAAAGGGGAGGGGTTTATCATATAGCCACGCCCACCTGGGGGCGCCAAAAAAAATCCTGCACCCAGGCGCCTGTGACCCTAGGATCGGCCCTGGGGCAAGGCAACTAGAAGTCCATAATGTTTGTTCCCATTTTTATAAGATCAGTTTACTACTACATTATTGTATCCTTCCCCCTTCTTTTTAGTCTTTATTCTTATACTCCTGTATCACTCAAAACCTAACATTTTTTAGCTGCAATTACCACATGAAGAAGTTACTTTCAGTGTGGCAGTGGCCACATTTGAATTGCAGCAAAACCTTCTGCAGAAACAGTTTGTGTTGAGATAAAAAGAAAATTCTACTCCCAGCAGCCAATCAGATTCTAGGACTTCCTGTAAAAAGTGATTAAAATACAATGTGCCCACCTTTCCCCACTGAAAAAAAACCTTAAGTTTTTATTTTTAGATTTTTTTATACTCAAGAACTTAAAAAAAAAAAAAAACCCCAGCTGAACAAATTTAAGACACAGCAACTACGTAGTCCGTAAAGTCCTGCATTATGGAGCTAAAAACTTTCCTGAAGACAGATCTACTTTAAAGGGGTAGTCTAATCCCCAAACTCACTTTGGTGCAAGATGAAGATTACTGCGTGTATAGTGCACAGGCTTTTTTTCCCCTGTGTGATTTGATGCAGGCATTCTGCAAACATTACATTTTTTTATGCGACTCAAACCCTCCCCAGAGGGCCACATATATAGGGACTATATAGACACTGAGGATATAAAGTTTTTGTTTAATTTAGTCACTTCCTGTGCTCTTGAAATTTAATGCATTGTGTGGACTGTGATAAACCTGCTCTTGTACATAGTAGGATATCTTCACAGTGCAACATATTGTCTGATGACATACTTCCGATGCTCTGAATCTGTTGCTTGATTGCCCCTAGAGGCAGTCAGCAACATTGCAATGAAAAAAAAAGGCTTAATTAGCTTAAATCCAGGGTTAGGGTTAGAATAGCTGTTAGGGTTACAATTACATTAGGGTTAAAATATATTGATGGTTAGAGTTGGGGTTAAATTTAGGGTTCGGGTCAAAAGGTCAATATAGGAAAAAAACAAAAAACACTTTTTGCCACATAAGTCGCAAAAAAACTGCAGAAAAACATATACACAAGCATATTTCTGAACTTAAGAAAACATTTAGAAACTATTTAGACAGGGTCTTTTTTAATTATTGTATTTGTTTAAATATTTTTTTTGTAGTAAATTATAAGATATGATGAACATAATGGTATCTAATGAAAGCCCTTCTTAATACGACAAAACCAACATATAATTTGTGTGGGTACAGTATGCGAGAGAGAAGAAAATTACAGCTAAACACAAACACCCCAGAAATGTAAAAACAGCCCTCGTCACCAAGGGAAAGTCAAGGTCAAAACGTCTTGTCACTAAGGGGTTATAGTACTCTGAATGCACATTAATATGTGTTAACATTTGGAAGATGCATTTTGGGCCACTAGACAGTCCCTTTAAGGTACGCAAAGTGGTATCAGAAATTATGGATTATGTAGTGGTATCTAAAAACTATATATTAGTTAACTGTTTAATAAACACATGTATTGTGCAAGCCCACACCTGGCTCTTTAACTACACCATAGAAAATAACAACTCTAAAAAAAAAGATATATGAGGAATATTTATTTGAATAATGGGGGGAGGGAACAAAGTAATTGCAATGCTAAGTATCTGTTTTGTAGGTTTTAAGTAAGAACAATATTTCAATGATATAATAGTAATTAAAAATGCAAAAAATAAAAAAAAAGTTACTTTTTGAAATTAAACAACATAATTGTTAAAATAAATCTTCAACATGTCAAAAGAAAGAATAATCTGAATTTATCCAAACTATGGGAAATATTTTACAGGGCACTGGTTGACAAACATCAGGGCTGGTAAAATGTTACTGCTGGCTTCTTATACTTCTACTTGAACATTTGATAATGACCTATATAAAAACTTTCTCTGGCGTCTAGATCAGGGCTTAGCAAATATTAGTAGATGTTACTACTAATAGAGACAAACAAACAAACCCAGGAGCCTGCCTAGTTTATTCTAGGAGCCATGAGGATGGCACTTCCATAGAGTTCTATGTAAACCAGTCAAAAAGGTGACAGGAACAGGGAATCTATGCACCATGGCTCCCTGGATTTGTCAAACCCTGCTCTAAATGAAATCAGATTGGCTAAATTTGCAGGTGTGACTGCTAAATGTAACACATGAAGTATGAGTTATTTTGTAATGCAATGCTTATATCAAGTGAACTGGAGTGACCCCAGTCATATTGCGGAAACTTCCCAGTGGTCTCAAATAACAACAAAAAAAAAAAATTACTTTTTGACTTTCTACATGTGAAAATTAATTCATGGAATAGTAACATTCCCCTCAGTAACCTGTGGTGCTAGATTTACACCAGCTAGATGTAGAATGTTGATTGGGCGATCCAATTACAATATTCATCTTTAGGCCGTTTGGCTGAGCTATGAGAAGAAAAGATGGATTTGTAGGCCTCCGACTTCCCATCGTTGTTTGAAGTGGGTCTCTTGCCAATGGATGATGATGTGGCAGCTTTCTCCGACGGCTCTGAACTTTCTTCAGCTATGTTAAAGAGACATGTTAATTAAAATCATTCTTGAAAATTTCTATTGCAATTTCCAGGGCATTTTATGTGGTAAAACATGTCATATATAAGTAATCAGTTCATTTGTTAAACAGATGTTAAAAATGGAGGGGCCCTCAAAATTATTTTTCAACTGACAATTTTACAACATTGATTTATATTTTATGTTCTTCGACTGTGACAGCTAAGTCACAGCACACAAAGTAATGGCTGTTTAAGTGATTGCTAGTAATATGCGATTTTTGGAAATCTAGATATCAGTAGGATGAAACATTAAAGGAGAAGTTAATTAAAGCGCCATCACTCCCTAGTATTTGCTATCAATATAAAGTGACAGAATTATCGAAGAGGAACTCAGAAGGTAGCATAACATTTTGGAGTCCGAAAATGCCAGGATTTTATACAGGCTGGCACCTATGTAAAAACATGAACACACTATAAGAGGCAGCAGTATTTAAAGACACACAAGGCTTAGCAATAACTCGATTGTAAAAATCGTGATTGATTTTAAAGGGGCTAACAAATTAATAGGATAATAGTTTTTTTTAAGACATAACCTTGGTACCTGCTTCCATATCTGGTTCTGCTGCAGAAGTGAATGGCTCTCCTGTGCACACACCTGACAGGTCGTGCTATTGGCCCTGAGCAAAGCATTCCAGCACGGACAGTACAGCATGCAGGGTGCATGAGCAGACAAACCCATGCTAATCACATTGCTTGCATACACAGCTGCACAATACACTTTGTAAGTTCTGTGCTGCAGCAGGACTACATATGGTATTTTATTTTGGAATAACTGCTAAACTATCCATTCTCTAGCCAAATAGTAAAAGATGACTTTGTCATGTCAAAAAGTTTTTGTATAAAAGTGCCCTAGTGTCCCTTCACCTCTGATAGGATAAAGCCTCCTGAATACAACACAAGAGTAAACAGTACTGCACTCACCTGTTTTGGTACTTGATACAAAATTGATCCTGTCCCTGGGGTGACTTTTCTCTTTGCTTGTCGATTCTTTGGATCTGGAGGGATCTGGAAGGAAACCAAGTATGTCATGTTAACAGAAAATGAAAAATAATGCAGGAGAATTATTTTTAACAGCTGGTGACCAGGTACCTTGATCCTTTTGTGAAACTGTCTCGGCTGCTTTAGGTTTCTTCGATTTCTAGAGATGAAAAAAAAAACATTAAATTACTACTTAAGCTAATTAATGATCTGTCAAAAAATTTCTCACACGTCCCTCTAAAATGGTAAGATTCAGCGTTAACCAAAATCTACGAGGAAAATTAAAAACAAATTTTGAAGCATTACTATTTGTTTTAAAGCACGGAGTGTGAAAAGGATGCATAATTTACACTTTGCAATGCACAATGCCACTGAAACAGTTAAATAAGCCAACCTTCTCCATTTTGGCCTTTTGTCTTCTTTCTTCCATTTTCCTAGTTAATGCCTGCACTTCCTCTTTATCGCCATTTAAGAGGATCAGGTCGTCTGCTTGAAACACAGCTCCACACTGCAAACAGAAGAGGAAAATCAGTATCATTTAAAGATATCATTCACCTTTAATGGGGTTGTAAGTCAGATTACAAGGAGAGACATTTTCTGTCTGTATGCCATTTTCCATCCAATTCTGTGTTTATATAGATTTCTGAAATGTTTTATTTTAGGTGCTAACTGTTTGCGGCTGTTCCATTATTCTCAGACAGTCTTCTACCTGGCACAGGTATGGACTGTAGGGGGTGAGACAGGTAATTAGAAAACTGTTTAAAACTGAATTACAATAGTCAAAACTAGAGATACACGGATGAGCAACAGCACTGGCTGCCTCATTTTGATAGCACAGATGTGATCAATATTATTTAAATGTAATCAGCAGGTAACAAAGTCCACTTGACTGTCACTAAAAGAGTTAAACCTTTCACAGTTAGTGACAATAACTTGCTCCCGTTCTGGAGTTTTTGCAGACAAAACAATTCACAAAAAGTGTGTTCCTAACACAGGCTTACATGATCCATCTATTCAAATGTGAAGGCAACATTTGCATAGGGAAAATATATATACTGACAACACAGGTTGTTGTTTTTGTTTTTTTCTGACAGCAAATACAGACCACAAACAAATTAACAACTTTAAAACCCATATTCATGAGCCGGGTGTGGTACTGAATTACTTCCAAGCTGGATAAAATAACCAGAAAACTACTTTACATCGCTCTTTGCCCCCCAAAAAACATCATAGTACAGCCTGCCATGTCAGCATTAACAGGACTCTGTCCAGAACTTTAATTAATAGGTTTTCATACTGCACATTAAATATCTACATACTTATATGTAATATATACACAAGTGCACAAACCAGTTCAATTATGAAAACACAAAATGTGAGGTCGTGCTTGAATTTCAGGTGGGCAAGGACATGATGGAGATGACCCCATAAATTATAAAGTGTCAGAGGGCTGTATCTATAATTAAGCCATACAGTGACCTGCATACATGCAGATTTTATGCCAAAAAACTATACAGAATGCCCTGTGGCCTGTAAAAGGAGGTGCTGGCCAGCTGCAAGTAGGCAGTTTTGTTGACACACAGTATCCAAGGTACTGATTCAATGCTGCACATGGATTAATCAGTCTAGGACATTGCACCAGATGAAGAATCTAGAACAGGAAAGGGAACCAAAATTGGACGATTGAGAGGAATGGGTATCAGTGGCATGCATTTCCATGTCAACAGAGTAATATATGTGTTACGCATTCGTGTTCAGACATGATATATGTATAGGTTTTCATGTAGTGTTTCATTACAAAATGCACTTTTCAAGCAAAATATACTTGCATTTTAGTCATTGTGTCCATAAAGCAGAACAAATCCTTATAGATGTATGTGTATATTAACACACTTTTTTATGCACAGATAATGATGTAGGGCAGATATTTCAAGTCTCTTTAGGATGATATTGATAAAATGCAGTCACTGGTGATTTAACGATTAGTGCGCACTACGCCCATAAACCACCACAATGCCGCACCCGAGAATGTTTGACTACCTTAACGACTTTCCACCTGATCCTGGTGGAAAGGAGAAGATTTATGTTGGTCCCTTTCCCTTCCAATGAAAGTTGAGGGGAATACCATAAAACAGAAGAGATAATCCGTGTGATGGGTAAATGCAATATGCGAGAGTCACGGAGCATACCATTTACGTTAATATAACGAGCCAAAGTTCACACAATAAAGAAGCACTCATTTGTGCTTCTCAAGTTTAGAGTCCCTAGGATGAGGATAAACTGTCATGTGCTTCTAACAAACTGGCAGCTGCTATATTACCCGAGAAGCAGGTAGCCAGATCTGATACACTACTGTCTCTCTCGCTTTGACGGAGGATCAACAGTGGGGCTCTGTCAAAACAGCTAGAATAAAGACATTGACACACTGTTTGACTGTGCACCCGATAATACGTTTAGCTTTCGCCAACTTCCCGACCAGCCCTGCCTCAGCTCTCAGGCAGCGATAAGAGTAAATCCTGTTGTGTTTACTAGGGATAGGGGAACATATCCCTGGCTTCCTCTAAGACATCAAGTTAAACAAAAAAATATCCTCCATTAAGGTTTTTATAATGCTTTAAAACCATAAAAAAAAAATGGAAATATTCCAAAAAGCGTGTTTTATTTCCCTTTATAAACTGGTGTGAAAAATCCACATGTTATCTTTATTCTTGTCTATCAAGTGTTCCACTTTACATGCTCAGAAAAAGTACTAGCAATTTCATCAGATACCAACATCTGCTTAGAAAAACATCATCTTCCACCAGACCTGCAATGCAAATACACAGGCGGCTTCTTTTAATGAAATCCTGAAGGACAACTTGAACACCTGATCCTGTGAGACTATGAGAAGGCTGCAGATAGATAGGGGAAAAGCAACCCTTAGCTGCCAGAACAGCAGTCTGTTAATGTATAACGGATATGCTGCTCGGGTCTTGATGGAAGTACAAGTTACTTGGAGGAGCTGATCGAAGCGTGGAGACAATTGGATCATGGTTCGGTTTTACAATTATATTGGAGCGTATGGCTACAAAAAGATTAATCAGGTAAGTTTCTCTAGAGCACCAAAATTAAGCACAATGTTTGCAGGGATGTCAGACTGGGAGAATGTGTTGCCTGCTTGACAACACTGTTAGTGACCCATATGTGGAACCTAGACACTACAGAACACAACGGAGTGCTTGTGTGTGCATGAATTTCTTATAATTATTACATGTGTCCTTATTTTACTTACATTTAATTATTGTCAGATTTTTCGAAATTTGCCTTAAAAAAACGCTATCTTTTCAAAACATAACAGTGGATTGACAATAACATCATTTTTAGTACAACAGTTAAATCATTTTGTGACCAAACTTAAAAACAAATCAAAAAAATGCATGCAAATTTTATCATTTGTATTACTATTTGTAGGAGTTTGTATGTTTAAGCCATAATTGGTGTTTGGATTTAAAAAAAAAAAAAAAAACACAAAATGGATTTTTTTGTGAACAGAAATATATTTTCTGGAAATAAAAGGACAAGAAATAAAATGATGTCATGTTTTATTACTGCAATGCAGAAAATGCTTAATTATCTGTGGCCACACATAAACTAAGGCCCACCATTCAGTTCATGATGGTAAACCTGTGCTGCATGGATCCGTACAAGATGGTGAATTTGTCTGAATTGCCATGGGGTTTTTCCCTTCCATCTCTATGCTTTTTTTAATTTAAATTAATTTGTCTAAGTTTTAACCCTTTTACCAACATACTGAATTAGGAGTATTCCCCAGGGATGCGCGATTCCTATCACCCGACGCCAGGGACATGCAGTTCTGGGCACCAGGCTGGTAGTTTTTTTTTTTTACCTTAAGCCCTGCTGTGGGCAAGCAGCAGGGTTACCCTCTTCCCGTCCACCAATCGCAGTTTGGCAGCATGCATACCGCAATCACGGCAAGACTTACATGGCTAAGTACCTCGGTACTGAGGCACTTCAGCCATGTCTGCTGAAGCCCCCACAGGAAGTGCCTTCTTTGATACAGGGAGTGCAGAATTATTAGGCAAGTTGTATTTTTGAGGATTAATTTTATTATTGAACAACAACCATGTTCTCAATGAACATAAAAAACTCATTAATATCAAAGCTGAATATTTTTGGAAGTAGTTTTTAGTTTGTTTTTAGTTTTAGCTATTTTAGGGGGATATCTGTGTGTGCAGGTGACTATTACTGTGCATAATTATTAGGCAACTTAACAAAAAACAAATATATACCCATTTCAATTATTTATTTTTACCAGTGAAACCAATATAACATCTCAACATTCACAAATATACATTTCTGACATTCAAAAACAAAACAAAAACAAAATCAGTGACCAATATAGCCACCTTTCTTTGCAAGGACACTCAAAAGCCTGCCATCCATGGATTCTGTCAGTGTTTTGATCTGTTCACCATCAACATTACGTGCAGCAGCAACCACAGCCTCCCAGACACTGTTCAGAGAGGTGTACTGTTTTCCCTCCTTGTAAATCTCACATTTGATGATGGACCACAGGTTCTCAATGGGGTTCAGATCAGGTGAACAATGAGGCCATGTCATTAGATTTTCTTCTTTTATACCCTTTCTTGCCAGCCACGCTGTGGAGTACTTGGACGCGTGTGATGGAGCATTGTCCTGCATGAAAATCATTCTTGAAGGATGCAGACTTCTTCCTGTACCACTGCTTGAAGAAGGTGTCTTCCAGGAACTGTCAGTAGGACTGGGAGTTGAGCTTGACTCCATCCTCAACCCGAAAAGGCCCCACAAGCTCATCTTTGATGATACCAGCCCAAACCAGTACTCCACCTCCACCTTGCTGGCGTCTGAGTCGGACTGGAGCTCTCTGCCCTTTACCAATCCAGCCACGGGCCCATCCATCTGGCCCATCAAGACTCACTCTCATTTCATCAGTCCATAAAACCTTAGAAAAATCAGTCTTGAGATATTTCTTGGCCCAGTCTTGACGTTTCAGCTTGTGTGTCTTGTTCAGTGGTGGTCGTCTTTTAGCCTTTCTTACCTTGGCCATGTCTCTGAGTATTGCACACCTTGTGCTTTTGGGCACTCCAGTGATGTTGCAGCTCTGAAATATGGCCAAACTGGTGGCAAGTGGCATCGTGGCAGCTGCACGCTTGACTTTTCTCAGTTCATGGGCAGTTATTTTGTGCCTTGGTTTTTCCACACGCTTCTTGCGACCCTGTTGACTATTTTGAATGAAACGCTTGATTGTTCGATGATCACGCTTCAGAAGCTTTGCAATTTTAAGAGTGCTGCATCCCTCTGCAAGATATCTCACTATTTTTGACTTTTCTGAGCCTGTCAAGTCCTTCTTTTGACCCATTTTGCCAAAGGAAAGGAAGTTGCCTAATAATTATGCACACCTGATATAGGGTGTTGATGTCATTAGACCACACCCCTTCTCATTACAGAGATGCACATCACCTAATATGCTTAATTGGTAGTAGGCTTTCGAGCCTATACAGCTTGGAGTAAGACAACATGCATAAAGAGGATGATGTGGTCAAAATACTAATTTGCCTAATAATTCTGCACTCCCTGTAGCTATAGTCTCTCCCTGTTCCACAGCGATCATGGGGCAGGGAGCAACAACTTTTTTTTAAATCGTTCTTACCCTAAAAACATTTTTATTTATTGAACCCTAACCCAAGGGTTCTGTAAAAAATAAAAAAACATTTTAAAATAAAAAAAGATTACAAATAAAACAGCCCTATATTTTTCTTCTAACCCTAGCACTAAAGCCCATTTAAAGCTATGATTAAATGGGGGAAAAGAAAAAAAAAGTTACTAAAATATAAAGTTTAAAAATAAGAATAAATTATATAAAAGAAAGCATTTACATTTTTTAGTTCTAACCCTAGAGTCAGGGATTTAGCTAACCCTAGGGTTAAATAAAAAAAAAATTAATACAGATAAATGTAACAAGAAATACTAATGCTTTATGTAAAATAAAAAGAAAAGCCCTTTTTTTTTGTTCTAACGCGGAGTTTACAAATATTATGTAAGTTATAGGGCAGTAACCATTTAATCCTAGAGTGACCTTTTCACCCTAATCCTAATTCCAACTCATCTGTAACCCCAAATTCAACCCTAACCCTAGGGTTAGTTTTGTCTGTTTTTTTCTTCGTCAATGCAATGTTGCCACTAGGGGACGTCAAGCAACAGAAGTTATGTATCTTGCCGGATACAGGGCAGTGCCACATTGGTGGGGCATGCTGCCATCCAATATAGCAACCACAATCAATCCATTTGTTGGGCCAATTTT
This sequence comes from Pelodytes ibericus, assembly GCA_036172795.1. Taxonomy (NCBI): domain Eukaryota; kingdom Metazoa; phylum Chordata; class Amphibia; order Anura; family Pelodytidae; genus Pelodytes; species Pelodytes ibericus. The sequence continues at coordinate 136,910,788 of CM069862.1, forward strand.
TAGGATTGCGGCTTATGCTGGTTTCACTACAGGACATACCAGGAACATCCACTGTCGAGGTTAAAGGTCCACTGTGGGTATCTAATTTCCTTATGTTTAATGGAAAGATTGCATCAAGTGTAAACATTTAAAACACAAATACATTAATAATACAAATAAAATACATTATTGCAGGACTAGACAAATTCCAAGAGCCAGGGAGCTATGGTTCATAAAATCCCTGCTACTATCAAAGTATTTGAGTGGTTTGTCAGCTGTAAAAATACATTTTACTACCTGCCCAGCAACACAAATCTACCAGTGATTGTATAATGCATTGGTGATCTACCACATTTTATATACAGATTACCCTATATGTTTGAAAGGTTTACTTATCTTTTAGGTGATTTGGAGTTTAGAATATTTCTTTTTTTTTTTATTTATACCTTTTAATTTTCTTGGTGTTAATTAGCTCTAACTCGGCAGGACCAGTGGTTACCACTCCAGGATGAAAAGGAGACAAGAAACTTTTATAAACGTGGGATCCCGTCAATTCCTGGGCCCTTCAGAGATTTGCTTAACCTTTCAATATAGAATATATGTACCCAATTATTTCTACAAAACAAAGAGCCCAAGACAAGTCACGATCTTTTAAATAGTGTGTACAAAGGATGAGAACGCCAATGTTGTGGACTAACTTGCAGACATTCCCTTACTTCAGATATTGAGGTTCTTGTGTTAAATTTTAACTTTGCTTTATGTAAAATATATTTTCAGAAAAATAAAAAGGAATGCTGAAGAATATAGTAGGGTAGTGAAGAAAATGTGCCAGATTTATGTAAAGAAATTTGGGTTCATTTTATGTATCGGGGTCTGTGGCATCCTGTTTATGCTTAACAACATTAAGGATGTGGATGAGCAAAATCATTTTGTTCACGAAATAAAAGAATGTGGGTTTTATCCAGGAGAATTATGTAGCGCTCTCTTTGAAGGCAAGTATGCTGCTTTAGCAGTTGGGAACATTTGTCAGGCGTCCCTCCCCAAAACCAAAGATCAAAGTACTATCTGTTTACAAACAGCCACTAACTGCTCGACAATAATCAAGGATTTGAACTTCATAACAGAGCCACTTTCCCAAGAGGAAGCCAACTATTCCCTGGCATATATTATAACCATCCATAAGAAGTTGGATATGTTTGTGAAGCTTCTGAGAGCCATATACACTCCTCAGAATGTTTACTGCATTCACATTGACAACAAATCGCCCAAGGACTACAGTCAAGCTGTTATTAAACTAACCAGCTGCTTTGAAAATATCATCATTTCTTCGAAGCAAGAGACAGTAGTGTATGCAGGTTTTTCCCGCCTGCAAGCGGATATAAACTGTATGACAGATCTTGTTGCCACAAACACAAAATGGAAACATGTTATCAATTTGTGTGGTCAGGACTTCCCCATTCAAACAAACCGGGAGATTGTTCAGTATTTGAAAGCCAAATGGAAAGGCCGTAATGTAACCCCGGGGGTGATTCAGCCACCGCACATAAAGTACAGGACAAGTGTACGCTATAGGGAGTTCATACATGAGGGGAAAGCTTATGTTTATCCAACAGCAGAGATGAAAAGTAACCCTCCCCATAATATGACCTTATACTTTGGAACAGCTTACTACGCTTTGACACAGGGGTTTGTAGAATTCATGCTATCAGATAAACGAGCAAAAGATCTCCTTGAGTGGTCAAGAGACACGTACAGTCCTGATGAACACTACTGGGTGACGCTCAACAGGCTGAAAGGTAAGAGTGCACATACTGCTTTATTCATGAAAGAGGGAATTGCAAACTTAAGGCAAAAGTAGCAGAGTTGGAAAAATCTCAAATTCAGCTAATGAGAGAAAAAAATGGCTGACTCAGCTACTTCTGTCCTAGCTTTAAACAATGGATATTGAAGGCAACAAGGTAGATAACGTGGGGAGATGAAAGGACTGTGCAGAAAAATGTGAAAGGGGGAAAATGAATTTCTCCAATAGCTAAATTTGTATACCCCCAGTTATTCGGGGACTACAATCCTCAGCCACCCAAATGGTTGGCTCATGGGGATGGAGAGTAACCAAGTATTTGTACATGCTTCCCTGTTGTGATATATGTGCAAGTATGTCTGTAAGGTCAACACCTGCCCAGTAGATATAGCTAATTTAGTTTTTTATAGTTAAAAAATGAGTATAAAAAATTGTCACGCCTGTATTAAATAATGATACATTTCTAGTGGTGTACAAGGACTGCTGTCTAAATAGAAGTATGGATAGTTTCAGAGACACGACAAAGTGTGTGTAAATTCAAGTGTAGTAAATAGCTAATGTACCTTTTAACAAACATACAAATCAACTAAACTGTGCGTTGCTTCAGAGTACATATTTAATGGAAATTTAAAATCTTTTATTAATGTTTGAGCATGCCATTACCAGTGCTTTTGTGTATAAATCACTCAATTATATAAATGCAATTATGTAAGTCGATAATCAGAAATGAATTCTGTTAAAAAAGGAGACTTTTTCAAAGAAATTAAATGGTCATCTGAGTCCAAAGTCAGAAAAAAAAAAAAAAGTAATTTAAGAAGCTAGGTCACAGGCGTCCAACATGCGGCCCGCCGGCCAGAAAGGTGCGGCCCGCCTGAGAGTGGTAGCGGTAGCTGCACCTTTTCGGCCGCTCCAACAAAGTGCCCAACGGGATGTCACTGACACACAGTGCTCCAACACAGTCAGAGCGCGAGGGGGCGGAGCTTTCCCCCTCGCACTCTGACCCTGTTGGAGCACCGGATGTCAGTGACATCCCGGTGCTCAGATGGAACAAACCCCCTCCCTGCAGCTTTAAGTTAAGAATAAAAAAAAAGACTCAAAGTCTGTGTGTGGAAGTGTGACTCAGTGTGTAAATATGTCTGTGTAGAAGTGTGACTGTGTGTGTAAGTTTGACTATGCGTGTATTTGAGTGTGTGTGTGTATGCAAGTGTAACTGTGTGTAAGAGGGACTGTATTTGTGTATGTGTGTCTGTGTATGCACATGTGCATTTGATGTGAGTATTTATTTTACTATGTGTGTGGAAGTGTGAATCTGTGTGTGGAAGTGTGACTCAGTATGTGTGTATGTGTAACTTAGTGTGTGTGTATGGAAGTGTGACTCAGTGTATTTGTGTGTGTGTAAATGTGACTATGTGTGTATTTGAGTGTGTGTGTGTGTATGTAAGTGTAATCATGTGTGTAAGAATGACTGGATTTTTGTATGTGTCTTTGTATGCACATGTGAATGTGTGTACATGTATATATATATATATATATATATATCCACATACACACGTGTGTGTGTGTGTGTGTGTGTGTGTGTGTATATGTGTATTAAATATATATATATATATATATATACACACACACACACACACACACACACACACACACACACACTTTCTTTCAATGAAACTTCAATGCGGCCCACGCACAAATATATTTACGGTGAAGTGGCCCACTGCAAAACAAACTTGGAAACCCTGAGCTAGTTGAATGTATAAATTTATTACACCTCCTTTCCTTGAAGAAAACGTTATCAAAACGTATTTATTCCCACAATAGGGACGATCAATTGGCATGTGCTTTTATAGTCACCTGCCATTTTATCCTGAGCAGCATCCTTCGTTGCTAAGCATGCAGGCTAATTTTGTTGCTGTCCCCCACTGTGAAAGATCCTATAGATAATCAATAGAGTGGACACAAACTAGGCAAAAAGAAAACATAGCAATGCTGTAACCTGGAGGAAAAAAAAGGGATTGACTGTATATTATCTTGTAGATGCCCCAGGTTCTACACCCGATGCACAATGGGAGGGAAACATCAGAGCCGTTAAATGGAGAGACCAGGAAGGTGTGTCGCATAATGGCTGTCACGGTAAATAAATCCAGAAATACCATCTTATTGCCAATGTCAGATTTCCATCCCGAGCATCAAATATTAACTCTGCCTCTCTTATTCAAACCAGTGTTTGATTTAGCTTTAGTTACAGTCTCTTGACTAAAATGCCATATTCGTTTAGTCGTATTTTAGTGATTTGAATTGTTTTAGTAGACTAAATCTCCAGCAGATTTTAGTCTATTAAATCTCCAGCAGTGAACAGGTCTGAGAAGCAGTTTTAAGTTAACTTGCTAGGGAAATGGAAGGGGAAACACTCAGGCGACAGTACCAGGAAAATCAGGTTGAGGAGTATCCATCCTCTTCCAGTATGCAGGGTATTGATCCAGGGGGCAGATAGGTACAGGGAGCCTGTAACTCAGCCAGTACAGCAGAAAGAGTCAAGCGGCTGGGCTTTTTTGGCAGAGATCCATGGGAACAAGAACCAGAAGTCCAAATAGGTAAATGCAATAGTCCCTCCCTAACATTTTAGTCACATTATACTCAGTTGACGAAAATTGTAATGGATTTTTAGTTATAATCCTATTTACTTATTAACTTATTTAGTTAGTGTTTAGTTTTAGTCACTGAAAACATGCAATTGACGAAAACTATGATGAAAATGTCAGGTAGACGAAATTAACACTGATTTGAACTTCTTGAGTGCCAGAGCAGTGAAGGACACAGTAGAAAGATACAATGGGGGTTTGTTTATAAAAAAAATAATTCTGGGACAACGGAGAAAATTGGATAAGACGAATAGTCATTCGCACAAATTTCTTTTGAATACATGAAACTGGTTCTGATATGCATTGCTTAGAAGACTGGTGGCATATCTCTGTTTTCTGGTGTGGGTAATAAAGGAGAGGTACCATGGAGCAGAGGGCAGGGCTGGATATATTTGTGGGCAGGGATAAATACAGCCTCCACCACAAAGAGCAAAGGGATTTGACCTAGAAGCCTAGCAGACAGATGCTAAACACTAGGTAAAATCCTGCATTCTCCATTAGGTTTCTCAAGCTACCATGTAACTTCAAATCAACTTAAAGTTTTAAATTAAATCTGTTTAATTTCTCTGCCAGGACACTATATCCGCGACATCTGTGTGTATGGACTTGGAGATCTGCAGTGGATCATGGAGTCCCCACATCTATTTGCCAATAAGTTTGATCCAGGAACATACCCACTGGTGACAGATTGCTTGGAAAGACACTATAGATTAAGAGTTCTGAAACAAGCAGAGGCTACTTTGGATCCGCAATGGTATATGCAAGAGATCGATTCCAACAAGGTGGCCATGGTCTGATCAAAGACATCTAGTAAACAGTAGTTTACCACAAAGAAAGAGCAGCAACAGCATTACAGGCAATAAAATGGGTCACATTGTTTCCTGAACAAATGTTTAAATATAAAATGTTCTATTTTAATAGGCAAAAACATTCAAATGCACATGCTGCGTGATTGAGGATTTATGACCTGTGGACATTGGACTGTATTATTTGGCCAAAACCATGGAAGGAGGAATCACAACACCGGATCTCAATGTAGTATATGACTAAACAATGAACCATCAAACCACTACTAAAATCAAGACACAAATCAAACTACTGACAATAAAAATAGACAAAGACTATAAACTCTTTGGGTTAGGGACCCAAATTTAGCTACTTAAAAAATGTCTTTGCATATTGTTAACCAGTGGACAGTAAACCCCCTATAGTTCAGTTTTCTATTACAGATTCAGTTCCCCAGCCCCAAAGAGCAGGGTCTCCCCATCACACCTCAAGTTTGTAAGTGTTTTGTCTCGGACTAGACCATTGCCTTCGTAGACTACATATCACTTGAAGTTCGATCTTCCGTTGGTGCAGATTATCTCCTTGCACAGTGCCCCCCATAATAATTCTGTACAGTTTTTATGTCAACATCTGTTATTTAACAAAGATATTAAATATTTAAGAAAACCACATCTAACATCACTATATTGGAAGTGACTCTATAGATATTGTAGTTTCAATCAGCTGCTAACTGCTTACAGAGGCAATTGATAATACTGTTCTGATCACCAGATCAAATATATTACACTTAAAAGCTGCACATCTCAAAGTAAAGGCTTTTTTTTAATGTTTTGAACTAGGACATTTGATATATGTGGATTTTGTATTGTGTTTATTTACATTTAACTATACACAGCATGAACTAAAAATTTGTGGTTGCTTAAGTAACTCCATGCAAAATCCAAAAGAGAAAATGTTTATTTGCATGTTAACCAAATCCATTGTACATGGAGTTACTTAGTTTTATTTTGATTCACAGATTTTGAGCTTTAAAGGCCAGGAATTTCATTCATTTATTTTTCAAATTCATCTAATTGGGAATTCTAAAAGTGTCTTTAACGTATGCAGCATATCCACAAGAATAACAGTAACAAAAAGGAGTGATATATCTAATAATATATACCAATATTCTTACTTTGCTTGTAAGTGTTATAATAGTTGTACTACATCTAATAATGACTGAACATCAGATTGGTGAAATGTAAGGTTTCAGTTTAACCTAATGCTAAACAGGATATGTCTGAAAGGAATTATATGTTATGTTGGAAGTGGGTGAACAGGCAAATTACATAGATTTTCTCCCTAATGTAGGAGAAATTGCTCCTTGGGGAAGAGCACCTAATGATGCCAGCGAGCATAAATAAAGCATTGGCAACTAGGAACATAGTAACGGTCACCAGAGACAGCATTTACACTACAAGTAAAACACAGTTATGCCCAAAAACAGAGCTCAACACACAGTGCAATTTCCACCCCCCAAAAAAACCCACAATCACAACCATTTTTGTTTTGGTGGGGCAGCAGTATGATACCTTGTCTAACCACATCTAAAGGCACAAAATATGGTACTTTAAGAAGAAACAGTAGGTGAATATTGATACAGAAATAGAGAATAATATAGAGAGATAGAGAAAGAAAGAGGCATTTAAAAGCAAAACATGTATAGGTGAAGCGTGCACTGAAAGAAAAAAAAAATGATATACTTTCCCAAAAAGGATGAAGCCTTCCACAGCACTCTCCAAAATGCCCACAGTGTACCAAGAAAGCCTACCAGATCAGATGCAATCAGATGGCAGATTTCTGCCAAATTCTCCATTCAGTGGGAGGCCAGAATGCATATTTGTAGTTTTACATCAGAGCATACAGATAAAAATAAAATGTAAGAATATTATGCTTGACAGTCTCTAGCAATTTGGCTAGCATAATATATAAATGCTATGTTTGCATGACTGTTACACTCGATGGGGCACTCTAAAAGTATGGTGTAATTTGATCACTGGGGCATATATATGCTTTCTGCTTTCACAATATTTAAATGAACAACATAGTCCATAAATATGATATATTAATCGTAACAAACACTAAATTACATGCATGTTGTGCAAATTTTTGTAAAAAAAAAAAAAAAAAAAAAAAGGACCTTAACCAGCCTCACAGGATCTCCCCCTTAACATTGCAGCCTCTCCATGTACATGAAAGGTAGTGCTTCCATAATGCGAGAGCTGCGAAAATGTTGGGACCCATGCAGATGAATGGGTCCCAGTGTTTGTTTCCAAGGTCAAGAATAAATGAGAGCACAAGGCAAAATCTAATGTTCGCTAAAACAGTTATATTGCGTCTATAAAGGCGTCTCAGAGGCGATATGATAACATTATATAAATATGTTCAGGGCCAATATAAATAGCTCTCCAGTGACCTGTTCATTAACAGAAATGTACAAAGAACAAGAGGTCAGCCCCTGAGACTGGAAGAGCAAAGATTTCATAGACAGCAAAGGAAGGGATTCTTTACGGTAAGCACAATAAAGATATGGAACTCACGGCCAAGAGAGGTGGTGCTATCAAATACAATCGATGTATTTACAAAATGGTCTGGATGTTTTTTTTTTTGAAAAGCAGGACATACAGGGCTATTAATAATAGAAAAAGCATTAATAGAGCTACTTGATCCAAGGAGAAATCTGATTACCATAGGAGTCAAGAAGGAATTGTTCCCCCTAAGAGGCAAAATTCGAAAGAGCTTCTTCTTTTTTGGCCGATAGGTAGAAGGGTTGAACTTGATGGACGTATGTCTTTTTTCAACCTCAATTACTATGTTATTATGTCAGAGCTTGACAAATACTGGCCGCCAGGTCACCATGGCGACTAGAATCTGGCTCCTGGAAGACTATGAGCACAGTGAACTGCAATGTCCCGGTCCCACACTCTGCTATCCCTTACCTACCGATCAGATAAGGATCAGTGTGGGAGAAGTATTTATTTGTGTCTGCATGTGTTAATGTGTGTCAGCATATTAGTGTGTATGTATGTATTTGTGTCTGCATGTGTTAGTGTGTGTATTAGCATATTAGTGGGTATGTTTTTGCATGTGTTGGTGTATCTCAGTGTGTGTGTGTTGGCATTTAAGTGGATATTAATGTGTTTGTGCATGTATGCAAGAGTGAAATCATGTGTTAGTGCGTGTCAGCATTTAAGTATGTGTGGGTTTATTTGTGTTTATTTGTGGGTGAGCAAGTGTTTTGTGCATGTATGTGTGTTAGCTTGTGTGCGCATTAATATGTGTGTATCCATAAGTGTATTTCATTTTATATATGTTTACGGACTGGGACCCAAGAATTTTTCTTTGTGACACAGCATTTGGTATTGGCTCCTAAAGTTTTCAGCTGGCTTCTAGATTTAAAACAAATTTGTCAAGCCCTGTACTATGTAACATACTTATAACCTAAATTACTATTTTACTATGTAACATACTTACTAACGCAGCATGTTTAAGGATGCATATGAAATTTTCATATAAAAGAAGGTCTGGACAATTTTATACATATATTATAAATGTACTTTGCAGTAATTTGGCTTTAATTTGAATTTGATGTTTTGGATGACTTAGTTGGTGGGTCCGGGACTGTAGTTCTACCAATGGAGAAAAGAGAACAGTTTAAAACAAGATCATTTTACCTACCTTGTGGCAAATATCAGTTTTGATTTCTTTGAGGGCACGCTCCGAAAACACACAGCCACAACACCTTAGCACACAAAACCTAAAGAAAAGGAAGACAATTTACAACATAATTATGAGCCAAGCATACCAGTGGAGCATGGTGGCTGCCAGTCGGCACATAAAATGGCTTGTAGGTTTAAGAATAAAAGAAAAAAAAATATGCATACACCTCCAAGGGGAGAAGAGATGCTTCTAAATAATTTTACGGTTTAGTCCCTCTTTAAAGGACATTGTTTATGCTGTGAATGTATAGAATAAAAAGATGTGAAAAATTATCTACACATTGTGCTGGCAAAATAGCATGCATGTGCGTCACATTATAGGTTTTAAATATGTCTGCTGACTACTGCTTATGACATCACCTTGTGGCTTTGATATGCAAATGATACATTTCTGATTGGAAATTAGTAATTTGCATTCCAAGCAATCAGAAATGTATCATTTGCATACCAAGCATGTCATAAGCAGGAGATGCCACATACACTTTTAAAAAATAAACATTTTGCAGATGCAGTGGCCAAGTGGTAAGGCGTTGGTCTCGTAAACTAAAGATCATGGGTTCAATCCCCAGCTGTAGCTTGAGTTTATAAAAACATCATGTTCAAAGAATAATAATAAAAACAATAAGAATGTTAAAAAATATACATTTTGCATATTGTATGTATTTGAATGCTATTTTGAAGATACCATGTATGGATATCTATTTGTTTTTATTTTCTACATTTACAGTATAACCAGCGCTTAGGTTGATACAGTCCCTTTATATCATTCAATTTTCTGACTCCCTAAGGAGTCATCATTCAGAACTCCTCCTTTGAGGGTCAAAACGGTGAATGTTTTGTAAACATTTTATTACCCAAGTATAGACAGTAGTAATTCTCCATTAATCTTCCTACATGAGCGACTCACAGACATATTAGAAATAAAGTAAAAAAATCCAAATGGTACAATATGGTAAAATATGAATATAATACATAATATCCAGCAGAGACCCCAGAGGTCTTTCTGCAGTGTTGAATATATTGAGCATTAGTGCTCATGGAAGTGTGAGTCTGATACCTGCCGTTGCCGTTACATGTTATTAATGTTTTACAATATTGTACCATTGGAATTGTATTTCTCCTATTTAGCCAAGTCACTCCTGTAGGAAGGTTGAAAGAGAATTACTGCTGCTTTATGTAGCTATACGTAGATTCATTTCTCTACTTTTTGCAGATTTGCTTTTGACTAACTCGGATGCAGTTTTGTTTTATTTTGTGATAGTTATATGGATTGGTAATTGGAATGCAAGCCATTTTTTTTTTTTGCAACTTGACTTATTTTCCTCTCTGCACACTTGCAAATAAACTAAGAAGTGTTTGTTGTTCATTTTCATTACTACAAAATGAGCTTCCTGATCCTACCTGTGTCTTCCATTCATTTCCAGTCCCACCACTGGACAGATAAACTGTGCACACTGGTCATCATATTTATCCCCCTTGGTGTTTCCTTTGTCACCAGACCAAACTGGATTGTCACTCAGGTTCAGTTCGATCACATTCTACAAAAGGAAAGAATCTGTATTAAGATTGTGAGGCCAACTTTAAAAATCTAACTTGAACAGCTTATATATAACCCTCTAAAAGCGAGCTCTGACACAATATAGGAAATATGATTTAGATTTCCAAACATACCACAGGATACTATAATCCTCTGTTAAAGCAGATGCCACTACAAGGAATTAGCATCGGTATATAAAAACCTGAATATATAGAACAATATGAAAACAAACAGACAAGCTTAAAAAGTAAGCAAAACAATTGATTTGCAAATGAAAGACACTAAACTTTTTTTTTTCACTTGTGCGTCTAATATAGAAGCACAAGAGAAAAGTTAGTTGTCCCTAGTATGGGGATCAACTGGTGTGTACTTTTGATAGTACTTTTTCCATAGGAAGCAGGCAGCCGTCTGGTCGGCGACTTGCTCTCTCTGCTAGCGCAGAGAGAGACACTCGTTTTTGTATGAGAACACTAGGGGGGACCTTAACTAGGTCCACCCTGCTGATTCCATGCAAAAACAAGGGTCCCTTGCTGTGCTAGCAGCAAGAGGCTCTCGCATTCAGCTGTCTGAGCAGGGCGAGCACCCGCTCCGATTGGCTGTGCGAGTGCTGACGTTTGTTATCACGTGACAACCCGGGAATTGCTGTGTCTCGCATGTGAGACACAGCAGAAAGTAAACCGTATATATCTATTAAGATACACGACGGGTTTACTACCGGCACATGTATTGTTTAACCTTTGCTTCCTTGAAAGAATCAAGGGTTAAACAACGTTTAATTGTCCTTGAATTAACTTCATAGCACCACTTTTCTTGAAAATAAATTGTGTTTATTGGTGTTTTGGAGGACAAACAACCCATTCATCAGGACCAATACATTCAGTCAAAGCAAGAGGGAGCAAGGAACCATAATGTTCTTAAATAAATAAAAATATGCACTGTTGAGGCTGCTGATAATTGGTCACTTTGGCTGTTACCAAATAAGCAGCTATTGGAGGTCAGAAAAATATGCCAAGGAACTATAATGGCAGCAACCACATGTATATATTAAGATATACGCCAGATAACTATATATTGTTACAAATTAGTTCATGAATCTGCGGTTCATGAATCTTTGACTCCTCTTTTTGTATGAAGAGCAAGGTGTTGGACTGGCCGTTTATAATACATTATTCATAATGGTATAGAAATGGTAAATCACTCAAAGTATAAACTTTGATGTCTCTTTACATATTTTCCGTGCTGACTATTTACCCTGACCAGATATTATAATTTAGGAACCAATAGGAGGGTTAAAGTCTGCCTTTAGGTAACAGTGCATTGAATTAAGTGTCCTATTGTCTTAGGAGTACCAATAGGATACTTTATCCCACAGCTTTGATATGATAATCATTATCTATGGACCACATATGCCTTATAAGAACACATCCAGTGAAATGCCATTTTTTCACAAGCACATCATCCAGACTATCGATAATATCATTAAAGCGGTAATTTTCTTTTTCGGAGAGCATATATTAATACCAGATACTAGGAACTGTGAACAGCAATAAGCAATCAGAACACAGCTGCATTTTATGTTATATATAAGAAGTAGCTTGTTGTCTCTATCTCTTTGGGGTGTTTCTTTGTGATACATTGCCTTTCCTAAGACACCAGTCACTGAAAGATACATAGCTACGGACAATAGTCTATAGCACCAATTAACTTCTACACGGGGAATTATCTAAAAGAAATAGTGGTCTCTCCCTGCAATATTTTAGTGCCAGCTCAACTAAGATTTAAAGTTCCTAGGCTTTCAAGTTTCTAGGAAGCTGCTGTGCACAGGTACATATATTTTGTTAATGGGATATCACATACTGCATGTTTAGGTTGTGGGTGAGTAAGAAACCCATCTAGATATAGTGTGGTCATATATATTATTTCCAGCGGATCATACAGATTTACTGGGTTTCTTTCAATCCAATGGTAATTCTGTCAAATTACAAAAAGGCATGTTTGCCAGTCAGACTGAAATACAGGTATTGAAAGGCTCATTTTCCAAAAGAAGCTGCAGTATACAGCCCTATACACTTTCAACTTAAGCCAATTGGTTTTATACTTACGTTTTTTTTTATAATTTATTTACTTTCTTTTGTGTCATCTGATCACTTACAATTTTACATAAAACAGGTCTGTCCTCACACTAAGTGTAAGCATTACGTTAATATTTTTCTGCAATCACCCCTTCCTGACCATTCTCAAGTGTTAATACCACTGTTGTAAAAAGGTACGTTTCCTGGTGTTAAATTACCTTCATGCTTTTAATATGCGCTGCAGTTGCGGCATGAGGTTTATCAGGAGATTTATCCAACAGGAATTCAATAACTGCATCTTTGTTGTAGAGTCTGAAAGGATGAAAAACACATTTTTAAAGAAACAGCAGACAGAAAAGATAAAATTGCAGTTTCAAAGCCAATTATTCAGACTGAATCCAAGCAATCAAAACACATTACTATTCCTTCTGCTGTCCGCCTACTTTTTTGGAACTAATACCTAGAAAAACTGGATGTACACCAGTTACAGCGTACATTTTTATTATTATACAGCACTGTATAATAATGTAACAGTTACTTCTATAAGTGGCCAACATTTCGCAAGTTTAGGTACTATCAATATGAGGACAGCTTTTGCAATTCTTCAACAATTATATCCACAAAAGCAGTAATTAGTCAACTTTTACTAGGTTGTCTTTTCATAAATCATGCAATAATTAAAAACATACAATAAAGTCTTTGTGCAACTATCATCCCAACAATCACAAGAACTACATGTTTCATAAAGGTCATAAGAACTTAACCAGCACCAGTTCATAAAAACTTCCATCTCTGCCTGATATGTATGCTATCCATGTGGCTGTACTTCAATGATGGTGTTTTAGCATTGTTGTTTCCACCCTACTACATGCAGCAGTGTAAATGCCCCCCTTTGGATGGAGATCCAATATTTTATTGTGAGACTATTTTAACATATTAACTGTGGAAACACTTCCATACCTCCCAAAGCTTTTGGAGCATGTCAGTGTTCATTAAATAACAGTGAACTTGCAGAATACTTGATCAGTGTGTTCAGGAATTATTGTTGAGCATGTGCTGACTCTTATTTTCCTCTGGTGTTTCAGACGTCACAAAGTTGTCATAGTACGGCAAAAATTAATTATATTTAATTGAAAATATCTTAAACATACCTGCCCAGTTCACAGGCTACAATAGGCTTAGTGAGCTTTTCCTGGCTCAGAGCGCAGTAATACCAGCGGGCAACCAGCTCTGCATTTTTATCAATCTGTAAACAAAGTAAGAATGAACATATAATAGAAGGCATAAGAGTATTTATCTGAGGTACAATACCTAATTCAGACCTGGAAACATATTACTGTACTAGTTAGGAAGGGAAACGTTACTATACTTATCAATGTTAATCATACACAGAGCTTGCTATTGATCAGCAAAACAAAGATAATATATTAATTGCAGACGAGTAGGCATTTCCAGCACTGTCCATATTAATTCATCAACATTTTAAATTGTTGTATGTAATCCTCTAAATATTGGCCATATACAAACACACGTTCAGCAATTTTTGCAATTATACGAAATAATCAAGCATATATTTAATTTGGTATAAGAATCGATTATTTAATTACAAAAACTATCATATTCACACATTTACTGCAGTCCAAACACAATTAATTGTGTTATTGTTACCGTAGGGTCCTGTAACACACTCGTACACAACATAAACTCCAAGCGTCTAGAAAAGTTGGACATCGGAGAAGGAAAGCGGGAAAGAAGGATTTGGGACCTTAATAGGGACACTTGGAAAGCAGGTATACTTATGCACTAGAACAGACACCCCAAAACATATCTAGTTTCATCACAGTACACAAACTATAAACACCGTGACATAAATATGTTACAACATAACCATCATTCAGCACCGCCTTTCATTTCACCTTCTCCACTTTCTTGGGCCCTTTGACCAGTTCGTGCCGTTTCGGTATAGTTCCTCCATCACACCCCATATTTCACCACAAAAAACAAAACAAAACACAACGACTTCCAGTGTAAAGATGAACTTCCGTTTCTTGTCACGTGATCAGATGATGCATCAGCGAGGACGTTGTCCCAGGCGGCCATCTTTGTACACTCATAATGGACGATATTAGGCATGTTGTGAAACAGCGGGAGGCCATCTTGTTACACCCTTGACTCAGGAGACCTATGTTACGCGTCGCAGTGAAAGTTATCTTATTACACCTCACTGGGAAAGGCATCTCATTACACCTCTGAACTGGCAAACACCGTGTTACGACTGGGATGTAAGCTTCAGAGCAAGAAAGAGGACAACTGGATTTGGTTCAAAGTAGGGACTATTGAGATGTGTGACAATGAATGTACGATCACAAAGTCCGTTATGACACATACTATTTATATTATCTATTCATTCGCGAACCTACTGGCACACTGAAATAAAGCCTAGTGCTTTATTTATGAAAGAGGGAATTGAGACGTGAATTTCAAACACAACTGCAAAAAAAAAAAAAATATGTGTAACTGGAAAAGTGCACACCTCCAAAGTGTCCCTCTTTCCTCTGCTGTTGTCCCTTTTCTGGAAGCTTGACATTTTTGGTTTGTATGAGTATATCACAGTGCAATAAAACTCACAATAAAGTGAGTTTAAACTGCAGCAAATGGGTTTTTATATTAATTCTTATTCTAAATGACATAACATTACATGAATATATACCAATAACCCCTTAAAAAAAAATTAAGCCACACTTTCTGCCACAGAATTTTGATATTTGAAATGTTGGGAGTTAGGCAATTGTAGGCATTTTAAATAGAAATACTTTAATAAAAAAATATATATATATAAAAGAAGCACCTAATTGAGACCGGTGCTTTTACAGTTCTATCATGGGTCAGATTTTCCTTCATCTGATCAAAGATTCTAAACAACCTGTCCACCCCCTGATAGCGCTATAGAGAGCAAAGCAAATAGGGCTCAATAAGGTACTTTATTTGTATTCTTTCATTAAGATATTTCTATTAAAAATCATTCAGTTAAACTTTGTGACAGCTGGCCTTTAAGGCCTAAATAGCAGAGTTTAAAGTTTAGCTGAATGAGATAATGTTTCCGACTCGGCTACTCTGGCCTTAAGTTTGCAATTCTATTCTCAATTCCTGGCTATTCCCTCTTTCACGAATAAATCCCCAAGTTGTATTTTACTCCTAATCTAGCTGCCGTGCTAGCAAATGCAAAGATAATATTAGCAGTATTTTCTGTAGGGCCTTATTTCCACGTTCTGCATTGAATGCAAGTGCCACTAAACTTTAAAAATAACTTTTTCCTTCTTTAATAAAAGCAAGTTATTTTTACGTTGAGCCTAATGTGGGGGGCAACATGGCATGTATTTTAGTAGGTTAATGTTACTTTACTCTATAACTAGAACCTGTAGGCTTTAACATGAACCATACAGACTGATCAGGTCACCGTTTCTCACTCTCTGTTACAGTATTAAATGACAGAGTGGCTCAGTCAATAGAGGGAATCCTAAATCCTATCTAAATAAAGTGTACTGTAGTAAAAAGTGTTGACAGCTGTAGCTGATTGGCTGCAGGTAGTGTACTAATATCTTCCACACGTGGGTGACATTCAAACACACTTGTGATGTACGTTTTCCCAACACATTAATGTCTGTAGTCTGCCACTTGGTGGCGGTATATACTAACTATTAAATTCACCAGCAGTTAACTGGCAATTCTAATGTTTTTAACATTAATTGAAGCATATTTTAACCCCTTAACGACAGATGACGTGCCAGGCACGTCACGGCAAAATGAGGACTTGCCGACATGTGACGTGCCTGGCACGTCATGGACTAAATCGAGCAAAGAAAGCGATCTAGAGTCGCTTTCTTTGCTCTTTCAGTGTTGGCACAAAGCCTCTATGTAGAGGCTTTGTGCCACACTGTTCAAATGTGCAGGGGCGCCGTACGATCACCCCACGAGGTGATCGTATCCGCCATATTAAATATGGCGGCGCCGCCTGCACAAACGATCTTAGGAAGCGAACAGCGTTCGCTTCCTAAGATCAAAAGGTGTTGCTGAAATGCCTGGCCGTGTAGGCATTCAGCAACACCTTCAAATCGTTGGTGTGATCTTCGTGGCCGCTCCGATGAGCGGCCACATCCTCACGATGGAAGGGCAGCGCTGCTGTAAAGATGGCGCTGCCCTTCTGCTGGAGCCGGCAACGGAAGTGACGTAATGTCACTTCCGTTGCATCAGAGGGGGGGGGCTTCACTCGGCAGACCCTATCAGGGTGCCGATTAGAATGGCAAGTGCTCAGATGAGCACTTGCCATTCGTTGTCAAAGGCAATATTTACAAATATTGCCTTTGACAGTGTTAGATCTGCCTCCCTCTCCTCACTTGCGTTCTGGTGAGGGAGAGAGACAGATCAGTATTGTTATAGTCAGTTATATTAGTTATTTTCTATATTTTAATAAATTGTGAGACCCAAAGGCTTTTTTCAAAGCCATTCCCTGTGTTTAACCCCTTCCCTGCTTTTTGATCACTGTGTAAAATAGTGATCTTGCACACCAGCACATTTTTGCTGTCTGTGCAGTTTTTTTTAGAGGTTAATATTTTTTTACTGTATTTATTACAGTGCTATTAACCTCTTCTTTGCCGTAGATCATTGCTTTTCATTGATCCGGCTTGCAGCAGTACTTTTTTGCTGTCTGTATATTTTTTTTTTGAAACCCGCTAGGGGCAATTGAACCCGCTAGGGGGCCACGTAAAGTAAAATTTTAATACATTTATATTATTATGTCTGAGCGCATGTACAGCGCTGAGGAGGCTTATGCCATCCTCGCCTCAGATTCTGAGGCCACTGACACAGGGTCAGATTTTGACCCTGGTCAGTTTACCGATACATCTTCTAGTGATGTATCAGTGGCTGCTGGGCCCCCTGCCACAAGGAGTCGTGAGACTCCGGATGGCAGTGCTGCTGAGGAGTGGATAGTGCCTAATCGCTATAGGCCAACTATCCCTCCTTTTACCCCAGTTCCTGGCATCAGTACTGATGTTACAGGATTTACTCCCCTCCAGTTTGTCCAAATTTTTCTGGGGGATGATATACTGGGGGAGATTGTCTCCCAGTCTAATCTATATGCCCAGCAGTTCCACGCTGCTCACCCAACTTCATTTTTGGGAAGGCAGCAATGGGTCCCCATTGACGTGCCAGAATTTCTAAAATTCTGGGCACTAACAATGTTGATGGGTATTATAAAGAAACCCTCCATTCGCTCCTACTGGAGCACAAGCCCCATCTGCAGTACCCCCATTTACGCCCAGTCTATGGGCAGGCAGCGGTATGAAATGCTTCTTCATTTCATGCATTTCAATGATAATAGCCTGTGTCACCCTAGAGAGCACCCCCAGTTTGACAGGCTATTTAAAATCCGCCCCCTGATTACCCACCTCTCTGCCAGGTTTGCAGAGGCTTATACACCTAAAAGGGATATATGCGTGGATGAATCTCTGATGAAGTACAAGGGAAGGTTGAGATTCAAGCAATATATCCCTTCCAAGCGCTCCAGATATGGAGTGAAGGTGTATAAGCTCTGCGAGAGCGAGAGTGGGTACACTCAGGCCTTCCGGGTATATGAGGGAAAAGATAGCCATCTTGACCCTCCAGGCTGCCCAGAACATCTGGGAGCAAGTACCAAGATTGTGTGGGACCTTCTCCTACCCCTTATGAACAAGGGGTACCACTTGTATGTTGATAATTTTTATACAAGTGTACCACTGTTCAAGTTGCTTTATTGTTTTGAAACAGTGGCTTGCGGTACTATTCGTTCTAACCGCAAAGGGTTCCCACAGCAATTGGTACGTACCCGGCTACAAAGGGGGGAGACCTCAGCTCTGCGCCAAGAAGAGCTCTTGGCATTAAAATTCAGGGATAAAAAGGATGTGTGCATGCTCAGCACCATCCATGATGAGAGGACTGTGCAGGTTGCAGTCCGTGGCACAGCTGAGGTCATCCAAAAGCCAGTGTGCATCAGGGCCTATAATAGGTATATGGGTGGAGTTGATCTGTCAGATCAACTCCTACAGCCCTATCTTATTATGAGGAAGACGAAGGCATGGTATAAGAAGGTCGCAATTTACCTTCTACAAGTTGCGACCTACAATGCGTTTGTGTTGCACAAAACAGCAAACCCCGGAATTTTTACAGTTTCAGCTTCAGATAATTTCGGGGATCTTATACCAAGATGCACCTGGTCCCCGGGCGGTGATTGGGGGAAACAGACTTGGGGCTACCCATTTTATTTTTAAATTTCCCCCAACTGACAAGAAGCAGAACCCCCAGAAAAGATGCAGAGTCTGTTATAGCAGGGGACAAAGAACGGATACAACCTTTTATTGTCCTGACTGCACTGGGAAGCCAGGACTCTGCATCGGTACCTGCTTCAAAGTGTACCACACAGTTGCCCATTTTTAATTTTTTTTAGTCCTTTATTTTTCTGCCTTTTATATTTTTAAGTTTTACTGCTCCAGATTTTTAGTTTTTATGTGTACTGCTCTAGAGTTTCAAATTTTATAAACACTCTCAATTTCAATCCAAATTACCACATCTTACAACTGACTGAACCTTCCCAAAAATCCTGGCAAACCTATGCATGGGGGGCATGGATGTACTCAGGAGGCCTGGCAGAAAACAAACTGGGGTGTTTTCTTGAAGTAACTTAGAACAGGCTCTCCTAAATCACAGTCAAAATGCAATGTATGTGTAAAATATTTTTTTGAAAAAAGACCACCAAACACTTCCAACAACTGATTTTGCAAACATGGTTGCATCAAAGACATCAAAACACCCCATATGCAATACCTTGGGGTGTCAACATTTCAAATATATACAGCTTTCTGAAAATCAAACTAAATTGGGGTATGCAATGGGCCCCAAACTAAAGATAGGCCTATCAGAACATATACGCTCAATTTAAAACCAAATGACCAAGTTCAATAATTGTGACTGAACCTTCCCAAAAATCCGGCAAACCTATTCATGGGGGGCATGGGTGTACTCAGGAGGCCTGGCAGAAAACAAACTGGGGTGTTTTCTTGAAGTAACTTACAACAGGCTCTCCTAAATCACAGTCAAAATGCAATGTATGTGTAAAATATTTTTTTGAAAAAAGACCACCAAACACTTCCAACAACTGATTTTGCAAACATGGTTGCATCAAAGACATCAAAACACCCCATATGCAATACCTTGGGATGTCAACATTTCAAATATATACAGCTTTCTGAAAATCAAACTAAATTGGGGTATGCAATGGGCCCCAAACTAAAGATAGGCCTATCAGAACATATACGCTCAATTTAAAACCAAATGACCAAGTTCAATAATTGTGACTGAACCTTCCTAAAAATCCGGCAAACCTATGCATGGGGGGCATGGGTGTACTCAGGAGGCCTGGCAGAAAACAAACTGGGGTGTTTTCTTGAAGTAACTTAGAACAGGGTCTCCTAAATCACAGTCACAATGCAATGTATGTGTAAAATATTTTTTTGAAAAAAGACCACCAAACACTTCCAACAACTGATTTTGCAAACATGGTTGCATCAAAGACATCAAAACACCCCGTATGCAATACCTTGGGGTGTCAACATTTCAAATATATACAGCTTTCTGAAAATCAAACTAAATTGGGGTATGCAATGGGCCCCAAACTAAAGATAGGCCTATCAGAACATATACGCTCAATTTAAAACCAAATGACCAAGTTCAATAATTGTGACTGAACCTTCCCAAAAATCCGGCAAACCTATGCATGGGGGGCATGGGTGTACTCAGGAGGCCTGGCAGAAAACAAACTGGGGTGTTTTCTTGAAGTAACTTAGAACAGGCTCTCCTAAATCACAGTCAAAATGCAATGTATGTGTAAAATATTTTTTTGAAAAAAGACCACCAAACACTTCCAACAACTGATTTTGCAAACATGGTTGCATCAAAGATATCAAAACACCCCATATGCAATACCTTGGGATGTCAACATTTCAAATATATACAGCTTTCTGAAAATCAAACTAAATTGGGGTATGCAATGGGCCCCAAACTAAAGATAGGCCTATCAGAACATATACGCTCAATTTAAAACCAAATGACCAAGTTCAATAATTGTGACTGAACCTTCCTAAAAATCCGGCAAACCTATGCATGGGGGGCATGGGTGTACTCAGGAGGCCTGGCAGAAAACAAACTGGGGTGTTTTCTTGAAGTAACTTAGAACAGGCTCTCCTAAATCACAGTCAAAATGCAATGTATGTGTAAAATATTTTTTTGAAAAAAGACCACCAAACACTTCCAACAACTGATTTTGCAAACATGGTTGCATCAAAGACATCAAAACACCCCATATGCAATACCTTGGGGTGTCAACATTTCAAATATATACAGCTATCTGAAAATCAAACTAAATTGGGGTATGCAATTGGCCCCAAACTAAAGATAGCCCTATCGGAACATATACGCTCAATTTCAAACCAAATTACCAAGTTCAATAATTTTGACTGAACCTTCCCAAAAATTCTGGCAAACCTATGCATGGGTGGTATCCCTGAACTCAGGAGATGTTGTAAAACACAAATTTGGGTATTGTTTGGCAGTGACATATACCAAAATCTCAGAATACATGCCTGAAATACTGTGTGTGTGGAATAACAACACAAAAATAAATACTACCCAAAAGATTGACAAAGGCTGGTGGTAGAATTAGTGTATGGAAAGTGTAAAAATACCACCATTTGAAATACCCTAGGGCGTCTAATGTTCAGAAATATATGGTTTGATGGGGTAAAATACACAGGCTGGCTTCAAAAATGTCCCAAATAGGACAAGTCAAAAATCCAATTTGGAAAACCAGAATGGACAAATTCCAAATGTGACTTTTAAACCCCCAGACAAGGTGACAAACCTATGCATGGGTAGTATCCCTCTACTCAGGAGATGTAGCTGAACATACATTGAGGTGTTGTTTGGCAGTGACACATACCAAAATCTGAGAATTCATGACTGAAGTACAATGTGTGTGAAAAAAAACAAAATTACTATCCAAAAGATTGACAAAGGCTGGTGGTAGAATTGGTGCATAGAAAGTGTTAAAATACCACCATTTGAAATACCCTAGGGTGTCTAGTTTTCAAAAATATATGGTTTGATGGGGTAAAAATATACAGGCTGGCTACAGAAATATCCCAAATGGGACATGGGTGCAGGTTGTCTGCAAGTCAAAATTCCAAGTTGGAAAACCAAAAAGTGCACCTCTCAACTGTGGCCTTTTAGCCCCCCAACAAAATGACAAACCTATACATGGGTGGTATCCCTGTACTCGGGAGATGTTGCTGAATACACATTGGAGTGTTTTTTGGCCGTGACCCATAGCAGGAGCTTTGAATTTATATCTGAAATACAATGTATGTGAAAAAAAACACACAAAAAAGTACTACCAAAAAGTTTGACAAAGGCTGGTGGAACAATTAGTGCATGGAAAGTGTTAAAATACCACCATTTGAAATACCCTAGGGTGTCTAGTTTTCAAAAATATATGGTTTGATGGGGTAAAAATATACAGGCTGGCTTCAGAAATGTCCCAAATGGGACATGGGTGCAGGTTGTCTGCAAGTCAAAATTCCAAGTTGGAAAACCAAAAAGTGCACCTCTCAACTGTGGCCTTTTAGCCCCCCAACAACATGACAAACCTATACATGGGTGGTATCCCTGTACTCGGGAGATGTTGCTGAATACACATTGGAGTGTTTTTTGGCCGTGACCCATAGCAGGAGCTGTGAATTTATATCTGAAATACAATGTATGTGAAAAAAAATTACTACCAAAAAGTTTGACAAAGGCTGGTGGTACAATTAGTGCATGGAAAGTGTTAAAATACCACCATTTGAAATACCCTAGGGTGTCTAGTTTTCAAAAATATATGGTTTGATGGGGTAAAAATATACAGGCTGGCTACAGAAATGTCCCAAATGGGACATGGGTGCAGGTTGTCTGCAAGTCAAAATTCCAAGTTGGAAAACCAAAAAGTGCACCTCTCAACTGTGGCCTTTTAGCCCCCCAACAACATGACAAACCTATACATGGGTGGTATCCCTGTACTCGGGAGATGTTGCTGAATACACATTGGAGTGTTTTTTGGCCGTGACCCATAGCAGGAGCTGTGAATTTATATCTGAAATACAATGTATGTGAAAAAAAATTACTACCAAAAAGTTTGACAAAGGCTGGTGGTACAATAAGTGCATGGAAAGTGTTAAAATACCACCATTTGAAATACCCTAGGGTGTCTAGTTTTCAAAAATATATGGTTTGATGGGGTAAAAATATACAGGCTGGCTTCAGAAATGTCCCAAATGGGACATGGGTGCAGGTTGTCTGCAAGTCAAAATTCCAAGTTGGAAAACCAAAAAGTGCACCTCTCAACTGTGGCCTTTTAGCCCCCCAACAACATGACAAACCTATACATGGGTGGTATCCCTGTACTCGGGAGATGTTGCTGAATACACATTGGAGTGTTTTTTGGCCGTGACCCATAGCAGGAGCTGTGAATTTATATCTGAAATACAATGTATGTGAAAAAAAATTACTACCAAAAAGTTTGACAAAGGCTGGTGGTACAATTAGTGCATGGAAAGTGTTAAAATACCACCATTTGAAATACCCTAGGGTGTCTAGTTTTCAAAAATATATGGTTTGATGGGGTAAAAATATACAGGCTGGCTTCAGAAATGTCCCAAATGGGACATGGGTGCAGGTTGTCTGCAAGTCAAAATTCCAAGTTGGAAAACCAAAAAGTGCACCTCTCAACTGTGGCCTTTTAGCCCCCCAACAACATGACAAACCTATACATGGGTGGTATCCCTGTACTCGGGAGATGTTGCTGAATACACATTGGAGTGTTTTTTGGCCGTGACCCATAGCAGGAGCTGTGAATTTATATCTGAAATACAATGTATGTGAAAAAAAATTACTACCAAAAAGTTTGACAAAGGCTGGTGGTACAATTAGTGCATGGAAAGTGTTAAAATACCACCATTTGAAATACCCTAGGGTGTCTAGTTTTCAAAAATATATGGTTTGATGGGGTAAAAATATACAGGCTGGCTTCAGAAATGTCCCAAATGGGACATGGGTGCAGGTTGTCTGCAAGTCAAAATTCCAAGTTGGAAAACCAAAAAGTGCACCTCTCAACTGTGGCCTTTTAGCCCCCCAACAACATGACAAACCTATACATGGGTGGTATCCCTGTACTCGGGAGATGTTGCTGAATACACATTGGAGTGTTTTTTGGCCGTGACCCATAGCAGGAGCTGTGAATTTATATCTGAAATACAATGTATGTGAAAAAAAATTACTACCAAAAAGTTTGACAAAGGCTGGTGGTACAATTAGTGCATGGAAAGTGTTAAAATACCACCATTTGAAATACCCTAGGGTGTCTAGTTTTCAAAAATATATGGTTTGATGGGATAAAAATATACAGGCTGGCTTCAGAAATGTCCCAAATGGGACATGGGTGCAGGTTGTCTGCAAGTCAAAATTCCAAGTTGGAAAACCAAAAAGTGCACCTCTCAACTGTGGCCTTTTAGCCCCCCAACAACATGACAAACCTATACATGGGTGGTATCCCTGTACTCGGGAGATGTTGCTGAATACACATTGGAGTGTTTTTTGGCCGTGACCCATAGCAGGAGCTGTGAATTTATATCTGAAATACAATGTATGTGAAAAAAAATTACTACCAAAAAGTTTGACAAAGGCTGGTGGTACAATTAGTGCATGGAAAGTGTTAAAATACCACCATTTGAAATACCCTAGGGTGTCTAGTTTTCAAAAATATATGGTTTGATGGGGTAAAAATATACAGGCTGGCTACAGAAATGTCCCAAATGGGACATGGGTGCAGGTTGTCTGCAAGTCAAAATTCCAAGTTGGAAAACCAAAAAGTGCACCTCTCAACTGTGGCCTTTTAGCCCCCCAACAACATGACAAACCTATACATGGGTGGTATCCCTGTACTCGGGAGATGTTGCTGAATACACATTGGAGTGTTTTTTGGCCGTGACACATAGCAGGAGCTGTGAATTTATATCTGAAATACAATGTATGTGAAAAAAAATTACTACCAAAAAGTTTGACAAAGGCTGGTGGTACAATTAGTGCATGGAAAGTGTTAAAATACCACCATTTGAAATACCCTAGGGTGTCTAGTTTTCAAAAATATATGGTTTGATGGGGTAAAAATATACAGGCTGGCTACAGAAATGTCCCAAATGGGACATGGGTGCAGGTTGTCTGCAAGTCAAAATTCCAAGTTGGAAAACCAAAAAGTGCACCTCTCAACTGTGGCCTTTTAGCCCCCCAACAACATGACAAACCTATACATGGGTGGTATCCCTGTACTCGGGAGATGTTGCTGAATACACATTGGAGTGTTTTTTGGCCGTGACACATAGCAGGAGCTGTGAATTTATATCTGAAATACAATGTATGTGAAAAAAAATTACTACCAAAAAGTTTGACAAAGGCTGGTGGTACAATTAGTGCATGGAAAGTGTTAAAATACCACCATTTGAAATACCCTAGGGTGTCTAGTTTTCAAAAATATATGGTTTGATGGGGTAAAAATATACAGGCTGGCTTCAGAAATGTCCCAAATGGGACATGGGTGCAGGTTGTCTGCAAGTCAAAATTCCAAGTTGGAAAACCAAAAAGTGCACCTCTCAACTGTGGCCTTTTAGCCCCCCAACAACATGACAAACCTATACATGGGTGGTATCCCTGTACTCGGGAGATGTTGCTGAATACACATTGGAGTGTTTTTTGGCCGTGACCCATAGCAGGAGCTGTGAATTTATATCTGAAATACAATGTATGTGAAAAAAAATTACTACCAAAAAGTTTGACAAAGGCTGGTGGTACAATTAGTGCATGGAAAGTGTTAAAATACCACCATTTGAAATACCCTAGGGTGTCTAGTTTTCAAAAATATATGGTTTGATGGGGTAAAAATATACAGGCTGGCTACAGAAATGTCCCAAATGGGACATGGGTGCAGGTTGTCTGCAAGTCAAAATTCCAAGTTGGAAAACCAAAAAGTGCACCTCTCAACTGTGGCCTTTTAGCCCCCCAACAACATGACAAACCTATACATGGGTGGTATCCCTGTACTCGGGAGATGTTGCTGAATACACATTGGAGTGTTTTTTGGCCGTGACCCATAGCAGGAGCTTTGAATTTATATCTGAAATACAATGTATGTGAAAAAAAAGTACTACCAAAAAGTTTAACAAAGGCTGGTGGTACAATTAGTGCATGGAAAGTGTTAAAATACCACTATTTGAAATACCCTAGGGTGTCTAGTTTTCAAAAATATATGGTTTGATGGGGTAAAAATATACAGGCTGGCTACAGAAATGTCCCAAATGGGACATGGGTGCAGGTTGTCTGCAAGTCAAAATTCCAAGTTGGAAAACCAAAAAGTGCACCTCTCAACTGTGGCCTTTTAGCCCCCCAACAACATGACAAACCTATACATGGGTGGTATCCCTGTACTCGGGAGATGTTGCTGAATACACATTGGAGTGTTTTTTGGCCGTGACCCATAGCAGGAGCTGTGAATTTATATCTGAAATACAATGTATGTGAAAAAAAATTACTACCAAAACGTTTGACAAAGGCTGGTGGTACAATTAGTGCATGGAAAGTGTTAAAATACCACCATTTGAAATACCCTAGGGTGTCTAGTTTTCAAAAATATATGGTTTGATGGGGTAAAAATATACAGGCTGGCTACAGAAATGTCCCAAATGGGACATGGGCGCAGGTTGTCTGCAAGTCAAAATTCCAAGTTGGAAAACCAAAAAGTGCACCTCTCAACTGTGGCCTTTTAGCCCCCCAACAACATGACTAACCTATACATGGGTGGTATCCCTGTACTCGGGAGATGTTGCTGAATACACATTGGAGTGTTTTTTGGCCGTGACCCATAGCAGGAGCTGTGAATTTATATCTGAAATACAATGTATGTGAAAAAAAAGTACTACCAAAAAGTTTGACAAAGGCTGGTGGTACAATTAGTGCATGGAAAGTGTTAAAATACCACCATTTGAAATACCCTAGGGTGTCTAGTTTTCAAAAATATATGGTTTGATGGGGTAAAAATACACAGGCTGGCTTCAGAAATGTCCCACATGGGACATGGGTGCAGGTTGTCTGCAAGTCAAAATTCTAAGTTGGAAAACCAAAATGCGCACCTCTCAAATGTGGCCTTTTAGCCCCCCCAAAACATGGCACACCTATGCATGGGTGGTATCCCTGTACTCAGGAGAAATAGTAGAATCTATTTAGCAGTTTTTTTCATTGACATTTGTAAATGAGTCAAACATTTTTCAAATAAAAGTCAGAAACTAATTTTTTTTGTTATTTTTCAACATATTTTATTAATTTTTTTATATAATATTATAAGATATGATCAAAATTATGGTATCTAAAGAAAGCCCTTCTTGTGCTGATAAAAACAATATATAATTTTTGTGGGTACAACAAATGACAAATGAGAAGATTACAGCTAAACACGAACAGCTCAGAAATGTTAAAATAGCCATTGTCCAGAATGAGCAAAAATGTTTCAAAGGCTCTGTCCTTAAGGGGTTAAAGCTTGTTTTTGTTATGATTATGTATTTGTTGTCAATTACTAACAATTGCTATAATGTACAATCTGTACTGTAGAACAAGATTAAAAAAAAACATATTGATGTACAATGAATGATTACATACATACACATAGGTATATGGAAGGCAATTGAGCCATTTTATTTAACCCCTTCATGACATTGGGACGTTCTATGCCGTCCTGACTTTAAGTGCCTTAAAGTCGTTAGGACGGCATAGTACGTCCTGTACTAAACAGCTCATCGCGGCTCCCCGCGATGAGCTGTTTTCGGATCCCGCTGCAGGCACTTACAGCGGGATCCCACCTGTCAGATGAGGCCACTTTGAGTGGCCTCAGTCTGACAGGGAAAATGTAGCCGGTGCTCAGCTACATTTTGCTAAATCGAGCTGTGCCCGAACTTCCGTGTTGGGGCACGTCACACGTGACGTCCGGAGGTCTCGCGATTTTTTGGCAGGGACCCACAGGGTCTATTAAGACCCTGATCGGGTCTCTGCCAGAGTGTTCCTGGCTACCGATCAGCTTGTGATTGGTGACCAGGAACAAATCGTGACGTTTTGGTGCTTGCGTCACTTTCAAATGAGCAATTGTGGAATGTAATTTAGCACAGCCCTGTATTATGCACTTCTCAGAATTATTCTATGTTGTGGTCTGGTAAATCACACATGCTGGATAAAAACCAGCGAGGGTCCCAGGGCAATGATGTATAACTAGGGTTAATTACATGTTTTAAATAAAAATAAACAGTATATTAAATCTGTCCATGGAATGGGTTATGGTGAACACCTAGGCATGATTAACATCAGTTATTGGGACTAAAAAATTTTTTTTTTAAATAAAAACATGTATTTGATGCAGATTACAATTGTTAACAAACTGATTTTCTCACCTCTTTAAGAAGTAGGGCTTAATAGATAGAGGACTCTAATATATAGTAATTTAAGAAGCTCTTTCCCTACATTGGCACAGAGAATGTCTTTAATCCATGGCTTAGCTTCCTGCTCGCTAGATTGATTGATATTGACTCAACAGCCAATAGGAAGTCTCAGGTCGCTAACTGGCTTTGGAAGCAAACAGGGCTGAGAGGTACTGTGGAAAAGTATATGTGAAAAATTCTGTTAAGTAAGAATGCAGTAAGAATAAACAAAATGCAAAGTACGTGAAAGAAGAAAAACCTAAAGGAATATATGGTCTGACCACCCTTTGCCTTCAAAACAGCATCAATTCATCTGGGTACACTTGCACACTGTTTTTTAACTCTGCAGGTAGGTTGTTCGAAACATATTGGAGAAGTAACCACAGTTCCTTAGGTAGCCTCAGTTGCTTCTCTTCATGGAATCCCAGGGATGTGAGGTCAGGACTCTGTGGCGGCCATACCATCTCTTCCAGCACTCCTTGTTCTTCTTTACGCTGAAGATAGTTTTTAATGACTTTGGCTGTATGTTTGGGGTCATTGGCATGCAGCAGAAATTTGGGACTAATCAGATCTCTCTTTGATGGCACTGCATGATGGATAAGTATCTATCTGTAATTCTCAGCATTGAGGGGACCATTAATTCTGATCAAATCCCAACTCCATTTGCATAAATGCAGACCCAAACTTGCAATGAACCTCCACCATACTTCACTGTTATCTGCAAATGCTTATTCTTGTATAACTCTCCTTCAACGAACAAACTGCCTTCCGCTACAGCCAAATATTTAAAATTTTGACTCATCAGTTCAGTGCACCTGCTGCAATTTTTCTGCACCCCAGTTCCTAAGTTTTTGTATATAGTTGGCTTTTTGGCCACAAGTCTTTCATGAAGGCCACTTCTGACCAGACTTCTATGAACAGTAGATTTGTGTACCAGGGTCGCACTGTTTTCTGCCAGTTCTGAGCTGATGGCACTGCTGGTCATCTTGTAATGTTGTAATGTTAAATCAGGTAAGTGAAGACACTTAACGGTCTAGATGCCCCAAGCGGCTTTAATTGTAAGTAGCCTGACATTTTTCGGCCACACCGGTATAGTCGGCAGCAGCTCTGACTTAATTTGTTAACCCCTGTAGCAGGATCAACCAGGTATTAAGTATGACACTTTTAGTTGACCGGATTTATAGGTGTAGCAGGCAACTTACAATTAAAGCCCTTTGGGGCATCTAGACCGTTAAGTGTCCTTACTAAACTGATATAACATTGCAACAATGATGTATTAAAAGGAGCTTCAGTGCACTATCATTGGGGGAAGAACACCTGCAGAGCTGACTTGCCATAATCTAAGGACAGTGTATCTGTCCTGTGAAATACTATATAAGGTGAATAATACAATAAACAATATAGCAATTGATGCAAAATTATTGAAACAGCCTTATTTCACCAACTTCCACTATACCTCTAGGAGACATTGCCTCATAGAAATAGGGGAGCCACTATTGAGAAGTTGCCCCCACAAATTAACTGAGGCTACTCTCCTACATACCACCAACCTCCCTTTATGGGAAAAGGATTATTTTTGCTTACTTTTGATTTATTTTTTACTTTTCTTTATTTTCACACTGGCACTATTTACAAATGTTCACTTTTATAGGTGATAACATTTTTAAACATTAACACAGTTATAATAAAAAATGATCTTTAAGCAGCTGGGAAATTTCCAGAGAAAAAGTCATACTTTTGGTAGCATGACCGCATACCCAATTTGGATGGGGCAGAAGAGACAGACGGACTATTTACTAAAACTGAACTGACAAATGATCTGCGCAAAAACTGCATTAATAGCAGAGATGGAACAATTCTCCAACTTGCCTATCTGTCCAATGCCCTATTTTTGAAGTTCAGTCATCATTGCATTTTTAGTGAATAGCTCCCATCGAAAGTGATAGCATGCTTACAAGGAAAAAAAGATAAACAAACTTGTGGATTTCCTGGGTTATCTGTTTGACATACTGGACTTTGACCATGGTTACCATCAGAAAGCAGGAAATGAGATGTCGTCCCTGTTATAGAGAGGCATAAATAATAAGTATTAAATGAAACACCCTTTGTTTGTGTAGGATCTTCGGGGACAAAGGATTATTAGTCTGGCAGCAGAGACTCATGGTAACCTGCCCCACAAAGTCACACATATCCTGCCCATTCTCCACTCACCCTACCCACTTTCTATCCACCCTATGTTTCCACTACTCTTCATAGACATTGAAAACAAAGTCACTGATGGTGGGGGAAAAAAACTCTCATAGATTAGGAAACATTTCTATAAAAGTAGAAACAGTATTTGTTTTATTTTTGCTTCAATATACAACTTGCCAAATAAGATAATTCTGTAAAACGAAGAACAAAACATATGAACAGAATGAGCGTAAAAGTATTTTAACAGGGGAAAGTTGTGTGGTGTTCAAGCAAAGAATTGTGGGACAAACAGTACAACCTTTTGCAGTGAAGGGGTCACAATGCTTTGTGTGCTTCCTCTGGATGCTATGTGAATTCATTTTGGTGGCAATGGAATTCGAAAAATCTTTTGATTGTTTGAATATTTTATTAAAAGCTGCATCTAACGGTGGCATGGAAAAACATGGCGCCTGTGTCAGTTGTGTACTGTAAAGTATAAAAGTGGAAATAATAATTAAACTAGCAAAATAAAACCTCTATAATTCAGGCACCTTCTATTACTTTTCTGTTCAAACCTGCCATCATTTAACTAGCACCAAACGGTCGTACACATTTAAGGAATAATAATGTTTAAAAATGAAAAATGTTTTTACTTAGTAATTATATAGATTTATCTCCTACCAGCATGCCACTCTTCATTAATGTTTCACAGTTTCAGTTTAGTTAGAACTAATTATGCCTGCTAGCTGGGATTTCAGAAAAAAAAACCGGATAGCATAAATCCAGGGATTTTTCAAATATTTTAGAATATAATATTTTGTAACCCATAAAAAACAGATCACCACATGAAACCCCTGCTGTGTTGTTTCAAAGGTAGTGGACAAATAAGCAATAAAGTATTTAAAAATTATAAATCAATGAAATACTCTTAAATACACATTACTATCAAAAACCAAGTAAATAGAAATTGTCTACGGCACATGCTCAGTCTTTTCTAATCATTCTGCCTTAGTTGTTTTTTAACTAGATCATTAAGAGAACAACCTCTCATCATGCCTAGCCATTGAAGAGCAGCCAGTCCACATAGCATAAATAGTCCCACGTTGGTTGAGCAGAATGGGTTAAATTACAAACCTCGTTTCCAAAGCTGCAGAACAAACATTGTGCTCTAAATGAGGCATTCGGCAGCAGATGAGGCACCAGCCCTAAGTGCAGAGTTAATCTTGAGGTTAAGCAGACATTTAATTATATTGGGCACACCTAAAGTATATAGTCCCATAAGACCTCTTTTGTGAGTCATGTCGTTACATGATTGACATGCTGACATGACAGTGATGGACAAAATAGGTCGACCAATCAGCTCCTTGAAATAGCAGCCTCAAAGTATTAGTTTCACTCAATTTTCAATCTCGATAATCTGATGTACTTCCTTTCTACCGTGTGATATAATGCATCTACTGCAACATTATCGGCAAGATTTCCACAGCAGTAGGAGAGAATAAATACAAACAAGAGGAAGCGTATACTTTCATGGTGCCTGTAGGTGCCAAATTTATGTGATACAAAGTTATTTCATCAATGAGCATGTTGCTATAGAAACCAAATGCTGTCATGGCAACAAGTGCCCATTCTGAAGCAGCTGAATTAGAGAATTTTTCCAGCATGGCTACTTTGACCTCACAATTCCCTTGTCAATTCCTGCTTTCATGAATAAAGTTTGACATGAATGACCACATTTCCATGGCAACCACTGCTGTAACAGAACTATGGTCAGTCTTGAAGCAACCGTACAAGTTACATTATTATTAATAATGAATTAACTTTTTTTTTTTTTAGTATTATAGTGTAATAAATATTATATTTAAACCACTTGTATCTGCTGCATTTCAAGGAGCGCTGCTTCCTGTTTGCTTCTGTGATGTTACAGTGGGTTGGATGACCTAATGGGGGTGTCCAGTTGCAAATAGCACCAAAAAAAGTTTCAGCAAAAATTATAATAACTATATTTGAAACACAGATTGTCCCTATTGTTGAACTAGAAATGTTTTGTTGATTTAACTACAGTTCCTCTTTTAATGGACATGTGATCTTCATTTACATCATTTGAATTAACTCAAGAAACCAAAGAACCTACTCAATAAAGAGAGAACTGCAGGGAATTAAGACAGGAGTTTCAAACTTTAGGCCAATGTAGACGCATTGGACACATTTTCCAAAGCAGCTGAATGGGAGAATTTTTCCATCTCAGCTACTTTGGCCTTAAGTTTGAAATTCCTATCTTAATTCCCTGCAATTTTCTCTTTATTTGTTTCTATAAGTATTATGTTAGATAGAATAGCATTATTTTATCACTAATTCTATTCGGAAGGCACACAAGATATTGTATTATGTATCATAATCTAATGTTTGAAATATATTTTGTTTTGAAAATGTTTCAACCTTGCACATTACTGTGATAAAACAATGTTTATAAAAATATGACCAAAGGCATGCTGAAATAATTAGCAGTACCGTAGGTCAATACCAGAGATTGCCCATGCAGACATAGCTGTTAAAAAATAACGATGATATAATGATTAAAATATAAATTCATCACTGTTATTAAACATTATTCCAAATTTCAATCAATAGCTTTTATCCAAAATGTATAGACCAATCAGAACACTGTATCGTAGCCTTCCAAATAAAGTAATAAAGTAATAATTTAATATATTAAAAATACAGTATAGTAAAAATGTGATGGGGTTGTTTGACTAGATAATGCAATCTCAGAAGATGAAAAATGTAAATATGAAAAGTCGAAAACATTTTGATAATTCTAGTATTCCTTTTAGTCTTCTTTCTTTCATTGTTGTTCCAGAGTTCAGGGGAAAATGTAGAGTTTGACGGACAATGTCTTAAATGTCACTACAGCATGACCTGTCATTCCACCATTGACCTGAAAGACTGTGTATGGTCTGCAAGTTCGTTTGTCCTGCTCTGTAGTTCCTGCAGGGCAGCTGTGTTTGGATATTGTATTGCAGCTGTCTTTGTTGCCAATGCCAAGTTTTTTAGCAGGCTGCAAAGCTCACTGCTCTTGTACAAAATGTCATTTCTGGATTTGTTGGCTTTCGCATCTTGACAGAGGTAATCTACCAATTTTTGTCCCACCATAATGATTAGCTTGCCATGAGTTATAAAGACCTCCGGTGGCTGGTTTTTAATCAGGCTACCTTTGAACACACCAATTGCCTTCTGCAGAGCACCGAAATAAAGGTAGCAATGCTCGGAGAGAGGAACTTTCTTCGGCGATTCAGCTATCTGTTCGGTGTCTTGAGTGGGGGAAGGTACAGCTGTCCCCTAGAGGCCAAAAGAGAATTAGATATTCAATTAAATAACAATGGAAAAATAATCTCCTTAAAGGATAACTTTTTTGTCACTTGTGCTTCTAATATAGAAACAGGCAGTCCTATCGGGTTGGCGACTTTCTCTCTCTTTAATATAGAAACAGGCAGCTCGATCAGGTTGGCAACTGTCTCTCTCTAAAATATCTCTCTCTATAATATAGAAAAAGGCAGCCTGATCTGGTTGGTGACTGTCTCTCTCTGGTAAAGCATTTTCACAGTGGATTAACAGAATCTCTAAGCAGGTTTTGGTTTTATGTTAGCGCAACAAGCTTGGATGTACTTACTAAAAGTGAACTGCGGTTCACTGCAAAATTCAGACATGAACAATAGTGTAAACCCCCAAATGTTAATATATATACCGTATTTGCTCGATTATAAGATGACCCCACAAACTTTGGATATTCCTTTAGGAAAAAAACTAAAAGCCTGAATATAAGACTACCCTCTAGGTAAAAAGTTCACCTATAGGAAAAAAGTTCAACTTGTATAAATTCACATGTAAATTGCTTTTTAATATTTATTAAAAATTATGATATATAAAATGCACTTCTTGTTTTTATTTCCTTTTATGTACCAATGCTGCTTCTCTCTTTCCCCTCCCCCCAGCTTTGTCTCTCTCGCCCCCTTAGTGTTGTCTCTCCCTTCCCCCAAACTTTTGTCTCTCCCCCTCCCCTTGTGTCTCTCTGTACCCCCCCCCCTCCCCTTGTGTCTCTCTCTCTCTCCCTCCCTCCCCCCCACCTCACTTTGTTGTCTCTCCCTGGTGGCTGGTGGCATCCTCCATGCTGCCCGACACTTCCGTCTATTATGATGGACATCCGGTCCATCATAGACGGCAGTGTTGGGCATTCCCCGGCTGCCCAAATCTCTCTGGTGGCTAGTGGAAGCAGCCGGAGGATGTCTGCACGATCCACGCAGACATCCTCCGCTGCTGCCCGGCCCTTCCGCCGGGACTTTTATGATGAAGCCGGAAAGACCCGCCTTCATAATAGAAGTCCCGGCGGTCGTGCTGGGCGGCAGCGGAGGATGTCTGTGCATCGCTCAGCAGGGGACCTGGATCCCAGTCTTATAATCTGACCTTGATTTTAGGTCAGATTATAAGATGACCACGAATAGCATTTGCTCTGAAACAAACCTTGTCTTATATTCAAGCAAATACGGTATTTGAAATTCATTTTTTAAATGGTGTTATCATTTTTAAATGGTACGTTTGCAAAGTACCATTCAAAAAAACAAAGAAAAAAATGGAAAAATTATTCTGTTGAGATGCTGCTTCACTGAGACAGCAGCTATCATCCTCTCCTAGTGGTGTGTCTTTGCACCAATCATGTGAGAAGTAAGGGAGGAAAGTATTTGTGAATGGCAATGCAAATGAAAATGGAAACGTATGCGAATGCTAATGTGAAAAGTTAGAAAAGAGACATTAGTGCGAATGTGTATGCTAATGCTAATATAAACAAATAGGATGTATAAAACAGTAGTAGGATGGAGTAGACAGTGAGAGAGACACAAAATATCGGCGCTGTAGTATTAGAAGATCACAAAACATGCTAAAGATTTATAGGTAAGTTGTTTGTTCTAGCACAATACTTTTTTTGCATGCAAATGCAAAGCTTCCTGCTCAAGCCCACTGCTTTTGTTTATTTTGCAAGAGGATCTGTGCTAGTAACATCTTCTCTTTGATAGCAGTTATTGGTGGGGTGGGACAGTTCTGTAATGTCACTATGTAATAAATAAATGCATATTTATTTTTAAAGTATCCACATTAATATGCATTTACGTCTACAGTTATTTTTTAAGACTGGGGTAATCCTTTAACATCAAAAGGGCGCAGATTGGCAACAGGTCATACTCCGCTAATAAAAATGTGTGTAATTTTACAGTATTTTAATGCCCTTACATATAAACAGTGTAATTTGTTTTCTATGTGTATTCTTCCATTTTGCCCCTCTTACCTTTACTCCAAGTTGTGTTTTGTTTTCATTTTGCTGATTTGAAGACAAAATCTCCATTTTTTCGAATTCTTCCTTCTTCTAAACAAAGGGTAAAAAAAGAAAAATTCTCTAAAATCGAATAGCAAAGTTATGACATTGACATGTTTTCACTTTTTATACTCTTCTATTCCAATTTTAAATTATGCAAAGTACAGTTCATTACTTTAACAGCATAAAATAAAGTGATAATTACAATTACTAATTTATTAAGGAAGTGGCCAAGTTGCTATTAGTAAGATACACTACTTCAACCCTACTGCCAATAATATTTTATTAAATATTTATTGCTCCATAGCCGTTTAACATGTTTCTGCTTTGTAGGTGTGTGGAAAGCATAAGTACTGTCAAATAAGTTTACATTAGGGCATAATTAGTTTGAATTAGATGGTATTGTGCTCAAAGAGAGGTTTATTATGCTAATAAATATGTGCTGTCTGTTCATTAAACAGTGAACTGTGGTGAACTGACGACTGTGTCGCCAGACGCAGACCAAAAGAGCAGAAAGAATTTTTCAACTCATTTATTTTTTCAATTCAGCCATTTTGGCCTGCTTTTTAACTCATTAACATTGACAACAGTTCACTTTTTAATTCACTGACAGTTGTGTTATAAAGTACTGACCTGCAAGTGAACATAATCACTGTCTTCTATTGCTTTTTGTCTAGGGAGCTGACATCTTCTTTCTTTAACATTCTCCCCTGCTTTGTTAACACTTTCCTCAAGCGCTTTGGGTGGAGTGCGTGCTGGCATTTGGAGTTTCCGTGCCATTAAATTGTCTCTCTGAGGTCTGGGCTTTTTATCCACTTCTGGCTTCCTAAATAGAAGCTTTGAGTTTGCGATGATGATAGAAACAAATCTCTTGATGTCATCGGGAATTGTTCTAGCCACCATGACAAATTTGTCAAGGTCATCCGGAGTCGTGTGAGGCTTGTTAATAACAAGTTTCTGCAGTGACCATTTGCAAAGGTTTATTGCTTCTTGGTTGCGGGAAAGAGTTTCTAAAGAGTCTGTAAGAGTTAACAATTGCTGGTTTATCCGTAATTGAATGTTGCTGTCGGTTAGCTTTGAAGCATTGACCTTGATGCATTGTGCAAAATCCACAAACAAACCTAATGACAATATAATACTGTCTACAGCCAGGTGTATTTCTTCAAGGTTGGCCTCCATATTTTCCTGTAATCTCCATTTGCTGCTTACAAAAATCATAAGACTTGCTATCGAGGTGGATACTCGTTCCTGCAACTGTGTTATCTTCTTGATGGCCACTTCGAGCTCTAGCGTTGTCTCTTTGGTGGACTCCTCTGAAGATGATGAGGTGAATGATTCTCGAGAGGCAGTTGAAGAAGTAGATAAGGTGCTGGTTCGGCTTTCTGAACTTGAAGTGGACAGCCTATCACGTTCTGCACTACTTTGGGATAGTTTGAAGTTCCTAGGCAGTGTTGGAGGAACATCATAAATCCGTCTATCAGGAATAGGACTGCTTATATCTCTTTTGAACTGTGACGGTGCTGTCAGCCCTCGTGGAATATCATAAACATTTTCCTTGGTATCAACCTTCTCTAACTTCTGTTTACTAAAAGTTGATGAGCATTTCTTAAGATTTCCATTGTGATGCCTAAGTAGGGTGTCTCGAGAAGCTGGTACATCATAAAGTGTTTGGTCTGCTGATGCTGACTTTTTATGTAATGGAGGAATATCATATATTTCACTCTTGCCACTGCTGTTGTCTTCCTTAGACTGCAAGACTGCAGGTCCATAACGTGTTGGTGGAACATCATAGACCATCTGTTTATCAATGGAAAGATTATGACTGGTACTTTTTACATTTGTTTTCTCTGGTGAAACTGGAATATCATAAATCCACTCTGATTTTCGTGGATTAGGAAGAGTATTATAATTGGGACCCAAAGATGATGCTTCATTGCCGTTCTTCTGATCAAATATCCCAGTTGGGGGTACAGCGTATACCTATATGACAAACATACAATAGATTAATTTATAAAAGTATTTAGAAGTTATAGAACCAATACAATAGCCCTGAATCACATTATTTAGTTTACAGAGAAACCTACATTTAGAGCTTTGGAATCCATTGTGCTCAGTCTTCCTGGGGTGTCAGGGCTGGATGGAATATCGTATATCTGCTGCTGGATCCGTTCAGTAGATGAGAAGATCGGAGATCGTTCGTTGACAGGAGATGGGGTTTTGCAGCTCTAAACATACAAATACAAATAATTTTTGTTGTAACTCAACTAATTCCCTGTGTAATATTCCATTAACTCCTTTCTTCTGATTTGTTACCTGAGAGTAAGCAGGAGAGCAGTGCTTTGAAGGTGGGGTATCATAGAGCTCTTGCTGGGATATTGAAGTGGGTTTTGAGGCACGGATGGCTCTTGGAAGAGTAAACAAATGCTTCAAAAAAGAGAAAGAAGAATTTACTTGTCAAAGTATTTGTTTGAGCTTATAAGTAGTTAGTGAGCTGTGCACACCTTATAAGAGAGAGAAATCTCTCCACTTCCAAAATTTACAGTTTTACTGGTATTGAGGACAGCACATAAATCAGGCATAAATCGGGGTTTGTGAATAATTAAGCCTTCCAATCTAACTTTGCTTGCACTGATGCCAGGTCAGGGATATATTTATATATATATATATATACCTATATGTCTTTCTATATATCATACATAAATGAAGTGGGTGGGGGTTCTGATTCTGCTGTACATAATTTTATGATAGTTCTACCCACATGCGATAATCTACACCCACCAGCTGAGTTACTAAACGTGCCTCTGAATCAGGACATGTCTCATATGTAAAATAAAGACAGTCTGTGGAGTTTATAGAAGAAAACAACTAGTCACCTGTTTCTTCATTTACCCTTTGCAAACTTGCACAAAATCATTCACCCTCCACCCACCCTTCTAATCTCTTAACTTCTCTCTGTAATTGGTTCCTTGTTCTAATTTTAAGTATCTTGATGAACTTGGTTAGCTCCTAAACATCTCTGTGTTTTCAGACCCTAGTGTTGTCTACAGGATGGACCTCAAAAATGTTTTGGCCTCTAACAGTACCCTCCACTCCAGTGGTTTAGGGTAATACTAATTTTGTAGGAGGCACTTCCAGTGGGTCTTCTGAGCCGGAACGTCGTAAGGTCACGTGACCCCGGCATTACAGCTCAGAAGACTCGTCAAAAGCACTGGGCAGCATCGCATCCTCTGGCCTTGGCCCTCCAGGACAGCCAGGCCCCTTGCTGGGGTTACTGATGGTGGCCGAGGCTGTCTATTCTGTGAGGTTTTGCACAATTTCAGTCATCACCATTTTAGAAATATTTTTTGTTACACCAGTTTTATTATATATTTTGCTTTTTATCACTTTTGCACAGAACTGTCAAATATGTTATTGTCGTTGTCATTCACAGTAAAACTTTGCAAATGATTGATTAAATCAGCTGTCCCTGGGAATAAATGATAGCGTCAACCCTTTGGTTTATAATCTTCATACAAATGTGTACTTGAGGTTATGTAGGAGAATTGCCTAGCACCTCCCTGAAGTATGCATTTTTTTGGAGTACAGTTTATCACTGGCTACAAATATGTATTTATTTGACCTATTGCCTTGCCTCTATAGCACTGAAATTGTTAATAAAAAAAAGATGTTTGATACAACACAGAAAGAACAACATCTATTAATAACATGTTTGCTGACTGACAAGAAAATTGACTGAGGAATTTCCGCAGTACACACAGAGCATGGGGATGTTTAGTATAGATGTGCGTACAGTCTCTTTTTGGCTCATCCAGCGACAGTACACAGCTGCTACAAACAGCTGAGCATGTTAAGAGCTTAAACAGTTGTATAGCAGAATATAGCAGGGATGATTTAAAGGGAGAGAACTTTTAACCTTAATCTGTTCTGCTAAAGCCCATTCTTTTGTATACTATGGTAAAAACCAAATAGTATCAATACAGGAAAACCTACTTTTTGAGGCAGGAAGGGATGTTGAAATGGGCTAATAATGATACTCTTGCAACATTAGCCCATTTATAGCCCATTTCTTTGGTGTGACTAATAGTTGTGGTCACCAAATGATTCCAATCATCCTGGACCAGTAGGTTCTTTACTAAAACAATTGAACAGGGATTTGTTTTCTAAAACCTACTAATGAAGGTATTACCAAACCGTTTAGAATATAAAGGAATCAGTCCCAGACTTTGGGGTCTGTCCATGAATGTGAGGTAAAAAATGCTTTCAAGTGTACCTATCGTGTAACAATGTTTATATTTTGCATAATGCTTTTTTTATTTTTAAAAAATGAGATGGTATCACTGCTGCTTAAATTGCCTAAAGCAAACTTGTTGTAAACCACAAATATGGCTGCTGTAGTGGATACATGCACAGTCGCCACTCCAAAATGTGACCATATTAAGGACTAAGCACTGGGATCTCAGCGTCACATTATCAGGTGTATCTGTTTCACCTCAATCCTGGCGTATTTGGACAGGTATGCTGCAGAAGTCAGCAGTGTCCTCCAGATAAGTATGCATCTTAATCTACATGTTGTAAATTTCACTAGCAAATTGTGCACATTGTTGTTTTTCATGAAAAATAACAATTTAATTCCATCCTCCCAACAAAAGTTGACTGATATTTCCAACTTGTTTTTAGAATGTATCCTAGAATTTAATACACTTTTAATGTCGTACCTGATTGGAAGAGCTGTTAGCCTTCTCATACAATATTTGAGGTGAAACCGGAGTCTGGTAGATTTCCTCTGAGAAGGATCTTGGGGATGGAGGAGTTATGTAAACTCTATCCATTTTCTCGTACATGGGTACATTGTCTACTTTAGGTGCAGAAGGAACCTGGTAGATGTTTTGCTGACTTTGTTGTCTACTCATGGATCCATAATTGGTAGGCGTGTAAAGGATTTCATTTTGTGTGGCACTGAACACCTGCAATCGGTTGGCTGGGGCAAGACCCTGTCGTCCATGTAGATAGCACCTCCACCACCCTTCACTGCCAAAAATGTTTTGCTCTAGCACTGTCAAGATGTCTCCTTTACGGAAGGCCAATTCGTCCGAGCATTCTGCTTTGTTGTCGTACAAGGCCTTGGCGAGCATGTTCTGTTGGAAAAACATAAGACAGAATATATGTTATTGACAAGCAAATATGTCATTATTCACATGTTGATAATAAATATAATATAACATAACGTTTCTGATTGATGAAAACAAACCTCTTTAAGGTGAATGGAATTTTCAGCACATAATCTCAATGTTTAACCATCATTATTAAGAAATAAATGCCATCACTTATGTAGTGATATATTTATCAAGGTTGGTTTTGTAACTAGGTAGCAGGTCAAATTGTAAAGGGAAGCCTTGAGCCTTCCAAACTATGAATGCAACCCTCACAACTGGGGCAGCTCACTGACCAACCAGATTTGAAGAAAGGGGATAGGAAGGATTCAAAAAAAACAAATCTCTCAATTTTTCTGGGTTTTACTTATTAGCTCTTTACTGTACCTCAGATACCTGTTTATGATAAGCAGCCAATGAGAGGAAGTGGGAAATACCTAGTGCCTAAGAGGTTAGTACTTTGGTTATAACACTAACATTGCTTGGTGCTAAATAGGAGGAATGGCAACAACTAGGCAAGAGCCTATCAACAGATCCTGGAGCCACAGCTGTCAGATACAGACAGCAACAGTCCGCTCCATCTCATGCCTGTCTTGATGTGTGACTGAACAAAGCCATTTCCCTGTTTACTGCATGGACATCCAGTTCCACAATCAACAACAAAAAAAAGTACAGCCAACAAAAATACCAGAGGTAAAGCAAGAAAGACACCTGACAGTTTGCCCAGGAACACAAGAGGTGTACATCTTGACTTTACATTTGGGTAAGGATAAATGTCATTCATCAAAGGATGTAGAACAGCCTTTTTAGTGCAGCATTCTTTGAACACAAGCCAAAAAAGACCCTGCTGGAAGGTGAAAAAGTCAAGGGCTCCCCAGTAACCATAAAGTTGTCCATGTAGTGGACAACTTGTCCCCCAGTTATCCATTTGTGTGTGCTGCAATGTAATACTAACCCATCTGGCTCTCAAAAGATAAAACACATTTTTTAAAAAAAAATGCTCACATGTTGTTAATATTTTCCCCAGGACACAACCACTCTTTAAGAACAGTATGTTAAATCAAACCAGGGAGTACTATACTCCGGCATGTGAACTATATACAGAAATTGTTTCCATACTTTGCAGAAATATCTTTGTAGAATTATTTACAGCTTTTTTTACAAAGACAGCTTTTTTTTTTTTTTTTTTGTAAAACAGCATTCAATGTTGCAGCAGTCAAACAGCATGCATTATCCCCATAACCCAAAACGATCTTATTTAAACAGGGACCATTTAATTGCCGGATTAGCCTTGAGAAAGTCCTTTGAGAACATGTACAGCATGGCCAACCCTCCTCATTTCGACTTTTGTCCCCACACATCTATGAACATTACACAGCACTGCGATAAAGCGCCTATCAATGGAATATCTGGAATATGATGACCAGGCCCCTGGACAGGAAGCGTATAGAATAAGTGCACATATGCGTGACAGTAACTAAATAATATTCTCTATATGCTATTAAAAAATATCCCATAAACGGAGTGTATTGCAAAATAATCCTAAAAATGATATCTATACACAGGAAGGGGAAAACAGATAGCAGGGGGAAATGAAGAGCAGAGGGATGATAGAAAGAGAGCTTATGCTAATTAAAGTAGTTTGAGCAGGATTGGTGCCAGCATTGCTCCTGGTGGACATTTACTGGGGTCTGCGGTAGACAATTTATTAATGTGCTATTGACCTTCACAAACCTTTCCATGGACTTTGTACTCCTTGTATGAACACTTTGCCTGTCCTTGACTTTGGGTCTCTTCTGGGTGAAATTCATTATACAAGAACTAGTTATTATCATTATTATTATCATACTACGGTAATTTAATAAAGGAATACATCTGTATTTTTTTTGTAATCATCAAATCTTTATACAATATCCCAGGTGGCTGACTTTGTAACAAGGCAAATGAAATGTTCACGCTTCGTAGAGTTAGCAAAAAGTCATTTTACACAGATT
This sequence comes from Pelodytes ibericus, assembly GCA_036172795.1. Lineage (NCBI taxonomy): Eukaryota > Metazoa > Chordata > Amphibia > Anura > Pelodytidae > Pelodytes > Pelodytes ibericus. The sequence continues at coordinate 136,953,673 of CM069862.1, forward strand.
TCCTGGGGCTATCTGAGATTTCACTGAAGCTATTGTACAAAGCTGTAGTATTGTTCATGCACGTGTGAGGACTTAATTGTGTGGGCGTTCTCCTTTTATTCTAAAATCTAGTATAATGGTGTGACTATTCATTCATTAGTATGGCAGTGCAGGAGGTCCATGTAGTTGCTGATAATCCTTTTTATCAGTGTCTAAGCACTAATCATACGTTAATATGCATGTACTTTGCGCTCAACCCTCTTTAGATGTACCAATCAAACCCTGGAGTCTGAGTACAGTTCATAATATGTGAATATCATTTTAATCTCAGTTTGTAAGGTCTTGTGGACAAGGCTTTTCATCTCCTTTTGTTCCTGGATCTACATATGTTTGCACTTTATCAGTAAAATAATAATACGGTACATTATGAATGCGTTGCAGTCTGGACACTCTGCCCCTAAAAAAATGGCAAGTTGTTTTCAGATACTTACAGCAGTAACACGAAACTTCTTTATTTTTATCCAGAGCATTTGTTTTCAAGGGCAGCTGGTTTAAAGGGGAAAACAGCATGTCAGCTCAGCTGATAACGTGCTTTGTGGCTAACTCAGCTCAGCAGAGTAGGGCTTAAACAATAGCTCTTTCACTAGGAAAGAGTCTATCAACAGATCCTGGGGCCACAGCTGTCAGATATAGACAGCAACAGTCCACTCCATCTCGTGCCTGCCATGATGTGTGGCTGAATAATGCCATTTTCCTGTTTACTCCATGGAGATCTAGTTTCACAATCAACAACTCACATATGGTTTGGGCCTTGCCACTGACACGTGAAAATACTTTATATTAGGGATATATGCTTTCTTCAATATGGTTTCACAATGTGTTCAGTAGAAACAACATATCCTGGAAAGAAAGGTTGGCAATTGTATGCAGCCAATGGGAGCTAGAACTTTTCCTTAGCTCACCTCCCATTGGCTGCACAGTGTTGTAATTTGGAATCTTCACATTTTGACACTTTGAGTTTCCTATGCTATATAGACACACATATACATACATAAATAAATATATTATTGTTTAGAAGTTGTGACTGTGGGCCTGGTAATAGGGCTGCCACCTTTTCATCCAAAAATACCAGCCATGCTATTGTCTCCATAGACTTAACATTGGCCCCAAGCCAATTTTTAACGAGCCTGCCAGTAAAATACTGGTTACTACATATAGTTTGATGTGACTTCATGATCTAGTAATAGAAACTGGGTAAGCCATTTAGAGGGAAAATGAATACAAATTCATATTTAGTGCAGTTTAAACACACATTATGGGAGTGAATGGGTTTTCTATGCTAAGAAGCAGTTGTCCAAAGACAGTGCAGCAGGAGTAGAAAAAGGAACTGAATCTAAAAATGTTTTATTTCAGCATAAGGATTACTGAACTACACAATGAGCATATATTTCAGTATGTATAACCTAACTCTTCCTAGTAATTGCTTATTACATACTTAATATATATAAACCTTTTTCAGTGACCATTATTCCATTGCTGCTCCAAATCCCTCAGTATGAAAATATTGGGGCCAAAACCGTTGTCAGCTTCCACTCTAGAAACATGTAAACACAGCAGAAGTAATGGGAATACTTTGTCTTAAAAGGGTTATATTCTACGTGTATCGTGCCTTATAAATCTTTTTTAACTTAAACAAGAAATGTGAGGTCTACAGTGGGAAAATAAATGTCATAAAATGGTGCTACTGACTGAAGAAGGCCTCAGAAAGTTTTTATTAGCTCCCAGAATCCTTTGGAATCCTTTGTTTGCTCTTGGTGACATTTTGATGGAGGTCACTTTGCTTTGATGTGTTAATGCATTGCTTTCATTCAGAATGTAAGCGCTGAACAAACATGAGTGCGGCATGATATTGTCCGTGCGTATGTTGTCTACATTGAACATGTAGCATAACCCTTATGCTATATTAAAAAATACTGTATTTGCTCGATTATAAGACGACCCTGATTATTAGACGACCCCCCCCAAACTTTGGATATTCCTTTAGGAAAAAAACTAAAAGCCTGAATATAAGACTACCCTATAGGAAAAAAGTTAAACTTGTATATATTCACATGTAAATTGCTTTTTTAATAAAAAATTATATAAAAAAAATGCATTTGTTTTTATTTCCTTTTATGTGCCAATTCTGCCTCGCTTTCCCTTGCCCCCAGCTTTGTCTCTCCCCCCCTCCCTTTGATTCCCCCCTCTCCTCTGTCTCCCCCCCCCCCTTGTAGCTCTGTTCCCCCCTCCCTTCCCTTGTTGACTGTCTCCCCCCCCTCCCTCTCTGCCCCCTCCCTCCCCCTGTCTCTGTCTCTGCCCCCTCCCTCCCCTGTCTCTGCCCCCTCCCTTCCCTGTCTCTCTGCCCCTTCCCTGTCTCTATGCCCCCTCCCTCACCTTGAAGTCGATCCCTGGTGGCTAGTGGGGGCAGCCGGGGGATGTCTGCACGATACGTGCAGACATCCTCCATGCTGCCCGACACGACAGTCTATTATGACGGACAGCTGGTCCGTCATAATAGACAGAGATGTCGGGCATACGTGCAAAAATTTCTGAAAAAAACCTTGTCTTATAATCGAGCAAATACGGTACAACAAAATATTTGAACATTTGGAACTGAAAGCGTTAAAACATTTGAACCCCACTCCAAATTTCGTCGCCACCGCCTCAAAAAAAAAAAATAGGTTAAAAATAAGCAAGGTTCGTGTTTATATTGAGGGCTCATCCGATGTGATTATGGAGAGTGCTCAGTTTGGAGAGTAAAGGTCTTTGCTGTTTCCAACAGAAAACATGTGCTGCTGTTTGTGCAAATATAAGGATGGGATCAGAGACACAGAGGGCTCCCAGGGTTTGGGAGAAATCCCTGAAGCTAATTACAATGCAGAATATATCTTGTGTTACATCCTGTGTAACATTGCAATAAACATCCAGGCCTCTCGGTTCTGTGTGAAAGTTATTCATGAAGTCTCACAGATCATATTTCATCAGATGTAAAAATCAAAGAATTAAAAGAAATCATGTTAGAAATTGAAATATAGCCTGTGTTCTGTTTGGATGTCAGATGTTTCTTTTATTTAAATTTCAGCATGAGGAATTCCAATCCATAATAAAATTATTTGTATTCTTTCACATGGTTTGTGCATTTAGCGATATCATGTGATACATATTAGAAACAATTTATTGTCACATCATTTGGGCAGACTAGATGGGCCAAATGGTTCTCATTGGCCGACACAGTCTATGTTTCCATAACATTTTGAACGAAACGTCAGATGTTTATACTTTGTATATATGTTGGTATGGAAAACAACATTTATGTCATTGGTTAAAAATATATTTCCTGATACTATGCTACGGCGACAGAACCACAGATCATACATAACCAGTAAACTTGTATAATTATAGATTATCACACTTATGGTACTGACAAGTTCCTCATATTCTGACACTCTGACAAACCAGTGCAAACCATGTGTCAACCTGAGAACGGGTACATTAAATAGTCTGTTCAGAAAAATGTAATTGGTACAAAATTCTCAGCAATTATTAATTGGAGGGGAATAATATAGCTACTCAACCTAAAGAAAATTAATAGTATTCATGTTCAATCCGTATATTGCTGATAGGGTTAGCAAGTTATATCATGAAATGTGTTTTCAGCTTGGTTGTATATGAAATGCAATTCAATTGTATGTATCCATGCTAAAACCACAATAATAATGACTTTGCATTAAATTGACAGTACAACCAATATGAGAAGTAGTAAACCAAATGTACTGTGGGTTCCACTGCTATCAATGAGAGGTGTGATGTTCCCACGGACCAAAATATAGAGCCCCAAAAGCCCAGTTTTCTTAATTAATTACAGTCCACCTTCAGCCTAATTAATTTATAATATCAAATTATCTTTTTCTTAGATTCACCAAAACTGGGTTGTCAGCTTTGTATGAATTTAAAGACATGCCACCTAAAAAAAATAACTTTAAAGTAGGAAAGCATAAGGCAGTTTTGTGAGGCTGTTTCCTCACTACATTATGATGTTTTGTGTCTAGAACCAGCTTGTCTGTTTAGAACATCATTTATTTTTGAATATCTGTAACATAATATCTAGTACTAAGCTAGAGCTTGACCAATGTTTGTAGACCTTAGGAACCAAACAGACTAATTCTGTAGTGAATTATTTTAGGAGACAGGGGATTGGTACTTCCATAGAGTTCTGTCTAAAACAATCAAAGTTTGATAGTCTTGGCTCCAGGGATTTGTGAAGCCCAGTTAAAATAATTAAATTAAAATGATTTATATATATTTTTACATTGAATGAATGGTATTTGTTTTGTATTCTATTCTTATGATTTCATGCCTCATGCAAGAAATTAGCATATGCGGAAAAAAACAAGAGATTATCACACCCCAACACAATGGTATAATTATTACATGCAGTGATGCCACTGTTTAATGCCTTGCCAAGTAATCTAATTGACAGGTATAAATGCTGGAGTTGAAACTAGAATTAACACCTAAAGATCACTTGGAAAAAGCCCGCCCAGAGGGAACTAGTTATTTAAATGCCTGACTGACCTGGAATTTTTAATTAGACGTAAATTAAAATCTCTACTTCTGGAAAGTCCTTTGGTCACCTCATCTATAAACCTTTGTTCTCTGTTAATTAGTACCATGGTAGAGTTTTAAGCCTTCTGTAATACAGAACTGGAAACTGTAATCTGATTATAGTTGCTGCTACAGAGTTTAAACATGTTGGAATTTTTCAGTTAAACCTATGATGACACACAGCAACGCAATTTGACTTAGGGGTCAATGTAGATCGCAAAAATAATAGTAAATATATGAAGAAGGGATCATACCACAATGTTACACTCACCGATCTGACATTGACTCCGCAATAGTGGGCATGTCAAATAAGAGAATTGGACAACCTTTTCTTTCAGGAAATATTTAGATATAGATACAAGATGGAAATACGATGGATGGATTCTTTTGTACATCTTCAATCTATACTTTTTGCAACTTAATATCAGCGTTTTCTATTAATACCAAATGAAACGGAATTGAGGCATAGATATTAAGTAGGCGGATATTTTCTAATGTTCTAAGAACTAGTTAGAAAATATGGTCCAGAAGATTTAAAAAATAAACAGAAGAAGGAGGACATGAGCATACTATGAAACTCTCGAGAAACAAGTTATGCAAGTACAAGTCGGTTATTTAAAATGTTTCATATACCTTCTGGAAATTGTAACCACTTTTCCCTAAAATGAACCTGTGTCTTCTCTAGTGTACTCTATTCAGGTGCAGGAATATCATTTCAGTCTATAGTAGAGTACATTGGAGAAGAGTCTAGCATACAGATCTGTGATATCAGGGACTAAATAATATTATTCTTATAGACTTCAAAAGAAGATCCTGTAGGATCAAAGCTGTTGGCCTTGTGAGACCTGAGGTACCCACTGATACACTGGTACATTAATTTACACCACTGTGTGATGATTTGTGTTTCTAACCACACCTGTAACACCACATGGAATATTACAACGTTAGTAGGGTCCATAGTGAACATGCCAGATTCTGTAGTTGACTGAAAACCATTGCTTGAGGTCATGTTGACGCTAAATGTGTAACTAAATCTGTATAGGAAACAACAAGGTGTTGACTAAATGGAGATTATGTGTAACTAAATACACCAAGTTTTATTTTTGTTTCGGAGCTGCATATTGTTATAGGTTGCATAAAAGGAGCCAAAAGTGTAATCTAATTAAAAAGCTATATATAACAGTTTATATACATTGTTCTAGCTAGTAAACGTTATGTAGTTTGGACAATAATTAAAGGCAATGTTTAATATACACAGATCAGCCCTTACCCATCGAGCCATGGACTCTACTAGACCTCTGAATGCGTGCTGTGGTATCTGGCACCAAGACATCTGCAGTAAATCCTTTGAAGGAACACTAAACTTTATATTTCACTTGTGCTTCTAATATAGGCGCACAAGTGAAATGTTAGTTGTTCCTATTGTGAGGATAAAGTGGAGTGTACTTTTGATAGCACATGCCAGTTTATCCTTCTGGTTGGCGACCGTCTCTCTCTGTGCTCGTCTTTGCATGGGATCAGCAGGGGGGGCCTTAGGTTATAGGGGGCAGCAACAGACTGAAGGGAGCGACAGCAGAGACAGCACTCCAATTGTTGTTGGTACTTCCTCAAAGTCTTGCGCTGCATGTATAGTCAGCTGGACTGCCGGCACTAGATCACCAGAAAACAATATGGTAAAATTAATAGGTATGTGGGGGCAAATGGTGCAGTGAAAAGAGATGTCAAGCAATCTGGCTCAGTGGACAGGGATACAGGGGCAATATGGCTCTCCGTGGACAGGGTTATGTGACAATGTAACACTGTAACACCTAAGGTCCCCCTGCTGGTCCCATGCAAAAACTAGGGTCTCTCTCTGCACTAGCATAGAGAGATGGTCACCGAGTTTCCCAGCAGAACATTGCCCAAAGCATATGCCGGCTTTCCACATGTCAGTGGTCATAAAGTTATGGCTGATCAGTGTATATTTAGTTTTGCAAAAATAATGGTTTCATCTAACATTTCGTTACAATAGAACAATGTTGCTTCCTCCAAAGGAAATTTATGAGGATATATAAAAGGTATGATATTTTCTAAAATATATAACCTAGCTTTTTTTGCTTAAGCAAGCCCCAAGTTTGTCTGTAGTTAAGTGCAACACTTTTGGAAAAAATATTTTTGCTAACAACCCTTAAATTCTTTATCCTGCGTCTGTTGAGATGACTTCGGGTTTTTCTAGAAACAATTTGATTAAATACTATTCAATGCACATTTTTGTGTTAAAGGACAACTAAACTTTATTGTTCACTCGTGCTTCTTATTTCCTAGTTTGAGAATAAAGTTTCAGTACAAGCCAGTTTATTCTTTTTGTTTTGATCTGAAGGGAAGGTAACATCTTGATATGTGATGGCTTTCACCCCCTTCCAGCTACAAACCTTTTTGAAGCTAGCTTTTCCTCTCCAGCAATGAGTCATCTCAGTGTTATTTGACAAAATACCAGGGGATTCCTGGATTGTCATCCAACAGGCAGAATGAGTAATACTCTTTACTGGAGAGTGACACTGCTCATAATGCAGTTGTTGGGTAGCTATGAGCCATATATTCTATGGTAGTTAGAGAATAATGAAAGAAAGCAACATGTAACACATCTACATTTTAAAAAATGTTCTGGTACTCTTTGAGCAGTGGTGCATTTAGGATTTCTTCTGCCCTCGGGCTGACTAAACTCCTTCACACCCTAATCCTCATCTGTTGCACCCCTTACTTGCATGACCTTTTCCACTACAAAATATTGCCCCACATACCCTGTCCACGGAGAGCCATATTGACCCTATATCCCTGTCCTTAGGGCCAGATTGCTTGACATCTCTTTTCACTGCACCATTTGCCCCCCACATACCTTTTAATTGCACCATATTGTTTTCTGGTGATCTAGTGTCAACAACGCAAGACTATGAGGAAGGGAGTACCAACAACAATGGGAGTGATGGTTCTGCTGTCGCCCACTTCTGTCTGATGCTGCCCCCCCCCCCCTCCAGTCTGCCACCCTAAGCCTAATTGGCCTAGGCAGAATTACAACACAGCCTTTGAGTAATTATTGAATTTACTAGAAACAGAAGAATATAAATAACATTCCTGATATCCAATCAAAAAGGTTATTAAGCTAGGTTCTTGTTTTGAAGATTTTGATTCTGATATCCCAAGGCCCAGTTTTGATGCATCTTTTTTTTAACACCTACTGCATTACTTAACACAGTCCTGCGGATACACAGGGGTAGGCACCATCACTGTTCATGGATGACATTAAGTTGACTTTGTGATGGAGAATTTAATGATGTTCTATGGACCTTGACAGACTTTTCCATACGCTGGTGTCCTCGTTTGGACATTTCGCCCTTTCCCTGGTTTACACTGTGACGTCAGTGTAGTCTTCTTAGGACACCATAATCTAAAATGTCTCTTTAAAAAAAAAAAAAAAATACTGTTCCCTTATTACAGAATATTTGAGGGATGAGCTGGTCTACTATCTGGAATGCCAGGGGGTTAAAAGTGGCAATGCTCTTGGCTGAAGACACATTTTTAGGAGGAAGCTAGTTAAATGATTGCAGGGTCCACTACCTTGTTAGTATGTTCCAGAACATCTGTGTTTGAGATGGTAATTGGCTACAACATGTACACAAAGCTTGCATACTGAGCCATTGAACAGTGAGAGATTTACAGGACTCCTTAACTTAAGTGACATTCATTTACCTCTGAAAAGCACAACGCAGAACAAATCTCTTGTTGAACTTGTCTGTGTAGATCACAGAGGAAAACTAAGGGGCTCATTTCTATTGTAACAAATAGACAAAGGGGGATAATGCACTAATGTCTTCCATTCAGTGAAAAGGAGATTCTTGTATTCGAATGAAAGTTATTTGCAAATGTGCAGTTTCCTGTCTACTCTGCTCCTCTCTTTCATTTCCCTGTGGTATCATCAGTACTAAGTAATAGGATAGAAATATTTACCACAGAGGATGTGGATCCAGTCACTAGAAACGGAGGAAAGGCTGTTTTTTCTTTTTTTTTCACGACAAACATTAACAAAGAAAAAAACATTTCTCGGTACAGTGAAATCATTTCCCATATGCTGCTCTTCTAAATCCAAAATGGTCCAACTGAAGATCTCCTACTGCAGACAATATGCTTTGGAAAACCAGATCACAAACCATGGGAGAAGTATTATGGATATATCTAATTAGCCGCAATTGGATATAGGGTGGCCAGATTGGCCACTTTTTCCTGGGCACATATAATGTTTACATGCTTCCCTGCAGTATGTTCAATGCATGCAGAAGGCTGTTGGTTAATTAATCAAAGCGGTTCTGCGGTATTAGTTTGTTGCTTAATTACTTTGGTTCCCTCTGGACACCCATGAATTATACATACTGCAGGGCAGCATGGAAAGGTTCCATGTGTCCAGGATAAAGAGTTGGATGGATAGGTACTAAGCGGTAGCTTTGCTCCCAGACCTTTTATGGGGAGGGGGGGTGGAGCATACTGTGCCATGAAAAGGTCACATAGATTTTACAACGTTATTGAATTAAAGGCCCACTGCACCTAGTGAATAGATAACATAAATACCAAACTCTTGCCATGGCAGTAAACTCCCTCCTCCCTCTCCTGTACAAACTGGCCAAGACCAGAGTAAGTCACCTGAGGTCACTCCTTGCCCCCTGCTGACAGCACAAGTGACTAAGAAAATAAGTGTCAGGTGACAACATCTCCAACACAGAGTTTAACTGTAATCGTAACAGGGTGACGCAAATCATACAAGGCACAGGATGTGTCACTCCCATCATGCTCATAACATACAACTTTCATCACACAAAGCATGGCCAGCGCATTCTGCAACTGCCATTATACTAACTCAGTAAAAATCAACTGGAATGCAAATTATCTGTTAAATAACAGCTACATAATTTAACAGTGTCTGTCAGTCGCTATTATTAGTGTTTTCTAATCTCCGAAATCATTATTGCTACAAATATTTATACACTATTTGATTATAGTGAGGTCTTTTGTGTCTGTAGAGTGAATATACATCATAATTCATTAGGCCTGGGAGGTGAAAGGGTTCCGGGGCTGCAGGCCACAAAGAAACATGGGGAGGAGACTAGTAGAGGACAGTTAGGACTTCACATACACATGGGAATTTGGGAATTTCAAGCACAGGGACAAGCAACTTCTGGCTCTCCAGCTGCCTTAGACTGCAACTTCTATACTTGGTCTATGACTGGCTGAGTTTTCTAGGAACTGTAGCTTATACCAGCTAAAGACATAAATGTCTACTCACTCAAGAGATTTGAGACAGGAATTTCAAAATTAAGGCCAAAGTAGCTGAGTTGGAAAAATTATCCTATTTAGCTTCACTGGAAAATGTTACAATCCACATTGGACTAAACTTTGACATTCCCATCTCCGTTCCCTGCAATTCTCTCTTTATTGCTTAGACCCTATAGTGATTGATCATCTCTAATTCAGGATTAAAAAAAAAAAAAACTATCCTGAACTAGAAGGATCCTACAAATTACTGCGTGGATGCTTTCAATAGCTTCCCAGGAGAGGTGGTAAAACATTATAGTAGGAATTTATTAAAGACTGGAAATTAAACACAATCTACATTTGGAAGTTTGATATTTTAACCATTTTAATGCTGGAAATGGTGACCAACTGCAGATTGTGCCAATAAGCCCTAAATAGTCCACCGATTTCCAATAAAAAGAATCCCTTCTTTAATTTGTTTCCTTTTGAGCGTAACTGAATGTCTATCCCAGCAATTCCTTTTCCTCCCCCACCACCTCTACTGGAAGGCTACTCCTCACACCCACTACGCAGATATCCCTGAAATTACCTGCAGCACTAAAAGGTTTTAAGCGGGTATGAAAAAGGACACGAGGTGCGGATATGGTGCCCGCTGTCAAATTTCTTCCCTACGATGCTGGATTTAAAAGAGTAAACGCCACAGGAATTACAGATATAGGACTTTAATTAGGAAAGAGGGAATTTATAAGAGAATTTAAAATTTCAGGCCAAAGTAGCGGAGCCGGGGGGAAAAATCTCCAGTTGAGCTATACTTGAAACTCGGCTACTTTGACCCTAAGTTTGAAATTCACTCTTTCATGATTAAAGTCTATAGATTAGTTGAATGTGGGTTTATGTTTCTATTCACTTTAAAGTCAGCACAGGTAGCTTTATATCTCAACAGTGACAAGTTTTGTGTGGCCCCAGGCGAGTCATTCTATCTGTCTGCAGCCCAAGTACCAAATCCATGAATCACGCTGACACTATTGTTCTTCCATACACAGCTCTGCACTCGGCAGTAGCACTGAAAGAAAATAAATCAGCACCTCTCGAGAGCTCACCCTGTGAGATCAGGTCGCTCAGTATAAGTGATATTGTAGTTCACATCCGCAAATCCTGGGAAAAAGAGTGTTTTTTTTTTTTTTTAAGTCACAACCCACTAATAGGTTCCAGCTGGGGTTTGTTCCCCTACCACCTGGTAGGAGGAGGCGAGAGTGACATCATCACATGTAAGACCCCTCTATGCTTTAATCTGTGACAGCTGAACATCTCTAGCAAATGTGACATAGGACATGCATCTCTGAGTTACAATATAACAACCAACAAGGATTACCAACTAACCGGTAATGGATAAACCATAATACAGCCTGGTACAATGTGTTGGCATTTTCAAAATCAACATACAATAATAAATCGCCATTGGAGGAAGTGCGAACCCTAAAACATCTATGGTTTTGATGTATATAGCAACTGCAAGGTTGATCAACCACGGCCCACTAAGTTTTGATGGATATTCAACACTCACAACTCTTGACCAACATCTGAAATTTCAAATCTATTATATGATGCTTGTAGAGGATTATGGGAAAGCAGCATCTGCACAGCATGGAATTGTAGTTAATATGAACATTATGGTGGCCTAAAGTTTGATGTTTTTTCTTATATTTGATTAAAGATTCAGTCAAAGGTTTCAATTTAATTTCTAATAATTGTTATATTATATGCTGCAGCTGGAATCTTCCTGGGAACATTGTGAGCCCGTTTTAATAATCAGCAGATGCAATAATAACAATAATTGCAATGCACATTGCTGTTACCTAAATTGTTCTGGAGTAATCACATAACCAGCCTATATCCAAATATAATAACCCCCAAATTATAGTTTGCATTGAGACCATTAGTGGGGAAGATGGAGGAGGTTTTTACAGGCTCCTCCCACAACGAAGAACTGTCACACAATCAACAGTATGCAGGTAAAGAGCACAATGTAATGTATATTGGTACTGATAATACAGTGATAACAAGCATATTCCTTAGTATAGTTGAACTTCTCATATAAATGCAATAAGTCACTTTAGAGCTGATTTTTGCTAACATTCAGAAAATCCTTTCTATGTACAGCAAGGACGGTATAATTAATAGAAATAATTGGTGTGTATAATATTAGGTATTGGTTATTAAATAACATGCATAACTGTTCTACACAAGAATAAACATCAAACTAAAAACAAAACAAGTCAAGCAAAAAATTAAATAAAATAAGGTCTTGAAAGACGGAACTTAAAATTAAGGCCAAACAAACAGAGGTTGATGTATAACTCAGAGAATTGAGTTATACATCTTGGCTTATTTGGCCTTATGTTAGCAATTCCCTTGTCAATTCCCTCTTTTATGAATAAGTAAACTGCCCAACAAACTTGTACCTATTTACTTTAGCAAGTTTAATAAATTACTTGAAATAAACTGTTTGAATCAACACAGTAAAGGAAGAGAGTATATTTAAAAGAAGAAAAACTACAACAACTAGAGGACATTGTCTTAAATTAGAGGGGCAACGATTTAAAAGTAATATCAGGAAGTATTACTTTACTGAGAGGGTAGTGGATGTATGGAATAGCCTTCCAGCAGAAGTGGTAGAGGTAAACACAGTCAAGGATTTTAAGCATGCGTGGGATAGACACAAAGCTATCCTATCCCACCGGGAACGGGGGACTAATAAAAGTACTCAAAAAAATTGGGCAGACTAGATGGACCGAATGGTTCTTATCTGCCAACACATTCTATGTTTCTATGTTTCCCTTATGTAATCTTTTAAATCCATACAAAATAGCTGTGTTTAAAGAAACTAAATTATTTATATTATAATAATAATAATCCTAAATTGCAAATAAATCACAGAATCTAAACAGAATAATGTTAATAATTGTGCACGCTTCAATGCATTGAAATAGGTAATAAGTGGAAACAATCAGTATTAAAATCAGCACAAACACTCACATATGGAATAACAATACTTACAGTAACCTTCATTTTCCAGAATTATGGCTCCTTAATAGTCCATTGCAGGGATGTCAAGAAAAAAAAGTATCCACAAAGAGATCTTCCTATAGGTCACAGTGTGATCTTCTGGGAAGACCAGACTCCCTAGCTGCTGTTTCTCAATCTCAGTGAACTGTGCTTAGGGATGAATGGATGAGAAAGCTTCATAAACCCCCCCTCTCTTCCTTATTGGTTGAACGGATTGGAATGGGAATGTGAAGGGGGTGGCTTTGTGGATGGGGGAACTGATTAACATTGAAAGGAAATAGCTAATAAATGCCTTTATCAAATTATCTGAAGCTATTCATAGCAGGCTATTTATTTCTAGAGTGTTTTGTTATGCAGAATAGTATGTGCTGAGCTGACCCTGAATTTACAGGAGGTATTGGCAGACTTTATAAATATTGTGTTTATACTGTAAATAATGTAAATACATAGGGGCATCTTTACTGTACTTTTTATAATGCTTTTGGGATAGTTTGCTAATGGTTTGCTAGTGGCATGCTATACATTTTGGTGTCTGCAGAAAGTTTTACCAGTAGTGGGGACAAAATATTAATCGCACCAGTTCTCTGTCCTCCATACTCCCTCCTTCCTCCTATTTAGCATTGAAAGAAGGTCCACATGCCCCCCAATTGCTCCCCCTCCTAAGCCACGACACCCAGCATGGGAAAATATTGGGACGTGTGAGTTCCTGGTGATACAGTACGGTTTGTGACCCCTCAGATCCAGCATAGACCCTTTCTCATATCTATCTTCCATATGGTCCCACATGACGAAATGAGTCAGACTGCTGGGATGTCACATTGCAAACAGCGCTCTAAGTCTCAGGGAAGTGCAGAACCATGAGGGGCAGAGCAGAAGAAGTCTATTCTGGGTCATGTTTTTACTGGCCCAGACAACACAGTTAAGGTTGCCAGATAGACTAAAATACTGGACTCCACTAAACTCCTCCTATAGAAAGAAATACAACCAGTCATTTGGTTCCTGGACAGAGAACCTAAATACTGGACTGTCCAGGTCAAAACTGTACACCTGGTACCCCCAGCATGCAAGTTACATGTAAACATATTACATACCGATTCCATTTTATTTCTCATTCTGGACAAACCACATCTGCAGAAAGGCAATTCCATGTACTGACTACGACAACTATAATAAGTTATGTTATAAGTCTGTGAAATGCGCCGTATTACTGGGCACTGTAATAAGGCTACCAGTCAAATACAAATGAAATATTGAAAGGTAATCACACAGAGTATGTCATACTGCCGACCGCAATATTTAGATCTTATTTTTCTTCATGTAATATGGGTAAAAATAGAAACATTTTAAGTCAGGTCTTTTTTTTTTCTTCAAAAACCCATAAAGGGAATATCTGCCAAATAGTTACTTAACATTAATCAACTCCTACAAAAACGCGATTTGTGTACTAGATATATGTTTTTCAGTTACTATGTTTCCACGATTCGTAACACCCAGCTATGGGCAGCTTGTTCAACTCAAACTACTGTAGATTATGTTTCCTGTGATGCTTAGCCAATAACTACTAGGAGACTGGAGTAACAGAGGGTATCTAGACTTTGTTACACCTCACAAGTAACTGGGAATTATCCGGGTCTCACCCAGAGATTCTGGGCTTTTGCCACCTGATAGACTGACATCATACTTCACACAATGAGGCCACCTGGTTGCTAACTTTAATGTAACAGAACTATTTGCATTTGACATTAATTTAATCTCGGGAAGGTATATAGTGTTTTGGATTTTGTTTGCTTGGCTTTGTGTTGTCATTTGTTATTACCAATTAGATAGACTGGCAAAGAAGATGCATTAGGACTGATTTATAACATTTATGTCCTCATTTCCTAATTACTAAAACAAATGTCAAGTAGTTCAGGCACTGTAGAGTATGAGGAAAGCAAATTGATATTATCCAGGCAAACAGTGAGATTTAAAAGCATTTTTCCATTAAACGTACTGCATCACCTAAACATGACTTTTTACTGTGAACGAAGAGAATACAAAATGATTGAACATGATCTATACATTGCCGGGGGAAAGAGCTGGAAGGTATGAAACCGTGCTGCCCACCATTGCCCCGTGGCAGTCATTTGCTCAGTATAGATATAGTGTATTGTGCAGTATACACGAAAATCATTCTCCTCTGTTCCAAACACCAGAGAATGAACATAGGATCATGAGTCCTGAATCTAGACAGTTGAACAAATAAAAAGTAAAATCCATATTCATGCAGATAAAAATATGTATAAGACAGCTATCACATGGAGTATTGTATGGAGTACTGGAGAGCGTATCTCCAGAAGGATATTGACAAGTTCAGAAAAGGGCTACTAAACTGGTTCATGGGTTGAAGGATAAAACTTCCCAGGAAAGGTTAAAGCATGTTAACACGTATAGCTTGGAGGAAAGACATAACAGGAGGGATATGATATAAACATTTAAATACATATCAACACAGTAAAGGAGGAGAGCGCAGGGCCACCATCATGGGGGGACAGGCGTACAAACAGCCCTTTAGAAAAAAAACATCTTTAAAAGAAAAAAAAATGTGGGCAAAACATTCATTCCTGGGAGCCCAAAGCAGCTGCCCCAGGGGCCCCCGCTGCCCATGTGACTGTTCTACACAGAGACAGTCATAATCGGGCAGCAGCCGTGTGGACCCGGCTTTTAGTCAAAGCTGCCAGAAATGGCGGCAAGACATTTCCGGCAGCTGTATTTTGTGTAGGAAGCACTGCGGAGGAGACTGCGGATGAGCAGCATCCAGGTAAGTACTTGGGAGGAGGGGGGGGGATTGGCTGTAACATCTTAATAAGCAAATTATCAGTGGCATATTAATGAGGACATTATCAGTGGCATATTAATGAGGAAATTATCAGTGGCATGGGCTATTAATGAGGACATTATCAATGGGCTTTTAATGGGAAAATTATCAGTGGGCTTTTAAGGAGGACATTATCAGTGGCATATTAATGAGGAAATTATCTGTGGCATGGGCTATTAATGAGGACATTATCAATGGGCTTTTAATGGGAAAATTATCAGTGGGCTTTTAAGGAGGACATTATCAGTGGCATATTAATGAGGACATTATCAGTGGCATATTAATGAGGAAATTATAAGTGGCTATTAATGAGGAAACTATCAGTGGCAAATTAATGAGCATTTTTTTTTCAGTAAGGGGCTCTGAAATTTCTGATGACGAGCCCTGGGAGAGTATATTTAAAAGAAATAAAACTACCACAACTAGAGGACATAGTCTTAAATTAGAGGGGCAAAGATTTAAAAGTAATATCAGGAAGTATTGCTTTACTGAGAGGGTAGTGGATGTATGTAATAGCCTTCCAGCAGAAGTGGTAGAGGTAAACACAGTGAAGGAGTTTAAGCATGCGTGGGATAGGCACAAGGCTATCCTAGTTAGAGTCAGGGACTAATGAAAGTATGCAGAAAATTGGACAGACTAGATGGGCCAAATGGTTCTTATCTGCCGACACATTCTATGTTTTTTTTGTATCCTATATGTTTACATTTTGTATCCTGAATGTACAGCGCTATGGAATATGTTCTCTCTTTTTAAAAAATACTAATTACAATGTAAATATAACCTAAAGTGATGACATAATTTATGCAGGAAGCTTATAAAAACATCTACTCTAAGCCTATAACCATTCACTCTTCCTTTAACCCAATGCTGTCCCATAGTATTGTATATAAATCCCCCAAACTAAAATGTTGATGGCTTCACTTTAAATGTAACCTGGGGGTATTTTTTCAGTAGGATGTAAAATATTGTGATTGCTTCAAAGGCTAAAGCTAAATGGCTTAACTACTTGATTTCCTCTAAATTTTGAGAACATGTAGCTTGCAGGCACCAATTTTCTAATTACTTGTCCCTAATACACAATTAAACAAACAGTCTGCGCCAAGGATTTGACATCATGCAAACAAGGCCAAGAAAGGGGTCACTGGCAAATTTCCATGACAATCAGTATGCTGATCAGAAATCTCACTCACTGGATGCCTGTGCCTTTAAATTATCCTCCAATAAACAAATGCTTCTGTAAACTTCCTTGTAACAACACAAAGGGTTTGCCAAACCAGAACAGGAGAGAGCTTTAGTGAGGATTATGGGGGAAATCCAGGAGGGCATTAGTAATTCTCACAGTGCTTGACATGGGATATAGACCTGAGAATGGGTAATGTGATGTAAGCAGCAATAAAGTGAGCATTGAATGACTTATATAATGGTTTTCCGTGTATAAAAACGTAAATAAATGTCAGGGCTCTCTTGTGATGCTGGTTATGTGACTTTGTATTCATAGCCATCATAAACCACATCAAACTATAGCGGACTGAAAAAACCCAGACAACTCAGTCCAGGGCCGCCACCAGGAATTTCAGGGCCCCTTACTGAACAAATTTTCTGGGCAACACCCCTCCTGACAATATCTCCCACTCGCCCCACCTACCCTCACAAGCATGTTATCCCGGTCTAGTGTTACATGGAGGGTGGTTGGGAGCAGTTGGTCAATATGCCAGTAATATTTTGGCACTCAATATGCCAGTAATATTTTGCCACTCAATAAGTCAGTATTTTGCCCTCAATATGCCATTCGTTTGACATTTAATATGCCAGTATTTTGCCCCCTCAATATGCCATTATTTTGCCATTTAATATGCCAGTATTTTCCCCCTCAATGTGCCATTATTTTCCCATTTAATATGCCAGTATTTTCCTCCTCAATATGCCATTTAATATGTCATTCTTTTGCCCCTCAATATGTCATTCTTTTGCCCCTCAGTATGCCAGTATTTTGCCCCTCAATATGCCAGGATTTTGCTAATTAATATTCCATTTGTTTGCAAATTAATATGCCAGGAAGTTTGTCAATTAATATGCCAGGAATTTGCCAATTAATATGCCAGAATTTTGCCAATTAATATGCCATTCGTTTGCCAATTAATATGCCAGGATTTTGCCCCTCAATATGCCATTTTTATGCCAATTAATATGCCAGGATTTTGCCAATTAATTTGTCAGGATTTTGCCCCTCAATACACCAGGATTTTGCCCCTCAGTATGCTCGTTATGTACTGACTCAGTCATAGATAGGCCACTTCTGCCAGTCCACTGAATATGAGCTACAAATCTGATTATGTCATATTAGGTGTCCAGTTGGATGGAATTTTACAGATTTCCACCCTGGAGTATACATTAGTCATATGTGAACCCTCAATAAAATAGCAATGTGGTCACCCTAATGACCCGGTATCTCCTTAACGTGGTGACATGAATTCAGCTGGTTTATATTAAAATGATTGCCACCACATAGTGTGCATTTGCTATAAAGCTATATCCCATTTTAAATGAGCCATCTAGTCACCTTACTTTAAATACACCTCTCATCATATACTGTTTATTTGCTCTGGATTGAATTATTTTACTGGTACCATACGCATTAGAATAATGTGACATGAATTCATGTTTGGGGGAGGGGATATCTGCCATGTGATTATTATTGACTTACAACACATGAGTATTGTCTGATTTATCCGTGTTTATCTTCGTTAAACGTGTAGGCACCAGATACCATAGGTTTAGTACCTTGAAGTATACTTCGTCCAGATTCAGGCAATGTAGCGATTTATATGTCATTCTCATGGCTGATAACCAATCATCCTGTGATATTTGGTATCCTATATCCATACTCTATTTTTCCCTCTTATTATTTTTTATGGTCGGTTTAGTGTGTTTAATAAGAGCCATGCATTTAGAAATCATATTTTTCATATTACTCTGGGTCATTAATTATGTAAATACAATATACATTAGAAAAATGTGTTGTACATATGTCTGTGGACTCTCTTGTTTATGACATCATATGTGGCTTGATATGCAAATGAACAGTTTTTTCCGCAGTATGTATAGGGAGCTATGCTGCACAACATTTTGTAGAATGGGAGTTATGGTGTACCACCATCAGTGCCTGGCTCAGTATATAGTGATGAGAGTTATTCTGTATCACCATCAGTGTCTGTCTCAATATATAATGTTGGTGTAATACTGTACAACTGTCATTGTCTGGTTCAACATTTAACGGTGGGAGAAATGCTGTGCTACTATTAGGATCTGGCTCACTAAGTCATCATGGGAGTTTTGCTGTACCACCTTCAATGTCTGCCTAATTATGTAATGATGGAAGTCCTGCTGTACCACCATCAGTGTCTCGCTCAGTATATAATGATGGCAGTTATCTTGTACCACTGTTTGCATCACGATCACTATATAATGATGGGAGTCATGCTGTACCACTGTCTGTGTCAGGATCACTATATAATGATGGTAGTCATATTATACCACTGTCAGGGTCTGACTCACTGTAATCATGGAAGTAGGGTTGCCACCTTTTCCTCAAAAAAATACCGGCCTTGGTACTGTCTCCATAGACTTAACATTGGCCTGATGCAAATTTTTTACCGGCCAGGGGCAACCTTACATGGAAGTTTGCTGTATCACCAGCAGTGTCTCGCTCAGTATAAAATGAAGGAAGTAATCCTGTTCCACCATCTGCTTCAGGATCACTATATATTTATGTGAGTTATACAATGTCACCCTCAGAGTCTGGCTCCCAATATAATATATCAGAGCAGTAACAAGGGGGAGGGGACCCGATGCACTAGCCTTAGCCATGCACAATTGAGGGAGCACAGTCATGATAGCTACATAACTAAACCATGCCAAAGAGCTGTAGGTCTCTGCCCATTCTCACCTTCTCTCTAGTGTCAGTCACATCCCAGACATGACTAATCAAACTGGAGCGCAAGATTTGAAGCCATATCACTGCACCCCAGCACAGCATGTGCCAATTTGTGGCTGCCAGGTAGAGGTCTATAGCTTCCTCAATACCCCAAGTGCCCAATGGACCAGCAGTGACAAAATGATCCTAACCAGCTCAGCATTCCAAGAATGGG
Organism: Pelodytes ibericus; assembly: GCA_036172795.1. Lineage (NCBI taxonomy): Eukaryota > Metazoa > Chordata > Amphibia > Anura > Pelodytidae > Pelodytes > Pelodytes ibericus. The sequence goes on from CM069862.1 coordinate 136,973,647, forward strand.
TGTATCTGATTCCATTTTTGCTAAATGACTGCAACCAAACGAAACTTATGGGGGACACAGAAAGAGATAGCTATGGCTCACAGTACTAACAATCCAATAATCAAAATGCAAATAAATATATGAAAGACTCCAAAATGTCAACATACTTGTCATTTACTTTTAAGTCAGAGAGCTACTAAAGAATGGTTTAAGTAAATGATCTCCCTTATCACAGAGGCTACTGTTCTGTAATGTCTTTGTAATGTTTGGTTTCCCCTTTGAAGTTAAAAATATAAATCACTCTTTCTGATACTATTGTCATCTTATCACCTCCTAGGATTGAAATGATAATATTCTATCACAACCAGAACTGCCGCCAACAAGAAACTTTTAAACACCATAGAAATTCTTGTTTTAATGCCTGAGGAAGAGATCTAGCAACCTGGCCTTGAAATCAACTTGTCAATCAATAAAGAGCATCCTTTTAACAGTACTTGTTTCCTTTATCATAACCCACAGATTTTGGACTTGCCCTCCAAATATTGCTTCCACAGCTACCATAATAATATAGTGTAAATTGTCCATGCCCCCAACTGTCTCACTTTGAGCAGGGCAGTCCTAATTCAGGACCACTATTTTACTGTCCCGATTACTATTCTCTGGTGTTCGAGATACTGGAGTATGAATACTGCACAAGCACAGCAGCAATGCATTATAGCACTGACACTCCCTCACCCAAACCACACACCCCAGATTCTTGCGGTGCCTGGGCACAGAAATTAGGAGGTATGTTAACCCCTTTGGGACGCTAGGACGTTCTAGAAGGCATAGGTCCTAGTGTTCAACTGCTGCAGGGACAAAGTGAGCACCGGCTACATTTTTCCGAACCGTGTTGTGCCCGAACTTTTGGGTTTGGGCATGCCTCTGTGACGTCACACTTGACTTCGGGAGGTATCGCAATCTTTTGGCAGTGACCCATAGGGTCTATTAAGACCCTGATCAGGTCCTTGCCATTGTGTTCTTGTGATCGGTGGCCTGGAACTAAAAGTGATATTTTGGTGCTTGTGCCATCTGGGACACAAGCACCATGTGCCACGAAGGGGTAATGAAAGAACTGAGACAGTAACAGTCATGTCCAGCGTGTTAGTTTCTTATTAGTATGTCAGGGCTTGATAAATTTAATTTAGTTTTAAGAGCCATAAAAAAAACGTAGGAGCCAGACAACAGCACATACACATAATCACAGCCATTCATCACGGCTGTTTCACTGCAGCAGCGTAAGTGCTGACAGTTAAGCGAGGAACTGTAAGCGCTTACAGATACAATGATTACTTCCCCAATAAATTAACCTCCCTAAAAGTTGACCTGAATCCTAATACTAACCCCCCAAACCCAAAACTAACCCCCCGAATCACAATATGAACTCCAAATATTAACCCTAATACTAACACTAATGCCTAATACTAACACTGATCCCTAATACTAACACTAATCCTAATCCCTAAAAATAATAATACTAACCTTGTATGCGATCCAGCAATGAACTGTCCCGCGATGAACTCTCCTGCGATGACCTAGGTCGCAGTGAAGCGGCTGCGTGGAAGCAGCCGCAAAGAACCGGCCCATCCCTATCACACAAACATACACCATCACGCACACAATCACATGCACACACAGACTAACAGTCGCAGCCAGTCAGTCACATAGAGGCACAGACATACAGTCAGTCATATGTATACACACAGTCAGTGATATGCACACACAAACAGTCAGTTACCAACATACAAGCCAGAGGTTTCAGGGGGCGGGGGAGGGGGTTTAAAAAGAGCAGAAAAATTGACTATGCTGATATTATGTGTAGCTCCTATTATGAGGTCCAGGCACTGGAACATCAGGAATAGGAAAATCTGTTATGCTAACTTTTTAAATTGTTGTAAAGAGAAAAATCTGACAAAGTGTCTATATTTTTTAACTTGTTGTCATTATAAAACCCTTGTATATATTTGACCAAAACAGATTCAGATATGGTCTTGAAAACAGTTCTATCTGTCTGTGCTCAGATTAGAACACCAAGACATTAGCTGGCCAGGAGCAGTTGTAATCAAACAGTGAGAGAGATGCTGACGATTAAAGTGAACCAGTAGAGATGTTTCTGAAGGTGTGATTAGGAAACCATGATTACCAGGATTCAAACCAGGAACATAGCCCTAGAACATATAAATGCATCTGTAGGGATTTGTACAGAGCGGGGGGTATGATGTGTAAACAAATATGTTTTATATTTCCTGCTTGGAGAAGAGAATGGGTATATGAGAGACCCCTTGACAGTACAGCTTTCTTCAGCTGGGAGGAGGAGGTGTATAAAAAAGTGTGATAATTAGATTAGACACTCCAAGTGGGTCTTTCACTCACAATAATAATAATAATAACCAGGATAGCTATGTTCAAATATTCTCCCGTTTTTAAGAACGTTCTGGAGAAGTTACATTTGTCCAACATCCAGGGGATATTACTATTACTCAATGGGGTAGCTGCACAGACAGAACTTGGCAACACACATTCAGAAAGCTATGTATTCTCTGAGTTGTTCAAATACCCTGCTGAGGTCTGCAAAGCATTTCGTCAGGGTTAATATTTGTGCACTGAAATCGTGTGATGATGATGTCATGAGACAATGGAGCAAAAGTAAATCAGGACATCTTCATAAGTTGATCACATTGCCGTTTTATACATATAACAAATACATGCACCAGAGCTGCTTTGGATAAATTAGAGGCTGCAGACTATTTTACATTTTACTGATTACAGCCCTAGAGTATACATATTTTCATAAACATCCCTAAAAGGGACATTCCCACCATCAAATTAAAAGTTTTTTTTTTATTTTGCATTTTTTATTTCAGATATGTCTTTTGTTTTTGATATGTGAGTTTATTTTATGAAATATTTCACTGTGTGACTGGATGCTGACATTTTGAGAATTTTTTTATTTTTTTTCATTAATACATTTTTTTACGTGCCAAACCGTGCCTACATTTTTTTTGCAGGGGTCGCAGAGCGGGCGGGTCCCTGGAGTGACAGGCCCAGTCGCAGCTGCGATTCCTGCACTAACGGTAAGTACGCCACTGCATATGTCTTATGTGTGTGTTTGTTTTAAATGCACATGTAATCTAGTTACTCTTATGTAAGTGGTAGTGTACCTTTAACAAAAATTGTGGACCCAAAAACAGAACGGGAGGACCACAATAGTGCAGCCAACTTGTATCACAAGAATAAAAAAAAACTTTGAAAAATCACTGAGAAGTAGGCCATCAGCAGCCACAGAGCCGCAATTGGACACCCTTGATTTAAAAGGTTAAAATAGTCTGCAATTTACAGAGTGGTAAAAGAATGATGGCAGTTGAATCATATTTTCTATTTGCAATCAATTAACAGTCTTAAAGTGTCTCCCAAACCTCCTTATATATAATAACAGCACCCTTTTCCTTTCATGTTGTCTGCTGATGCTAAGAAAATTGTATGCAGTACATACATATTGTGCACACATAGAGCCGTATTTATCAAGACAAAACTGGCGCTATTTCAGGGAAAAGTGCTAAAATATAAGTAATAATTATGGAATCCAATGGAATGCTAAATCAGTTTGCTCCAAATTTAGCCCTTTAAAAAAAAAATAGCACCTTTTTTGCCTTGCTAAATCTGGCCCATAGGATGCACAAATCCTAGTTCCCTGACCACTTACCTGTCGAGCTTGTTTTTTGAAGCTATTACATTATAAGGTGTGCAGAATTGTCTTTCATTGAAACATTTATAGACCTTACTGAAAGAGGGACAAATGTTTATTATTATTGGTATTTCTGAGATGAAATGGCACGCCCAATAGTTACAGCCTCCTCTCTATTCTATGACATCAGTCTGCGTAACAGGTCTCCTAATGTTGTTATAGATGGGTTTCCATTAGTGTTGAGCGAACCTGAACTGCACTGTTCGGGTTCGTAACGGACTTTACGGTTTTTGGACCCCGGACCCGAACACGGACATTTCACTGTATGTCCGTGTTGGAGTTCGGGGTTCGGCGATTACATTGTATTAATGCTATATGCTGAAATTCTTATGAATGGGGACTCTAGTTCGGTTTATAGAAAGCCAATAGTATTACATGTATTCCATAAACCGAAAGTCTATAAACCGAACGACATTCGGTTTATAGACTTTCGGTTTATAAAATAGCAATAGCATTACATGAACCCGCCGAACCTGAACATCCAGGTGTCCGCTCAACTCTAGTTTCCATAAAACCTGCCATTGTAGAGATATCATTAAGAAAGAAGAAATGTATTGAGCCTGTAAAGGGGTAAGAGGGAAAGAAATATATATATGTGCAGTATTTCTATGTAAAAATAGATTATGGTACTTGAAAGCTTAAACCGCCTCAATGATAGTAGCAAAGAAAATGGGGGCATGGGGGGTTACCAAAATTTTTTGTTTCCATTTGTCGCCTCTTGCACATTGATATTTTAGGCTATTTTGCAAAATGTGACTACACTAACCACAAAGTACTTCTTTTCCTATTTTCTGGTTTAGCACTTTGAAGATATCGTCTTCGTGTCCCTCCGAGAAAGGAAACAGCTTGTTTCACAGGAAACAACTGAAGTTTAATTTTAAAAGTGAAGCCTTCGGATGAAGTGAGTGATAACTCGGGCAATGTTATTTTTATTCTCGTTTTATTTAATGATACACTAATAAATTCGAGCTTACCCACGTGCAATCTCTAGTGGGGGGTAAGCCGTTTCTGAAAATACAAAGGATACACAAGTAATATGCCATTGCAAGGAATAAAAGGTAACATTTATTGATAATATGATTAAAAAGTAAAGTGAGAATAAAAATGAAAGGGTCTACTCAATAAAGAGAGAATTGCAGGGAACTGAGACAGTAATTTCTTCAAAAGAAGACGAAGTTCCAACCCCCCGAGGTGTTCCACGAACCTGAAAAATTGAGTTTCAGCCATTCCAGAACAAGTACTAAGAGGGCTCACATCTTCTGAATTATTACAATATATGACTTACTAACATACATACTTTAAATACAATGCTGCCTGTGCACAGAGCAATTTTGGGACAGAGCTGAATTTGATGGGACAAAAAAAAAACAGGACTGTCTTGGAAAATCTTTTCGCAACACTGAGAAGAAAACTGTCGGTGAATCAAAGGCTAGCTGTCCCTGTGTAACCAAATGCTATTTAGTTAAATGCATGCACTCCATTATTTCCTTAATGTCCCTCCTTCTAATCCTGATGTGCCCCCAGTGGTGTACTGACCACATGACAATGCTGGCCACTGAGAAAGACAAAGCACTTTGATTTAAATATATACTACACACTATTACTGCATTAAGATCTATAATAATGTGTACTTTAGTAATTTATTATTATAAGCCAGGGAATCTCTGGCTACCTTAATATAAAATGCGTAGAAAACTATCTCAAAATATAGGTGACCAATGAATGATATCATTATTATTGAGCAATATTAAATGTACTATTGATTTTCATGAAATAACTATCAGGAGGTAAAGGTGATCTTAACAGAGAAATAAATGTCTAAATGCCTTTGGCAGTTTATTATTCCAGCTACCCACTGTCACTGACCAGCCTTGATTGAATTTTCTCATTAACAGATAATGTTAGTGCAAGAATATAAATCAATTAACATTTTAAATCTCTTAAACTGTCACTAATGTGTTTAATGCCAATTGTCTTTAGAATCTTGACATTGAAGTTTTAAGGTGGGGGTTATGTCACTGTAGTAAAATGCTAAGTATAGATAATATTTTGTAATATATTTTTCTAGTGTGGAGTTTTTTTTAATCATTTGTTAATTATGATACCATTTCATATGTTGCGCTGTCTATTTTGTTTTTTATTGCATATAATGTTGGAATGCCCAATAAATTTCAGGTAAATAAAAAGATGTATAATAGTTGACGCTATGATTCAAACCACCAGGGCCTTTGAGGGTCAAAAAAGTTTAGTGGTTCATGTTGCAAATTCAGTAGCCCACCTGTTATCGTCAGCGATAAGACACAAATAGACAAGCAGGATAGATATGTTAACAGATAACAGGATAGAGTTTAAGACTGTAGATTGTTTAGGGACCATGATGGCACTGGAAAGCTTTTAAGTTGTTTGGGGGCAATCAGTGTTGTATCTTGGTTTTGTGCTGCCCTAGGCAGACAAATTTTGGGCACCCCCCCTACCCATGATGCACACCCACGACATGACCCATAACCCACGTTGCACACCAAGGACATGCCCCACCACCCCATTACATACACATTGCCAATATTATTTGCCCATAATATTTCCCAGCTAATTTGCCCAATAATATGCCAGTATCATTTGCCATTAATATGCCCCAGCCAATTTGCCCAATAATATGCAAGTATTATTTGCCATTAATAAGTCACAGCCAATTTCCCCAATAATATGCAAGTATTTGCCATTTAATCAGCCCCTGCCAATTTGCCCAATATTATGCCAGTGTTATTCTGCCATTTACCGGTAGTATGCCCCAGCAAATTTGCCCAATATTAAGCCAGTATTATTTGCCATTTAATTTGCCCCTGCCAATTTGCCCAATAATATGCCAGTGTTATTTGCCATTTAATATGCCCCTGCTAATTTTCCCAATAATATGCCAGTGTTATTTGCCATGTTATATCCCGCAGCCAATTTGCCCAATAATATGCCAGTGTTATTTGCCATTTAATGTGCCCCTGCCAATTTGCCCAATAATATGCCAGTGTTATTTGCCATGTAATGTGCCCCTGCCAATTTTCTCAATAATATGCCAGTGTTATTTGCCATTTAATGTGCCCCTGCTAATTTGCCCAAAAATATGCCAGTGTTATTTGCCATTTAATGTGCCCCTGCTAATTTGCCCAATTATATGCCAGTTTTATTTGCCATTTAATGTGCCCCTGCTAATTTGCCCAATTATATGCCAGTTTTATTTGCCATTTAATATGCCCCTGCCAATTTGCCCAATTATATGCCAGTGTTATTTGCCATGTAATGTGCCCCTGATAATTTGCCCAATAATATGCCATTGTTATTTGCCATTTAATATGCCCCTGCCAATTTGCCCAATTATATGCCATTGTTATTTGCCATTTAATATGCCCCTGCCAATTTGTCCAATTATATGCCATTGTTATTTGCCATTTAATATGCCAGCCAATTTGCCCAATTTATGCCATTGTTATTTGCCATTTAATATGCCAGCCAATTTGCCCAATTTATGCCAGTGTTATTTGCCATTTATTAAGCCCCAGCTAATTTCCCCAAATCCCCCCTCTCCCCAGCACTTACCTTTCCCTGGTGGCTAGTGGCAGGCAGCATGGTCTTCTCCATGCTGCCTGTTCGGCTCTCAGGCGGTTGTGCCGACAGGTCACGTGACCCGGCGCGCGTATGACGTCAGCGCGCCCGTCACGTGACTGTCGCCACTTCCGTGTCACACTGCACGGGGAGCCGAACAGGCAGCACGGAGGTTTCTCTGTGCTGCCTGTTCGGCTCCCCGTGCAGCCTGGCAGGCAGAGCGAGTGTGAGGGGGGATATTCCGATCCCCTCTCACCTCCGTCTCTGCCTGCAAGCGCGGTCTATTTTTTTTTTTTAAAGGCCCGGGTTTTTTTGGGGTTTTTTTTACATTTTTTTTTTCAGTGCTGGGGGGCGCTGCCGCCCCCCAAAATTTGCTGCCCTAGGCATCCGCCTAGGATGCCTCGCGGTAAATACAGCAGTGGGGGCAATGACAAGCTTCTGAGGACATAATAGCACTTCCCCTCCCTCTCCGAGAACCTCCTCTGGCTCTACTTCAGATCAAGAAATGCAGACGGCTTTTAAAGGATGTGAAGGTAGTGGAAGATAGAGACTGCATGAGGACTGCTTTGAAGGCTGATATATATCTGACCTCAGAGCTTTATATTCTAACACAGTTCAGATAATTGTCTGATTAGACTATCACCTCGAAATCTCCGTCCTCTCCCCAAAAAAGTGCATAACCTAAGGGCAAAAAAAAATAAATCTCACTTTCATCAGAATTGAAACAATATTGATATAATAGGTCACATATTACATATGCTCTAAAGAAAACAAAAATAGCTTTTTTTTTTTTTCCTTACATATATGTGTAGGAAATAAAAGAGGAAGAGCAGATCTAAAGGATGACTCAGACAAAAAACAAGTTATTTTTAATTTAAAGATTGTATCAAGTGTAGGCATTTTAAATAGAAATGCTTTAATGAAATAAAGTACTTTCTTGAGCCCTCTATGCTTGACAAGTCTATCAGGGAGCAGACATGTTGTTTACAAACTTGAGTAGGGTGAAGGAAGATCTGACCAACTATGTCAGTCCCCTGATAGAGCTTATATAAGCACAGAGGGCTTAATAAGGTACTTTATTTACATTTGTTCATTAAAGCACTCTTGGCTACACTTCATGCATTGTAAATTAAACTTTATTTTTTTTGCTGACAGTTGCCTATGCTGATATCCCTGATACTTACAGACACTTTATGAAGACTGCTAAATGAATAGTGACAGAAATTCTATTCTAATTAAAGGATGGATTACCATGATTACCAGCATTGTCCTGCTGATAACGTAATTAAATTTACTTATCACATGGGCTGAAAAATGGTTAATTAGGTCTAGAGCCAGCAAAGAGATGTTAAAAATGTTTTAGAATAAAATAATTTAAAGGGATTTTTTCCATGTTTTGAAGACATAATCTCACAATTTACACTTTGTTAACCCTCTCTGAAAGATCGCCAGTGTCAGATGAGAAAAATGTTAACTGTAGTGCTCTCTGCCTCATGGATCAGTCTGTTCTTGTTCGTCTAAGTTTGTATGTAGTCTTCCCTCTATAGTCTGTACCTAGCACTACGTAATAACATAATGTCACTAGTTACATTTGTTTGGACCATGAAAGGGTGTCTGGACTAGCACATAACTCCTCTGCAGGATGCCGAGATGCGTGGTTAGAAAGGAGAACTGTCACAGGGGTCAACTGGGGCTACAAGTCAGAGGCTTTACAGGCTTTTGGGATAGAGGGAGAAATACACCGGGCAATCATGGCATTATATCAGGAACCAGAGGGTAGAGTAACCGGCTCAGGCATACGGTCAAACTGGTTCCCGCTAACCAACGGCACATGTCAGGGCTGCCCCCTCTCACCTATTCTTTATGTCCTGACACTTGAACCGCTTGCTAGGGAGATAAGAGAATGTCCGGAGGTAATAGGCTGGGGAAAGGGAGGCACCCAAAAAATAATGCTTTATGCAGACGATATCCTGCTTACAATATAAGAACCTCTCAACTCACTGAAACGAATAATGACGTTGCTTGATCAATATAGCTACCTGTCAAATTATAAGTTAAACATCACTAAATCAACTGCCCTTCCAATAGCAATGAATAAAATACAAAAAAGAGAGGTAGAAGGCTATGGCTTCATTCTGGCAGAAGAATCCCTCACATATCTGGGGATTAAGATCTCAAAAGACCCAGAGGAGTGGCTCCAAATGAATTTCTTACCTATGATAAGAGAGATGAACAGCTCATTTAAAAAATGGCGAGGCCTATTCATATCTTGGATGGGCAGAGTCAATGCAGTAAAATCATACATCTTACCCAGATTTCTTTACATCTTCAGAATGCTACCTTTTGCCATCCCAAAAGGCTGGCTAGAACTTATTCAAGGATCTTTTAACAGATTTATCTGGGCCTCGAAACGACCTAGAGTAAATTCACAGATCTTAATGAAAAGTAAGAAACAAGGAGGGGTGGGACTGCCTTCAATACAAGAATATTCACAAGCAACACTACTGGCCCAGACCTTTGTAACATTAAACGAACTATCAAAAAAGGAACCCTGGTATGAGATAGAGTTAGGCGAAAACAAACTTGTTGGAGATTTCCCAACATATTTCTGGACTCCAGAAAGATATGTGGAAGGGAGGGGAAACACATTGATGGGCTCCCCCCTCTCGCATATTTACAGAAACTGGAGGACCATTAAAAAAAAAAATAGGGATGGGAGATCGGCTACTTCCCTTTTTGCCCCTGTCTATTGTTCAGAACCTGAATGTAAACCTGGACCTTAGGAAATGGGGGGAGAGGGGAATTAAAAATATCTCAGACCTGATGGAGGGGAATGTGATGAAATCTTTTAAGGAGATACAAGAGAGATATTCCATTAACGGAGAAGATATTTTTAAATACCTGAGAGTAAGAAGTTTCCTTAGGGAACTAGTAATCGACATCCCCCTTACTAAACCCCCAAAGATCTTACAGGATACATTAGGAAAATCAGATCTCAATAAACTGACTACCAAAGCTCTGGACCTAATCAGGGCAATAAAACACCATAGGGTACCGACTGCTTTAAGCAAATGGGAGAAAGACCTAAATCTAATAATTGAAGAGAAGGAATGGAACAGAGCACTGTACTGTAATTATAAAGTAGTACATTGCCTAAACCTCAATGAACTTCAATTCAAAGTAATGCACAGATGCCACCTAGTACCCACAACGCTTGCAAAAATGTCAGAGACAAACATACCTAACTGTTGGAGATGTGGCGACAGGAAGGGAGACGTAATGCATATATGGTGGAGTTGCCCAATAATAAGGCCCTTTTGGCAAAACATCTCTGAGAAACTATCCCGGAATATTGGGAAAGAATGGACTCTATCACCAGAGAGAGCACTCCTCCATTTAAACTTTCCAAAAAAAACAGGGAAAGAAACCTCATTTGTAATCCACTTACTCTCAGTAATAAAACTAGAAATAGCCAGGAATTGGAAGACCGCAGAACATCTAATATGGGCAAAAATTTAATTACAATTGATAGAGCAATGCTTAATGGAAAGAGGAATTATATCACAATTCAATTGGAATAGCAAAGGGTACAAACAATGGGATGATTGGGTTAATTTTCTGAAGGAAGGCCAGCTAGATTAATGAGAGAGGGGTAATTATATATAGATATACGAATCAAACATCCCCACTCCGGTGTCCAGAGCGGAAAGAACGCAGGAGGTGGGAGAAACGGGATCAGTAGTCCACATGTGTGTATGATATAAATGTGTGTACGTTACGTCTGATACAAGGCCCAAAGTTCATTCACACCTCACTAATAGAGATGGGGAAGTGGGGGAGCTGGGGGAAAGGGGAGGGCGGGTGGGGAGGTGGGATAGGGACTCGGGGAGACCGGATTAATTGGCAGGAGAATAAATAAATCAACAACAAACCCCACCCATAATTTTAGAGATGCTACACACGAAATACAGAAAGCTATAAGCAAAACTTAATTTATAATCACTATTTAATATACACAAGGGTCGATTAAGGAGGGGGGGGGAGAGGGAAGGTTAAGTATTAAGGGAAGAGACAGATAAGGAATCTCCCCACCACATATGGTAGCAGACACAATGATGTAACCTACAGGCAAGTTACCTACCTAACTCCAACACTGAGTGTCAAAAAAAATAAATAAAATAAATAAATAAATAAAAGGGAAAAAGAAAGGAAAAGAAAAAAAAAGAAAGGAGAACTGTCAGCGCTACCATGCATGCATGGTGTCATTGCCACTCAAAAACAGCACTACAATGCATGCGCAAAACACATATTCAGTATCTCGAACAGCAGAGAGTGTGAGTCAGGACACTACTATAGCGGCCCCATAATTATTTAAAGCTAGATAGTTTGGAGGCATCCTAGGTTACAAAGACTCTTAAGAAGTTTCCCGAGTTATTTCGGACAGTTAGAGAAGATATGTTTGTATATTTGATATACTACTAATGCTGAAACAACATAGAAAGGTCAGTTCAATACATTGACAAGGGGCTTCTGTCTGGTTAAAACTAATTTTAGGGTTTAGTCCCTCTTTACAGGACAGCATTTTTTGTACTTTTCTATTACGTTTTAAAGGCACAGTTTTACCAAAACTTTGCTTAAACTGTGAAGTAGACAATAAAAAAAAAATGATCTATACATTGTCCTAGCAAAATGTCAAGCAAAATTCATAATATAGGGAAAAAAAACATGTTTTAAATATGTCTGTGGTGTCTCCTGCTTATGGCATCACATTGAAAATGAGTTCATTTGCATATTGAGCCACAGGTGATGTCATAATCAGGAGACACTTTTAATACAAACCACCAGGGCCTTTGAGGGTCAAAAAAGTTTAGTGGTTCATGTTGCAAATTCAGTAGCCCACCTGTTATCGTCAGCGATAAGACACAGAAGCTTTTAAGTTGTTTGGGGGCAATGACAAGCTTCTGAGGACATAATAGCACTTCCCCACCCTCTCCGAGAACCTCCTCTGGCTCTACTTCAGATCAAGAAATGCAGACGGCATAGAAAGGATGTGAAGGTAGTGGGTGATAGAGACTGCATGAGGACTGCTTTGAAGGCTGAAATATATCTGACCTCAGAGCTTTATATTCTAACACAGTTCAGATAATTGTCTGATTAGACTATTACCTCGAAATCTCCATCCTCTCCCCAAAAAAGTGCATAACCTAAGGGCAAAAAAAATAAATCTCACTTTCATCAGAATTGAAACAATATTGATATAATAGGTCACATATTACATATGCTCTAAAGAAAACAATGTATTGCTGGTGTTGAGGAGCCTCATCATTGGTGTTCAGTGTTGCCTCTAGTGTCATTCACTCATAGAGAGGGGGGCGCAGACCTAACCTTGTTTTATTGTCCCACTGGTAAGTCTAGAAAGAATTCCCCTTTAAAGCAATTACATTTTTTAAAAGAATCTCAATTTTGTAAAGCTTTTGTTTATTTTTTTACTTTTTGGAATCCACAGCGACAGAAAGGGGATGTGTAAAAAGTTGAACTTTTAGGACTCATCTTTTTTAAACCTCAGTTACCTAAGCTCTATTTCTAAACACTTCCTTAGAAGTTGCGGGTGCAGCATTCTGTTGTGGCCATCTTAAAAATAAAATAAATCATTGAATTAAAGACCACATCCTAAATGCAGAATGATGATGGACAGTCACACATTTCCTATTAGGCATGACTAAGGGCCACATTGGGCTTACCCATCCTGACTATGTACTGCACATGAATTGCCTGACCACTTACAGCTTGTAACTCTGATCCTTTACAATTAATAAATAGGGGGTGGTGGGTTTTGTACAGATGGAGGAAGAAGGCACAAGGGGTGCAGAAATGTAGGAAGGTTGAGGTAGTGTTGAGCTGGACGAGCGATATAAGGAACTGAGAAGAAATTAATTTGAAAAAGTTGGTTAGGCGACCAAAATACAGAAGCTTTAGCTTTGGCCCCTCTGAATTTGAACATGGAATTGGTGAGGCATGCCAGGTCACAGGGGTAAAAGTACAGAAGTGCAAACTGCGTAAGCAGATGTTCCCAATTATTTTCATGATAGATGCCATTGGCACAATTTAAATGGGTGAAAGCAGTCCGGACCTACAGCAGTCAACAGTGTTTGTGCAGTGACTTTTATAATGTCCAGTTTCAGCAAATGCATTTGGGTAAGGGATTCTAGAACAAAGTTGAAAAATTAGAGCAATCACCATGGAAATGGCTATTTGCTCCATTTTTTTAATTATACCCAAGAATTGTGATGTATAAATAACCCCATAACCACCAATCTTTCAAGTCCTGCAGAGTCACCTTCACCTTCTCCTGAGTTGGTCTATGGACAATTGCTCTGCCATCTAGTGGTCAAAGTGCTGCTAGATTTGCATGAGAGGGAGAGAAATTAATGGCGAAAAAGAAATATGTGATCTCGATTGTCAGTTCACTACAGGTCACTGTTTAGTGAATAGACCTCCTTATTTACGATAAAACATCTAAAGTGCATGTTTGTATATAATAAACTAAGGACATTGCTGATAGTTACAGGGCAGAAGTAAGTCATTTACATTTGTTGTTGTCCTTATGCATAGTTGCCAACTTTCTTTTTTGATGTTCGAGGACAGAAAGGGGGTGGAGCCTAAAGACTTACTCAACACAGTGTTGTATGACCCTGCCATACTGAGTACGGATAGCAGATATCTGGAGCTCATATTCCGGCTATGAAAGTCTGCCAAAGCTGCCTGTGCACTGGGCATTGGACAATATGACCATCCACATCATACATCAATGCATAAATTCAGTGTGCAACTACACCATATATTATTTTAACATTATTTTTTACATTTTTACATCCACATCATAAACATGAAATGGTACCTTGATACATGTGGCATGATGGCGGGAGGGTACATATTACCTAACAATAGTGAATGTTTTAGTAATAAATATGCTATTATGGCATATTAAAACTATTATAATCCCAATGGAACATTCATAAGTAATATTTTTGTTATAATATATATCTCAATCAGTCATAACATTATGATCTCCTGCTTAATATTGTGTAGGTCCCCTTTTGATGCCAAAACAGCCCTCACCTGTCAAGCATGGACTCCACTAGACCTCTGAAGGTGGGCTATGGTATCTGCACCAATACATTAGCAGCAGATCCTTTAAGTCATGTAAGTTGTGATGTTCTGTCTCCATGTATCAGACTTGTTTGTCCAGCACATCCCATAGATGCTTGATTGGATTGAGATCTGGGGAATTTGGAGGCCAAGTCAACACCTTGAACTTGTTCCTCAAACCGTTCCTGAACCATTTTTGCTTTCTGGCAGGACGCATTATCCTGCTTAAAGAGGCCAACGCCATCAGGGAATCCCATTTCCATGAAAGGATGTACACGGTCTGCAACAACGCTTAAGTAGGTGTTACGTGTCAAAGTAATATCCACATGAATGGCAAGACGCTGCCTCTGCGGCTTGCTACAGTAGTCATAATGTTATGGCTGAACGGTGTTCATATTTTTCATATTATTAATTTATTAGAATGTGTGTTTTCTATATTCATATTTAATTTTAATATGTTTAAGTAGATGATAATGTTTTTTTTTTTTTTTCTTCATGTTTTCAAAATTTATTTTCACAGTTTATTTAAGTTTGGGCCATTTTGGAAGGACCTTTTCTATTTTCTCAATACACAAAGTCCTCCCATTGACTTCTATGGGAGGACTCTGGCATATTTTGGGGCCATTTCTGGAGGACCTTGGCTATTTCGGAACTAGCCAAAGTCCTCCCCATAGAAGACTATTGAGAGGATCAAGGTTAACATTTCGACAGCCAAACTCCCGAGAAGTTCGGCTTCCGAAATGTTGGCACGAGATCCGCATGTCTGTGTATGTAAGTGTGAGTCTGTGTGTGTACGTGTGAGAGTGTGTGTGAGTGTGAATATGTAAGTGTTACTGTGAGTCTGTGTGTGTAAGTGTGAGTCTGTGTAAGAGTGTGTTAGTGTATGTGTGTGTAAGTGTGAGACTGTGCAATTGTGACTGTGTGTGTCAGTTTGACTCTGTAAGTGTGACTGTGTGTGTGTGTAAGTGTGACACGTGTATGTGTAAGTGTGACTGTGTGTGTGTTTAAGTGTGAGTTCTATTATGGAGCACAGTTTATCTCGAACAGTGAATGGGATTCGCTACTGATCATTGACTTTGTGCAATGCAATTTACACACCAATGATTAAGAGAGTTATTAGACTGTCTCTCACAGATGCCATGGAACGGTGCAAAGACAACGAGTGAATATGTTTTGAATGGTGCACAATAAGTGCAGTGCAGCACCCACTGGACTTAAACCCTTACCACACTGAAGCACCCAGTGGCCTTGTCGCTGCACCCAGTAGACCTGCCATTGCACCCAATGATTTACTCCTGCACCCACTGACTTGCCCCTGCATCCACAGACTTGCCATTGCACTCAGTTACTCTCCATTGTATCCAAGTGGACTTTCCCCTGCACCCAGAAGACTTACCCTGCATTCTGGTGTCTAGTGGAGGCAGCCAGAGGATGTCTACACACTGCTCTGATCCTGCCCAACAATTCCGTTATGTCTTCTAAATCAGAATCCCGGGAAGTCACATGACCCTGGCATTACAACTATGGGCGAAAATCCGACAGAAGTGTAGGGCAGCATTGGAGAATGTTTGTGCGCACAGAGAGGATCAATGTCCCCTGCAGCTTTGACAAACCTTCATTATGTAATGCATCAATTTTTCTACAGATACATTTTTTTAGACACTGTAGATAGAACTGGTCCTTTAATGAGTTTTATTTGAGTTTGTTTTTATGGAAGCATTGCCGTCAACTTCACATAGCTACTTGCCTAGCTAAACATTTTTTTTTATTGTGAAATTAAGGATTCTTTCACCCCTCCCCCCAATCTAAATTGATATCAGTAGCAATTGATCAATAGTTGAGCCGCTGTCAGAAAACAATGCAAGGGATTGATTCTCTTCTACGTTCTCAGTACCCAAAACATTCCAGAGATTTCACTCCCACCAGCAAGAGCAGAGACCACAGTTTATCACACTGCAGATTGGAAGCCCACTGCTTTCAAGTAAATGTTTGTAATGTGGCAGATAAGCCTCAGCCATTCCTGAATGCTGCTGGAGAAGGATAACAAGCATTTGTGGTATGAGGGAAAAAAAAAAAAAAAACTTTTTCTTTCAACAAATACAGGTCAGACCTCCAAGGATGGACGCTTGTTATTCATGTCCCACACTCACTCCCTAAGGTTTAAATGCACTTCCTTATCATGGGAATGTCTCTCCGGGCAGTCTATTCTGTGGATTTAGCTGATAGAAAAAGAAAGCAGTGTGATCCACATATCTGATAAATATTAGGGATATGCTTTTATTATGTACATCTTATATCTACTATATAATCAATTTTTAATGCTCAGCATGTTCACACAAAGGGGATATATTTACTTAAAACGAGCTTAACTAGATAATATTCCATGTTGTGTATATAAAACTAACTTCCAACTTGCTGCCCATGGGCCAAATGTGAGCCATTTTACAGGAAGATACGACCCAACAGATTTAACTACCCATGTTCTCTTTAACCCTATAAATAAGTAGTTTTGTTTGAAAATGCACATATGCATTTCAGAAGATGGGGCATACTAAACACAAAGAACGTGGGCATCCATGTAATAACTTGTTTCTATTTCCTAAGATGGCTTGAAGCTGTGTACGGTACCCATGTCATAGACTGGGCATCATAGCTGGGCAAAGTGTCATTACAAGTAAACCAGTGTCCTTTGAACATGATTAACTTGTCCATTACATTAAATGTCCACCATGAACAATGTTACTGCCACCACTAGTTTAAATGAAGGTTAGAGAAGTGTCAGATTGGCAAACCAATGCTGTCAATGGGATATGGATTCTCTTCCCTGTATATATAGTGCATAAAGTCCTAATTTCCCCAACTTTTCATTCTGATATACACAAAGCCAGTTTATAGATAGATCACTTGATAACTGATGCTTTTTTGTTGTTTTCATATGTGTTGTTCACTCTATTTTGTTGGGTATATAATCGGTTATGTAAACAGTGGGGGATGCTGCTGACTGGCTTATCATGATGGGGGAAGGGGCTTTGTAGCCAACAATAGTTAGAGGTCCAGAGGTTGCATATCTCTGTTCTTGAGGCATCTTAATCACTATGCAGCCAAACACCAACAGAGAGAAACACCATTTAAAATGGGCAGTAGGGCTGATTAACGTTTGGAGCAGTGCAAAAATGCATGTAACCAGATTAAGATGGAGTGCTTCCTTCATCTGAGTAAACAAATACAAAGATACAAAACACTGGGAAATCCGAGCAGGAGACTCTGATGGCTTCTGATTTCTGTTAATCTTTAACATAATAGCTTTGTGCTACCTGAGGCTCCTAGACTGCCTTTTATTTACCTTTCTCTTACCTGGGCTATTCTCCAATTCCAATCACGTGCAATCATTCCAAAAGGCATTCTGCATAGTATTTTTGTTGTTAATTAAACATATTCAGCATATTTTTATTTACCACCTTCCTAAAATAATAATGATAGTATCGGCAAAGTGTCTGAATTTGCTTGTGATAGACCCAATATTAGGATCTATGTCTCGTAGGCTGACTAGTCCAACCAGTGTCCTGATTTTACCAAGTACCTTATTCGCTGTATCTATGAGTAAGAGTTACCATGGTCAGCCATGACATTACAGCACAATTATGCAACATCATGCAGAGCCGCAGTGTCCTTACTGATGTTTTTTTAAATGTGTCTGTGGTGGGGTCGCCACCTTTTCTTCAGGCAAATACCGGCCTTCCATCTGTCTCCACAGACTTATCATTGGCCAGATGCCAATTATTCTTACCGGCCGGGTGGCAACCCTAGTCTGTGGTGTATCCTGCTTATGACATCACCTGTGGCTTGATATGCAATTTACACATTTGCCATTGAAAACCAGCTCATTTGCATATCAAGTGACAGGTGATGTCATAAACTCCACAGACACATTTAATAAAATGTTCTCCTACTTTATGCACTTGCTGGCAACACATTCTATATAGTTTTAATCATGTTTTATTCTTCATTCACACCGAAAACAATGTTTAGGTGATACTGTTCCTGTGAAGGTAATAAAAGAGTAAAAAAACAATCCTGGTGCAGTGCTCTAAAGAGGGACTAAACCCTAAAATGAGTTTTAAGCAAGCAGAGGCCACAAACTATTTGATTAGTCATCCCTCTGATTGTTTTATTTGTGTAGTCCTGTCCAGAGCCATAGTGAGGTGACTGAGGGCGAATGAGAGCACAGAACTCTGAAATACAGCATCCTCCCTCCAAGGTGCATTACTTTTTGGGGTTACTCAGCTGGTTTGGGACTGGTTTTTATGGGGTCTATTCACTAAAATTTTAACTCTACATTGTGCAGGTACAAATCTGGTGAGTTTCCCCGCTACGCACATTTGTATAAATTCCAGCACCTGATTCTTTATACATGGGTGGTGCCAACTCCGCCACTTCCAGGTTGTCGGGTGTCTCCATATAAAATAAATGAGTAAGTAAACAAAACTGTTCCTTATAAACTTGCCCCATAGGTTAAATAGAAGGTAATCACACTCAGTTGCCACTTTTTCTTCAGAAAAATACTGGCCATGCTATTGCCTTCAAAATGTAACTTTCACCCCCGGCAGTAAGTGCAACCCCTGCAACAATTATGGACCACTATACTGCAGTCCCAACTTCATCCTTCAGGGTCCTGAATTTCTGTAATTAACCTTTTGGTATTAGTAGATTGGATTTGCTAAAAGAAAGTGCTGGATTAGACAGAGCTTGGCGTCAAAAACATTATAATCCTCACCCTGGGGTTAAGACACTGTTTTAGACTTCCAGTAATATCCTGAGCCTACAGGTCAAATCCAGAGAGTTCCCAGTGATGCTTGACCTCACATGCTAAGCTACTCACAGGCCTACTATTGAAGGCACACCTCTGATTAATTACTGTTTTTGCTCGAATTTAAGACGATCCTGATTATAAGACTACTCCCCAAAATTTGGATATTCCTTTAGGAAAAAAATTAAAAGCCTGAATATAAGACTACCCAAGAGGAAAAAAGTTTAACTTGTATATATTCACATGTAAATTGCTTTTTCCTATTTAATAAAAATTATGATAGAAAAAAAATGCATTTCTTTGATTTATTAGAATCCCCATTCATAAGAATAGGTCAATTGACCTATTCTTATGAATGGGAACTCTATTTCGGTTTATAGAATAGCAATAGCATTACATGTATTACATCTGTGGTTACAGCACACTTTGAAAAATTCTAATAGTTTTGGGTGCTAAATAGTACATTTGCGTCTTGCGGTGCACTTCATATCTGAGAGTCAAATAGAACCGTCACATACTGTGCTTACAGCGCACTTTGAAATATTCTGGCTACCTCCTCCTCCTCCAGTGCCGCTTCCACCTACACCGCCACGGTCACCGCCTCCTCAACCTATGGGTCACTTAGTATAAACTGAAAGAGAATACCCTGCACTCCAACCCTCTCTCAAATGGATAATTCTGTTGATCCTCCTGGCAGCCATGCTTTAGATTTAGATTTATGTTCTTCCAAAGCTAAAATCAAAGATTTCATCTAGTGCTATTTTATGGCTCAGCTGTATTTTTAATTTGTATGTATTTTATGTTATTTTAAGTTATTTCCGTATCCACATTTGCTTGCAGGGCACTTGTCCTACTCTTACCCACATTTTACTTCCTTTTGCAGCCCTCTAGCCCTTTCCATGACTTTTTTAGAGGCATTTTAGTGGCCAAAAGTTTGTGTCCCCATTGACTTCAATGGGGTTCAAGTTCGGGGTCAAGTTCGAGCACGGACCCGGACTTTTTTCCGAAGTTCGGTCGAACCTCTCGAACCCGAACATCCAGGTGTCCGCTCAACTCTACCCATCTGTCCACCAGTCTTAACCAGTGCTCCCTCTACCCCTTCCCTCTCCCCTTCACTCACCCAGACTTGCTTGTGCTCCATCTCCCCACTCCCTCTACCAGACTTGCTCGTGCTCCCTTTCCGCATCCCTTCCCTAGACTTGCTTGGCTCCTTCTCCCCATCCCCCAGACTTGCTGTGCTCCCTCTCCCCCCTCCCTCCACCAGACTTGCTATGTTCCCCCTCCCTCCCCCAGACTTGCTCGTGCTCCCTCTCTCCCCCAGAGACTTACTTGTGTTCTCCCTCCCTGGCTAGTGGGTGCAGCGAGGCACTTCTGCTGGGACTTCTATGACAGACCGCTGGAAGGTCAAGTGACCTCTCGGCTTCCGTCATAGAAGTCTGGACAGAAGTTCTGGGCGCGTATCATGCAGACATCCACCGGCTGCCCCCACTAGCCACCAGGGAGAGGGAGCACAAGGAAGTCTAGGGGAGGGAGAGGGAGCACAAGAAAGTCTTGGGGAGGGCTTCCCCAATCTCCCTGATGGCTAGTAGGGGCAACCTGTGGATGTCTGCATCCTCCGATGCTGCCCGTCACTTCTCTCAAAATCTCATATGAGAGTTTAATGTGTCTTCCATAACGGACTGCTAGAAGGTCATGGGGAGCACCGGGGGATGTCTGCATGCATCGCGCAGACATTCACCGGCTGCTTGTGAGGAGGATCCAGGTCCCCTGTAGCTCTGCGGTGGACCTGGATCCCAGTGTTATAGTCAGACCTCGATTTGAGGTCTGATTATAAGATGAACCTCGAATGTAAGACATTTGCTCTGAAAAAAACCTTGTCTTATATTCGAGCAAATACGATAGCTTTGTATTTCTTGTTCCTAAAGGTTATGAGATATACTTGTGCTTAAGAACATGAACATGATATGCTTCCCCAGAGCAGCCATTTTATTTATATAACAAAGCCTATGAGGTATAAGTGTTGTAATTATTGCAAACTCATGTTTAAATGCCAGTTAACCCCTTCGTGACGCATGGTGCTTCCGTCCCAGACAACGCAAGCCAAAACATCACGATTTGCTCCTGGCCACCGATCACAAGGTGATGGGTAGCCAGGAACACTACGGCAGAGACCTGACCAGGGTCTTAACCCTGGATGTACTATGCCATCCTAGCGTCTTTTAGGCACTGTAAAAGCAGGACGTCCTAGTGTGGGAAGTGGTTAAATAATCTCTTGAAAAATAAATACATGTTTTTTTATCCTGTGACAATCATCTTCAGTCTGCTAGAAAATCAAGATGGCATAATTTATATCTTTCAGCCACAATTTCTGTATGCCAACTCTGAATTTATATCAAGCTCTGTTGAAATATATAAGGCATTATTCATAAAATTCCAGGAAATTGAGAAAGGGATTTCAAACATAAAGCAATAGCTGGTGACCTGGAAAGATTCTCTTCCTCAGTGGAGTTGGAGAACTTTTCCAGCTCTACTACTTTGGCCTTAAGTTTGAAATTCCCTTCTCAATTCCATACAACTCTGTCTTTCATGAATAAAGCCCATAGAGACACCAACCAATCAGAGTTCAGATGCTTGTTATGGTGGAAACATATAACTCTGGATTGAATTATGACCCAATAAACATCACTGACCTTTTTGCACATGGTGAATTAAATATCTTTGAACCTGGATGATTGAGCTTAAAAAAAAAAAGATTAAAAAAAAAAAATGTATTATCAAACCTTTTCCCTACAACTGGAAACAGTATTCTTTTCTAGAGCAGTTTGCAGCCTTCTGCAGATTCAAAGCTTTTATCATAAAAAGGAGAGAGTTTCATTTTTGGCGATGTTGAAATAGTGGTTCTAAGTGAGATGTGTTGCCAAAAAAGAAATACTGTTTTATATCTTCTCCACATGCTATTTTGAAGTATCAGGTCTGTCAGTAATAAACTGCAGACGGAGAATGGGAATCAGTGACAGGTTGGGTGGTTACTTGAGTAACAAAAACAACAATATGAACTTTTGGGAAAATTTACAGTTCTTTTCTAGAATTTAAAATACAGACATTCCAATTTTTTTAACGAACTGTTGCAACATTTTAATTAATTTGAAATCTGTATTAAAGAGGCTTTGTCATCTAAACTGTAGTTATAGGTTAAAAGGCTACAAGAAGATCAGAACGGCTCAGCTGTGCTGGCTACATCACCTTTGTGACATCACCAAGTAGCATCATATGCAAATTAACTACTACAAATAAGAGAACATAGAAAATTACAGTTGTGAATAATTAATTTGCATGTGTGAAATGTTAATGAATACTATGGATATGACTCTCAGCTGCAGGGTTTTACTCATGCTCAAGTATCTTGGAGTAGAAAGCCACATCAATCAGGAGGATTGTATTATGTCAGTAAAAAAAAAATGGATAGAATAAAATTCACAAATTGGATTATTCGTATAAAATATAATCCTATATAGAAACATAGAAACATAGAATGTGTCGGCAGATAAGAACCATTCGGTCTGCCCAATTTTTTTTTGAGTACTTTTATTAGTCCCCCGTACCCGGTCTTATAGCTAGGATAGCCTTGTGTCTATCCCACGCATGCTTAAAATCCTTGACTGTGTTTACCTCTACCACTTCTGCTGGCAGGCTATTCCATACATCCACTACCCTCTCAGTAAAGTAATACTTCCTGATATTACTTTTAAATCGTTGCCCCTCTAATTTAAGACTATGTCCTCTAGTTGTGGTAGTTTTTCTTCTTTTAAATATACTCTCTTCCTTTACTGTGTTGATTCCCTTTATGTATTTAAATGTTTCTATCATATCATATATAAATACATACATAGACTATCATTAATTGCAGAACATCAACAGCAATATTCAAATCAATTTTAATGTAACATGTAGGTGCAACTGGACCTGCTAGAACACCTTCCCAATAAATTGGTTTGAAATAAAAAAAAAAATGTTTAGTATATCTTAAGGTAAAAAAAACATTAAAACCATGGGAGATGTGTTAGCACTTATATCCCTAGTCAAAATAGAAAAATACAAATGAACACACAATATATATAGATATATATACTTGAGAGCACAAAACACTCAAGGGGTTAAACGTATTACTCACCAACAAGCCCATCAGATTTACCTCATACACTATTACAGACAACTGTATGTGCCCGGCTGAGAAAAACACAGATCTTAATAAAACTACCTGAAATCCTCTAGGCTGTGCCACATACCCACTACTTTTAATTAAACAATGGAAGTGGTTTGTTAACCTTAAGGGAAAATAAACGTACCGTTTCCATTATATGTGAAGGAAGCTGGCGATGAGATCCTCCACCCTGCCTCTCAACCAGCGGAGCTTCAGCTGCAGCTAGAGCATTGCACTGTCACTGAGAAGTCAGATGCACAACATCTGGGGGAAGACTGACATAGTTCAGGAAGTTATTGGCAAGGTGGATGAGACTGTAAAAACTGATAGGGAAGGAGGAAAAATGACCAGAAACACTTTCACAGCACTTAGTTATTCAAACAGAAGCAGCATAAATATATAATTCGTTTTTTTATTTTGTTGAGCATTTGAAAGTGTCATGAGTCTAGGTGGCACTTCTTGTGGTTAGGGCGAGAAATCCCCCCACTGTATTCTGGTCTTGAAGCATCTTCTTGGTGGGTATTTCCCATAATCCTTCATTATTTACATACAAAATAGTAGTATTACAGTTTAGTTACAATGATGGATGGTATGTGTTTGCTAATATACACATGAGAGGTAAAAATGTTTAAGAGGAATAGGTTTTATTTCCATTTAATGTGTTTAGGGCCTTCTAACTCAATGGTTTTCAGGTATGTCCTGGGGACACAGTCCAGAATGGAATTACACAGCTATACATTTAACAGTTGATTTAAAAATAATACATACATATCTATATCTATATCTATCTATCTATCTATCTATCTATCTATCTATCTATCTATCTATCTATCTATCTATCTATCTATCTATCTATCTATCTATCTATCTATCTCTCTCTCTATATATATATATACTTTGGATATTCCTTTAGGAAAAAAACTAAAAGCCTGATTATAAGTCTACCCTATAGGAAAAAAGTTCAACTTGTATATATTTTACTATGTAAATTGCTTTTTAATATTTAATAAAAAATATGATATTAAACAAATGTATTTCTTGTTTTTATTTCCTTTTATGTGCCAATGTTGCCTCTCTCCACCCCCCCCCCCCCCCACCCCCCAGCTTGACTCTCTCTCTCTCTCTCTCTCCCCTTGTTTCCCGTCCTCCCCCCTTCCCTCTCCTCACCTTGTGTCTTTACCTGGTGGCTAGTGGGGGCAGCCGGGGGATCTACACGATTCGTGCAGACATCCTCCATGTTGCCCGACACTTCCGTCCATTATGACGGACAGCCAGTCCGTCATAATAGACGGAAGTGTCGGGCAGCATGGAGGATGTCTGCACGTATCGTGCAGACATCCCCCGTCTGCCCAAATCTCCTGGTGGCCAGCGTGGGGCAGCCGGAGGACCCGGCTTCATTATAGAAGTCCCGGCGGTCGTGCCGGGCGGCAGGGGAGGATGTCTGTGCGTATCGTGCAGACATCCTCTTGCTGTTAGAGAGGGGGATCCAGGTCCCCTGCAGCTCTGTGCGGGACCTGGATCCCAGTCTTATAATCTGACCTCGATTTGAGGTCAGATTATAAGATGACCTCGAATATAGGAAGAGGGGTCTTTTTCAGAGCATTTTCTCTGAAAAAAACCTTGTCTTATATTCAAGCAAATACGGTACTAGTTGGAAAGAGAACACACAGGGTAAATTATTAGAGGGCCATAGCTGGGAACTGTTCCGGATTTACCAGGACAGGCCCTTTTTTTGCACTGTGCACAATTGTCATTGCTTTAAGACTACATATTTATATGAGCCATATATAGTCTAAACACACAAAAGGGAGATCCAGACTCCCGATGTCTGTACCATGTAGACTGGAGCTCAGTTTCATACAATCTCATGTAATCCTCACCTTTCTCTCTGCCTCATCTAAGGATGTGGTCCAAAAAATTTGGCAGGTATGTAGGGTTGCCACCTCTTCCTAAAAAAAATACCAACCATAGCTGTGGTTGGAACAACAAAAGGGCAGGGCCACAACACTTGCACAGAGATAGTCTCACACACACAATGACAGTCTCACACACACAATGACAGTCTCTCTCACACACACACACAGTGACAGTTTCTCTCTCTCACACACACACACACACAAACACACGCACACACACACAGTGATAGTCTCTTTCTCACACACACACACAGTGACAGTGTCTCTTTCACACACACACAGTAACAGCACTGGCGTTCCGAGGGGGGTATGAGGGGTGTGGACCGCACCAGGCGACACCCCCAGAAAATTCTCTGTCTGGATTTAGTTCTCCGCGGCGGTTTTTCTTCAATGTTTGTGTTTAGCTGTAATTTTCATCTCTCATTTACTGAAACTATAAAACATATAAACTACATTTTGTTTTTATTGGAATAAAAAATGGCTTTATTTAGATACCATAATTTTCATCATATCATATAACTTACTCTATAAAAATAATATGATGAAAAATGTAAAAAACAAACAAACAAACACTTCTTGTAACTACATTTTTCTTACACATCTACAAATGCAAATAAAAATACCTGCTAAATATTTTATAATATTTGTCCTGAGTTTAGAAAAAGCCCATGTTTACATGTTTTACTGTTGTTCTTTTGCATGTTATAGGGCAATAACCAAAAGTAGCATTTTTTTGTTTCCTAACCATTTTTTCCTACAGTGACCTTTTGACCACAATCCTGACCGTAACACTAATCTAACCCTAGCACTAACACTAACCCTAAAGTAACACTGAACATAACACTTAGGCCAACCCAAACCCTAGATCTAAGACTAAATTATTCTATAAAAAGAGTGACGGAAGTGATAACGCATCACTTCCAAAGCTTTTGTCCACAACAAGGCAGCGCCATATTGGAATAGCATGCGCCCGTTCCGTGGAACGTTCATGGGTCAGTTGGACACCGAATTTAGGTTTTGCTTAATGCCTCAACACTTACGCCTTACAGCAACACCTGAGCGGTGTTAGCAAACATTGATCATTAACACCACTCATTCCACCGCAGTACGGGTCAGGCTGTCCTGCATCGGTAATGAAGTTGCTGCCTGGACAGGCCTAGCTGTCCAATGTTGGAAAGTGGTTAAGGGAGTTTTTCCAGTTGGTCCAAATATCTTTCCAGTTGTCTCTTTAATCACCTTGTAGATCTGACAAGCACAGCTGAGATAATTACTTCATTTAATCCGCACTTTGGGTATTTGTCCAAGTTCTTCCAACCACTAAGTGTGCTGCCACCAGGATATGCTTTGCCAGTCTTTTCACTTTGTATCTAGAGTGTTGGGTATTATAAGAAATAGATGGCACTCCATTGTGGGTGCTTCAGAAGTGGGTACAATATGGGTGCAGTGGGAAGTCCTGTGGATGCAATATATGTGTTGTGGCAAGTCCTGTTGGTGATCTAATGTGCGTTGACAGGTTATGAGGTTGGAGTATTGCGCTGTGTGTGTAATCGCTAGTGATATTGGGGGAATAAAGAAAGATGGGCAAAAGAACTGAAATGAAGGGGACAAAAGAAAGAAATAAAAAAACAATAAACTGACAATTTAATTTTTTTTTACACATGGGCTAATATTTACTAGTGAACATTTTCCTATGATGTTGCCTAACATTTAACTCTTTTCTTCTGTTCATTCATTAAAATCCAAAGTTTGGGGGATGCCTAATTATCACGGTCACCATATATTCGAGCAAATATGGTATATTAAATATCTGGTCAGTGGATCAAACACAAAAATGAAAACGAGAGTACACCTGTGATTTTAATGGTGTTTTTATTATATGCATTTAAGTAATAAACCAGGCTATTATATATTTCAAAATATCTTAGCTATTTTGCCTATTTATTCTATTATTTAAATATTATGGCTCTGCACATCTTTCAGAAAAAAAACAGACTAAAATGCGAACTAGTGTGATTTGCAACCAGTGCTGAAAAATCTGGAGAAAATATGAGTTGGAGATTTTTTGGAAATTTGCTATTTTGCACAGATTTTTTTAAATCTGTTATAAATTCATCCCAATTTATTCTGATTGGACTCTATATCTGAAATGATCTGACCCAGCAACATGTTTCTTTTCACCATGAAGTTTGGCTTTGGTGTGCCTTATGTGAACAAGGGGTTAGTCGTACCATAGTGTGGGTACATGATATAGAAATCAAGTCTTGCTATTATGAGCAGTTTCTGTTCCTAACTGCGTCGCTGAAATAGTATGTTTTGATCTGTGGTTTCCTGTCTACAAAATGTCATCTCATTGAAAGTCGTGGAAATATGGTGCTGGTAACATAGTAATTCAGGTCTAAAAAGACCTAAGTCCATCAAGTTCAACCCTTCTTCCTATACTTCAATTAAGCCATTTTGAATTTGCCACTTGGGGGAAAAAATCCCTCTTCACGCAAGGATTCAGATTTCTTCTTGGATCAAGAAGCTCTATAATATTATTATATTATTTATAGCTCTGTATGTTCTGCAATATTGCAATATATTTCTGCAAAACTGGAGATCAGAGCATATGTTTCAATCAGAAGTGTGGGTATAACTCGATTTAGAAATTAGAAATCAAACTAACGAGATGAAGTTGTTCTATAGAAGTTTGGAAATCAAAGGGAGATTTTTCAAAACAGGAAGCCTCCTTTCTAAGGAAAGCTGTTGGGTCATTTAAGTCCGGAGTGGGGAATCCCAGTAAATATTTATAGATGCGTCTTCATGGAGAAGTTAATAAAATGACTAATCTGAATAACACAATCTTTTAGAATTAGGATTTGTATCTCTTTCTTTTAATGGGTTGGAATACCAGTGGCCAGTGGCGTACTAAGGGGGGGGCGGCCCGCCCCGGGTGCCACTGAGTCGGGGGGTGCCACCGTTGCTGCCGGCACCCCCCCCCCCCCCCCCCCCCGCTGCTTACCTTTTTTTTTGTTCTCCTGGATGCGGCCGCCGGGTTTAAAAAAAATAAAAATCACAGTGACCGGATGTGACGATACATCACATCCGGCGACTGTGTTTCCCTCCTCCGTGCAGGAGGGAAGAGAAGACTGCACGGGAGGAGGCGTCGGGGTCCACAGACAGACCTGCTTCGGTAAGTGATGGGGAAGGGGGTGAGGAGGGTGGGTTTAAACGAGCACAATATTCCTGGGCTCTGAGTTGCACACTATTACTGGGCACTGACTGGCTTAATATTACTGGACTGTGACTGGCATAATATTACTGGACTGTGACTGGCATATTACTGGGCACTGACTGGCATAATATTACTGGGCACTGACTAGCATAATATTACTGGGCACTGACTGGCACTATATTACTGGGCACTGACTGGCATAATATTACTGGGCACTGACTGGCACTATATTACTGGGCACTGACTGGCACTATATTACTGGGCTCTGGCTGGCACTATATTACTGGGCTCTGGCTGGCACTATATTACTGGGCACTGACAAGCACACTATTACTGGGCACATACTGGCATACTATTACTGGGCACAGACTGGCACACTATTACTGGGCACTGACTGGCACAATATTACTGGGTACTGACTGGCATAATATTACTGGGTACTGACTGGCATAATATTACTGGGCACTGACTGGCACACTATTAGTGGGCACTGATTGGCACACTATTAGTGGGCACTGATTGGCAGACTATTACTGGGCACAGACTGGCACACTATTACTGGGCACTGACTGGCACATTACTGGGCACTGACTGGCACTATATTACTGGGCTCTGAGTGGCACAATATTACTGGGCACTGACTGGCACAATATTACTGGGCACTGACTGGCACACTATTGCTGGGCACTGACTGGCATTATATTACTGGGCTCTGACTGGCATAATATTACTGGGTTCTGAGTGGCACACTATTACTGGGTTCTGACTGGCACAATATTACAGGCATCTGACTGGCACACTATTACTGGGCTCTCACTGACACAATATTCCTGGTATCTGACTGGCACAATATTACTGGGCTCTGAGTGGCACAATATTACTGGTATCTGACAAGCACAATATTCCTGGTATCTGACTGGCACAATATTACTGGTATCTGACTGGCACAATATTACTGGTATCTGATTGGCACACTATTCCTGGTATCTATAATTGTACAATTTTCAAACATTGAAAAAATTGTGGGTGGTGTCTTACATTTTTATTATTGGGGGGGGGGGGGGGGGTGCCACACTCAGGGTCCGCCCCGGGTGCCAAATGCTCTAGGTACGCCCCTGCCAGTGGCAATAACATGTCCTCAAACTTTTAGACATGGAAGTCAGGGCCGGCCTTAGGGGTGTGCGACCTGTGCGAGCGCACAGGGCACAACACCCCAGGGGGCGGCCTCCCGTTCAAAAAAAAAAAAAAAAGTTCAAACAAACAAACAAAAAAAGCCTGTAGAGGCACTGGATGGGGGAGATCAAAAGATCCCCCCTCCCCAGCCCTCTGCTCGGCATGCTCTCTAGATCCGGGGAGGGGGCGGAGCTAACCGGCTGAGCGGTGTAGCTCCACCCCCACCCTGTGAAGCAGAGCAGCATCTGCTTCACGGGGAGCTGCAGGCAGCAAGAGATAGTGCACAGTGGATGGGGGAGAGACAAAACAGGGGAGGGGTGAGAGAGACAGACAGACAGAACAGGGGCAGGGGGGAGAGACAGAACTGGGGGAGAGAGAGATAACAGGGGGAGGGGGGAGAGAGAGACAGAACAGTGGATGGGGGAGAGACAGAATAAGGGAGGGGTGAGAGAGAGACAGACAGACCGAACAGGGGCAGGGGGGAGAGACGGCAGGGGGAGAGACAGAACTGGGGGAGAGAGAGAAGACGGGGAGGAGGGGGAGAGAGAGACAGAACAGGGGGAGGGGGGGAATAACAGGGGGGGAGCCAGAACAGGGGACGGGGGAGAGAGACAGGACGGGGGACGGGGGGAGAGAGACAGGACGGGGGAGAGAGAGGGAGAGAGAGACAGACAGACATGGCAAGGAAGAGGAAAGGGACAAACATGGGAAGGGAGAGAGACAGATACATAGGGGGGTGAAAGAGACGGGGGGGTGGTGCCACGGGGGAAGCCCGCACAGGGCGCCAGAACACTTAAGGCCGGCCCTGATGGAAGTGATATATTTTAGTTAACAAAACATTCCTGCTAGATCTCTTTAAAAAGCTACTGCACTTTAGAAAGAACTTATGATTCTTCAATGGAAGCAGAAGTTATTACTTAGTCTGCCTTTCACCCCTGCACCTGTGTGGAGGTGTTTGTCTTTCTTCGATAGCAGTGAGAAAACCCCATTTAGTGGCTCCAGCCATCACCCCTGCTATCGACTAAAGTTATACCAGACTCGCTTGCAGAAACAGTAAGTTACCATCTGCAACCGGATCAGGTGAAATATACAGGTTCTGGGTATGCCAGGCTTAATGTCAGAATGACGTTTACTTCTATTAAAAGAACCAATAGTTTGAAGTTTAGTGGCATTTTTATGAACCAACACATTTATTTTCCCCAGGAGCCAAGGAAGATTTACATCTTTCAAATTTTCTACAAAGTACACAAAGCAATACTATTTCTATAAACCAGTAGTTAAATTGTGGGGTTTGTCAAACCCCTGATATACGGGCTTGGTCTGACGCTTGGAAGAACTCTGGTAACTGGAATCCAAATGAAGATGTAGGATTTTCCCATTTTGAGAAAACCAAGAAAGCAATTGGCTTGACTTGATCTTTATTTAACCTTCTGTCAGGACAGCTTTGTTCTAATCCAGGTATTGCTGAACGTAACCCTTTTCTGTTGGAAATTCTGTGCCAGGGAACCACTACAATATTCTTTTAAGTGTAATGTGTTCTATTTCCAGCCTTGGCAATTCATCCTCTGAAGCCATATTGCACGAATAGTTGCCTTTACCTTCACATCATGGGGCAAAATGAGAGGTTCTCCAAAAATATTATTAAACATAAAAAAAAAAAAGAGGAAAATAGAGCTTTCTGTTGAAAATGACAGGATGTGTGCAATTTCCTGTACACTCTATAATGTCAAGTTCTAGTAAGAGGAAATTATAGCTAAATGAATAGCAGGGCTTAAAAAGAATGTCATCCCCCCAGCAAGCAAATTTTCCCCATTGTATTATTTGTAGTCTATGTTGCCATCCCTCTTCACCACACTTTCTGATATGCTACCACTTTATTGCTATTAAAAGGGACACTACCACTTACATAAGATGTAACTAGATAACCTGTTCATTTAACCCCTTAAGGACAGAGCCTTTGAAACATTTTTGTCCTTTCTGGACAATGGCTATTTTAACATTTCTTTGCTGTTTGTGTTTAGCAGTAATTTTCTTCTTTGTCATTTGCTGTACCCACACATATTATATATTGTTTTTATCGGGACAAGAAGGGCTTTCTATGGATGCCATCTTTTTGATCATATCTTATCATATTATTAAAAAAAATAATAAAATATGGTAAAAAAAAAAAAATACACAAATTTCTTTGTTTTTATTTGAAACAACTTCTCCTCATCGACAATAGCGAAGGAAAAAACATGCTAAATAGATTCTACTATTTCTCTTGAGTACAGGGATACCACCCATGCATAGGTTTGTTGGGTTGTTTGGGGGCTAAAATGCCAAATTTGTGAGGTGCAGTTTTTTGTTTTCCAACTTGAAATTTTTACATGCAGACAGCCTGCACCCATGTCCCATTTGGGACATATTTGAAGCCAGCTAGTGTATTTTACCCCATCAACCCATATATTTTTTTAAAGAAGACACCTTAGGCTATCTCAAATGGTGGTATTTTTACACTTTCCATGCACTAATTCTACCACCAGCCTTTGTCAAACTTTGTGGTAGTAATTTTTTTGTGTTTTTTTTTCACAAACCTTGTACTTCAGACATGAATTCACAGATTTTGGTATGTGTCACTGCCAAATAACACCCTAATAAAAGTTCAGCAACATCTCTTGAGTACAGGGATACCACCCATGCATAGGTTTGTTGGGTTGTTTGGGGGGTAAAAGGCCAAATTTGGTAGGTGCAGTTTTTGGTTTTCCAAATTAAAATTTTGACATGCAGACCGCCTGCACCCATGTCCCATTTGGGACATATTTGAAACCAGCCAGTGTATTTTACCCCATCAACCCATATATTTTTTAAAAGTAGACACCCTACGCTATTTCAAATGGTGGTATTTTAACACTTTCCATGCACTAATTCTACCACCAGCCTTTGTCAAAGTTTGTGGTAGTAATTTGTGTGTGTTTCTATTTCACAAATATTGTATTTTAGACATAAATTCACAGATTTTGGTATGTGTCACTGCCAAACAATAACCCAATATGTGTTCAACAACATATCCTGAGTACAGGGATACCACCCATGCATAGGTTTGTTGGGTTGTTTGGGGGCTAAAGGGCCACATTGTGAAGGTGCGCATTTTCAACTTGGAATATTGACGTATAGTCAGCCTGAGCCCATCTTTCATTTGGGACTTTTTTTTAAGTAGGACAGTGTATTTTACCCCAAAAAGTATATATTTTGTAAAAGTAGACACCCTAGGCTATTTTAAATGGTGTTATTTTAACACTTTCCATGCACCAATTCTACCACCAGCCTTTGTCAAAGTTTGTGGTAGTCATTTTATTGTGTATTTTTTCCCACATACATTGCACTTTAGACACAAATTCACATATTTCGGTATGTGTCACTGACAAACAATACCACAATATATGTTCAGCAACATCTCCCGAGCACAGGGATACCACCCATGCATAGCTTTGTCAGCTTTGTTAGGGGTTGAAAGGCTACATTTGAGAGGTGCGCTTTTTGATTTTCAAACTTGGAATTTGAACATGTAGAGCAAGGAAGGGGTTAATAGCTCTTATAAGAGCCTTTGTAGTACTGTACAAAAAAATGAACCCCTAAAAATGCACAGACAAGAAAAAATGTTCTGCTGTGCAGTGATCAGAGGCAGGGAAGGGGTTAATACACTACACTATACAAAAGGTATGGCTTTTATAAAAGCCCTTGGGACTCACAATTTATTAACATTTTATTTAATTTATTACAATTTAAAAATTATGTTATACAGATCTCTCTCTTTCCCTCACTAAAACTCAAGTGAGGAGAGGGAGGCAGATCCATATGGGTCAGAACAATATTTACGAACCAGACGAATGGTGATGCTCATCTGAGAAATCACCAAACCACCTTTGCCACTGATCGGCTGTTACTGATCGCTATACACGCGTTCAGACAGCTTCAAAAGGAATACACGTAATCCCCTAGTGGGTATAATTAACCCCTAGTGAGACTGACAAAAAAAATGCTGATAGCAAAAAAAAATCCTTCGGCGACTAGATTGCTCCATATGCGCTGCTTAGGCAGTGACCATATGCACTGCTTAGGCAGTGACCATATGTGCTGCTTAGGAAGTGATATACGGCAAGGAAGGGGTTAATAGCTCTTAAAAGAGCCTTTGATATACTGTAATAAATCAAAGTAAAAAAAAATAACCCCTAAAAAAATGCACAGACAGCAAAAAATGTGCTGCTGTGTAAGATCACTGCGTACACAGCGATCAATTGCAGGGAAGGGGTTAAATACTGGAAACGGCTTTTATAAAAGCCTTTGGGTCTCAATTCTATTAAATATATTATAATTAAAAACTTACATTATACAGCTCTGTCTCCCTCCCTCACTAAAACTCAAGTGAGAGGGAGGCAGATCTACACGGGTCAGATCAAATATTTACACATATTGATCTAACCAGACGAATGGTGATGCTCATCTGAGCAAACGCCAACCCGCCATTGTCACTTATCAGCTGTTACTGATCCCTATACATGCGCTCAGACAGCTAAAAAAAAATTTTGACGTTAAACGTAGTCCCCTAGCGGGTATAATTAACACGTGACGGGTGTAATAAAAAAGTTTTAAAAAAATAAAAAATGCTTCTGCAGCAAGATTGCTGCATTTGCGTCAGATCGCTGATTAGGCAGTGATCTACGGCAAGAAAGGGGTTAATCTCTCTTAAAAGAGGTTTTTTTATACTGTAATGAATTACAGTAAAAAAAAATAACCCCTAAAAAATGCACAGACAGCAAAAAATGTGCTGCTGTGTATGATCACTGCGTACACAGCGATCAATGGCAGGGAAGGGGTTAAATGGCTTTTATAAAAGCCCTTGGTGTTTAAAATTTTATTAAATATTTTTTTAATTATTTTATTTTATTTTTTTACTTGATCTGATCTGTCTCTCTCCCTTACTAAAAGTAGTAAGGTGAGGGAGGCAGATCAATACTTGTCAAAGGCAATATTTAGTAATATTGCCTTTGACAGTATGGTAAGTGCTCATCAGAGCACTTACCATACATGCCTGCACACAGATCACATAGATCTGCTGTGCCGGCATCGATTGGCTCCCCCTAGAGCATCGGAAGTGAAATACTTTCACTTCCGATGCTCTTGCCATTAGAAGGGAAGCGCTGCCTGTACAGGTCAGCGTTCCCTTCTACTGAGCCGATGGGGTCGCTCAGGAGAGCGACCACCATCGGCTCTGGGGAGCAGCATGGTGTTGTTAAGTGCCTCGCTGGCGAGGCACTTTAACAACACCGGAGATGCTTAGAAAGCGAACGATCGTTCGCTTTCTAAGCACATGTGTGCAGCGGGCGCAGCCATTTTTAAATGGCTGCTACGATCACTCCGTGGAGTGATCGTAGCGCGCCCCTGCACATTTGGGGGGTGTTGCACAATGCCTCTACCTAGAGGCATTGTAGCAACACCGTTGGAGTAAAGAAAGCGACCGCTGGTCGCTTTCTTTACTCCATTTAGTGCATGACGTGCCAGGCACGTCAGCTGTCGGCAAGTCCACGATTTGCCGTGACGTGCCTGGCACGTCATCTGTCGTTAAGGGGTTAAAAAAACAAAAACGCATATATAAATTATATGCCATTGTTTTTTTATATGATTGAATTTATAGCATATAAAAGGAAAAAATAACATTAGGTGTTTATCGCCTGGCTCCATTTTGTGACTATTTCTCATGATGCAACATCGTCCAAAATCTTCCAGCCAGTCACACTTTACAGCTGTGGCCAAAGCCTGCATGACGATGCCATAAGATGCTAACCAGCTCTCTTACTGGCTCCTGTGTAATATAGTGGGCAGGACTAAGTGGCTGTGTACAACTTTTTTTACCTGCTTTCCAACACAAAGAGAGGAGATTAACCTGATCATAACTCCGCCCCCTTGTGATGTAATAGTTACATTACCCTCCCATTCAATGCAAGGCTATGATCAGAATTCTGACTTATAGACTGCATTCTGTGTCCCCAGCACCAAAGTGAAAAATTTGTGCTGTAAAGTCACTAGGGGGTGGAACCCAAAAACACTATATTTCACAGTCACACTTGTTTAGTTACATATTTTATTAAATACAGTAACATAACAAAAACAAGACATATCTGAAATCAACAATACAAAATAAAACCTTTTCATTTTTTTGGTGGGAGTGTCCCTTTAAACTGAATAGCTCTTACATTGACTCCTTCTACTTATAATTCAATGAATATATATGTATGTTCAACCAATTGATACCTAAGTTCAGAAGGAAATCAATGGACTATTCAAGGTAGGTCCTATGGGATCATACTAATATTCTACATTCTGCAGTGTCGGGTGTTCAGCAAAAAAAAAAAAGTGGCTGACCTGGCAGTCGTACCTGTACAACTGGTGGAAAAAAATGTGTAGGCCTGTTCAGGCTTCTGTGTAATATGTAAATCCTTATACAGCACTCCCATCCAGGTATACAGCATGGGGGCGCTGTATGATTATTTGTATAACAATAATAAAATGATATGGCTTGGGGGATGTGGGGTCCTGTATTTCTGGGTGGGGACGCTGTATATGTGGCTGAGCATTTTTGGCAGGAGTTGTGGTTTGTCGAGATCAGAGACCTCCACAATTACCTACAAAGGTAAGTAATGTGACGTGCATTGCACTATTAGGAGGAGACAGTCAGTGCGGTCTTTCCTCCCTCGCAGTATGACCCTAGCGTGACTGTCTCCCCATGAGACATCACACGATCATGCTACATGCGCAGGGGAAGAGCAAGTTCAACAGTATGCTGCGATGACAATCGCATAGTGTAATGAAGAAACAGAAAGAATATGCACAATGATTTCAGAAATTGTTGTGGGCTCAAGGGGCCTGGGGCAGCTGCCCCTTTTGCCCATGTTAAAAATGGTTCTGTTTTTAACATAGTCGTCTATTGTTTAAGAGGGGGGGGGCACTTGCCATTGGGCAAACTGACACCCTAGCTAGTCCACCACTGATTGAAATGTTATAATATGTATATCAACATTTTGTATATCGGTGGATTTTATCTTTATTCAGTTGTTGTCTGGAGGACTAAAAGGTATTCACATACCACAAATTTTATGTCCGATTTTAAAAGCCTATTTTATTATACAATATAAAAATAATATTGTTACTGAACTTAGGTACTTTAAAATTGAAAGCAAAAAACATATTAGAAACCAAACATGCTTCTGATCTTATTACTTCCATTTAAAAAAAATTTTTTTTTGCTTGTGGTGTGCCATAGGTGAGAAAGGGTTGAGGAGCACTGCTTTGGATGAAAGTACGGTAGCCACCTTTACTTGCTGT
Organism: Pelodytes ibericus; assembly: GCA_036172795.1. Taxonomy (NCBI): domain Eukaryota; kingdom Metazoa; phylum Chordata; class Amphibia; order Anura; family Pelodytidae; genus Pelodytes; species Pelodytes ibericus. The sequence goes on from CM069862.1 coordinate 137,010,826, forward strand.
GTTGCAGTATGTACTGTATTTGCTTGATTATAAGGTGACACTCCACCTCCCTTAACTGTTAGTCTTAAAAAGGAGAAATGTCTGGATTTAAGATTTTTTTTTTACACCATGAAAATTGAATAAAGGTTTTGCTAGTAAATATTGCTTCACATTTTTCATATTTAATAAAATTATTACACATGCCTCGTTTGTTTCCTTCCTCTGCTCTTCTTTCATAATTGCCCGACCTCACTTTTCACAGCACATTATTGCCCCATAGGAACAGATTATCCACAGAGCACTTGCCACACCTGATTGCTTGTATAGTACTTGCATTAACACCAAATTACCCCTACAGTATGTTCCACACCACCACAGAAACATAGAATGTGTCGGCAGATAAGAACTATTTGGTCCATCTAGTCTGCCCAATATTCTAAATACTTTTATTAATCCCCAGTTCCCTATCTTATAGCTAGGATAGCCTTGTGCCTATCCCACGCATGCTTAAAATCCTTGACTGTTTTTACCTCTACCACTTCCGCTGGTAGGCTGTTCCATACATCCACTACCCTCACAGTAAAGTAATACTTCCTGATATTACTTTTAAATCGTTGCCCCTCTAATTTTAGACTATGTCCTCTAGTTGGGGCCACACAGTACTTGCCACAGACAAGATTGTGCCTATGGTACTTGCTATACCACTAACAGGGCCTTAAGGGTGTGCGACCTGTCCGAGAGAGACAGAACAGGGGGAAGGGGAGAGAGAACAGTGGAAGGGGAGGAGAGAGAGAACAGTGGAAGGGGAGGGGAGAGACAGAACAGAGGGAGTTAGAGAACAGGTATGGGGAGTTAGAGGGAGACAGACATGGTGTAAAGACGGAGGTAGGATTGGCAACCCAATCTGCTGTGTGGCAATTAAGTGTTCTAATACGGGCAGAAGACTGAATAAGCTTCTGCAATCTAGCCCCAGGCATTAATGGAGTCTACACTTTCCAGAGCACATGGCAAGTAACTAGTTGTCACCTCCAGTCCCTAACTCTACAAGCCCCTCTCCCAGTCAATATGGTTTCTGGAAATACTACTAGAAGACTGGCTGTGGGGGAGGGAGTATACAACAAAGAAGGTGGTCTCTCTCTTGAAGAAAGACTTGGCAAACATTCTTGCAAGCTCTCTTACACAGGGTGTCCCTTGGAGACAACATCTCTATCTCTTACACTCTGGGTCCCTTGGAGACAACATCTCTCTCTCTCTCTGCGGCTGCCTGGTAACACGTGATTCCAAGGAGTGGTAAATGTATCACGTGTCTGCATGCTTGCTACACTGTTAAGTAGTTACTTCCATTCAACCAATGTACTAGCTTGGTAACAGTATATACTAAGTTATATATATATATAATTTGAAGTTTGTATTTGCAGTATGTAAATGTAGAATGTAATATTATATTATATGTTGATTACTGTCTAGTGGTTTAACTGCTTATTTGTCTATAGCTTCTTATATCCCTCTGTCCTAATACATTTTGTAATATTGCATAAAACAAGGAGTATGAACTTTTACTTTACACTTAACTTAATAATTAATATATTTATATACCGCCAGTAAGTTAGTTCATTGGCGAAGTCAAATCTATCGATTTATATCAGTATACAATGAAATAATATTATTTATTTCACATGGCAAGGAAGAGGAAAGGGACAAACATGGGACGGGAGACACACACATACATGGGGGGGGGGGGGGGGAGCCCGCACATGGCGCCAGAACACTTAAGGCCGGCCCTAACCACTAAATTGCACCAACAGTCCTTGTGACACAACCAGCTTGCCCACGTAATACTGTTGCATTTTCTGTAGCGCCATGGATGTTACTTAGATATGGCGGTCATTCTTACAAATTAGAGCAGGGACATTTGAGTATGTGAGTGAAATTCCTTTTTATGATCACATTTTATTTTTTAAGTTACAGACAAACATTTTTTTTTTTTTAAATTGTTGGCTTCACCGTTCCTGATCTGATATGGATAGACAGCTAAGTTTCCATGTCATTTTGTGAATGATTATATTTCATGAGTTTAGCTTATTGATGAAAAGGGACATCACCAACAGTAACAGCCCTTATTTTCTTTTTAACATTAGCAACAATTTAAAGTCTGTTTAGTGACATATCAGAATTAAAAGCTACTTACCTGAGCGGGTCTGCAGTGTTCTTCAAAATGGCTGCCAAATCTTACACTATGAAGGGCAAAACAGAGGTGCATCCATCTGTCCACCCCTAAACAGGGATATCGGCATCCAATATAAATAAATCTGCACCCTCTAGATCTTGCAGGACTACATTTCCCATACTCCTCTGTCAACCTCTTAGCTGAAAGAGCATTATGGGAGATGTAGCTCATCAGCAGCTGGAGGGCTGCAGGTTGCCTAAACTGGCTTTAAATGGTTAACAGGTTTGTGAAAACACATTCATGTACCTATTATTTGTAAAGGTTGGGGGGCCAATTCAAGAACAGCCAATGTAATCCAGCAATCATTAAGGAGGTCTTAGTCTAAGCCATAGTGGTAAGGCAAAGCTTCACAAAACCTTAGGAGTCAGGCGTCTTATATTTTAATAAACTCCATGGACACGCCTACCAGCTGGGCCCGAGAAAACAAAACAGTGATGGTCTAATTATATGGGTTTGGCTCCTAAAGTCTATACAAGTGGTTAGCATCTGTAATAGATTAAAGTTTGACTGATTTGCTAGATCGAGCAGGAAACCATCTGTCATATGTTCGTATTGATATGAAACGAATCAATGTGTCTAAAACCATACATCCTACATGTTGTTTAGAGAGACAATGGTTTTCAGAGGAAGTGGTGAAAAGTATAGGTGTGTTGGTGAAATCCTTTCTTAAATGTCGGTTATGTTCTGGTCCTTGAAACACCCAACTTTAGACAACTTTAAAAACACATTGAGGATTTAATTCACAAAAATCAAAAGATTACAAAAAAGTACCCAATGACTAACAAAACGTGTTGGAATTAACAGTATGCAAGTTAATAGTAACTAAAAAATCCATTTTAGATGTGGATTTACAAACCTTTGTTTCAAAGTAACATATTGAGTGACACTACTTCAAAGGAAGTGGTTAAAAAAATTGTCAAAAAAAACCAAAAAATAAACCCCACAACCTTCAAACAAAAGATTCGGAATTAATATTTTGCCTAACTCACACCTTAAAATGTATAATTATTGTGCCCAATGGTCAGGAAAATAATTTGTGGGTACATCAGGTTTGTGATGTGAATCATTCCATCTATCCCAATATGTAAAGACCTCTCCAGTTTGACTTCAAAAAGTAAAGTAAGGTTTAAGCAGACATCTTTTTCAAACATGGCTTGACAATTTTAAGAGCCAAGGGACATTGAATGTAAACCAATCCAGCAGTAGTTTTAGGAGCTAGGACTACCTGGCGGCTGGGATTTTATGTAAAACTATATGGGAGCACCATTTTGCTGGCTCCAGATATAGCCAATTATGCAAAATACAGGCAGCAGTTTTAATTGGCCACAAATAGTTGAGCCCTGTATAAAAAAAAAAAGTAATGAACTGGCTTGTGATGGTTGACCGGTATTATCTGATGCCCATTTCATAGTCAATAGTTCATGTATTGTTCAATTCATTTCTTTAATCTTCTATGTAATTCATGTTAATACCGAGGATAATCAGTCTGTGGTGGACCTGCGATACCAGAACCTAGCCCTAAAATCATCACTGCATGTCATGAAGCCCGGGTTTGTTGGGGAGTGCACTATACATCGGACAATATTGTTATGACCGAGAGAAAGTAGGTTCCTTCTTTCAGAAGTCCTTGAGTCCCAACAGCAGAGGCTGATTGTCCTCTCGTCTGGGAGCAGGACATAGTCTTCGGTGTGGTTGAACACAGCTTGAGTTCTGTGCACCTGTCTACCGCTCAGTCCCGCGCCTGTGGAAAAGGAGATACAGTCAATAAACAAGTGGGTATAGTTAATATACTTCCACATTCTAGGCTTACTTAAGGAGACTACCAGCCTAAATATAGCTTATAATGTGAATGTAGAGAATAAAAATAAAAAATTAAAGTGCAATTTTGTCTGTGGGGGTGTCCTGTTTGTGACATCACCTTGTGGCTCGCTACATAAATTACACATTTCCCATTGAAAATTGGTCCATTTTCATATCAAGCCACAGGTGAGGTCATAGACAAATTAAAAACATATTTCTCTTAATTTATGTATATCCATGCAATTATGCGAATACACACATTTCATTCTGACCTGTCGACTCCATGGTGTTTCGCCAACACACATGAACCACGGGCCAAATGTGGCATCCGAATTGCATTTCTGACGCAGTCAGTGTCAGGAATGCAATTCTGTATGATGCTGAACTGTGCGCGATTGCGGCTTTAAATCAAAAGCAGAATCAATAGGAACTACATTTCCCATGATTCTGTGGTGGAAAAAGCCTAATTCAGCAGTCGGGTATCTTGCAAATTGCATTGCCGACACAATTGTCAATTCGGATGTTACATAATTCCCCCCTCAAAAAATAAAAAAAGGTGGTCACTTTAGGTTAATTATTGACTCAGTGTTTCGCAAGTCAATGATTAACTAAAAGTAACTTTTTTTTGGTGGGGGGGGGGACGGGGGACTTATGTAACATCTGAATTGACAATCGCAGAATCATGGTAAAAAACAGAGTAAAAAAAAAAATAGTTTAGTTGTCCTTTATGTACATTCAAGTTTAGCCCTAAAATTAATTTTACATTTTATTTTCAAAACCAGCCTTTAAAGTAAAAACTAGTGTACTAATCAATACATATTTTTCATATGCTGCATAATATATAGCAAATACCAGATGTTAAAAGGAGGAAGTATTATATACAATGAAGCCAACACATGGACAGAAATATAAATAGTGCAACTTTAATATAACTGGGTAGAAGAAGTGAGACTTGTGATTAGTTTATACACAAGATTTAGGATTCAATACATAAAACCTTGGCAGCACCTTGATAAAACACAATTTCAAACCGTACACCACAAATCCTTAGATATAAAATTAAATCTTTAATGCACAAATCTTAATGCAGATATAAAATTTATATATATATATATATATATATATATATATATATATATATACACACACATATATATAAATATTACACATTCATATACACACACACACAGTCTTTCAGATATGTATAGTGGTATACATTAATGAGGAGACAGAATAAAAACAAACAAACCTGTCAGAGCTATATGTATCTAGATCTACTTGAGAAAGGCTATAAAAGAGCCAACACATTTACATACATCTGGAAGGCTCTACCTATATACACAGCGGATTGCCATGTCGAAAACCCCCCCATCATTGGTGGCATCCAAAAGGGAGCATGGATACCTGCTTATCGCACAGCAGCACCCTCACAGTTGTTGGATGCAGAGTTATGATTAAGCATCCAATTCTGGTGCAAAACAAGTTTTTTTTTTCCATCCTGCACGATATTCAATTGATGGTGCTATTTGGACAATACAACCATGAAAGAAATTTCTTATTTTTGCGTGTATTATAGGTCATCGTTTTTCTCCTGCAGTGGCCTTTCTTCATATGCTGCATTACTATGATCTACTCTACAGTTATTCCTATATAGTCAACATATAATATTGGAGTCTAGTTTTTGTCGGGAACAGATGGGATGTCAAAATATCATTGTCTTTATCTTTTTCATCTCCGAAACATTGTCTCTGACTCGTACTTAACCGTGCTGGATGGGTTTTGTATGTGTAACTGGGGAACATTATGGGGCTTGTATGAGTGCAGGGCCTATTGGCAGGTTTGTGCACTAAAAAAAACAAATCTGTGCAGTTACTCACTAATGGATTTCAGATTTAAAATTTGAGCATTGTCAGGTTAAATTTGAAATAATTTGTTGCCTCTCCTCGAATGAATAAAACTTAGCACTCTTCATATGCTGCAGTCTGCAGGACAAGAATGGCACCGGCAAGCAGTCTGCAGGACAAGAATGGCACCGGCAAGCAGTCTGCAGCACAAGAATGGCACCGGCAAGCAGTCTGCAGCACAAGAATGGCACCGGCAAGCAGTCTGCAGCACAAGAATGGCACCGGCAAGCCGTTAGGATCCTGAAGCTTTTTTTGTGACGCTCAAATAAATTATCACTAATATCTAGAGCGTCCACAGATATACTAGCAAAGTTTCTATTTGGGGGGCAAGGATCAGAAAGGCAAGCAGTTTGGAGGTAAAGGGGCAATGGCAAGCGGTTTCTGGTCACTGAATTTTTTTGGTGGCAAGATGGCACATGTAGGCTGCTTTGAGGCATGGGGAAGCCGTTTGGGGGGAAAGCTGGCACCTGTGGTTAGTGAAGGTGTAGGACACTGGTGGTGACATGTTGCATGGTGAAGTTAGGCCCCTGTATGTAAGTCTGTGTGTATGCAAGCATACGTGTGTGATTGTGTGCATGTGTATGTCTAACCGAGTGTGCAGTGGGGGAGGGGGGATTGGCGTTAAAGAGGGCAGAATTTTAATCTTAGATCCCAGCTTGACATCATCATTGAAGGCTTTTGGCTGACTGGACACCAAGGGAACTGCAGTTCACACATTAACTAAAGTTCTCATGATGTCGCACAAGCAAAAGGCTTGCATAACGCTGGCTGAGCATCATTAGGAATGATCATCCACAGCAGTCTTACTTTCCACTGTGTGCAAATATGGGTGTGTGCTTGGGAATGTGGTGGCCGTGCAAAAGTGGGTAGGTGCTAGGGAACGTGGTGGCCGTGCAAACGTGGGTAGGTGCTGGGGAACGTGGTGGCCGTGCAAACGTGGGTAGGTGCTGGGGAACGTGGTGGCCGTGCAAACGTGGGTAGGTGCTGGGGAACGTGGTGGCCGTGCAAACGTGGGTAGGTGCTGGGGAACGTGGTGGCCGTGCAAACGTGGGTAGGTGCTGGGGAACGTGGTGGCCGTGCATACATGGGTAGGTGTTGGGGAATGTCGTGGAATGCAGGTGTAAGTTCTGGGTGTGCAATGTTGGTGATGGGACATTTCCTGGGTATGCAAGGTGGTGCTGTGGCAAGGGATGCTCGTATAATAGCAAAGGAGAAATGGAGTGGGGGAAGTGGGATCCCAGACCATTTGGTCTGTAAGAGGCCCCACAATTTTTGATGGTGGCTCGGGGTAAATAAATGAAGTAACTTTACCAACTGTAAAGGAATTAAAAAATGTATGAAAATAAATCAAAATTTATTTTTTTAAACTTCTGTTATGCTTTACATCAGGGGTCACCAACATGGTCGCCCCCAAGGACCACATGAGTCGCCCGCAGGCAGGGTCGATCCTGGGCGGGTGCACGGCGCCCAGGAGGAGAGGCGCTGCAGTCAGAGAGCGCGACAGGAGCGGAGCTTTCACCGGTCGCGCTGTGCTTCCTGTGACAAAATAAATGTGTGTAAGTGTGTGTCAATATATGGAAGTGTATGTCAGTGTGTACACTACAGGGTGTGTGTCAATGTGTGTGTTACTGTCTGTGCAAGTGTGTGTACATGAGTGTCTGTAAGTGTATCCTGTGTCTTAAGTGTGTAAAGGTGGCTGTGTGTGTATTTATGTGTTTGTGTAAGGGTGGCTGTGTGTGTATTTATGTGTTTGTGTAAGGGTGGCTGTGTGTGTATTTGTGTGTGTGTGTGAGTGTGACAGTGTGTATAAGGGTGGCTGTCTGACAGTGTGTGTGTAAAGGTGGCTGTGTGTGTGACTGTGCATAAGGGTGTCTGTAAATGTATGTGTGTGTGTGTGTGTGTGTGTGACTGTGTACTTGTGTGACTGTGTGACATCATGGGAACGGTAGTAAAAACTCATTCTGCTAGCCAGCAAAAAGTCTCCCACGTTGCATTTTTCCTATGAAATGTAGTGATGTAAGTGATCATCTAAAAATGTAACAAATTACTGAGATTAAAGTGCTGAATAGTGATAGGTTTCCCTCCTTATTGTCATTGTTGCTAATTATTGTGAGAAATCATTTACGTGATTAGTGTCTTCACATAGATGAGTATTATTAATAATGTATACCTAAAGGCAAACTGAGCAAATTTGTTATTTCAGAAGAGCGTATCAAACTGGTAGCCATTCGTATGACTCAGTACCCATAGCTCTCAGTTTCAAAAAGGTTGATGACCCCTGCTTTACATCAACATTTTTATAAAATGCAGTAATTTCCATGGAGATTACTTCAGAATTCCCATTTAGCCATATTATCCTTTAGAGGCAGCATATAAATAAATGGTGTGATTTCTATGTATAAACACGATTCCTTTACACATACATTTGCTCCTGAGTCTGTAAGTTTTATACATCTGGGAAAAGGGGAAAAATTGAAATACGATTTCTAACACAATCAAGTGATCTTCAAATAATAGCGAACGGATTCACCGGTGCTTTTGCTGGTGGTAATACGATTTTATATATGCAGACACCAATTTTCTTGAAATGACACTGCTACGGACACATAAACCGTACGTAACCCCCTCTATTTTGTGTTTAACTTGCACATTGCTCAGGAAACACCGTCCATTTAAGCATCAGGAGTCCTATCGCTGCAGCTTGCAGGTCTATCTGGCAGCCACACTTTGTGAGAGGTCTCTGGGCTCACGAGCCAAAGAATGGAAAGAATTCACATCAAAGGTCAGCATTTAACGTATTAAAACCTCCATTTTTCCACTGACTTAATCTACAAGGTTTGTTCTATAATGCAAACTCCTCACATCATAAAAAAAAGAAAACGACATAAAAATTCTCCACAAGAGTAAACATTTTAACCCCTTCGTGACGCATGGTTCTTGTGTCACAAACGACGCAAGCACCAAAACGTCACTTTTTGTTCCTGGCTACTGATCACAAGGTGAACGGTAGCCAGGAACACTATGGAAGAGACCCAATCAGGGTCTTAATAGACCCTGTGGGTCCCTGCCAAAAAAATCACAGAGGCGTGCCTGAACCCGGAAGTTCGGGCACAGCACGATTAGGTAAAACGTACATTGCGCTCGCTTTGAGCATTGGCTACATTTTCCCTATCAGACTGAGGCCACTCAAAGTGGCCTCATCTGACAGGAGCTGTTTAACTCTCCTAACGCCAGGAAGGGGTTAACAGCAGGTTAAATTTGTGTTTAGTGCCAAACAGACCAATTTAGGAGCCAGCATAATTGTTTTGAGGAGCTAGTGAAATGGTACTTCCATTGATTTCTATGTAAAGCAAACACTCACATAAGTTAGGAGCCAGGAATAGACATTTTAGTAGTCATAGCACTTGGAATTTGTCAAGCTCTCGGTGTTTAATAGTATTCATATTTGGTGTAGGCAGTGGGATCATTCACTGAGCCCTAAACACAATGTCGATTTGCAATATACGAACAGGTTAAACATTGTGATTTAGTCCTGATTTTTTCCACCAGGTGGCACCTGAGCCTCAGTCTATAACAGGGGTGTCCAAGTTTATTCTGCAAAGGGCCACTTCGCTAGAAATGTATGCGTGCGTGGGCCGCATTCATTTTTCATTCATTCATTCAGAGAATAATATATATAATTATATACATGTGTGTGTATGTAAATATATATATATTTACATACACACACATGTATATAATTATATATATTATTCTCTGAATGAATGAAAAATGAATGCGGCCCACGCACGCATACATTTCTAGCGAAGTGGCCCTTTGCAGAATAAACTTGGACACCCCTGTTATAGACTGAGGCTCAGGTATATATATATTAGAAGAAAGGAGTTCCCCATAAGGGGATAGCCGGCTCCACCCGCAGGAGTGTGGGTGTAATTCCTGTGTCAGGTGGTGCTCTGAATATGCTGTGAACTCAGCAGGTAAAGTAGCAGGATAAAGAGGTTGATTCGAGCACTCACCAGTTTTAGACAAAAGGAACATCCATGAAATGATGGTAGAAAAAAAATTTTTTTGTGTGATTTATTCAGTACAAATGCAGGAAAACATGGAGACGTAGGACATGGAAAGGCAGACAGGTCGCCTTACGCGTTTCGTGCCTGAATGGCACTTAATCATAGGCCTATGATTAAGTGCCATTCAGGCACGAAACGCGTAAGGCGACCTGTCTGCCTTTCCATGTCCTACGTCTCCATGTTTTCCTGCATTTGTACTGAATAAATCACAAAAAAAAAATGTTTCTACCATCATTTCATGGATGTTCCTTTTGTCTAAAACTGGTGAGTGCTCGAATCAACCTCTTTATCCTGCTATATATATATATTACACTAATGTGTAGTGGTCACATTAACTACAAACACACACATGCATACTCAGTCACACTTACCCCCCCCCTTCCCACACACACAGTCACAATTACCCCACACACACACACACACACACATACACATTTATACACACATACTCACATACATACACTTACCCCACACACTAATACACATACATACATACACTTAACCCACACACACACATTGATACACACACTCACAAACATACATACACTTACCCCCCCTCACATACATACACTTACCCCACTCACACACACACACACACACACACACACACACACTTACACCCCACACACACACACATACACTTACCCCACACAATAATACACATTTATACACACTCACATACATACACTTAACCCACACACAAACATACATACATACATACATACACTTACCCCACACACTAATACACATTTATACACACACACACACACACACTCACATACATACAGTTAACCCACACACACACATACATACATACACTTACCCCACACACTAATACACATTTATACACACACACACTCACATACATACAGTTAACCCACACACACATTGATACACACACTCACATACATACATACACTTACCCCACACACTAATACACATTTATACACACACACACACACTCACATACATAGAGTGAACCCACACACACACACACATTGATACACACACTTACCCCACACACTAATACACATTTATACACACACACACACACACACACGCGCAAACATACAGTTAACCCACACACACATTAATACACACACTCGCATACATACATACACTTACCCCACACACATTAATACACACACTCGCATACATACATACACTTACCCCACACACTAATACACATTTATACACACACACTCACATACATACATACATACACTTAACCCACACACACATTGATACACACACTCACATACACTTACCCCACACATGTGGCTGTGGACTCCCGGTGCGCTTCTTCCCTCCCTCTGACCCTTGTGCATGACCTCATGTGCAGGGTAGAGGAGGGGATTTGTGCACTGCACACCGCACGGGAAGCTGTATCGCGGAACAAAGTTCCCTACACAGAGCGTGTAGGGAACTTCGTTCCCCGACACAGCTTCTCTTGTGGTGTGCAGTTCGAGGTGCGGCTACCGGAGCAGAGCTCAGGCGGGCCGCACCTCGATGCCCGGCGGGCCGCATTTGGCCCGCGGGCCGCACGTTGGACGCCTCTGGTCTATAAGAATACTAAAGAGTCGTATCTAATGTGGGAAGGGGGATATGTTATGAAAATATAAAAAAAATATGTATGTATGTTTGTATGATCTCTACATGTAATAAAAAGGAACAATGTTTTTTTTAAATAGATTTATTTATTTAGGTAACTTGCATGTCAAAGAATTAGTGCCTTAATTTAAACATTTTTATCAAGAAATAAAGAGGGCTAGGAAAACCTAACATAAATCTATAGCGCCCTGTTATTTATAAACTCCCTTACAAAAGTCCCTTTGGTACTCATTTGTTGGCCTCTAAAATGTTTTACATGCTACAATTATGCCCCCTTCTGACCTGAAGAGGCAGTAAGATTACTTTACATAAATGTACTAGTTATGCCATTCTTCAGCTGATGAGAATAGTATGCATATTTGTCCACACATTATAATATAATATAATATTATATATATATATATATATATATATATATATATAATATTATATATATATATATATATATATATATATATATAATATTATATATATATATATATATATATATATATATATATATATATATATATATATATATATATATATATATATATATATATATATATATATATATATATATATATATATATATATATATATATATATACACATATATATATATATATATATATACACACACACATACACATACATCCAAGACTGAAAAAATACGCATGCAGGGGGCTTGATAAAGCAAATTTCTCAGTCGAACGTTTATATATAAGTAACAAAATTCTTACATACTGTCATATATATGTGTAAATAAACACTACAAGTGTGCTTCTGTTGTACATTTATCTAAAAGTGCAGGTACAAAGTGGTGCTTAGCATTTGACATAACATAACTGGAACGCAATGGGACTGTGTGGTCATCACCAGATCAGTGACAGGTTTGCTTGCTCTATATGCATTAAGGCTGCTAGGGAGTACATATGCTATATATTTGTTTTGTATATTAATAAAAAATAAAATAAAAAAAGAGAAAACAAAAACTGATAACATTTATAATGGTTATGAAAGCCGTCCTTTAAACATAATGAGAGCACTTTACCTGTGTACTTGACAAGCATCCTTCCAGTTGAGATCTCCCAAAGCTTAGCCACAGAATCCTTGCCGCTGGACAGGATGTACTTGGAATTCTTGGAGAAGATGGCAGAACACACTTCTGCCCCATCGTGAGCCTTCTCATAGGTGGTGATACAGCGATTGGAGACGCCATCCCACAGCTTTATGCTTCCATCCTTGCTGCAGGTGACGTATGTGTTTGCACTGGGATTGTAATTGACAGAGCAAATGGCATCCGTGTGCTGGTCTTGTGGATTGCAGGACACAAAGCACTGGAAGGTATTTACGTCATAAAGTCGCAGTGTCGGATGCTGGGTACCAACTATGATGAAATCTCCGGAAGGGTGGAATGAAATAGAGCGCAGCATTTCTGCTTCCTGCACAATTTAAAAAGGGACACATGATTAGCAACTTATTTGATGCAACGTATATTTTAGGTTTTAAAACTACAAAGCACCTTCAAGGAATTCACGGCCAAATTTTTTTGTAACGGTCAATGGATAAGTGTCCACATTTTAGAAGACAGTGGGATCTAGTCACTAAAAAGTGAATGTGGTGAACGGACATGTGAAAAAAAATAAAAGGAGGCTTTCTTTTGATACTTTTATTTTCATCATATGATATAATTTACTATTAAAATAAATATAAAATATGATGAAAATATGCCAAACCCCCCCCCCACCACTTTTTCTAACTTTGACCTGATTTTTTTTAAAACAATTACAAAACAGTAAGAAAGACACCGTCTATATAGTTTCTAATATTTGTCCTGAGTTTAGAAATACCAATGTTTCCATGTTTTCCTGTGTTTTATTTCAATAGGGCAATAACCAATAGTAGTGTTTTTTTTGTTTCCTAACCATTTTCTTCTACAGTGACATTTTGACCCCAACCTTAACTCTACCCCCTGTACTAACCCTAACCCTAGATCTAGGGTTAGCTTTTTCTTTTATTTCTTCTAACTGTAATCTGTAAACTCTCTGCTGGGCACGCCATATTGGAGGAGCATGCTCCTCTTCAATACGTCACCCGCGATCTCTGTGCCCTGGGGTGCAGAGACGGGTGTTGCATGATGCAACATCTTTAACACATAGGCAGTCAAAGCTGATCACTGCCTATGCGAGTTTGAATGATCACATTCGCGGTGACCGTATGAGCGGAGGCTGCTTCGGATAGCTGCCAGCACGTATATATACACACATGTCCTCATGGACCATGCTTTGCAAGACATATATATATGTCCAGGTAAATTAAGGGTCAAAAGAGAAAGCCATCTAAATATGAAAAAATATGAATCTTGATGTATACATTGGAAGCAAACCGGGAGGCACCACACACACACATTAAAAACACATTTTTCTCTAAATGCATGCATTTAGTTGCAACTCTGCTAACTCAATGTATGTATAATTTTGTACGTGACAATCATAGTATAAACAATGTTTAGGTCTCTTGAATACATGATTTTTGCAGTTCACAGTTAGTGGATAGCCCCCTGCGCCTTCAAACACATTACTGCCAACCAAATCTTTGCATTGGTAACTTATATACAACACATTAACAGGTACTGCAGGTACCTTATGATATTTGATGCAGTAAGGCAGAAATTCACAAGCCTTTTAAAATTAATTGAGGAGATTAGTTTGTGGAATTCTGTATGAGAAGATATCGCTAGCCACTTTGCATATCTTGGGTTATAGGAGGGGTGGGGAGCCAGCATGAGCATACTGCTCTGGTAGTGCAGGAGCTTTCTACAGACCTGGTACTGAACTAGTTCAAGTGAAGAGTGCACACCTGCAGTCAAGCATCACTCAGTTTAGCTGTAAACATTCAACAGTGATGCATATGACCAATCAATAGCATGAAACATGTATGGTGTGTGATATGTGTTTCTGGTCAATGCATGCCCTATGCCTTTATTATTTACTTATTTATTGTTTGTGCCTATTATAGACGGTTTAAGTTTCTTTTCATGCTGGGTAATAAGCCCACCGGGAAGACCTATAGTGGAAGGGACAGAATCAGTGTTCCAACCCCTAGCCACATTTATAGGCTCAATTCTACAACCATTTGTGGTTCAGATTCCCTCGTACCTTAGGGACACTAAGGATTTTCTGAACAAGATACAAAATGTGGAAATTGACGAAGATACCTTATTGGCCACCCTGGACATTGCAAGTCTGTATACGTCAATCCCTCATAGGGAAGGGTTGGGGGGTAGTTAAAAGAGGTCCTTTGGGAGAATTCCAGTAAGAATTTAGAAAAACTTTCTGGTTACTCTCCTGGAGATTGTTCTTACAAAAAACCAATTCAGATATGAAAAAATATTTTGAACAGGGTACGGCCATGGGGCGAATATGGCACCTGCCTATGCCAATCTTTTTATGAGCGCTTATGAAAACAAATTTATTTACAATCACAACCTGCATGTAAGACAAAGTAAAAGATGGTATCGCTACACCAGGGCTTGACAAATTTAATGTGATTTTAGGAGCCAGCAAAAAATATATAGGAGCCAGATAATCACGCAAACATACACGCAATTCATAAACACACACGCCTACTTCACATATATACACACACGCACCTACTATACATATACACATACATACACACCTACTTTACATATGCACAAATATACAAACACCTCACACACACACACACACACCTACTTTACATATACACATATATACAAACACCTCACAAACACACCCAATTAACATATACACATATATACAAACCCCTCACACACACCTACTTTACATATACACATATATACAAACACCCACCCACCTCACACAGTCTTTTCTTGGTTTCTTCTTAACGCTGCAGCATGTCTTCATTGATCGGCCTGCTGAGTGCCAGGATGTCACGTGACGACACCCGGCACTCAGACACGCGTTGCGTGAGGGGGCGGAGCTTGCAGTCTGTGCCATCCGCACAGACTTAACCCCTCGCGCGCCGAAAAAAAACGTATGGCAGCGGCAATGGGACCATGAGGCTGACTGCACCCAGGTCCACTTTCCTGGTCGCCATGGCGACCTGAGGTCTGTCGAGCCCTGCGCCACACAGATCACTGCTTTGTCGTGTGGCAGGGGACCATGGCGGTATTTGAAATATTTGTGGTGGATTTAAACACCTGTCATGATAATATAAAATTTACATCCGTTTGTGATGAGAATAATGTCAGCTTTGTAGATGTCACGGTCTTTAAAGTTAGGAATGAACTTGGGACTGACCTCTATAGCAAACCAATGGATGCTAATAGCTTACTTCATGCACATAGTTTTCATCCACCAAAACAAGAAAAAACCCATACCACACAGTCAGATGCTACGGGTAAAACAAATTGTCAGTGACATTGTACTGGTCCCAGAGAGGCTAGAACATGTTTGCAATAAATTCAGGGAGAAAAAAATTCAGCAAAGCTGTATTAACGGAGGCTAAGTGTAAGGCCCTGACAGTTAGAAGGGCTGACTTGCTGAATCATAAATTGCCCACTAAAAAACAGAGCATACCCTTTGTCCGCACCTTCTCAGTGATGTCAAACAAGATTCAAAGTATTGTCCGAAGACATTGGGACATTTTGAAATGTGATATAGAAATAGGTCATCTATTCAAAAAAAAGACAATAGTTGCTTATAGAAGACCATCTAATTTAAGGAATTCCCTGGTAAGGGCACGAAAGAAACCACCGAACTTCCAGAGATTTTTATCTAAATCAGTGGTTGGTGGTACCCGTGTCTATCATGCAACCACTGCAATGGCATAATCAGGGGTGAATTCTGTGTACACCCACGTAGGGGCAAGTAGATTAAACTAAGAAGCTTCTTTACCTGTCAGACAGAATTTGTAATTTATCTACTTAAATGGCCTTGCGGCTTTGGCTACATAGGCAAAACAATTGAGGCACTTAACAACAGAATATCTCAACACAAAACAGCTCAGACACCCCTGTTGCCAAACATTTCCTGCGGACATGGTCATAATGCATCGCAGTTACGATATCAGGTCTTAGACCATATTCCCCCTCTGGCTAGAGGGGGTAAAAGCTAAATAGTACAAAATTAGTCTAGAAAATACATGTGGGGCCAACTGACAGTCAGAAGGGATTCACTACTCACCTGCTAGTGAGGACCCTCATAGAATAAATTGCAATATTAGAAAGAAACCTCTTATAAAAATCAATGCCATTCAATTTTTTCATTAAGACCGTACGGGTCGATAAACATAAGAGAATGGAGACGGGAATCACAAATTCTGCAATGCAGCTGAATGGGAGAATTTTTCTAACTCAGCTCCATAAATTTGAAATTCCCATCTCAGTTACCTGCAATTCTCTGAGTATACGCTATAGTTTTGTCTTATTAAAATGAGTGTCACGTCAGGGAATTTCAGATTTTTTACGTTTTAGTGGAACTGAAAAATATCCCTGGTTATGCAGCAGAAAATAACAAAACAAAACAACAACAAAAAAAACCTAACTAAAAGGGGAAACAAGCAAAGTGAGAAAAGACTGGTCTGATATTACAAGCTGTATATATAGTGGAGTATTCCACCCCTCCTACCCTTGCAGACTAATTGAATACTCAAGATGTCAATATGAAGAGAACACGTGATGGATTAAAATGTGGGAAATGGCTCCTCAAGTCGGATCAAGATGAAATTAGCCACTAGAAATCAATAATCAGTGTGAGGTGAGTAAGACCAAGTGCTGATAAGTCAGTCTTCAAGAGACTGAACAAACCCTTTAGTTTCACAAGTGTCTCTTATGCTGCAAGACAGACTCATTCTGACATCCTGTTACGGTCTTTGTACAGCGAGAAGAGGGGTAAATCACAGGATGTGTTGTGTGGGCAGGCTGGGCTCCTGTAAAGCTGTCAACAAACATTTTCTTTGCACCATGCTATAAAATATTAAAAACGGCTTTACCTTGTACATATCAATCTTTAATCTGTTCAACAGTGTTTATTTTGTTTTTTTAAATTAATGATTTAAGGATAGACTGACTCATAAGTGATGCAATTATGGAGTCTTCTCAGTAAAAGCTGGGAGATAAATATTTAATCTCATCAACTTAATTATACATTGTGCAGGGGCAAACCTGGTTAGTTTTCCCTGACAGAAGACCTCCAACAGCAATGATCGATGCAGTTACACCCTTAGAACCTTTTTGTAACTCATTAGGAACTCACAAG
Organism: Pelodytes ibericus; assembly: GCA_036172795.1. Classification (NCBI taxonomy): domain Eukaryota; kingdom Metazoa; phylum Chordata; class Amphibia; order Anura; family Pelodytidae; genus Pelodytes; species Pelodytes ibericus. The sequence goes on from CM069862.1 coordinate 137,028,662, forward strand.
GTTTATCCCTGTACATTCAGAATCAATACATTAGGAAGTCTCAGAGACTTCCAGATTGCCATGGTGCAGCACTGGTTCTCATTGATTTTTCAGTGCGGATTGGTGTGTGGTGCCTGTCATGCTGAACATACCTCCTGCAGGGGAGGGAATGCTAATCTCCTTCTCCCGCCGTTGGCCCTGTGCTGCTGAATGCATTACAAAATACTTAAAGCACAAGATGAATAGATGATAAAGCTTCCAACCTTGACTCCAAGTACATTTTGTTTGCAGCAGGATATTTTATATTAGAAACTCAATTAAAGCTAAATTTTGAAACTTTAAATCAGGTTCCCCTGCCCTTCTCTTGTTAAATCTGTTAACTAGGCCTTAGCGCCCTCTATAGGGGTTTTTTGATCAATACACACAAGTTTGGATATAGTCTTTTAACCCCTTGGCGACACAGGACGGACTAGGTCCGTCCTGTGTGCCGAGGCGTTCGTGACACAGGACGGACCTAGTCCGTCCTGTGTCAAAACGAGCACTGAAAGCGGAGTTTTTCCGCTTTCAGTGCTCAAGCGGTATTGTAACGATGCTTCCGTATGGAAGCATCGTACAATACTAAAAAAAATGCCCGTCGGCATTTCGATCGCTCCTGAGAGCGATCGAAATGCCGGTTTTAAAGGCACAGAGCCTTTAAAACACGTGCATTAAAAAAATGAGCATAGGAAGCAAATTTTTCGCTTCCTATGCTCAGAAAGTGTTTCTGATTGCCTCGCAAGTCGAGGCAATCAGAAACACAAAAAAAAAAATGCACGATCTTGGTCACTGGGTGACCAAGATGGCGCTGCCCTTCTAAGGGCAAGAGCACAGGAGGCAGGAAGTACCTGCTTCCTGTGCTCTCTGGCTGTCACACGATTGCCTCTTCACAGAGGCAATCAGTGACTGCCAGGCACACTGACAGGCAGTGGGGATGCTCTGCTGAACATCCCCACTGACTGGTCAGATCAATATTAACCCTATATTGATCTGACCAGTTATGATCTGCCTCCCTCTCCTCACATTTTTTTTTTAGTGAGGGAGAGAGACAGATCAAAGTAAGAAAAGTAAGTAAAAGTACAAAAAACAATAAACACACAACACACGAATAATAAAACAATTTAAAAAAATTTATTAAAGCAATTCCCTGCGTTTAACCCCTTCCCTGCCACTGATCTTGCGTAAGCAGCGATCGTGCACATCAGCGCATTTATTTTTGCTGTTTGTGCATTTTTTAGGGGTTAATTTTTTTTGTACTGTGATTTATTATAGTACTACAAAGGCTCTTCTAAGAGTTATTAACCCCTTCTTTGCCGTCGATCACTGCTTACGCAATGATATTGACGCCAAAGCAATTTTTATCTGTCTGCATATTTTTTTTACACATACCCGCTAGCGGATTACATGTAAAGTAAAAGTATTTGAAAAAATTTTTTTTAAGCTGTCTGAGCGCATAGCGATCAGTAACAGCGAATTAGTGGCAAAGGCGGTTTGGTGATTTCTAAATTAAGTTCACCATTCGCCCTGGTCAGATCAAAATTGGTCGGATCAATATTCACAAATATTGATTTGCCTCCCTCTCCTCACTTACATTTTTGTGACGGAAAGAGACAGATCAGTATTAGTGATATAAAATTGTCAGGTTTTATGAAAGTCTTTCACTGTGTATTAACCCCTTCCCTGCCATTCATCACTGTATAAGCAGTAATCTTGCACAGCAACAGTATGTTTTGCTGTCTGCACTGTTTTATGGATTAATTACTTTGTGCTGTAATGTATTACAGTACTAGATAGGCTCTTCTAAGAGCTATTAACCCCTTCTTTGCTCGAGATCACTGCTTACGCACTGATTCTGAGGCCGCGGACTCAGGGTTCGATTTTGACCCTGGTCAGCTTTCTGATACATCATCTAGTAATGTATCGGTGGCTGCTGAGCCCTTGCAACAAGGAGTGATGGGTGTCTACCGTTAAAAATGATATGGTTTGGTGGGGGTAAATTACATTGGCTGGCTTCAAAGATATATCCCATATAGGACACGGACGCAGGTTGACTACATGTCAAAATTCCAAGTTGGAATTTTGAGATGCGCATCTCACAAATGTTGCCTTCTAGCCAAAAAACAAACCAACAAACCTATGCATGGGTGCTATCCCTGTACTCGGGAGATGTTGCTGAACACATATTGGGTTGTTGTTTGGCAGTGGCAAATACCAGAATCTGAAAATTCCTGCCTGAACTACAATGTGTGTGGGTAAAAAATGACATCCCAACCCTTTGACATAGGTTGGTGGTAGAATTAGCACTTGGAAAGTGTTAAAATACCACAGTTTTAAATACCCTAGGATGTCTAGTTTTCCAGAATATATGGTTTGATGGGGTAAAATACTTTGATAGGCTTCAAAAGTGTCCCAAATGGAACATGGGCGCAGGCTGACTACATGTCAAAATTCCAAGTTGGAAATGCACCCCCCCCTAAACGTGGCATTTTAGCCCCCAAACAACCCAACAAACCAATGCATGGGTGGTATCCCTGTACTCAGGAGATGTTGCTGAACACATATTGGGGTGTTATTTTGCACTGACACATAACAGGATCTGTGAATTCATGCTCGAAGTACAATGTATGTGGAAACAAAACATTAAAAAATTACTAACCTAAAATTTGACAAAGGCTGGTGGTAGAATTAGTACATATACAGTATTAAAATACCACCATTTGAAATAGCTTAGGATGTCTTTTAAAAAAAAATATAATATCCAAAAATATATGTTATGATGGGGTACAATTCATTGGACAGCTTCAAAAATGTTCCAAATGGAACATGGGGGCAGGCTGACTACATGTCAAAATTCCAGGTTGGAATTGCGCACCCCCTAAATGTGGCCTTTTAGCCCCAAAACAAACCAACAAACCTATGCATGGGGGGTGTCCCTGTACTCAGGAGATGTTGCTGAACACATATTGAGGTGTTGGTTGGCAGTGGCAAATACCAGAATCTGAAAATTCCTGCCTGAACTACAATGTGTGTGGGTAAAAAATGACATCCCAACCCTTTGACATAGGTTGGTGGTAGAATTAGCACTTGGAAAGTGTTAAAATACCACAGTTTTAAATACCCTAGGATGTCTAGTTTTCCAGAATATATGGTTTGATGGGGTAAAATACTTTGATAGGCTTCAAAAGTGTCCCAAATGGAACATGGGCGCAGGCTGACTACATGTCAAAATTCCAAGTTGGAAATGCACCCCCCCCTAAACGTGGCATTTTAGCCCCCAAACAACCCAACAAACCAATGCATGGGTGGTATCCCTGTACTCAGGAGATGTTGCTGAACACATATTGGGGTGTTATTTTGCACTGACACATAACAGGATCTGTGAATTCATGCTCGAAGTACAATGTATGTGGAAACAAAACATTAAAAAATTACTAACCTAAAATTTGACAAAGGCTGGTGGTAGAATTAGTGCATGGAAAGTGTTAAAATACTATCATTTGAAATACCCTAGGGTGTCTAGTTTGCTAAAATGTATGGTTTTGTGGGGTAAAACACACATTCTGGCTTCACAAATGTCCCAAATGGAACATGGGCGCAGGTTTTCTGTATGTCAGAATTCCAAGTTGAAAAACCAAAAAGCGCACCTCTCAAATGTGGCCTTTTAACCCCCAAATAACCTAACCAACCTATACATGGGTGGTATCCCTGTACTCAGGAGATGTTGCTGAACACATATTGAGGTGTTGTTTGGCACTGACCTATAACAGGATCTGTGAATTCATGCCCAAAGTACAATGTATGTGAAAAAAAAATGACTACCCAAAACATTGACATAGGCTGGTAGTATAATTAGTGCATGGAAAGTGTTAAAATACTACCATTTGAAATACCCTAGGGTGTCTAGTTTTCAAAAATATATGGCTTTGTGGGGTAGAATACACTTTCTGGCTTCAAAAATGTCCCAAATGGGACATGGGCGCAAGTTTTCTGCATGTCAGAATTCCAAGTTGGAAAACCAAAATGCGCACCCCCTAAATGTGGCCTTTTAGCCCCAAAAACAAACCAACAAACCTATGCATGGGTGGTATGCCTGTACTCAGGAGATGTTGCTGAACACATATTGAGGTGTTATTTGGAAATACCCCTTCACATTTTAAGGTAATGTTTACCTTAATTGCAATCTATGTGAAAAATTAAAAAAAAAGTTTTTTTGCTGCAAACTTTGGCAAATATTGGTGGTAAAATGGCTACATGAAATGTGTCAAAATATCCCAAGTTAAATGCCCTGAGTGGTCAAGTTTTCAAAAATATATACATGTTGGGGGTCATTCATGGATTTAGTACAGAAATCAGTGTTACAATGTCACTATCGCTAATTTTGAAAAAAAGGATTTTAAAATAGCGTTGCACTACTTATAGTTCTGGCCCTGTAACATGAATAAAAAAGCACAAAAACATAAAACATGGGCTATTTCTGAACTCAGGACATATATTAGAAACTATTTAGCAGTGTTTTTTTGTTGTCTCTTGTATATGAGTATACGATTTTTCAAATAAAAGTCATAAAAAAAATATTTTTTTGCCATATTTTATTATTTTTTTTACATCAAATGATATGCTATTATCAAAATAATGGTATCAAAAGAAAGCCCTTCTTATAACGATAAAAACGATATATAGTTTGTGCGGGTACACTAAATGAGACAGAAATAAATTACAGCAAAACACAAACACCTCAGAAATGTTAAAACAGCCCATGTCACCAAGCGTCGGACAAGCCAAAAAAGTCATGTCACTAAGGGGTTAAAAAGGTAAGCATCCTTGGCACAGATAATCCTTGGATACGAGATATGTGCATATTACACAAGGGTTTGTGAATGTTAACAGAACAATGCTTCTAACCTGAATGTATTTGAAGGCTCTTTTAGCTGAAGGCTTGGAGTAGTCAAACAGCTTCATGGTGTAGTCTTTGGAGCCTGATGCCAGTATCTGTTCAGTTGGATGGAAAGCCAGGCAGGTGACTTCATCAACATGATCATACAGGGTGCGAATGACTGGATGGTTCTCCATGTTCTGCTGAGCAGTCTCATTCATCATGACCTAACGACAGGGAGATAACAGTCCGACAATAACAGACACAAGCTTGTAAGGAGACACCAAAAGGTAACATTCAAGCTGCAGTACTCAGCATTAGCATGACACCCACAAACATGCAGAGGATTTACATGGGACTCCCTACTTTATAAATCAAGTAAAACTGACTTATCCAATTAAAAAAAAAAACTGATCAAATTGATAAAAATGAATCAATAAACAGCACTCCACGATACGACTACCATGTAGTAGGAAAAATTAAGAGCATTTGCAGCAAGACTATATTTTAAAAAATAAAATCAGAGCCTTGCCTGGATCAAAATAAATGGTAATCACTTTTGAATGCTGCTCCTTACAAGCATTGTTTAAATCAGACTGAAGTGAGCTACGTTCCAACACTAAAATTTGCTACGGGTTTACTCCTTCTTCCACCATACCTGGTGGCTAGTGTGGGCAGCCAGGGCAGACATCCTCTGATGCTACCCGACATTTCTGTCTTCTATGACAGACTGGCGGAAGGTCACGTGATCTCCTGGCTTCCGTCATAGACATCCAGAAGGAAGTGCCGCGTATTGTGCAGACATCTACCAGCTGCATGTGAGCAGGATCCAGGTCCCCTGCAGCTCTGCCGCGGACCTGGAACCCAGTCTTATAGTCAGACCTCTATTTGACAGAGCTTGAGAGTAAGATGAAGGGCATTTTGTAAAAAAAAACAAAAAAAAAACCTGGTCTTATATTCGAGCAAATACGGTATATAGGCAGGGTCTTTTTTACTATTTGTAATTGTGTGAACAAATTACACACCAAAGTTAGAAAAAGTGTTTCAAGACGCGCAAAACTCAAGGTTTAAACACCAGATTCGATGTGCAACATTTTATTGAGTATTGAAATGTTTTTACCCCTTTATTTGTATGTATGCTTTTGGGAGTGATTATATATGTGAAGTTTGTTTCGCAGGTCCCGTTTAACATCTAGAATGGTTATTCTGTAATAGTGCCTATAAAGAACAACTGGTGCAGGGTTCCGATATATATTCCTGTGTTCTTTGCTTCCTTTTTGATTTTGAATGTTTTAAATAATGATGAGCTTTTCTGTGTCACTGGCTGTGGACAGGTGCGCTGGATCGTTTAATCCCACCCTCTTGCTTCTCAGGTGTATTTAGACCACTCCCTCTCACTTTAACTAGCCTATGACTAAGTACTATTTAGTATGAAAGGTGTAGGGAAGTTTTTCACACTGGCACTGGTTGATATATTTTTGTTATTCCTGTACCTACCTGTATCTGGTTTTAACATTATTTTGGATGATGAAATGTATACCTTTTTTTTTTTTTTTTTTACACACTCCTCACTTGAAGTGTGAATTTGCTCAGTTTGTATTTATGTGCTTTATAACTTTTTTCAAGATCTCGGATCTCGTATGTGTTGAAGCACTGTGGTAATACTTTCTCTGTGACAGCATAACTGGCTGGCAAGTTTTGACACTAAATCAACAGCAAATTCATTTTGATATAGTTTTACCTCTATTGGCATGGCACTTTTAGCCAACATGCGCTCTGTATCAAGGATCTTTATGGAAGCGTCTGCCGAGCCGGTTGCGATTAATTGACCATCTCTGCTGTACGTTGCCACACGACACGGTCCTTTATGTGAGGTGACATAACAGGTTTCATATTCGGACGCCTCAGGAGACATAGTCTGTACATCTGCGTCAAATTCAAGGTCAATGCCAGTGCCGGGAGCCACAGTGTCAGAGCGGCCGATGGCATACTGAACAGCGCTGTCATCATTTTCCATACCTTAAAAAAAAAAAAAAAATACATAAACAGGTTAGCCTTCAGCTCCATTAAATAAAAATGCCTACAAGCTAGTGCTAAAAACGTGAATGTGTAACGCTTTTATGTTCCTCTCTGTACACACTGCATTGAGGATATCGGTTCATTTTTTACCAAATGAATTCATGGATGGACACAGTTTATGAGTTTCATATTTAATACATTTAGTAACCAGTAAACATCCTGCATCAGAAAATAAACTTACATTTTCATATACTATTGGTTTGTTACAATCATATATCCTGAATTTCCTATTGTAAATATGGCACCAGGTTCTGCTGTAGGTATTGTTCAATTCAATGGCTGCTCTGATGGTATAAGTGGACAGAACCTACGTTGGGTGCATACAAACCACTTCCCCATCCAAACATACACCGATGCATACAAACCACTTCACCATCCAAACATACACGTCACCATCCAAACATACACCGATGATTACACGTCACGTCACCATCCAAACATACACCGATGTATAGAAATTACTTCACTATCTAAATATACAGATGCATACAACCATTACATTTTACTTATAGTTTTAGTAGTTAGAGATAAGGGAGGGGGTGGAATAAGAGATCGGTTTCTTTTTGTTTTGTTCACATGCTGCAATATTTTATAAAATTATGGACGCTGCAGATAGGTCTGCCCCTTTGAATAGTAAATCAAATGAAATACAAATCTGCAGCATGCAAAGGAAAAATAGGCGCTTTTTTTGTGTGATGGAGTATGTTGCATTGAGCATAGGCTCAATAATATATAGTGTTTACATAATTCAGTAGGCAATAATTTAAAAAAAAAAAATGTATGCTCCATCACTCAGACCCCATGTGCATAAATGTATGTTCAGAACAATGTATGCCCAGCAATTCCCACGGTGAAAATAATGGGAGGGAGGGGGAATATTAATCAAAGGGCATGCATAATGCATATGATTACATTCCCACTGAGTCCCCGTGCCTCTTCATTGACATGTATAAGGTGTTCTAATGTACATGTGACTATAAAGAGGACTGCAGAATGAAAATGAACCCTAGAAGAAAAGGAGTTATGATAGAAAAAGAAAGTATAATACAATTTATTTTAAAAATGCCATCTTTAATAAGAATAGGTTACTTGTTTTTATTTCCAAGTCAAGGGGGTCCTTTAATGACGCACAAACTATTTTTCATCAGGAACTAAGGTGGAACACTGCTCCTCGCCAGACTGTGATAGACACTCTAAACAGTCCATATATCCAAGGAGCAAGACAGCTCTTATGCCAGGGCTCGACAAATTTTAATTTTGTTTTAGGAGCCAGTCAACTGCACACACACGCACACACTCACAGAAAGTCACACAAACAGACAGTGTGAAATTGTTGGGATGTTTAAAACAGGTGCAATGGATGTTATAAATATGATAACTTAGCAGCCATTGCCTCTTTTTGCAATGTCTGTGGCTACCATGATCATTCTTCCCATTATGTGTACTCATAGCAAGGCGAGAAAAAAAGTCTGTATGCAATTTACAGATATGAAGTGGATAACTTGACTATCGTAATCTTTGGAATTGATTCTTACCAACTTTAATAAGGTGCAGTAGCTGCTCAGACGGAGCACACACAGAATGTAACTTCATTTCGTTGATGAGCCCGTTTGCAATATTGATGTATCCATCGTAGAGTAACTGGCTCACGATCAGTTTGTACAGCTGATGGCGGTCCTTGAGTGTGATTTTATATCTGTACATTGTAATTGCCAAGAAAACGTATGCAATCTGCAAACAAAAAGAAATATTAAACAATGTAGAGAATAAAAAAAAAATACAATGATCTATACATAGCATAAGGAAAATTGTATGCAAACGCATAAATCAATAGGAGATAGGTTGTTAATGTGTCTGTGGCGTCTACGGCTTATGACATCACCTTGTGGCATTATATGCATATTGCACCCATTCATTTCCCATTCAAAAAAGCTGTTTGTTTGCATATCAAGCTACAGGTGATATCATAGACACGAGAGACAACACAGACATGTTTAAAACACATTTTTCTCCTAATTAAAGCATTTGATTAAGATTCTGCTAATACAAAGTATAGGTCATTTTTCATCATTTTGCATGCTCTTCAGTCACAGTATAAGCAATGTGGAGGTTTCCGAAATCCTTTTATGGATATGCATTTAACCCTCATGCTCTGTAATAATTAGAATTTGTAATACAAGCACATGCACTGCGCATATCTGTTGCCTTCTCAGAGCTCATTCCAACACAGATGGCTGAAACTGTACACAAGAGCAATAATTAAACTGATGGAAACATCATGGAAACCATGCAGTAAAACAATGGGCATCAAATTTTATAAATTAAACATTGCACAAGTTGGTTATAGCAAAAGCTTTTTTTTTTTTCTTGCTCTGGAAAGACACTACTTCCAGCAATAGAATATTGACCTGCTTCTATAGCCACAGCAACACCAAGCAAAACACAAAGAAAATAATCTGCTTCATTAATCCAAACCAATGGAAAAAATGGAAGAGGTCTAGCAATACAAAAATACTGCCCATGATTTTGCTGTCATGGACTTAATATTAGTTTTTTCTGCCACTAAAATGTGGTAACGCTAAGTGTACTGCTCCTTTAACCAACATGGAATTTGTTTTTAAAAACATTGTATGTTAATTGCTGCCAGCATACACTCATGACTATGTATCATGTCTATCGTTGTCACCAAAATCCCATGAAACTCTTATAGGGAGCTATTCACTAAAAATGGACTTCGTAAAAAATGTAATTCGACCTCCCAACTTGACCTTCTCTCACCACTGCCTAAAGTAAAATCGCCTTTCCTCCCCCACTCAACAAAATCCAACTCGAACTCCCATCTCAAACTTACCTTCATAGAAAAGCAAAAATATTTGCTATTCAAAAGAAGTTTGATTTGGCGTCGAGTTGGACATCAATGCCAAAATCTGTCCCTGCAACTCACCACCTTCACCACATCACGAACGCACACAAATGTTTGCTGAATAGCATTTTGCGAGGTCGTGATGAGGGCATGCGGGGGTTTCCGAATATGTCAGAGTCTGGAGTACAAGGTGAGCTCTCACTCCAAACTTGGAGTTAGTGAATAGGCCCATCAGTTAGGTTTCAGGGGACGTAATCTTTGGCCAAACTCACATAGTGCCAACCTTCCACATAACTGTTACTACCACTACCTTCCCTCTGTCCTCTTCACTCCCTTGTGTTTCATGTACCCCATTCCCTCTAGATTGTAAACGAGCGAGCAGGGCTCTCTACCTCACGTACCAGTCTTTTCTAGTTTGTCTAACTTAGTTTGTAGTTCCCTTCTATGCTCTGTATCTAGCGCTTTGTAAATTGTTGGCGCTATATAAATAAATGTTAATGTAATCAATATTTAGCATCATATTGAGATTTACTACCATGACACTCAACACCATGTCCGTCATTGCCAGCTGGATTCCATCAATCATACTGAGCATCAGGTCTGTTGTTGCCACTGTGCTTCCATAACACTTAACATCATGTCTAATCTGGTGGGAAAAATTGCCCACCACAAGCAAGCTGTCATTGCGTTATACCATCCCTACTCTCCAATACTCAGAAGTGATACTCACAGAGTAATGCTTTTATTTCTCACTGGATAACCTCTGTGGTGACAAAACAAAATCTCTTTCCTGAAAAAAAAAAAAAAAAACATATTATTGTTAGCTGCTGGAAAGTGTGCTACTGAAAACAACAGAGAAACATACTAGGTAAATGAAACACTACATAATATTACAAGACCTACCAAGACTGGGCCTTAAAATAGCAGTGTGATGGGAAACTTTAAATGTGGCAGAAATGGTAGTACCACCTGTAAGTAAATTGCATGTAGAACAAACACCTTTGTGGATAAAGATGGCTATATCCAGGATATTTAAAAAATGGTGGATGCAATAACAAATGCATAGGAAGAACTTGTAGACCTTTAAATGGGAAAGTCTAGTCCCCAAACTTACTTTGGGGCATGTTGAAGACTACTGCTTGTATAGTGCACAGGCTTTTTCTTCCCAGTATGATTTGATGCAGTAATTACTCTGCATGTATATGATGTGCTACAGCACTGATTTTATAGACACTGAGTGTATAAAATTGTTTAAATTTAGTCACTTCCTGTGAAGTAGAATTCATTGTGTGGACGTGGAATTCATTAGGAAGTTGCATTTGGGGGACCAGACAGTTCATTTAAGAACCAGATTCCATGAACATGTGTGAAGTACTATTGCTACAGATGGTAAATCTGCAGTGCCCAAACACATTGAGACCTGTAGATTTACCATCAATGAATTCACAATTTTAGGATTGGAGCATATATTTCTAGGTGTCTGGTTAGAGGTCAAACACATAATTGGTTATGGATCAGGGAATATTTTCGGATTAATAAATTGGATAGCCTTGTACCCAACAGTCTTAATTGTAAGTTGGACATACATACTTCATTATGATCAATATGCAATTGATTTATTGAAGAAGAAACACGTAAAATTTACCACATTGAAGCTACATTTGCACAGTTATTCGATGGCAGGGCCGTCTTTAACGTGGGGCAAAAGGGGCAGCTGCCCTGGGCCCAGTTTTTCCTGGGGGGCCCAAAGCAGCTGCCTCTTGAGCCCGCAACAAACTCTGAGCACTCACATGACTGCAGGCTGCAGCACTTACTATGCGATCGGCATAGTATTCTTCATCTGCCCTGAATTTCCTCCTCTCCGGTTCATCAGTCAGGACCTGTCAGTCTGTGCGGTGAGACGTACTCACGCAGGGTCACGCTAGGGTTAAAAGGAGGGAAGACCACGCTGACTCTGACAGGCTACTGACTGAAGAACCGGAGGAGAGGAAATCCGAAACGTTATATACTCTGCTCGCTGGGATCCTGACACAGCCAGACTCAGTAAGTGTTTATATTATTTTGCCTCTGTGGTGCACATAACTGTTTTTCAGGATAATGAATGTATAATTTAGCTGGTTGGAGGAGATACTATCAGCCATTTTTGGTAGGGTTAAATTTTAGATGATCACAGAAAAAGAGAATGTATTAATTCACTTTAAAAATACATTTAAAACTTAACTTGTATTAGTATCTTGATAAAAGGATCAGTATACACATTGATACAAAGCAATTGGGAAGAAAAGCAATGTGATAAGTGCAGTGATTTAAAAAAAAAAAAAAAACCTAGCATTTAATATTTATTATGGTAGAAAAAATGACCATCCAATGGTATACAAGCTGTTTAAAAAAAAAAAAAAAATGGGGTAGTTTACAGATGTCCAATAAGGATTTTTATGTACTACTTATCTTTCAGAGTTACCCCTTAGATAAGGTCTTACCTTTGGATGGTTATTATTTTTCTACCATAATTAAATATTAAACGCTAGTTTCTTATAAAATCACTGCAATTATCACATTGTTTTTCCTCATGATTGTTTTGTATACAACTGAAGTGTTTCCTCCATGTATTTAAGTTCAACACTCTATATAAATGTTTTTCTATTACTTGGTTAATAGACTGAAAACTGGCACATAACAGTGCATGATGGGAGTAGAAGTTTGAGGTGCAGTATTAGAGCTGTACAGATTTTACAGACTAAGAAGTAATCTTTATTGCTCATTATAAATAGAAAAATGATAAAAAAATGTTCACCAAGTTAAGGTAAAATGACATTAACATAACTGTTTGAAACAATTACATGCTAATTAATCCCCTTGTATTACTTCCCATATGACTTTATTAAGATGGTAGTGGATGTATGGAATTGCCTTCCAGCAGAAGTGGTAGAGGTGAATGAATGGATAGGCATGAATCTATCCTAGATAAAAGATTGGGCCAGGCACTTATTTCAATATTCCTTAAATTATGTAGACTAGATGCACCAAATGGTTCTTACCTGCCAACACATTCTATCCCATATGTTATGCTAAAACAAAGATTTATACATTGCATCATAAATATGAAATAGTATTGCTGTAGATCTCTGATACCCAGATCTCACATTATTAAATGTTTCTAAGACATGTGCATGATATCTGTGTATGTGTGTTCATTTTGGTGTTGGGGTGAAGAGCACAGGGGGGCCCAATCAAATGCTTGCCCTGGGTCCAATCAATATTAAAGACGGCCCTGTTCGATGGACAGTACCTCCAGATTGCACTAGCATTATTTACTGCTATTTATATGGACTAGAAGCACTGGACATTGCCGTCATACTTTTGAAGACAGAGGGAATTTGGGGGCTTTGGCACATTTGGTACTTTTTTCAGACTTATCTTCTACTACCCTTGGGATTAGGTTTATCATTTATGGTTTTATGATATTTCACTGTAATAAACATATTTCACTGCGAGTTGTGCTCTCCTTTTTCATGTACCATTTTGGATGTGATGATTGGGGAGTATCTTCTACGGAGACGCACCACCACAGCATTCTATCCTTGCAAGAGACACTCCTTTTTTGGGTGTTTTTCGAAATAGATTACTGGACAGAACTGTTTTTTTTTATATTCATGCATTGTTTCCATTATTGACTAAATCTTTATAAACTACTTTTAGCGCTGGTGTTTATTATTTTTATTATAGTTTGTATTTTATAGTATGTAGGATGCAAATACACATAGGCAACTATAACTCAGCATAACATTGACCTTTGCCGCCGTGCTCCCATGCTACTCAGCATCAAGTCTATGGTTGGCGCCGTGCTCCCATGCTACTCAACATCATGTCTACGTTTGGAGCTACAGGGGGCCCGGCCTCTGCAATCCCTGTTAGTTTGCTTTTTTTTCTTTCCACACGCAGAGCTGTCCTGAGGTAATCTCTCGCGGAATGACAGAAGTGCCGGTACTTTAAGAGGAGGCATGCCTCCCTCCAGTGCCGGCCCTACATTTTCTTTACCACATATATTTAATCCTAGCTTGTGGTCCCAACGTCCACTGAGTGTCGTGTGAGGTGCTCCCCCTCACACACATGGTGCAGCACTGTGTAGAGTGCTGTGCACCATGAAGAGCTTTTAAACAGAGCAGCGCACCATAGCTGACCCCCGCACCTAGCAAGAGCATCACAACTTCATCCACAGTAGGAACTGAAAAAAAAAAAAAAAAAGGACTGCTGGCAGGTGTGTGTATGTATGTCTATGTGACTGACTGCATGTGAGACTGTATGTGTGTTTCTGTGTTTTTAAAAGGCAATAGTGGAACAAAGCAAAGTCTCACAGCGAAATGTTCGTCCATTTATCCGCACTTGGAGGGGTAATTTTCTCTATGTATTTAATTATGTGCATGCATACATAATCATATATACACACATTGTGGGGAATGTATAAACATGGCCCACGCTCAGATTGCGCCAAATACTGTCGCAATAGGCATGTGCGCCATTGTATAAAACAGACTTGCAGGAATATGTTATCTGAATGCGTAGATTTAGCTTGTGTCACCGCTTGTTGCGCCTGCACAGCCTATGTTTAAAAAAAAATATTCAGGTGCTATAAAGTGCCTGATTTCTGTCAGGGGGACTTCCCCCAAACACAGTTTGATGGAGGTGCCGCTCTCCCTCACTGCAAAGTGCCGGGAGTTATAAAAAAAAAAAAAGAAGCACAATTGCCATTATACATATCAAACAGTGATTGCGCTTTTTAATAAAACTCCCAAAACTTTGCAGTTTGGAAGTTTTTATATATTACCCCATTGTGTATGTGGTATCTGTGTGGGAGGGAGAGGTAGACAGTATGTGTGTGTGTGTCTACTCAATCGCATGATATAGAAAGACTGTGTGTATATATATATATATATATATATATATATATATATATATACACATATATATATATAATTGTCACTGGCATAATATAGAAAGATTATGGATATACTTCTCACTGGCATGATATAGCAAGACTATGTATATACTTCTCATTTGGCATGATATATTAAGATTATGAATATATTTCTCACTGGCATTATATAGAAATATTAAATGCCCTACACCTCAAAAGGTTAATTTGTCTTCTGCTGTGTGTATGTGAAGGACAATGAATACAAAATGTTGAACAGTGGTGCACTCACAAAACACAGTAATGCACACAAACTTGCACTCACAATAATACACATGCGCCAACACATACTCCCTACTACACACTTACTGAGCATGTCAAGTCTAATTTCAAGTGTATTTTTTTTTTTAAAATATAGCTCTAAGTATTCACCTTTTCAGCATAGTAGAATTCAAATAAAAAAAGGTGAATAAATAGGACCATTTATGGGTTGGGGACGGGGGGCTTGCACAGGGGCCCCATGACCATCTATAGCCCAGGGGCCCCACGAGTTGTCAGTCCACCCCTGCTCACAATGATACAGCAATGTTTCTATTTCTCACTGGACAACCTCTGTAGTGACAAAATGAAACCTCTTTCCAGAGAATAAAATACAAATATAATCGTTAGCAACTGAAAGTAATAACCGAGAAACATGCTAGATAATGAAACTTACAATCAAATGAAACGAGCAGCTCGGGCCTGGCTTTACGTCACCAATACACGACAGGGCAACGACCAAAGACGTCACTGTTATCCCAACAGCGCCCGCGCACTCACACTTTCTATATTTGTCATACTCTCTACAACCCCTCCTCACCCCTGTCTATGTACAATACGCGTGCGTAGAACAGAATTCTTGCTCCACCAGGCGTCTTGACGTCACATGCTGTCGCCCAGAGAGACGCTAACGGATTTTTTTCATCCGACAAATCAAGTAGCAGCACCCGAGAGCCTGGCAACCAATCAGCTTTAAGAGCGGTTGAGCGGCGTTTAAAAGCGGCCTGTTTGAATTGCTGAGGAAAGAATCGGTTGGAGGAGGCAGGAAGCGAGGCCCAGTTGTTTGAGAGCCTTAGGTAGAGTTGGCAGAAGTAGTGATTGTTAGAGGTTAGTTTAAGCGTTGCTTGTGTGATATGGGTATTTACGGGTTCTGGAGAGATCATAACGCAATGATGTTTTTTCTGGGCGCTGTTTATCTGTCCTGTCGTAAATTCCTGTGTATGTTCCGGGGGGGGGGGGGGCGCGCGCTTTTGTCCGTGACAAATATGGTTTCTGCAGGTATGGTTGCTACCTTGGCACATACCTTTTGCAGGCTGTCTTGCAGTATGTAGAAGTCATATGTGACCAGCAAGAAATCAATCAACTAATTAATGTGGTTCTTCGGAATCCACTGACTTATTTCCCTCTGGTAATATATGACTTCTACATACTGCTAGACCGAATGCAAAAGTTATGTGGTCGTCAGGAAATAACTTTTAGGTAACCCTATTTGCAGGACCAGTGAGGATCTGATATTCTACCTTGAATTGAAAAGTTTAAGGTGCTGCACATGGGGCCTTCATTAGAGTATTATGTGTAACAGCGACTTCACTCCATTGAACAGATTAAAGCAAAGTTTTTTTTTTTTTTTTTTTTATTGGCAGGCCTTGGGTCTCTTACTTTCTCTGTTTTTAAAAGTCGGTGGACTGACTTGCAGAATGTACTTTCTCTTGCTTTATGTTCTGATTCTATGAAGTATATGGTGTGACTTGATTATCTATTACACTATTTTGTGACCGCTGTCATGGAAATGTATTTATGTGCCTAGTTTCCAGTTATCAGATGAAGATTAGGCAGAATAAATTGTTGGAATTCATCTGAATGTGTGACCCATTTGAAGGATTATTGGAACAAAGGTTTATATTGGGTTTTAAAGTGGTTGTTAATCCATGTTAGAAGAAATATGGAAAGTAACAAATTTAGGTAGAGAGTAGAGATTTTAGTGATGGCATGCAACAATTGCTTGAAAGACTGGTAAGGTAAAACCTAACCTTCATCACTGATTGTGGAATAAAGGATTGGGGGACTAGGGTTGTTACAGTGTTTACTTTATTTTTTTTCCAGGAGACAATGGAGAAATCTGTCAAGGAAAACAATGGTGTTTCTGGATATAATGCAAAGGTAAATTTTGCCATGGTTCATTATAAATCATGCAAGGTTTGGATGGTGACCTTTTCGTTTGAACCTTTAGTACTATATTTGACTTTCTTCTCCCAAATGTTATTTACCTACTGGTAAGGTGACTTTGTGACCAATTGGGTGTTAATCCTGTGGGGAAAAGAACTATGTAAACTGTGCTTTCACGAATGTACCTCTAGGCAGAAGCAATAGATCCTTGTAGTCCTACAAGTTTAATTTAGGAATGAAAAGATTGCCACAACAATTAATACTGTGTAATGTCATACTGCTTGAGAGCCTCTGAGATTTACTGCAGCAACAATGCAATTTATAATGGACAAAAGCACCAATTAAAATGTGATCTATAACTTGTTATTTGAAGTTTTTTTTTAAAGGTACTTTTAGATACTTACTTTCTTTGTAATATATTAATTTTCTGTAAAATGCCTTGGCTGTTATGACTGAACGGAAATAATCATTACTTGTGTCTTCCTAGGGTTTACATTCTATTGCTGATGGTCCCAGACGCATCCCAGTATCCCAGCAGCAGAGTGCCCAGGTTAGGCCACCTGGAACTGCAGCTACTGCACAGAGAATCTTGTGCCCTTCAAATGTACCTCAAAGAGTCCTCACCCAGAAGTCGGTTATACCAAATCAGAAACCAGTAAATCAGCCAGCCAGTAATGCAGCACAGCCACGACCTGCAGCTCCAGTGCAAAAGGCACACAGGCCACAGGCTCCCAGTGATGGCAGTGACCAAACCCGGACAGACCATTCTGCTGGTAAATGATCTTTACCATTTGAATGCTTATGGGATGTAGACTAAAAAAAAAAACACCTTGTGTGGGTGATCAAGAAAAGATCACTGTGCTTAAACGTAGCACTTTTATCATGGCTGCTTGTGGAATAGAATTTACATTGTGTTGCATGTTGACCTTTATTTCTGACAAGAATAACAAATGGTATTCAGGGTTATTAATTTTGCTGAAAGTATTAATATTTAAGTAGTAAGAGCAAGTGCTATCAAGCTTTAGAGACTTGACAGATCTCTAGTAGGCTGTGGAATGAGAACCACTTTTGCAGACACCCACAATCTTACATGTAAGATGTTCTTTGGCCATTTGAGTACCTGAAAAATAATGGAGAGTGAAAGCATTAACTTGGAGTGATTTAAATTCAAAATATATGGCTTTAATCAAAGCTGCATTCTTATTAAACATCCCTTTGATCAATACTTTTAATGGGCTTCTGTCATGTGTAACATGAACAAAGTTCCAAATTAGCAGTTTGCAATTGAATAGATGAGATGTAACACTCTAAAATATACTCTTGCCTTGTTCTGGTCCTCCTGGAACACAGGCTGTTGGTACATAGGTATCCGATTAAATTCTTGTGCAAATGGATTGCCAGGATGGATTCAACTGCATGTGCAGGTGTATATTCCACTTCCTTATGCTGCAGGGGAACCAGAATGGGAAAAGTACATTTGATGTGTTAACCAAAAATTAGCTTTCAATGCTAGGAAATGGGCAGTGTATACTAATTGGGCACCTTATCATGTTCTACATTTATTGTGGTTTTTTTTTTTTTTTTTTTTTTTTTTGAGATGAAGGCTTTATTTATATTTACCTTGTTGAGCACACTCTGCTTGTAGGGGGCAGACATCTTTAGAAACTTGGGTCAGATGAAGGAAGATCTGAGTAAAGATGTTGGCACACTGATAGTGCTATACAAGCAGATGGTGCTCGATAAGGTGAATATAAATAAAGCTTTCATTAAGGCATTTGTATTTAAAATGCTTAATTTGATTTAATCTTTCAATTAAACGTGGATTGTTTAGTTTCTGAAAGTTGTCCTTTTTAAAGGGACAGTCTAATCCCCGAACTCACTTTGGTGAGATAACGATAACTGATTGTAGAATGCACAGGCTTTTTCCAGTGTGATTTGATGCAGGCATTCTGCATAAATCAAATTTTTAGTATTTGACTCAAGCCCTCCCCAGTGATTACTCTGCATGTTTACTGCAGGGGCGGCAGCACAGACACTGAGGATATAAAGCTGCTGTGTGTTTTTTTTATAATCACTTCCTGTGCTCTTCCACTTGAATACTTTATGTGGACTCTGTGTGACCTTGCTCTTGTACACAGTAGGATCTCTTAACAGTGCAACAAATTGCCTGATGACATCACTAGAGAGACGGGGATATTCCATTCATTTGAATGAAATCATTCTCATTGGTCCCTGCAGCAAAAAAAGGATACTTACCCAGCTAGTGTAGGCAGTCCTGCCTTCATGCAAACTGCTGTAATTTAATCTAGCTGTAAGTATTTTATTTTAAGCAATGCAAAATATAACATGTATTTTAAAGTACTTTGAGCGCATTAATATTTGGAAGATAAACTAGAGATACTAGACAGTCCCTTTTTAATATTGTCAGGTCAAATTATATTCCTTGCTATAGCACAAACTGGCCTCCAGTTCATGCTGATCTGTATGCTTAAAGGGACACTACCCCTTACATAAGATGTAACTAGATAACCTGGTCATTTAAAACAAAAAACATATAAATCATATGCCACTTTTTTAATATGATTGAGTTAATTGCATTTAAAAGGAAAAATGACATTAGGTGTTTATCTCCTGGCACTATTTTATGAATGTTTCCCAAGATGCAACATCGTCCAAAATCTTCCAGCCATTCTCACTTTACAACTGGCCAAAGCCTACATGATGATGTCCTAAGATACTCCCCTGCACTCTTACTGGCTCCTGTGTATCATAGTGGGCAGGACTAGGTGGTGGTGTACAACTTATTTTTTTTTTTTTTTTTTTTTTAAAACCTGCCTTCCAACACACAGAGGAGATTGACCTGATCAAACAGGATCATAACGCTTAGGGGGTAGCACCCAAAAAAAGACTTTCACAAAATGGCGGTGACCAGACACATTTGTCTAGCTACATATTGTATTAACTACACTCTCATAACAAAAACAAGACCTATCTTACTCCCACCAAAAAATGAAAAGTTTTTTTTGTTGATTGTCCCTTTAAAACTTTTTTTTTTTTTTTTTTTGGAGGGGCAGGTGTTTCTTTGATTAGATTGATCCCCTTGTTACTGCTGATCTATTTACAAAAGATCATTTATAAAACAGATTATATCTAGCAGATTCTGTTGTGCAAACATGCTCATTACTGGATTTTTCGTGAACTTTTGCCTTCATATTCTGTTAAATGTTCTTTCGGTTAATGCATTTTGGTGCAGTACATTAACTGGGTAGCTGTGTGGTCTCTATATTTAGTGTGTGCATATTTGCAAAATGCCATTTGGCTCATTAGATGACAAGTAATGTGGTTATTCAGAGGACAAATGGTGAATGTATTCACTCATTATTTGAGCGGTATAAATGTTAGATTGAAGTACACTTCAACTTGGTAAGGAATTCATATACCAGTTGGAGAGCTACTTGTTTGCTTCCCTAGTCTATAATATGAATATTTTCTATGCCAAATATACAAGAACACTTGACACCACTAGTCACCCACCTCTCAATCCCTACCCTAAAACATTCATTATTTCCTCATGAACCATTGCCTCTGTTCGTGCGCTCCAGCTCTTAGCTTAACTTTACATGCCAAAGTTTCCATGGTACTCTGCAAGCTTTTAACAGTGGTGGGTGTGTGTGTTTTGTTTTTTTTTTATGTTTTTCAGCCAGCCTTTGTGCCATTTCTCTTCAAGTAATTTTTTTTATTGACTTTTAAAAGACACAAGTTACAGAAATGATTAAAAAATGTTGAATATAGATTACAATATGGGGGAAATAACATTTACAAAATATAGATCCATAATACTAAAGAGAAAAGGTGTGTGGGTGTGGGGTGGGGGTGGGTGTGGGGGGGGGGGGGGGGGGTGCGGGTGTGGACTGATATAAAAAAACAAAAGTGTAAATTAAGTGACTGGGTGACACCCCCTAGTGACTTTACAGCCCAAATTTCTCACTTTGGGACTGGGTACACAGAATGCAGTCTACAAGTCAGAATTCTGATCATTGCCTTGAATTGGAGGGTAATGTAACTATTACATCACAAGGGGATGTGGTTATGAGCAGGTTAATCTGCTCTCTTTGTGTTGGAAGGCAGGTAAAAAAAAACTGTACACCCAGTCCTGCCCACTATGGTACACAGGAGCCACTAAGAGAGCAGGGGAGTATCTTAGGACATCATCATGGAGGCTTTGGCCAGTTGTAAAGTGAGACTGGCTGGAAGAATTTGGGACGATGTTGCATCATGGGAAATATTCATAAAATAGAGCTAGGAGATAAACGCCTACTGTATTTATTTTTTTTTCCTTTTATATGCAATTCAATTCTAAAACTGTGGCAAGTGGTTTATATATGTTTATTTTAAATGCACAGGGAATCTAGTTACATCTTATGTAAGTGGTAGTGTCCCTCATCTCTAAATTATGCAGTTACCCCAACCTTTTCTGCAACTGGCAATTGACTCCCCTGGTCAGGCAGGTGTAATGCCTATTTATTACATGGTCTCCTGTGCAATGGAAAGGCATTCAGAGGTTTAAGTGAAGTACTGTGACCAATGTGCAAAGTTGAGTTTTTTGATGGAGCTTTTGAAATCACAGCCACATAATATTGCTGTGCCAAGCAAGTTGGGGCTAAAGGTGGACCTGCTTGTGCTTTCATAAGCATAGTATAAAACCCCCAATGAGCCAGTGATTGCATCAAAAAGGATTCCTGTAACAAATTATATATATCTATAGATATATAATTTTAAATTTGTATTTTTTTTTTATTCCCCCCCACCCTTTTCAGGTCCACTGAAGGCAAACCAGGAGCAGAACAAAAATGGTATTGCTACAAAGGATGAGGGTAAAAAGTGTGTCCTTTTTTTTCTTTATTTTTTTTAAATGTATTTTTTTGTAAACCGTCTTAATGTAGACCATGGCTAATGACTACATTTGTCCCTGCAGAAAACAGTGGTGTTTGGAGGATTTTGAAATAGGACGTCCTTTGGGTAAAGGGAAATTTGGAAATGTATATCTGGCTCGTGAAAAGCAGAGTAAATTCATTTTGGCACTGAAAGTCCTGTTTAAATCCCAACTAGAGAAAGCTGGTGTTGAGCATCAACTGCGGAGAGAAGTAGAAATTCAATCTCATCTGAGGTAAAGTTCAGGTGTTGCCAAACTATAGACTAAGATTTTGTCTGCAAAAAAACAAATACTTATAAAATTATCATTATTAAGCAGTTGTGTGTGTGTGTGTGTGTGTGGTTTTTTTTTTTTTTTTTTTTTATTCCCAGACACCCAAACATTCTCAGATTGTATGGCTATTTCCATGACGCCACAAGAGTCTACCTCATCCTGGATTATGCACCTCGTGGGGAGCTATACAGAGAGCTTCAGAGATGTTCAAAATTTGATGATCAAAAGACAGCTACAGTAGGTGTCTAAGATGACTTAATGTTCCACTATTTGCTCTTGCCTTTTTCCTTTTGGGCTTAATGCCTCTTCAATACAGTGGCCATAAAGCCACAACAGATTTACTCTACATAATTAGCAGGACACAACTTTAGTACCTTGTTTAAACTGTAAGAAAGTTTGGTCAGCCAGAAGTCAGTGAGGTAGTTCTATGTAAAACAATCAAATTTTAGTAGCCATTCTCTATGGGTTTCCAGAAGGTCTTCAATGGAACACTGATAGATTAGCTTGTTTACATAAGGTTCAGGCTTCTGCCCTTGTGAAGGTTGTTCTGAACAAGTGGTGCAAACTGTGATCACTGTCTACACTGTAATGTTCTTTATCAATCTTGTATTTATGCATAGTATTTGTTTTACTGAACCCTATAAATATGCAGTCTCTTGCTTCAGAGTACCATTATTCTTTTTTTACAGTACATCACAGAACTGGCAGATGCACTCCTGTATTGCCACTCCAAGAAGGTGATTCATAGGGATATTAAGCCTGAAAATCTCTTGCTTGGCTCCAATGGTGAACTTAAAATAGCTGACTTTGGGTGGTCTGTGCATGCACCATCCTCGAGGTGAGTGATCTGTCTGCTTACCACTGGCATTGGTGGTAGTTTGGAGTGTGGGATTTTTTTTTCTTTTCATATTTACAGCATACAGAAAAAAGACCCTTTTGGTTAGACTTAAACAATGAACCTTATTAATTGCCCCTAGATGCCCACACTTGGTGATACTCCATTTTGCACCTTGTACAAAGTTTACAGCTTAATGTTGTACAAACTTCAGTTACTGCTTATCATTTTAAGCCAAATTGCCTAGATTGATGGTTAAGGTGACTAACCCTGAATGTGAGTTAAGTCACGTGGTCAAATGTCAACCCAAACTGTATTAACCCCTTAAAGATGAACTTTTTGAGGATTTGTTTGAGTACACTTTTTTTTTTTTTTTACTGTAATTTCTCATTAAAACACAAACACTAGCAAAAAGACCTTCAACCTGACAGACAAGTGTCAAGCGTTTATTGGCTGAGCACCCACATTCAGGCTAGCTCTGCCTCTGTTGTGGAGCTCAGCGTAAACAAGTGTAAATTGTTGCGGTATTTAACATGAAATGAAATAAATCAGAAACTTAGTGACTTGTTGACCGACCTAAAGGTCTCTGAGTTCCTTGTGCTCATGTGCATGGAGAATACTTTTTACAGATTTAATAACGGGTGCAGTAATTGTGCACAAATATAACTTTAAATGTGGTATGATCTTTAATAAACATATTGACAATATGGATGCGCAGCAGCAGCAAGTTAACAAATCAAAACAGACTGAAAATATTTCCATAAAACATTGAATTTAAAAATTTTTTTTTTTTTGAGTGGATAGACTGAAGTGACTTAGCTTCTGTTTTACCCCTTACATTGCTGGATTATAGGCTTGTCCCTACTTGTTTTGATTGCCCAAACAATAGGTAGCTTTGGCTATTTAGATGGCATTGATGAATGTAAGGGGCAGGGAATTTTAACCGCTTTAATACTGGGTTGTCTGAAGCCTCTGCAGAGGGTGTGTTTTAAACCTTGCAAAGTTGGGGTGGCTGCATGCACCCACACAATATACTTACACAATTACAGGGAAAGCACATGGCAGGTTCTCAGCTTGGCAGATTGAATATATGATACTCCCTTCCCTACAAAGTGTCGGCGGTGTCTGTAAGGAGTTCTGATCTCCTTTGTACACCTTCCAAAAGTTTCCCATCAAGAGCTGTGGCAGTGACTGGTGGGTTGAAGGGGTTTAGGACCCTGCAGCCTCCTGCTCTGTGATTGGCTTGTGATATCCAATATGGGAGAGCACATTGAGGGAGCTTGAGTGACAAATGTTATCTGTGGACTGTAACGTCATGATTTCTTCTATGCGTCAGGTCGTCTTGCAATAAAAGTTCATCTTTAATGTTCCCTTTCTGCTTATTCATTGCTCCATTGCACTCTTCTTGTTAGTGCTTTTTCTTTTTTGTTATACACAGGCATATTTGGAATGTTCTTTATGGTTTTTTGATTGCCTTTTATAGGTTATATATTGTTTGTAATTATTATTTTATCATCTTTTGAAATTTTAGTTTTTAATCCCTTCTTATCACCGCACTTTATTGGTTTGTACTTTTTGTTCAGGTCATCTTTGCGCAGGGTTTCATTCTATTCTCTGTATGTGCCATGTGAAAACAGGTCTCATACCTAGCAGTGGGAGTCAGAGCCCTGCTTTCTAGGGAAGGAATCTTTTCACTTCAGCTTCTTTAGTAAATTAAAAATGCTACTAGTCGTGTGTCCCCCCCCTTCCATATTCGTTCTTATACCTCAATCTGGATTTAGTTTCAAATACAGATAAGCTTTCTATATTGGGGCTTTTGGTTAATGTGATCAGTCATTGCTGACTGGGTCACCTTGACAATTGCAGCTAAAATGATTCCTATCAAAACTGTAATGAGTCATTTGAAACTTTGGTGATTTTTATACATTTTTCAACCTGGCTCAAAACTGGTCTTTAGGAAGATAATGGGAAGCCAACAAATTGAATTTGACAAGCAATTTAAAGGATAACTTATTTTGTTAACCCTCTATTCCTCTGAGCGGAGTTTCTGCATGCTGCTAATCTGTGCAAGTGCTTGCCTGTGCGGTCTGGGGTCTGTTGGGCTCAAAGTCTTTCTGATAGCACAAAGAGATCCTTTTTGTTTTTGAATGCCACCAACAGAGGACCTAGTTAAGGCACCCTCGGTTGGCGGCATTCAAAAAAGAGATTTTCTCCACCAGCAGACAGTTGGCGACAGCAGCAAATCTGATGCCTCCAATGGAAAAAATCATGGCTGTTGGTCACAGGATATATATGCCAGTTTATCCTCTTAGTACCACTCTTTTTCAATTGTACTTTTATATTAGAAGCACAAGAGAGTGAGGGAAAGTGTCCTTAAAGTGCCACTAAAATCTGATTATTTGCTTCTGGTTTGTAGCTAATGGCTAAATCACCTTCCATGAATCATGGGACATGATTTCCACTCCTGATAATGATAAATCAATTTGCTCTACATGGAGACCCAACTGCTAAGTGTTCACTATGTTGGCACACTTAGTGCTTTACCATTTATGCTGACTACATACTGTACAAACAATGGATCTCATAACACACTCCCTCAAATCATAGTTATTAAAAGGGTTACTTTTTGATATTTGGTTGCAATCTGATTTATTCAGTGGGGCTTTTATGACTTGCAAAATGGCTAGTCTTGATCTAGACAAGGGGATCTCTTAGTACATCTAGCACTTTTTTCCATATTAACCAAATGGATATATCTTGCACTATGGAGTGTAAAGAGCACCGGCAACCTGCATAATGGTTTAAGCCGGAGAAGGAGAACTTCCTGCATGGGTAATTGTTGTGACCAGTCTTGCTGCTGGCCATTAGGTTTTCAATACCAATTTATTCTTGCTGTATTTTATGTCAGGAGAACCACACTGTGTGGAACCCTTGATTATTTACCTCCTGAGATGATTGAAGGACGAATGCATGATGAGCAGGTTGATCTGTGGAGCCTCGGAGTCCTATGTTATGAGTTTCTGGTTGGGAAGCCTCCATTTGAAGCAGAAACTCACCAGGAAACCTACAGGCGTATTTCAAAGGTAACAAATGTGAAATCTACACATCCCACAACAAATGCCATTAAAGTATTAATGCACAAAATGGGGACTATACCTGTATAACATTCTTCTCTCGCCCATTTCCATGAAACATAAGTTTAGTGTGCTAGCCAATGGAATTGTATAATTTTTGTGGGCTACAGTTTTGGGGATCTAATGAGATTTTTTTTTTATTTTTTTTTATTTTTTTTTTTCCTCTTTCAGGTTGAATATCAGTTTCCTCCATTTGTAGCAGATGGGGCTAGAGATCTTGTCTCTAAACTGTTGAAACATAACCCCAATCAAAGACTGCACCTAAAGGGTGTTCTTGAACACCCATGGATCATAGAAAATGCCACCAAACATCCCAGGAGGAAAGAGGAGCCCTCCAAAGGCACTCAATAACACAGCAGGGTGTCCTACTTCAAACTGTGAGAATGATGCATTATACTTTGCACATGCTGTATCCAGGCCCCAATCTTTTCAGGGAAAGATGTGCAGAGGGGCTTTGGGCAAGAGCCAATGCACAAAACAAAGCTCAGATTAAAACAAAAAAATGTAAATTGACTTAGATTTACTTCTTGAATGGACTGTCACCCAGTTCCGCTTTCCAGTGTGAAAATACATTGTAAATATTTACACTGAAGTGATAATTAAAGTGTTGTATACAAATCTCCTTCATGTGCTTGCTGAATCATGCTGTCATTAGTTGCGGCCCAATATTCCATACTGACTCTATACCTGGATTGTGGAACAGATTCATTAGGTGACTTCCAATTTTTTATGTATGTTTATGACATTTTCTTCTAGTGGCTGGAGATGTCCTATCTTAACCACACACTTTCCTTATTCTAAACATTTGTAACTTTTTTTTTATTGGACTTTAAAATTCTATGTAAAGAAAATAAATAAAACCACTGTTGCTCAAATGGGTGAGAAACTGCTCTGTAATGCATTGCTCACTTGTTGGGTACTCAGTGGTGCATGTATTAAAGTGCGCTCTCTGTAGGGCCTGCTGTATTAAGATCTTAATTAAGATTGCCTGTGCAATATCCATGTGGATTCCTGGCTTTATTTATTGGGCTGCTAATGCTGTCACCACAAATGCACAGCTGCTTGAATCTGGAGTGAATGAGTGGGCTGATCTACTACATGTAAATATCTGTTGGACATTATGTAGAACTCTAAAATGTTTTTTTCATGTTGTGTGTTTATGAAAACTTTTTAAATAAATAAAACAACCTGTTTCTCTACCTAAAATACAGAGGCTATCTGGATCATAATTATGGGAGCTGAAGTTTATAAAATCAAACAGATGATAGTATGTACAAGTAACTTTAAGCTGTGGGAAGTGAGTTCACAGCAACAATGTGCCAAACAATGTCTGTAACCTCTACTAGCCTTTTTTTTTTTTTTTAATCTATATTTTAGTTCTGCCTTTAATCATTTGTCATTTCATGGACTTTCATTGTTTATCTGAGAAATATTCAAAGGTGTATATGAATGCATGCTAAAACAGTTTCCTTCAGTGGTACAGTTTCATGTACTGAGCATTGCACCAACATCCACTATTCATAAAATGGTCCTGAAATTGACCTAGACCAGGAGTCTCCAAGTCTTTTCTGAAATCCAAGATGGGAGGTCTAGATTAGTGCTAAGCTGAAGGCTGCTATTGAAGCATCCTGGTCTTCCATAACACCGCAGCAGTGCCACAGGCTGATAGCTTCCATGCCACGCCACATTGAGGCAGTCATTTCTGCAAAGGGGGCCCAAACCAAGTACTGAATCCATATGCATGCTTATACTTTTCAGAGGTCCGATATTGTTCTATGTACACTCCTTGTTTTATTGATTGCATGTAATATTCTAATTTACTTAGATTGTGGATTTGTGGTTTTCATGAGCTGTAAGCCATAATCATCGCACTTATGACAAATCACGGCTTGAACTATCTTGCTTTGCATGTAATGCATCTATCTCATATATTAGTTTCCCCCTTTACATTGCATTACTGAAATAAATGCACTTTTGCACGATATTCTAATTTTTCGAGTATCACCTGTAGACCAATGGGTCTCAACCTGTCCAACCCACATTTGCCCTCGTTTATGAAGTCACGATCCAAAAATAGTTTAATTTCTGAGACATTAGAATTTATTCCATAAAACAATTAGTGCAGTATTCCAGTGTTTGTTTATATGCCCAGTCCAAAACAAAATACAAAAAAAGGGCTTCTTAACAAAATGAATAGTAAAGTAATAACAGTGCAAGTGAAAAACTCCAATAAAAAAAAAAAAACAGCCATTCACACAAATAAGACTAACTAGAACTAATGGGAAAGCTGTGGATAAGTGCCTCAATGTCTGCGGGGATGGTAGACAAAGAAACTCTGACATCAAGTTCAGTGTCCATTGTCTACCTCTATTTTGTCTTGAGCTGGACCAGAGCTGAGAACCCTCTCTCACAAAGATAATTTGTGCTGAATGGTAGGATGATTGTGATTGCATGGGCAGTGATGGAGCAGTCAACACGCTATGCCAGAGTTGAGAAAGGCTTACCTCAGTAAATGTCTTTTTTTTTTTTTCTTTTAAATTATATATTTATTGGCATCGTATGAAAATCTACATCAAATAAGATAAACAAGTAAATGCCAGCTTTGAATTAAAAAAAACTTCTGAATCCGAGGAAAGGGATTCCAGATAAATTGGTTGTAACATAACACATATGAGGAATCGCGAGAGAAATTTGGTATTTCAAATTTAAAAAAAAAAAGGTATCAGTTGTGATATGCGTCACGTGTAGCGTAATAAAACGGGTATGTGAGTGGAGTTCGTACTGTGTATTAACTGTAAAAGAATGTCATAGCTATGTAAGAGAAGGAGATATGAAACACCTCTCATATATTACCCTCCTTAGAGCATCCGCACTATAAACCTTGTATGTAAAAATAATTGAGGAGGAAAAAAAGTAAAGGAGGGAGTAAGAAAAATAGAAAACGGGAACATAGAAGTAGTTAGCAGAGAGGGAGTAGACAAAGACAAAGTGTGAAAGTGAGGAGGCATGTGTGTCTCGTGTAGCATAATAAGACAGGTATGTGAGTGGAGTTTGTGCTGTGTATTAACTGTAAAAGAAGGTAATATCTATGTAAGGGAGTCCGTAGTAGACCAATATGGTGCTAAGCTGGTGCCATGGGGACAATTGGGGCATCCCTCATTTCCTGGTCCACATCTGGGGGACCTGGCATAGGTGGCAAACCCAGGTAGCGCAGGAACGAAGGAATATCATCCGGATTATCGATAGTGAGCAGCTTATTGTCCTTTTTGACTGAAGTGATTGTGGGAATCCCCATCTGTATTTTGTTCCAAGCTGGCGCATACACTGGTGCGTGTGTGGTAGTTGGGGTGCAAGCGGCCTACTCAGGAGTGTCATAATATCTTTTTAATAATATAATATCTTCCCCATGTTCTCCTGCGGTACGGGGGTATAAATCTTGTGTTTTGTGGAAGCGTCTGTCATCAAAAACATATAGTTTGGGGTTTGGCATAAGAAGTATCCATTCCATGTGACTTCTCTCCAAGGCAGTTGGCATTTCAGCTTTACACGCTGGCTCTCTTCATTGCATGGCAACATAACACTTGTTGCAGGCTTGCTTTCTTCTGTGAACCCCTTAGAATCCAAGCCCATGTCATCTCCATGACCCACTCCACACCAACTCGCAACTCACTTTTGGTTCAGGATGAGACAGCAGAGGAGGGGTCTGAAGCCCTCAGCCCTGATCAAAAACCAAAAAAAAAAGAAAAACTGTGTGTTTGGGCAGGTACTGTGTGTATGTAAGTGTGTTTGTATCTAAGTGTGACTCTGTATGTAAGTGTGTGTGTTTGTATCTAAGTGTGGCTCTGTATGTAAGTGGACATGTGTCAGTGTGACTGTGTGTATGTGTGTCAGTGTGGCTCTGTATGTAAGTGTGTGTGACTCTGCTAGTGTGTGCGTCAGTGTGACTGTATGTCAGTGTGGCTCTGTATGTAAGTGTGACTGTCTAAGTGTGTGTGTGTCAGTGTGACTCGAATGTAAGTGTATATGTGTCAGTGTGACTGTATGTGTGTGTATCAGTGTGACTTTGTATTTTTTGTATGTGTGTGGATTTGTGTACATGTGGCTGTGTGTGAATGTGTGTATTTAATATGAAGTGGTTTTTTTTTTACAGTGAGTTTTATTGCTGTGGAGTCTGTGATACACTCACATTACTATATATATTACACACACAAATATATACATAATTTTCTCTGAATGAAATGAATGTTTCCCACGCACACATACATTTTTTGGTGAAGTGGCCTACCACAGAATAAATTTGGACACCCTGGCATAGAACATCTTAGTGTCAAAGGGTTAAAGAGTGGAGTAGGGAAAATCTGAATGATTTTGCAGTTAATGACATTTTCAAAACTGCTGAAAGGGAGATAAAAGCAAGTTAAAATTCTTGGAAATAGAAAGAAATAAACAGCGGTAATAAGCAAAATCTCCTAAATATAAAAAAAAAAAATGTATTTTAGATTGCAGACCAGACATCCACAGGGGATAAATTTAGAATTGGACCTCAGCCAAATATTCAGGCATTAGTCCTGCTGACAGTAGAGCCTCTATGGTAACAGGATTGTACGAAATGGCTGCTTCCTATCTATCATGCCCTGCACCTTCCAATATAGCAAAAGTGAATTTGGTCTACTTATAGTAGAATTGTGGAGCAATGTCTACCTTCCTTGGTGATAATATGCCTTTTTTGTCCTTATATCTAGGCACTGAGTCTCCCTCATTTGTTATTATCATAGTAATTTTAGAATAAAATATTTTGTTATATTTTATTTTGAAAGACTGGGAGATAACATCATCCAAAAAGATTAATCTCTCTCTTATATATGGCCTCCAGTCAATGGTAAATTGAACAATCCTACCTCTTATAATGATCCATCTAATGTAGGACACTTACTGATCATAATCTAATGTAGGATACTTACGTGTCATAATGATCCATCTAATGTAGGACACTTACATGAATGTTACATGAGAAATCTGGTATAAAATGAATTATATGTAAATAATGAAATTATTTTCTTCTGTCCCTTTAAGAGACATAATAAAGGCACAAAAGGCAAAATTTCTAATGTCTTTAATCACATTGCTTCGGGGATCTTGTTTTATTCCTGGTCAGTCATTGCACTTATCATTCTTACATTAAGCTACTGTATATATACTGATGTGAATTTTATCTTTACACTTTATCATTTTCGAGCAAACATACAGTGATTATTTGTTGGTTTCTGTGCATATACAACGGATTTCCACATTTTACATATGTCAACTCATATTTGCTATTGCAGTCTATTATATGTATTTTGATAGTTTAGTTGTGCACTGTGGGGATTTAAGAACGGTTATCTAATCTGTCTACAATTAAGCGCCAATACAGGATATGAAATGCATTAGACAGAGCCTATTAGCCGGGGAGAGGCCACTCACAGATTTTTGCTTTCTATATGCGGGAATAAATTATTTTAACTTTTTCACTTGGCTATCGCAACTCTGGGGTTTGGCCTGACGGGTTCAAATACCCTTTTTGTTCAAGTACTTCATGATTATGCCCTGGGACGGCAAATTTTGTGGGGCCGCCCCCCAGCACTGAAAAAAAAAAAAAATCGGGCCCTTTAAAAAAAAAAAAGGCAGCGCTTGCAGGCAGAGACGGAGGCGAGAGGGGTTCGGAAGATGCACGGGATGCCGAACAGGCAGCACAGAGAAACCTCTGTGCTGCTTGTTCGGCTCCCCGTGCAGTGTGACACGGTAGTGCCGACAGTCACGTGACCAGCGTACTGACGTCATACGCGGGCCAGGTCACGAGACCTGTTGGCACAACAGCCTGGGAGCCGAACACGCAGCATGGAGGAGACCATGCTGCCTGCCACTAGCCACCAGGGAAAACAGGTAAGTGCTGGGGAAATGGGGGGCAAATTGGCTGGGGCTTATTAAATGGCAAATAACACTAGCATATTGGGCAAATTGGCTGGGGCATGTTAAATGGCAAATAACACTGGCATATTATTGGGCAAATTAGCAGGGGCATATTAAATGGCAAATAACACTGGCATATTATTGGGCAAATTAGCAGGGGCATATTAAATGGCAAATAACACTGGCATATTTTTGAGCAAATTGGCTGGGGCTTATTAATGGCAAATAACACTGGCATATTATTGGGCAAATTGGCAGGGGCATATTAAATGGCAAATAACACTGGCATATTATTGGGCAGATTGCCTGGGGCATATTAAATGGCAAATAACACTGGCATATTGTCAGGGGCATATTAAATGGCAAATAATGGCATATTTTTGAGCAAATTGGCTGGGGCTTATTAATGGCAAATAACACTGGCATATTATTGGGAAAATTGGCAGGGGCATATTAAATGGCAAATAACACTGGCATATTATTGGGCGCATTGGCAGGGGCATATTAAATGGCAAATAGCTGTCATATTATTGGGCAAATTGGCTGTGGGATATTAAATGGCAAATAACACTGGCATATTTTTGGGCAAATAACACTGGCATATTGTCAGGGGAATATTAAATGGCAAATAACACTGTCATATATTTGAGCAAATTGGCTGGGGCTTATTAACGGCAAATAACACTGGCATATTATTGGGCAAATTGGCAGGGGCATATTAAATGGCAAATAATACTGGCTTAATATTGGGCAAATTGGCTGGGGCATATTACCGGTAAATGGTAGAATAACACTGGCATATTTTTGGGCAAATTGGCTGGGGAATATTAATGGCAAATTATACTGGCATAATATTGGGCAAATTGGCAGGGGATGATTAAATGGCAAATACTGGCATATTATTGGGGAAATTGGCTGTGACTTATTAATGGCAAATAATACTTCCATATTATTGGGCAAATTAGCTGCGGAATATTAATGGTAAAAATTATTGGCAATGTGCATCTAATGGGGTGATAGAGGCATGTCCTTGGTGTGCATCGTGCGTAGGGGGGGGTGCCCAAAATTTGCCTGCCTAGGGCAGCACAAAACCAAGATACACCACTGCTCTCAGGTTGAAATTATTTCACAGGATCCTTGGCCCATTAATATACATCCCACAGTGAATTCGGAGAGGGGGGTATAAAATGAACCTCCCCATCCATGAGAAAAAAAAAAACATAGCATTGCCAAATTAATATAAAATGAAAACCAAAGTAAATAAAACCTGAATCAAATGTCCCACGATGATCAGTGATTTTTGAGACAAAGTGAGATTCAGGGTGGTGTCCACCAGCTGAAGCTCAGTAGAAGTTGAGTGTGATGCAGCAGGACAATGACTGTCAACATCGAAGTAAATTTACTACAAAATGTCTTAAAAAAAAACAAATAAGAAAATCTGATCTTTTGGGGTGGACCAGACCGTATCCTAATAGTGATGCTTTTGGAATGACCTCAAGAGAGCCCTTTACATTCTTTACAGACATCCTAAAAATATGGTTGGGCTTAAGTTGTTCTGTAAGGAAGAATAGTCCAAAATTCCTCCTGAATGTTGTGCAGGTCTGATCCGCAGCTACCAGACGTGCTTGTTTGAAGTTATTGATTCCGAAGGAGGTTTGACCAGTTATTAAATCTAAGGTTCACTTACGTTTTCCACCAGCAGTATGAATGTTTAATGGATGTGTTCAATAAAGTAATGAAATATTATCATTGTTTATCTAAACTTGTGACTTGATGAAGATGAGCATAAGAACTCAATGGATGCCCAGCACTCGATACAAACGTGAGAACTTTATTGCTCAGACGCAGGTAATGTTTAAACTCTCGCGAGTTTTTCGTCAGGCTGTGGTCACTGTACACACACACGCAGCCAAATCAATTCAAATCAATATACAAAACTTTTATTTGCAACCACAATCAAGGTACCAAAGTAGCATAAGTTCAGAGGAGGCTTTTCCCACATATACTACATGCCTAAATTAGATTCACAGCAGTGCCTAATTCTTTAGACTTTTAGTAGTAAGTCAATTATCATCATGTAAACTTGAGCTGGTTCTGTAATTAAGCAGCATCTAAAAAATGAAGCAATGTACTGCAAATAGCACTGGTTCAGAAGTCTAGAGAGAATATATGGTATACCTAGGTCAGAGGCGTCCAACCTGACTTAACTGCCACATTCTCATTATCCCTTTAAATGTATATAATTTAATATACAGAGGCACAGAGGGCTCAATAAGGTACTTGATTTGTACTCTTTCATTAAAGCATTTCTATTTAATGCCTACACTTGATGCAATCTTTCAGTTAAACAGAATTTATTTTTTGCTGACAGCTTTCCTTTAAAATCAGCTAGTCATTTGTTCCCCTTTCTCCAGTGTATCAATTATACAGGATATGGATTTCTTCCATAAACTTATTCCAGTGCTTGGTAAATGATCATTTTTGCTTACTCAAAAGGTCTTCATTATCTAAAAGAAAATATCAAGTTTTAGTTTTCTTAACGAGTCTGAGGGGGTTTGAAGAGCCCAATCTTTCTGAGATATCTCACAATGAATGGAACAGAAATTAATGTGATGCTCATTCGCACAGGAGCAAAGAGTTTATGGATGGCATATGCCAACACAAATGTACTGGTGCCTGCTGCAAGCTTGGATTGGACCACAGCTTCACTGAAGCCAACTTTAAGAAGAAGTGCTGTAACATCAAGGCCACTGTATAAAAAAAAAAGGGGAAAAAAGGCACATTAAAATTTCAAGAAATCTTCACATTCACTATGTCATGTTCTCATTAAGAATAAAATAAATGACAGCACACTGAAGGGACACCGTGATGAAAAACATTTTCCTATTTTGGGGCTTAGAAAATGTGTGTACTGTACCAACCAGGATAGTTCAATACAAAATTTGGAACCAGGAGTAGGAAATGTAAGCATTATTGCTTGCTGGTTCCCAGGATTTGCAAAACCCTATCCTATTTAACATTAAGCAGAGTCTAAATTATAGCAATACAGAAGTCAGATTTCATACAATTTTAAAGGAAATATCATTCATAGACTTGAATGTGTTTATATCTCTGTCCCTCTTACACTTTGGCTTAAAAAACAACAACAATTATGGCTTTCAGTCTTTATAGGTTTTAGAACATCAAATTTCCAAAGAACATAATTTTAATCCTGTCTGGTTGATGAATGTAAATATAACAAAACACTAGTAACTCATAATGCAAATCACAATGTTCTAATTGTATGAAGTTTATCATATATATTTCTCTGAAATCTGTTTTGCAATAATTTACATCACCAATGTCAAACTTAAGGCCGGTGGACCTCAAAGGCTTTTATACGCTCTCTAACCTTGTATTACCATCTGAAATTAAAAATGTCTATCCCCTCAACCTAAGTTTCTGCATGAACAAGTTGGAAAACACTGATCTGTACTGTGCTTAAAAAAAAACATACATTGTGCAGGCAACAGTGACACTACCAGATGCATTAAACTTAGTTGGCTGTGAAGTACGGTAGTTAATATTCCTCTGTTGCACTGTGCACTAAACTGCATACTTATGGTTGCGGCGGAGGCTCTGTATTCTGTAAGATCATAAGGTAAGATAAAACATTACCCAGAATCAGTGGCTTCAGGGAAGCGCTGTATTGGTGTGACCATGGAATATCGTTGGTTATCAACTAGAATCTAACTGCTGTAGAAGTGCAATAATAGGGAGAGGTGGAACGTTACTATGAACCCCATGCCTTCTTTACCTGTCCACTAACAGAGTCACTGAGGCTTTTACTAAAGTTTAACACCTACCTGGACACAATCACATAGAAAATCCCAAGGGACATTAATGAAATTCCAACATGGAATGATACTGCAACAGCTCCATATTCTTTGAAAACTTTCTTCAGCTGCTGGGTCTTGCTTGGCATCCTTCCATCATTTGCAGATTCCTCATTATCTTTGCCACTAGAATCACTGGAGTGCTAGCCAAAAATCAGCACAATGTCAAATACCCAGAGAAACAAATAGGAAAGTTAACATTGATGTAAACAAAACTTTAAACCCTGCTACACATCCTGTTTTTAGGAAACCAATACAAACAAAAATGTAGTAATTATACAATGTGGCAGCCCTCTTCTGTGTCACATGCAGGATTAAGCGAAGAGGAGGAGGCACTGCATGAGAGGGAAGGTGGGACCAGAGGAGAGGTTTGGCTTGGGTGAGACAATTGGTGATTTGACACAACCAGGAGTGCAGATGGCAGCACTTGCATGATCAGCCAGAGCTGCCAAAAAGGTGCAATATCATTTATATTGGTTTCCTAAAAATGGATAGGATATGTATGCAGGGTTTAAAGCTTTTGTTTTTTACACAAATGTTGTTTTGTGTGTGAAAGTGGTCCTATAATTAAAGAATATTCCACCATGAAATTAGGGGACACATTAATAATTTGTGCTTATTTAACCTGTGATTGTTAGAACAGTATTCTGATACTCAAAGGGTTCAGTCCTTGATCACCAACATGTAGCTGTTAATGACTACAAGAATGCCCCACCAGTCTAATACAGGTTGAGAATCCCCTATCCAAAATTCTTGGGACCAGAAGTATTTTGTGTAATGGATCATTTTGACCAATAACATATATTAAAGACTCTTAGCACTCATGAAATACAGTAATATCAATTAAAATACTGTACAGAGCAAATAAATCCCTTTTACTGTGATGCAAGACATTTTTGGGAACCTGCTGTTTGGCACATCAAGGCCTGCACATTTGCTATTGTATTACCCTGTGTGGATGCGGGGGGAGTCTGAGTATGCATGGAAAAGGCAAGGGGACTGGACACTGAATAAACTGTTGTGCGCTTGCATTCTGACAGGAGTGTGAGGGATTATCAAAATCCAATATATATTTTGGATAATGGATAATAATTAAGGATAACAGATTTCTGGATATGGGATACTCGCCCTGTAAGAAAAATCCATGTGTAAAAATATCTACTGTTGGTAGAAATACATGTTATTGGGGGATGGGTTGCCTTGTTTTAACATTTCAGATGGCTTGGTAGCAGAAAGGGTGGTAACCAGATTGCTCAATGTGATAAGGGCCAGCTGAAGGACCTATGATAGGACATTTATGCTGATAATTCAGATTAGTGGCATTTATTTTTTCTTAATATATAAAACCATTCCCAATTGTTGTTTTTTTTAGAAATACTATTTAGCAGCCCTAACATATAAGAAATAAGCCATCAGTATGTTTATGATAAGCAAACTACAATATACCAGTTACGGTGTATAGTCAGTGCCCCTAAATAAATTACCCAAAGCCTGGCAAGTTCCCTTAGTACACCCATAAAGTCTCCCATGTCTAAAGAGTGCCGCTAATACACGCTCCCCTAACACACCCACTCATGCCTGTACTGTCTGAGCCCCTGGTTTACTCACTGATGCCTATGCAGTGCCATAGCCTCACATAGCGATTGGAGCGAAACCTTTCGTACATACTCAATACCCCAGCTTTAATTCCTGCTCGGAGAACCTATTGTATCCACTGAGTATTTAGTGTCTCTCTCAAGCTGATGCCTATAGCTCCCCTGATAATGCCCTCATCCTGGGTGTCACACACCGCCTTCCCCCATTCACTAACCGGTGTGAGGTCTCTACCAGCAGCGGTGTCTTTGAGCATCCTTGAGCCGGCTAGTACGGGGAGTCCGGACCTCAGGGTAAAGACGTTACTAGGCCGCAAAGCTCCGTAATACCGGTAAACCCCGCGTCGCCATCCCCCAGCACACATCCTGCCTAGGCCTTGCTGCAGCACCGGGCCCCGCAGTACGAGGAGGCCCGAGAGGCCAATCATGGAGCCTGGAACGGAATGATAAACTTCAACAGAAATACACTGGAACAAACACGAAAATGTCATATAAACAGCACAACAAGTGCGTACTGCAAACAATACACAATGCAACGTTCACTGCCAAATCAACAAAAATATAACAATTTACAATAGAATGCTACAGCTGCAAAGGACACTACGATGCAAACATAGAAAACACAAGGCAAGTTAAACTTCAAGATGAAATCAGTTACAAAGGATACTACAATACAAAGTACAGCACGCATTTAACGTAATGCAAAACATATTGCAGTGCATGATGACACTACATTAAATGCAAATACTTCACATATCATGATGCAAAACTAGCATTGTCATTTGTTGATGATTACACACACTACACCACACATTCATTACATTTGCTAGTAAACCATTCCAATTATCAGTTATACAGTTGCAAATAACAGGCACACCAAATTGTATTACACTGCTAACCGTACTGCAACATATATTACATTGCACTCAATAGTCCAAGCACCCTACCATGCATAATGTACTCTTCATAACACACGGTTTTACCTTGCGCTTAACAACTCTATCGTGTTGTCCGTTTGCCTCCTCCCTCTGTGTTCATGAACTCCTCCCCTATAGAGGCTTTACTCATCACTCCATAGGGAAACTACAGTGATGCCATAATCTGACAATCATTTTTATACTAAGTACAAGTTTAGTGACTGCAAAAGTTTTTGAGACTTTTATTTATAGGGTGTCCAAGTTTTTTCTGCAGTGGGCCACATCACCAGAAATGTATGTGTGGGTGGGCCACAATCAATTTTCATTGAGAGAGAAAAAAAACACAGTGAACAGTACTGTATTACAATACACAATTAGACAAAAAACTCACATTAATTACACACACGTCACATTTATACATATACATTATCTGCCACAAATACACACACACGTTCACACATACAAACACAGACACCCTTTCACACACACACACACCCTTACACACACTTTTTTTTCCTGACAAAAAGAAATATGCCACTGGTGTCAGGCAAGCCATCTACCTCCACAATGAACAGCCAGAGGTCATCATCATCTGAGACACGCGCTCCAGAAGAATCAGAGCGCAAGTGGGCGGAGCTTGAGGCCCTCGTGCTGCGCACGATGCAATGCAGCAGATTAAGGCATGGGACGGAGGTGCGGTTACCACATTCAATCTCATGTGGGCCGGACCTCCATGTCAGGCAGGCTGCATGCTGGACAGCCCTGGCATATGTTATTATATTTACTGGCAGTAGTAAGCTTTTTTTGCTTCAGGGCTAGTTACTTTACTTAATGCAGTCTATCTATCATAATTTCATATATTCCGTTGTTTGCACCAGCCTGCAAAGTAAAATGAAATACATAGGAATTCTATTCAGCAAATAGAAAAGGCCATATTTCAGGGCAGGGCCAAGCTTAGGGTCACTGATGCCTGGGTGCATGAATAGTTTTGGCACCCCTGGTGGGTGTGGCTATATGGTTAACTCCCAGTGGCGTCCCAAGGGTGGGGCGGGGGGTGCGGACTAGACATGTGCAAAACTAAAATTTTCGTTTCATTTTCGTCCATTCGGACAAAAATGTTATTTATTTCGTCTAAAACGAATTTCATTCATTACTGCATTCGTTTCAGACGAAATTCGTTCATTATTTTCGTTTCATTTCGTTTTATTCGTTCGTTTTGTAGAATACGTGTAATACTATTGGCTTTCTATAAACTGAACGAGAGCCCCATTCATAAGAAATTCTTATCAATGGGGCTGTCGTTCGGTTCATAGAAAGGCAATAGTACTACATGTTTTCTATAAGCCGAAAGTCTATTGGCATTCTATAAACCGAACGTTCGGTTTATAGACTTTCGGCTTATGGAATACATGTAATCCTATTGCTATTCTATAAACCGAACGTTCGGTTTATAGAATGCCAATAGACTTACATGCATTCCATAAACCGAAAGTCGTTCATTATGTCGGTTTATGGAATGTACTGTGTATGTGTAATGCTATTGTATTCTATAAACCGACTCTATTACGGCTTATAGAATGCAATAGTACTACGAATGAACGAATGATTATTGATTATTAACCATTCGTTCATTCGGCTTTCGTTAGCTTAGCATTTTCGTTATTCGTTTTTCGAACAAATAGACGAAAATGCTATTTTCGGACGAAAATGCATTCGTCTGAAAACGAATGCACATGTCTAGTGCGGACCGCACCAGGTGACACCTCCAGCGGGGGTGACACCCGTGCTGCCGGCACCCCTCGCATCGCGCTGCTTAAATTTTTTTTTTCTTTTTGGCTGCATGCGGCCGCCGGGAAAAAGGAAAAAAATCACAGCGACCGGATGTGGAGGCGTCCGTTCGGGGACACGGAGCAGCAGCTATTCGTAAGTGATGGGAAGGGGGGAGGAGGATGTTTGAAAACCAGCACTTTAATTGCACACTTTTACTGGGCTCTGACTGGCACAATATTACTGGGCTCTGATTGGCACACTATTACTGGGCTCTGAATGGCACAATATTACTGGGCTCTGACTGGCACAATATTACTGGGCTCTGACTGGCACAATATTACTGGGCTCTGACTGGCACAATATTCCTGGTATCTGACTGGCACTATATTACTGGGCTCTGACTGGCACTATATTACTGGGCTCTGACTGGCACAATATTCCTGCTCTCTGACTGGCACAATATTTCTGGGCTCTGACTGGCACAATATTACTGGGCTCTGACTGGCACAATATTACTGGAATCTGAAAGGAATAATATTACTGGGCTCTGACTGGCACAATATTACTAGGCTCTGACTGGCACAATATTTTTGGGCTCTGACTGGCACAATATTACTGGGCTCTGACTGGCACAATATTACTGGTATCTGACTGGCACAATATTACTGGTATCTGACTGGCACAATATTCCTGGGCTCTGAATGGCACAATATTCCTGGGCTCTGACTAGCACAATATTCCTGGTCTATGACTGGCACACTATTACTGGGCTCTGACTGGCACACTATTACTGGTATCTGACTGGCACAATATTCCTGGGCTCTGACTGGCACACTATTCCTGGGCTCTGACTGGCACACTATTCCTGGGCTCTGACTGGCACACTATTCCTGGGCTATGACTGGCACAATATTACTGGGCTCTGACTGGCACAATATTACTGGGCTCTGACTGGCACAATATTACTGGGCTCTGACTGGCACAATATTCCCGGGCTCTGACGGGCACAATATTCCTGGTATCTGAATGGCACATTATTACTGGTATCTGACTGGCACATTATTACTGGGCTCTGACTGGCACAATATTACTGGGCTCTGACTGGCAAAATATTACTGGTATCTGAATGGCACAATATTCCTGGGCTCTGACTGGCACAATATTCCTGGTATCTGACTGGCACAATATTCCTGGTATCTGAATGGCACAATATTCCTGGGCTCTGACTGGCACAATATTCCTGGGCTCTGACTGGCACAATATTCCTGGTATCTGAATGGCACAATATTACTGGTATCTGACTGGCACAATATTAC
Organism: Pelodytes ibericus; assembly: GCA_036172795.1. Classification (NCBI taxonomy): domain Eukaryota; kingdom Metazoa; phylum Chordata; class Amphibia; order Anura; family Pelodytidae; genus Pelodytes; species Pelodytes ibericus. Next base: position 137,070,203 of record CM069862.1, read on the forward strand.
TGGTATCTGAATCGCATAATATTACTGGTATCTGAATGGCACAATATTACTGGGCTCTGACTGGCACACTATTACTGGGCTCTGACTGGCACAATATTCCTGGTATCTGACTGGCACAATATTCCTGGTATCTGACTGGCACAATATTACTGAGCTCTGACTGGCACAATATTACTGGTATCTGACTGGCACAATATTACTGGGCTCTGAGTGGCACAATATTTTTGGGCTCTGACTGGCACAATATAACTGGGCTCTGAATGGCACAATATTACTGGGCTCTGAGTGGCACAATATTACTGGTATCCGAATGGCACAATATTACTGGTATCTGACTGGCACAATATTTTTGGGCTCTGACTGGCACAATATTACTGGTATCTGACTGGCACAATATTACTGGTATCTGACTGGCACAATATTATATAATTGTACAATTGTCACCTCGTGGGGCTCCTGTGTGTTGCATAATTAATGGCGGTCCCATGTGTGCATAATTATGGGGCGCTTGTGTGTGGCATATTTATTGGGCCTCATGTGCAGCATAATTAAGGGACTCTTTTGTGTGGCATAATTATGGGGCACGTCTGTGTGTGTGGCATAATTAATTGGGCAGAGGTGAGGCATAAATAGTGGGACTCTGGTGTGGCATCATTTATGGGGCTCTGGTGTGGCATCATTTATGGGGCTCCTGTGTGTGGCATAGTTAATAGGCCATCCAACTGGCATTACTAAGGAATCTGTTTGGCATTGTATTTGAGGAAATCCAGGGGGGTGACACCATAAGTTTCCGCACCAGGTGACACAAACCCTAGTGACGCCCCTGTTAACTCCTACGCATCACAACCATGAAATGTTAACCACACTCCTTTTATGTAGCAACTACTCCACCTCTTTGTCTAAAAGCTAAACTGTCATTTCTCAGTCAAACTGCATTCACAAAAAAACTTGTTGATTCTTAACAATTAAGGGAAAACACTGAGAACGCAAAAAAATTAAAATATTAAACCAGACACTTTAACAAACATTATGCATTTTTCATTTTTTTAAAAAAGTTTTTGCGATACATAAAACACAAATGTTTTGCAACCCACCATTACAAACCAATCTTCCCATGACATCTCCTGGTCTATGAAAAAACTGGGCATCACTAGAGGGCTACCGTGTTTCCCTTTATTTTCAATGGGGGAATTGTGGGAAAGCAAAATTATAATAGTACTTTATATATAACATGCAAAAAATGTCTGTTTATACAGCATACTGCATCTGATGCATAAAAAACAGTGTACCTTTAAATAAATCTTTATTATTTATTTATTCACAGCTCAAACCCATCTAATTCCAGCAGGTTTCCCTCATTTTAAAATCCACGTCTCAGCATGCTTCCCTCATGTTACTTCGATCTACAAAAAAACAGTCAGCAGACACTGACAACAAAATCCATTTACATATATAGTAAACCCAGTGGTGTGTACCCTGAGAAATTGGACCGTGGCCCTGTTCATTGTCACTAGCCGCTCAGAAAAGACTGAAGAGAAACAAGAAATATATGTCCTCTGGTGCCAAGTAGATAAATAAAATATGGTAATGCAGGGTGGTCTGTTGTGCTTGATTCCATCAACACTCTATTCTCACTGTACAATGACTCCAATGTCACATGCTATAAGTGCACATATTGGGCTTTTGGACATTTGTTAAAAATGCAGGAGAGCCATTGAACAATCAAGTGTACTTTGGTTAATTTGGCCCTGCGTGTACATGTATAAATTAGGGTTACCTTTTGTATGCTCTGTCTCATGCCTTTACATCACTATGGCCTATGTTAACACTTTGTAAATAAATAACTTGCTATGAACCACATCCTAATTATATTCCTTGAAAAAGTGTAATTAAAATAAAGACTATTGGAAATATTGTGCTTTGTTTGACTTAATACAATATTACATTGCAAGAGAATCACACAAAAGAGACTGTCATATAATAAATTAATTCTTCCTTTTTGTAATGAAATTGCAAGGTTAAGGAGAACACAACACACACACACACATTTATATATTGGATATACAATACAAATCAACTAACTCTAATGGTGGTGAACCATACAGGTCTCCAGCCTATTTGAAGTTCTAGCTACAGATAAATAAATTGTATGCACATCCTAGCTTTTGAATACTGAATTAATGAAAATTGCTTGTCTTTGTTTCGGATGCCATGGAAGATGTGTTCACAATGTCTGTGTAACATATTTCTATTAAATAGAAATTCTGCCCTTGCTTTACAAACACACAACATTAATGTACTAATGATTTCCAGATGCTAACATTTTACACTCCATAAATCAAATATTACAAAGTATAACACTGGCCAATTAGATACTAAGTAAATCTGTGGTTTGGATTTCATGTAGGAAATTGTGGTCATTTAGATAGTTATGTATTATAAGTAACCCTTTAGTGATTGCTATTTTTTTACTTTTACGATATTTGGGTTTAACTGTAATTTAAATGTTTCTCATTTAATGTACCCACACATATTATATACTATTTTTATGCAGGCATCGTGGCAATACTGAAAAAAAGTGCGATAGTGATGGCGCTACCAATATATAAAATAGAAATATAGAGCTGCTCACAGAAAAAAAGGAGGCAACCAATTAACCTCCAAATAAAGTGGAAAAATAGAAAAACAAGTGTACTGGAGCGCTTACATAAATGGAGAAGAAATCAGGGAAATATTAAAATAAATAGAGAAATAAAATCTCTGGTGAATAAAAATTATGAAAATATATAACCAAAATAACACAAAAATATAGTAATGGAATATTATGTAATATACTTAAACCAAAAGATGTAGGCCAAGGATCCGTCAATAGATTTCAGTGGCCCAAATGGACATGGAAAGAAAACAGAACAATTAAACAATTGTGTATTATGTATATACGCAAAATGTAAATATGTTGTATAAAATTAAATTAGTTCAAAGTGAAACTGATACAGAGGGAAATCAAGAAGACGTTGACACGACCCAAAATCACGATTTGTCATTTAGCGAAAATTATCGGCCTTCTATCAGCCTCAATACAGGCTATCTTTCCAGGGCCCTAACATTACCGGGCCTTACAGCGCCTGAAAACACGTGCCCTCCAACAAGGTTGGACATACGATCACGTCATTCCTTTAGACCTCGAAGCGGCAGAGGAATTAGACTGGTTGTTACACCACATGGAAGCATGGAACGGAAGAACAATCTTCAGTTCATTACCAGACCTCACGATCTCCTCCGATGCAAGTTTACACGGATGGGGAGCTCTAAGCGGAAATTCCTTTACCCGCGTAAAAAATGGGCGATCCAAGAACAAGGATTACATATCAACGGATTAGAACTGCTAGCAGGAACATTCACAGTCAAAAGCTTTGCGAGGAATCTGTCCAATTGTTCCATCCTCCTTTGTATGGACAACGTATCAGCGGTTCGTTACATAAACCACCTAGGAGGCACGAGGTCACCGATGCTCTCTCATCTAGCGACAGAATTTTGTCAATTCTGCCTTGCTCACAACGTTTCAATCCAAGCTACTCACATCTCAGGCTTGGCCAATTATGGCGCAGATTAGAGTTCACAATATCTGAGGGACTCAAGCGATTGGCGCCTTCACAAATCAACGTTCCAACGTCTACAGAAACTATGGGGTCCTATGGACACGGATCTGTTTGCATCCCGGTTAAACACTCAGCTGCCAAAATTCTTCAGTTGGCATCCAGATCCAGAAGCGGTGGCAACGGATGCTTTCCTTCAGAAATGGCCTCCTCACAGGTCATATGCCTTTCCACCGTTTTGCCTAATAGCACGCACGTTGGCTCACTTACGACAGCATCAAGGGTCCCTAGTGCTAATCACCCCGTGGTGGGAAGCACAACCTTGGTTCCCTACGATATTGGAACTGACAATGGACATCCCTCGTCTCCTCCCACCAATTCAGGATCTTCTAATGGATCCAGAAGGGAACTCTCATCCCCTTGTAACTTCCGGACAGTTGAGGTTGTTAGCATGGCTACATTCAGGGGACCCTGGTGTATCCCAGATGTTTCACAAGCAACTAGAGATCTCTTGGCAGGAGCTTGGGGCCCGGGAACTAGACAGCTGTACACCTCTGCATGGAAATCATGGTCTAACTGGTGCTTGGAACAACACCTGTATCCCGTATCAACACCTGTAACAAAATTTTTGGAATTCCTAACCTCAAAGTTTCAGACCGGTTTAGCTTATAGATCCATAAACGTGCTACGTTCAGCTATTTCAGCTGGTCATTCAAGTTTTGAGGGATATCCAGCTGGAAAACATGCCTTAGTATGTCGGCTTCTAAAAGGCATGAGGCTAGCTAGGCCACCAAGACCCAAATATTCTAATCTTTGGGACGTCAGATTGATTTTTGATCTCTTGAATAATTGGCAACCGAACAAGGATTTATCCTTAAAGCAACTTTCAGCAAAGTTTGCGGTTCTTTTTTGTATGGTGTCTTGTAAACGTGTGTCCGATGTAAGGGCGTTAGACTCGCCAGCACGTTCTTTTACTCTGGACGGAGTGTTATTTGACATCACAAGACGTACGAAAACTGCTATAAAGTCAGTCTTTTATCCTTCTTTTCCGGATCACCCACAACTGTGTCCAGTGGCATGTTTACGAGAATACGAGCAGAGGACAGAAGTTTTCCGTCTTTCCTCTCCTTCTAATTTATTTCTAGCCATTCGTAAGCCTCATCATGCGGTGTCTACTGGAACTTTAGCTAGATGGGTCAAATGGATTATTGGAGAAGCCGGCGTAGATACAACTATTTTTCGGTCCTCATTCTGTCCGAGGCGCCATGGCGTCACATGCTTTCTCAGCAGGCAGCAGATTGGAAGATATCATGAAAGCTGCCGACTGGTCGAGGGAATCTACGTTTAAAGAATTTTACTTCAAACCAGTCAAACATTTCACAACGACTTTATTGGAACAGCTTTGAACTTGCATAAATATGAGGCTCCGTGTCTTTATAAATTGTAGTATTTTACTAAGTCATGACATAAAGTCATGATTTATAAAGACACGGAGACGAATATTTACCCTCCCTGCTTATCACGTATCATGCTTTTCTTTAACCCATCCCTGTTTATAAGTTATTTGATTATTTACTATTATTATATATCTACTCTTGTTCATATTATATGCATCGACTTAATGACATATCTACTGAATTTTGAATATTTTAACCCATTCTATTATATCTCCTTTTTATTTTAGTATGAAGATCGCTTGGTTACCCTGCTTGGTTTCTGGAATGTTTTCTTCTTTCTTTGGATTCTGAGTTGAAAAAGTTTTGATTCGTCTACAAGTTTGCATTTTTATACTGAGTGGAACTGTTTTTTCATTTTGAATTTACCGGTCGCACCAAAGAAAGAGGAGGAGTTGGTGCAAGTTAAGGGTTTTATAAGGGGAGGAGCAGTATTTGCATATGTATTATGATTGGTTAATTTTTATCTATGTTTTTCACTTCATTCTATTTTGCTGCTGAGGGAATAAATGGAAAGAGTTATGCATAAATATTCGTCTCCGTGTCTTTATAAATCATGACTTTATGTCATGACTTAGTAAAATCCTACAATTTAAGACTATGTCCTCTAGTTGTGGTAGTTTTTCTTCTTTTAAATATACTCTCTTCCTTTACTGTGTTGATTCCCTTTATGTATTTAAATGTTTCTATCATATCCCCTTTTACGTCTTTCCTCCAAGCTATACATGTTAAGATGCTTTAACCTTTCCTGGTAAGTTTTATCCTTCAACCCATGAACCAGTTTAGTAGCCCTTCTCTGAACTCTCTCCAAAGTATCAATATCCTTCTGGAGATACGGTCTCCAGTACTGCGTACAATACTCCAAGTGAGGTCTCACCAGTGCTCTGTACAATGGCATGAGCACTTCCCTCTTCCTACTGCTACTGCACTACAAAAAGTAGAGAAAGAGACTAGAGAAAGGCGAGAGAGGGACATACAGAGAGACACAACATAAATGGGTGGGAGTTTCTTGTGTTGCACGGACTTCAAGCCTCTTTTTTGATTCTGCTTCCTTTCTTCCTCTTATACGGTGAACAGTCCGGCCGGCTTATTATCATCAGTGTCCCGTCTGAAGAAAGAAAGCCGGATATTGGCAGTCCGATCCCGCTATTTGCTTATATTTTAATCGTTAGACTATATCTTGTAAGTAATTTTTAAATCCGCGATTAAACTTGCTTTTTATGGTACACACTATTTTGGCTTTGTTTCTTTTCAGGTTACACCTCTGGATTCAGCCATTGAAAATTTGGATTATTTCAACGTTTATTGTTTGTTTTTTAACTAAAACTTTGAGACTTTATTTGTCATTGTTTCACTTTGATGTATTATCCTTTGATTTATTTTTATTGATCACTTTACATCTATTTCAAATAAGTGGGTCACACATGTTTTGTCTTTATTATTAGATTTGTGACCATTATTGTATATATTTGTTTATTATTTTGCACATTACTATTTAGTTTTCACTGCACTATTATTTTTCAGTGCTTTATTTATTTGCACTAGCGCATACATTATTTTATTTAGTCTAACTTGTTCTCTTTTTTGGTAGCTTGGGAATCTATCTAGTGTGTTCACGGAGTTAACTCTGTGTTTACACTTTTTTTTCATTTTTAGGGTATAGTGTAAAATACCTACATACATTCCTACCCAAATAAGATCTGACTTTTGCTTCCCGCCCCTTTTCTACTCCCTCTTTTGGGTGTAGTCCTTTCACGTACATGGAGTGCAGAATTATTAGGCAAGTTGTATTTTTGAGGATTAATTTTATTATTGAACAACAACCATGTTCTCAATGAACCCCAAAAACTCATTAATATCAAAGCTGAATATTTTTGGAAGTAGTTTTTAGTTTGTTTTTAGTTTTAGCTATTTTAGGGGGATATCTGTGTGTGCAGGAGACTATTACTGTGCATAATTATTAGGCAACTTAACAAAAAACAAATATATACCCATTTCAATTATTTATTTTTACCAGTGAAACCAATATAACATCTCAACATTCACAAATATACATTTCTGACATTCAAAAACAAAACAAAAACAAATCAGTGACCAGTATAGCCACCTTTCTTTGCAAGGACACTCAAAAGCCTGCCATCCATGGATTCTGTCAGTGTTTTGATCTGTTCACCATCAACATTGCGTGCAGCAGCAACCACAGCCTCCCAGACACTGTTCAGAGAGGTGTACTGTTTTCCCTCCTTGTAAATCTCACATTTGATGATGGACCACAGGTTCTCAATGGGGTTCAGATCAGGTGAACAAGGAGGCCATGTCATTAGATTTTCTTCTTTTATACCCTTTCTTGCCAGCCACGCTGTGGAGTACTTGGACGCGTGTGATGGAGAATTGTCCTGCTTGAAAATCATGTTTTTCTTGATGGATGCAGACTTCTTCCTGTACCACTGCTTGAAGAAGGTGTCTTCCAGGAACTGGCAGTAGGACTGGGAGTTGAGCTTGACTCCATCCTCAACCCGAAAAGGCCCCACAAGCTCATCTTTGATGATACCAGCCCAAACCAGTACTCCACCTCCACCTTGCTGGCGTCTGAGTCGGACTGGAGCTCTCTGCCCTTAACCAATCCAGCCACGGGCCCATCCATCTGGCCCATCAAGACTCACTCTCATTTCATCAGTTTATAAAACCTTAGAAAAATCAGTCTTGAGATATTTCTTGGCCCAGTCTTGACGTTTCAGCTTGTGTGTCTTGTTCAGTGGTGGTTGTCTTTCAGCCTTTCTTACCTTGGCCATGTCTCTGAGTATTGCACACCTTGTGCTTTTGGGCACTCCAGTGATGTTGCAGCTCTGAAATATGGCCAAACTGGTGGCAAGTGGCATCGTGGCAGCTGCACGCTTGACTTTTCTCAGTTCATGGGCAGTTATTTTGCGCCTTGGTTTTTACACACGCTTCTTGCGACCCTGTTGACTATTTTGAATGAAACGCTTGATTGTTCGATGATCACGCTTCAGAAGCTTTGCAATTTTAAGAGTGCTGCATCCCTCTGCAAGATATCTCACTATTTTTGACTTTTCTGAGCCTGTCAAGTCCTTCTTTTGACCCATTTTGCCAAAGGAAAGGAAGTTGCCTAATAATTATGCACACCTGATATAGGGTGTTGATGTCATTAGACCACACCCCTTCTCATTACAGAGATGCACATCACCTAATATGCTTAATTGGTAGTAGGCTTTCGAGCCTATACAGCTTGGAGTAAGACAACATGCATAAAGAGGATGATGTGGTCAAAATACTCATTTGCCTAATAATTCTGCACTCCCTGTATATACAACATAAATGAGAGGGAGAGAGACACTACTGAAATGAGAGAGGCTACAGAAATGAGAGGGAGAGAGAAACACTACAGGAATTGGAGCGGCTACAGAAATGAGATGGGAGAGAAAGACTACAGAAATGAGCGGGGAGATAGACTACACATATGGGGAGGGGGGGGACGACACACGGAGGAGAGAAAAATACAGACCAACATGGGCAGTTCATTTCCTGAAAAAAAACTATGGATCTGCTCCTGTGGTGCAATCTCAGCACTGTCCTGGGTCAAGTACTGTGAGTGCAATCTCAGTGTTGCAATTCCTGGGTCCTGGGTCAAGTCTTGAAGTACATATGGGTGCTGGGTCAAGTCTTGTAAGTGCCCTTTGGGTGCGGAGTTACATCAGTATATCTATCCAGTGTGTACACAAGGTCATATCTCACATACTGTCCTGATATATACTTGTGCACAGGGAAATATATACCCTCAGTATGTACACAAGGATATGTCTCACACACTGCCCTGATATATGCTTCTGCACACGTCAATTCGCTTAACTTTGTGTACATACTGGGGCCTATGTACTGCCCTGTGCATGGACTATATATTAGGGAACTGTGTTAGCTATGACCCTGTGTAAATACTAGAGGTATATATTGCCCTAGGCAGGGTTATATTTTAGTGTTATTTATAAATAATACACTCTTCAGATATGCTTTTAAAATGCATGGTTTTCTCTTTTATGAACAAAAAAATTATATTATGGTATGGACTGGTAAACAAATTTTTTCCAGGGCTGGTTTTTGTACCCAGTCCGGCACTGGATCCAGACAGGCATCCATTCTAGTCGGGGCGTCTACTAATTGTGCCCTAAAATTGTTATTAAGTAGACATGTGCATTCGTTTTCGGACGAATGCATTTTCGGACGAAAATAGCATTTTCGTCCATTCGTCCGAAAAACGAATAACGAAAATTTTAACTAACAAAATCCGAATGAACGAATGGTTAATAAACGAAAATCATTCGTTCATTCGTCCATTCGTCCATTCGTGCTATTGGCATTCTAAACCGAAATAGAGTCGGTTTACAATACCAATAGCATTGTACTACATTCCATAAACCGACATGAATGACTTTCGGTTTATGGAATGCATGTAATGCTATTAGCTTCCTATAAACCGAAATTGAGTTCCCATTCATACGAATAGGTCAATTGACCTATTCGTATGAATGGGGACTCTTTCGGTTTATAGAAAGCCAATAGCAGCATGTATTCTATAAGCCGAAAGTCTTTAAAACAAACGACGTTCGGTTTATAGAATACATGTAATGCTATTGCTGTTCTATAAGCCGAAAGACATTCGGCTTATAGAACAGCAATAGCATTACATGCATTCTATAAACCGAACGTCGTTCGTTTTAAAGACTTTCGGCTTATAGAATACTATTGGCATTCTATAAACCTAACTAGAGTCCCTCCTCATTCATAAGAATTTCTTATGAATGGGGACTCGACTCTAGTTCGGTTTATAGAAAGCCAATAGTATTCTATAAGCCGAAAGTCTTTAAAACGAACGACGTTCGGTTTATAGAATACATGTAATGCTATTGCTAAACTATAAACCGAACGACTTTCGGTTTATAGAATAGCCATAGGATTACATGTAGTACATAAGCCGAAAGTCTATAAACCGAAAGTCGTTCGGTTTATAGGCTGTCGGCATTTAACTATACAGAGACAGAGTCTCCATTCATAAAATTATGAATGGAGACTTTGTCTCCGTGTAGTAAAATGCCGAAAGTCTATAAACCGAACGATCGGTTTATAGACTTTCGGCTTATGTAATACATGTAATCCTATGGCTATTCTATAAACTGAAAGTTCGGTTTATAGAATAGCAATAGGAATACATGTATTCCATAAGCCGACAGCCTATAAACCGAACGTTCGGTTTATAGGCTGTGGGCATTTTACTACACGGAGACAAAGTCTCCATTCATAATTTTATGAATGGAGACTCTGTCTCCGTATAGTTAAATGCCGGCTTTTAACTATACGGAGACAAAGTCTCCATTTATAATTTTATGAATGGAGACTCTGTCTCCGTATAGTTAAATGCCCACAGCCTATAAACCGAACGTTCGGTTTATAGGCTGTGGGCATTTAACTATACGGAGACAAAGTCTCCATTCATAATTTTATGAATGGAGACTCTGTCTCCGTATAGTTAAATGCTATTGTATTCTATAAACCGACTCTATTTCGGCTTATAGAATGCAATAGTACTACGAATGGACGAATGAACGAATGATTTTCCTTTATTAACCATTCGTTCATTCGGCTTTAGTTAGCTTAGCATTTTCGTTCTTCGTTTTTCGGGCGAATGGACGAAAATGCAATTTTCGGACGAAAATGCATTCGTCCGAAAACGAATGCACATGTCTAGTATATATTCACATGTAAATTGCTTTTTAAATAAAAAATTATGATATAAAAAAATCTTGTTTTTATTTCCTTTTATGTGACAATGCTGCCTCTCTCTTTCCCTTGCCCCCAGATTTGTCGCTCTCCCCCCCTTAGTGTTGTCTCTCTCTCACCCTCCCTTTGGCTCCCCCCTCGCTCCCCTTGTGTCTGTCTCTTCCCCCCTTCCCTCCCCTTGTTTCTCTCTGCCCCCCCCCCCTTGTTATTCTGTCCCCCCCTCACCTGTTTCTTGCTCCCTGGTGGCTAGTGGGGGCAGCCGGGGGATGTATGCACTATACATAATAGACGGAAGTGTCGGGCAGCATGGAGGTTGTCTGCACGATTCGTGCAGACATCCCCCAGCTGCCCTATTCTCCCTGGTGGCTAGCGAGGGAGCGGGACCTCTCCTGCTGCCGCCCGGCATGACCGCCGGGACTTCTATGATGAAGCTGGGTACTTCCGGCTTCCTCATAAAAGTCCTGGCTGTCGTTCCGGGCGGCAGCAGGGGAGGTCTCGCTCATCGCGCAGACATCCACCGCTGCCTCGCTAGCCACCAGGGAGAATCGGGCAGCTGGGGGATGTCTGCACGAATCGTGCAGACAACCTCCATGCTGCCCGACACGGCAGTCTATTATGTATAGTGCATACATCCCCCAGCTGCCCCCACTAGCCACTAGAAGGGGGGAAGAGACAGACACAAGGGGAGCGAGGGGGGAGCCAAAGGGAGGGTGAGAGAGAGACAACACTAAGGGGGGGAGAGCGACAAATCTGGGGGCAAGGGAAAGAGAGAGGCAGCTTTGTCACATAAAAGGAAATAAAAACAAGATTTTTTTTATATCATAATTTTTTATTAAAAAAGCAATTTACATGTGAATATATACTAGACATGTGCATTCGTTTTCGGACGAATGCATTTTTGTCCGAAAATTGCATTTTCGTCCATTCGCCCGAAAAACGAAGAACGAAAATGCTAAGCTAACTAAAGCCGAATGAACGAATGGTTAATAAAGGAAAATCATTCGTTCATTCGTCCATTCGTAGTACTATTGCATTCTATAAGCCGAAATAGAGTCGGTTTATAGAATACAATAGCATTTAACTATACGGAGACAGAGTCGGTTTATAGGCTGTGGGCATTTAACTATACGGAGACAGAGTCTCCATTCATAAAATTATAAATGGAGACTTTGTCTCCGTATAGTTAAAAGCCGGTGTTCTGACAAATTTCTGGAGCAAATTCTCCTGCGCAATCGCAGGAGAATTTGCTCACTGCGCATGCGCATAAAGTTACAGCTGATAACTCAGCTGTAACTTTGTGACCACCGTGCATGAGACAGCTGCGCAACCCACCTCCCGCCCCCCTCACACCCGCCGCACACCCCTTCTTACCAGATCATCGACCACAGCGATACACAGCGCATGCGCACGCCTATCCAGCCGTTTGGGAATGCGCGCGTCCGTTGTTGTGTTCTTAAGGTGGTAAGTAACATGGGGCGTCGGGACATAAGGGGGCAAGCATCCTGGTGAGGGCTTCCTCATCTTGATGGGATTTGTGATCCTCCTGCTGCATCAATAATACAGCAGGAGGATCGCTGTGGTCGATGATCAGGTAAGAAGGGGTGTGCAGGGGGTGTGAGGGGGCGGGAGGTGGGTTGCGCAGCTGGCGCATGCGCGGTGGTCACAAAGTTACAGCTGAGTTATCAGCTGTAACTTTATGCGCATGCGCAGTGAGCAAATTCTCCTGCGATTGCGCAGGAGAATTTGCTCCAGAAATTTGTCAGAACACCGGCATTTAACTATACGGAGACAGAGTCTCCATTCATAAAATTATAAATGGAGACTTTGTCTCCGTATAGTTAAAAGCCGGCATTTAACTATACGGAGACAGAGTCTCCATTCATAAAATTATGAATGGAGACTTTGTCTCCGTGTAGTAAAATGCCCACAGCCTATAAACCGAACGTTCGGTTTATAGGCTGTCGGCTTATGGAATACATGTATTCCTATTGCTATTCTATAAACCGAACGTTCGGTTTATAGAATAGCCATAGGATTACATGTATTATATAAGCCGAAAGTCTATAAACGGATCGTTCGGTTTATAGGCTTTCGGCATTTTACTACACGGAGACAAAGTCTCCATTCATAATTTTATGAATGGAGACTCTGTCTCTGTATAGTTAAATGCCGACAGCCTATAAACCGAACGACTTTCGGTTTATAGACTTTCGGCTTATGCAATACATGTAATCCTATGGCTATTCTATAAACCGAAAGTCGTTCGGTTTATAGAATAGCAATAGGAATACATGTATTCCATAAGCCGACAGCCTATAAACCGAACGTTCGGTTTATAGGCTGTCGGCATTTTACTACACGGAGACAGAGTCTCCATTCATAAAATTATGAATGGAGACTTTGTCTCCGTGTAGTAAAATGCCCACAGCCTATAAACCGAACGTTCGGTTTATAGGCTGTCGGCATTTTACTACACGGAGACAAAGTCTCCATTCATAATTTTATGAATGGAGACTCTGTCTCTGTATAGTTAAATGCCGACAGCCTATAAACCGAACGATTTTCGGTTTATAGACTTTCGGCTTATGCAATACATGTAATCCTATGGCTATTCTATAAACCGAAAGTCATTCGGTTTATAGAATAGCAATAGGAATACATGTATTCCATAAGCCGACAGCCTATAAACCGAACGTTCGGTTTATAGACTGTCGGCATTTTACTACACGGAGACAGAGTCTCCATTCATAAAATTATGAATGGAGACTTTGTCTCTGTGTAGTAAAATGCCCACAGCCTATAAACCGAACGTTCGGTTTATAGGCTGTCGGCATTTTACTACACGGAGACAAAGTCTCCATTCATAATTTTATGAATGGAGACTCTGTCTCTTATTAGTTAAATGCCGACAGCCTATAAACCGAACGACTTTCGGTTTATAGACTTTCGGCTTATGTAATACATGTAAACCTATGGCTATTCTATAAACCGAAAGTCGTTCGGTTTATAGAATAGCAATAGGATTACATGTATTCCATAAGCCGAAAGTCTATAAACCGAAAGTCGTTCGGTTTATAGACTTTCGGCTTATAGAATACAATTAATACTATTGCCTTTCTATGAACCGAACGAGAGCCCCATTCATAAGAATTTCTTATGAATGGGGCTCTCGTTCGGTTTATAGAAAGCCAATAGTATTACATTGTATTCTATAAAACGAACGAAAAAAATTAACGAAACGAAAATAATGAACGAATTTCGTCTGAAACGAATGCACTAATGAACGAAATTCGTTTTAGACGAAATAAATAACATTTTCGTCCGAATGGACGAAAACGAAACGAAAATTTTAGTTTTGCACATGTCTATTATTAAGCAGGTTCAGAAACTTGCTGCCTTTAGCGAAACTAGTTGTGCCACAATTCCAATCTATATCTGGGTAATTAAAATCTCCCATGATTAAAACTTCATTCATATTTGCAGCCTTTTCAATTTGTAATGAAAGCTAATCTTCTCCATCAATGCTAATGTTTTTGGCTTGTAGTATACACCTACAAGTAATGTGTGACTCTTTTTAGTGTCAATGCTAATCTCCACCAACAGTGTCTCCACATCACCAGTTTCATCATGCACACCTTCTTTAATACTGGGCTTTAATTTAGGATTTACATATAGACAAATCCCTCCCCCTTTTATATTTACTCTGTCCTTTCTAAAAAGTGATTAGCCTTGTAAATTAACTGACCAGTCATGGGCCTCATCCAACGTTTCTGTGATACCTATTAAATCAGATTGTTCAGTTCTTACCAGTATCTCCAGCTCACCCATTTTGTTTGTCAAGCTACCTTGCATTTGCTAACAAACATTGTTGACAAAACTTCATAATTGCATGTACTTCCCTATAATCTGTGTTAACCGCACCTTAGCACTTCAGGACATGTAGTAAGCACAGATTGTTTCTACCCTGCGGCTGCATGGATGATATATTCAGCTGTTGCGGGCTCCTATCTACTAGCAGTCACTGGTCCTCTACAGAATAACTTCTAATTTTTATAGCATTTATTAGTATTAATTTTTACATTTTTTAATTTATTTTACACTTTTTACATTTATTATTACATTTTTCAAAAGTTTTATTTCAGTCTAGCCCTAACTCTAGGGCCTAGGCCATTTGGGCGGCTCCCAGCCCAGGTAAATGTATTTTTAGGGAGTTATAAGCACTTGCCCAACTCCTTGCCCCTTATCTGATTGCGACAATATCCCGATCAGAAGGAGGATTCCGTTTCCCAACGGCCTGAACAGACGATTCGGATTTGAATAGTGCCATATTCTGTACCCGCATTTCGGGGATATCTTTGATATGGGTAATATGCCCGATCCCAATCCATTTTGTAACGGGTCGGTGCATATTGTGTAGATCCCCATGTACCTTTTTGAAAAACAAGCAGCATATGTTATAATTCTGAGCTCAATGATATTTTTGTTTAGTTTTATTATTCGTTGAAAAGAAGTTCGGAAGAAATACAAAGATTTTACATGAGCCCATTGTTTTATGGCCAATAGGATATATGATCGGGCTCAACAGCGCTGGAGATAATTAGGTTGTACTGGGTCCTCTGATATCAGCTCCGGTGCCTCTACTGGTGCCTGGTCTGCACCATGCGTACTTGAAGCTTTAGCAAAATAAATGTAGAAAACGGCACTCAAGGAGTTAATTCGTATCGTTTGAAAAAAATATAGATGATTAAATGTCCATAAGTGAAAAACAGCACAGCAAAAATAACAGGCAGAAAGTGGCAAATAAAAAGTATTTAAAACCGCTTGACGCGTTTCGCGCTATAACCGCTTAATCATAAGCTACTTTTGCTAAACCCATTGTTTTATGCTCAACATACCATATTTCTTAAAATTTGCACATGATTGTCTTTTCATTACAGCTGGTTCTATGTTTTGAAAAATTTAGATGTGGGTTGCTCCACCTATTTTGCCCCTAACTTTACTTTCCCTCCTCCAATTACTCCTCACCACTGCCAAATATTTTGTACAGCTTTTAAGGCCAAGTCTGGTTGACCCACACATACCAAACATGGTTCCTGTGTCTTTGGAAATGACAATGAATACCTTGTTTGCAAAGAAAATGATACAGCTGTGCCATGGTCATTTAGTACAGAGCGCACCACCACTGACTGTGGGCAGCAGTAAATCTAAGGGGGCAGTGGTGTATCTTGGTTTTGTGCTGCCCTAGGCAGACAAAATTTGGGCACTCCCAAGTACCCACGATGCACACCCACGAAATGACCCATAACCCACGTTGCACACAAAGGACATGCCCCATCGCCCCATTTACATGCCTCCATCACATACACATTGCCAGTATTATTTGCCATTAATATTTCCCAGCCAATTTGCCCAATAATATTCCAGTATTATTTGCCATTAATATGCCCCAGCCAATTTGCCCAATAATATTCTAGTATTATTTGCCATTAATAAGCCACAGCCAATTTGCCCAATAATATGCCAGTATTTTCCATTTAATATGGCCCTGCCAATTTGCCCAATAATATGCCAGTATTATTTGCCATTAATAAGCCACAGCCAATTTGCCCAATAATATGCCAGTATTTGCAATTTAATATGCCCCTGCCAATTTCCCCAATATTATGCCAGTATTATTTTCCATTTAATATACCCCTGCCAATTTACCCAATAATATGCCAGTATTAATTGCCATTAATATTTCCCAGCCAATTTGCCCAATAATATTCTAGTATTATTTGCCATTAATAAGCCACAGCCAATTTGCCCAATAATATGCCAGTATTTTCCATTTAATATGGCCCTGCCAATTTGCCCAATAATATGCCAGTATTATTTGCCATTAATAAGCCACAGCCAATTTGCCCAATAATATGCCAGTATTTGCAATTTAATATGCCCCTGCCAATTTTCCCAATATTATGCCAGTATTATTTTCCATTTAATATACCCCTGCCAATTTGCCCAATAATATGCCAGTATTAATTGCCATTAATATGCCCCAGCCAATTTGCCTAATAATATACCAGTATTATTTGCCATTAATAAGCCACAGCCAATTTGCCCAATAATATGCCAGTGTTATTTGCCATTTAATATTCCCCTGCCAATTTGCCCAGAATATGTCAGTGTCATTTGCCATTTAATATGCCCCTGCCAATTTTCCCAATAATATACCAGTATTTGCCATTAATATTCCCCAGCCATTTTGCCCAGTAATATGCCAGTACTTGCCATTTAATATTCCCCTGCCAGTTTGCCCAATATTATGCCAGTATTATTTGCCATTTAATATGCCCCTGCCAATTTGCCCAATAATATGCCAGTATTATTTGCCATTTAATATGCCCCTGCCAATTTGCCCAATAATATGCCAGTATTATTTGCCATTTAATATGCCCCAGCCAATTTGCCCAATAATATGCCAGTGTTATTTGCCATTTAATATTCCCCTGCCAATTTGCCCAGAATATGTCAGTGTCATTTGCCATTTAATATGCCCCTGCCAATTTTCCCAATAATATACCAGTATTTGCCATTAATATTCCCCAGCCATTTTGCCCAGTAATATGCCAGTATTTGCCATTAATATTCCCCAGCCAATTTGCCCAATAATATGCCAGTATTATTTGTTGTTAATAAGCCTCTGCCAATTTGCCCAATACATTCACCCATTTCCCCAGCACTTACCTACTTCCCTGGTGGCTACTGGCAGGCAGCATGGTGTCCTCCATGCTGCCTGTTCGGCTCCCCGGTGGTTGTGCCGACAGGTCATGTGACCCGGCGAGTGTCTGATGTCAAAGCGCTGGTCACGTGACTGTCAGCACTTCCCTGTCACACTGCATGGGGAGCTGAACAGGCAGCACGGAGGTTTCTCTGTGCTACTTGTTAGGCTCCCCGTGCAGCCTAACAAGGGGGAAGGTGAGGGGGGATCTTCCAATCTCCTCTTACCTCCGTGTCTGCCGGCAAGCAATTTTTTTTTTTTTAAAGGGGCGGCTTTTTTTTTCTATTATGTATTTTTTTTTTTTTAAACATTTCTTTTGGGGGGGGGGGGGGGGGGGGGTGTTTGTGCTGCCCCTAATGGCAAACAAGGCAAGTTACGCCCTAGGCACTTGCCTTGTTTGCCTCACGGTAAATACAGCGCTGTAAGGGGGTAGCAAAGACTATAAAAGAAACACTGACGCAAGCTGCTGCTTTGCACAGTGCTTCATTTCCAAGATGGCAGCATTTATTTGTAAGATGTCAGCCACCAAACAAGTGGGGCCTTAAGTACCTGCGCTATTAGCTTATATGGTGGCCCAACCACTTTTTTTTAAGGGGAGATATGCAGTTATATACTTACAGCAATTTCAAAATGAGGCACTTTACACTGAGTCACCTTTTGTATTCTGGTTCTGAAAAAAAGATCTTGAACATATTGTAAATGCAAACGTGTTCTAGAAAAAACCTTGAGGATGTATGATCTGGGATTCTTGAAAAAAACCTTCAAAAGTTGTCTATGGTATTAATTAATTACTAGTTATTTGAATTGCAAATAACTAAGTTGTTCATGTGGAACTAAGTTAAGAGTTTCTATTAATATGCATGTTCTCTGAAGGGCAAAGCAATCTGAATGCACAATGAATGAAACTGGCTTTCTATTTCAAACATTCATTGTGAAAGAAATTCCAATAGGTAACACATAGGAAGTCAAAGTCCACATGCTGTGCAAATGTATAGATTTCCAATGCACAATCAAGTGGTAAGGATTAAATAGCTGCTCCAGCCAAATATTATTTCTGGATGTGTGGAGGAGGCTGCATTAATTTAACCCTACTTTAAATGCTAAACATGTCTAAGTTGCAAAAATAAATAAACTGTGTACTTTGGTGACATCACACGCTTACTAGGATGGACATAGTATTTTCATTAGCGAGGGTTCAAAGGGACTTCTGGTGTGTTTCATACGCTTTATGTGAGACTCTTGCTAGCACTCATTTTATGTGTGTTTTAGTTTTACAATTTTATACAATGTTGCTTTTTTAATGATTTATATGTATAGCCAGCTTATTGGATCCTGTATAACTATGCACTACTATGCATAATATAGGTTTTGCCGCAATCACAGGGTTTCTCGGGTCATGTGACCCTGTGCAGGTCTATGTAAGCTGCTGCTGCTGCTCTTATTAGCCAGTATGATCACCCAGCCCTGTCACACACATCCGGGAGCAGTTCTCACAAGGTTACTTTTCTCCTAGCCTGCAATGGATATCAGCCAGAGTCCGAAATAATTCCCTGTCTCGCCTGCACTTTGTCCCCAAGAATCACACACAACACCGTTGTAGGTACAGCAGAAAAAACAAGAAGTTTATTCCAGGGAATAGCAGACTCTTTATACAGTAAAATATCAGATAACGTTTGATTGAACAGTAGGTAATGTTGACAGTAAACAGTTAGACTTGCAGATTGCATAATTTGGCTTGGCACGGCACCAATCGGAGGGGACCTCAAAAACAGCCTCCAATCGGGACACAAGGTGCAGGCGACAACAGCCCCAGACACTTTTAATCCCTTTAGCAAGGAGAGTCAATGGGGAACCTGCTGACAGAGGTTGCCTAGAAGTGACCAATCAGAAAAGTGCCTACATTTCTAATGCTTCCCCTGGTTCTTCACATTACTCCCAGTTCGGGGGTTGCCCAGACAGGAAAGTCCGGAGCTTGCGACCAGAAAAAAATTGAAAACAGCACTCAACAAGAACAGACGAACGTACAATCCATAGAGTCAGGCATCCAGTTGCCGGGAGAGACCATCGACATTCTGGTTGTCTCTCCTGGGTCGGTAATGTACCGAGAAGTTGAAGGGCTGCAGGGCCAGGCTCCAGCGCAAAAGTCGACCATTTTCTCCTGATACTCGATTTAGCCAAACCAGAGGGTTGTGGTCGGTAATGACTGAATTCCCGCTGATAGAGATAGGGTTGGAATCTCTTGAGGGCCCACATGAGAGCCAAACATTCCTTCTCTATGGCTGCATAGCCCACCTTCCGATCCAGGAGCTTCCGACTCTGATAGGCAACGGGATGCTCCTCTCCTGCCTCGTTGGTCTGGCTCAGCACAGCCCTGAGTCCGAACATGGAGGCATCTGTGTGAACCAGAAAGCATTTCGTAAAGTCAGGGGCAGCGAGGACTGGAGCTTTTCCGAGGGCCGTCTTCAGCACTGCAAAAGCCTTGCACATTCAGGGGACCACAGGACAGTCTGGGGAAGGGACTTTTCTGTCAAGTCAGTGAGGGGTTTGGCTAGGGTACTGTAATAGGGCACAAACTTTCTATAGTAACCCGCGGTGCCCAGGAAGGCGAGTACCTGTTTTTTGGTCTGGGGCACAGGCCAGTTACGGATAGCCTCGATCTCAGCGGGCTCCAGCTTCTGTTTCCCACTCCCCACCTGGTGTCCTAGATACTGGACCTCAGCCATGCCAATTTGACATTTGTCAGGGCGTACAGTCATCCCTGCCTTTTGAATCTGTCCCAGAACTGTGCAGCAGTTGCTCTCCCCATGACCCGCTGAAGATAGCGATGTCGTCTAGATAGGCACAAGAAAAATCCTGTAACCCATCCAACAACTGATCGACTAACCTCTGGAAGGTATCAGGGGCATTCTTCATCCCGAACGGCATGACCTTAAATTGGTACAGACCGAATGGGGTGATGAATGCGGACTAAGGGGACGACATCTGCCGCTAAGGGAATTTGCCAATAACCCAGACTCAGATCTAAGGTAGAGACCCAGGTACCCCCGGAGAGTTTGTCTAACAGCTTGTCCACCCTAGGCATGGGATAAGCGTCAGTGACAGTGCGGTCATTGAGTTTTCTGTATCTACACAGAAGCGGGTGGTCCCATCCTTTTTAGGGACCAGTACTACAGGGGAGGCCCATGGGCTGTACGAGGGTTAAATAACTCAGAGAGTTTTCATTTCCTCTAATTCCTGTCTGATATGGCTTCTCATTGCCTTGGGTACTCTGTATGCCGGCTGGCGGTGGGGTTGCTGCCCTGGGGTCTCCACAGAGTGCTGTGCTAATGGGGTAGTACCGGGAAGGGCAGAAAACATTGGAGCTCAGGCTTGTAAAAGGGCTCAGAGTTGGGTTTGTTCTGAGATGGTGAGTTGGGGCCCAACCTTAACCTGCTCTAGGCAACTGCGTTGCTTCGTGTCTGCTAGGAGGTTGGGAATGGCCCGATCACCCCCATCAGTAGAAGATGGGGTACAGATGGCTGCTATGTTTGCTCCGTGCTCCTGGTAAGCTTTAAGGGCATTGACATGACTAAGCCGGATGATTCGGTGCTGGGCCCCCTTAGCCACGACATACGTGGTTTCCCCCTTATGTTCCAGGACGGTGTAGGGGCCCTCCCAAGCTCCCTGCAGTTTGTTCTGCCTGGTGGGTCTGAGCATTAGTACTTTTTGTCCTACCAGGAATTCTCGGGGCCGGGTACCCTGATCATACTACCCCTTTTGGACAGTTTGGGCACCCCGGAGGTTCTCCTGCGCTAGCCCCATTAACTTGGCTAACTTTTCCCGTAGCTCCACCACATAAGTAATAGCCGGGGTCTCGGGCTGATCTGTCTTACCCTCCCAGAACTCTCAGAGTGTGTTGAGGGGCCCCCTAATTTTCTTCCCATACAGGAGTTCAAATGGGGAGAATCCCGTTGAGGCTTGGGGAACCTCCCGGTAGGCAAAGAGGGCATGGGGCAAAAACTTCTCCCAATCAATGTGCTGAGCCACGAACGTCCACAACATCTGCTTGAGAGTTCCATTGAATCTCTCATAGAGTCCGTTCTCTTGAGGGAGGTAGGGGGTGGTGTGCATCGCTTTTACTCCACATAGTTTCCAGACTTGGTTAAGCAGTTCGGACATGAATTGGGTGCCTTGGTCGGACAACACTTCTTGGGGAAACCCGACTCGGGTAAATATTTTTATTAAGGCGTCGCCACTCTTTTGGATGTGATATTGGGCAGTGCCGGGATACCGGGTGGCAAAATCTACCACCATGAGGATATACCTTTTCCCACCTCTACTGGGCTTGGCCAGGGGTCCAATAATATCTACTGGAAGGGTTCGCCTATAAGGGGCATGGGCTGGAGCGGGACGCGGGAGGTATCATTACGCTTAACCACTCGCTGCCAGATGTCACAGGTGCGTCAATGGGTCGCTACCGTTTGGGACAACCATGGCTAGAAGAACGTTTGGGTCAGCCTATGGATCGCTTTGTGGAAACCTAGGTGTCTGGCTAAGGGGCTTCATGGGCTAAGGTGAGCAGCGTAAGTCTATAGGGAACAGGTACCACAAGTTGGAGTCGGGATACTGCTACTTGGCCTTGAGGGTTCCCTGGGGTAGAACGATACAACAACCCATCCCTCCACACAATCTGATCAGAGTTACTGCCTATCTCCCCAGAGTCAGCCCTTTACCGATACCTACGTAAGATGGCATCACTTACCTGGGCCCCCTGGGCTGGCTCGGTGGTGGCTGGTACTTGGCTTCGAGTGACTGCCTGGCACTCCTTGGGATCCGAGATCACTGGGGCAGGGGGACACAAAGTGGCTTTCGAGCCATTCCAAATCATTGCCCAATAAAACATCAGTAGGGAGGCCGGGCATGATGCCAACCTCCCTGATGCCCTTCCCGGCACCCCAGTCTAGGTGAACGTGGGCCATAGGCAGCTCAAATACTTTCCCCCTGGCTACTCGGACATCCACTTTGTAATCCAGTGGTGGAGTGTCTGGCAATGCCTGGGGTTGCACCATCGTGAGGGTAGCTCCAGAATCTCCGGAATCTCTAAGCCCTTCGAGTAGCTTGCCATTGAGACGGACCGGCCGATAGGGGTGTTCTCTGTTGTCGACGTTTGGCTGCTGCAGCAAGGTCACTTTGTTGTGGGGCCCCCATCCGTGGGACTCCCATGTAGATTCTGAAGGATAGCATTCCTCTGCATAGGTGGTCATCCCTTCACTGAAGACTCAAGGGGTTGACTCACACAATGAGCCTGGCATGGAAGAAAGGGGGTAGGGTTCGGAGATGCCCGTGAGGGGGGCAGTGGGCACGGACCTCGGGACGGAACTGCAGGCAATTCTGTCGGTTGTGCCCGACCTGGAAACAGCCAGTGGGGTTCACCACGGGTTGAAACGGGGGAGGTGGATTACGAGGCATGGGAGCAGGATACAGTCGCTGAGGTACCGGGGCAATGGTTCTCTGTCGACTTCCCCTGGTTCTTCACACACTTTAATTTAAACTCACACATAGATAAAGTAGAAAAAAAAAGCTATTTTACAGAACGGACATCAAAACAAAGAAACACATTGTCCTAAAGGGGTTAAATGATATATAAAATAAATAAATAAAGGAGGCTGGGCTTAGTGCTGTTCATACCCCAAGCATTCTAGAGCAGCTGACCTGAGTAGTTGATGCACTGCAGGTCGACCAGTTAGACACATAACAAAAATTCAGATACAGCTAGTTACTGTCACGGTCGGCTGTGCCGATGAGGTCTGGAGTCGCGGTGCAGGGGTAGTGGGCGATTCAAGGCCCTGCGCAGGGTGAGCACTCTCCACCTGGGGTGGAGCCCCAGGCTTTGAATGCCCACATGCAGAGGCCTTGTTTGGTTTCCCACGAGTCATAGCCAGGCAGGGACAAAGCAGGGTCTAGGAACAAGCCGAGGTCAAAGGACTGTAGAAATCAGAATGGTCAGAATCAAGCCGAGGTCAAAGGACTGTAGAAATCAGGGATAGTCAGGAACACGATGAACAGGAATCAAAACACAAGCTAGCAGAAAATAATGTACCAGCTCTGATTGCTGGGAGGAAGGGGTTTATATAGCTCCAGGGCTCATTATTACAAGGACCTACACCTGGGCGGTAGGCAAACAAGAAGAACAAAGTCAGAGAGATAGCCACACTGCTACATGAGGAAACAGAACCAGCAGGTGGCGTCTGGAACAGGAGCAGGGAACAGGAACCACAGGAGTCAGGGTTCGAATCCAGGTGGATAGTTACACTACCCCCCTCTCTAGGGGTGAGCACCGAGCACCTAATTTGGAATTAAAACCCTTCTCTTGTTTTCCTTTCTTATTTTAGAAGTAGCTGCTGAGGGGCACTTCTGTTGCTTGGTCTGCCAGGTAATGAGCTCTTCATCAGATGAGAAGTCTGGACCAAAGGGAAAATCATAAATCTTGGGTGCAGAGATCAAAGCATTAGCTTTATGCAGGGATGGCATAGGTTCTTTACAGGCAGAAATAAATGAGGCATTTCTCCGCTGAGGACTGGCAATGACAGTCCCGATAACATTGGTAGGAACAGAGATGTTAGGTGAGCCAGCATGATAGAAATCTTCAAACGTTTCTTCAATGGAGCTGTCAGGTAAGCATTCCATACTTGAGGACACAGGCCTACTGGACAGATATTTACTTAGGCTCCCAGGAGCGGACGCAGGCTTAGTTAACAGCCCTGATGCTTTTCTCATTTTCTCTGGTTTTGAAGGTCGAATAGGGCAATAGCTGATATAATGCCCAGATCTCCCACAATAAAAACATAGGTTGTTGTTCCTACACCAGGACCATTCCGGGGCTGTGAGGGGACCCCTCGCTGAATTCTTCACTGGTGAAGGCTGTGTCACGCTCAGTGAAGAGAGAGCAGGTATAGGCCTCAGATGCAGACCAGAGTCACTGGCAGGCTTATGGGTATTTATTCCAGTGACTGGTTTCAGAGAGCACAGCTCTGGTGCCGAATTCACCCTGGACAGTTTTTTCATATTGGGAGACTGGCTATTAGTAAAGGCTGACCTCAAGAGACGAACCTCTTCCTGGAGCAGAGACAAACTTTTCTGCAGAGTCTGAATATACTTTGATAAAGTCCCCACCTGTTCTATCAAAAGTGTTGTGGCATAGGCCCTTGCGGACTCCATAGTGTGGCTGGTACATTGTGTCACGGTCGGCTGTGCCGATGAGGTCTGGAGTCGCGGTGCAGGGGTAGTGGGCGATTCAAGGCCCTGCGCTGGGTGAGCACTCTCCACCTGGGGTGGAGCCCCAGGCTTTGAATTCCCACATGCAGAGGCCTTGTTTGGTTTCCCACGAGTCATAGCCAGGCAGGGACAAAGCAGGGTCTAGGAACAAGCCGAGGTCAAAGGACTGTAGAAATCAGAATGGTCAGAATCAAGCCGAGGTCAAAGGACTGTAGAAATCAGGGATAGTCAGGAACACGATGAACAGGAATCAAAACACAAGCTAGCAGAAAATAATGTACCAGCTCTGATTGCTGGGAGGAAGGGGTTTATATAGCTCCAGGGCTCATTATTACAAGGACCTACACCTGGGCGGTAGGCAAACAAGAAGAACAAAGTCAGAGAGATAGCCACACTGCTACATGAGGAAACAGAACCAGCAGGTGGCGTCTGGAACAGGAGCAGGGAACAGGAACCACAGGAGTCAGGGTTCGAATCCAGGTGGATAGTTACAGTTACTCATTGCAAATACCCTATTCAAAATAATCGGAGAAAGATGAGGCATGCAATCATTTAACACCATAAAGTTTATTTAAAAAAAAAAAAAGGAAATTAATTAAAAAGGAATTAACCTAAATCTGACGTAAATAAATTTTCCATTAAAAATTAGAAATGCTATTTTGTACAAATATTGATTTCAAGAATGTTCCTCTTTGGGGCGGAGTCAGCCATTGGAACGAGCTCAGTGGAGCTCCGCTGACGGTTGCATTTATTGATAATTTTTGTGGCAAAATTTCCAACTTGGACCACATACAACTACCCCATGGCAGCATGGAGTATGGAGAATAAGGGCAAGAAAAATGACAAGATCTAAGGGCTACAAGGGATCTAAGGATCAAGATATCAGATCCTTCTTGTCATGGCCTGGTGAGCCACTTTCCCACGTGGTGACTCCAACTCCTCCTCACACAAAGGGCCGGAAATGAGGAGTCTTTTGGAGACACTGGCCCTCCACTGTGGGTGAAAACTACTCACCATCTGACTGATAGAAATGCAAATGAGGCACCGATATCTAAAAACTATATGAAGCTGCTACTCCATGATCTCAGGCAGACATGGCGGTGATCCGACAGGATGTTGAAAAATTGGATAAACAAGACCTGATTGGATAAACATCTGACCTGATTTCTCTTATTTTGATTATCTAAGAGTCTAATATTTAATTAAGATAATTGTATCAATCATTCATTCGCACAATTGTTCAGTCTGATCAGTTATTGGATCTAGGGAGAAAGGGAGAGAAAAAGTATATGGAGGGAGATCTATAGTAGCCAAACTTCCAGGAGAATTTCACTATTTTTTTTATTTCGAAGCCCTATGTAGTATTATACCAGGTAAATAATAATTCCTATTTGTCATTCTTCCAAGAGTACCAAATCGTATCGTACTTGGGCACCAAAGAGTTAATCAGAGAAAAATGTTTTTCAATACTGCATTGGTAATGTATCTAAGATATACATTTGTTTGGGAAAAGCTAGTTTAAGCCAGTATCTAGCTAGTAAGATCTTATAGGCCATAAAAATATTTACTAACAATGAACGTCCATATTTGTCTAATTTTGGTAGCTCTATATGGAACAGGAACATCTGTGGTGTAATAATTATTTCACATTAAAATAATTTTGGTTTAGAATGGAATTATATTTCAGAAAGTGTCTTATCCTTTGATATATTAAAAAGTCATTATGTGATTGATCAAATCTGCCTTTAATATCAGAAAAAGACATGATCTCATGTAATGTGTTAAAGTCACCTAGGGTTTTAATTCCTTTGTTTTTCCATTTTTAGTAAATTGAAATCACTAATATGTAGCTGGAGAATCTCAACTGGAGTGTTAAAGGTCAAGCAGGAACCTGAATGATAGAAATAGCATCCTTTATTATGCTGTTATTTGTTCTAAAACTATTCAAGATTTCAAGAGCTATCCAGAATAAGAAAAAAATATTCTCCAGTTTACTGTCATATCTCCCAATTTGGAACCAGCTTCCAAATACTTCTTTCCAGGGGCGTTGCTAGGTCTTCGGATGATCTGGGGCTAGAGCCCAGATGAGCTCAGTCACACACAGGGGCGTACCTAGAGCATTTGGCACCCGGGGCGGACCCTGAGTGTTGCCCCCCCCCCCCCACCCCATAATAAAAATGTAAGAAAACACCCACAAATTTTTCAGTGTTTGAAAATTGTACAATTATAGATACCAGGAATATTGTGCCACTCAGAACCCAGTAATATTGTGCCAGTCAGATACCAGTAATATTGTGCCTTTCAGATACCAGTAATATTGTGCCAGTCAGATACCAGGAATAGTGTGCCATTCAGAGCCCAGTAATATTGTGCCAGTAAGATACCAGTAATATTGTGCCACTCAGAGCCCAGTAATATTGTGCCAGTCAGATACCAGGAATATTGGGTCATTCAGAGCCCAGTAATAGTGTGCCAGTCAGATGCCTGTAATATTTTGCCAGTCAGAGCCCAGTAATAGTGTGCCAGTCAGAACCCAGTAATATTGTGCCACTCAGAACCCAGTAATATTGTGCCACTCAGAGCCCAGGAATATTGTGCCACTCAGAGCCCAGGAATATTGTGCCACTCAGAACCCAGTAATATTGTGCCAATCATAGCCCAAGAATATTGTGCCACTCAGAACCCAGTAATATTGTGCCAATCATAGCCCAAGAATATTGTGCCACTCAGAACCCAGTAATATTGTGCCAATCATAGCCCAGTAATATTGTGCCAATCAGAACCCAGTAATATTGTGCCAATCATAGCCCAGTAATATTGTGTCACTCAGAGCCCAGTAATATTGTGCCACTCAGAACCCAGTAATATTGTGCCAATCATAGCCCAAGAATATTGTGCCACTCAGAACCCAGTAATATTGTGCCAATCATAGCCCAAGAATATTGTGCCACTCAGAACCCAGTAATATTGTGCCAATCATAGCCCAGTAATATTGTGCCAATCAGAACCCAGTAATATTGTGCCAATCATAGCCCAGTAATATTGTGTCACTCAGAGCCCAGTAATATTGTGCCACTCAGAACCCAGTAATATTGTGCCAATCATAGCCCAGTAATATTGTGCCACTCAGAACCCAGTAATATTGTGCCAATCATAGCCCAAGAATATTGTGCCACTCAGAACCCAGTAATATTGTGCCAATCATAGCCCAAGAATATTGTGCCACTCAGAACCCAGTAATACCCACACACACCTAGACACCCTGACACACACACACACACACACACACACACACACACCTAGACACCCATACACAGTCACACTTTTTTTTTTTTACTCCCTATAGCAGCCTCTCCTCCCGATCGGCCCTCACCCCCGCGTGAGGTTAATCCTCCAATTCTGGGACTATGTCCCAGACGGAGGAAAGCTCACGGGGGATTTTTTTTTTTTTTTTATATTTATAGCCCTGGAGTCTCGGGGCTAAAGAATACTTTAGCCCCAGAGTCTCCATTCGGGGCTATGAAGGGGGGACTCGGGGCTATAGCCCCAGTAGCCCACCCCTAGCGACGCCTCTGCTTCTTTCCATATTCCAGATTAAGCAACGTATCAACATACATGTTTTGTGTAACTCAAAGAGGTCTGGGAATCTCAGACCGTCCTGATTTAACTTTTTTTTAGTATAGAACCTTGAATCCTGGGTATCCTGGATCCCAAGATAAAATTTAGAAATAAACAAGAAAGTTGTCTAAGTTCTGCATTGCAGGCTCTTAAATGTACAGTTCTAAATATGGATAGGATTTTAGGAACAATATATGCTTTCACTATATTAAGGCGGCCAAACAAGAACGGCTCCAAACCTTTCCATTTGGAAAGTTGGTCTCTTATATCCATTATCAGATCAGAGTAATTTACTTCTTTGGGTAATTTCAAGACAAACATTATCTTAGTTCCGAGATAATTAATTACCTTCCCTGACCAGTCAAAACAAATATTTTCTCTCATGGAGCTCAGTTTGCATTCTGATATATTAAGTGCAATTACCTAAGATTTATTCAAGTAAATGAAGTATTCCAAAATGGAATATTTTGCAAAGTTGTATATAGATTTCAAAGCAGCTGGTATTGAAAGTACAGGTGAAGAGAGTGTTAATAGTAAATCATCTGAGTGTGATCTTAGATTTCTGAGTTCCACATTTTATCCCTTTAATATCTTTATTGGATCTTATTAATGCCGCCAGAGACTCTATACACAGAGCATATAGCAGGGGTGCAAGCGGGCATCCCTGCCTGGTGCCATTACTGATATTAAAGAGCTCTGATTTTAAACGGGGTCCCATCACTATAGCCTTAGGGGAAGTGTACAATACTAACGACCAGTATTTGAAATATCCTGTTAAACCAAATGCATCTAAGGTATGGGCTAAGAAGCACCAATTCACTCAGTTGAATGTCTTCTCACCGTCTAAGGCAACAAAGACCTCTGGAAGCTTCTTTTTTTGTAATCTTAGAATCAGATCAAAGACCTTTTGGACATCATCCTCTACTGTTCTTCCACGAATAAACCCTTTCTGATCTACATGAATTAGATCTGCGTTAATCTTACTGAGTCTATCAGTCAGGATCTTGGAGAATATTTTGACTTTGAGATTGATCAGCGAATTCTGTCTATAATTCGTAACAAATGTTGCATCCTTCCCTGGTTTTAATATGGGACTGATTGAAGCTTGCTGGATCTGGAATTGTTACTGAGACCGATCTCGTTGAACGTGTCCATAAAACCTGGGGAAATAGATTCATCAAGAATCTGATAAAATATGGCTGTATAGCTGTCAGGGCAAGGTGCTTTACCTTGTTTTAAACCTTTGATTACCTCCTTAACTTCTGAAACTGAGAAAGGAGCATTTATTTCAGCCATTTTCTCTTGTAGAATTCTAGGTTATCCCAAGGTATGGAGAAAGTCCACCATTCCTTGATTATCTTGTTTAGATTTGGGAAGATTGTATATTGAACCTTAATAATCACCAAATGCTTTACTTATAGAGGCCAGTGATAAGCACACATTACAATTTACAATAATTACAGGTTTATTTTTCATTTTATTTATGTGAGCTTGTCTACTAATCAGGTGTCCTCTAATATAACATGAAAGCGTGCACCATTTCGTTCCCTTGGTAACAGAGTTGTCATGATTATAGGCCAAGAATTACATGACTTCTGTCTTTAAATTAAGCAAATATATGGTCTCCACAAGCAAGTGGCTATCATCGACACGAAAACCAGACAAGTTGGGCCCTCTGCTCTCCGGGTGTTCCTAACTATTGGTTTACCTCACTGAGACCCAAGGCGGACCCTACTGATCAGATCATTCTGGACTTTTTCAGAGTGAGAAGGGCAGCAAAAGAACTCCAAGAGGCACTTAGGGACGTGGTCGTCAAATTGAGGTCTAAGGCAGATAAACTGGCATTGCTCTCTATTTCTTGTAAAACATCGGGACTTATCCTTCGAAAACGTGAACTTACAGATTTGTGAAGATCTACCCCATCCACCATTGGGTGGAGAAGGTCAATGTCTCCACTGACAAAACACCTACATGGACGTGAAATATAGATGGGGGTTGGCAAATTCAGTGACCGTACACCATAATGGTAAGCTCCTATCAACTGAAGACCCTGGTGAAATCCCTGGTTTCTTACTGGCTCTGGACTTGCCGCCCTTACCCACACAGCAGTAACCTACTGATAGCAGCTCTTTGGGTCCACCAGGGATCCAAAGTTTTTTATTTTGCCTACTCATCATAATGCTAATAACTGTATGTTATTATTATATGTTGTTTTTGCTGTTCTGTTATTCCCCATGAGTGTTGTTGGCCCATCTGTCTACACTCAGCATAATGTTGTTTTCCCGCCCAGGGCACCATACCATGTACTTAGGTCTTGGTACACCGTGGCCACAAAATGTGGATGCACAAGCCCCTCTTTTTTCCAGTGGCTTGTCTTCTACTCCCTTCTCTTCTTTTCCCCTTTTCTATGTACTTTGATATTCCCGTTTCTCCTTCCTATTCAGATGTTATAGTTATTTATTGAAGGGTTGGCTCCCTACCCAAAGCTTATTTTTATCTTATTTGCTGATGGTCACCGGCGGCCGAAAGCTTTGTGGCCTATAATATATCTGTACACTCTGATCAACAGTCCCCCCCTCCCTAGTTCTGCCAAATAGGCCTTAGTCTGACATATTTCCCTATGGTATTGTGTTCCGAATTCTTTGAGGCAGTATTACAGCTTCATTACATCACTCATTGGTTGGGTTATTAATGGAGTTTCTGGTTGCCCACATTATAGCTCCTTCCCTAATACCATCTTTCGGTACCTTGCAGTCATTTAAAGACGGGTTTTAACATAAAGCACATGAACATTATGTTAGAGGTTTATGATAATTTCTCCTGCTATGTTCTTTCCTTTTATATGTCAATATAAAAAGAGTTCTTGATGTTTCCAAAGCTATACATGGATATATTAGGCTCTGCGGATATATGTTGAAAACTTCAACATATAATAATAATAAGTACTCTGTTGTTGTTGTGAACTCAATAAAACAAATCGAGTTTTAGCAGAAAATGTACAGTTACTTTGAAAAAAGACTATAATACAAAACAACTTATCATTTATAGACAGAAAATGACAGGGATTTAAAAAATTATACAGTGTTGAGTCAGATTTTTGTACATAATACAGTAAGTATGCAAGACATGGCAGACATAAACGGACTGACAAATGAAACCCACATGCAATACATTTCATAACAAACAATAGAATACAGTGCTTTAGAAGTCAAGAACTAACAATTTTATTTACTAAACCAGTCTGAGCTGGCAGACTATATTCTGTCTTACCCAATCACGCCTTCTTACCTCCTTCTTGTAAGAACAAGATAAATAAATTCTGCCACTTTTTCAAAGTAACACATTATTGGAAAAATATACTGCTCTGGCCTAAGAGATCCATCCCTTTACCCTTTTTAGCTCCTTAGACAAATTATAATACTGTAGTGTCTGCTCCCTAAATTAATTGTAAAATATAGGATTTAGGAAAGTGACAACTTTAACCCCTTAGTGACATGACTTTTTTGGCTTGTCCGACGCTTGGTGACATGGGCTGTTTTAACATTTCTGAGGTGTTTGTGTTTTGCTGTAATTTATTTCTGTCTCATTTAGTGTACCCGCACAAACTATATATTGTTTTTATCGTTATAAGAAGGGCTTTCTTTTGATATCATTATTTTGATAATAGCATATAATTTGATGTAAAAAAAATAATAAAATATGGCAAAAAAATTGATAAAATACTTTTTTTATGACTTTTATTTGAAAAATCGTATACTCATGTACAAGAGACAACAAAAAAACACTGCTAAAAAGTTTCTAATATATGTCCTGAGTTCAGAAATAGCCCATGTTTTTATGTTTTTGTGCTTTTTTATTCATGTTACAGGGCCAGAACTATAAGTGGTGCAAAGCTATTTTAAAATCCTTTCTTTCAAAATTAGCGATAGTGACATTGTAACACTGATTTCTGTACTAAATCCATGAATGACCCCCAACATGTACATATTTTTGAAAACTAGACAACTCAGGGCATTTAACTTGGGGTATTTTGACACATTTCATGTAGCCATTTTACCACCAATCTATGCCAAAGTTTGCAGCAAAAAATCTTTTTTTTTAATTTTTCACATATATTGCAATTTAGGTAAACATTACCTTAAAATGTGAAGGGATATTTCCAAATAACACCTCAATATGTGTTCAGCAACATCTCCTGAGTACAGGGATACCACCCATGCATAGGTTTGTTGGTTTGTTTTGGGGCTAAAAGGCCACATTTAGGGGGTGCGCATTTTGGTTTTCCAACTTGGAATTCTGACATGCAGAAAACTTGTGCCCATGTCCCATTTGGGACATTTTTGAAGCCAGAAAGTGTATTCTACCCCACAAAACCATATATATTTTTAAACTAGACACCCTAGGGTATTTCAAATGGTAGTATTTTAACACTTTCCATGCACTAATTATACTACCAGCCTATGTCAATGTTTTGGGTAGTAATATTTTTTCACATACATTGTACTTTGTGCATGAATTCATAGATCCTGTTATATGTCAGTGCCAAACAACACCTCAATATGTGTTCAGCAACATCTCCTGAGTACAGGGATACCCCCCATGTATAGGTTGGTTAGGTTATTTGGGGGTTAAAAGGCCACATTTGAGAGGTGCGCTTTTTGGTTTTCCAACTTGGAATTCTGACGTGCAGAAAACCTGCGCCGATGTCCCATTTAGGACATTTTTGAAGCCAAAAAGTGTATTCTATCCCACAAAACCATATATTTTTGAAAACTAGACACCCTAGGGTATTTCAAATGGTAGTATTTTAACACTTTCCATGCACTAATTCTACCACCAGCCTATGTCAATGTTATGGATAGTAATTTGTTTTTCACATTCATTGTACATCGGGCATGAATTCATAGATCCTATTATGTGTCAGTGCCACAAAACACATTAATATGTGTTCAGCAACATCTCCTGAGTACAGGGATACCACCCATGTGTAGGTTAGTTAGATTATTTGGGGGCTAAAAGGCCATGTTTAGGGGGGGTGCATTTCCAACTTGGAATTTTGACATGTAGTCAGCCTGCGCCCATGTTCCATTTGGGACACTTTTGAAGCCTGTCAAAGTATTTTACCCCATAAAACCATATATTTTGGAAAACTAGACATCCTAGGGTTTTTAAAATTGTGGTATTTTAACACTTTCCAAGTGCTAATTCTACCACCAACCTATGTCAAAGGGTTGGGATGTCATTTTTTCCCCACACACATTGCAGTTCAGGCAGGAATTTTCAGATTCTGGTATTTGCCACTGCCAACCAACACCTCAATATGTGTTCAGCAACATCTCCTGAGTACAGGGATACCCCCCATGCATAGGTTTGTTGGTTTGTATTGGGTCTAAAATTCCACATTTAGGGGGTGCGCAATTCCAACCTGGAATTTTGACATGTAGTCAGCCTGCGCCCATGTTCCATTTGGAACATTTTTGAAGCCGTCCAATGAATTTTACCCCATCAAACCATATATTTTTGGAAAATAGACATCCTAAGGTATTTCAAATGGTGGTATTTTAATACTGTATAGGTACTAATTCAACCACCAGCCTTTGTAAAAGTTTGTGGTAGTACTTTTTTGGGAGGTTTTTTTCCACATGCATTGTACTTCAGGCATGAATTCACAGATTCTGGTATATGTCACTGCCAAACAACAACCCAATATGTGTTCAGCAACATCTCCCGAGTACAGGGATAGCACCCATGCATAGGTTTGTTGGTTTGTTTTTGGCTAGAAGGCAACATTTGTGAGATGCGCATCTCAAAATTCCAACTTGGAATTTTGACATGTAGTCAACCTGCGTACGTGTCCTTTATGGGATATATCTTTGAAGCCAGCCAATGCAATTTACCCCCACCAAACCATATATTTTTTTATCGGTAGACCCCCATCACTACTTGTGGCAAGGGCTCAGCAGCCACCGATACATCGCTAGATGATGTATCAGAAAGCTGAATAGGGTCAAA
The DNA here is from genome assembly GCA_036172795.1 of Pelodytes ibericus. Taxonomy (NCBI): domain Eukaryota; kingdom Metazoa; phylum Chordata; class Amphibia; order Anura; family Pelodytidae; genus Pelodytes; species Pelodytes ibericus. Next base: position 137,104,690 of record CM069862.1, read on the forward strand.
ATCGAACCCTGAGTCCGCGGCCTCAGAATCAGTGCGTTAGCAGTGATCTCGAGCAAAGAAGGGGTTAATAGCTCTTAGAAGAGCCTATCTAGTACTGTAATACATTACAGTACAAAGAAATTAATCCATAAAACAGTGCAGACAGAAAAACATACTGTTGCTGTGCAAGATTACTGCTTACACAGTGATGAATGGCAGGGAAGGGGTTAATACACAGTGAAAGACTTTCATAAAACCTGACAATTTTATAAAATGTTATTTTATATCACTAATACTGATCTGTCTCTTTCCGTCACAAAAATGTAAGTGAGGAGAGGGAGGCAGATCAATATTTGTGAATATTGATCCGACCAATTTTGATCTGACCAGGGCGAATGGTGAGCTTAATTGAGAAATCACCAAACCGCCTTTGCCACTAATTCGCTGTTACTGATCGCTATGCGCTCAGGCAGCTTAAAAAAAAAAAACTCAAATATTTTTACTTTACATGTAATCCCCTAGCGGGTATGTGTAAAAAAAATAAAATAAAAATATGCAGACAGATAAAAATTGCTTTGGCGTCAATATCATTGCGTAAGCAGTGATCGACGGCAAAGAAGGGGTTAATAACTCTTAGAAGAGCCTTTTTAGTACTGTAATAAATTACAGTACAAAAAAATTAACCCCTAAAAAATGCACAAACGGCAAAAATAAATGCGCTGATGTGCATGATCACTGCTTATGCAAGATCAGTGGCAGGGAAGGGGTTAAACGCAGGGAATTGCTTTAATAAATTTTTTTTTATTGTTTTAATATTTGTGTGTTGTGTGTTTATTGTTTTTTTTTACTTTTAGAACTTTGATCTGTCTCTCTCCCTCACTAAAAAAATGTGAGGAGAGGGAGGCAGATCATAACTGGTCAGATCAATATAGGGTTAATATTGATCTGACCAGTCAGTGGGGATGTTCAGCAGAACATCCCCACTGCCTGTCAGTGTGCCTGGCAGTCACTGATTGCCTCTGTGAAGAGGCAATCGTGTGGCTTCCAGAGAGCACAGGAAGCAGGTACTTCCTGCCTCCTGTGCTCTTGCCCTTAGAAGGGCAGCGCCATCTTGGTCACTCAGTGACCAAGATCGTGCATTTTTTTTTTGTGTTCCTGATTGCCTCGACTTGCGAGGCAATCAGGAACACTTTCTGAGCATAGGAAGCGAAAAATTCGCTTCCTATGCTCATTTTTTAATGCCCGTCGTTTTAAAGCCACTGTGCCTTTAAAACCGGCATTTCGATCGCTCTCCGGAGCGATCGAAATGCCGACGGGCATTTTTTTTAGTATTGTACGATGCTTCCACACGGAAGCATCGTTACAATACCATCAGAGCACTGAAAGCGGAAAAACTCCGCTTTCAGTGCTCGTTTTGACACAGGACGGACTAGGTCCGTCCTGTGTCACTAACGCTTCGCCACACAGGACGGACCTAGTCCGTCCTGTGTCGCGAAGGGGTTAACATATGGCATACCTTCCAACATTTCATAGTTGCATAGTTACATAGTAGTCCATCAAGGTCAAACCTTTTTAAATCCCATGTTTATGGCTGTTGATCCAAAAGAAGGCAAATAAGAACCCCTTCAGCAATTTCGAATTCTGCATTCAGTGGGGAAATAATTTACTTCTCGACTCCAAATGGCAATAAAATTTCTCCTTGGATCAACAAGCACTAAATAAATATTAATGCCTACACTAACATCCATAGCCCTCTATGCTCTAGCTCATTTAAAAAGTATCCAGGCCGCTCTTAAAGGCATCTTAGGTATTTTCTACAACCACTTCTTCAGGCAATGAATTCCATAGCTTAATTGTCTCCACTGTAAAAAATCCCTACCGCTGTTGCAGACTAAATCTCCTTTCTTCAAGTCTTAGCGGGTAACCTCTTGTTCTTTGTACTGTTATTTTAAAGAATATGTCCTTAGAAAGCCCTTTGTATGGGCCCTGTACATAGATAAATAACATTATCATATCCCCTCTAAGCCACTCTCTAGCATGTACAGATGTACAGATTTAACTTTTCCAGCCTTTCTTCTAAGGCTGGAAACTCAAACTTTCCATTCCCCTGATTAGTTTTTTAGCCCTCCTCTGAACATTCTCTAGTTCCATAATTACTTTTTTAAAAAAGGCACCCAGAAATGAACCGCATATTCAAGGTGAGGTCTTACCATGCTAATGCCTTAGAAAAGTCTAAATATATCACATCCACTGCAGCACCCAAATCTATATTTTTACTTACCTCCTCGTGGAATGTAATTAAGCTAGTTTGACAAGATCTGTCTTTCACAAGATACTTGAGATTCCTGTTCAATATGAAATCTTGAATATATTCCTTTAGCAACCACCAGAGGCGTTGCTAGGGGGGGGCTACTGGGGCTGAAGCCCCGGATCTCCCCTCCATAGCCCCGAATGGAGACCCTGACCACGCCCCTCACTCTCGGCTCCGCCCCCTCACGGTCGATCCCGCCTCCTGCATCCTGTATGCTGAACAGCAGCAGACTCCATCCCCTCACGATAGGCTCCGCCCCTCGTGTTTAGCTCCGCCCCCTCATGTTTTGCAGGTGAGTGTTTGGCAGAGTGTGAGTGGCAGAGTTATTAGTGTGCAGGTGTATGTATGTGAGGTAAGTGGCAGAGTGTAAGTGGGTGTGAGTGGCAGAGTTATGAGTCTGCATGTGTATGTAAGTAGCAGACTGTGAGTGGCAGAGTTATTAGTGTGCATGTGTATGTATGTGAGTGGCAGAATGTAATTTGCAGAGTATAAGTGGGTGTGAGTGGCAGAGTTATGAGTGTGCATGTGTATGTATATGAGTGGCAGAGTGTAAGTGGGTGTGAGTGGCAGAGTTATGAGTGTGCATGTGTATGTATGTGAGTGGCAGAATGTAATTTGCAGAGTGTAAGTGGGTGTGAGTGGCAGAGTTATGAGTGTGCATGTGTATGTATATGAGTGGCAGAGTGTGAGTGGCAGAGTGTAAGTAAGTGTATGTGTGTGAGTGTGGCAGAGTGTGATTGGAAGAGAGTGTGTGTGAGTGTAAGCATGAGTGGAAGAGTTATGAGTGTGTATGTGTGTGAGTGGCAGAATGTAAGTGTGTGTAAGTGGCAGAGTGTGATTGTATGAGTGAGTGTGCAGAGTGTGAGTGTTTGGAAGAGTGTGAGTTATGAGTGTGCGTGTATGTGTGTGGTAGAGTGTAAGTGTGGGTGAGTGGCAGAGTTTTGGAGTGTATAAGTGTGAGCAGCAGAGATATGAGTGTGCGTGTGAGTGAGTGTAAGCATGAGTGGAAGAGTTATGAGTGTGTATGTGTGTGAGTGGCAGAATGTAAGTGTGTGTAAGTGGCAGAGTGTGATTGTATGAATGAGTGTGCAGAGTGTGAGTGTTTGGAAGAGTGTGAGTTATGAGTGTGCGTGTATGTGTGTGGCAGAGTGTAAGTGTGGGTGAGTGGCAGAGTTTTGGAGTGTATAAGTGTGAGCAGCAGAGATATGAGTGTGTGTGTGTGAGTGTAAGCGTGAGCAGCAGAGTTATGAGTGTGTGTGAGTGGCAGAGTGTAAGTGTTCGAGAGTGAAAGCATAAGTGGCAGAGTTAGGAGTGTGTGTCAGTGGCAGTGAGATTACTAGGAGAAAATGTGATTAATTACTATTAATCATATTGAATGTGATAATCAAGTGTGAAACAGTGCTCATACCATTTTTATTTTCACACCTGATTATCACATTCAATATGAATAATAGTGATTCATCTTTATATATAGTCTTTATGTTGATGGCAATGAGTCCATACACATGGCATTAAACATCACATGGACCTCGTTATACTATTAAACCCATACATTATGAGTGTATGAGCTGCTCATTATATTATAGGCTTTACTCATGAAAGAGAGAATTGCAGGGAAGTGAGATGGGAATTTCAAAATTAAGGCTAAAGTAGCAGAGCTGGAAAAATTCTCGCATTCAGTTGAATTCCCATCTCAATTCCCTGCACTTCTCTCTTTTATTAGGTTGGTAGAAGGAGCATACCTTCATACCTCAGCCTATTCTCCCCAAGTTTTTTACCCCTTTTTATTAAAAAATTAAAAATATTTGTGATGTGAGTGTGAGAGTTGCAGGTTTACACACGTGTCTGCGTGGCAGAATGTCTGTGTGGGAAAGGCCATCTGTGTGTATAAGGGTGTCTGTGTGTAAGGTTGTCTGGATGTGTGTGTGAGTGTAAGGTTGTCTATGTAAGGGTATCTATGTGGGGGGGGGGGATCAGGGTTGAGTCATTTTTATATGCTCAGTTATTTTTAAATCATGGGAATTTGCTCACATACAAGTGTGTGTGTGTGATGTAAGTTGGTGTGTGTAAGTGGGATTGTGTGTCTCTGTGTGTAAGGGTGTGTGTATGTATGTGTGACTGTGCATGTGTGACTGTGCAAGTGTGAATGTGTGTGTATGTGTGGCTGCATGTGTATGTGTGTGTATTTGTGGCTGTGTATTTTTGTGTATAAGTGTAACTTTGAGTAATGTGAGTTTTTTGTGTGCTGCGAGTCTTATTGTCAGTCACACACACGCATATAGTCAGTAACAGACAGACACAAACACACTCATACAGTCACAGACAGACACACACACAGTCAGACACACACATATACATTCTGTCACAGTCAGACATACAGTCACACACACATACAGTGGGTCACATAAACACACAGTCACACACACACATGCAGTCAGTCATACACACAAACACACACTCTGTCACATACACTTACGCACAAGTCAGCAATTTTGTTGTTGTTTATGATAAAAAAAAAAGTGCATCTATCAATATGTCCCCCTCTTGGCTGCTATACCTCATTCTAGCCTGGTCTGTGCCCTGCTGTTGTTTCTAGCCCTGCTGAGCACACTCAGCGCTCGGACACTATAGTACGGTGCATGTGGGGATGGAGCAGGAAGACTGTGCAGCCGGTGCACACACTGCTCCCCCGCGCTCCGCTGGATAAATAAAATGATCCCAGCGGCGAGGGCACCATGCAGGGACAACAATAACTGGGCGCCAGGTATAATTTCCTGGTGCCTGGGATTTGTTGAGCCCCGATATATACCCATATATACCTATTGTTCATTGGCGTCAATTATATCAGTCTGTATGCTGCCTAACCATGTGATTTTATTTACTCTACTTCTATAAAATCTATCATGGGCTCCAGCCCCGGATGTTTTGGAGACCTAGCAACGCCCCTGGCAACCACACAAACAGTTTCCCCACCACAGATGTCAAGCTTACAGTTCTGTATTTCAAATGGCCAAAGAGGGGCACTTTGATTTTTGTGGAAGTGGCTGAAGGTGTAGGTTTGGTGAGGGGCTTTATCAGAATATTTACAGTGACTTTCTGGCCAATTTGTAACTATTTATGTCATTTGATTAGTCATTTGGAATAAGAATAAAGTATTTTATTTACACAAATTAATATAAAAGACATTATATTAACTCCCAGTATTGTAAGTTTTATTGCTCTTGAGCTGTGTGATCCACTCATACAAACTAAAAAATCTGAGCTCCCAGGAAAGATGGACAATAGAAGAGGAAAGAAGGACGGGGTGAAAAACAACTAGAGAAAACTAAAGGCTTAACAATATTGTGGCTTATGTGTGGACTCTATTTGTTTCTCCTGCTACAACCATAACACATTCAAAGGCCATCTAGAAATTCATTTTCTCTGTGATTTTTTTGACAGTGGTGCGTGTAACGAATAGAAATGTAGTTGCAGAAAGAAAATATTTTCTATCTCTACTGGTTGATTCTCTTGGTACATCATTCAAAGAAAAAAAAATATAGCCCTGATTAATATGTATTCCCCTGTGTGTCTCACTCCACAGTTCTGTAAACTCCACAGTAAAATGTAAGCTTAGGGAATGTAAATAACACAATATTTGCTATTGTGAAATGTGTATTCTCCTGGCATGCAGTTGTGAGCTTTTTGAGTACATGGTGTTATCCTCTTCTGTACCTATATATAATAATTCTCTGGCTCAGCCCCATGACCGGGATTCATTACTATGGCATCATTTGGAAGGTAAAGACATGTTTTATTTATACAAACATAAGTACTTTTCTGGATATTGCCCAAAAAGCATTAAAAGAGAAAATAGTAGTGCATATAGGACAGAGTACTTAGGACTTCAAAGAGGTACAAATAGGAAACAACAAACAGATGGAGGACAGGGCACAGGAAGGAGTATAGGCAGAATGAATGTAGGGGAGAAGTAATAACTAATCAGGAAATCAGTTGTTTGCAGATCCTCGTGTGTCTACAGCTACAATCAGCTACAACTTATCAGACAGGGATGAATTTTCATTGACCACAATGCTCTCTAGCAGTTAATTGCAAAAGAAAAATAATAATATTCTTGGTTCTGGAGTGAAGCCCCGTTAATTTCTTTGCACAGAAATGATTCATTCTAATCACGTACCACGATGCCTGCTGTGGGTAATTATATCTCAAGATGTAAAATTAATAAGTAGCGTTCACTGAGCTACTGCAAGATAATGACTAATGGCTGTGTAAAACTCACCACGCTGTACATTAAAGAAGCTTGTCAGAAATGTACGTTAATATGAAAAGTCTTATAATTAGCAACATATGCAGTAATTCTGGAGAGAGATCGATGATTATTGCTTAAACGTCCTGCATCACATGGGTTTACATATCCAAACACACAATTGAAGGTAATGCTTTGGTCCATCTACCCTTCCACATCTGCAATGTAGAGAGTGAATACCACCCACTTCCTAGTTTAGAACAATGATTTGCTTAATGTGGGTTGCAAAGGGTTATGTAAGGTTGCAGATCATGTTGTTAAATGGACTCCATGTCAACCATTTCTGCAGTGGTGTATCTTGATTTTGTGCTGCCCTAGGTAGACAAAAGCCGGGCACCCCCCTACCCAAGCTGCGCACCCACGTTACACACCTAAGACATGCCCCATCATTCAGACTCCCATCACACACACACTCCCATCACACTCAGTCACACACTCCTACTCCCATCACACTCAGTCACACACTCCTACTCCCATCACACAAACTCCGACTCCCATCACACTCAGTCACACACACTGTCTCCCATCACACACACTCTGACTCCCATCACACTCAGTCACACACACTGTCTCCCATCACACACACTCTGACTCCCATCACACTCAGTCACACACTCCTACTCCCATCACACACACTCCGACTCCCATCACACTCAGTCACACACACTGTCTCCCATCACACACACTCTGACTCCCATCACACTCAGTCACACACACACACACACACACAGTCTCCCATCAGCACTTACCTTTCCCTAGTGGCAGGCAGCATGGTCCCTCCATGCTGCCTGTTCGGCTTCCCGGCGATTGTGACGTCAGCGCGCCCGTCACGTGACTGTCGGCACTTCCGTGTCGGCACACTGCACGGGGAGCCGAACAGGCAGCACAGAGGTTTCTCTGTGCTGCCTGTTCGGCTCCCCGTGCAGCCTGGCAGGCAGAGCGTTGGTGAGGGGGGATCTTCCGAACCCCTCTCACCTCCGTCTCTGCCTGCAAGCGCGGTCTTTTTTTTAATTAATTTATTTTTTCAGTGCTGGGGGGCGGCCCCCCAAATCCGCCTAGGATGCCTCGCGGTAAATACAGCACTGCATTTCTGTAGAGAATATAAATTGGTAATCTTTACAAGATTACAAACATTTCCTCAAGATAAGAGTGTGAACAAGTTACAATTGAAATATTGCTACTGGTGTATTTATTATGTATTAAAATTACTCTCTGTAAATGATTATTACTCTTCTGTAAGACGCGTACACCATTTTTGGTTTTATATCTGTATTTCTGGTGATGAGGGGCTCCACCATTTGTGTTTAGAGTGCCTTCAGTGTGATTCACTGATCGGGAGGTGCAGATCTAATTTGTTGCATTTGTATCTGCTATTTATGACATCACCTGGGGACCTTTTCAATGAGAAAAGTGCAATTTCAAGTCACAGGTGATGTCATAAACAGGAGACACCACAGACATGTTTAAAACATATGATTCTCCTAATTTATACATTTGTCTGCAATTATGCCAACACAATGTGTAGATCATTTTTCATTCTGTACATCCATGTCCCTTTAAGTGCAATATGTTGCACTATTTTGCACTTTCTTTCAGCTCAGAAAATGTTTTCTTTCCTTATAATAAAGCTTTAAACATGGGTACTCTGAACATGTCAGTGCATAATACATGCATCCATAAAAAAGCTGTAAGAACTTATTACTTTTTAACAAATGTTATGTAAAGGATAAGTCAAGTCTTTCTTTGAATGGCTGCATGAATCAATAATAGACTCCCCTTTCTTTGCTATAACACAGACACTGACAGTAATATATCCGACAACCTGCGCGTATACACTGGGATGCCATTCATGAATGCTGTCAACCACTGCACGAATTCACACTGCTTTGCTTTTCTCCTCTCTTGCTGGGCTTATTCATTGACATATTAGCTAAGTGGTATTTTTATATGAAATGTTTGTGATCTTTGAAAGGATGGGCAATAAAGGATATTTGCTTTAATGATCCCCCATGGGCTTTAACAATAGACTTGAAAAGTTAAAAGGGAGGATATACTATAGTTAAAAAAAAAGACTGCAAATCATTTTGTTTCTTTTACATCACAGTAGTTTTATATTACGTAGCATGTAAACCACACACAACCTTTTTACCTGGTAGTATCCCTTTAAGAGTAAGTGCCACTCAACATAAGAATGTTCCACGATGCATACTATTTCAGATAAATTGTACAGCATTTTCGCCATGATTGATTTAGTTGCTCTTTTTTTTGCTTACGTCATTAATGCTGCTCTTGTCTTACTCTACAAATGTTGAGAGTGGGTTGAAGTACTCTTAAACTCATCTGTGAGACAGTAGAATTAGGAGTACTTTCTGTGTCACACTCTCTATTTTTAGCGTAATAGGGGCGGTTCAGCAGAAAGTTGAATTTTGATTTATTAGATTGTACAACAAGAAGAGCAGTAGAACAATTCTATGTCAATTGAATATTGAATTGAGTCAAGTAGATACACTGGACTTTCCATTACGTCTATGTTTTGAAGTGTTTTCTATTTACCACTTTTGTTATGGAGTAAAAATACCTTTACTTCAAATTTACTGGCCATGTGGCACTTTACCTCCTACAGCTGGCGGTACAAAGGTCCTACAGGTGACATCACCCCCACCGTGCCCCACCAAAAATAATAATAAAATAATGAAATGATATGGTGTGTGTAGACAAAAATAGATAATGCATGAAAATAAATGGCCTATGAGCAAAATTGGGTGCAATCTGAGAAAAGCTATGAGAGAACATGATCTAAATAAGGGATGTTAATGATATCCCCATTTATGTTTATCAGATGGAGTCCAGCCCACTCCATTTTTTGGGGAAGGGACAGGGCACTGGTAGGGGATAGTGGGAAAAAAAATAGAATGAGGAGGGCCCATTTTCTTTGGTTGCTTAGGACTGCCCCTGCTCTGACACTTTTATGCTATCATCACATACACTTAGCACATTCACCTTCAGAAATGTATTGCTTAGCCCCATCCCGCAAATGGACATCTAAACAGAATGAGGCATTGTTTTGGGAGCCTGCTCCAAGCTCTTCCGGGGCATAAGATTGCTATGATATATTTTATGTATTTTACCGGCCTGGAAGTCAACTCTAACCGAGAAGGAACATGAATAAATCTCCAATACATTCTCTATGGTGGCAGGCTTAATCACTGAAACTTTTATGACATCACTTCATGCTGATGTCATGAAAGCCTGGTAGGCAGCCTGGGTTATCTGTAATCATGTGAGGGATGGCATCCATATGTCTTGCTTGTATTTTTGTCTCTATCAAAAGGGATGATTTTCAGTATTGGCCACTTAATTGTGCCCCCTCCCCCCGACTACAATAAATAATAATGTCAGCTGCTACCGTGGCTCATTAACAGCCCAATTACTTCTCTATAGAGAGGGATGCACATATGGCGTGCATATACTACACACGTGCAGCAAAAACACATCACTAATTACCCCATTATTTTCCAGTATGGTTCTGAATGTAAATATGTATGGTCAGAATTGAAAAAACTAACCACTGAGATGGAGCATGAACTATGCACATTTGAGCAATTGAATTTGCTTGTAGTGGATCTTGAAGCTTTGCGCACTTAGTTTAATGACCACCAGAGGGAAACATTATGCATATGAAATCAATGGGTAGAATGCAGAGCACTGTAGCAGTGGAAGTACAATGTGCTTTAATATAGGGGAAGAAGATGGGTAGAAGAAACTGCAAGTTATTTGCAAGATGGTTTTAGTCCAACAAGTTCAATATTTGGTAAATATATGTGAATGGTATACACAGAAGATGTAATATGTGGCAGGATTTTTTTTTTCCTCCGGCTGCCTCCACTAGCCACCAGGGAGATTTGGGCAGCCAGGGGGTATCTGCACGATAGTGCAGACATCCTCCATGCTGCCCGACACTTCTGTCTATTATGACGGACCGGCTGCCCCCACTAGCCACCAGGGAGATATGGGCAGCCGGGTGATGTCTGCACATATAGTGCAGATATCCCCCGGCTGCCCCGACTAGCCACCATAAAGAGACAAGGTGAGGTTGGGGTGGAGGGAGGGAGGGAGAGAGAGAGACACAAGGGGAGGGACGGGGGGCAGAGAGACACACAAGGTGAGGGGGGGAGAGAGAAAAAGTTTAGGGGGAGAGAGAGACAAAGGTTTGGGGGGAGGGAGAGACAACGAGGGGGAGAGAGATAATGCTGGGGGGAGAGACAGAGACAAAACTAAGGGGGGGGGGGGAGAGAGAGACAATGCTGGGGGAAAGGGGGGGAGAGAGACAAAGCTGGGGGGAGGGGAAAGAGAGAGGCAGCATTGGCACATAAAAGGAAATAAAAACAAGAAATGCATTTTTTATATCATAATCTTTATTAAATATTAAAAAGCAATTTACATGTGAATATATAGAAGTTTAACTTTTTTCCTATAGGGTAGTCCTATATTCAGGCTTTTAGTTTTTTTCCTAAAGGAATATCCAAAGTTTGGGGTTGGGTCGTCTTTAAATGAGGGTCGTCTTATATTCAAGCAAATACGGTATATCTTGAAATGTTTGCCAGAGAAAAGAGAGCACTGGATTCTTTTTAGCTCTGTAATTAGTAGGGCTTCTTTAACAGATTATCAACAATATCTAAAGCTGAAGCAGAGTTATTTTAGAGATGTGTTTTATAATGAACAGTTCTAGTTGGGAAAAGACCACTATTTAAAGGGACAGTCTAGTCCCCAAACTCACTTGCAAGATGAAGATTACTGCTTGTATAGTGCACAGGCTTTCTATGTTTCTTTCAGTGTGATTTGATGCAGGCATTCCACATAAATCACATTTCTAATATTTGACTCCAGCCCTCCTCCAGTGATTACTCTGCATGTTTACTGCAGGTGTGGCATCACTGATTATATAGACAATGAGGATATACAGTTTTGTTCCATTTAGTCACTTCCTTTGTTCCTGGAATAGAACACATTGTGTGGACTGTGATAAACTTTCTCTTGTACACAGTAGGATCTCTTAACAATAAAACAAATTGTCTGATGAAATCACCAGAGCGACAGGAACTTTTAAATTAAATTATTTACATTGATTTCTGCAGAAAAAAAAAGAATTTGACTTTTACTCTGCTAGTGTGGGCAGTCCTGGTTTCTTGCAAACTGCCGCGATTTCACAATTTCATCTAGCTGTAAGTATTTTATATTTTAAGCAATGCAAACATACATTTTAAAGTACTTTGAAAGCACATTGATATGCATTAATATTTGGAAAATGTATTTTGTGCACCAGACAGTCCCTTTAAGTAGTTTAAAAAACATAGCAAAAAATGATAATCATTTACCTTTTATCATTAGATGGAGATTGTCAATAGCTCTAGGTCCAAAATAATGAATAATACCAAATCTGAATAGAGAAATCTAATTTAACAAGAAATAATTATTTCATATAACTAGAGGTCGTTCACCTTATAGTGGAAGCAGAGAGATCAGAATGTGTGTAGCTTTGTAAATACAGGTTGAATATCCCTTATCCAGAAATCTCAAAATGATCCGTTAACCAAAATTTTTACTGGTTTTGGAAGTGGCAAATTCCTCACACCCACGTCAGAATTTGAAGAGAGCAACAGTTTATTCAGTGCCCAGCTCCCTTAAGCTGTGATATAGCCTTTCCATGCATGCGCAGGTTCCCCCACACCCACAAAGGGTAATACAATGACACGTGTGCAGGCCTGATGTGCCGACGCCAGGTTCCAAATGAAATCTCACATCACAGCTACATCACAGTTAAAGTGATGTATTTGCTCTATACAGTATTTGCATTTATATTACTGTATTTCATTAGTGGTGAGAGACATTAATAAATTGGTGAAAATGATCTGTTATCCAAAATGCCCCGTTATCAGAAATACTTCTGGTTTCAAGCATTTTGCATCCTATTTGTTGATTAGTGAAAATTAAATGGCATTGGTTATTTACCTTGTAAATAATACTGGAAATCTGCAGTGATACTGCTCTCTGCAATTACCGTATTTGCTTGAATATAAGACAAGTTTTTTTTCAGTACAAATGCTCTTATATTCAAGGTAATTTTATAATCCAACCTCAAATAGAGGTCTGACAATAAGACTAGGATCCAGGTCCCCCTCAGCGCTACATTTCTCCTGGATCCTCCTCGTAAGCAGCTGGTGGATGGCTGCGCGATGAGCACTTCCTCTGTGCAATCACCTGACCATGCATCATCGGAGGATGTCTACCCTTACCTGGGGGCAGAGGGGAGGAGAGGATGCTTTGGCTGGGGGTAGGTGCCTATCTTCAGGGAAAATGGGGGATGCATTGGCTGGGGGTAGGTCAGTGGTGTATCTTGATTTTGTGCTGCCCTAGGCAGACAAAATCTGGGCACCCCCCTACCCAAGCTGCACACCCACGTTACACACCTAACACATGCCCCATCATTCAGACTCACATCAAGCTCACACTCCCATCACACTCAGTCACACACTCCTACTCCCATCACACTCAGTCACACACTCCTACTCCCATCACACACACTCCAACTCCCATCACACTCAGTCACACACACTGTCTCCCATCACACACACACTCTGACTCCCATCACACACACTCTGACTCCCATCACACTCATTCACACACACTGTCTCCCATCACACACACACTCTGACTCCCATCACACTCAGCCACACACACTGTCTCCCATCACACACTGACTCCCATCACACTCAGTCACACACAGTGTCTCCCATTACACACACTCTGACTCCCATCACACTCAGCCACACACACTGTCTCCCATCACACACACTCTGACTCCCATCACACTCAGTCACACACACTGTCTCCCATCACACACACTCTGACTCCCATCACACTCAGTCACACACACTGTCTCCCATCACACACACTCTGACTCCCATCACACTCAGTCACACACACTGTCTCCCATTACACACACTCTGACTCCCATCACACTCAGTCACACACACACACTGACTCCCATCACACACACTGTCTCCCATCACACACACTCTGACTCCCATCACACTCAGTCACAGTCACACACACACACACACACACACACACACACACACACACACAGTCTCCCATCAGCACTTACCTTTCCCTGGCAGGCAGGCAGCATGGTCCCTCCATGCTGCCTGTTCGGCTCCCCGGCGATTGTGCCGACAGGTCACGTGACCGGGCGCGCGTATGACGTCAGCGCGCCCGTCACGTGACTGTCGGCACTTCCGTGTCGGCATACTGCACGGGGAGCCGAACTGGCAGCACGGAGGTTTCTCTGTGCTGCCTGTTCGGCTCCCCGTGCAGCCTGGCAGGCAGAGCGTTGGTGAGGGGGGATCTTCCGATCCCTTCTCACCTCCGTCTCTGCCTGCAAGCGCGGTGGGGTTTTTTTTTTTTTTTAAAGGGCCAGATTTTTTTTTTTTTCACTTTTTTTTTTTTTTACATTTTTTTTTTTTCAGTGCTGGGGGGCGCTGCCGCCCCCCAAAATTTGCCGCCCTAGGCATCCGCCTAGGATGCCTCGCGGTAAATACAGCACTGGGGTAGGTGGCTGTCTGGGGGGGGGATGCATTGGCGGGAGGCAGGTGGCTGCCTGGGGGTGCATTGGCGAAGGCTAGAAGGCAGATGGCTACATGTGTGTGGGATGGCTTTGTCTGGGAGGTAGATTAACAGAGAAAAAAAAGAAATCTATTTTTTTTCCTCAAAATTTGTATTACATATGAAAAACATGTCAATTAATATTTACAAGTAAAGCTTTTTTCCTATTGTGTAGTCTTATATTCTAGCAAATATGGTAATTCAGCATCAGAGGATTTTTATTAAATATTTTTTTATTCCATATTGATTATTCTTATGCTTTTAGTTTGGGAAGAATTTTTAGTTAGAGAGATGGGACTCATCTCTACTGGGACTTTGTGGGGCATCTCATCTCTGTAACACTTAAGGATTTGGAGATGATTTTATTAATGCAAGCTGGAACTGAATGGACATCCACCTTTTTAATCAGTGAATTGGGGAGACAGGTCACCTCAACCCCGGACTCTATCTTCTGTTTAATTGTTTTTATGGGAATGTCCACCCTTTCAAACCAGTTATTACAGATTTGCTTATTATTTGTCCATTTCCACAAATTCAGCTATATTTGTTTTTGCTGATTAGGCCTAACTATTGGACCAATAATATTCAAACTTTACTGAAAAATCACACTAACTGTCATACATTGAAATGAACTAAAATCTTTAGTTACATTACAACATTACATTTTGTGGAATTCATGTAAAAGCTTTATATTAAGTTATTTTAACACCTTATTTCCATTAAATTCTGAATTATTTAATATAATTTATTCATGTGAAATCGTCATCTAGCCCGCAGGCACACTCTGATACTCCAGCTGCCGTAGGCTATAATGCCAGTTTTTCTTAAGCTGCCTGTAACAGGCGGGTGCCCCAGACCTGCTGGAGTATCAGTAACTGTCTATCACTGCTTTAAACATTACATACTCTTTCACTGCCCGCTACCTCAAATAAAATGGTTTGGCATAGAGGATCCATTTCTATTTGTCTGAATAGAATTGGTATTTTACCCACAGGCCAAACAAAGACTGGCTGAAGGCCAGTGTTAAATCTATGGAGACAATAGTATGGCTGTTACTTATTCAAAGTAAAAGTGGCAACCCTATGTGCACATCTTTGGCTGACTAACAGGGCTGGTGCAAGGATTTTTGTCTACACAGGCAAAGGTGCATACTGAGGCTACCTGTCACCAATGCTGAAAACCCCACCAACACCGCAACAATTCCCGGCCCCTCATGCTGCATACATTTTATGCACCTAGATTGCACTCACAGGACTTGCCCCTGAACCCAGTAGGAGAGAGGATGCAGTGAATGGTGACTACATTTTATTTCAGCCATTCAGGGACACTTGGGGCTATTCACTAAAAGGTGAGTTGCAGGTGAGTTGAGGTAAAATGGGGGAGCTGAGATTAGATGAATATTTAATCTCACCAATTTAGCTAAACATTGTGCAGGGACAATTGTGGTGAGTTTGCGTAGTGGGGGAAACTCACCAGATTTGTCCCTGCAGAATGTTTAGCTAAATTGGTGAGCTGAAATATCCTCAACTCACCTGCAACTCACCTTTAAGTGAATAACCCCAAGAGTATTTAGTAAATGAGATTACACACAGGCATACTATATCTATCACATTGATTCACATACAGTTGCAGAGAATGAATCCCTCCATGAGCAGACCTGAGCAGTTACAGATAATGAACTGCTCCATGACTAGACCTGAGCAGTTGCAGAGAATTAATCCCTCCATGAGCAGACCTGAGCAGTTGCAGAGAATAAACCCTTTCATGAGCAGACCTGAGCAGTTGCAGAGAATGAACCCCTCAATGAGCAGACCTGAGCAGTTGCAGAGAATGAACCCCTCAATGAGCAGACCTGAGCAGTTGCAGAGGATTAACCCCTCCATGAGCAGACCTGAGCAGTTGCAGATAATTAACCCCATCCACAAGCAGTTCTGAGCAGTTCCAGAGCATTAACCCATTCATCAGCAGTCTGGAGCAGTTGAGGAGATGAGCATCTGCATGAGCAGACATGAGCAGTTGCAGAGAAATAACTCCACCATGTGCTGACCTGAGCAGTTCCAGATAATTATCCCAACCATGAGAAATTGCAGATAATTAACCCCTCCATGAGCAGACCTGAGCAGATGCAGAGAATTAACTGTTCTATTACAATCACATACACTCTAACATGAATCACATCAAGGCTGCTACAGCTTACACTGAACTCTGTGAAGGAGGGACTTACCACTCAGGTGAGTTTACTGAACTCTCAGCCAATCAGGAAAGTTGAGACGTCTCTTTGCATTGTCCTGGATTGAGGCAGCAATCTGAGACACATGGTCACCCTAGCACAACGTGAAACACACGTGGCTGGGGATTCAGATTTGTATGCCCCCCCCCCCCCCACACTTTGACTTACTAATACAGCTGTCCATGTAGCCATATGTTAGCCCCGGCCCTGCTGACTAATCATGATGTTTGCATTCCAATGATACCTTTGCAGAAATGAACCTTATTAGTTACAATGGGGACATGAAACATCATTACTTTTTATAAAGTTCCTTGCATAATTTGATGTCTGGCCCAAGCTACTTTTTTATCCAGTACTTAAGTGGTTACAGGCTTCTTTGAATATAAAAAGGCTTCTCTCAGTGTGGGTGTACACTAATTGTGTTACATTTGACCTGGCAGGTTACCATAACACTGCAGACATACTCTTCATCAGTCAGACAGGATTATGAGTCTGAACAATAAATCAATGTAACATCAATAAATATGCAACAAGCAGCATGAGCTTGAAAAAGGGGGTTTATTGGTTTTTCTTATCCTAACAGACAGAAATGGCTGAATACAAATTACAGGTCAAATAAATCTAGATCTGGACTCTAGATGGAAAATATAATATTGCACAATTGTCGTAAACTGTCTGACATGTAAAATTGTTTTGTGATGAGCATTGCTAAGTAGTTATCAAGGGCAGTCCATAACCAGAATACCAGCTTCACAACTGGCTAAATAACTTTATTTTCTGAGCATTTCCTTTTTTGCACAGTTGAGTGCTAAGAAACATTGAAAGATAGAATATGTTGGCAGAGAACCATTTGGTCCATCTAGTCTTACCAATTTTCTAAATACTTTTATTAGTCCCTATCTTATATCTAGGATAGCCTTGTACCTATACCACGCATGCTTAAGCTCCTTCACTGTGCTTACCTCTACCACTTCTGCTGGAAGGCTATTCCATACATCCACTACCCTCTCAGTAAAGTAATACTTCCTGATATTACTATTAAATCTTTGCCCCTCTAATTTGAGACTATGTTCTCTAGTTGTGGTAGTTTTTCTTCTTTTAAATATACTCTCCTCCTTTATTTTGTTGATTCACTTTATGTATTTAAATATTTCTATCATATCCCCCCTGTTACGTCTTTCCTCCCAGCTATACATGTTAAGATGCTTTAACCTTTCCTGGTAAGTTTTATCCTTCAACCCATGAACCAGTTTAGTAGCCCTTCTCTGAACTCTCTCTGCGAAGTATTAATATTCTTCTGGAGATACGGTCTCCAGTACTGCATACAATACTCCAAGTGAGGTCTCAACAGTGCTCTGTACACTGGCATGAACACTTCCCTCTTTCTCGTCTACTCGTCTGGATCTTCCACGAGTAACTCTACTCTATCAAGAGTCATTGAAAAACATCATGTCCAAGCGAAAAACATCCCTGACTGGGCCCATGTTTATGGACCTCTTTCATCGCTTCCCATTTATGTGCAAATCAATGGTGAATATCATAGTAAAGTCTATTAAGGATGGAGCCAGGCAGCATCAGCAGGGACAAGCGTGCACCCTTCTTCTGAAGGCTCTGCAGACTGCAGGCCTGAAACAGACCATGTCACCACCTGAGTGGCAAGAGCTCATCAAAAAAAGTATTACTCAAGTTATGGAGACACTGCAAGCAATGAATGAGATTAAAGTGAAGGTTGACCAGGAGAAACTGATTAAGTGCTTTGAACTACTGAACTTCCTGATAAAAACAGTGACACAACAGAATGTAGAGATCAGCCTCACAGAGCTCCTTGCAGTGCTCCAGTCACTATGAAGGCTTTGGAACTTCAATCCGTCAGAGAGACATGTACTGGAATGTCATGAAGCTCCTAGGATCTCCGCGCCCCAAAGTAGAAAAAAAATCAGAACTGTAGCAGAGGATCCTCAAAATGATAACGCACCCAAGAAGAAGAAAGGGTTCTTACCAGAGACCAAAAAACGCAAGAACCGCAAGAAGGACGGTACAGCACAGCAAACACCAGGTGAAGCTCAGAAAACTCAGAGGGTCAAAACCAAGCTTCTAAATCAAAAAAGAGGAAGAGAAAGAACAAAAAAATGTCTGGACAGATATTAGCACAGAACAGTTCATCTGGTGCTTCTCCAAGCAAGAAAGCCAGGCCTAATGGTGATGTGGAAGCTAAAGGAGCCTCCTCCAATACACAGAAGACAAACAAAATAAAGAAAGCAAAAAACAAGAACACTAATTAACACCTATATCTTTCTTGTATTTAAGAAGCATATATAACAAATATGTACAGTGTATTATGCATTGTTTGTTTTTTGTTTCAGTTTTAATAATGGACCGGTTTGTTATTTTCTTTACCATTTGTTATCTGATCTACATTGCTTGAGATATCAGAAGATATCATAAAACATGCAGCGGTATGGTTGCTGATCTAGAGAAACTACAAACATGTGGGAGGCTGTATATGTTTTATAATGGCATCTTGTACTTTTTATAAATTGTAGTTTTTCTTTCCTACAAAAGTTGTTCTGATGGCCTGTAATTAAATGTGAACCCATCATGGTTTTCATAGTTTTGTTATTTGCAATGTACTATCGCAAACAAATTTGATGAGTAAACTTCTGTAAAAAAAAAAGTCAGTTGCCACAGCTCTGACCATGTTTCTAGTTTAGCTAAATCATTTGCTATTTGTCTTATCCCTGCAGGAACATTAACCCAGCTGCAAATCTTTGTATCATCAGCAAAAAGACATACTTTACCAACAAGACCTTCTGCAATATCACTAATAAAAATATCTAAGAGAATGGGTCCAAGTACAGATCCTTGAGGTACTCCACTAGTAACAAAACCTTGAATCGAATATACTCCATTGACTACAACCCTCTGTTGCATGTCACTCAGCCATTGTCTAATCAATTCAACAATACTGAAATCCAAACTCAAAGATTGCAGTTTATTGATAAGCCTTCTATGTGCGACAGTCAAAAGCCTTACTGACATCTACATAAGCAATGTCTACTGCACCACCATGATCTATTATTTTAGTCACCTGAAGTAAACCCATGTTGTCTCAAATCCATGAAATTTTAGATGTTCAACAATCCTATTCATTAACATGGTTTTCCATTATTTTCCCCACTACTGAAGTAAGACTTACTAGTCTATAGTTGCCTGACTCCTCCCTACTACCTTTCTTGTGAAAGGGCACAACATTTGCTAATTCCTAATCTTCTGGGACTACTCCTGTTAACAATGATTGGTTAAATAAATCTGTTAACGGTTTTGCTAGTAAACCACTAAGTTCTTTTAATAACTTTGGATGTATCCCATCAGGGCCCATCGACTTATTTGTCTATACTTTAGACAGCTGAAGTAAAACCTTTTCCTCTGTAAACTCACATGAATCAAATTACTCATTCGTCTTTTTTCCCCTAAATGAGCTCCCTTTCCCTCCTTTTCATTTGTAAAAACTGAACAAAAATATTCATTGAGGCAGTCTTCTATGCCTTTATCCTCTTCTACATAACATCCTTCTTTTGTTTTTAATCTGACTAATCCTTGTTTTACTTTCCTTTTCCAAATTATGTATCTAAAAATATGTTTTATCCCTGTTTTTTGCTGACTGGGCTATTTTCTCTTCTCCGTGTGCTTTGGAACCTCTTATAGCTTGCTTTGCCTCTTTCTGCCTAATGTTTTAGATCTTTCTCACTCACCACAGTGGTTTCTTCAATTTTTTGCATCTACTGACAAGATTAATGCAATTTTCTTTTACCTTCAGTAGTGCAACTTTTAAACAATCCCATTTCTCCCAGACTCCATTTAAATTGCTCCAGTCTGATAATGACTCCTTTACACATAATCTAATTTTAGAAAAGTCGTTTTTTCTAAAATCTAAAACTTTTATTTTTATGTGGTGTGACTGTGTCACTGTTCATATATTAAACCACACTGACTGGTGATCACTAGATCCTAAACTTTCCCCTACAGTAATATCTGATACCTAATATGGGCTGCTTTTGAGTTGGCTCTTCAACTACTTGCTTTAGAGATAATCCCATTTGGGAGTTTAGGATATGTATACTCATGGCACAATTAGCTATTTTGGATTTCCAGTTCACATCAGGAAGATTAAAGTCACCCATGATGATCACTTCATCATTTTAACTAATTCCTCAACTAGTACATTATCTAACTCCTCTATTTGTCCAGGGGCCTATAAATCACACTTACACGAGTTACTGTATCATTACCAAATTGTAACGTAACCCAAACTGACTCTATGTTCGCCTCACTAACTTGTATTACGTTAGATTTGAAGCTATCCTTCATATACAGGGCCACCCTCCCCTTGCCTTCTCTGTCTTTTCTATATAAAGAATACCCTGGTATTGATATGTCCCAGTCATGTTTTTCATTATACCATGTCTGTCAGGCCTCGCGTCAGTACCTTGTGATCGTGGGCCTTGTCCTCAGTCTCACGCTATGGCAGGGGGTGTGGACATGCGGCCGGTCCTGTCCCTTCCAGCGGTCATGTTCGTCGTGCTTCTTGCCATCCGCATCTTCACTCCCCACGTCCTCACAGGGAGAGGGAGATGGCAATGGTGGGTTGGTGCGAACATCAGCAGAGGAGACGGGGCTTCTATCCATGACTTCGATGCCCCCTTCTCTACCTCTAGTAAGTGTTGTGTGCCCTAAAGGGTATGACCTATGATGTCTTGCGTGATGTCACACTGGACAGCCTCTATAAAAACCCCAGACTGCCCTAATGCTGGTGTTCAGTTATTGATCCGTCCTGCTACTGATCAATTGTCCTGTTCTGTGCTCCCTGTATGTCCTCCTGCTGAGCTCCCCTCTTCTGACCCAGACTTCTTGTGACCTCTCCATTTTACAGGTAAAAAACAGAATGGCGCAGGATAGTGGGTTCCTTTTAGAAAAAAAATAAAACACAAAATAGTGCAATATGCAATAAACACAGGAGGGATCTGGTGATTGAGGTACTATATGCACTCACAAGTGTAGGCAAATAATATTCATATCTGCTGTGTTGTCTTCAAAGTGATATTTAATAACATTAGTCTGAAAAAAAGAACAGAAAAACACACATGTGCAGGACCAAAAACAATGTTGGATTAACCCCTGCTGTGCAGAATCAGACTCACAAGATATATAAGTTAAAAGTGCATAAAAATTCCAATGAAGTACAGGTATACAATACGACCGTATTTTCTTGGAGGTGTAGAAATGATCAGGAGGCAGCAGATGTGTCCATCAATCAGAGAGACGACTGCAGCCAAAATTTGTAGGCTCTACGCGTTTCACGGGAACCTTTGTCGCCGCTTCATCAGGAGAGAATTTAGAAGATGATTTAGAAGTATCTTCTAAATTCTCTCCTGATGAAGCGGCGACAGAGGTTCCCGTGAAATGCGTAGAGACTACAAATTTTGGCTGCAGTCCCCTCTCTGATTGATGGACACATCTGCTGCCTCCTGTGTGTTTTTCTGTTCTTTTTTTCAGACTAATGTTATTAAATATCACTTTGAAGACAACACAGCAGATATGAATATTATTTGCCTACACTTGTGAGTGCATATAGTACCTCAATCACCAGATCCCTCCTGTGTTTATTGCATATTGCACTATTTTGTGTTTTATTTTTTTTCTAAAAGGAACCCACTATCCTGCGCCATTCTGTTTTTTACCTGTATACTTTATGAGCATTCTGGAGAGTGCTTCATCTTCATCTATCATTTGCACCTATTTTTGCACTTTGTATTCTTTTGCACTACTTTTACCTATCTCCTACCATTGTGACCTGGACTCCATATTTGACCACTCCTTTTGCCAGCCACCTATCACTGTGACCCGGACTACCTATTAACCACTCCTTTTGGCAGCCTCTTACCATTGTGACCCGGACTGCCTATTGACCACTCCTTGCCTGCTTCACACCATTGTGACCTCGGATTGCCTTATTACTACGTTTTGTCTGCCACCTGCCCTTGCGACCTCAGATTGTCTGTGACTACTCTTCATCTGCAGTCTGCCCTTGCGTACTCAGTTCTATTCCTGACCATTCAGAGTGCACTACCATTCATCTTCTGTGAGTACTTCTGTCTGTTTATTGTTATTCTGCATATTGGGCTCCTATCCATTGGACCCCCACATTGGGGTGTTACAATGTCTCAGTAAGAGCCACTAAATCTACATTCTCAGTTACCAATATTGCCACAAGTTCATGGATCTTATTCCCGTAACTGCAAGCATTTGTATACATGACTCCAAGCTTATCATTTTTCAATACACTTACTACAGGCAACTTCTGTTATTGGGGGGGGGGGGGGGGGGGGGGGCAATTGGATTGATGTTTTTTTGCCACTGTCCCCCCTCTTTTAGTTTAAAAACATCCTAGCAAAACCTCTAAACTGCTCATTGAGAACATTTGTTCCCTTTTGAGAAAGATGCAAACCATCTTTTTTTGCACAGTTCATTTCTATCCCAAAGAAAATAACCATGAGAAACAAAGCCAAATTCTTGTTCCCAACACCATTCCCCAAGCCACAAGTTAAACTCCCTAATAAGCATCCGTCTGTCATTCTGAATGACATTTACTGGCAGAACTTCAGAAAATGATAGTGTAGACACAACCTGCCGTACATCATTGGCAAGAACACGAAAAACTTCCTTCACCTCTGAAACCTCCTTGCAAGCCAAATAATTTGACCCTAGATGAACAAATACATCCAAGTCCCTTTCCTGATTTGCTTGCTTAACAATATTAGAAATACACCTTCTGTCTCTACGAGCACAAGCTCCAGGAAGACATTTCATTAAGCCACAACTGTCCATCTCCACACCTCTTATGATAGAATAACCTAACAACAACTGCTTTCAACCAGGTCTCACCTTCTCCTTGCACACCTTAGCCATAGAGGAGGGTGGTTTCTCTAACTCTCTGTCTGAGCCTTCCTCCATAACACCAATACACTCTGAAAGTGCTGAAAATGAATTTGGGAGAGCCACAGACTGTGGGACATGTCTTTTATCCACAACTCTAAGTCTACCCGATCCTACATTAACACACCTGCCATTCCTAGGAAGCCTCTGTGGCAGTGGCTTTGCACAGTCTCCCAAGTTTGTTATACAGATAATTTACAAATCTCAGTCTTTAAAAATGTAATCTCCTACAAATCCAAATCTGCTGGGGGATTAGGCCTTCCTGATTTCTCAGAATACTATCTAGCTGCCCAGATTGCACAAGTTTCAGCCTGGCATTCCCCTGTTGCTACAATTCGATGGGCTGACTTGGAGAATGATTTATTTAGTCCAGATGTCTTAAACCATTATATTTGGTTACCTAAAAATCACAGACCTCTTTTATGGACGCGATGTCCGATGATACTTAATTCCCTTAGAGTTTGGGACAAATATGCCATTAAAATTAATTTAACAACAGCTCAATCATCTCTTCAGCCTATTTTTCGCAATAGAAATTTTCCGCCTGGTATGGATTACGTTCAGTTCAGAAATTTTGATCAAGGGGGTATCTCAAGAATCTGTAATTTATTTCATAATAATTCTGTTATATTATTTGATGATCTTAAAAAGACTTTACCTTTACGCTCGCCTGATTATTTCCGATATTTACAACTTAGAGACCTTGCCCTCACTTACTCTTCAATTATTTCGGCCAAAATCAAACAGACATGGTTTGAAAAGCTTTGTTTGAATGATCCTAGACAAAAGGGTCTGATCTCTCTATAATACCAAGATTTTCTTAACTTAAATTCAAATTTTTCTCCTTCCTATATAAAGGCTTGGGAACGTGATTTGGGTCATCCAGTGGACTCAGACGATTGGTCTGACATATGGGAAGCCACCTCTAAAATTTCCATCTGTACTACTCATAAAGAGCAGGCTCATAAAACTCTGATGAGATGGTACCGGCCCCCCACTACTTTGGCAAAAATGTACACTTCAGCCTCTCCTCTTTGTTGGAAAGATTGTGGACAATTGGGTACCTACTTTCACTGTTGGTGGTCCTGTCAATATCTGCAAGCCTTTTGGGGGCAAATTCACAAACTCCTCATCCATGTTATAGCTAAGCCAATACTATTTGAACCTGAGCTGTTCCTACTGTCCAAACCTGCTGACATATGCACCAAACATGAAAATGTCCTGATTACTAAAATAACTTTGGCAGCTCGTAGAGCTATAGCACAATTGTGGAATCAACCCAACATGCCTACGTTAACGGAAGTTAAAAACATGATTATTGAGGTAAAAAACATGGACCGCTTAACTGCATATGTACATGATACTCCAGCCAGATTCCAAAAAATTTGGTCATTATGGACCTTGGCCCTCCCTTAAATCTTTATAGTTTACTAAATTACATAACATAATATTAACTTTCTAGACTTATAATCGTTCCTCCACCCTTGGGTCCCCCTATTATATTATTATATCAATACCCCCTTATCCTTACTCATTCCCATCAATACTTTTTCTGATTCACCTTCCTTTTTATCTTCCTTTCCCAGGGTAATATATGTCTTTTTTTTTTTTTCTCTCCCTTTTTATTATTTTTATTTTACTAGTTTTTGTTTTTTACCCTAAGTATTGTATGTTCTCTCTGGTCTACTTTCCTATCATATTTCCCAAAACCTTGTCTGTCCTGGTTGATTTAACAAATTGATGAGTAGCAGACAACGAGCTGATGTTATTTTTATTTTTTCTTAATTAATTATAAAAATATTGATTGAAGAACTATTTCTACTGTCCTACTAATGTTTTTTATTCGTGTTTTTGTATTTATGTTGATGGTGTACTATTGTTGTCTTGAACTTATGTACTGTCCTTTTAATATTTTCTGTATGTGTTCTTGTATTGTCATGTAATGGTATAATTTGTATATTGTATACTATTGAAATCTTGGACTTATGTATAAATGGTTTCTTCAAATAAAGAATGTTAAAAATGTAATCTCCTGCTGCAATCTAGAGAACTGTCTACAGATTAGACAGCATCCAAACCTCCAAAAAATGGAACGTGAAACAAATGCATAACAATTATCACAGTGAAACAAATTTGCCATATTAAGAATTTAAATCTAACAGATCTTTTTGTTTTTCTCACCTCTTATATAGCTCAGACTACCTCCAGAGTATCTTCAGAATATCTCAAATTATACTCTTTGAAAGCAGCTCTTAGAAGAGCAGCCAAGCTATTACAATAGCCAAGCTAACTTCCACTATACACCACACACACCTAAAAGCATATCCCCCAGGTAAGGTTTTAACACCTGAGTGGGCCTATGCCAATTAGAAACCAAACAATGGCAAACCCCTAAGTATTCAATTCAGATTCCTTACCAATTTAAACCAGTAAATCAGTACAAACCACCCCACAAAACCTAACTAAATGAATCTTACTTGTATCAGTAGAAAAGAAAGATCTCATTAAGAGCGGCCGGCACAGCTAAGAAAACTTAAATTTTTGATTGGCTAGCG
Source organism: Pelodytes ibericus (assembly GCA_036172795.1). NCBI lineage: Eukaryota > Metazoa > Chordata > Amphibia > Anura > Pelodytidae > Pelodytes > Pelodytes ibericus. Next base: position 137,130,726 of record CM069862.1, read on the forward strand.
GCAGCACCTAGTCTCTCAGACCGGACTGACAAGCACACACTGGAGAATGTAAACCTTTTAGTACCGGGTTTCAATCTTTCTTAAAAGGATTCCGTTAACCTACAAATTTCTTATACTGTATATGCAGAAAATAGAATAAGATGAAAAATGGTCTATACATTGGGTTGGCAGAATAAAATATGTTTTAAATGTGTCTTTTCCCATTGAAAATGAGTTAGTATGCAGGCAAGTAAAAATATGGCATGCTGTCAATGTTAAGTCTATGGAGGCAACAGCATGATTGTTTTTTGAAGAAAATGTGGCCACCCTAGTCACAGGTGATGTCATCAACAAAAGACACCAGAGGAATATTAATAACATATTTTTCTCTTATTTTATACATTGGCAGGCAATGTCTGTATATATATATATATCTCAATATAATTTTTCAGCATATTTTATCTCTACATATTTGGTTTAAACAAAACATGATGGTCACCAAAACAGAGAGATTTCATTTTCAATTAAAAAAATGTTGGTATTAATCACTATAATAAAAACTAGAGTTGGGCTCCGACCAAATTTTCGTTTTGTCCAAATCCATTTGAATTAAAAGAAATTTGATTAGTCTGAACTGAATTTCTGCCACTGAAGCATTTGTTTTTGGATGAAGTTCGGAAATTATTTTTGTTTTCGGGATTTACATTCGGACAAATGGAATTGGGCCTAAATTCATTTCAGATTAAGTAAAACAAGGTTCGGTTATTAGGGAATTCAGACAAAAGAGGCAAATTTCATCAAAAAAAAATGTTGTCTAAAAAGTAATGCCTCATTAGTCTAATTAGGGGTTAGGTGTATTAGTGAGTGTTATGTGTGAGAGTGTGTTTGTGTTTATTAGTGTTATGTGTGAGAGTGTGTTTGTATGTATTAGCGTTATGTGTGAGAGTGTGTTTGTGTGTATTAATGTGTGTAAGTGTGTATTAGCAGGGCCGGCCTTAGGGATATGCGACCTGTGCGTGTGCACAGGGCGCAACACCCTATGGTGCGCCATGAAAAAGTAAACTAAAAAAAGTTTGCCGGTAGATGCACTGGCTGGGGGATCAGAAAATCTCCCCTCACCAGCCCTCTGCTCGACAGCACTGACAAATCTGGGGAGCAGACAGAGCTCTGCATCACACCAAGCGTGGGGAAAGTGAGCAGCACCTAGTGAGCTCCACCCACCCTCCCTGTAAGTAAGAATGGGAGGGGGGAGGGAGAACAGAGGAGGGGGGAGGAGAGAACAGAGGAGTGGGGGAGGAGAGAACAGAGGAGTGGGGGAGGCAAGAACAGAGGAGGGGTTAGGAGAGGACAGAGGAAGGGGGAGGAGAAAACAGAGGAAGGGGGAGGAGAGAACAGAGAAAGGGGGGGGTGAACAGAGGAAGCGGGAGAGAAGAGAGGAAGGGGGGAGAGAACAGAGGAAGGGGGGGCAGAGAACAGAGGAAGGGGAGAGAACAGAGGAGGGGGGAGCGAAGAGTACGGAGGGGGAGAGAAAGAACAGATATGGTGAGGAGGGGGAGAGAGAGAACAGATATGTGAAGGAGGGAGAGAATAATTTGGGAAGGAGGGAGAGAGAGAACAGATATGGGAAGGAGGGGGGGGAGAGAACAGATATGGGGAGGAGGGAGGGAGAGAGAGAACAGATATGGGGAGGAGGGAGAGAGAGAACAGATATGAGGAGGAGAGGGAGACAGACAGACATGGCAAAGAAAAGGAAAGGGACACACATGGGAAGGGAGAAACACATACATAGAGGAAGAGGAAAGAGACAGGCATGAGTAGGGAGAGGAGACAGACATGAGGGTGGGGGGGGGGGGGGACCATGGGGTAGGGCAGCACAGAGCACCGGAACACTTAAGGCTGGCCCTGTGTATTAGTGTGCGTTTGTATGTATTAGTGTCATGTGTAAAAGTTTGTTTGTCTGTATTCGTGTTGTGTGTGAGAGGGAACTACATACTAAGTTAGACAAAACTAGAACAGACTGGTACATGAGGTAGAGAGTAGACATGTGCATTCGTTTTCGGACGAATGCATTTTCGTCCGAAAATAGCATTTTCGTCCATTCGTCCGAAAAACGAAGAACGAAAATGCTAAGCTAACGAAAGCCGAATGAACGAATGGTTAATAAACGAAAATCATTCGTTCATTCGTCCATTCGTAGTACTATTGCATTCTATAAGCCGAAATAGAGTCAGTTTATAGAATACAATAGCATTTAAATATACGGAGACAGAGTCTCCATTCATTTCATAATGAATGGAGACTCTGTCTCCGTATAGTTAAATGCCGACAGCCTATAAACCGAACGTTCGGTTTATAGGCTGTCGGCATTTTACTACACGGAGACAAAGTCTCCATTCATAATTTTATGAATGGAGACTCTGTCTCTGTATAGTTAAATGCCGACAGCCTATAAACCGAACGTTCGGTTTATAGGGTGTCGGCTTATGTAATACATGTAATCCTATGGCTAGTCTATAAACCGAACATTCGATTTATAGAATAGCAATAGGATTACATGTATTCCATAAGCCGAAAGTCTATAAACCGAACGTTCGGTTTATAGACTTTCGGCTTATAGAAAACATGTGGTACTATTGCCTTTCTATGAACCGAACGAGAGCCCCATTCATAAGATTTTCTTATGAATGTGGCTCCTATTCGGTTTATAGAAAGCCAATAGTATTACATGTATTCTATAAAACGAACGAATGCAGTAATGAACGAAATTTGTTTCCGAATGGACAAAAACGAAACGAAAATTTTAGTTTTGCACATGTCTAGTAGAGAGCCATGCTCGCAAGCTTACAATCTAGAGAAAGTGGGGTACATGAAACACATAAGGGAGTAAAGAGGACAGAGGGAAGGTAGTTTCAGTAACAGCAATGTTGATGGTTGGTGCTAGGTGGGTTTGGCGAAAAAGATTAATTGTGTGTTTTCTTGATTAAGTATGTATGTGTTATGTATGTCTTAGTGAATGATTTTTTTGTGTTTTAGTTTTAGCTTCTTTGCCATCCACTAACAATTCCTTAGCATAATCATATTAACCATGATATATAGAGTTGACTGAGAATGCAGCATTCTCTAGCATGTGTGTAGTGTGATTCATGCTATGTGGTATTTGAATGCAGTGCCATTTAGGATATATGTGTTACATACAGAAAAAAACATAGTAATTGCGCTCACAGTCCACAGATTTTAATGTAAGTGTAAATGTTCACTCACCAGACACCATTTCACTGTCGGAAGAGGTTCTGTAGGAGCGTAGAAATCAGCTGTATTAACAAGTCAGCACTTAATAAGAAATCCAGATGTTGACAAGCCATGGACCCGTATCCCAACAAACGTATATGAGAATACAAAAAATAAAGTGAAAATGTGAGGGGGGTACAGAAAAAAAATTAACTAGCCAACCCAACCTGTTTCACGCCATGGTAGCATATATATGTTACACCTTGTGGACTAGTGTGAGGGATGGACAATAAAAACGTGCCTAGTATGAAGCACAGTCTACTGCATCCCCTACCAGCCTGGTATTCTTAATCTGTGGACAGCTCCTATCACCCCCTGGCACCCAGACTCCCACCACCTTCTAAGTCCACTACTGTATGTAACAATATTTTAATTAAATTCATTGAATAAAACTTAATACAAATATAATAGAAGACCTTTGAGTCCATGCTGTTTTGTTTTATTTATTTTAATACAGACTTTATGTCCTTGTCTGAGAACTAAATGTACCTGAATTTATTGTACAGCTCACTTAAGGTTATGATGAGCATTAAGTTGAAATATTATTAATTAAAGGAAAATTGTTCATGATTAAATAAGTGCATTAACCCCTGAACAATGACCCACCGAATGGATTTTTATACTCTTGACCTTGATTACTGAGTAATCGGTAGCCAGTACATAGAAACATAGAAACAAATAATCAGTTATTTAAAGCACTCACACTTGTACCATACATAATAAGCAAGCTAGAATGTCTCACTAAGGGTCCATCTCTCTGTGGCAAGTGTGAGCAAGTGGCCTCTCTGGAAGCTAAGATTGGAACTCTGGATAGGCATATTGCAATACTTGAGAGGACTCTCTTGCTCACTGAGCAGAACTTAGCTGGGACACCTTACAGAGATCAGCTGGGAGGAGATCAGAACCATAGTTGGATGACCATTAGTCGTGGTTATAGCGGGGGGAAGCAAGTAGTCCTGAGTTTCTCCATCGAAACATATTTGCTCATTTAAGGTAGAATCAGAAGTGGATTTGCTGGGGAAAACTGTTCTCCCTAACAGCTGGGATAGCGGCTTCTCTAACAAGAGAAGTAATAGGACAAAGTAAGAGAAAAATGAAGAGTCCTAAAAGATAATTTTGGGTATTTAGGGAGTAAAATTAGGTATTGGATTTCCAAGGTAGTGTTCTCAGAGATACTAACTGTGCCATGCGCTACACCAGAAAATAGTGAGAGATTAGGGAGCTTAATGCATGACTGAAGTCTTGGTGTAAGCAGGGCTTTGGATTTCTAGAGCACTGGGTTGATTTTGCTTTGGGGTACAGTCTTTACAGTCGAGATAGCTTATACCTGAACACAAGAGGGAGCCATGTGCTTTGGGAGAGGATGGCTAGACGGTTGGAGGAGGGTCTAAACTTGGAATTGGGGGGGAGGGACCAATAAACACTAGGCTAGACATTGTAGGAAGGGAAGGTGACTTAGTTTGTACACAGGTGGGTGGATCTGGGAGCATGGTTAGTACAGAGTGTAAGACGGAGCCCATAAACAACTTCAAAATTAAACCACAAATGGAACATGACAGCGGCATTAAGTGTATGCTTACACATGCCAGAGGTTTAACGAGTAAAATAGGGTAATAGCATCTGGTAGCAGTAATTGAAAACTATGACTTAATATATATAAGAGAAACATGATGGGATAACACACACGATTGGTCCATCAATTTGGAGGGATACATGTTGTTTAGAAAAGATAGGTAAACCCCCACATAAGCAATGGCATTTTCAAATATAAAGAATGTAAAAAGGTGTTTAAATTAACTAAAGTGGAGACTGAAACAAATATTTGTTAAGGAGAATAAGTGGAATCCAAATTTTTTTTTATAAAAACATAAATGACAAAAAAATAAAAGCTGATAATGTTGGGTCTTTGTTATTTGAAATGGGTGAGATGGTCAGGGGGACAGAGAAAAAGCAGATATTTTAAATAATTATTTTTCTTCTCTTTTTCCTCTGCCATCATTTGCACATTTGCATTTGGTCTGGTGGTACAAAGTGCTTTAGCCGATATACTTGCACATATTTCTGCATGCACATGGCTATCTAAAGTTCTTTGTCTGGTTACCAGTTTAGAAATCTTTCTAAACTGATCCTCCTCTGTACTGCACTTATACTTCTTAAACTTCTATCTCTCCTCAGATTAGTAGGTCCACTTACAGGTGTTTAAGCCTAAATGCAATTTGACCTGGTAGCCACAGTTTTAGCATGATGCATGACTCTTTAGGATAGAGCATTTATTGCTATGATAACATGTTGGAAACAGGGGCTTTAACTTTATCCTCCCCATCATGGCCGCCATCAGCGAGTGACAGACGACACACCCGTCACGGGCCCGGCGAGCCCAGGGGGCCCCACTGGGCCCTGGTCCTTTAAAAAAAAGTGGAAAAAAAAACGAGGGCAAACGAGTTGGTTCTATGACAGTTGCACGTGGCTGCTTCACTTCTGACAGTTCAGTGTGACAGTTTTAAAGCTGAACTGTCAGCGGTGAAGATGTAAGCGCGGACAGTTCAGTGCTGAACTGTCAGTGCTTACAAACATACAGCCCCACAATAAATTAACCCACCTAACAAATTAACCCCCCTAAAAGTGACCCTGAACCCCCATTCTACCCCCATCCCTAACACTACCTCTGAACCCTAATACTAACATTAACCCCCCGAACCCTAATACTGACATTAAGCCCCCCAAACCCTTCTACTAATAGCTAACCCCCCTAACCCAATACTAACATTAACACCCCCGAACCCTAATACTAATACCTAACCACCTCAACCCCAATACTAACATTAACCCGTATTAAAAATTAATAACACTCACCTTAAACCAGAGGCGTCGCTAGGGGTGGGCTACTGGGACTATAGCCCCGAGTCCCCCCTCCATAGCCCTGACTGGAAACTCTGGGACTACTTTAGCCTCAAGAGTACAGGGCTATCATTGGTAAAAAAAAATCCCCTAGTGAGACATGGTCCCAGAATCGGAGGATTAACCTCACGCGGGGGTGAGGGCCGATCAGGAGGAGAGGCTGCTATAGGTAGCTCTCTCCCTAGCCTCTCCTACTCGAGGTGTGGCTCACAGGCAAGTGCCTGCGGTGACCACACCTCCTGGCCATACTGAGCACAGCACGAGGGGGGCGGAGCTTGCACTTATTGTGCTGTGCTCAGTATGGTCAGGATTTGCAGTCACCCTTTCGCCCTTTGAGAGCTGCTGGATGTAAAAATGTTTTTGAAGAAATGTGTGACTGTGTGTGGGTGTCTAGGTGTGTGTATCAGGGTGTCTCAATGTGTGTAGGTGTGTGGGTGTCTAAATGTGTGTGAGTATGTGTCAGAGTGTCTCAATGTATGTGTCTAGGTGTCTCAATGTGTGTGTGTGTGTCTGGGTGTCTCAATGTGTGTGAGTGTGTGTCTGAGTGTCTCAGTGTGTGTGTCTGGATATCTCAATGTGTGTGTTTGTCTGGGTGTCTTAATGTGTTTGAGTGTGTGTCTGTGTGTCTCAATGTGTGTGTATGGTTGTCTCAATGTGTGTGAGTGGGAATCTGGGTGTTTCAATGTGTGTAAGTGTGTGTCAGGGTGTCTCAATATGTATGTCAGGGTGTCTAGGTGCGTGTGTCAGGATGTCTAGGTGTGTGTGTCAGGGTGTTTGCGTAAGTGTGTGTGTTTAAGGGTGTTTGCGTAAGTGTCTGTGTGTGTGAGAAAGAGAGAGAGAGATGGTGTGTGTGTAAGAGAGAGATGGTTTGTGTGAGAGATGAAGAGATGAAGATCCTGGATGAGGGACCAACTGTAAGGTAAGTAAAAATTTTTTTTGAAGAAATGCGTGACTGTGTGTGTGTGTCTAGGTGTGTGTATCAGGGTGTCTCAATGTGTGTAGGTGTGTGGGTGTCTCAATGTGTGTACGTGTGTGTCAGGGTGTCTCAGTGTGTGTGAGTGTGTGTCAGGGTGTCTCAGTGTGTGTGAGTGTGTGTCAGGGTGTCTCAATGTGTGTGTCTGGGTGTCTCAATGTGTGTGTCTGGGTGTCTCAGTGTGTGTGAGTGTGTGTCAGGGTGTCTCAGTGTGTGTGAGTGTGTGTCAGGGTGTCTCAATGTGTGTGTCTGGGTGTCTCAATGTGTGTGTCTGGGTGTCTCAATGTGTGTAAGTGTGTGTCAGGGTGTCTCAATGTGTGTGAGTATGTGTCAGAGTGTCTCAATGTATGTGTCTAGGTGTCTCAATGTGTGTGTGTGTGTCTGGGTGTCTCAATGTGTGTGTCAGTGTGTCTCTGAGTGTCTCAGTGTATGTGTCTGGATGTCTCAATGTGTGTGTGTGTCTGGGTGTCTTAATGTGTTTGAGTGTGTGTCTGTGTGTCTCAATGTGTGTGTATGGGTGTCTCAATGTGTGTGAGTGGGCATCTGGGTGTCTCAATGTGTGTAAGTGTGTGTCAGGGTGTCTCAATATGTATGTCAGGGTGTCTAGGTGCGTGTGTCAGGATGTCTAGGTGTGTGTGTCAGGGTATTTGCGTAAGTGTGTGTGTGTGTGTTTAAGGGTGTTTGCGTAAGTGTCTGTGTGTGTGAGAAAGAGAGAGAGAGATGGTGTGTGTGTAAGAGAGAGATGGTGTGTGTGTGTGAGAGAGAGATGGACAGTAATCTCTGTAATCTCTGTAATAACACTTACTGTAGGAATATCAAAGTTATATATCCTATTAGTAACTGTCACGGTAACTACCGTGATGACCCACGTACCCCCAAAGAGATGTACTTGTGTTGGGCTAAAGTCTTATGTTTTATGTTTCATCTTTAAAAAGACGTGCAATCACTCACTGGTAACCCAGACGGCTTGCTAGAAACCAAGTTCCTCAATAAAGGTTAAGCCCGGCCTCTGCTAGCATTCTGGGAATTTGAATTGTCTGCACGTTGCTGATTGGCAAGCCGTTTAAAGCCCTCGTCCTTTGGTGGGGTAATGGCTGTTCAGATATTCCTTTAAAGTAGCTCTGCCCTGCAGGGCCGGTGGAAGGATTTTTTGCTACACAGGCGAAAGTGCTTTTTGGTGCCCCCCTCAATCCCATGACTCTCCCCATATCCCTTATCTATCCTCAATCTACCCATATCTCTTCCCCTCTCCCCCATCTCTGTTCTCCCTCTCATCTGTTTTCTCCTCTCTTCTGTTCTCTCCCCCTCCTACCCCATCTCTGTTCTCTCCCCCATTTCTGTTCTCTCCCCCTCTTCCTCTGTTCTCTCCCCCTCCTACCCCCATCTCTGTTCTCTCCCCCTCTTCCTCTGTTCTCTCCCCATTTCTGTTTTCTCCCCATCCTCTGTTCTCTCCCCTACTCCCCTGTTCTCTCTCCCCTCTCCCTTGATCACCCCCTGTTCTCTCCTCCCCTGTTCACTCCTCCCCCTGTTCTCTCCTTCCCCTTTCGCTGTTCACTCCCCCCCTCTCCCCTGTCTCCCCCACCCCCAGACAGACCCTGGGGAGGGGGAAGATCTCACCGGGTGTGAGGTCCTCCCCCTCCCTATGAAGCAGAGCAGTCTGTTTCACGGGGAGCAGAGCAGCATGAGCTCTGTGTGACCTAGCTCCGATGCATCATCACTCCACATGGGGAGTGCAAGCAGCACTTATGGAGCCCTGTCACACAGAGTTCATGCTGCTTGGCTCCCGTGAAGCAGACCGGCATTCCCCCCCCTAGAGCTGGCGCCCCCGTTGCTGCAGTGCCCTAAGGTGGCGCCGGCCCTGCTGCCCTGATTGGCTGTAGGTTTAAAGGTCCAGCACAGAGCTGATTGTTCGCTTGTTTAAAGAGCTTTGTCGGCGCTATGATTAGAAGGATACTGAAGGCTGAGACAGAGTAATCAAGCAGTTAGGTAGTGAATACAGAGAGAGAGCAGAAACAAGAATAACATAATATAGAGTGAAAGGGAGCGAGTCTCTACTGAAGGGTCTACTCAGCGTGTCTCTGGCAAAGGGCATTGTATCAGGAATGATTTGGATTCACGTGGTGGGGGTTGACACATCTACGAATGTCTAGAGAAGTAAGGAGTCAGACACACAAGGTTAATTTGCAGTAACTCTGCTGTTTATTGTAAAGACAAGAACTTATACACAAGCAAGGTTAATATTTTGTGCAAAAAATGTACAAAAGGGGTGTAGACATACGTCTTACATTTTACTAAAAGCAATAAATCTTTGGTTCTTGTTAACTGCTTTGAAGAATATCAAAACTCCTGAGATGTAAGTAGGAAGGAGCCCCCTTGTTACATCCCACTTAGGCCTTAACTAAACATAGATAAGAATATTCCTGTGCCAGTCAGTGAAAGCCTTCAGAGAGGAATATCTGTGTGTGTTAGAAACACAAAGAAAGAATATGCTCCCTCCAAGAGGGGAGGGGGGTTTAACTCTTCCAATGCTGAATTACCTCTTGGAATGCTGTTAACCCTAACACAGAGTCCAGGGCTACAGGAGAGACTCAGGAGCAAGGACAGAATTAACATACATGAGCAGGGAAAAGCATACTACAGAATTAAAGAACTAAAGGCAAAAACATAAAATAAAACAAAACAAAGGAGAGGGCTAAGGAACATGTAAAAACAATAAACAGGAAAGCAAGAAGAGAAAGGAAACTGAAATGTAGCCTGACATCATGAGATCATCCTAATTGTGTATGTGACTAAATCAAGCCATCTTGGATCTGCAACATTGCGCTGTCAGAGGTAGAGCTTTTTTTCTATACCAGTAACACTCAGCATCCAGCCTATGGTTACCATGAGGTACCATTTTATAATTTTTTTTATATTAGTTTGCTTATAATAGATGCATTGTATCCAACAACCTAAGCACTTAAAAACAGTTTTTTCAAAATCAGCAAGAATTAATAGGTTATCTCTGCTTGTGGAAACTTTGCTTTTAGTAAATTAGAAAATGCTAAACAGCATCAATCAAATCACCTGCCAAACTGTCATAGATCATTCCTTTTTCAAATATAAATGATGTTATGTGGGTATGATAAATCTGCTGCCATAGAAAATCAATCCATCCGTTCAATTACTTTGTACTCCTGACTATTGCTTTTCTTGTCAAATTGGTCACACATCTTAATTGGACAGGATAGATGGGCAGAATGGTTCTTATCTGCCAACACATTCAACACATTCTATGTTTCTATCTCCATTATACTGTTAAGCTTCTTGGTCTAGCTGTGCTGGGAACTAACACAAGATAAAATGCTGCCTGTCTAGATATAGCCTGTTTTTTAAATGTGATCTGATGAAGGGTCATTAATTCAGTAAATCCTGCCCTGGTGTGTGTCTTGTCATTAGACAGCTAGGTCAGGGTTGGTGTAATGTACCATTCTGAGGGCCAATACCACTATGGGATAAAAAATACATACTCAATATTCTAAAAGATGTAAGACAGACCATTATTTGTAGATCTGCTGACTAAGGAAAGTCATTTATCCTATAAAAAGATACTAAATGTACCACTTTATGACAGAAAAATCATGGCGGCACAGAACCAATGGAAGAACACGTGTGCATAACCAGTGATTAATTATTTATAAATCCTTGATAAGACATCATCTAGATATTCAGTGCAGTTTTGGGCACCAGTGTTAAACAGAATATAATGGAACTATGATGGATACAGAGACAGACTACAAAATTAGGTAAAGGAATGGAACACTACAGCCATGAAGAAAGGCTTTTTTAATTGTAATTCTTTTTTCTGGGGTAAAAACACATCTGTGGAATAGGATTCCCATTTTCTGATACATTCAAGGTCAATACAGTTTGATGTCTGTGCAGCAGTCTCTCACTACCAGGGCACTGCTCTGAATTCAGAGAATCGTGGGTCACATCACCTGCCATGCTCAGTCTTCAGAAAAGAGCAGGCAGCATGAAAAGAAGAAGGGGAATGACACAGACATCCCGTTGCCTCCTCTAGACACCAGGGAGCAGCTGTCCTGGGGTGTTGCTGGGTTAAGTCCTGGATGTGCAATGTGGGTGATGAGGCATGTCCTCGGGCGCAGGGGTAAGTACTAGATGTGCAGTATGGGTGATAGGGCATGTCCTGGGTTTGCAGGGTTAAGTCCACATGTGCAATGTGGGGGTGATGGGGCATGTAGTGGTGTGCATGGACAAGTCCTGTATGTGTAATGTGGGTGATGTGGCATGTTTTTGGGGTACTGGAGATATCCTGGTCCTGCAATTTGGGTGGAGGTGGGGGTGGATTTAGGCTGCCTAGGGCAGCACAAACACAAACACAAAATACACCACTTGAAGCAAATGCCACTTTTTCAGTGGAGATACTAAAGTTGTCTCTTGAGGTTCTTAAGTTTTGTCTGACAAAATAAGTTTAAAAAAAATGATAACTGTCCTTTAAAGGATAGCTAAGTCATCATTGCTGATCAAGAGGAATACTGTAGAAAAATGGAAGGGACAACAATAGTTACTGAATGGACCCCAGGGGACTATTGAAAATCATTCCTTTCTATAGGAAATCAGCTCCATCTGTAGTCAGGAATCAATGACTTCCTAAAGAAAAGTCCAATTCACTTAGTAGCCAGAGGTATCTAATGTGTAATTTGTGATGGAGTAGATTGAAATACCATTTTTTTTCTATAGACAAATGAAAGGCAAATCATATGATGATAAATGCAATTTTCTTGATTAAAGACATTCATTGTGTTGCATGCTGGATAAAATAAAAAGTTTGTCAAGCAGACACTTTAGAGTCTGATAAACTTATTGGCATACTTGGGAACTTTGCTTCATAGTCTCCTTGCTTGACAGATAAAGTCATAATAATGATAATAATAATGACTTTTGTGTACAGATGTTTTTCTCTCCAATAGGATTCAAAGCACTTTGGCATATACTCTCGTACTTACCCAAATTAGGAAGCTAATAATGGATGTTATTACATTTTATCACGTGAACAAAAAAAAATTAAAGATACACTCACCAAAAACAAAAAAGCTTAAAAGTCAGCTTTATGAGAGAACTGCATTTGAACCAAAGGGTATTATACTCTCCCATGGGACAATGTATTAAGCTTTGTCAGCTAGTGCATGAATCTCTCTGAGATGGAGTCACTGTTGCAGACTTGCTTCTTATCTACTTATTTAGAACCAACCACTTTTTAGGGATAGGATGACCCTTTTTTTCAATATAAAAATTAATAATTTTAATAAATTTAATAGCAACATGTTGAGATATTTAATGAAATAGGTGTTAATTATGTACAGGGTGGGATTTACCTGAGATGGATATATACAATTCTGAGTTCTTAGAGATCGTGCTTATGGAGAAGCAGTCAATAACAGGTGCAATAATTGTGCAAAAATATAATAAGGTTTACTGTAAATATCAAAATGGTTAGGTAGTCTGATTTTTACTAAAAACACAAAATTATAGCAAAATCATATTCACTAAAATTCGACATTGGAGGTCAACTTTTCATTTTGAGACTAAATCAAATTCGGTACCCAAGTTTAGAAAAAAACCCAGGTTAGATTTTTCCCCATTCAAAGTAATGGGAGGCTAATGATTGAAGCTATTTTTGAGACAAATTAAAACTCAGGTACCGAATTTAACTTAGTCTCAAAAATTCCTTTATCATTTCACCTCCAATTACTTTCAATGGGGAAGATTTGAAAATCTTTTTTTTTTACTTAAGCCAAATTTGACTTAGTCTTAAAATTCTAGTTGACCTCAAAAGTCAAATTTTAGTGAAAAGACCTAATAGGCAGCAATTTAACCACAACAGCACTTATGAAGTAGCAATCACAGCCAGCAGAGCAAGGCAACTTTTAAAAACAGAAATGTACCACAAACACAGTGAGCAATCAATACTTGACTCTTTTGCAACAATAAGCAGAAATAATCACTCACATAATGTCAATTTAAAGCACACACAATATAACATCTCTGCATAAGCAAATAAATCATGCCAGCAATTAATAGCAGTAATCACCAGTGTTACTCCTTAAAAGAATAAATGAGGTGACACTGAATCTCTAGTGAAAATATCTTATATCTTAACACTGCTAATTAAATGATGGTCAAGCTATGATTACAATTGAATTCATCACATAGCAAAGATATTATTTAAAATAGCAGGCAAATGACAGGTATGCTACATGCTACTAGAAATATATATATATATTTCTTGTTATAATTTGATTATTTTATATAATTTTATATAATTTAATTGTGTTAATCATGAAATTTCTTGAGACGGTTCAGAAATTAAAAACAAACATACAACGGAGAAACGTCAGAGAGACGGACTTCCCAGAGTAATAATAAGTCAGTGTTTATTCATTTAGCTTTAGAGTTTCTGCAGACCAAATCTCCAATAATCTCTGCCGTTTCTCCATTGTATGTTTGTTTTTGATATTGGGGCTTAAAAATGCCTGGCAAGATTGAAGCATGGAATCCTGGTGTACCTTGGGAGCACACAGTTGGTTGCAGTTGATGTAAAGATCAAAAAATCCGTGGAAGTTCCAAATTTGAAAAACTGTTCAGAGATTAAGCAATTTTATTATACTAACATTAACTCCCTAGAATGTCGAATTAAGGTCAATTCATGCAGCTAGATTAAATAAGTTATGTGATAAGAAAATAGTTCATACTTTACCCAGAGATAAACATCAAGTGGCAAAGTTGGGTGAGAAAGGATTCTTGGCTTTTCCATTGCGTGCCAGTTAGGTGTGTGTATTAGGAATAATGACCTTGTGATTTTCAGGTTAAGATCTTTTCAGTGTATGCCCTCCTCTAATTCCTAAAAGACTATTTTTACGGATCGGCTTACCATTGGTCCTGTGCTACCTTCATTGTGTGATTTTTGTTAGAAGTTTAAATGTAGGGGAACTACCTAGCCAACGACTATAATTCAAACAGTATTCTCAGCATTGTGGGATGGCGACCTACATATTTGGAAACAGTAGATGTGTGAAGATTATACATAGTAGGTTTTACCTTTATGCCACAGACATAGATTTAAGTCTTATAAATGAAATGTCTATAAAAACGTTCTTTCTATTTGTGAGCAATTGGGCTAACATAACAATTTTTTTGCTATCTACAAACTTATACCATTTCATATTTTAATGACAGGTAAACTAGGTTTCAAATGAAAAAATGTCAGGATGAATTTACTTTTGACATGAAAGCGGAATAAAGAAAATAAACGACAAAGTTTAGTCATACCTTGGAGGGTTGAATGATCTTAACATATTGAGATCCTTATTCCCAGTTTGACATTCTGCAGCCCAGCCACTGACATCCTCTGCTGCTACCCGGCACCTCCATCAGGACTTCTATGATGGAGGTCCGTCACAGAAAATCCGGAAGTGTCGGGCAGCATTGGAGGATGGCTGCCCCCACTGGACACCAGGGAGAGAGAGCAGCAAGGTTAAGCCGGGGGGAGGGAGAGCAGCTGGGGACCTTAAAATAATAAATGAGTGCGAGCAGACATCCTCCGGCTGCCCCCACTGGACACCAGGGAGACAGTGCAGCAAGGTTTAGTTGGGGGGAGGGAGAGCAGCAAGAGCAAAGTCTGGGGGAGGGGAGAAGCATGGGCAAAGCCTGGGGGAGAGAGAAGGAGCAGCAAAGTCTGGGGGTGGGTGGGGGGTCGAGCAGCAGGAGCATAGTCTGGGGGGCAGCATAGTCTACAGGATGCAGCAAAGTCTGGGGGAGCAGCATGGGCAAAGTCTGGGGGGCAGAATTGGCTAAGATAAGGGGGCAGGTGGCTGTGTTGGGTATGCATTGTCTACATCTGGGGGGCAGATGGCTGTTCTGGAGATCAGAGTTGTCACTAGGGTTGGTGTCACCCGGTGCGGTAAATCATGGTGTCACCCCCCTGGATATCCTCCAATACCATGCCAAACAGATTCCTTAGTAATGCCAGTCAGATGGCCCAATAAATATGCCACATACAGGAGCCCCACAAATTATGTCACACACAGGAGCCCATTTACTATACCACACAGGAGCCCCATAACTATGACACACAAAAGAGCCCCATAAATTATGTCACACCATGCGTATATTGTCCCTAAAGTCCTTTACATTTTTAGAACAATACCTAACAGGGTATCCAAGAATACATTATAGGAAATTGACCTAACGTTTTTAAAATTTGTCTGCTAAGCTAAAAAACCACGAGTGCCTAACAAGACACTTGGACACAGCCTGAACCAAGATGGTTTGGGATATCCTGATTTGAAAAATCTCTTTGATGCTTCATAGCTGGCACATATCCTTGCATGGAATCAACCAGATAGGAGAAAGACCAGCTGGTATGAAATTGAAAGGGCAAGATGTAATAATATAAACCCCTCATTGTTGTGCTGGTTAACGCTTAAATACTATAAAATGCTTAACATAAAATCACTAATAATCAAGGAGTTCATGACCTCCTTTTTTAGTATTAAAAAACCCCTGAAAATTAACAACTCTGTATCCAAGAAAGCCCCTTTAGATATTGTTCCCATTTGTGTTAAAGAATTATACTTGAAGGTATGGATCAATAAAGGAGTGCTACATGTTGAAGATCTATACATTGATGGAACTATTGCCCCTTTTCCAGCTATCTGTAGCAAATGGGGTCTTCCAGCCAGGGAACTTTTTAATTATCTTAGAATTAAGTATTTTCTGCTCTCAAACAGTCCAACAGATGGGAAAAAATCCTGACATCTAGGATAACAAATGGAATGATTTCTAGAATCCTCAGATACTTTGAATCCATCGGAGTGACTGAGAAATCTAGGGCCTTCCTCTGGGAAGACGAAATTAACCTAACCTTCCCAATACAAGCATGGTTTAAAACTTGGACGTATACTAGAAAGCCGGTACATTACATTAATTTGCACAAACAATTTTTTAAACTTTTACATCGATGGTACTTGGTGCCAATTCGGCTAGCCAAATTTCAAGTGGCTTCTAATAATCTATGCTGGAGATGTTTGATGGAGCCAGGCAGTCACTTCCATTTGTGGTGGATGTGCACCAAATTAGATCAACATAAGAGAAAAATATCAAGCCTGTTTTTGAATATATGCAGCTACAAATATGAATTAAAGCCTCAAACATTCCTTTTTCATTTTGAGCTCCCTACTTCAGACAGATCTACTCACTACTTATGTATTAATATACTGCTGGCATTTAAGTTATGTATCAAAAGATACTGGAAAAGAGTAGACCTACCGCTATGGCCAGAGATTAAGGCCCAAAAAGACTTCCAGGCGAAATCCGAGAAACTTTTTTTATTTGGAATGAAAATACACTTGCCCTAAATGAAAGGATGTGGGCCACCTGGAATGTATAACCAAATGTAGAGATGGATACACTCAGATCGCTCTAGACCTCAGAAGTCCTTTTTTCCACCTCCCAGTGAGTTGTTCTTAACACCTACATATATCTGGAAACTCCTTGGTCCCTGCGGCATGGTCTCCCAGCCTAAATCCCCCCTAAGATGTTTGTTGATGGATAATCAGCACCTTCTTCCCTGTTAGTCTAGAAGTATGAATGTTGACTTGTGAATGATGAATGATAGGCAAGTAGAGGACTGAGATTGAGGGGGGGGGGGGGGGGAGTTGAGAAGAGAGAGCAGGGAGGCGGGAGGGGAGGAGAGATGGAAAACTTTCTCCTCTTACAACTCTCTTTCTTTTCCTCCTCTTTTTCTTTTTCTTCCCTCCTTTTTTTTTCTTTCTTCTGTTATATATACCACACATGGGACCGCCATTAATTATGCAACACACAGGAGCCCCACGAGGTGACAACTGTACAATTCTAAAACAATACATATCAATAAACACAGACATCTCTCTATCTCTCACTCTCTATAACTAGTTGCAACTATTTTCATATGTAACATAGTAACAAAGTAATTTAGGTTGAAAAAAGACACAAGTCCATCAAGTTCAACCCTTCTACCTGTCATTACAACTTTTGATCCAAAAGAAGGCAAAAACCCCTAAGGAAGCTAATTCGAATTTTGCCTCCTGGGGGAAAAAATTCCTTCTTGACTCCCAAGAGGCAATCAGATTTCTCCTTGGATCAATAAGCTCTTTTATTAATGCTTATTCTATTATTAATAGCCCTGTATGTTCTGCTTTCCTAAAAAAACATCTAAACCATTTTTAAATGCATCTGTTGTGGTTGATAGCACTACCTCTCTTGGCAGGGAGTTACATAACTTTATTGTCCTAACCGTAAAGAATCCCTTCCTTTCCTGTCTATGAAATCTTTGCTCTTCCAGTCTGAGGGGGTGACCTCTTGTTCTTTGTACCTTTCTGTTAATGAACAGGTCACTGGAGAGCTCTTTATATTGGCCCTGCACAAATGTATATAATGTTATCATATCCCCTCTGAGACGCCTTTTTTGTAACGTATATAAATGCAATTTTTTAAGTCTCTCTTCATAACTAAGATCCTCCAATCCCCTTATTAATTTTGTAGCTCTCCTTTGCACTTTTTCTAGTTCCTTAATATCCTTTTTAAGGACTGGTGCCCAGAACTGTACTGCATATTCAAGGTGAGGTCTTACCATTGATTTGTAAAGAGGCAAGATGATATCCTCCTCCCGTGAATCTATACCTCGTTTTATACATGCCAATATCTTATTGGCCCTTGCAGCTGCTGACTGGCATTGGGCACTGTTGCCAAGTTTGTTATCTACAATTATTCCTAAATCCTTTTCATTAGTAGTTTTTCCCAGGGTAAAAACATTTAAAGTATATGTTGCTTTGTTATTATTTTTCCCTTAATGCATAACTTTACATTTGTCTATATTGAACCTCATATGCCACTTTACTGCCCAGTCCCCCACTCTGTCCAAATCTTCCTGCAAAGAACAAACATCAAGATTAGTCTTTATTGCCTTACCTAATTTAGTGTCGTCCGCAAACACGGAGACATGGCTCTCAGCACAATGTGGCAGATCATTAATAAACAAATTAAAAAGAAGAGGGCCCAAAACAGACCCATGAGGTACTCTGCTCAATACACTTGTCCAATTTGAGGATATTCCATTTACAACAACTCTTTGTGTTCTATCTTTTAGCCAATTTTCAATCCAAATACATACATTTGCCCCCAAACCTATTTCTCTCAATTTGTAGAGTAACCTTTTGTGTGGAACTGTATCAAATGCTTTTGCAAAATCCAAATAGATCACATCAACTGCCACACCTAGATCTATATTTTTACTGACTTCTTCATAGAATGTTATTAAGTTTGTTTGACAAGACCTGTCTTTAACAAAACAATGTTGACTTTTACTTATTATATTCTGGTTCAAGGTGTATTCTTGAGTGTATACCTTTAGCAATCCTTCAAATAGTTTCCCCACTACAAATGTCAAGCTCACTGGTCTATAATTACCTGGCAGAGATTTTGATCCCTTTTTAAATATTGGAATGACATCCACCTTTCGCCAGTCTGTTGGCACTGGTGGTCTTTCCAGAATTATGCTTAACTCTCTAAGTACCCTTGGGTGTATACCACCTGGCCCTGGGGCCTTGTCTATCTTAACAGAGTTTAATTGCTTAAGCACTTCCTGTGTCAGCCAATCCCATGTTTGCGGCGAATGTCCCATAACTTCCTGTAGCAGGGGCGTGTCCATCTGCTCTTCCTTAGTATAAACAGATTTAAAATGTCTGCTTTCTCTCTGTCCTCACATTTGGGATAACAAGGGCCCAACATTTTCCCTCTTTAGCTTTTTTCCATTTATATATTTATAAAACATTTTGGGGTTAGTTTTACTCTCCTTGGCAATCCTTTTCTCATTTTCCAATTTAGCCATTTTAATTGCCTTTTTGCAGGCTTTGTTGGCCTCTTTGTACTCTATAAATGATAATGCTGATCCCGTGTTTTTATAATGTTTGAATGCCATTTTCTTTTTTTGTATTTCCTGTTTCACGTTACCGGTAAGCCACATTGGTTTTGATTTGTGTCTTTTTTTTTTGTTTCCCAAAGGTATATATTGGGATGTGTACTTTTGTAATGTGTGTTTAAATGAATTCCACTTGTCTTCTGTGTTTAGTCCAGAAAACAATCGTTCCCAGTCTAAATGTTCAATTGATGCACTTAGTCCATCAAAGTTAGCCCTTCTAAAATTAAGTGTTTTGGTGGCGTAGCTAACAATTTGCTTTTTTGCATTAATCTCAAATGAGACCATATTATGGTCACTATTCCCCAAGTGTTCTCTTATTTGGATGTTTGAGATAAGCTCCTCATTGTTTGTTATTACCAAATCCAGACAGGCATCCATTCTTGAGGTGTCTACTAATTGTGTCATAAATTTGTTATCAAGCAGGTTCAGAAACTTGCTGCCCCTAGCTGAACTAGTTGTGCCACACTTCCAATCTATATCTGGGTAATTAAAATCTCCCATGATTAGAACTTCATTCATATTTGCAGCCTTTTCAATTTGTAATAAAAGCTGATCCTCTCCATCAATTCTAATATTTGGTGGCTTGTAGCATACACCTACAAGTAATGTGCGATTCTTTTTAGTGTCTATGCTAATCTCCACCCACAGTGTCTCCACATCAGTTCCAGTTACATCATGTACACCTTCTTTAATACTGGGCTTTAATTTAGGATTTACATACAGACAAATCCCTCCCCCTTTTCTATTTACTCTGTCCTTTCTAAATCGTGAGTAGCCTTGTAAATTAACTGACCAGTCGTGGGTCTCATCCCACCACGTTTCTGTGATTCCGATTAAATCATACTGTTCAGCACTTACCAGTATCTCCAGCTCACCCATTTTGTTTGTCAAGCTTCTTGCATTTGCTAAAAGACATTTAAGATTACTACCCATTTTCTGTTTAGTTGACAAACACTTAATGTGTGCAGGTTTAATTATATGGACCTCCCTTTGGTCTATGTTAACCCCACCACTGCTTTCCTCCTCCTCTCCCATAGCTAGACCCACCTTCCAATCTACCCTAGCTAACATTGCTTCATTTTGATCTTGACCCTCCCCCCCAGAGCTTAGTTTAAAAGCTCATCTAATCCTCTAGCCATCCTCGCCCCTAATACTGCAGCCCCCTCATCATTGAGGTGCAGCCCATCCCGTCCATAGAGTCTGTAGCCGAATGCAAAGTCTGCCCAGTGCTCCAAGAACCCAAATCCCTCTTGCTTGCACCACCTTCGCAACCACACATTAATCTCCCTAAGCTCCCGCTGTCTCCCTGACGTAGCGCGTGGTCCTTTCCTTTAGCTTCTTTCCTGGTTCCCTCAAATCATTTTTATGGACCCCCCACTTACCATTAACTTTGTCATTAGTACCAATGTGTACTATGACCGCTGGATCATGCCCAGCCCCTCCCAACAATCTGCCTACCCGTTCCGCAACATGCCAAACCCGAGCATCCGGGAGACAACATACAGTTCAGCATTCGGGGTCCTGGCGACAGATTACCCTATCTACCTTCCTAATAATAGAATCCCCTACCACCACAACCTGTCTAGCCTTCCTAGTGTCCTGGCTCCCAACTGTGCTGGGGAGGCTACTCACCTGGCTGCTAGGAGAGTCCGCCTGCCCCAGAAATGCCTCCTCTGAGCTAATCCCCCCAGCATCCTCACACAAGCTGACAAACATGTTGGGGTGATTTAGCTCAGAACAAGCCTCCCTAGCTCTCCGACCCCTACTGCCCCTTACACAGCTTACCTGGCTCTTTTTATGTAATAAAAATGTTATTGAAAAATCGCATTCCTTATTTTCATTCCCTTCCTCTGCACCTACATTGCACCTAAAGGACTTAACACAGCACCATACAGTACCCCCAGTATTTTGCTTGTTTTATTCCACCCTCCTCCCATATTCCCCAGTACTTACCTCCTTGCTGCTCTGCCTCTGCTCCGGCCATCTCCTCTGTGCAGTCTGCCTTCCTGCATGGAGGAGGGAATCACATCCAGTGGATGCAGCTGCCAGAAAAAAAAAAGTTCAGCAGCGTGATGTGCTGTGGGGGGATCACCCAGTGTGGTCTGCACCCTCTGCACTCCCCTCGTGATTCCACTGTTGGGAATGCATTGGCTACATATGGGGGGCAGATGGCTGTGTGAAGGATGCACTGACTAAGTGTGAGGAATGCATTGGCTAGGTCTGGGGGCAGATGGCTAAGTCTGGGGGGCAGATTGGCAAATAAAAGGAAATAAAGACAAGAAATGCATTTTTTTCTGTCATCATTTTTATTATTTATGAAAAAGCAGTTTACTTTTTTTCCTATAGGGTAGTCTTATATTGAGGCTTTTTTTTTCTTTTCCTAAATCAATATTCAAAGTTTGGGGGGGGGGTCATCTTGTAATCTGGGTAATCTTATATTCAAGCAAATAAGGTAATTTAATTTTCAAAAATGATAGTAGGTACAAAAATAATAAATTCAAAGAGCACATAATAACAAAACATAAAACATAGTTTTTATTAATAATGCTTAGAAGGGGACAGAATAACAAAAACACACACAGTGTGTTATAACACCCCTACTATGTGAAATAAAACAACAACAGTATAATACTAGCTCAAATGCCTAAATGAAGAAGAACAGCTTACTGGCTTTATTGCCTTGGTAGCATAATTTGGATGGCTTTTAATAGTTTGTTTCAGCCTTACGTCAGCTCCTACCATATAATTTTAAAGAGAGGTAAATACTGCCTTGCTGGCTTCAAAACTGCCAGTATATTAAGGCTTTTGGTGAATGGCACTTAGGCAGTCTGTGATTGTTGAATTAAATTGCTGGTATAGCATACATTTGACTAATACTGAGTTAGACATTTATCATCTTCTTTATAAATGAATTTAAAGAATAGAAAAAAAATTACTTGATAATCTATGTAGTTCAGTAGGTTTCTTCTATAATGTCTTGATTGCTTAGAATTTAGCAGGGCTAACCTTACAAATATCTTTTATCAACAATATATAGATCGGCAGGTTTCTCTTTTAATATTTTAAAATAATTGAGAATACAATAAAAATAGGGATTTGGAAGCAATAATCTTTTCTCTTTTAAAATATTTTATTGAATATAAATAAATCTAGACAATATAAAAACCAACTTAATAATCCATTATAATAAAAGCAGAGTAAATAAAGTTAAATATATATGCTTGCAATAAGTAAAATTAAATCACGTACCCTACAGGTTAATTTCTCGATCTGGTGTTAATGCAGTTGCATAAACATAGTCTCCTCATTTTTCTGTTAACGAATCAAAGACATATGTTAATTCTTTGCTTATGATGTTATTTATCTGCTGTTTTACTTAATGATATGAAGTGGAAAGAGAAGTGTACTTGTATTTGTGATGACTATTACTGGAATTTGTATGTTTATTTATGTTTAATACGATTATTTATTGAAATTTGTAATAAAGATTGAGATATAAAAAACAAACAAAAAACAAAAAAAAAACATTGTCTCCTCTTTCTGTGTCATCTAACTAATAATTGGTGTTTATATAGATTTTAGATAACATTACTTCCGGTCATTTATGGGCAGGAAAAATACCAAAAAATAAATTAGAACAGGTAACTTTACTTTGGGGCAAACCTTGGTCAATCAAGAAAAAATTAATTAACCTTAAATCTTGATTTCTTGGCAAACATAGAAGGCCCTGACAAAATAATGAGGTACATGTCCTGGCCTAGCAGTACAAAATGGTGTCTATCGTCTAAACATTTTACTTGCGAAGCTGGGCTTTAAGCCAGTTTGATAACAGAAAGAACACAGTTGAAGCAACAAAATTTTCCATTGTAGGTAACAAGGTGGGAAACAAAACCTGTAATTTCTGCAGGGAAACGAAACCTGTCATTTCTGCGGATGCCTATGACATCAGAAACACAAGCACATCTCAGCTATTTGGTAATCTATGTATATGAGTTTACATTTATGAATATCATCTCTCCCAGAGTGTCAGTATTTTATGGTGGAGACAAAATCACACATGAGCATGTAACTTCAGGCTTTCTAAATACTATTGAAAACAGTCTGATTCTATATTTACTCTACTAGATGGAAAACAAATGGAGCGCTAAATGATTGCTTCAAGTAAATGACACACACATATATATATATATATATATATATATATGAAATACTTAAATTTGATTACACTTGATAGCAGCATGGATTTGCAATGTTCAAATTGTTATTGTTAGGAGATACACGGTTTAGCATAAATGGCCCTATAGTAACCCTTAAGGATTACACTTAGAACAGAACAGAAACATTTACTGCTCACAATTAGCTTTTTTCCTGAAGGACAAGTGTGTGGTCTTCCTTTCCGGGTTCAACTCATACAGCAAAGCAAACAGAGGAGGAACAAGAATAGTGTAAACACTTTTAATACAGATAAAACCAAATGCGAGTTGTCACTTAAAAGGTTTGTGTTAAAATCAGATGAATTGATCCTGAAGATCTTTAACTTTCAGTGGTGGTTGTCTCTCATGTGTGTTTCTTTGTTACGTCACTACGTGTTCCACCCCTCCCAGACTTCCTAAGGTGACTGGTGATTGTCAGTGCTGTATTTAGCGCTAGGCAAGCAAGGCAAGTGCCTTTTTAAAAGGTGGTCTTGTGCCATAGTTTAAAATATGTTTGTGATGTAGGAGTTTGAATACTGAAAGTTAGACACATATGGATGGATAAATCATCCTATTCAGAATGATTAAAGAGATGATCCATTACAGTGGGTTTCACCTAGGGTTTTGGTTACTTTTTTTTCTTTCCCAGATCTCTGCTTCTCTGGTTTCTGTGACCTGTTCTGCTTCGCGGTTTTGTTCTTCTTTCTTAGTAATTGCCTTCAGACACTCTTTTGTAAAGTCCCAGATGTTTCAGGGACTTTATATTTTCCTTTAGGCAATAGTAGTTACTGCGCTCAGGGTTGAAAGAAAACAAGATGTCACGCATGGGGTCCGGGATGGTAAGGGAACCTGAGAGCCCGATATCAGGAGCCCAATGGCAGGAGCAGAGAGGCAGGGCTTGAAGCTGGGTAATCTTTCCCGGTGGTTTGGGACCCCAGGTTCCTGTGGCTACATTTCAAGGCCCTGTAGGAGCAGCTGTTGAAATCAGATTACATGGCTAAGATAGAATAAAGTAAGGGACAGACAAGCAGAGTGATAGCAGAAAAGAAACTAAGGAAGAAAAGAACAGAACATACAGAACTTAAAGGGACAGGACTTATGAAGCATCCTCAGATGCTTCATAAGGGAACCAGATCTGGGATATAGGGAGAGGATAAAGGAGCTGGAATCCTCAGGTGCTTCAGGGAAAAAAGGTCAGGGAACATACAAACATAAATAAAGAAAATAGCCGAATACTAAAAATGGGAAAATGGTGGGGGTTTGGTTAAATTATGGCCATAAGATGAAACTTACCAACCACATCAAGGCATCCCACTTAAGGGACTCTACGACAAGGCATCCCATTTAAGAGACTCAGATCATCTTATTTAAGGGACTCAGAACATGGGCAGAAGCCACTCTGGGGCCAACAGGGCAGGTGCCACTTTGGGGGCCATTCTAGGCAGACACTGCTTGGCTATAACCTATCTGGAGCCAGGTTAGACAGGTGGAACTATGACAGAATGGAATGTGCCACCATGTGGCTGTAACTGGGAAATGCCACCATGTGGCTGGAACTGAGATATATCACCATGTGGCTGGAACTGAGATATGCCACCATGTGGATGGAACTGAGAAATGCCACTGTGTGTCTGGAACTGGGATAAACAAAACACACGAGGATAACAGAATAACAAAGAATCCAGGAACAAGAAAAACAAATAAACATAATAGAATAGCAAACACAGAGAAGAAACCAGAGAACTGCATGCGGCATAGAACCTGAGAGCGGGATGGATCCTGACAGAAGTACGGATTGTACTGTGTTGTGAGTGGTGTATGTGTATGCTCTATTACTCTCTGTGGTGGTTGATAGGTCTTTGTGAGTATTGTGGGACGATTGCAAGTAAACAAAATCAAATTTTTGATGCCGCTTAAATTTGTTACCCCGCAGGGTCTTTGACATATTAGAAGAAGAATTTGACAGAGTTAACAGGCGGCTTGTGTTGGAGACCCTACGGGTGTATGGCATAGAGGGAATGGTCAAAGATATGACGATGGCTCTATATTTGACTGCTATGGCTAACTTTAGTGGTATGTTTCTTGATTCAGAGTCCTATTTTATTATTAATGGTACTCGGCATGGGTGCTCGCTGGCACCACTTTTATACTCACTAACAATAGAACCCTGTGAAATCCTAATTAGAAACACCCAGGAGGTAAGGAGACTGGGGCTTGGTCAGCGAGAAGAGAACTATTATGATTTGTGCAGAAGATCTCTCACTGTCTTCCCCAGAGTAGTCTGTTTTTTTTTCAAATTATTAGCTGAACCGTAAGAAAATCCAGACTCTTGATTTCTATTTGAACTCTGGACAAGAGAGGGCTCTGGTGAGGCTGGAGTGGCTGACATCTTAATATATACATGGATATTAAGATTTGCTCTAGGAATGATAGGATTGCTAATATTAGTTGCTATAAAAATTTAGAACTCTCCTGTATGGCCCTGGAAAACGTCCTTAAAGCTTATGTGCTCTCCAAAATATTATATTTATTTAGAGAAATCCAATTTTCTGTACAACTTGAATTCTTGGAGTAATTGTGGGTCCCCTGCAGAGAGTTGTGGAGCACAGAGACACTTTATGTTATATTATCACCCAGAACCATTGAAAAGGAGTATTCCTATAGGTCAACACTTACACGCCAGGTGTAATTGTGCCACTCTGGAATTATTTCAAAACACCCTGAAATTAATGTTCAAGGCCAGAGGTTACCCTACAAAATGGTTGAAAAAGGTGTAGCAAAAAGCCCTGGCATATGATCAAACAAAACAATTGATCAACCCAACTCCAAAAATCAAAAATGATTCTACCATGATCAGATGCATTGGCATGTTTGACTGTGGTTGGTGTGACAAACCACCTCTTTTACATATAGGATTTTGCCACAGATCTTACAATAAACCACAGCCTTCTAGGGTATACAAAGTCCAGGACACATTCAGTTCTGTTTTCCTTTTTTTATTCGATAGGAAAACAGCTGCTTTAAATAATAATAAACAAAACAAAATTCCTTGCTCTTACTTGAGCTCTTACTAGACAGAAATCCCTATCTGTAATTGGGTGGCTTTCCCACTTACCAATTTTCCAAAAAAAACGAAAACAGCTTTGCAATAAACGCAAGTGTTGTTCTCTCTCCTAGCTGGCCTTTTTTCCTACCTTTGCAGCAGGCTGATCTCTTCTTTTAAAGGCCTGCCAGCTAATTGACTAGCTACAGGTGAGTGCCAATTAGGAAACTCTTAAGTCAAATCCAAATCCTGGTCTGTTACACAGCAACTAGTGCTGTTGGAGCATTGGCCCACCCTGCTCTCCAAATACTCCGCCCCAGGTACCCATACCGTGGTTTGCAGAGCATCAGCAATGTATATTGCAAACTTTAACATCTCTCCCTGGGGCATTTAACTGAAAATTCTCAGGTTGCTGTTTAGCAAATCAGGCCTGATGTATCTTCCATCAACCACTATTCCACTTTTTAGCTCACATTGGTCTTCATCAAAATCCATCCTGCAGAGATACTAGCTAACCATACAAACAGAACATCTATTGGAAGGTATGATGTTGGACTCAGTTTTTTTTAACTCAAGGATATAATGGTACATAATATGTACATCTGTGAACCTACCCGAACCAAACGAAATCCCATCAGTGGATGTTTCTGCTGTGGCAGGGGTAAAGCCTGTAGTCACGTTATACCATCAAATACATTTAGCTGTTTACAAAGTCATACTTACACAATTCAGTTTCTTAACTGTAAAATAAATGGCAAAAGTGAAACTCACAATTCCAGGCATGTCAAAACACATCACAAACTGAATGCCTGAAATTCAGAGCCATTGACTAAATAAGAAAGACTCTATGCAAGGGTATTGTCAATATTAGACTCCTTCAACTAGACTCCAAATGGATCTACGAAATGCATTCCCTCATTCCTCACAGCCTCAACGACAGCTTCAAATATTCTTCTTTCATTTGAGAAATAGTTTAATACTCGGTAACCCGTTTTGAATAGTAAAGGTACACAGGCAATCAGTGCATTTATTTTCTTTCGTGCCACCCTCCCATGGTCTCCGCATATCACATCAAATCTTCCCTTATCTACTAACTTTTTGGCTGTATTTAGCCTCGTTCATTTACTGTTTCATCTCCTTAAGAATATATCCCACAGTCATTTACTGTTTCATCTCCTTAAGAATAAATCCCACAGTCATGATAATTTAAACTAAAATGAAACTTATCTGGAAGTGATAATTTAATGCAAGAGCACCTCTATATGCAAAATTATATGGTGCAATTATTGGCTGGCCATGGTTAAAATGTGTACTCTAAATGTTTGAGCATTTAGACTTAATGTACAATATTTGAGTCATGTTATAGGTCAGTGGTCACATGTTTTGGGGAAGTACACAGCCTATTATCATAATAATGTTTTACCATTTCTTTCTTTTCACCTCATGGGTGAGTGCCTAGAACAATCTTTTAATGAGCTCACCCATAAAGTTAAAAGAGAGCACTGGTAAAACATTATTATGAGAATAGGCTGTGCAATTCCATAAAACATAATGTGACCAGTAACCTATAACAAAATCCAGATAGATATAGTCAGTGTCAGAGGAGTTAACCCCTGGATTGCTTAACATATGTAGGCAGTGTCAGATGAGTTAACCCCTGGATGGCTAGACAGATATAGGCAGTGTCAGAGAAGTTACCCCCTTGTGGCTAGACAGATATAGGAACTATCAGAGGAGTTACCCCCTTTGGTGGCTAGGCAGATAGAGGCAGTGTCAGAGGAGTTAACCCCTTGGGTGACTAGACAGATATAGGCAGTATCGGAGGAGTTAACCCCTTTGTCCACACACATACACAGACAGTCTCTCACTTACACTGACATACACACACACTCACTTACACTGACATACACACACACTCACACTGACATACACACTCACTCACACACTCACTCACACTGACATACACACACACTCTCACTCACACTGACACACACTCTCACTCACACTGACACACACTCTCATTCACATTGACACACTCTCACTCACACTGACACACACACTCTCACTCACATGGACACACACACTCTCACTCACACGGACACACACACTCTCACTCACACTGACATACACACACACTCTCAATCACACTGACATACACACACACTCTCACTCACACTGACATACACACATTCTCACTCACACTGACATACACTCACACTGACATACACACACACTCACACTGACATACATACACACTCACACGGACATACACACACTCTCACTCACACTGACATACACACACTCTCACTCACACTGACATACGCATACTCACATTGACATACACACACTCTCACTCACACTGACATACACACACTCACACTGACATACAGGCACTCTCACTCACACTGACATACACACACTCACACTGACATACACACACTCTCACTCACACTGACATACACACACACTCACACTGACATACACACACTCTCACTCACACTGACAGACATACTCACTCACTCACACTGAGATACACACACTAACTCTGACATATACACATTCTCACTCACACTGACATATACACTCACTCACACTGACATACACACACTCTCACTCACACTGACATACACACACTCTCACTCACACTGACATACACACTCACTCACTCACACTGAGATACACACACACACTTACTCACACTGACATATACACTAACTCACTCTCACTGACCTACACACACACACTCACACTGACATACACACACACACTCACACTGACATAGCCACTCACTCACACTGTCCGTTTTTACCTGCTCAGTTCTGCAAGCATCTCTTTCTGCTTTGAGCTCTGTGAGGCTCTGTCCCGCCAATCACGGGAGGTTTCTGAACTCACACTGACATACACACACTCTCACTCACACTGACATACACACACTCTCACTGACACTGATATCCACACACTCACACTGACATCCACACACTCTCACTCACACTGAAATACACACACTCACACTGACATACACACACTTTCACTCACACTGACATACACACTCCCTCACACTGAGATACACACACACTCACTCACACTGACATACACACACTCTCACTCACACTGACATACACACACTCACACTGTCATACACACACTTTCACTCACACTGACATACACACTCACTCACACTGACACACACACTCACTCACACTGAGTGTGGAATAGAGCGAAAGAGAGAGGAAGTAAAGTTACGGCACCTATCTGGGAGATTGACCTCCAGAACATGGAGGCTGACATCTAAAATATACTTTGAAAGATGGATGCCACTGTTTCTGCAGGTAGCACAGATTTACACAGATATATTCTGTTAAGTAAATTACCAAATAGCTAAGGTGTGCTTGTGTTTTCTGACCTAGTGAACTACATAGATTTTTGAGTATACATGTAAAAATACACTGTGTTAACTTTTCTATTCTTGACATGCCTTTATAAAGAACACGATAAATGTCGAACTCAGAATTACTCAAATTTATGTTATACTAGCAATTTCAAGCAAAAAACACTAACTGCCTAAGTGCCTTTCCATCTGCCTTAATATAATATTGATTCTGAAGCCAGCAAGGCAGAATTTACCTGTCTTTAAAATTATAGGGTGGGAGCTGTCTTAAGGCTGAAACAATATTAGCCCCTTATTGACATAGCTTTTTGGCCATGTCTTACCCTGGGTCACATGAACTGTTTTAACCCCTTCGTGACACATGATGTGCCAGGCACGTCATGCATAAACAAGTCGATAGTGACACATGACGTGCCTGGCACTAAAAAGAGCCTAGAAAGCGACCAACGGTTCTTTACTCTTTCTGTACTGCTACAATGCCTCTGTGTCGAGGCATTGTGCAACACAAAAAAAAGTACAGGGGCACATTACGATCACTTCCCGGAGTGATTATAGCTGCCATTTAAAAATGGTGGTGCCGGCTGCATACATGTGCTTAGGAAGCGAACCAATGGTGGTCACTCTCCTGAGCGACCACATCGCAGCAGATTTTTTTGCTGTGCACACATTTTTTAGGGGTACATTTTTTAACTGTAATTTACTGCAGTATAACAAAGTCTCTTTTAAGAGCTATTAACCCATTCCCTTCCATTGATTGCTGGATTCGCAGTGATCATGCATAGCAGTAGATTTTTTGCTGTGTGCATTTTTTGAGGGGTTCATTTTTTTTACTGTCATTTACTACAGTACTGTAATACATTTTTTACTGTAATGTATTACAGTACTGTAATGCCCTTTTTCCTGTAATTTATTACAGTATAACAAAGGCTGTTTTAAGATATATTAACTCCTTGCTTTCTGTAGATCATGGCATAAGCAGCGATCTGGCCGCCTATGCAGCGATCTGGCTGCAGACGCATTTTTTTTTGCTATCTACAGTTTTTGCACCAAAAAAAAAAAATTGTTACACCCGCTAGGGGATAATTATACCCACTGGAGGATTACAGTTAATGTAAACATTTTTTTAAAGCTGATCTGTAACAGCCAACCAGTGGCAAAGGTGGTTTGGGGATTTCTCAAATGAGCATCACCATTCACCTGGTCAGATCAATATTGGTAAATATTGATCTGACCAGTTTGCATCTGCCACCCTCTCCTCACTTGAGTTTTAGTGAGGAAGAGAGACAGATATGTATAATACAATAGATTAAATTAAATATTATAAAATTGTGAGACTCAAGGGCTTTTTATAAAAGCCATATCCTTTGTGTAGTGTACCCTGTGTATTAAACTCTTCCTTGCCACTGTTCACATTTTTTATCATCTGTACATTTTTAGGGGTTAATTTTTTTGTACTGTAATTTATTACAGTACAACAAAGGCTCTTATAAGATCGATTAATCCCTTCCTTGGTCTACATGTAAAAATTCTAAGTTGGAAAATCAAAAAGCACACCTCTTAAATCTTGCCTTTTAATCCCCAAACAACCTGAAAAAACCTATGCATGGGTCAGTGCTGTATTTACCGCTAGGGCGACAAATTATGGGCCGCCCCTTTAAAAAATAAATAAAAAGATTGCGCTTGCAGGCAGAGATGGAGGTGAGAGGGGACATCCACACTCTTACAATCTCTGCCTGCCGGCAGGCTGCACAAGAAGCCGAACAGGCAGCACAGAGAAACCTCCGTGCTGCCTGTTCGGCTTTCCGTGCAGTGTGAAACGGAAGTGTCGACAGTCACGTGACCGGCGCGCTGACGTCACACGCGTGCCAGGTCACGCGACCTGTCGGCACAACCGCCTGGGAGCCGAACAGGCAGCATGGAGGAGACCATGCTGCCTGCCACTAGCCACCAGGGAAAGGTAAGTGCAGGGGAAATGGGGTGATTTGGGGAAATTGGCTGGGGCTTATTAAATGGCAAATACTGGCATATTGTTGGGCAAATTAACTGGGGCATATTATATGGCAAATAACACTGGCATATTATTGGGCAAATTGGCAGGGGCATATTAAATGGCATATAACAGTGGCATATTATTGGGCAAATTGGTTGGGGCATATTAAATGGCAAATAACACTGGCATATTATTGGGCAAATTGGCTGGGGCATATTAAATGACAAATAACACTGGCATATTATTGGGCAAATTGGCAGGGGCATATTAAATGGCAAATAACACTGGCATATTATTGGGCAAATTGGCTGCGGGATATAAAATGGCAAATAACACTGGCATATTATTGGGCAAATTAGCAGGGGCATATTAAATGGCAAATAACACTGGCATATTATTGGGCAAATTGGCTGGGGCTTATTAATGGCAAATAACACTAACATATTATTGGGCAAATTGTCAGGGGCATATTAAATGACAAATAATACTGGCTTAATATTGGGCAAATTGGCTGGGGCATATTACCGGTAAATGGCAGAATAACACTGGCATATTACTGGGCAAATTGGCTGGGGAATATTATTAGTAAATTATACTGGCATAATATTGGGCAAATTGGCAGGGGCTGATTAAATGGCAAATACTGGCATATTATTGGGGAAATTGGCTGTGACTTATTAATGGCAAATAATACTTGCATATTATTGGGCAAATTGGCTGGGACATATTAATGGCAAATGATACTGGCATATTATTGGGCAAATTAGCTGGGGAATATTATGGGCAAATAATATTGTCAATGTGTATGTAATGGGGTGATAGAGGCATGTAAATGGGGTGATGGGGCATGTACTTGGTGTGCAACGTGGGTTATGGGTCATGTTGTGGGTGTGCATCGTGGGTAGGGGGGGTGCCCAAAATTTGTCTGCCTAGGGCAGCAAAAAAACCAAGATACACCATTGGCATGGGTGATATCCCTGTACTCAGGAGATGTTGCTGAACACATATTGGGGTATTGTTTGGCAGTGACACATACCAAATCTTGTGAATTTATGTCTGAATTACAATATATGTGAAAAAAACTCTAAAACATTACTACCACAAACTATTAAAAAAGGCTGGGGGTAGAATTAGTGCATGGAAAGTGTTAAAATATCACTATTTGAAATAGCCTAGAGTGTCTTCTTTTAAAATATATATGGTTTGATGGGGTAAAATACACTGGCTGGCTTCAAAAATGTCCAAAATGGGACATGGGCGCAGGTTTTCTGAATGTCAAAATTGAGAGTTCGAAAACTAAAAACTGCACCTCCCAAAAGTGGCCTTTTAGCCCCCTAACAAACCTACAAACCTATGCATGGGTGGTATCCGTGTACTCAGGACAAATAGCAGAATCAGTCAGTTTTTTTCTTTAGCTTTTGTAGGTGACTAAAATATCTTTTAAATAAAAGTCATAAAATATGTTTTCTCACCATATTTTATTAGTTTTTTTTATAGTATATTTTAGGATATGTTCAAAATGATGGTATCTAAAGAAAACCCTACTTGTCCTGATAAAAACAATATATCATTTGTGTGGGTACAGCAAATGACAAAGAAGAAAATTACACAAACAGCACAGAAATGTAAAAATTGTCATTGTCCAGAATGACCAAAAATGTTTCAAAGGGTTGTTTCCTTAAGGGGTTTACATGTCTGCGGTGTTTGTGTTTAGCTGTAATTTTTTTCTTTCTCATTTACTGTACCCACACAAATTGTATATTGTTCTTATTGGCATAAGATACCATTATTTTCATCATGTCATTTAATTTACTACTAAAAACAAATCATAAAATATGATGAAAAAGTTTAAAAAAACAACACTTTGACCTGACAAATTACAAATGGTAAAAAATAGTTTAAAAATGTTGCTCTGAGTTAAGAAATATACCATGTTTACATGTTTTTCATTTGTTTCCTAACCATTTTCTTCTAGTGACCTTAGGACCCCATACCTAACCCTAAATCTAACCCCTATGTTAACCCTAATGCTAACCCTAACTTAACTCTAACCCTTATGCTAATCCTAACCCTAGATCTATGGATAACTTTTTTTGTCTGCAGCATTTCTGGCTACCTATTAGGGATGAAAGTGAAATAAAATGGTAAACATAATGGTATGTGCATATAGAGCATTACCCAAGGCAGGTCACCATTGCACGAGATGGCATCAGTCTAGTTATCTAGCATAAGTCCTTTAAATTTCAGGACCACATGACCCCTCAGTCATGAGTGTCTCAATCATCACACCCTCGTTACTGCTCTGTGTACATCTCAGGTATGTTTAAACTCCTTAAGTTGGCCTCTTACTAACGCTACTGGAAAGCAATTCTAGTTAACAACTAATCTTTCTGTAAAACAATACACATCCATTTAAATTCCAGAGAGTGGTTATCTGACTCACAATGCAGAGGGAGAAGACTTCCAAAAGTCTTCATAATGATCTTGGTGTGTATTTTCTCACTATTCGACAATTGTGGAGAGGTCATTGAAAAATTAATTAGGTGTGATGGGTACAGTGCTTTTTATACCTCTTCTTCCTCCTTGAAAAATATTGACATAGATTCAATCTCTAAACATGGAGAAATTTCTTTTAATGAAAATAATATTGTATTATTGTACAGTATGTACTTGTTTATCAAAGACACATTTTCAAGATCGTTTACAAGACATCAACTCTGACATCAGAACCAGATAACTCCCTGTATGGCTTATTTATTACCTACTTTGAAATATTAGACCGTTATATGGTCATTGAGATCCATTATTTTGTTTTCTTTGCTGTATATTACAATTTTTCCAAAAGTTTCATATGTAGACAAGTGCAAATGAATATTTTTGTGAAAGCCTTACTTGCTAAAGAGTTCCTAGCTTGCCACTTCAAACTTAACCTGTCTCCAACAAATACAATATATCTTACATTAACATTAAAGGGACTCTATCATATATATAACTATATCTATACCATCTATAAATGTACTAAATAGCTAATGAATTGTTTAGGCGCTATATATATATATATATATTTTTTTTTGTATATATATTCTTTATTCATTACATTTCTCATTACATACAAAGGTTAAATATATTCATTACATAAACATATTTACAATTACGGTAATATAAATAATTAATACCAGCATTATCCTACCATACTTTACTACTTAAATCTCTCTTAACCATGCATCTGAGCTAATTTATCCATCAGCATGTTCTAATTTGTGCTCAGTAATACCTTGTTTGTTTCTTATTACCTCTTTAACCTTGGCTAACATAATAAATAGAAAGAAAGTGCCCGTCTTTACTTCTCCGGTGGTCTGGTGAGCCTTCCGTCTACCCATTTAGTCTGAGCTTTAAATTACATCATTCAGTCTGTAAATAATGTCGTCTTACTGATGCCACTAATAATACACATATATGCACAGGAATTCCCTACACTAAACATAATTCTCCAATAAAATCCTCATATTTAATAGCTTTATTCAGAGCTACCATCCTTTGGTATTGGATTCCTTGTTCCATCTTTAATTGATATATACATTGCGCTCTGACCTCTTCCCAGGTTGGGGCTTGTGAGGAACTCCACTTCCTTGCGATGATTATCTTAGATGCAGCTAACACATGTAGAATTATTATCCTGCCTGGTTTGGGCCATGTATTGCCTTCTTGATGTAGCAACATTATTTCTGGTTTCAATTCAAGAGTCCCATGTATGTATGTATCATTCCCCAGAATAGGTATATTGGTGGGCAGTTCCACCAGACATGAGTGTAGCCTCCCCGATGTACCCCACATCTCCAACAAAGATCTGTTCTGCTGGGGAACATTTTTACCAGACAAGCTGGGACTAGGTACCAGCGATTGAGGATTTTAAAATGCATCTCTACCAGGTTTAAACAGTGTATTGTTTTGTACATCATTATCAGCGTGCCAGTCCATGCCTCAGTGGAGATAGTTATTGATAAGTCTTACTGCCACCTATTTTTTGCTTCGGCCCTATTTCTTCCAGAAGAGTCCGACATCTAGATACCATTTGTTTCATATCATCTGATTCCAGTAAGTGGTCCAATTTTTTACTCCCTTTTGTTAATACATGGAAAACATGTGTTGTCAAATATGCTTTAATTCTAAGGTAGTTAAAAATGTAATTCCCTAATAGTCCTGCCTCTTCCCTTAGCTGCAGGAAAGATTTCAACTTTCCTTGTAAGTATAAATTATCTATCCTTACTAATCCATGTTTTATCCAATTAATTAAGTTAAGATCCACTATATTCCCCTTTAAGTCATTTATTGGACAGGTTTTTAATATTTTATTTGTCGGTCCCAATCTCCCTTTTAGCCTTTCCCATCTGGAGGTCAGATTCCTCAGAGTCGAGCTTACTCATTGTGGGCTCTGTTTTCCCTCCTTCATGGGTTTAGTTTTCCAGGAAAGAGACCCTAGGTCTTGGGTCCCCATACAATCTTGCTCTATTATGTACCAGCTCTCCTCTCTGTATTTTATATTCTGTGTTATGATTGCATGTGCAATCGTACTGGCCCAATAGTAGGTTTCATTGATGGGCATACCCAATCCTCCCTGGGAAGCCACCAGAGAGAGTGGGCCTGGTGCCATTAGTGGCCTCTTACCCTGCCATATAAATCTACTTATAGCCCTTTGGATCATACTCAACCACTGCTTGGGTATGCTAAGGGGTACCATCCTGATTAGGTAGGACCATCTTGGAAGGATATACACCTTTATAATGTTGATCCTGCCCCACCATGATAGCCCCACTGGTTTCCATTCTGTTTATTGTTTGTTTGTGGTTTTTAACAGTGGTAAGAAGTTAGACTTCACTCTTTTACCGTGGTACGCAGTGATCTTAACCCCTAGGTAGTCAATATAATGATTAGCCCACTTAAAGCTGTATTTTTTTGATAGTAGTACCCTATCTCTTTCGGGAATGTTACTAGGGAGCGTCATTGATTTCTCCAGGTTTAGTTTGTATCCAGAAAATTCCGAAAATGTAGATATTGTATTCATCAATTCCCTCATGGAGTCCCTTGGTCTACAGAGGGTCAGAATGACATCATCTGTGAATAGGCAAATTTTCATGGAGCCTTTCGATGTTTCGAACACTCCTATTCCTGCATTATGCCTAATCGCGGCTGCCAACGGTTCTATTGTCAATAGATATAATACTGGGGAAAGAGGGCAGCTCTGTCTCACTCCATTTGACAAAGAAAACCAACTTGAGACAAACCCATTGTCTACTTCTCTGGCCTCCAGGATTGTATATTGAGCCATAATTCTATCCAATATACCCTCCCTAAATCCGAATGCCATCAAGGTGTCCCTCAGGAATCCCCAGCCAACCCTGTCAAACGCCTTCTTGCATCCAGTGACAGGTTCTTCTTGGGCTCTCCACTTCTGCCCACTGCCTCCAAAATGTCAAGGAGTCTTCTGATCCGGGTGGACTAGTGTGGAGATAATTTCCTTGATTCTACCCGCAATCATGGATGCATAGAGATTAATATCCACATTTGATAAGGATATTGGGCGATAGTTGGCCACCAATGTGGGGTTCTTGCCTTGTTTCAAGATTGGCATAATGTGGACCTGGAGCATTTCTGCTGGTATGCTATTTTCAGTGCCCAAGGTATTCATTAAATCCCCCTTAATATTCCCTGCCATTGCTTTAAAAGATTTACTGCTCAACCCATCGGGGCCAGGGGCCTTACCTACTTTTAGCCCATCAATAGCCTTCTGTAGTTCTTTCTCCGTGAAGGGTGGTTTATTAAGATCTACCAGTTGTTCAGCCTTTATCCTGGGGATCTCCAACCCTGCTAGGTATTCCCCAGCGTAACCAGGTGGATTGTTCGTTGGTAGATTATATAGACTTTTATAGAAAGTTTTAAAAACCGCCCCTATCTTCTCTGGAATCATTGCCCAATCCTGACCATCTTTGACTCTGGTAATAGCCCTTTTGATTTTATCCCCTTTTAACCTACCGGTCATCCATTTATTCATTTTTATTGCCCTGGTACTACCATTTCCTTTTAACATACTCAAGGGCTTTATTTGCTTTTTCGAGTAATAGATCGTTAATGTTTTTCTACACTTGATTTATTTCATTTGCTGTTAGGCGTGTTGGTACCATTATGTTTGATTTCAACTGGTCTAGGCTTAATATAAAGCTCAGACAATGTGAGGCCCTTCCTATTTTTCTCCTGTGCGCCTATATTTATGAGGTGGCCTCGAATAACACTTTTACAGGCACACCAGGTGATTGGTGCATTCACCTCTCGGTCTCTATTTTATTCAAAGAAGAGGTCGGTCAATTTAGCTAGGTGTATCAGATTCTTTTTATTATTTAACAATTGGTAATTGAGCCTTCATTGATTTCTATGTGTTTTTTAAGGTCCTTCAGCTCTAGTAGGATTGGGCAATGATGGGACCATGTAATAATCAGAATCTTTATTTTCCCCAGAGATTTTGTCAGTCCTAAAACCCCAAGAATTATATAAATCCTTGAATAGGCAATGTGTGATTTAGAGAAGCAGGTAGAGTCAACTTCGCTAGGGGGAAAAACTCTCCATAGATCTAATAGGTCAGAATTTCTAATCAATTCCCTTTTTTCATTTCTCCGTACGCTCTTATCCAGCTCTCCCCCCTTCATTTCTTCCTATCAATTGTAGGGTCCAATACACAATTGAAGTCCCCGATAACGATGTTTATTCCTTGCTTGACTCTATCGACCCTTGCCCACACTTTTGTCAAGAACCGTATTGGGGACTGGTTAGGTGCGTATAGATTTGTGATCGTATATATCTTGTTGTCTATCTCACAAACAAGAATAAGATATCTCCCTTCCGGGTCCTCCTCTATATGTATAATCTGGACCGACAGATCCTCTGCAAACAGAATTGCCACCCCTCTTTTTCTTGTGCTCTCTAGGGAAGCAGTGTATGTATGTGGAAAATACTTATTCTTAAACCTTGCCTCCTGTCCCTCCCTCCAATGGGTTTCTTGCAGACCGCATATTTGAATCCTTTCTTTCCTTAGGAATTCCAAGACTGTGTATCTTTTTTGTGGGGAGTTAATTCCCTGTGCATTTATTGATAATATTCGAAGCACAGAACCATGAATCCTGTTCCCTGCACCCGACTCTCACCAGGCCACCGGAGACCACCAAAACTTCTTCACCAAACAAGCATAATTCAGTGCGACTAACATAGACCCCCCTCCCCATTAAAGAATGTATCCACATCCCTACCAAGTAACCAGATCAACTTAGGTAAAAAAAAAAAAGGAAAGGACACCTTGCCCACGGTGTCCCTGCTGGTGACCCACAGAGATAATGCTCTTCAAATTCCTGCTCTGATTCTATACAGCCTTGTATTCACATTCTTATTTCCCTCCCCCCTATATAAAGAAAGACTATTCCTCTACTTCTCTCGGCCAATCCCGCTATTACGAGAATAGCCCCCAAGGAAAGAAAGAAAAAAAACAAAACAAGAAACAGCAGTTACGTATGGGTTAGCTCCACCCTCAAGGTAGGTAGGACAGAAACAAACTTATAAGAGAGCCCCCGCCCCCTGTCTCCTCAGTCTTTTTTCTGTCCTCATTGGTATTAGGACGGGGCCCGTTTGGGCCTGAGATTTTTATTATTTATTTTATTTTAAATTTTTACTCACCTTCCGGAAAGTTCAGCCTCTTTCTTTCTGAAGCCCGGTTCCTGTCATTTCAAGGTTCCCTGGGATATTTATTCCTCCGTACCCTTACTACTAGATGGTACTGGAGATGATTCTGGATATGAAGTTTGGGCTATGTTCCTCCGTAAGCTTACTGCAAGTGATACTGGAGATGTATGGGAGGTCTCAATTCCTGATGTGCTTCATATGGTATGTATTGGATGTTGGACTTTCTTCCTTCACATTTTTATTTCTTATTTTCCTTACTTGGGCAATGGCCTCTCTGGTGAGCACTGGAGCGCTTCTGCGTTCCAGCCCT
Organism: Pelodytes ibericus; assembly: GCA_036172795.1. Lineage (NCBI taxonomy): Eukaryota > Metazoa > Chordata > Amphibia > Anura > Pelodytidae > Pelodytes > Pelodytes ibericus. The sequence goes on from CM069862.1 coordinate 137,170,529, forward strand.
CTCTTTCTGTGCCTTTTTTACACTGTTCTCGGGCGCTGGAACGCATATGCGTTCCACGCCTCGTTTTCAGTGCCGTTTTTTGGCGTTGGAACGCATATGCGTTCCAAGCCTCGTTTTCTTCCTCTTTCAAGGCAGGTGGAACGCATATGCGCTCCACCACTTGCTTGAGGGCGATTTTTATGTCCTATTTAAGGGCTTCTGGTGCAGCCCTGTCTTTCATCTTCCCAGGACCTTTGTTCCCTGTGCCTTCCTTTACTCCAGCCTCAGGTATACTCTTTTGTATTCTGTATGATGTTTCTTTTGCATTTTAGTAAGTTTCTTTTTTGTTTACATATATATTTTTTCTTTCTCAGCCTGCCCTTTGTATTATTACATTTAACATGTCCACCTCATCCAAGAGGTCTCATTCTCGTCAATCTAGGTGAGTTTTTATTTTTATTTTTACTTTTATTTTTATTTTTTATTTTATTTAAGAGTGTCCTTCGCCTGCTCACCCTGGTGTTTCTTCCAGCCCTAGACTGGAATCTGATCATCCCAGGAAGAGAACAGAAAAGCGTCCTCGCTGTTTTGCCTGTGTTGCCACTCCTTTAGAGGGAAAACGCCTTTGCGGGGACTGCTTGACTCAGGCTGCCGGCCCCCCTGAGCCCTCTCCGGATCTGATACACCTAGTTAATCAGGCAGTTGAGAAGAGTCTGAAAGAGCATTTGGGTAATCTGGTCCCTGTCCAGCATGCACCCCTGACTGAGGAGTGTTTGTTTGCAGATCGGCCCGACTCTGAAGATCCTTTGGATTTGGGGCATTGCTCTTCAGCTGAGGAAGATGTTGATTCGGGCATTCTCCTGGACCCTGCCGTAATTGACCACCTCATTGGTGCTGTTAAGAATACTTTGGGTATGACCGAGTCTCTTCCCAAGGTGGGTACAGCCGATAAATACTTCACCAGTCTGCATAGGAAAAGGCCATCCTTTCCGGTTCATAGCTCCATTGAGGAATTGATTTCTACTGAATGGAAGAACCCTGATCGTAAAGTTTCTTCCGGCAGGAGGATCTCTAGATTATATCCCGTGGCTGCTGAAGATGCCTCTTCCTGGTCTTCTCCTCCTGTGGTGGATGCCCCGGTCATTCGGGTGGTCCGGCGTTCATCCCTACCTCTGGATGGTCCGGCACTTCTGAATGATCCCATGGAAAGACGGATAGAGGCCTCCTTGTCAAGAGCCTATGTTGCGGCCGGTGCTATCTGCCAACCTACGGTTGCCGTGACATCTGTCTCTCGTGCCCTGAAGTGTTGGATCCTCGACCTCAAGGATGACATCGAAAGTGGGGTCCCCAGGGAACAGCTTCTGGACTCTTTATCCAACATCAAACTGGCGGCTGAGTTTTTTATTGAGTCATCTTCGGATGTTTTGAAGCTCGCGGCCAGATGCATGGGCTTGTCGGTTTCAGCCAGACGTGCTCTATGGTTGAAACACTGGCATGCCGACAACTCCCCTAAGAACTCACTGGTCTCCATTCCGTTTGATGGCAAGTTTTGTTTGGCAAAATTTTGGATGATGCCATCCGTAAGGCCGCTGAAGGTGAAAAGGTTTTTTTGCCACAGGAATGCAGACGCCTTCCCAAGACCGTTTGGAACGATCGTCGGAATTTTCGTTCCTCCGTTCGGGATTCCAGACAATACCGTCCTGGCAGAGAGGTGGCTCGCACGTCAGCATGGAGGGGCGGTTTCCGCGGTACTGCAAAGGGTTCCCGCTCCCGCCCGGCCTCTTCCTTTCGCGGGAAGTTCCAGTCATGACGGCCTTCCCGCCCGGGCCCCTCCGGTCGGTGCTCGACTTCTGGCTTTTTCAGTGGTCTGGGCAGGTTTTTCCACGGATTCCTGGGTCCGGACCATTATTCACGACGGTTACAGCCTGGAGTTTCGGTCCCCTCCAACTCCTATTTTTATCCGAACCAAGGTTCCTGTGGACCCCCAACGGAAGGACATCCTAAAAAATTTTCTACGGCCCCTCCTCCAAGACGAGGTTATTGTTCCTGTTCCTGGACTCGAGCGCTTCCAAGGAAACTACTCCCCACTGTTTTTTGTCACCAAAGCGTCAGGAGACCTAAGACCGGTCCTCGACCTATCTGTTCTAAATCGTTCCACGAAGGTCAGAAAATTCAGGATGGAGTCCCTCCGGTCGATTGTTCCTTTTGTCTCCCCTGGCGATTGGATGGTCTCCATCGATCTCCAAGATGCCTATTTTCACATTCCCATCAGGATTCGGCACCAGAGCTTTCTACGCTTCACCATTGGGGAGGATCACTTCCAGTTTCGGGCCCTCCCATTCGGCCTCAGTACGGCTCCTCATACCTTTTCCAAGGTTCTGGTGGTGTGTATTGCAGAACTTCGCAAGAGGGGCCTGACAATTTTTCACTATCTAGACGACATTCTCATCGTGGCTTCTTCTCGAGACCTTGTCACCTCTCAGCGGACGAGGCGTTGAGTTTTCTGCAAGGAGCTGGTTGGATAATCAACTACACAAAGAGCCAACTCCTTCCGTCCCAGACCCTGGTCTTTTTGGGGGCGTGCTTCAACACTCTCACGGCTACTGTTTCCCTGTCATCGGACCGTCAGTGTCGTCTGATTTCGGCCATCAAGAATGTTGTCCTTCCCGGTTGGCTGCCCATCAGGAAACTTATGTCCCTTCTAGGGGTCCTGGTCTCCACTATCGGCCTCGTTCGTTGGGCTCAATGGCACACCCGGTTTCTTCAGTCCCTACTGCTACCTCATCTCCCGGTTCCCAGGTCCTTCTTGGACAACAAATTGTATTTACCAGAGGTGACTTCTCATCATCTGGCATGGTGGTTGGAGGTACGTCACCTCAGGAGAGGTTTTCCACTGACGGACATCACTTACAAAGTTGTCACGACAGATGCAAGTGCACACGGTTGGGGAGCTCATCTGGACGGTCTCTACGCCAAAGAATGGTCCCCTGCGGAGAGTGGTCTTCACGCAAACGTCCTGGAACTGAGGGCAATTTACAGGGCCTTGCTGGCTTTTCATCGAACCATTCGGGGTCATTGGGTGAGGATCCAGACAGACAACAGGTGTGCGGTTGCCTACATCAACTATCAAGGAGGTACCAGGAGCCTGTCTCTCAGCCGAGAGTTCAAGCCAATTGCTATCTGGGCGCAGGAATCAGTCGAACACCTGTCGGCGGTTTACCTTCCGGGTCCAGAAAACACGGTGGCAGACTTCCTGAGCCGCACCACTTTCAATACAACGGACTGGAGGCTCTCGTTCCAGGTGTTCGATCATCTTTGTCGACTGTGGGGCCATCCGACCTTGGACCTGATGGCCTCTCCCACGAATGCTCAGCTTCCCCCTTTTTTTCTCGAGGACTCCTCACCCCATGTCGGAGGGGGTGGACGCTCTCTCTCTCCCATGGCCCAAGGAGTTCTGTATGTTTTTCCTCCTCTCCCTCTCATTCCGAGACTCCTTGGAAAAGTACGATTGGAGAAAGCAGAAGTAATGGCCATCCTTCCATGGTGGCCCAGGAGGCCTTGGTTTCCGCTGGCGAACAGGCTGTCCGTCCAGGACCCTTGGCTTCTCCCACCTCGCCTGGACCTCCTGTCTCAGGGTCCGGTGTTACATCCTCGCCCCCGCTCTCTTCAACTAGCGGCCTGGCGATTGAGCGGCAGTCACTGCGGTCCGTGGTCTGTCAGAAGGTGTCGTCTCTACCCTACTGAAGGCTCGGAAGCCTAACACCTCGACCACATACCATCGTATTTGGTCTGCCTTCCTGGTTTGGTCCGAGGGTAGAAATTTGGATCCACTGTCACCTTCCCTGCCTGATGTCCTGGCTTTTCTTCAAGCTGGCCTGGATCGGGGTTTGGGTCTGAACTCCCTCCGGGTTCACGTCTCTGCCCTGTCTGCACTCACATCAGTTCATTGGGCACTGGATCCTTTGGTGATTCGTTTTTTCAAGGCAGTTCTCAAACTCCGTCCTCCGGCCCGTTCCTTCACGACCCCTTGGAGCCTTCCTCTGGTGCTTAGTGCTTTGTCTGGACCTCCTTTTGAGCCCATGCAGGATGCCTCCCTGTGGTTGGTGACCCTGAAGACTCTTTTACTGCTGGCAGTGACTTCGGCTAAACGTTGTTCCGAACTTCAGGCTTTTTCTGCTGTCCGTCCATACACGGTCTTATCTCCGGATCATGCCCTCCTTCGACCTGTCCCGGAATTCCTACCTAAGGTGGTTTCGGCCTTACACCTTAATCAAGAGACTGTTCTTCTGGTGTTTTTTCCGAACCCCTCGTCACCTGAGGAATCCCGCTGGCATACCTTGGATGTGGTGCTCTGCCTACACCTCTATATTGCCACCTCTTCTTCCCTGAGGAAGTCTTCCAGGCTCTTCATCCTTCCTCTGGGCTCTCGACGTGGTGAGGCAGCCTCTGTCTCCACTCTACGCCGTTGGATTGTGGCTGCTATATCCAAGTGCTACAGCTCCAGTGGTATTCCGATTCCCCCAAGTCTCAAGGCTCACTCCACTAGGGCTGTTTCCTCTTCATGGGCGGCTGAGACTGGTTCTTCAATGGCGACTGTTTGCGGAGCTGGGAACTGGTCATCGGGTTCCACCTTTTTCTGACACTACCGTCTGGATGTCCGCCGGACTGATGAATCCTCCTTCTCTCACGCTGTTTTGGCCTCTGTCTCCTCTCATTAAACCTTTTTTCATTTTTGCAGCATTTTTCTGTGTCTGTGTTTATTGGTTGTATGTTCTCCCATCCCTATTTTTTTCTGGCTTGGGTATGTCCCATACGTAACTGCTGCCATGGTTAGCCAGGAAAATTTAAAATTGTTTCATACTTACCGTAATTTTCTTTTCCTGGTTATTATCCATGGCAGCAGTCAGTTCCCTCCCTTTGTTGATTCTTGGTTATGAGGAGCTGGTTACTAGACTGAGGAGACAGGGGGCGGGGGCTCTCTTATAAGTTTGTTTCTGTCCTACCTACCTTGAGGGTGGAGCTAACCCATACGTAACTGCTGCCATGGATAATAACCAGGAAAAGAAAATTATGGTAAGTATGAAACAATTTTCAATTATATCGACTGTGGGGCAAATATCTAGTATATTCTTTTAACTCATGATCATATCAAACCCTTCAGTTATTGCACAACGCACATGGCATAGACTCACATCATATATCAACATTGGAGCAAATATCTAATATGTTCTTTTAACTCGTGATCCAAACCGTTCAGTTATTGTGCATTCATACATAACATATACCGATTGTACACCGGGTTCCTAAAATAGTCTTTTAACTCATGGTCCTATCCAATACTTCAATTATTGTGCTTCGCCATATGAAAAGATAGGGGTAGGAAAAAAAAAAAAAAAACCCCCCACACATATCCTATATCAGCTGTGGGGCAAATATCTAGTATATTCTTTTAACTCGTGGTCATATCGAACCCTTCAGTTATTGTGCAAACATACATAACATATACCAACTGTATACCGGATCCTAAAATATTCTTATAACTCATGATCCTGTCCAATTCTTCAATTATTGTGCTTCCCTGTATGTGTAGATGGGGTAAAAAAATTAAAATAAAAATAAAAAACATATCATGCGAGAAACTCCCAAAAGCCGACAGAAGAGAAGGAGTACTTTCCTTTTTTCTTTCCTTCCCCTCCCCCTCAGAAGCGTCACTAGGGTAGGTGTCACCTAAAGGACTTAACACAGCACCATACAGTACCCACAGAACTTGCCATGCACCTATATTGCACCCACAGCACTTGGCTTGCACTCATATTGCACCTACATGCCACAGTGTCACTTTGCCCCACAGAACTAGCCAGTGTCACTTTCCTCATAGTACATGTTATTTTACTCCACAGACCATGCCACAGCATCACTTCGCCAATTAAAATATGCCAGTATTTAACCCCTCAATATTCCAGGATTTAGCCACTCAATATGCCAGGATTATTTTGCCACTCATTATGCCATGATTTAGCCATTCAATATGCCAGGATTTAGCCACTCAATATGCCAGTATTTAACCCCTCAGTATACCAGGATTATTTTGCCACTCAATATGCCAGGATTTAGCCATTCAATATGCCAGGATCATTATGCCACTCAATATACCAGTATTTAACCCCTCAGTATGCCAGGATTATTATGCCATTCAATATGCCAGGATTATTATGCCCCTCAATATGCCAGGAGTTTGCCCCCCAATATGCCATTTAAAATGCCAGGATTTTGCTCTCAACATGCCAGGATTTTGCCCCCAATATGCCATTTAATATGCCAGGATTTTGCCCCCCAATATGCCATTTAATATGCCCGGATTTTGCTCTCAATATGCCAGTATTTCCCCCCCCCCAAATATGCCATTTAATAAGGCAGGATTTTGCCCCTCAATATGCCAGGATTTTGCTCTCAATATGCCAGGATTTTGCCCCCCCAATATGCCATTTAATATGCCAGGATTTTGCCCCCCAAAATGCCATTTAATATGCCAGGATTTTGCTCTCAGTATGCCAGGATATAACCACTTAATATGCCAGGATTTTGCCCCTCAGTATGGTCGTTATGCCACCCTCCTCCCCCCTTCCCCAGTACTTACCTCCTTGCTGCTGTCTCCAGGTGCAGGTCCATGGCTGTGAGGGAAGAGTTGTGCGCTCCCCTCCAGCCGCGCGGCTTCAATAAAGTTTGTTCAAACTTTTTTTTCAACAAACTTTATTGATCCGCGCAGCTGGAGGGGAGCGCACAATGCTTCCCTCACAGCCACGGACCTGCACCGGGATACAGCAGCAAGGAGGTACGTTTTTGATTTTCCCGCAGCGCAATGCGGGGGTGCCGGCAGCACGGGTGTCACCCCCGCTGGAGGTGTCACCCGCACCACCCTCGGGACACCACTGCTCCCCCTTCTCCTTAGCCAGAGCCAATGTTCTTTTCCCGTATCCAGTTACTCAGCTCCTATGCTGTTTCAAAAATGTCTCTGTGGCCTTCATAGTATAATACTACACCTTTAGGGTATCCCCATGAATACTTAATGTCCACTTTCCTCAAAATTGCAGTGTAAGGGCCAAATGTTTTCCTTAGACTCCTTGTTTGAAAGGACAAGTCACAATAGAGTTTAATATGTTCATAAATCAACCCCTTCAGGTCCTTTTCAAATGCGGCCATTATGATCTGTTCCTTAAATTTAAACGCATGACAACAGACTATCACATCTCTTGGTGTCTGTGTATTCGCTGGATTGATTCCTGTGGCAGCGTTCCAGGAAATTTGTCTTATTTGGCTGCAGGCCCAGGAAGGAAAAAAACTCTTCCAGAAACTCCTCCAATTTAGGTTGAGTAACATGGTCTGGGATGCCTCTTATTCTTATATTGCACCTCCTGGACCTGTCCTCCAGTTCTCCCAATTTTGATTACTATACTGTACAGTCTCCTGTCTTGCTGCTGGGTTTGGTCATTATAAGTTCTCATCTGCAAGGATACAGACCCCAATTGATCTGTTAGTTTATTAATATCTCCTTTTAAGTCTAATGCAATTTTATTGAATTCTTCTTTAGAGGAAAGCAGCTGAGCATCCAATGCTAGTTTTAAGTAATCCTGTGTAACGACTAGAGGCTCAGACCATGAAGGGTCTAATTGGTCCCTTATATGCTCCATATCTTTATTTGGGTATACACCGGTCTCCATCTCCCCATCTGCTGGGACAGCCAACATTTTCGCTACAGATGATTTATCGGCCATGGGAGAGAAAAAGTTTGATACCTTTTTTTCTTTTTTCTCAGATTTCTTGTCTTTATCTTTTCTATAATTTTTTGGCACTTGATCATGAGCCTTTCTAGTTGCCATGTTAAAGGGGAACTGAGTTTTGAGGACCAGCCGTCCCGTTTAGCAGGGGGTTAATCTCTTTTAACAACTGAGTGCCACTCCCAGCCCTTTGCTCGTCTCCTCCTGATTTTCCCCTTTTTTACTCTTCTTTCTTCCCTTTCTTTCCCCCCTTTTGGGGATTACAGTATCACCCCTTGCTGCGGGCACCTCTACCACTTGATTTAACTTTAAACAGTATTTATCCTAGTGGAGACCACTGTTTCTCCCTTTAAGGCCATTCAGGCAAGCACGAAAGTTTTTTTGTTAGTGTCTCATAGGTGCCCGCTTATATCCAGCTTAGTTCGGCCCTTGCCTTGTAGCGCTCTCCGGCTGCTGGACGCACTATATCCAATAAGGGATTCCGGGGTCTCACTATGCAGGCTGCTTCATTCAGCGTCTTGTCTCTCGTCAGCTACCAGCACATCCTTGCAACGCAGGGCTCGTGTGCGTCCCTACGTCATCACTGTTCCCAGAAATATTGTAATATTTGTGTGCCTAAGTAGGTAATAATGTCCTGTTTAGGAGCTATATTAAAGTTAAATAAGTCTGCCTTCTTCTGGAGCAACACGAGCCACAAAGGAACTGGATGTACAAAACATTCTGAGACCAATTGCATGTAATGCCGTAGCATAATCCCCTTCCTTATGGCTGTGCCACAGGATTAATAGATCCAGAGAAGGTAGATACATTTTATTTTAATATAATTTCATTAAAAGTAAAATTAAATATATATATTATTTATTTTAATACAATTAGGTGAGGCTAGCCCATTTATAGATGACGTTAAAAGTGTATGTGACTTTTTTCATGACAGTAACTTTAATATTAACATTTTTATATTTCAAATAATTTATGTTTCCATTATTAATGTTTTCTTTTATTACAGTACCTAGTGGAATAAAATCCTTGATTTGAATTTTGCAATATTCTGTTTCCTGACCCTCAATAAATTAATTATTTGCTACTAAATTCTGAATATGTCATATTAGGACAGCTATACTGTCATCTAGTGGTGAAGATTTGAAAAACTGATTTTCACTTACACCCTTAATTATTTAGACAGTGTAATAATTTAGTAAGTGGATTTGTTGGGGTTAAAGTGGGAGTAAAGGAAAAAAAATAAGATTTTTTTTTAACTGAAAGAAATGGTCACATTAAGATTAATATAATACTTTTTGTTATGTCGATATTTTCCCTTCATGAGATATTACCTCTTTATTTAAGCACTTATTTCCAAAAGCAGGCTCCATTTTAAAAATGTTTTACTTGCTTAGAGAATCTACTGATCCCGCAGTGACCACTGAAACATTAATTACATTTTCAGCTCAAAGGGTGTTATAATCATGTTAAAAAAGGTAATCATCCTTTGAGATGCACATTGAGAGGGCAATGAGAGAACAATAATGTCGACATCCACTAGTATCCACACAGGACAGCTGCTAGATCTGTCATACCAAATTCTCCAAGTAGAATAAAATGCTAAAACCCTAATAGATCAGCAATAGTAAGTTATATAATGAAATTCAAAATGCATTTTACACATCAACGTGGCCATTCATTAAGGAAAAGGAAACAGAAAATGTTTTACTCTCACTTTAAAATCTCAAAACATTTATTTTTCCACATTACATTTTATATAGATGAATGGTTTTGTGGCAATGTAGAAAGAGTATTTTCTTTCTCTTTGATCTTCCTTATAGAATGGTCTTTGGGTTTTTATTCAATAAAGGGATTCTGTACAAAGTGGGAACATGTGATTTGTATTGATTTTTTTTGGCTGCAGGTCTATGATATACATTATTCAAGACAAAGAAATGACCAAGCCAGATTGTGATTCAGTATGCTGGTAGGCATCATACACAGTAAGGTGTAGAATCATCTCTCAGAATAAAGTGCTATAGTATTGAGAGATGTCACGATACTGCTAAGTAACCAAATAAAACAGTGCATACATCTGTTAAAGGGACAGCCTAGTACCCAAACTCACAAGTTGAAGACTACTGCTTGTATAGTGCACAGGCTTTTCCCCCAGTGTCATTTAATGTATGTTTCTGCATAAATCAAATTTTTACATTTTACTCAAGCCCTCCCCAGTGATTACCCTGCATGAATACTGCAGGTGCGACAGCACTGATTATATAGACACTGGGCATATAAAGTTTTGTTTCATTTAGTCACTTCCTGTGCTGCTGGAATAGAATACATTGTGTGGAATGTGCAGTGGCGGACTAAGGAGAGGGGTGCCACTAGCTGGGGTGCCCAGGGTCTAAAACAATCTATTAGACCCTGGGCACCCCAGCCCAGGGCCTAAAACAGTTTATTAGACCCTGGGTCTCTGTGTGTAAGTGTGAGTCTATGTGTGTAAGAGGGAGTCTGTGTGTAAGTGAGAGTCTGTATGCGAGAGTGACTCTTTGTGTAAGTCTGTGTGTGTGTGTCTCTGTGTGTGTGTCACTGTGTGCATGTGTGTGAGTCTGAAAATGTGTGTGTGTGAGTCTGAAAATGTGTGTGTGTGTGTGTGTCTGTGTGTGTATCTGTAAATATGTGTAAGTGTGAGCCTGTGAGACTCACGCTTCACACACACAGTAACACTTATATTCAAATAGGGTGAGGGGCTGTCTTAGCTTGCAATAGCTGAGACAGGCTGTCACAGCCATTGCTGTGTGTATTATGATAAACAATCATCACAATCCATTGCCATGCTCCACCAATTTGGGGGGATAGATGGGGTAAGTTGATCCTGGTTGCCTTAACAGTTAGGCAGACCATGATCAACCATTATTTTTTGCATTTATTAACGTGATCACTGTGAAACTCAATCACATTGATCACATGCAATAAATGCAATAAATACATTGAATGACAATCAGTGCTGTATGAACACTGATTGTCAAAATCTTCCCTCTCTCTCACTGACACATTTTTATCTTGTTTCAGAGAGAGAGAGAGAGAGGAGAGAAATATGCTGTGTCTCTGAAAAAAACGTAATAAAAAAACCTATTTTCTTTAACCATTTTTACACTTTTTAATACATTTTATACAATACACAAAGGTTAAATAAAAAAAAAAATGGTTGTATAAGAAAGCCCTATCTGTCCTAACCCCCCCCCCCCCCCCCCCCAATATATTACATGTGATATAAAAAGCTATTGTCAAGAACGGACATCAAAACAAAAAACCTTTGTCCCGAATGGGTTAAATAGTCAGTCAATATCCTTGCATGGAAACTTTGCCTATCTCTTCTTAAAAAAATCAGGTAATCACTTTTCCTGCTTTACAATAGGACCAAAATCAACCATTGCTATTATTCAAGATCTGATTGGGTGCCTGAAAATTCCATTCAATCCAGAATCTATATTAGTGTGGGAGTTGTATTAGGAATGACACAGAGCTCTGTCCTCTACAGAGAGTAGGATGATCTAGTGGGAGCATTAAAGCTATGAAGGTAATTATTAAGGACTGTGCATAATATTTTGTCCTGTTTGTGGGGGTACCACATTTATTCATTAATACAGCATCATATTTCTGCCCCTGAACATTTTATTCCAAGTTCACCTCTGATGATGTTATCAATGTGGGTGATTTCCTCATTGTTTTGAACTAGCGAATTGACAGTCATAGTGTATGACACAAAGACCTTTCTCTCTCTATGTGATGACTTTCTGGAATTTACAGGATGTGTACAACATGCAACATTAGTCAAATGTTTGAGTACATTGTTATCTATGTATTCCCCAGGATGCAGGAATATACATAACTCAGTATTTCATTACATAATGAAATAAATAATGTGTATAATCAGATAATTGAATGTAGATTTAGTGGCTGTTACTGAGACATGGTATAATGAAAAACATGACTGGGACATTTCAATACCAGGGTACTCTTTATATAGAAAAGACAGAGAAGGTAAAAAAGGGGGAGGGGTGGCCCTGTATGTGAGGGATAGCTTAAAATGTAACGTAATACAAGTTAGTGAGTCAGTTTGGGTTACATTAGAATTTTGTAATCATATGGTAACTCGGGTAGGTGTGATTTATAGGCCCCCTGGACAAATAGAGGAGTTAGATAATCTACTAGTTGAGGAAATAGCTAAAATGACAATGAAGGGAGAAGTGATCATCATGGGTGACTTTAATCTTCCTGATGTGAACTGGAAATACAAAACAGCTACTTGCGCCAGGAGTACGCATATCCTAAACTCCCTACTGGGATTATCTCTAAAACAAGTAGTGGAGGAGCCAACTCGAAAGCAGGCCATACTAGACTTAGTGTTCACAAATGGAGATTTGTTATCAGATATTACTGTAGGTGAAAGTTTAGGATCTAGTGATCACCAGACAGTGTGGTTTAATATAAGAACAGTGACACAGTCACACCACACAAAAACAAAAGTTTTAGATTTTAGAAAAACAGACTTTTCTAAAATTAGATTAGATGTGAAGGAGTCATTATCAGACTGGAGCAATTTAAATGGAGTCCAGGAGAAATGGGATTATCTAAAAGTTGCACTACTGAAGGCAACAGAAAATTGCATAAGGCTTGTCAGTAAGAGCAAAAAATTGAAGAAACCACTGTGGTACTCTGCAGAGGTGGCTAAAATAGTAAAAAATAAAAAGCGAGCATTTAGTAATTATAAAAATACTCAGAGTGAGGAAGAAAGAAAGATCTATAAGAGTAGGCAGAAAGAGGCAAAGCAAGCTATAAGAGCTTCCAAAGCACACACAGAAGAGACTATAGCCCAGTCAGTGAAAAAGGGGGATAAAACATTTTTTAGATACATAAATGAGAAAAGGAAAGTAAAACAAGGATTAGTTAGATTAAAAACAAAAGAAGGATGCTATGTAGAAGAGGATAAAGGCTTAGCAGACTGCCTTAATGAATATTTTTGTTCAGTTTTTACAAATGAAAATGAGGGTAAGTGACCTCATTTAGGGAAAAAGACTAATGAGTCTTTTGATGCATGTAAGTTTACAGAGGAAGAGGTTTTACTTCAGCTGTCTAAAGTAAAGACAAATAAGTCGATGGGACCTGATGGGATACATCCAAAGTTATTAAAAGAACTTAGTGCTGTACTAGCAAAACCGTTAACAGATTTATTTAACCAATCATTGTTAACGGGAGTAGTTCCAGAAGATTGGAAATTAGCTAATGTTGTGCCCATTCACAAGAAAGGTAGTATGGAGGAGGCGGGCAACTATAGACCAGTAAGTCTTTCTTCAGTAGTGGGGAAAATAATGGAAACCTTGTTAAAGAATAGGATTGTTGAACATCTAAAGTCGCTTGGATTTCAAGATCAGAGACAGCATGGGTTTACTTCAGGGAGATCATGCCAAACTAATCTTATTGATTTTTTTGATTGGGTGACTAAAATCATAGATCAGGGTGGTGCAGTAGACATTGCTTACCTAGATTTCAGTAAGGCTTTTGACACTGTCGCACATAGAAGGCTTATCAATAAACTGAAATCTTTGAGTTTGGATTTCAATATTGTTGAATGGATTAGACAATGGCTGAGTGACAGGCAACAGAGGGTTGTAGTCAATGGGGTATATTCGATGCAAGGTCTTGTTACTAGTGGGGTACCTCAGGGATCTGTTCTTGGACCCATTCTCTTTAATATTTTTATTAGCGATATTGCAGAAGGTCTTGTTGGTAAAGTATGTCTTTTTGCTGATGATACAAAGATTTGCAGCAGGGTTGATATTCATGGAGGGATAAGCCAAATGGCAAATGATTTAGCTAAACTAGAAAAATGGTCAGAGCAGTGGCAACTGGCATTTAATGTGGACAAGTGCAAGATTATGCACCTTGGGCGTAAAAACCCAAAAGCAGAATATAGACTATTTGGTACAGTCCTAACCTCAACATCTGAGGAAAGGGATTTAGGAGTAATAATTTCAGAGGACTTGAAGGTAGGTAGGCAATGCAATAGAGCAGCAGGAAATGCTAGCAGAATGCTTGGTTGCATGGGGAGAGGTATTAGCAGTAGGAAGAGGGAAGTGCTCATGCCATTGTACAGAGCACTGGTGAGACCTCACTTGGAGTATTGTACGCAGTACTGGAGACCGTATCTCCAGAAGGATATTGATACTTTGGAGAGAGTTCAGAGAAGGGCTACTAAACTGGTTCATGGGTTGAAGGATAAAACTTACCAGGAAAGGTTAAAGCATCTTAACATGTATAGCTTGGAGGAAAGACGTAACAGGGGGGATATGATAGAAACATTTAAATACATAAAGGGAATCAACACAGTAAAGGAAGAGAGTATATTTAAAAGAAGAAAAACTACCACAACTAGAGGACATAGTCTTAAATTAGAGGGGCAACGATTTAAAAGTAATATCAGGAAGTATTACTTTACTGAGAGGGTAGTGGATGTATGGAATAGCCTGCCAGCAGAAGTGGTAGAGGTAAACACAGTCAAGGATTTTAAGCATGTGTGGGATAGACACAAGGCTATCCTAGCTATAAGACCGGGAACGGGGGACTAATAAAAGTACTCAAAAAAAAAAAAAAATTGGGCAGACTAGATGGACCGAATGGTTCTTATCTGCCGACACATTCTATGTTTCTATGTTTCTATGTTTCTATGTTTCTAATTAAAAGCAGATAACTATTACTGCAATTTCATTTAAAAATGTAATTTTAAGTCAAAATTAAATTTTAAAACCAAAGAAATAATATTTCAGATCAAAATGTTAAAATGCCAGGTGATATTAAAAAGAAACTTTCTACCTTAGCAGGAGGCTCTCATTAAAGTAGCACTAAAGGTTTATTTAACTTTTGCTTCACTAATAGAAGGAAAAAAGTCTTGAACCCAGAACAGTCCACATTTTTGGAGTCTGACCCACTATTTTGGGACAGAGGTAGAGCTTGTCAGGATAGCAGATATGGACAATCCTGCAGTCCCTATTTGGTGGGGGTTCATTCCGAACAGGGTCTATTGGGACTGACAGTATCTCTCTGCTAGAACAGAGAGGGACCTTTGTTTTCACATGCTGAAAATGGCATATGAAAGTGAAGGTATCTCACTGCACTAGCAGAGAGAGACTGTCATACCTGACATACCCACCAGGGAAGCTTATTTAGAAAGAAGTACTAAGAAGTACCTGCCAGTTTGTCCTCATACTAAGGACAAGAGCCTTTTCTATATTAGAAGCACAAGTTGAAAAAAACATTTTTTAATAGCTTTTTAAGGCAAAGTGAGGCTATTTTACAGAAGTGTGATAAGCTTTTTGACTGTAGTGTCCTAAGTGTCCCAATTTGCATACCTCCAAAGTGTTGCATTTTAGGAGGGACAGCATGCCTCCCTACTGTCCTGTTTTGCGTGGGACAAACCTGATTTTGAGTCTGTCTTACTATCCTGCTGAGCTGTACCTCTGTTGTAGAGCTAACCGGATATCAGAATTCAGGACCGCAATACCATAGTCCCGATTTCATTCTCGGGTGTTTGGGACTGCTGCTAGTTTGAGTCACAGTTTGTGCCCCAATTCGCCTGTGTATGTGACAATTAAATGTGAATGAGTGTATCACAGAGATTCAAAGCAATAAAATACATTACATAGTGTGTTTAAAAGGCAATCGATTTGTTTATATATTAGTGTTTGTAAATAAAAGGCATTATTCTGATTCCAAATGACTTACCAAATGGCATGACAAATGCTAGCAGAATGCTTGGTTGCATAGGTCCATGTCATTGTACAGAGCACTGGTGAGACCTCACTTCGAGTATTGTACTGGAGACCATGGGGTGAAGGATAAAACTTAGTAAACAGAACAGAAAGACTGCACACCAAAAATAGAAAAAGTAATAAAATACCTTTTAATCAAACAGAGATAATATAATGAAAAAATAAGCAATAATAATACATACTCAATAAGGCATAAACCATGCCAGAATCAAATGAATACATAAGCAGAAAAATATAACACAAAAAACAAAGGGCAGAAAAATACACAATCTACAAAGTAATTTACACAAAAAAATATATAGAGCCAAGGCCAACCAGGTAGATACCCAGACAGATAGCACCCTGACGTTTTGGAAAAAAAGCCTCCCTCTGGAGGATCTATGCTAGTGTTCAAAACACTGGGTCCTTAAATAGTGCTAAGAACCCATAGAAAAGTGGGACCTAACACCAGAGATTGCACTCCTGCATTTGAACCTCCCTGAGTACACAAAAGAACATAAATGGAAGGACCCCAAGCGACCAGAATGGGCAAAGATAAAAACACAAATAATCCATCAATGCAAGATGGACAGTAGTAGGTCTTTTCAGATTTTAGGCAACCCGGTAGAATCGCAATATTGGAACCGGTGGTGGTTAGCTCTGGAATCAGGGGCTCTTTTGTTAAATGAATGACTAATGACAGTTCCTCTCTGGGAATGGTACCCATCCCCCGCCTCCCCCCCTGTCCACCAACGAGAAAGAATAAGCCTTAATGTTGTTGATTGTAATTAGTCATTGATGTTTTATGTGGTGGGTTTTGTAATCTATGTAACTCTAGACATCTTCGTTAGAATAGGTGTCTTTATAAGGAAGGAACCATCAATGCATTTATGTTTATTTAGACTATGCATAGAGTTTAGTATAGTATCTACCTACGTATTGTTTTAAGCCTGTTTATGCACTGTGAATTTTGATACTTTCATAATAAAGTAAATAAATAAATAAATAAATACATGAAGGGAATCAACACAGTAAAGGAAGAGAGTATATTTAAAAGAAGAAAAACTACCACAACTAGAGGACATAGTCTTAAATTAGAGGGGCAACGATTTAAAAGTAATATCAGGAAGTATTACTTTACTGAGAGGGTAGTGGATGTATACAATAGCCTTCCAGCAGAAGTGGTAGAGGTAATCATAGTCAAGGATTTTAAGCATGTTTGGGATAGGCACAAGGCTATCCTAGATATAAGATATGGAACTGGGGACTAATAAAAGTATTCAGAAAAATTGGGCAGACTAGATGGACCGAATGGTTCTTATCTGCCGACACATTCTATGTTTCTATGACTAGCCCTCAATAGGCTATAAAAAAGGTATGTATCTGTCCAGAGAGTTTACTTCCAGACAGTATTTATTTGAGATATAAATCTCAAATTTTCCAGTAACCATGGATGGCAGTGTCTATTTATTTATTCACACATTCGTACAGAAAAATATGCATTCATATATGTTTCTACATATATATTTACTTACAAAATGTTGTTTCTAAAGTGTGAGAGCATAGAGTTTCTTTTATACACAGACAGAAAACAAGTTTGTGTGGGAGGAAGTGTAATACAATTTGCAGAAAAAAAATTATATTTCTACTCTCTCTTAATTGCAAAGATCTCTTTTCTTTATGTGTAAAACATTTACAAGCAAAACAGCACATTTTCTCTTACAAAACAGGAGATTATCCCATGTGGTAATAACATTTTTGATATCTATATAGAAGTCCCTTATTTTTAATTTAGTGTTATGATTTTTCCCCTGTGTTCTCTACAGGGTTTTCATTACCATGGTAACCTCAAGCAGCAATGATCTCTTGGCAGACAATCCTGCTCTTCTGCTAGATATTGAAAGGATAGTCAGAAAACTGTAAACCGTTAAAGTGGAACCAGAGGTAAAATATTGGGTAACTTCTTCAGTGTAAATCTGTCATGTATAGGGACATGTGAGTTTACAAGAAAGCTGATCCTGATGCAGGTGCACACTGACAATACTAGCTTGCACTCAGCCACTCACAGTTGTGATACTTCAACTCTCGTTTATCTGGGGCATGATGTGTTCAATGGTGCCTATAGAACAGAGAGAAAGAGATTTTGGACATATAATCAATAGAGGGGACCGAGTTCGTATCCCTCTGTTGAGTATAAATAATAACAAGGGTTTCTGTTAGCGAACAGTTTAGCCAGCTTCACAGTGAAAAAGAGAGGCTTCTGGTTAGGAGATAAAATTGCATGTATCTTAGCAAATACATACCATTTTATTTAATTACTAAGGCTGCTGCGCTTTTCACTTGTTATTTTATACTAAACAAATTTAGTCACTCTTTAAACACAATATGCAGAAATATCTGTGCATAGAAGCACTATTAAAAAAGGGCTATTTGTAAAAATACTTCCAATAAGTAAAAAGCAAAAAATGACTATACTTGCATTGTGTGCAAACATAGATTGCACTGGATCCTTACAAAGCGCACATCTAAATGTTTTGTCCACCAGTTGTACAGCTATGGTTGCAAGCTCAGCTAGTGTTTTGCTTTATACATATAACGTTTACTTGCTCCACTGCAAAATGTGGAACGCAAGTATGTCCAGGACAGAGCAGTAAAGAGGGTACTAGGCGCACACTATTGAGGGCATGCAGAGATAATAGCAACATAACTAGACTTTCATATAATGGAGCTGGTTTTTGCCCTTTCTGACCTGCTCTCTAGTCCAGGTCAGAAAGCAGGTATAAACAGCTTGTCTGTGACATCTGTCACACAACAGGGGGTGCCAGATCAACACCCCCCCAGTCTCTCTGCACCCTCCAGGACTTGCCAATGGAGGGTGCTTGGCCAGTTCTGGAGGGTGCTCTGCGAAGTCCTGGGGGTGCATTAGGAAGTCCTATAGGGTGCATTGGCAGGTCCAGGAGGGTGGTTGGCCAAATCCTGGAGGATGATTAGGCAGTTCTGGAGGACTGTCAATGCACCCTCCAGGATATCTCATTTCTCCTCGGTGTCTATTGGGGCATCAGGAAGATGTCAGTGTGCTGCTTGGTGTGCATAGATATCCTCAAATGCTGCCACTTCCACTGGTGCTTGTGAGGCGGAATGCCGGGAGGTCACGTGACACTAAGGCAATTGGGTGGGGGTTCTAATCTACGACCACCTACACTGTAGCACTTGGGAAGTTCTGCATGCCCCCTTTATTACACCCCTTATACATTCTACAGGGTAGCACATAAAGTTATGTGTTCCTCAACAATGAGAGCAACTAAGTTAAGAAGATCTATTCAGGGTAATAGCAATTCAGAGAGTGTGATTGATGGCTGCCTAGATTACAAGTCATAAAACAATGAAAACAATTTTTGCTTGAGATGAGCCTTTAAGTTTTGAGGCTTACACAGGAAGAGCTTTAGCTGCATGAAATTGCTGTGTTGCACGTGTGCTAAGTGTTTTGCACAGTGAGAGCCTGAAGTCTGCCTTATGTGAATTCTAACCCTTTAACTATAAGTTAACATTTTGCAGGTTCTAAGGTTATTTTTAGTAATGCTTCTGTTTGGTGCACATTACACTGATTTTCAGAATGACACAAGCATTTTTCGGCACTTTGAGAAGATACCTACATTAAAGTACGGGTCTCTTTTATGTTCAGAATCCACTGCCATGTGGAAAGGCTCACTTGACAGCATGATGAGACAGAAGTTCAAAGGAAAGTAACTATAGATATCAGAGAAGAACATTTAGTAGTTTAATGGCAGTTAGTTTAATTGTAACTGGAATGAATATCCTATGATGAAAGCAAAGTGACCATACTAGGGAACTTTCTTGATTTGGTAACCCACTCAAAGGCTGTTACATCAAAATCTTGTGTTCCCGGCTGGATGGGATTTAGCACTTCTCACTCCTGTACTGATGGCCCAACCAATTTTGCCTTTTTACCCCAGCCCATTTTCATGTTATCTCTTAGCCAGTAAGAAACCCAATGTAGTCAGTGTATCAATGTATATTATCAGTCACAAGCAGACATGTTATAGCTGCACAAACTGCAACTTATTAATTGATAAGGAATCTGAATCAAATAGGAAGGGGTTTATTATTTGTTTCTAGCCCCCTCATGTTTATTTTGGTAGGTAAAAACTTAAGAAGACCAAACTGCACTACACCTGCCTATAGACATTAAATCTCTAAGGACTTGAAGAAGTGTGCATGGTCTCCTTAGAGAAGTGATATAGGGCCTACAAAACAAGCCACAATGCCTGCTCTGATGTTAGGAAATTCCTTCCTGTGTTGCTTAGGTTCTGTACTTAAAGGTACATTTGTTTACATACCATATCTGTGGTGGAGTCTTCTTATAAATTGTGTGCAATATTAATTTTGACGACAAATTTTGATTTAGTCTTAGTCCTCATCTTTTGGCTAAAATTCCATTTTAGTTTAGTCGTATTTTAGTCATCAAAATTGTTTTCGTTTTAGTTGACTAAAACTGCAGTACATTTTAGGCGACTTACTAACAGTGAGGGAAGGAACAGGTCTGAGAAGACTTTTACACAATGTTAAATTAACTTGCTAGGAAGATGGGAGGAATCACTCATTTAACAGTACCAGGCAAATCAGATGGAGGAGTATCTTTACATCTGCAGTTTGCAGGGCATTGGTCCAAGGGGCAGGCTAGCACAGGCAGTCTGTGACTCAGCCATTCAAGCTGCAGATAGAGTCAGGTGACTGGGCTTTGGAAGAGATTCAAGGGAACCAGAACCAGAAGTCCATGCAAATAAATGCAATAGTACCTCCCTAACATTTTAATCACATTTTAGTTAGTTGATGAAAATTGCAGTGGATTTTAGTCAATGTTTTAGTCTTATTAACTCAGAATTCATTTTGCTATTGTTTAGTTGTAGTCACTAAAAACATGCAGTTGACTGAAACTATGACAAAAATGTTTAGTAGACAAAATTAACACTGATTGGGTGGAGGCACTGACTTATTTTAAACCATGTCCTGAATTTGCTATTATATAGTTCATGACTTCTTGTCACCAAACCTATTATAACAATGTTGTATACAGGGGTACCCCTGAGGTTCAACCCCAAAGTGGTTACATGTGTTTTAATCTGCTTAGAGCCATCCAACATTATTATAGACATGCCAACTATCCAGCTTTGCATGGGATAGTCCTGATTTGGGATCTAGGGCCCGCTATGCAATTTCCATTTTCTAGGTACTGAGTATATCAAACGGTAAAAAAGAGAATCTGTACATGTGTACCTATAAAATGATGAGTGTCAGCACAACTACACGTGTGATTGGCATGCAGGATAAGTGGCACATAGTTGCACACATGTCAGTGCAGTGGCGCATGTGTGGCATCACTGACATGACTCCTCTAACACTGTGCCCCTCTGTGCTACATGTTGGTATGCTATTAGGGGCATATACATTCAATGCCTATAGAGGAAGAATTAATAAGCATGGCTAATTTTAGTTTATAATCATGTTGTAGATATTCTAGTGCTCTGAGGCAAGTATTTGGCATAATGACAAAGTTTACAAAACAGGTGCAAAACAACAGTAATAGAAATATATAAATAAAATTCATGTTTTCTAAATATTTCTTCAACCATTTAAAAGATTAGGCTTGGTACTGTGCAATAGTTGTTATGAAGTTATATCACGTTCAACTCTTTGAAGGTTTGGATGCTGACTAATCTGTAGACAATTCTCTCTGTTGCACCAGGAGATTTGTAAACTCTCTGTTAACCATGCTCAAGTTCATAATGAGTATAACTACGGTACTTTCACAGAAACCTTTGAAAAATTGCAGATGGTTTACTGTTAGATCTGTCAGTCACAGATGTGGATACAATGCATGTCTCGCAGCCTGTACCTCTTAATCATTTACTAGCTGCACATTCAGAGGAAGTAAAATTATTCTGAGACGGAGGTTGCTGAATGACAATACCTTATCTCACAGACATTGAAAACCTGAACCATTGGCAAAAAGGGAAAGGTGACATGTTAATACCTGTGATAGAAAGCAGTTCACATTGGGTAACTTAATAATAAAATGTGTGAGGTTGGAGGAAAGTAATGAGAGCAGGATATATGCAAGATGTTCACAGAGAGAGGGGATGGAAAAAAGAAATATAAAAGTATCACAAATGATAACTATACTTGCAATGTTAAGATTGCCATGTCAGACAGTTTTTATTTGCTGACGCATATGAGGGTCGACTCATAATGCGCTGAAATTCGACCCTGAAATTATGCCTCCAAAGAAATGACTGATTTGGGCCATATCGGGATCCGAATGTTGAGCCACCCATTATGCCCCAATGTGCCTCCAAATAGGTCCGCAATTTGGCCCTCATAGCTGGTTTCACGATGATACCTGCCAAAAATGGAAGCAGCTAAAACATGCCCATAACATAGAGAACCAAACTGGTAGCCTATTCATGTCAGGAGGACTTTAGATATTATTAGCTACTGTCCCACCCCCCTTATTTTAATTTGGGCAAGGGTATTTTCGTTTATTTATTTGGCCAGCAAATGCCCTCTGTACCCGGGGGAAGGGTTATTTTTACATTTGTTAAATGATTTATATTTCAATTCTCCAGTTTTTATGTGCAGAATTGAAATGCCCGAAATGTGGCTATCTTAGCTGAATTTGGTGCATGTTAACCCCTTAAGGACAGAGCCTTTGAAACATTTTTGTCCATTGTGGACAATGGCTATTTTAACATTTCTGTGCTGTTTGTGTTTAGCTGTAATTTTCTTCTTTGTCATTTGCTGTACCCACACATATTATATATTGTTTTTATCGGGACAAGAAGGGCTTTCTTTGAATGCCATCATTTTGATCATATCTTATAATATTATATAAAAAAAATAATAAAATATGGTAAAAAAAAACAAAAAACACAAATTTCCTGACTTTTATTTGAAACATCTTCTCCTCATCGACAAAAGGGAACAAAAAAAACTGCTAAATAGATTCTACTATTTCTCATGAGTACAGGGATACCACCCATGCATAGGTTTGTTGGGTTGTTTGGGGGCTAAAATGCCAAATTTGGGAGGTGCAGATTTTGGTTTTCCAACTTAAAATTTTTGCATGCAGACAGCCTGCACCCATGTCCCATTTGGGACATATTTGAAGCCAGCCAGTGTATTTTACCCCATCAACTCATATATTTTTTTAAAGTAGACAAATATTGTAGTTCAGACACAAATTCACATATTTCGGTATGTGTCACTGACAAACAATACCGCAATATGTGTTCAGCAACATCTCCCGAGCACAGGGATACCACCCATGCATAGGTTTGTCAGCTTTGTTGGGGGTTGAAAGGCTACATTTGAGAGATGCACTTTTTGATTTTCAAACTTGGAATTTTGACATGTAGAGCAAGGAAGGGGATAATAAGTCTTATAAGAGCCTTTGTAGTACTGTACAAAAAAATTAACCCCTAAAAATGCACAGACAAGAAAAAATGTTCTGCTGTGCAGTGATCAGTCGCAGGGAAGGGGTTACTATACAGGGTACACTATACAAAGGGTATGGCTTTTATAAAAGCCCTTGGGGTCTCACAATTTTTTAACATTTTATTTAATTTCTTACAAATAAAAACTTATATTATACAGATCTGTCTCTTTCCCTCACTAAAACTCAAGTGAAGAGAGGGAGGCAGATCCATATGGGTCATCTAACCAGGCGAATGGTGATGCTTATCTGAGAAATCACCTAACCACCTTTGCCACTGATCGGCTGTTACTGATTGCTATACATGCATTCAGACAGCTTCAAAAGGAATACACGTAATCCCCTAGTGGGTATAATTAACCCCTAGCGAGTGTGACAAAAAAAAATGCTGATAGCAAAAAAAAACCTTCTGCGACCAGATCGCTCCATATGCGCTGCTTAGGCAGTGACCATATGCACTGCTTAGGCAGTGACCATATGCGCTGCTTAGGAAGTGATCTACAGCAAGCAAGGGGTTAATAGCTCTTAAAAGAGCCTTTTTTATACTGTAATGAATTACAGTAAAAAAAATTAACCCCTAAAAAAAATGCACAGACAGCAAAAAATGTGCTGCTGTGTATGATCACTGCGTACACAGCAATCAATGGCAGGGAAGGGGTTAAACACTTGAAATGGCTTTTATAAAAGCCCTTGGTGTGTAAAATTGTATTGAATATTTAATTTTATTATTTTATTTTATTTTTTTACATTATCTGATCTGTCTCTCTCCCTTACTAAAACTAGTAAGGAGAGGGAGGCAGATCAATACTTGTCAAAGGCAATATTTACAAATATTGCCTTTGACTGTATGATAAGTGCTCATCAGAGCACTTATCATACATGCCTGCACACAGATCATTCAGATCTGTTGTGCAGGCATTGTTTGGCTCCCCCTAGAGCAACGGAAGTGAAATACATTCACTTCCGATGCTCTTGCCAGTAGAAGGGAAGCGCTGCCTGTATAGGCAGCGTTCCCTTCTACTGAGCCGATTGGGTCACTCAGGAGAGCAACCGCCATCGGTTCTGGGGGAGCCGAAGGTGTTGCTAAGTGCCTCGCTAGCGAGGCACTTTAGCAACACCGGTGATGCTTAGGAAGCGATAAGCACATGTGTGCAGGGGGCGCAGCCATTTTTAAATGGCTGCTACGATCACTCCGGGGAGTGATAGTAGCGCGCCCCTGCACTTTTTTTGGGTGTTGCACAATGCCTCTACCTAGAGGCATTGTAGCAACACTGATAGAGTAAAGAAAGCGACCGCTGGTCGCTTTCTTTACTCGATTTAGTGCATGACGTGCCAGGCACGTCAGCTGTCGGCAAGTCCACGATTTGCCGTGACGTGCCTGGCATGTCATCTGTCACGAAGGGGTTAATGGCGAGTATGTCTCAATACAAATACCTATGCTTTGGTTTCTAACTTTTTGATTATTGTGAAAATTAACTTATTACTGCTGGCCCTAGCTCCCCAATTTTAATTCGGGTAATTAGTATTTTTCTTTATTAATACGGCATTCTGTTAGCCCCAGGAAGGGGGTAGCAATTTTTTAATTAATTGTTAATTCTTTACATTTCAATTCTCCAGTTTTTATGTGAAGAATTGAAATGTGGCTATCTTAGCTGAATTCGTAAAATGTTCAAGGCGTGTATGTCCCGATCAGAACTCCTCTGATGTTTCGGTTTACTAATGGCCCGAACTGTTGGTTCGGACTCGAATTGAGGGCTATGGAGGCACCGCATTTTGGGGATTTGTGAATTTTAGTCTATACTAAGTAGACCCATGACTTTTACATGCTCCTCTGCAGAATGCAGTTTGCAATTGTGTCAAGGGAGAACCAGTTAAGTAATATAGAATCCCATAGTAACTAAATTGATTAATCAGTTTCCCCCTGAGCACTTAATTATACATTCTACAGGTAGCATGTGAATGTGTAAAAAATAAAGGCTGAACATGCACACGCATGAATGGATTCAGAAGTATAAGGAGTTAATATAAGATTCAGTTTAATAGCAAGAAAATGGTAGAAAAATTAGATACTGGGATTGAGAGGAACTGCTGCTTAGAGACGAAGTAAAGTGTAAATGCACCTTCCAATCCAGATATCATTCATCCAAGCTTCGTTGCTTTAGAAATAAGAGGGTAGCAGAGAAATTATTAAACACAAATCTACACACACCAGTAAGATAAGCCGGAACACTTGCTTTTTCCCCGCAGAAATTCTAAACTTGCAGTGCGCCCCCAACACTGCAAGGGATTCTGGGTAGGCATATGAAAATAAAGTAACAATGATCACATTTTTGCATTCCAAATTCCTATTTTTACATGGACCCCTTGGAGGGGTTTTCCCATTACCTTTGTCCTCTCCATAACTTATGTTATTATATAAATAAAAATACAAATTGTCTAGGCTTTGGCAATTCAAGTTTAATATTGATAAATGTGGGATAAAATACTTGGGTAGTACAAACCCAAAGGCAGAATCCAGAAAAATACATTTACCTCTGGTGAGGAGTCCTTGGGCTCTAGAGGATGTCCACACCCCACTTACTTTGTCCTCCATTCAAATGTAGCATCCTTGTGGCCATGAAGGCATCCACAACTCCATCGTTCTTGGTTGGAAGTGTAGTCTTATGTCTCCCTGCGGCACTTCTGGAGTCCTGTGGCTCCAACACGGGGATCTGAGCTACAAGCATGGGCATAGTTCCTTTATAAGAGATATGACTTCGTCCTTTTCACCTCCTTAAAGGGCAACCTTTATATTCTTTGTTTATTTACTTCCTGGGGATGTACACTTCAATTGTGGAAGCTACATATAATATACCCTCTGTTGCTATCTATACCTTGCCCCTGCTAGAAGTTTTTCTTTTTCCTGCCCTAGGACCCTTGTCTGTTTTTTCATCTGAATTCTCTGTTGCTGCTAGTTCCAGATCCTGTGCGTTCCGTCCTGTTTCGGCATCCTACCAGTTGGCACCTGCTCTGCCGTTAAGGGTCTTCCTCTGTCTCCTGATACTGGGTGGTGCCACACAAATCCAAGGCGGTTTGGATCCTGGACTCAACCTTAGGTTACTTGACTGTCGGTGAACCAAATTGATAGAAATTAAATTACTGGGCTTCACTTCTTTTACGGCTTGTGAAATAGAGTGCTGTTGGCACTTGATAAGCTACCGTAGATAAAAAATTATATTGGCACTCCTTGTTCTATACCAATAGTGCTTTATTATGAAGATATTAACTGCAACAGAGTCATGGGCAGTGTAGACACAGTTAACGTGTTTCTAGTTCACCAAAGCTTATTCAGAAGTTACTGGGCTGTTGGGTGAAAACCACCGTCCTGGTTCCCTGCACCATGGGTTAAACCTTTGTGGCTCAACAACTTTACACATACTAACAGGCAGGTGTGGCTGGGTCTGCCCCCGGCTATTGGCAGTCTGGGGCTGCAATGAGGTGTACCCACAGCCCACACTCCGACAGACATAGGGTGAAACCACTTCACCTTTGCCTGTCGAGTGGAGGGTCGGTTTGGCAAGTTAACCCATAGAGGGGGGTGGAAGAAAGTGCCACCATGGGTGCCTGACCATTTAGCCATGCAACTTACTTTTTAAAGAAGGGAAGAACATTTTTTTAACTCTTGCTTCCTTAAAGGAAGCCAGGGTTTAAAATACTTTAAGTTCTTTCAACCTCAGCTGCAAGGTCAACACACTAGCAAACAAAACATGTTAGCTTTATTGTGAAATATTGCAGACAATGTAGTGATTTCATAATCATCATCATCATAATAAAAACCAACACTATTTAATATTTAGCTATCTGGTCCAAAAAGGGGCCAGATCAGAGAAAAGTACATCTTTCTGCTACTCTATATAGCTGAGACTGGTCCGTAATCGGCTATTTTAGCCAATCTTTGGTTGCCACATCAGACGCA
The DNA here is from genome assembly GCA_036172795.1 of Pelodytes ibericus. NCBI lineage: Eukaryota > Metazoa > Chordata > Amphibia > Anura > Pelodytidae > Pelodytes > Pelodytes ibericus. The sequence goes on from CM069862.1 coordinate 137,197,538, forward strand.
TTCGGATCATAGAAACTTCACCATTTAAGTTCCCAACCTTTTCTATGCCCCACACCCATAGAAAATGTTTGATTAATGTTTGCAGCCCTACAAAAGTAATATACAATTTAAAGACGTTCTAATTTTTGAACAACAAATTGAACCACATACAATACTGTGGCTGAACAAATTGAACTTAATAAAATAAGCTTTTAACATCAAATGCACGTATAAGAGAAATTAATTTATTCAGAAAAAAAATGTAAACAGTAATATCAATCCCAGCTGTGAAGATAAAATCCAATGACTTCTGTGCTTCTGCTTCTCATTCATGATTTTGTAAAAATTTGGAAGTTTCTTGTGGATTCAGATCCACAGGTCTGCCTGTGAATTCAGATGATTCTTAGATGTTGACAAATAAGAAATGAACCCAGATTCACACAATTATGTTGTTGCAAATGGAATGAGCATCAGAGTGCTTTTCCATCAAGTCTTGAGAGCATATCTAGTGCTTGATTTGTCCGCAAACCAATGCAATGTCTGAAGATCTTCCTTCAGTTCTTCATCATCTAGCATTCTTTCCAAATTGTAGCAATATGGATTAATAATCCATTTTTCTGAAATATTTATGTCTCCAGCAGAAAAATATCTTTCAAACGTTGCTGACAGCATTTCCAAATGAGCCACAATTTCTTCCCGCACAGTAGGAGTTATGGACCAAGCATCATCAACCATCTCTTCTAGTGAATGAAAATTTGAGAGATTACCTCTTTCCATTCTTTGATGCCAAAGATATAACTTTACTTTGAAGGCATTTTCCATATTTTCTCGAATTTAAGATGACCCCCCAAACTTTGGACATTCCTTTAGGAAAAATTAAAATCCTGACTATAATACTACCCTTAGGAAAAACGTTTATCTTGTATATATTCAAATGTAAATTGCTTTTTCATATTTAATAAAAATAAAAATTGGGGTGTAGGGGCAGCATTGGCTAAGTCTGGTGGGCATAATAATTTTTATTAAATTAGATTAGTCTCACACATTTCTCCTTAAGTGGCTTAATCATTAAACTGCTTGAGACAAAACGCGTGAGACCAGGTTCTTGACATAAATGATTTAATGATTTGCAATATAATTTATATTTTGATAACCTAGACTCCATCGTTATATTGTGGATCGTACATGTGGATGCTGAGTGTGCTCTGTGTATCTGTAACAACCTTACCTGTTCCTCATCTCACTGCTCCCCACGTTCATTGCGAACTAACTCACCGAAGCTCCTGTCTATGTCCTGCGATTACATATTTGCTGTGCAACACCCAATGCGCATGTGCAAAAGACGAAAATGACAGATCACAACACTGTTGGGGTCAGGTCTGGATTTAGGCCTCTCACTTACCTTCTAGCATTGCTTGTAATAGGTCCTTCGGTGCTTGTTATTAGTTCCCTGGCGATTCTTGTGATTTTGATTCCTGTATTCCTGACCCAGCTTTTCTGACTGTTCTTGATCCATACTCCAGTGTACCAGGGGCCTTGGCTTCCCCTTGATTATCCTGTTTAACTTAATCCTGACCTTGGCTTCCACTCTGATTCATGCATATTGGTGTTTGAGTTCCAGTTGCTGTATGTTCAGTTGTTCTATCTTCTGAAGCAGGGGCTGTTTGTATCCAGTGTTCCAGAACCAGTACAGTTATATGTTCTATCATCCTGAACCTCAGTACCAGGGATTTTGGATAATCCTGTGTCTCAGAACCAGTGGCTGTGTGATATCCAAGTCTTCAGTTGTAAAGGACGGCTGTGCTGTGATGGGTTGGAGTCGCAGTGCAGGGGTAGTGGGTAGTGGTATCATCAGCTGTGTCTAGTCATGTGCTCTCGGCCTATAAAAGCCTCTTCCTGTGACTGTACCTTTGCCAGATTATTGTGGTTCCTGCCTGCAGTATATCAAGCTTTCTACTGATCTTTAATTATCTGTTACCGATTTGGACCATCTGACTTCTCTGCTTTCTCCTACCTACTGACCTCAGCTTGCCTCTGCTAAAGACCAGATTGTCACTCAAAGCTCAGGGGCTCAACCACCTGGGTAACAAGTGGCTACTTCTGGAAGAAGACTTTGCTGATCTGGCTGCTGGACTCCAAACCTGCTAACATCAGTATCATTACAGGAACAGTAATGACCAGAATCCAAAATACAAGCTAGCAGATAAAATGTACCAGCTCTGATTGCTGGGAGGATGGGGTTTATATAGCCCCAGGGCTCATCATAGCAACAACCCACACCTGAGCAGTAGGTGAATGATAGGACAAATTCTATGAGAGATAGCCACTACTGCTACATGAGGTAATAAAAACAGCAGGTGGCGCCTGGAACAGGAGTGTGGAACAGGAGCATGCAGCAGCAAGCACAGGAGTCAGGGTTCAAATCCAGGCAGATCATTACATCAGTCTCAGTACATCAGTCTCAGTAGCTGTACTGGAACCAGTACAGCTCCAAGATCCAATATCTCAGTTCCAGTGGCTGTGTGTTATTCCCTATCTCAGAACCAGTACGGCTGTGGGTCCAGCAATTTAATGTTCCAGTTGTCATAATCCAATTGCTCAAGAAGCTTTTATCACTGGTATTTCCTTAACCAGTGTTCAGAAAGAGGTAGAGGAGAAGTTATTGTTCCTTTTCAGTAGTGTCCGCAGCTCAACCAAGGATATCTCTGATTTGGAACGAAGACCTCCTACTACCTCTCAGACCTGGTGACCGGTTGTACAAGAAGATCTAAAGTATTCAAATCAGGCCTTGCATCCTGGATCCTAATATCTGACCCCACTACCGTTACAGTATCCGCTAGACATGTGCATTCATTTTCAGACGAATGCATTTTCGTCCGAAAATAGCATTTTCATCCATTCGTCCGAAAAACGAATAACGAAAATGATAAACTAACGAAAGACGAATGAACGAATGGTTAATAAACGAAAATCATTCGTCCATTCGTGCTATTGGAATTCTATAAACCGAAATAGAGTCGGTTTATAGAATACCAATAGCATTACAATGCTATTCTATGAACCGAAATAGAGTCCCAATTCATACGAATAGGTAAATTGACCTATTCGTATGAATGGGGACTCTAGTTCGGTTTATAGAAAGCCAATAGTATTACAAGTATTCTATAAGCCGAAAGTCTATAAACCGAAGGTCGTTCAGTTTATAGACTTTCGGTTTATAGAATACATGTAATTCTGTGCTATTCTAAAAATCGAAAGTCTATAAACCGAACAACCTTCGGTTTAAAGACTTTCGGCTTATAGAATACATGTAATACTATTGCCTTTCTATAAACCGAACGACCTTCGGTTTATAGACTTTCGGCTTATAGAATAGCATAGAATTACATATATTCTATAAACCAAAAGTCTATAAACTGAACAACCTTCAGTTTATAGATATTCGGCTTATAGAATACATGTAATACTATTGGCTTTCAATAAACCGAACTAGAGTCCCCATTCATAAGAATTTCTTATTACATGTATTCCATAAGCCGAAAGTCTATAAACTGAACGAAGTTTGGTTTATAGACTTTCGGTTTATGGAATGTGTAGGTCAATTGATTCGTATGAACGAATAAAACGAAATGAAAATAATGAACGAATTTCGTCTGAAACGAATGCAGTAATGAACGAAATTCATTTTAGACTAAATAAATAACATTTTCGTTTCGACGAAAACGAAACGAAAATTTTAGTTTTGCATATGTCTAGTATCCGCCCAACCTTTATGTATTGTGAATTTCACAGGAGGAAACCCGTTACAGCAGCACCGGAGCCCCAGCATTTAAAACTCTGTCCATATTTAACCAACAACGGTAAGAGAATTTAACAGCTGTGTTATCTTGTAATTTGTATTTACCTTGACTCGGTTAAGCCAAAACTGGTCAGACGATTTGACAAAATAAACGGCATATTTCATCTGCATACTTCAAGTACCTATTAATTTCCTAAGTGTTATCCTATCTCATTTGAATCCATGATTGTGTATTATACTGAATACATACTTTGTTGCTCTCACCTATGATACTTACACTTTTATACACACAACTATGTAGTCATAAACACTTCTCATACCATTTTTTAATGATCGTTGTTTACTGACTGGCTACATACATACTGAGCGAGCATACCACTATCAATGTCTGTCAAACTGTATACTATTATATGACTGCCAATGTCTAGCTAATTATATAGTACCCAGCATACCACCAGGGAGGTTCCTATTTGTGACAGCTCCTCTATACCCACAATCCAGCTTCCTTTATACAACTCAAATCCATTTATTTTTTAATTTGCAGTTTGCTAGAGACAAGCAGATGGTGCCACATAACTGTCCTACGTGAACAGAATCCAAGAGACATGCAAATCCTTCTACATACCTTCCCTAAACATACAGTATGCCAGAGACATAGGTTCCCTAAGTATATAGTGTGCCAGAAACATTTACTGTGCTGTATAACTTCCCTAAGTATACACTGTGCCAAAGACACACGTAGTTCCACATAGCTTCCCTAACTACACAGTTAAAGTTCAATAATTAATAATTTTTATATAGCCTTGATAATTTAAGAATTTGTATCCAATAATTAAATCAAGAGTATTGTCTGTCTCTCTCTCCTATTCCCCCATTGACACTCTGCAATACACTGCAGTGAAGCTGCCCACATGGCTCCAAAGGTATGCTGGTCGTGGTGACATGGACTGTTCCCCCCATTGACGTAACTATCATAGTCAGCCCAGGGCGGCCCCTGCGACCATGTGCTTGGCTGCATTGTATGCTTCAATCAGTAAAAAAAAACAATCTGTTAGTGTGTGGCCCCCGAGTAAATGAACTCTCACCAATATTCAGAGCATAATACTCTTAAAGCAGAGACCTGCTGCTATAAATCATTGTGGTACACAGGGACAACCAGAGTGGTAAGTGGGGATCTACAATTATAGCCCCACCCCCAGTAGCATAAGGCTCAATGGAAGTAGCAGGTCTCTGCTAGGAAAAGGCAGAGACTAGCAGCTCCTTCCACACCCCAGACTGCCAAGGAGCAGGAGGACCCACCCCAGGCAAGGAATGAGCCCACCAGCAAGGTAGGAACCTAGATGGGAGGCTCATATTAACAAACTTGCTGCACCTGTGGACCACACATCCCATGATGCTGAGCCAGCATTATGGCGGACACGAATCTTGCTAGGCATCATAGGAACAATAATTCATAACAATATTTGCATATTTACTTGCTTTGGGCAGTAATTCTCTGGCTGAGCAACATTAGAACGGTTTACAGTTAACATCTGCATATTTATCTGGTGAGTTTGAGGGGCCTTGAGGCACTTTTTGCACTGGGGTCTTTGGTTTCTACTTACGCCCCCTCCCACCTTCCCACCCGAGGTCCACTGCACTCCCACTCCCTCAAAGACCTCCACTGGCTGTACCCCTGTGTTAAGCTTACTGTGTACTCATTGGAGCCATAGAGTATCATCAAAGTTACAGTTATTAACTTATATAGGTGCTAATAATTATTAGTCATTCGTTTTTTGCTAATTTATCCTGTTTTTATCCTGATCCTGTACCCGATTTTACATTTCTGAAATAATTCCTTTACTTAACCAGGGGCAACATTTTCTAATCTTGCCTCGGGTGCAGAAAGAACTAGTTTTGGCTCTGAAAACAGGTCATACTAATGGTGGTTATTTATAGAGTAGCAACACTAGATAGGTCTTAGTCTCCTCTTTACAGTATTGCGACATAACCAGTGTGAACTGAAGATCTGATTTAGGAGTTAATTAAGGTTTTGCTTCTAGTGAATGCACAGAACTAACCAGTATTGTCCAGTCCTCCGACATCCACCAGCATTCACAGCACACCCTATTTCACATATCTTATCCACGTATTAACCTTGAAAATATGCTGATTTATCAAGGTGAGTCACATAGCTGCTGATTATTGGAGCGGTTTTCAAAAATGATCTTCTGATGTCTGCAACAATATTAACAAATAATGAACAGGTGTCATTCAACTGCCCACCCAGCAAACAATCAGAGTAGTATATTGCAGAGCTGCCGTGCGTGGCAAAAAGCAAGTGAAAACAGTTGCTCCCCTAAAGGGATAAGAGCTGTATAGCCCAGAATTAAGGAAAATGTTATGTTGAAATAAACTCAACTGGTGTATATTAATTTAAATGTATTTTTTAAAAGAGAAATAGTCTGCAGATGAAATTCAGACACTACCAGATTCCTTGTGAGAAAAAGCTAAAGATAAAATAAACTTGTCCTTTTTCAAAATGAGCTGCTTATTTTAGAAGTGAGCAGTGGACCACTGGCGTTAGCACAAAACAGGTAAATAAATTTTTTAAGAGTTTACTCAATATGCACCAATCCAAACTGGGATCAAGTTTATTCAGCTTAAAGTACAGAATACAAATGGTCCATCTTTAAAATGCTGTTATAAAGGCTGCAGATATTCTCATATATAAATGAGAAACAAATAAAAAAGAAATAAAAGAAATTGATAACAGAGTCCAGGTTAGTTAGATATGCCCTCCTATATGTGCTAGTAGTGAAGCTCACCATGCAGTCAGGTGCTTCTATTTACAGATTACCACCATGTAGATTAGATACAAACATCCAAAAATACGAGTTTTGCTCAGATTTTGGATGGGAAACAAAAATGGCTTAGTTTAATTTCTAACATCGTAAAAAAAATTATTTAAAGAACAATGAAACAAATTTTTAGCCTTTGCTTCCATTGATGTTATTCCATGACTCCACCCACATTTTTAGATTTTTTTTTAACCATGAATTTAACCTGCCCATCACCCTACCAGTTTGCATATGTGCAGTTGCTTTTGTCATAGCAGCAGGGAAAATAAGGATATTAGTTGTAACAGCCTACCATACAGCATATAGTATATCCCATCCCATTTGTTGGGGCGAATATCCTGCTTTTTGTGGAATGCACATGCATATTTAGTCTGCCCTAGTCACTGACAATGCTACACTAGTGTTGACACTCCCCTTCCAAGTCACTCCCCCATCAGCGGTGGGTCATGTTGGTATGTATGGGGGCTACCATGGTGAAAAAGGGCACTTGGCATAATTGGCTCTTTAGTGAATTGTCCTGATTATGTGGACCAAAATCTTTCATTCTGTAGAACCAAATGAGGCATTATAAGCCTATTCGACAGCTGTGACACTACACATCTGTAATGATGTTTTCAGTATATTAAGCAGGTTTTGGAGTACAGCAGCCAGATCAGCAAAGTCTTCTGCCAGAAGCAGCCACTCGTAACCCAGGTGGTGAAGCCTATGAGCTTTGACTGACAATCTGGCAGAGCTGAGAGGCTGGAACAAAGAGTAGAAGCGTAGTCAGACAAGTCGAGGTCAGTAGGTAGGAGAAGGCAGAGTGGTCAGACGGTCAAAATCGGTACCAGATAAATAGAGATCAGTAGAAAGCTTAATTATGATGCAGGCAGGAACCACAATAATCTGGCAAAGGTACAGTGTGTACAGGAGAGTTAAGGACTGACCAGACACAGCTGTGAAGTTGACAGTTCTAACAAGGCTTTGTAGATTCATTGCTACTAGAACAGAGGCTTAAATGTAAAAGACTGGCTGGCAAACTGGTAGAGAAGAGAGCTAGGAATGTGGAAGTTAGGGTTCTGGTCCAGTTACAGTCAGTTTCTGACAACATCTTAGACTTTTTTTTTTTTTTTTTAACACTCAGCGTAGGCTAATTCAATTGTAACTTGCCTTAATTCACATCATTGTGTCTTGTATCAAAATTGTAAAATGTTTTCCCTATTATTCCACAGTTTGGCGTGATTGTATAACGTGAGAGTATTTTGCTTGTGTTGTTACTTCATTTCTATTTCTCTCCCTCTCCTCCCCCCCTCCACCCTCCCCTTCTTTCCCACCAACCCTATTCCACTCTTTTCTTTCCTTTGTGCTTTTACTTCCTCTTTCTCCCTTAATCTAATTTAATCTTAATCTTTCTAATCTGTGTCTATCTACCCCTAGCTTCCCCTACCCTCTCCCTCCTTCCCCCCCCCTCCCGTTCCCGTAGCTCCCCTACTTCATTGAGGAGGCATGGGATGCCCATAGAATCAATTGTACATATCATACCAACATATATCACATACAACACATTCATACATCTGTGGTTCACACTCCCCGTCCTCGCATTCCGCACTTCTCGGCCCAGGTTTTGGTCGTGAGGGAATTAGTAAGGGATTGTACAAATTACCCTTATTCTTCTCCCATTACTCAATCTAAGTAGCCTTCTTAAAGGAACTTTACCCAGTCATCCCATTGTTTATACTTATCGGCATTCCAATTATATTGCGAGACAATTCCTCTCTCCATTAGGCAGTGATCTATCAGCTGCATCTTAATTTTTGCCCAGTTTGGTTGTACTATGGACTTCCAGTTCCTAGCAATTTCTAATTTTATTACGGCCATTAAGTGAATGACAAATGATACTTCTTTCCCAGTTTTCTTTGGGAAGTTTAAATGGAGTAAAGCTCTGTCTGGGGTTAGGTTCCATTCTTTGCCTATGTTTCGTACTAGTTTATCAGAGATGTTTTGCCAGAAAGATTTAATTATTGGACAACTCCACCATATGTGTATAACATCGCCTTTCTTATTCCCACATCTCCAGCAATTAGGTATATTTATCTTTGATATTTTTGCTAAAGTTGTGGGTACTAAATGAGTCCTGTACATCACTTTGAACTGAAGTTCGTTAAGGTTTAGGCAGTGCATCGCTTCATAGTTGTAGTTTAATGCCCGGTTCCATTCCCTTTCCTCAATTGTCACATTAATTATCTTTTTCCCATTTAGTTAAAGCTGCCGGTGGCCTATATTGTTTTATTGCTCTAATTAAGTCAATTGCTTTTGTAGTTAGTTTTTTTAAATCAGTTTTCTCTAATAAATCTTGTAATATCCTTTGAGGTTTAGTAAGGATGACATTATTCACCAAATCCCCAAGAAAACTCCTTACTCTCAAATATTTAAAACTATCTTCTCCAGTAAGAGAGAAGGTTTTCTGTAATTCCCCAAATGATTTTATCCTGTTCCCTTCCATCAGATCTGAGATATTCTTAATTCCCCTCCTGTCCCATTCCCTAAGGTCCAGACCTTCATTCAGATTCGTGACGACAGTGAGTGGTAAGGAGGGGAGCAACCTGTCTCCCATTCCCATTTTTTTTTTTATTGTTCTCCAGTTTTTATAAATATGTGAGAGGGGATGATTTAACTCTATATCTCTCTTCCTTCCTATAAATTTTTCTGGGGTCCAAAAGTATGCTAAAAAATCTCCCGAGAATGAATTTTTTTCTAATTCTAAGTTGTACCAGGGTTCTTTACTTGATCTTTTATTTAGTGTGAGGAAGGCTTGTGCCAATAATGTTGCTTGTGCATAATCTTGTATTAGCGGCATCCCTACCCCCCCTTGTCCCTTGCTTTTTGTTAGGATCTGTAAATTCACTCTGGGTCGTTTTTGAGCCCATACATATCTGTTGAAGGATCTTTGAATAAGTTCCAACCAACATTTTGGAAAGGAAAAAGGCAACATTCTAAAAACATATAGGAACCTTGGCAAGACATATGATTTTACTGTGTTGATTCTGCCTATCCAGGATATAAACAGTCCTCGCCACTTTTTAAATAGAGTATTTGTCTCTCTTATCAAAGGTAGGAGATTTATCTGGGTCCATTCTTCTGGGTCTTTTGAAATTTTAATACCTAGATATGGGAGAGATTCTTCTGCTATTGTAAAACCGTATCTTTCTACTTCAGACTTTTGAGTGTAATTCATCGATATTAAATGTGCAACCGATTTATTAATGTTTAATTTGTAATTTGATAAATAACTATATTGATCTATCAGCGACATTATTTGTTTTAAGGATCGTATAGGGTCTTGTATTGTGAGCAGTACATCATCTGCGTACAGCATTATTTTCTGGGCTCCTTCCTTTCCCCAACCTACTATCCCTGGGCATTCTCTTATTTCTTTGGCCAGTGGTTCTAGCGCTAGCACATATAAGATAGGCGAGAGGGGGCAGCCCTGGCGCGTACCTTTTTTAATGAGAACCAGTTTGATTGTATACCTGAACCAATTACTCTGCCTTCTGGTGCCCCATATAATGCCATAATTGCCTGATGTATTTCTCCTTCGATCCCAAAGGCCAACAGAGCCCTTGACATGTAACCCCAGCTGATCCTGTCAAACGCCTTTTCTGCGTCCAGTGACAGGATCAGCCGGGGGACACCCCTCTCCTTCATATCTCCTAGGAGGTCTGCCAATGTTCTTATATGATTAGTAGCCGAGCGACCTACTGTAAATCCCACTTGGTTACTGTGTATCAGGCTTGGCAGTACGTGCTTCAGTCTCTCTGCCAATACCCCCGCATAGATCTTTGCGTCAATGTTTAAAAGAGATATTGGTCTGTAACTTGTCAGTGACTCTGGATTTTTCTCTGGTTTCAGGATTGGGATGATATTACCCTTCAATATTTCTTGTGGGAGTACTCCATTCCTCATCGCTGTATTGAATAGCTTTACTAAATATGGCATTACTTCATTTTTTTAGAATCTTATAAAAAAGGGCGTCGAACCCATCTGGTCTCGGGGATTTTTTTATTTTTAGTTTCCTAATTATCTCACATAGTTCTTTTAATGTGATCTCCTTATTTAGATCTTTCAGAACCTGTTGCGGCACTTTGGGGAATTCTTTGTTTTCAAAATAATTATGTATTTCCTCTATTTTAGTCTTTTGTGGGAGATTATACAAGGAACTATAAAAGGTATTGAAAGCATGGCCTATGTCCATGGGAGCCATATATGTCTTCCCCTCATGAACAATTTTGGAGATATTATGTTTGATCCTTTTTTTCTTCAGTTGGTTAGTCATTAATTTATCGGCTTTATTACCTTTGTAATATCTTGTAGTTTTTAGGGCTCTCAATTACCTATTTGCTTCGTTTATTAATTGTAGATTAATTTTCTCCTTAATTTCTGCAATTTTCTTAGATTTTTCTCTATTTGGGTTGTTCTTATTTTCTTTGTTTAATTGAGATAGAGTAATATATAGATCAGATAACCCTGCCTCTCTCTGTTTCTTCGCATATGCTCCCATTCGAATAAAATGACCCCTAATTACGGCCTTATAAGTACACCATAGGGTCGCTATCTCCGTATCTTCCACATCATTTTCCTCAAAAAATAATCGTGTTGTATTTTTAATATAATCTATATCTTGATCTTTCTTTAATAAGTTGTTATTCAATCTCCACTCAGTTTTTAATCTTTTGTTTTGGTCTTTAATATCCATGATTATCATATTATGATCTGACCATGTTATATCTTGAATATGGATTCGGTGTATCATTGCTGCTAAATTTGCATCTCCTATGATGTGGTCAATACGTGAATAGGCACAGTACGTTTTAGAAAAACATGTGAAGTCTTTTTCTGTTGTGTGAAAGACCCTCCACATATCTAATAGAGCACTGTTATCCAAAAAATTTTGTAGTCTTTGGGCTTGGTAGATTATGTTTTTATTTGGTATTGGATTTCTTAGTGATCTTCTATCTAACCAGGGGTCTGCCAAACAATTAAAATCCCCTGCCCAGATTAAAGTTCCCTGTCTTACTTTTGATATCTTTTTTTTCCAAAATTTTTAGAAAGCGGACAGGAGAGGTATTGGGGGCGTATACATTTACTAAAGTGTATACTTTTTTTTCTAACTCTACTACTGCGATTATGAATCTACCTTCTTTATCTGTATCTACATGTTTCAATTTTACCTCCAAGTCCTTTGAAAAAATAATCGCCACACCTCTTTTTTTTTGTTTTTCCAATGAGGCTTCTATAAGTAATGGGAATTTCTGGCTCTTAACTTTATATTTGTCTTCTCGCCTCCAGTGTGTTTCTTGGAGAAAACATATATTAATATTTCCTTGAGCTAATTTGTTCAATAATATTGATCTTTTCTGTGCAGAGTTAAGACCCTGCACATTTAATGTAGCAAACCTCAACATATTCCTCCCTAACTTCCCTTCTGCGTTATCCTGCTGTCGTGCCGAATGAGAAGCGGGGTCCACATTATCACACACACACTTGCACATACAACAACACATAAATACAAACACATATTGTATGCAGGATTCCCCCAATGGGGTCGCATACTCCCAAAGGTGTGTCCCGAGACTGACCGATGGGTTAGATTTGCCATTCTCAGCTGACAATTGGGGGGGCCCGAGATCTAATGAGAGATTTGCTTATTTGACCTTATATCAGATAAAACATTTTTTTACATCATAGAGACTCGAGGTGGAGAAAAGGTAAAGAGAGGAAAAGGCAAAAAAAAAAAAAAAGGTGCGAAGAATGTGAATGTCTGATTGTGCAACTAGTGTATCTAAATTAAATAATATCTTTTATAATAGCTGTGTGTATGTTTGAAAGGGAAACACAACTTTATCCTTTCTTTCCTCGTATGGTCCAATTCTTTTTTTTTTCTTCTTACTGTGAAACAGTGATCTGTACATTTTACATATTAGTTCTCCCTTTAATTTCCCTCCCACTTATTCCTTATATAATTGTTTACCCCTTCAACCTTCATTCCCGCTTATTTATCTGCCCAGAGTTCCTGTGATTTCTTTGATTCATGGTGCCCTTAGTTTCGTGCGGACCTCAGTCAATTTACCTAGTGAAAGAAGTGTAGTAAATATGCGTGTAAGAACTTTCTTCTGTAATACTTGTGATTACTTGAAAGGAAAAAAAATAAAAATAAATAAATAAATAAATAAATAACTAAAAGGAATGTGAATATCTAATTATGCAGCTAGTGTATCTAAATTAAGTAGTGTCTTTATATTAACTATATGTGTGTGTTTGGAGGGGTAACACACCTTTATCCTTCCCTTCCTAATATAGTCCCTTTTTTTTTCCCGTGGATCATTAATTTACACATTTACAAATTGGTTCCCCCTTTTAATTCCCTCCCTCTTATTTCCTATACATTTATTAACCCCCTCAACCCTTCCCCGCTTTATTTATCCACCCTCATTTCCTATTATTTCTTTATTATATAGTGCCGTAGGTTCCGTGCAATCCCCAGTAAGTTTACCTAGTGAAAAAAGTGTAATTAATATGTGGATCTGAAACAAACATACCGAAAACCCCTTCTTCAATCCTTTTTATCTCTCCCTCCTATCTCAATTTTATACTCTTAGTTTAGTTTAATTTAGCTTCTGCAATCCATTTTGTAAGTCTCTCTGGAGAGTCAAAGCTTAGAGTCTCAAAATTATATGTTAGAACTACCTTGACCGGCCAGGCCCATCTGTACCTTATGCCTTTTTGTCTTAACGTCGCCGTTAAATGTGCAAACTGGGCTCTTTTAGATCTTGTGTAAAAGGAGATGTCTGGGAAAATTTTTATATTTTGATATGGATCTTTCAGGGGATTTTCTCTGATTGATCTTAAAATCTGCTCTTTTATCCTGAAAGAGGAAAAACATATCAGTATATCTCTTGGTAGTTCATCCCTTAAGTTTGCAGGTTTCACTGTTCTATGACACCGGTCCCATAGATGGATATCATTCTCTTGTCTCACCCCCATGGGCTTAAATAGCTCTTTGAGGAAGTTTTCTAATTCCTCATTTGTTATGGACTCTGGGATACCACGTATTCTCAGATTATTTCTTCTAGAGCGGTCCTCTAGATCCGCGATTTTCTGTTCTAGAAGTTCTATTTTTGCTTGATTTTTTTTGGAATCTTCTTCTCTTTTGTTATCATTGAATTCCAATGTTTTAATTTTTTCTTCGCTAGCTCTGACTCTGTTTGCAATTGACATAAGATCTGTTTTTAAATCTTGTACTTGTGTCTGAATCTCACCCTTTATTTTTTCAAATTGGGAGTCAAGGGCTTCTCTCAATTGTTCCTGTATCATCTGTTTAAGATCCATTGTTTGTGGGCTACCTTGATTTTGTTCGCCCTCACTTGGACTTGACCTTTCAAGAGGGTTCTCTATATCTGGTTTTTGTGTTTGTGGTGAGAAAAAGGATAGCCTCTTTTCTGTTCGTAGCTCTTTTTTTTCGTCTTTCTTATCTCTTCTTGAGATTTTATCTAGAGGCTTTTTCCCCGCCATTTCTATTCTCCTTATCTTCCCCTCACCCCTTCCTCTATTTTTATTCTTCTCTGTGGGGTTTGATTTATTTCTGTGGCCACAGCTGTTACTTTAAATGTTAATAGCCTTTTCCAAGTATATCTTTAATTTGTAGAGAGGTGGTGGTCAATACACTTTCATTCCAGCTGTAATTAGGAATTTATTTCTCCTATTTCTCTCTTTCCTCCTCCTTTCCCTCCCTTCCCTTTTTTCTCTTTCTCCTCAATTCAAAAACTTTCCCTTTTTCTCTCTTTCCCCTTCTTTCCCCTTTCCCTCCCCTCTTTTAGTGGTGATAGAATCCCCTGTATCAGTTATAGTGTCTTGCAGTATTGCTTCCTTTACTGGGGAGACTCTAAATGGTAGTTAATTCAGGTCAATTTGCTTCCACTCTTGGCTGGGTTGGGAAGAGATACAGTGATAAATGAATCGCCAGTGAGGATACCTGCTTCTTGGTATGAGGATTTTTAACACTTTAGGTAAGTCAAGGGTTATACCTTCACTCTGTGGGCAAGCAGGCCTGTAAGTAAGCAGTAGGTCTCACTTTATGTTTTTCTGAGCCAGACCGTAGTTTGATTTAATCAAGGTCACATGGAGAAAATTAGGCCTGTCAGCTTGCTATGTACAGTCCTTGACTTATTTGAGCTCACTAGGTACTGCAACTTCACCCCCACTGGTGGACTTGATTTACTAGCAGGCAATAAGTCCCCTTCTACCTATCTCCGCAGACTTATGTTCCCCCAGAAGGAAGAAAGGGAAAAGGGTCATAAAACTTATCTGATGCTTGTCTGCTTGGATCTCCGTTCAGCAGCCACCGCATGGATAGTTCTTTCCGGCTTCCTGCCTGCTTCTGTGGCGGCCCCTGCAGCTGCGGGTTTAAATCCAGGGACGCTTACCTTCGCAGTGTCTAAGGCTTTTATCACCTCTCTCCGTCGAAGCTTGTATCAATTCTTGCCGTTTTTACCGCCGTCTGCCTCAACGCTTCAGTGGTCTCTCTATCATCACCTTCTTGCTTCTCTCTCTCGGGCTCCCCTGACGCCGTGCGTTCACAGCGTGTGCGCTACGTCATCGCCTTTCCCACACGTGCAATGCAATTTAATCTTAGACTTAAGGTGGCATCAGATGTAATAAGTCTCTCCAGGGTGGAGTAGCTGTTTATAGCATTAGTAGGGGGCTGTGGGAATAACATTTTAGGAAGTAGACAATATAACTGGTAAACAATATACAAAATGGAGATAATTATATCCCGAGCATAAAAAATAGAGAAACTCCCCAAGTAATGGTGTATTTTGTATACCCTCCTCCACAACAGGATGTTTGCACTCTGCTATCAAATATAATGTTTTAAAAATCTACAAGCAGATCTAATTGCATAGAAAAATAAGGTAATTTACCTGAAATAACCAGCTAACAGCCTACTAGCAATTTTCCCCAATTAACTGTGATTGGCACTAAGTGCAAAAGGAATAACAGGTTCAGACACAAAAACCTGTGAAGAGTTAAAGATAGACCTAAGTGGATCTTGGATTGTAGGAACCTTTATTTAATTTCACAAGATTCCTTATATTTTAAGATCCCTTTATGTTTTATCCAAACAATTAAAATAAAATGATTTATTAAATAAAAGTAGACCTCCTGGTTTTAAATAATAGAATATAATCACATTACCTTTTCCTTTAAGCACTTCACCTACTCAGCCAACCAAACTCTTGGTACATGTTTTAGATTAATTTAGTGTATTTGTATTTATATGCATTTGATTTAGTTACCATATTCAGCTGAAACCACCATAAAGCCCTTTGCACTATCCACTTAATCCTCGCCATGTCAGAGAGGTAGGCCATAAGACTTATTAACCACTTGACGAAACACCCTATATATAAAGAAGTGTCGATCAACCAAAATCATTTGGGGAGGCTGACCTGAAAAAATTCAAAGATGGCGAGGCCTAAAATATAGTCAAAATCTGGATGTATCCCATCTCCCAATATGCCCGACATCTTTATCACTAAAACTTAAACTACCAGCTTCAATTGCAAAACCTTGCACCTTTTGTTGCTTACCTGTATATGCCTTACAATGTAGCCATTCTGGGAATAAACACAAAAGAATATACAGTGGTGTATCTTGGTTTTGTGCTGCCCTAGGAAGACAAAATTCGGGCACCCCCTCCACCCGCTTTGCACACCCAGGACATGCCTCATCACCCACGTTGCACACTCAGGAGATGCCCCATTACCCACATTACATGCCCCATGAATCTTATTACATTCCCCTATCAATCCCACTACATGCCCCATCACCCCCTTTACATGACCACCATTATCCCCATTACATGACCCCCATCATCCCCATTACGGCTCCTCGTGCTCCTGACACAATGATGCCTATTTTCTTTTCTTTTTTTTGCTGCCCCTGAGGCAGACAAGGTAAGTGCCGCCCTAGGCACTTGCCTTGTTTGCCTTGTGCTAAATACAGCTTTGAGCATATAAGAACCACATGGTTCATTAGCTGTCTTTGTATTAGAGTGCAAGCACCCACTCTTTACGGCCGTTCCTCCTTACCTGCCCATATGGTATCTGCACCCGTATTTTCTTGCTTTGTTTCTCAATTGCAAAACCCCCGCACATTTGGATGACATTTATGTCACACTCTGTCCAGGTCCCCCTACTACTAGGCTCTAATTCAAACTGCCTCAAACA
Source organism: Pelodytes ibericus (assembly GCA_036172795.1). NCBI lineage: Eukaryota > Metazoa > Chordata > Amphibia > Anura > Pelodytidae > Pelodytes > Pelodytes ibericus. Next base: position 137,214,421 of record CM069862.1, read on the forward strand.
GCCTCACCTGTCAATCAGCCTATTTAAACCCAAGGACTCTTAGCTATCATTGCCCTTGGAAAGGCTTTTTCTTTGTCTTGTACCTGGTATACTTCTCTACTTGTGCTTCCTGTTTTTACCCGGCTTTTTTTCCTAAGATACTGTTTTCTGATTTCTCGACTTGGGCTCTGTTATTGACATCCTGTACCTCTCCTCTGTTATGACCACTGGCTTATATTTTACTTTTCTTCTATCAGACTACAGGGATCTCTCAACTCATGTGAATCATAACCCACGGATACTAACACCTGACACAACCCCTTGAGAATGGTAGTTGGAGTATGAACCTCTCCACCTTTGTGCCTAATATTCTCTATGTTCCTGCTAATATATCATTTTTGCTCCAGGGTTCCATTCTGGCATACAAGTGTTACAGTCTTTTCGGATTATGCACTGCAGTCTAATTAAAAGGTTTATATGGAAACATGAAAGGAATATTTAGAGGAGTCAGGTTGAAGACAAGCAATCATCTGTGAAGGAGTGCAAAGACATTTAAATATATTAACATTTTAATTTGGTGGAGAATCCAGTCATAATAGTTAATTGCAGCTAATTATGGGATTGTATAGTCAATGTATGATTGGGTTGTTGATTTAGCCCCTCTGTATAAATAAGGACAAACGGGGTCAAGGCAAAAAGAGAAAGCTTCACAACTAACATAATTTTACCTTATACAGGTCCAGATTATGGCTCTGTGGTGCCACATGCAAAAATGTAATCTGTACATAAGAAAACTCTACTGCAAAGGTAAATATAAAGAACAAAAAAGGGTTTATCTTATTATTATTTATTATTCTTTGTATTCACTGTCTTTGTGTTTGTTTTGGGGAAGCTACACTAGTGTTTTGCTGCATTTATCCACTTATTTTAATTACAGCGCCCATCATTATTTGTTCAAAGGTAAATATGTCCATAGTCAATATTATAAGGTATGGATATTTTTAACATGTCCAATTTGAAGGGTGGATGAAGAAGTGAAAATGTGAGAATGATATTTTACAGAAATAATTCTTGATGTGTGGAAAAACATCTTAGTGGATGAAGAAAAGGTGTCACTGTAAATATGTCCGAGAATGGGATATAGACTACCATGAATTTGAGAGCTTATTATGGGCAGACTAGATGAGCCAGTTGGTTCTCGTTGTAGGCTTTGCATACTGCCCTTTTCTCCATACATCCACTGAGGAATTAAAATCCACAATAGGCATGCAGAGAATTATGGGTGTTAAAGTAAATGGGTTTCAGGAACCCCATGTGATCTATCTCAGAATACACTGTTGCTTAGGTAGCTGTAATTTTATTTGTTAAGTGACGTGAGTGAATGTCTTCTATCACTTTAATGTTCAGCTCTTGCTTGTGAACCTGGATAATATAGTACTACATAGTATCAGTATAGAGGGATTACAGAATGAAAACAGATGGCCTCTGTGTTTTATAGATATTCAAATTAAGCACAGGGGAACATTCTCCAGAGTAGACACATTTATTTCCTGATAGAATTAGTACTCAAACTGTCGCAGGGCACTTATTATAAATCACTCTATATTCAATTGGTTGTGTGTGCTGAAACATTTAATAATCTTAATCAAATAATCTTTTTGAGTAAAAAACACAGATTCTCCCAAATATGCTGATTGAAAGCAAAGCATTCCTAAAACAGCTGTTTTAAATGCAGGCTCTTGTAATTTGATAAACATCCTAAAAATCCTGTTCCGTCTGCAAACCCAAGAGATTACACATATATACTATGCTATTAATTCTACTTTATCTTCATTAGTTACTTGGCAGTGGTCACTTTTAAACCCCCTAACCCCCCCCCCCCCCATTTTTTCACCTTTCTCTGCCAGACACGTTACATCTTTCAGTGACTCTGATGACAGGAAATCTGAGCCTCCGCGGTTGCTGGGAGATCAGAACATCTTCTCCTTTGCACAGTGTCTCCACTCCAGTGATGCGTACTAAGTTGAATAAGGGAACCCATCCACTGTGAAATGGCCCCTTCCACAAAAGATAATAATGTACACACAATAAAGATACACATGGTATATAAAGTGTATTAGAATAAGCATGTAACTCATATACCGGTATTATAAAAATAAGGACCCAGCTGTGGTACCTATGCATTTCAATTCCAACAATCCTGAGAATATATGTGTGAAACAGAATAATTGACTAACTTGTATCATCAGCTCTCCCTCCCAACTCATAGATAATTTTTGGGGGGCTATTAGAAAAATTAGATTTACTTCTGGCCCTGCTTTTATGGAGAGCAGTGTGGTAATGCTTACTTCCCTGCTTAGTTTCAACCCACCCTTTCTGTTCCAGATAGGGTTGCCACCTTTTCTTCAAAAAAATACCCGCCATGCTACTACCTGCATAGACTTAACATTGGGGTCAAGCCAATTTTTTACAGGCCTGCCGGTAAAATACCGGCCAGGTGGCAACCCTAGTTCCAGATAGTTCTAAGCTGAATTCTTTCATCTGATAGTCTGAAAATCTGACAGATGTCCAAAAATAATCCTGATTTACTCACAGGAGAAAAGTGATTGTTACTGGAGGCCAAAGTCAGTGTCCATGACAATCCAGTTGTAGTGTGATCAAACAGAATGACTCTCCCCTGTAAAATCCCTGTCTTGCACTGGTAGAACTATCTACAAAACAGTAGAGCATAACATGGTGAATGATACAGGAACAAAGACTTAGAATAGTAAAGCACTTTCACCTAGCATTTCAGTTAAGGTGTGCAGCACACTTATTGGTTTATTGTACGTCAACTGGGGCTAATAGTAGTTCCCCAGTGTTGTCGTATGTCAGGAACCCTGGTGGCCTCCTATTTCTTTTACACCAACCCAAGTTCCTCTGTGGAAGTCTGATGGCATCTTCTAGTACTTGAGTCTTTTTCAAAGGGAACCGGGACAAAGCTAGGGCTCACTGAATTCAGATTAGATGGAGGAGAAGCAGGGGCAGAAGGCACTGACTGAGACTTGGATGAAGTCCAACAGTCATGTTCAAAGCTGCATACAGCTGCTCCTCTTCCATCAGGAATTACTCTACTAGAACCTACTCCAGGATCAACTACTGGGTAAGGTTGTTTACTGAGGCCTTCATCCCCATTATTTTGACATACAGCTGTATGCAAACCCACATGCAAAGTCCAATAAACACATCCTTTCTGTGCCTTGTTGCTCCTGCAGTGGTCTCTGTTCACAGGAGATGGCAGGTACAATAGCCATGAGGCTCCATCCAGTGTGTCTTGCATACACATTCTGGTGTGGCACTTAGTCTGTTACCACAACCTTCTCTGGAACCCACCCTTTAGCACTTCAAGTTTTTTATCAATATATAATCATCCTTATTATTTTTGACCAGTTAGTCCACTCAGTATTGCAACTAATCTTTTTTTTTTTTTACTCCTTTTTTAATATTCTGGCTTTCCTCTTGACTCTGCTTTGATATTACTTGTCCTGACCTTTGAACTGTTTATTGGACTTTGCATGTGGGCTTGTGGTTTTGAATACAAAATCTGAATTCACTAGATTTATGATTTCTAAAACAAGTTTAATGATTAAAACAGGCAAATATATTTTAATGGTTACATTTAGTGATTCATTTTAGTAATTATGAGTGTTCATATTTGACTTTACAAGCAGTGTTATCTTAAAAATCAGTCTCACATAAAAAATGTCTCAAGGAACAAAAAAGGTCTGTTCTTGGTTTATTGTATTCGTTTTAGTGATAAATATCAGAACAACGGAGATAAGAAAGAAGATAGATATAGGATAGGGTTAACTTTTTTCTTTAAAGAGAATTCACCTTTAAGGGTGCCTTCTAAAGATATGATAAAGTTGCAATAGTCCTGATTTGGGGGTCCAGTCCTGCCATTGCTAATGCACTATGAACAAGACATATTTCAGTTAAACTATTGGGTCTACTCACCAAAATTCCACTTTGGAGGTTGACTATCATTTAAGACCAAGTCAAATTTGGCACCCGAGTTTGACTTAGAAAAAAAACCCCTAGTGAAAGTAATGGGAGGCAAAATGATTGAAACCATTTTGAGACTAAGTCAAACTCAGGTGCCAAATTTTCCTCAAAAATATAATTTCACCTCCCATTACTTTCAATGGGAAAGATTCAAACCTGGGTTTTTTCCTAAGTCAAACTCGGGTGTCTTAAAATGAAAGTCAGCCTACAAAGTCGAATTTTAGTGAATAGACCATTATATCTGTCAGTGCAGGGAAACTGGAGATAATTCTTGCAACATTTCGTGACCCAACCCCTGTTGGACCTGCCCACACCACAATCCAGTAAATACGGTCAGAAAGGTGTGATATGGGAGAATTTGGAACAACATCCAAAAGGAATGATTGGTGGTTGGTATGAATTTTGCATAAAATATTCATAAAGTATTGAGAGACATTAAGGATTTAACCTGTGCATCCAGTAAAAAATGTCAGCATTAAGTATAAGGTCATTTTAGAACTATCCATTAGTTATTCACAGACAAGATCAGAATAATCATTATGACCAATGGAGCCATGACAACACATACATGAAATTTGTTTTATGAGAAAGTTAACCAGGTTAACTACTTTCAAGCTAATTCTTTTACTTTGAGCAGGCTGGAAGACCACATATTAATAACTGGTGTAATAATACATGTCATAATCAAGAGTCGGATAGATAAAAAAAATGTCTCTTTGTTGGAAATTATGATCACAAACAATAAAACAATGAACATCAATCAATATTACAGACAGAGAGTCTCTCTCAACGGGAAACATCGAGTAGACACCATGTATGATTTAAGGATGATTTTATCTATTCAAGTGCCTTCTTCCCCTGCTCCTCTAGTGAAAATTATTATCATGAGCAAATTTACCACACAGGCACCACAAGCCACAACAATCAACAACTGTAAGAAATTGAATGGTAATTTGGATACGTTGACATTAATATAACTATTTACTGATTGTAAAGTGTGTGTATATGTGTATACATGAGATCTCAACCCGGGCTCCCAATCCACCCCTTTTCCTGGGTCTAGAAATCACATTAAAAGCAACCACTGTTTTTTTTCTTATTCCAAATGAAGGCATTAAAAACACTCTGGAATCCCTTCAGCATTGAGGGATTTACCTTAAGATGGATAGATCTGAAAATAAATATTATTTTAGCAGGATATAAACATCCAATAATTTGATTCTACACAGCCAAGAAAGTAAAATGTTCTTTCAGGAATTCATCCTGTTTTTTTTTTATCTCCCTCAATAAAGGGGTATAGTTTATTTCAACCACATGTTCCAAACTGGGGGATATCTTTATCCCCAAATACTGAATAAATTATCTTAGCAGAGGCGTCACTTGGTGCGGTAACTCATGGTGTCACCCTCTGGATTTCCTCCAATACCATGCCAAACAGATTCCTTAGTAATGCCGGTCAGATGGCCCATTAAATATGCCATACAGGAGCCCCATAAATTATGCCACACACTGGATCCCCATTAATAATCCCATACACAGGAGCCCATAACTATGCCACACACAATAACCCCATTAATTATGCCTTACACGGGAGCCCCATTAATTATGCCTCACATGGGAGCCCCATTAATTATGCTACACACAGGAGCACCATTAATAATGCCACACAAAAGAGCCCCTTAATAATGCCACACACAAGAGCCCTGCGAGGTGACAATTGTACAATTCTATATAAATAATCTATACACATCTCTCATTAGTTGCATTTATACTTATATGAACTTTTTAATATTATATTATACTATTTTCATATGTAATAAAATGTTATTGAAAAATTGTATTTCTTATTTTTATTCTCTTCCTCTGCACCCACATTGCACCTAAAGCACTTAACACAGCACCATACAGTACCACAGCACTTTCCATGCACCTATATTGCACCCACAGCACTTGGCTTGCACTCATATTGCACCCACACAATTTGACATGTCACAGTGTCAATTTGCCCCACAGAACATACCACAGTGTCAGTTTGTCCCACAGAACTGCCCTTGCCGAACAAGCCACAGTGTCACTTTGTCCCATAGTACATGCTATCTCGCCCCACAGAACATTCCACAGCATCACTATAAAATAAGCCACTGTCAGGTACAAATTAACATGCCACAATCACTTTGTCATTAACATATGCAGCAGCTAGTTTGCTTATAAACATATGCCACTGTTTATACATTAAATATGCCATAATTTGCCTATTAATATGCCACAACCAATTTGTCCATTAATATGCCAGTATTAATTTGCCATTAATATGCAATTATTATTTGGCCATTAATATGCCACAGTCAATATGCCACCCTCTTCCCCTTTCCCCAGTAGTCACCTCCTGGCTGCTCCGTGTCCCTGGCTGTCTCCTTCGTGCAGTCTTCCCTCCTGAAAATGACGTACTACGATATCCGGTGGCAATGATTTTTTCCCCCGGCAGCTGCATCCAGCAGAAAAAATAAAGTTCACTCTATGCACTCACCGAGAATGCCGACAGTATGGGTATCACCCCTGCTGGGGTGTCTCCTGATGTGGTCTGCATCCCCCCTTAATATATCATCATTTCCTGCGATCAAAAGAGCTTGATATTTGCCAATGTTTCATTTATAATTTGACAAAGAGGAGTATTCTCTCACTTCTTCCAATAGATATATGATTAAAATCTCTGGATCTAGAAGAGTTAACATGACATTGTCTGCATCGGATTCTATACTGTAGAGATCGCAGTGCAACTCCTTTTTTTGAGATGGAAGGGTTTTTCTAATTCTCTGCACTGCCAATATCATCCCCCATAACTAAGAGCTTTATCATGAACAACCTGTTTATTGGCTGGAATAGATTACTTACGTTTTACTGGCCAGGATCTAATATATTAAGGCAAATGCCACATGAACTATTAAAGGCCTGGATTGTAGATTTGAATTTGGAAGGTTCGCAGGCAAAGGGTATGAATACATTATATTAGTTAATTGATGATAATAATAAGGTTGTTTCATTAAAAGAGTTAAAAGAGGGCTTTTACATATCAAATAGGGATTATTACAATTTTTTAATAATCCGGCTCTATATGATATCATGTGTACTTCATGTTCCACATATAGGAAATGATAAATCAGCTAAACGTTTGGAAGCCGGTTGGTGGGAAAAAACATTTAGTATGGTCTTAAGGGCTTTTTCGGTGCATGATAACACGTCGACACCTAAATACATTATGGAGAGAGAAAATGATCTTCTGATTAAACATGCTTCTACTGCTTGGTTGGGGGCAATCGAATCAACTAGAACTGCAGTACAGATGGGTCTATTCATTAAAATTTGACTTTGGAGGTTGACTTTTATTTTGACACTGTCAAATTCGGCACCTGAGTTTGACTTAAAAAAAAAAGCACAGGTAAGATTTCTTCCCCATTGTAAGTAATATGAGGCAAAATGATTGAAGCTATTTTTGAGACTAAATCAAACTCAGGTGCCAAATTTGACTTAGTCTCAAAAATAGCTTTGATGAATTCACCTCCCATTGCTTTCAATGGGAAAGATTCAAACCTGAGGGTTTTTTCTACGTCAACTCGGGTGCCGAATTTGACTTAGTCTCAAAAGGAAAGTTGACTTCTAAAGTCAAATTTTAGCGAAGAAACCCAATAGTGTTAATCTATTGGAAATATTTTACAAAATACCTTCTTAGATGGTACAAAATACCCACCAGCAGGTATTGTCCCAGTTCCTCTACACTGTGCTGGGAAGTTGGAGAAAAAAACCCATTAATGGTGCTTAAGTTCTCTATGATGTCTTTTATTATTGGCCAGTCTGTAGTGGGGTCTTCTACATACAAGAGGATACATCTGTGGATGCTGTTGTTTTGATAGTGGCGGATCCTATCCTAATGGATCTAGAGCTAGGTTGAATAATAGCGTGGACATGGGGCATCCTTGGCATACTCCTCTATTGACTGGGATAGGAGGAGAAAAGTCACCATTGATTAACAGTCAGGTAGAGGCATCTTGGTATAAATTGCGAAATGGAGAGATAAAGTTTGTTCCAAAGATGAGAAATTTAAAAATACAACTTAAATGTGTCCAGGCTTTACTGTCAACTGCTTTGTGGTGCGCAGGCATTTGTGTTTGGCAATCCTGGAGAGTAGTTTGCCTGACTTCCCTCCCATTGGAAAAATCATTGCCTACTCTGTTCTACTTGTCGGGTGGCTCTCTCAGTAAGAAATGTCTTCAGTAGTTGCTGAGCTATGGTGTATGCTATTTGTTTGTCCTCTGATTTGTCTAGTATGTAAGCTATACGTGTTGTGGAGACTGATTTAAGGAGTTAGCTAGATTTTTGTTTCTAGAGTTTAGCCATTCTGCCTGTGTAACTTATAATATGGCCTTGCATGTCGGCTTTGGAAGTGTTCCACATGAGGAGTACATCGTCAACGACAAGAATGATTTGAATTCCATGTTTGTTGAGAGATAGGATGTGAAGTGCCATCTGCCCAGGTTAAGGGAGATAGAGAAATGGGTGTGGTCGGACAAGACACTGGTGTGTATAGTAGCATCCGTCATCTGGGGTTAGAGGTGTGAGAAAATCAAAGCATAGTCTATATGTGCATCAGTATTATGCACTTGGGAATGGTGGGTGTATTCATGGGCGGTGGAGTTTAGTATGCCTCAAATATTAGTAACGCCCAGCTCTCCTACCAGGAGGTTTAACACCTCCGTCATCTGAGAAGTAGTGTGTGTATGACCTTCTGATGTGTCAAGGGCAGGGCCGTATACCGTATTAAAGTCTCCATTCATTATTGTGGTTAGATCAGGCATGTTCGTCAGACAATTAAAGAGAGAGAAGAAAAATTCTTGGTTTGGATGGTTGGGCATATAAATATTTACAAGTAGTAATCACTGACTGGTAATAATAACTTTTAAAATAAGATATTGTCCATGGTTGTCTTCGGAGCATTTTTAAACCTTGTAAGAGATATATCCAGGAGTCATGTATATCAGTGGTCAGCGGAGAGATTCTAAGTCAAAGCCAGAGCGAGGATCTGGTATCGCTGGTGGGAACCCATACAAGATGCGGTGAGTGGCGTGCCTTCTTGTGTGGAGTGATGGCCTTGGTGGTCATCACCAGGCCTCTGGTGGTGGCAGGATGAAATCCTGAAATAGGGGTGCATGCCTTGATCCCAATGAGCTGCTCAATGGCTCGTGAGCAGTTTGAAGTTGCAGCTGCTTCTCAAGGCACGGTTACCAAAAGGATTTTGGAGGCGATGTGCTGGAGCAGTGAGTCAAATCCATATTGCGTGGCTCCTCCCTGGAACTCCTGGGGGACTTTTTGAAGTTTGAAAAAGAAGGAGAGAGCAGGATGCTCTGTGGAAGGGAGTTCCAGAGAAAGGGGGCAGCTTGGGCAAAATTGTGGAGGCGCGAGTGGGAGTGATGAGGTTGGAGTAGAGCTTTAGTCCATTTGATGAGTGTAGAGGTCATTCAGGTAAGTATTGGTTAATGAGGGAGGCAATGGATGGAGTTTTTATACTTCCGTTTTTATTATTGTTTTTTAACAAATATAAGTACATTTGAGCTCCAAATATGGGCATACTCCTGCTTATAGATGCACCTAGCACTTTTGTTTAAGATAAAACACTTGTTTCTTTGTTTTTTCTCTGGGTATATATATGCAAGCCAATACATGAAAATGCAAGGACTAAGTCAAAACCTCGCGAGATAACAGCAAATCACGCTAAGAAAATCTACTATGTCAAAATCACGCGAGAGGATGACGAAAGCGGAAGTAATTTGCCAACCAATGATACGGAGGACATGGATATAAAACACCACTTCATAGCAGGGAGTCCAGACGCCTGGTAGAAGCCCACGAAGGGTGAAACGCGTAGCGGATTGGACTCACCCTGCTGTTCTTTATGTACATATATTGTGTATATTTTTATTCCACATCTTTTATTTTTTGATACTTACTGGACAAGATTTCTCCTGCAGCTGTGTGGCGCCCACTACGTTTGACAGAGAAAACTTCCATGTAAGCAGATACTTCTTTTTATTAAAAGTCTGTATATGTTACACACTAATTGGATATCTGTTGTTTCTGTTCCTGAGCTAAAATCTAAGCAGATTAGCCACAGCAGGATTCTACAAAACGACACCTTACCCTTGAAGTGCAACTATTATCCAGCCATCCTGTGAGTGCATCCCCTTGAGGGGGATCAAAGCTTCCTCCTGATTCCTCAGGATATTATTTCACATTGTCACCTATAAGGTGTTATATATATATATTTATTGTGTTTATCACATATATTTTTTATCACAGTTTGCTCCAAGCGCACTTATTGTTCTTTATTTGTATATAATGGATGGAGGGACCGAGGAGTGGAGGTCTTTGTAGGTTAAAGATAGAATTTTACATTTTATCCTGGAGGATAGGGAGGGAGTGGAGAGTGATGCAGAAGGTAGCCATTGAATCAAACTGACGAGTGAGAAAGATGAGTCTGGCAGCTATGTTGTGAATAGATTGCAGGGGAGAAAGATGAGCCAGAAGTAGTCCAGTCAGGAGGCTGTTGCAGTACATCGGACACAGTCAGCAGGTTCAATTGAAGCATTTTCAATGGTGACTGTGAAGTCAGGTGTAGGGATGGAGTTTGAGGGAGGGAAGATGACCAGCTCCATTTTTTAAAGATTAAGTTTCAGGTAGAGAGCATCCAAGTGGAGATGGCTGACAGAAAACTACACACTGACACGACAGAGGGAGTGAGGTCAGGGCAGGAGAGGTAAATCTGAGTTTCATTTTCACCTTGAATAATCAGTGTTTTTTTACATATTTCTCTCCTGCTTAACTACATTAGCTGATATTCTCTGGAAAAAGGGGTTGAGCCAACCCCATTGCGTAAAGTCATGTGTGAGCTGCCTCTCAATACAGCCTGAATTGTTCAGCCTGCAGCCACACATGTGGAAAGCTCAGCTCAGGTAAGTCCTGAGAGCAATGTGGCTTATGGGCAACAAAGTCATGAGTGCAAAGTGGGTTCTGGGCAAGAAAGCTGTGTGTAACCATGCACCCTTGGGCAGGCTCATCCAGGCATTCTAGTATCCTTCTTGCTCTGCTTTATTATTTATGCTCATTCCTGCCCTGTTTCCATGTTTCCCTTGTTTTCTGTTCTGATCCATTTCTGGTTTTCCATTCTGCCTGTCATTGCTTCATTCCAGATTTTCTCTGATTCCATCTGCCTTGTTAATTTACTTCTATATAAACCACACCCGTTTCTGATAAGTCCTTTGCAGTCTTAAGTCTTGTGCAGTTGAATCTACAGGTATTCTCTTTTTTATGTGTAATGTTAATATTTTGATTATGTCTTAGTTGAGTCTACAGGTATTCTCTTCATCTATGTGCAATCGTAATATTTTGATTATGTCTTAGTTAGCTCCTTGCCTAAATGTTGGGTTCCTTGATGTGGTTGGCAAGCTAACATCTAATTGGCCAAAAGGTGAACCAAACCCCCACTATTTTACCATCTTTAGTGTTAGGCTATGAAAGGGTTAAATTGATGTTGAGAAGCCCCCCTTGCTTGACCAAGTTCAGATAAAGGTCACAGTCCCTGAGGAAGTCAGATGAGACATAATGGTTTATTTAAGAATGTCTTAGACTACAAAAAGAGGAACTAATGTTGTAGCAAGTTTCAACTGTCTTGTCTGCTGACTGACTATATTGAGTTTTATTTTAGCTTTTCTGCCTAGTGACAATATATGTATCCATTGTCCACCCCCCCTTGTGACATGTATATGCCGTTTCTCATGTACTTGATGCTATGTTTGTGCAAAACCTATAACCAATCAATGCACAGGACAACGCCTAGATTTGTGTATAAATACCAATGTTTAATAAACTATATTCAGAGCTGAGAATAAAGAAACACGTGCCTTGTGTATTTTGTTTTCCGCCTTCACAGCTCTCCAGATATCTGCTAACCTGCCACACATCAACGGCCTTAGAAGTAACTGATCAAGGAACAGAGACCGGCCGTTCCTTTCAGGCTAGTTCCTGTATTTTATGTTTGTTTCTTTTATGTTCCTTAGCCCTGCCCTCTGCATGTAGTCTTATTTATATCTGTGCCTTTCCCTTTAAGTTCTATATCATTGTCACCTTTGTCTGTACCCTGCATTATTTCTATGTCATTATCAGTATCTCTGTGCCTTGTATTGTTTTTCCTTAGTTTGATTTTTGCTTTATCTTGCTTATGTTTTGCCTCTGTCCTGTAGCCCTGCACTCTGTATTTCCGTTCTGTTTTCCTTTAGTTGCTTTTCTGTCCTCGCTGTCTCTTAGTTCATTTTGTTCTAGGCATGTAATCAAGTAATTTGGCTGCACAAAACCGGGAGCCCCAACCTACCAGATAAGTGTAGTTACCCAGCACTGGCCCCTGTGTCTCCACCCTTGCAATGTAGCGCCTGATCTTGGGTGCTCCATACCGGGCCGTGTGCATTATAATGCAGAGTGGGTTGTGGGAAAAAAAAACATTCTTAACTAGGCAGAGCTCAATTATGCTAATTATGCGGTGTGGACAGAGTGGAAAGGGCTTTGGGGGAGTGTGTATGGTACATTTTCAAGTAAGTAATTGATAGCTATGGTGCAAAGTGTCCCTGGAAGTTTTTTTCAAATGTTGGCAACTATACAGACAAAAGTCTGGAGTCGGTGTTCTGTATGGCAATCCAATTGTAGCAAGATTGATTGAATCTGCCAAAACAACTTCACACAGCAGTCTATTCCACAGTTTAACCTTCCTAACAGGAAAGAAAGCTTTTCAGTTTCTAAGACGTGTTGTTTGAAAGGTACAATTTATAAAGAGATTTTTGTTTTGACTTTGAACAAAATGTAAAAAGTGTAATCATATACCCACAAAGGCATCTTTCTCCCGAGAAAACAATCTCAATTTGGAATGGCATTCTTCAATTTGGCATGCCTTTATTTCTAAAATTAAATCCTGGAGGCATTCATGTGCTTGGTAACACACATATGTACACTAATAATTTAGACATATTCAACTAATTTTATTACATAAGGTTTTCCATAATATGGCATAAATATATTGAGGTTTGAATTCTGAACTATAGCACAGAAGGGGAACTCATAGCACATAGATCATCATTCTGTAAGACCTTATATAGTCCTACCTCAGAGGTTAATTCCTGATGAAAGAACCAAGTCTTGCTGTACACAATTTCAATGTGTTTAATTGGTGTCTAGTGCCAACTCGATTTCCAGAGGAAGTTGGCACTAGAAACTAATAAAACATGTTGGATTTGTGTACATCGGGTTCTTGTACATTCATCAGTCTACCTGCCGACCAGAAGTATTACATTTAAAATGCCACATTCTACCACAATATGTTTGTTGTTCTACCTTATTAAACCAGGTTTGTTATTAATAATTATAATGTAGAGCTGGTGATATGCTGTTTTTTTCTTTCGGTTATCCAGATCTGTTTGCTGATTTTACCATGTATTTGTAGTACAGGCACAAGTAACTGGTATAATTGTGAAAGCATATTTATCTTCTCACATATGGGCTTTTATTTTATGACTGACTACACTATCGCCGTGGTGTTTTATTTCTCAACTATAATATTGCTCTGTCATTCATGTTAAGCTATGAAAGCATGTAGGAGGAAGGCTTTAAAATTGGGAGTTTAGATTTGTCCATTTATCACTGTATGCACCTTTTCTACAATTATTGTGGCATACAGAGATGTACATTAAAAATTATGCATGTCTAGAGTTCCCCATTTAAAATAATATGCACATAGCCAATTCATCCCTATACCTCCATTCACCACCAGAGATGTGCATTGAGCTCACAGCTTGCCATCGGTGCCATAGTAGCGACATTTGTACCTTCTGGTTTTACCTTGTTTGCTACACTCCTTCAGATATTTTGTGAATGACTAGGAAGCAGTCAGAGTCTTTCTGGGAAGTTGACTCCATGCAGCCATTCAGAGAGCAGAGACATATATCCTCTTTGACTGACCAATCTCAGAGGAGAACTCTTTCTCTCCAAGGAAATGCTCTCCTTTCCATGGTCAACAAGCTGCTGCTACTCTTAATAGGTAGTGTAAGTATGTGGTGGTTCGTACATAAATATGTGGGTGTGGGTTTATATTTGTGTCTATATACATATGTATGTGTGTATCTGTATAACAGTAATCTCAAATTGTTGATAATGATGCTAATTACCATCATGCTCAGCTAAAAGCTTTCTGAGCAGCACAAGAAATGTCTTATTGCCTTTGTTTTGAACATATTTACTTTGCATTCCTTGCATCCTTACAGGATGCGTTAGATTGGCATGGAATGCTGAAGATGGATGGATCCCGCGACAAAATGTTAAAAGTAAATATATTGTTGGATGAATGCATTTTTAAAGTGTCAGCTTTTACTTGCTATTAACTGCCAAGAATGTTTCTACAACTATACTCTCTATATTCTCTATACTCTCCAATGGTGTATAATGCCATAGTCATATTTAGAAAAGTAGGCTCTCAACCGCCAAGTTTCCAAGAACTGCCAATTTTTTCTGTCAAAGGCCTTCTCAGCGTTGGTTGAGAGCATAATTGTTTTCCAGATCATTCATTTTGGGATAATATAGTTGGTTGATAAATTTATTATGATATTTAGTAACGGTCTAAATATATTGGATTAGATAGATGCATGTAATTTAATATCAATTAAATAATGATAAAGGCCTATAATTTGCACGAGCGAGTTGGTTTTCACCTGGTTTGTGGACATGTTTTTCTGTAATATTAGTGTATTTAGTTATTTCTTGGATAGAATATTAAAGTGTGCAGTTAATAATGGCATCAAGTATGACTTGTACATTTTATAGTATGCTTGAGTAAAGCAGTTAGGCCCAGAACTTTTCTCCGGTTTCAAAGCTCTAATTGTGATGTCTACTTCTGTAAAAGGACAATCTTTCACTTCAATCTGTTTATTTGACAGATTTGACAATTTCATATAGCTTAATATCTGATAATTTAGGATTAATAGTTTTCGGTAAATTTTTCGAAACATAACAAAATAAAATATAAATAGTTCTTGTTTCATTTGTAATGCGACTTTATCTAGTGTACTTTTTGGTTGCTCCACAAGTTCAGCTACCGGTTCCTTTTGTTTCTACTGTGATACAACTGAATAAAGGCACCTCTTAATACACATTTGTGAGATTTCCATAAAATAGATGGAAAGGTATATGTATCTTTTTTTTCTTTAAAACGACCAAGCTAATCACTCGACAGTGTCTGCTCTGCTATGACCACAGTGGGTTAAGATGTCATCATTTGCATATGTAGTAGTAGGCAGTTCATCAGAACAGAGAAACAAAACGTACAGATAAACAAGGATATTAATATTATGCTAATACATAGTTCCATAACACAAGTATTGAATGCAGGTGCTGAAATAAGTTGAGATACTCAGAACTCATAAAAATGAATACTTGTCTCTGTTTCAGTGCTAAAGCAAAATGTAACTCTTTCAGTGGGGCCAAAGTATAGAAGAAAATCCATTAGTTTCCATGGTCCAGGTCTGAAAGGTTAACACTAATGGGTACGTAGTCTGATATTGTGTTTGGGCCTATATCATCTCAATGCAATTTGTAGATTAGAGAATGTTTAATAAGAAGTAGCTCAATTCTTGTGCACGTTGCCACTGGACTCTAATACAATGGAACAGACGTTATGTAGAGTGACGAATCATGCTTTACTGTTTACGTGAGTCTGAGTTTGGCAAATGCAGGGAGAATGTTACCTGCCTGACTGCATTGTGCCAACTGTAAAGTTTGGAGGAGGGATAATGGTATGAGGCTATTTTTAAATGGTTGTGATAGGCCATTTACTTCCAATAAAGTGAAATCTTTATTCTTGAGCAAATCAAGAAATTTTGACTCTTCTGATCTAGTAAAATGCCATTGTCATGGTTAGCTGGATGAATTCCGTTACCTGCCTTGGTTTTCCCATTGTGTTTTCTATAGCTTTGGAAGGGCCACAAATGTAGGTTTAAACCTTGCAAATGCAGAGTGAAAAGTGTGTTACATCTGAATTTGAATGTTGAAACTTTCCCACAGGTCCCTTTTTATGGAATGCAAAAACTTGTACTTGAAGAGATTTGAGGTATAAACAGGCTCCTAGCAGAAAACACAAAGCTCTTAGATTGTAACACTCTATGTCCACCCAACAAGTACCTGGAGACAGCAAGGGACTCTCCTCTCACTCATGTGCATGATGTCTGTGTTGAAGGCATATCTGACCGTGGATATCCTTTACCAGCCCTTCCCTATGGGGAAAGCAGTTATTCTTTGCACTCAACTTCAGTCAAGCCATTTTTTTTGTCTTCAGATAACTTATCCACAGATAGATCACAGCATGAATGATTCTCTTCACTTCAAACATAATTTGCTCATTACACCATAATTAGCTCATAAAACAACAGGATGATCACAAAACATGAAGCACAACATAGCAAATAAATAAGGACACTTTTGACTGTTTTGCCAATAAAATGATCACATCACTGGAAAAATAATATTTGGCCCAGATACTACATCTATTCAAATGAGCTAAATATTATTATTCAAGCTGTTCTCGCAGCAGGATACGTTTCTGGAAAAGACATGGCTAGTGTGAGATTTGTCAATGAAATGTTTACTCATAAGAAAGGGACACAATTTTGTCTGATTTGAAATGATTAGTGCTGATTTAGTTTTACCCTCTATAAAAAAAACTGAATATGCAGTATTATTTGCACCAATTTCAGCAGCTTTAAAGGCACTCTGTACCATAAGAAGTACTCATCTATACATTGGAGTTGATGTAAAAACAATTATACTCAAAAAATTGTTGTGAAGTTTTTAAAAAAAGACAAAATCACCATTTTGTTATAGATCCTTACGTTTTTTCGTGGAGGTTAGTTGGCAGGTTATGGTGGACACTGACTGATGTTTTAATTGCTGGAGTCAATAAAGATACATGCCAATCCTTACTAAAATGCAAGCAGAGATCATGCTTGGTATTAAAATGTGCTATTTCACATTTAATGCTGGCGTCTCTTCTTCTCTGTACTCTTCTTGACACTACTCATTCTTCCAACATAACATATGGTTGGTGGTGTGGAGATTACGTTTTATTGCTCAAGAGTTTTAATGCAACACTGGTGATCTTGTAGCAGTTCACAATCATTGTTCTGCAAGTCACGGCTCTGTGTTCGCAATAGTTTCACTGCTTCGTGGAACAGCTTGTTGAGTTTTGTCCTCATCACGTGCTTGTTAACTTTCCTTTTCTGGTCGGTTCGTTATAGCGACAAGCTATGCATATTAAGGTTTTGGAAGCATTTGGCATGTATTCGGCCATGATGGCTGAAATGGGAGGTTATTCAGGGTCACTTATTGTATAGCTCAAAACTCAGCTTCAATGTACCCCAAACCTTTCCAAACTTCGGGCCAATCTGCTTACAAATGTTGGAAGTGTTGTGAAGTTGATGGGTCATTGTTCCCCATCACCAGTGATGTCATAAGCTCCTGTTGCCTATCTCCAATGTCCATACAGTTCACCTCAAAACTTAATTAACTCATAACTCAGGAAAGGAACACTGAATAGAAATTAAATTTTAATGAAAAAGCTGTGCAGATATTATGATTCTCGAATGCAGCGTTCTGTAGTTATTAGCGCTCCAGACAAACAAACAAACAAACAAACAAACAGACATTTTCTGTTTTATAGTAAATATTTTGTTCTCCATATTATATTCCCTATATGTGTATCTACATATAATATGCATATAATAATCTGCATATAATATTTAATGCATGCTGAATGTAGTGCATGTAAAGTAATGGCAGCTGCAGTTTCCATAATTTTCAATGGAGGTGATTGTTTTTTTGTCATCACATTTTTTTTTATCATTGGCAGGAGTTAGTCAGCACAATATTCAGGAGTATTCAGGTATTATTCAGACTAGAGGTTAAGTCAACACAATGCAGCTCCAAAAATATCTAGGATACAAACAGATTATCCCACTACAACCTGACAAACACAATGGACTCTAGACAATGGGTTGCATGCAGGGCACACTTAAGTAGCATATATAATTTAAAACATGTTTTTATCACACCTCAGTTTCCCACAGTGGCTATATGTATTGCCCTACCCCCCCACCCCCCATTTGCACAGAAAAGAGGAAGCCATATATAAAGATTTCCACAGATATAAATAGTTCTGTGATACCATGCACACATTAGTTGGATTTGTATCCAGTCAACTGACAAATCAATCTATAAATGGAATCTACTTCCAGAAAGTAGTGTCACTCATGTGCCAAGTAATGGTATCTAATGAATGACCTAGGATCATTTATCTCAGTCATTGAATACCATAGACTGCAGTAGAATTTTTTTTAGCTGAAAACCATTTTTTAAAATAAAATATGTAATTCCTGGTCATAAATAATAACATCATGGAATAGAGCCCAGTGATAGTCAATGGAGACTTCTACCATGCATTACCTGTCATTATTTTCATAGCACCACCTAGGGCAGGGATGGCAACTTTTGGGCAGGGGTAAATACAAATAAATAGCCCATGGTGCAAGACAGAAGTGCTTACAGATATGGCACAGATATAGATAGATAGTCAAGACAACTGGACATTTGGAAGTGACAAGTGGTGCAGCCCATTGAGTAAAGTTAGAGAGCAGCCTGGGGGTCAATTGCCCCTTTGCCCTCCTAGCCAGTTCCCCAGTGGCAACAACACATTTTTTAGTACTGTACTATTGCAAATAATATACTTATTTGAACACACAGGAAGAAAATAAAACAAGGGCACTGTCTATAAAACATAATTTTTTTTTTTTTTTTTTTTAGTATTTTATTTATACAGTTTTCAGAAACAAATTTAAATACCAACAAGCACAATACGTTACAAACATTGCAGGACAACCATAAAAACATATAATCATCCTGCAGATACCTGACAGATCACAGTCTTAAACAATTGGGGCAGGATTATTTATTATACCATTTCCGCATAACAAGCACGGGGGATTGGGTATATTAACCAGACTGTAAAACTGTGAGAAGAAGAAAAAAAAAAAAAAGCAAAAGAGGAAACGAAAGAGAACAAGACAAAGGGAGGGGTAATGTCATGGCATTAGGCTCCTTTCTCTAAGCTCTAGTTGGTGGACCCAGAGCAGGGAAGAGAAGGTAGACAAGTAAGAACATTACCCAACGTGACATGACACCCTCTACCTTCCCTAACATATAAGTCGTGAAGGGAGAGCAGGGTGGAGAGGAGGGTCTGCAGGCTCGGGGGATCTGTCACGGAAGTCTGCTCACGCTCAGGGAATCGAACAATTTAGCCCCACTTAGAGAGTGTTGCTTTTATTACGGCCTTAACGGGTTTGTACTGTGCGTCTAGGTATCTTATATCCCGGATTTCCATCTATCATATGCAACCTTAGGGAGATAGCTTATTTTCCCTGTTATTAAGCCATTTTCCATTTGGAGTTGATGTTCTATCTGTTGTCTTATATTTTCCCAGGTTGGGAAATTAATAGATCTCCAGTTACGGGCAATTAGAATCTTGGCTGCAACTAATATATGATCAGCTAAATATTTAAGGGGAGGTAAAAGGGAAGGCCAATTGAGGTGGGCTATATATGTCTCATATTTTTTGTTTATTTTTATTCCTAAAGCGCCCATTAGGTTATCTATCAGAGACCAGTATTTCCCTAGCTCGGGACATGACCACCAGATATGTTTAAAAGATCCAGTGTCTTTGGAGCACCTCCAGCATGATTTCGAAGTCCCTGGGTACATCTTCCCTATTTTATCTGGGGTTAGATACCATCTATACATGACCTTAAAAAACAGCTCGAGCAGATTAAGGCAATGAATCGACTTCCTCAGCTCATTCATAGGCTTTACCCAATCTGCCAAGTTGACTTCCTGGCCTATGTCCATCTCCCATTTTTGTAGGGCCTTGGGTTTGTCTGAGTCTAGTGGGAAAAATATTTGGCTTTTTGCGATTTTCCTAACTGTAGTATCTTTTTTTAAAGTGAGCTCTAAAGCCTTTTTTATTGGAGTATAGTCTCTCTTTGCTTTTTGGAGGAATCCTCTTAGTCTTAAGTAAACGAAAACCTCACTAGGGGGCAATGAGAATTCTTCAGCCAAACTAGCAAAAGGTTTTAGTTCCTTCCCTCTCCAGAGCTGAGAGAATTTAGCTAATCCGAATCTAGCCCATATAGCGAGGTTCATGTTAGGTATGGTCCAATCCAAAAAAGCGAGAGAGGAGTCTGGACAAAGAACCTGGTCACAGCTCAGTCTTTTCTTAAATCTACTCCAAAAAGAAAGCAAGCTACAAAGAACTAGGTTTCCTCTATATCTCTGCTCCAGCACAGCTTCTGCCTTCTTATTGAGAGAGGTCAGCAAGCTCAGATCTGTCAAATCCATCAGGCCGGCCTCATATATATACCAGTCTTCCTGGTCATTCTCGGCCGATAGCCACTTCGAGATATGCCAGATCTGAGCTGCGTCGTGGTAATTTTGGATATCCGGGAGAGCAATGCCTCCCTGCGCTGTTTTTTTCTTCAAAGTTCTCTGTGCGATGCGAGGTTTTTTACCTCCCCATATATAATTAGTAAATAGTTTCTGAATTTCTCTTAGCCAAGCTATCGGGAGAGGGAGGGGCACTGATCGGAACAGGTATATCCATTTGGGGAGGATATATGATCTGATAATGTTCAGCCTGCCCCACCAGGAGACTTCTAAGTTACACCATTTCTTCAAAGACTCACTGGTCTGGAGAAGAAGACCTCTAAAATTGCTTTCAAGGAGGTGGCGGGGGTCTGTTGTTATCTTTATACCCAAGTATGTTGTTTCTCTCTGGATCCATTGGAAATCATATGTGCTCTTCATATTCTGGATCTCTTGAGGGGGTATATTCAATGTGATGGCACCACTTTTGTTAATGTTTAATTTATAGTTTGAGATTTTAGAGAAGTTATTAATTTCCAGCATTAATGCTGCTAGTGATTTTACCGGATCTGTAATTGTTACCACAATATCATCTGCGTATAGAGCTAGCTTCCCTCTATGTTCCAAGCTTAGGCTCCCCTTAATGTCGGTATTCTGCCTAACCGACTGAGCAAATGGCTCCAGAGAGAGGGCATACAAAATTTGCGAAAGGGGACACCCCTGCCTCGTGCCGTTCCTAATATGGAACCATGGAGAGGATATGCCTGCCCCTATTATTCTGGCGGATGGAGATGTGTATAAGGCCTCTATCATAAACAGCAGCTTGCCATTGAAACCAAACTTCCCCAGAGATGCAGTCATTGACCCCCAGCTGACTCTGTCAAACGCTTTTACGGCGTGGGGGTCAGATGAGTGTGAGAAGAGTCCAAGAAGTGGATCAGTCGGCGGATGCTGTTTGTGACTGATCTTCCAGCCACAAATCCGACCTGATCTCTATCAATCAATACAGGGACAACTGGCTTCAATCTTCTCGCTATAATGGCGGCGAAGATTTTAATGTCTCCATTTAATAAGGAAATGGGTCTATAATTCTCTATTTTGGAGGGGTCTTTGTTACTTTTAAAATTGGGATAATGTTTGCTCGGGTCATTTCGGTAGGGATCTTTTCTCCATTTCCGATTGCATTGAAAAGCTGTACCAGTCTAGGGGCTAATTCTCTTTTTAGGATTTTATATAACAAATTTGTGAAACCATCTGGTCCTGGAGCCACATTATTCTTCAGCTGGTCCAGGATCAGATTAACCTCCTCAAGCTCGATTGGGGCATTTAGCTTCTCCCATTGCTCCTCTGTAAGGGTTGGGAGGGATATTCTGTCTAAATATTCCCCATAGGCTTCTCTCCCGGAAGGGAACCAAAGAAATTAGCTTTTTCCCTTACTGATAGCATAATTAGATGACCTCTAATCACGCACTTATAAGCACACCATAAAGACGTCTGGGCTATTTCCTCTTTGGTATTCTCCTTAAAGAAGTATTCTGAATTTTCTTTTATATGCTCCTTATTGGCCTCTTTATCTAGGAGTCAATTATCCAGTCTCCAATCTGGTTTTGGTTTCCTAGCATCTTTTTCGTTTAGAGACATAATTACCGCCTCATGGTCTGACCATGTCACAGCTTGGATCCGGATGCTATCTACTGCTAATAATGCTGTTGAATCCCCTAAAAAAGTATCCAGTCTGGAATATGAGGAATGGAGGTGGGAGTAATTTGTAAAATCAGACTCCCCCGGGCAGAAGGCTCTCCATAGGTCATATAGATGTTATTCTTTTAATAATTGTTGGAATATCTTAGATTGTTTATTATGCTGACTGTTGGTTTTGGAGCCTCCTGGGAGCCTCCGGTCTAAGAGGGAGTCTAACACCATATTAAAGTCTCCCCCTATGAGGATATATCCCTGTTTAATCAGGGCCATTCTATCCAGAACTCTTCTTAGAAAAATCTGAGGAGCCTTGTTCGGGGCGTAGATATTTATAATTGTAGATAAGATACCATTTATGCGACAAGTAAGTATTAGAAACCTAGCTTCGTTATCTATCTCTAAATTATCTATTTCGAACCTGATCTGTTCTGACACCAGAACCGCTACCCCTCTTTTTTTTTTTTTTTTCCATCGAGGCGTTTGCGACCAAATTGTATCCCTTAATCTTATTTCTTTTAATGGTCTCCCTGGTCCAATGTGTCTCTTGGAGGAGACATATATCAATTTTTTGGGCTTTCAGAATTTTAGTCAGCATAGCTCTTGTAAAGATAGTGTTCAATCCCTGAGCGTTAACCGTCATCCACTTAACCATTCTTGCTCCATTGACAGACCCGAGTCTACTGTCACCTCCCCCCCTCCCCCTGCCAGACGTCTCCCCCCACAACACGGATAATAAACAACATACAACATAAAATATCCACAACCCGCGAGGCCCACCTCACGAGTTAGGGAACGCGCCTTCCCCAAGATTTGTACGGCACGTACCAGTATAAAGACCCTTTGGTCCGTATAAGCCGAGAGAGGGTTTTGGCGGTTTTTCATATTATATAATTAATATCGTTAATCTTCCAAAACATAATTTTCTTAACTCTTATTATTAATCTACAACTGCATAAAAATAGCCAGTAGACAAAAATGTTGATTTCTGTCTACAGCATTGCAAATCTTCATGCAGTTAGAAGTAAATGAAAACACTCCAGTGAAGTGCCACCATAAAGATAAAGTAAGTTGTTTTTGGAAGGAGAGAGACAGCAAAGAAGCTACACTATCAGTTGTTGAACACAGAAAAAAAGAGTGCATATATATAGATATATTTTAATTTCAATGTAATCATAATATAATTATAGAGAACCCATGCTTAATATTAAATTAAATCAACGGCAATGAATCCATGTTCTGAAAACATAAAACTCTTCTGCACAGCAAACAAGATCATTTGTACTAATGTGTTTGATGAACCCAATTTTAAATTGCTGTTTTGTTGGATTTAACTAGAGTGTCAAGTGTGCAATGTTACACTGAAAAGGGAATTCAAAGACAAGACCTGGATGAAGAAAACACATTGTGTAATTCAAGATACCTCCCTCGTCCCCCTAATAGATTTTAGATTACGATATGGTAGATGTCAGTGGGATAGTGAGTCTTGATGTACAGTACTTGGTAGCAGGAATTGCATCCTTCTGCACAATTTCTAAAGTGTAATAGGCTATCACGGGGGAGTGTAAGAACTAATGATTTATTTCCTTTGTTTTCTGTTGCACTTGAAGCTATGCATTAAGACTGCAGAAGGAAATTAGTTTAGGAAATTAGTTTATATACTTCTGTTGCTATGGGTTAGGCGTCCTCAGATAGCTGAAGTTTAACAATAGATTGAAGTGGCTGTGTCATCAGAAATGTTCCATGTACCATGATTTAGTACTTTAAAAACTGCCCATAGCTTTTTGTTTATCAGTTCTAAATCTCGTCAACAGTTCTGTAAATAAAACAAATTAACTCCTTCCCACCTACCATGCGTTTTGTATCGTCAGATGGTTCTAACATTACAATAATAGATAAGGTGATGTAGTAGACATTGCTTATCTAGATTCCAGATAAAGAACTGAACAAATTGTGCCACTTCAATAACAATATCAAATTTAGTATCCATGCATAAACTGTGCAGCCTTCCTTAGCACCCCTCCGGTGCTTGTGAATAATAGTATATGTATAAGGTGGATAGGCGCAGGAAGTTTTATGATAAAAAAAAAAAAAAGAGGAACAAACCAATAGTGCAAAAAGTCACAATTTTGTGATTTTAAAATTAAATATAATGGTTTACACTCAGAAGTAATGGTTTTAGTCTGAAATCAAACATATGCATATTTAGATTAGAATTGTAGAGTCAAGCAACACTGCTGGATGGAAATACACTTAGAAGATCTTAGCAGAAAATAGGCATCAACAAAGCAAAATCCCCACTGGGGTTCAGGAGAAGGAGAATAGTCCTTACAGTGGTACTGTATGGAGCCATTTATCAATGTGTTTCACCAGGCAGTGTTCAGAAATGGCAGGCAGCTGACAAAGGGTAAATCCAGGTCACAAGCAGGGTCAGTGGAAGGCAGCAACAAAGGGTTAATCCAGGTCACAAGCAGGGTCAATAGGCATGCAGCAGGCAAAGGGTTAATTACTAAGCTTCCTTTTAGTAATAACTTTTCTTCATTTATAGAATCTCCAAAGATTTTGATGATATAGGTCTCACTTAAATTACAAAAAAAGTAAGGAAAATAAAGAACAGAATAGTGAACAATTTTTGACATCATAATTATCTCCTAATGTCCTTGTTGACCTTTTTTCAGTGGTGCACAAGGTAACAATCAAGACATATAGTTCGAGTCATTTACCTTAGAATGGATGTAATAAATGTGAATCAAATTTTCTATAGTCAATTTTCAATTGAAAATTGTGATTTCTTTTACGCCTTCTATACGGCTGGTACTATCATGGGTTTCCCTGCCTCATTTTACAGAATTATTTTTCATATAACAAGGAACATTGTATTTTAACTGTGCAGCCCAGTTATGAAGAAGCAGAATGCTGAGTGATCAGGAGGGAAACTAGGTGTAAGTGCTATTGCAGGCACATATCGAAGAAACATTGTACAGCATGCTGGGTTTCACCGTGCTGACTTAAATATGTACTTTGTCTCCTGGCATTGTGGCAGATCTAAAAGTGATGAGATACAATACGCTCATCAAACACATGTAGAGAATGAGCATGGCAATTACTCTAATGACTTATTTTTATAAGGCTACACTGGTTTCTACTCAACTATGAGGGACTTAAAACACAGCGTGAAGTGCAATGTAAGAAGCTAGTACAGAGAATCATAGAAAAAGAAACATAAGGCCAGTTGTACAAAGATCTGAAGCGATATCTCGCTTTAAGAGGAACTTCTTTCTCCTTCCTTCTAGAGCTTCTTCTAGATCTTCTACTAAATCTTTTTTCTTGTTCCATTTATTCCGAATCCTTCTTTCTGGTTTCATTCTCACTCAGTGTCCAGTGCTTTTTTCGTTCACCCTTTCTCCTTTCTGCGTCCTTCTCTTGAATCTAATTGAACAACCTCCTCAGTTCTTCTTGTGTTCATTAAACCTCCTGCCAACTCCTTGTACTCCCTGTCTGCTTTATTAGACTTCTCTGATTTCTATAGGAAATGCATAGTCCATTTCATTTATTTGATAAATTCTTAAAACACACAGCTCGACCAAATCAAAATTGCAGAATGGCTGTGACCTTTTATTAGAGGTTTCAAAGTTTTACTAATATAGCATAACTACAGTATATATACAACCATAAACACAATAATCTTTTCAAGGCTGTGTCCCCAAAAGCCAGGAGCCACACACTAATAAATCAACCATTAATGTTATCCACCCTCCTGTACCCCAAGAGGGTAACTTACACCTGCTAATAAATGTCACAACAATGAATGCAAAGGGGAAGGGTGGTTGGATACCAATTTCAATAGCTATTTTGAAGTGGCCTATAAACCTTAAGCTTGTTTTGTCACATTGGGCAAAATCTGCACTCTACTCTGCTTTTCCACTTATTGATTCAGTGAAGATGCTACCATGTACCTTACTAATGAGAGGTCAGCATATCTGAATGCGCTACACCTTCCTAAATCTCCTTCCAGAAACACACACAGACAACTCAATACTGGAGAATGGGCATAACCTTTTATTGCAGATCTTAAAACCATAATAATAATAACAACCCATAACCATAATATATATACAACCATGAACACAATAAACTGCCCCAAAAGCCAGGGTCCACACACTTATAAATCAGCTAGTAACCTTATCCACTCTCCTTTACCCCAGGAGAGTGACTTCCACTCTCCGCCATTGCAGCTGGGTTACACCCAAGCCACGATGGACCTTGTAAATCCCATGGCCCTCTCAAAAAACATCTGTATTTTAGTGCTGAAAATGTAATTCACAATATTGAACAAATGCACTCCATCCTTTCTATATATACTCCCATAACCACCTTCTAACTTTTTGTGCCTAAATGTTGACATACCCAAAACTGGTAAAAACATTTTTAGCAATTGGGTATTATTTCTTAGTACTCTCTGTAATGGCTGCAAACTGTTATCCCTCAACCAACCCAAACATGGTACAGTTTCCGACAATATGAAACGACGATGAGAAAAGATCTGTATCAATAAAACAAAATGATTTCTTATATTATTCAATAAATGTAACAACTTTACTTTACCAATATCATTGCTGGAGTTCTGCTAAGCATTCTTAAAAGACTGAAAAAATTTGTGACCACCTTAGACCTCGCACACCCTTCAACATATTTTTCACCATAATAACATTTAAACTTAAATTCTTGCTATAAATTCTACAACAGGTCCTCTAAATTTACCTAATTCTTTCTTTGAACCAAAATTAAACAACTCCTTCTCAGACACTCCTTCTCTTTCAGTTTTGTGTCTTCAGACAATGTGGGTGCTGCCTCCAGACATGCCTGCAAATGCGACATGTCTCCGGAAGCCTCTACCTGATGACTCAGTTGCTCCATGAGATGCTCGATGGTGATAGACATTGCTGGAAAGGTGAAATTGGACCGCTAATTGTTATAGCTCTTTTGTAGCGGTCGATAAACCTCCAGCTTGTCCTGTTACACTGGCCAAAATCTGCAATGTACCTTTAAATAGGTAATTTCCCCACTGATATACCCCGCGTGGACACCAACATGAAGCTTACCCATGAGAGGTCAGTATACCTCCACATGCTGCACTTTCCAGAATCTTCTTTTTGCTCGCCAAAATTCACCAGGAACCGTTACCTACCTAGCACTACCTGTCCCATGCAGCTAATATTTTGTTTTATACTGTCTGTCAGTCTGTTAGCTATACATCCTATAATGTTAACAAGTTAATGTTTATGTTCCTAGTCATTCTCTTTCCAGATTCCCCATATACAAAATCTTGCTATATTCTGTAGTTTGCTAAGCCTACCTTTTCCTGTTCTTCTGTTGATATATATTCTGTTGTTTTCCTTACCCTTTGTAATCCTTTTATAATGACTAATTTTCATGCACTTGCATTTAATCATTTCTTCAATAGAAATGTAGTTACTAATAAAAAAAAAATGATAAGGAACGTTGTTATCAAGTAATTTTGATTGTAGTTTTATATCTTCTTTAGGGATGTTTTTAAGAGCCAGTGTTCAGGCTCAATAATAGCCCTGAGAATGTATTTGTTGGGAAAAGGAAAGGCTATTATGTTTAACATTCATAAGAAGTTCCAGAGCTAGACATTAACTCGAGGTATAGTAGAGCAAGATGGCACAATACATGTTTCAAATTGTAAAACATAAAACATATTCATAATAAGTTTCATAGCTGGGTCCTTTTTGCAAAAATACAACCATTTAAATGTAGGTACTATTTGATTGCTCTTCAAATATGACTTTAATTCTAAAAGGTTCTTAATTGCCAACATAGTCTCCATTTCTATATTTAAAATGCACTAAAAAAACAACACGTCTATCCAAAGATAATCTGTGTTACATCATTATAAGACCATTTTTAAAAATAAATATTTTTTGGTTTGTTTAAACATGTTTTTTAATTTTTCTAGATATTTTAGGCTGCAGCTAGAAAGGGCATAATCAAAGGTTATGCTCTCACGGTCCACCCATTCTTATAACTAGTTTTTACAAGGAAATTCTACCTTTAGAACAGGGCTAATCAACTGGAGATCAGTGAACAGGATGCAGAAAGTGTGTTTGTAGACCTACCAACAAATGACCTTGGGCCACATGTCAAATAACACACAACATCGATTATACAGCTCTTATTTTAAGATAAATAACCAAACATTATTCACTTTGAAAAGAAAAATAGATTAAAATATTTATACGTGGTGCTAGCAAAATTGTACTTTTAAGTAAAGCTTTGTGTTTATGTCTCTTTTTTTTAATTCAAGAAGGCAGTCCTACTAAACTGAATTGTTATTCTTGTTTATCATTTTATAATTGTTTCATATAGAAAGCTGTTATTTTGTATTTTGTTTAGCAATGTCTCAGTTTTAAATACATTGTTATATAAGAGATCAGAAAATGGGGGGTCATGTAGTAAACAAGTGCATTATGAAAAAAAGGTAAAACATGAGTAAAGAGCAATTTTCGAATATCTATAACATACCCTTCTTCTGTTTACTTTTATGTAGTGTACATTTTTCCAGTTGCGCTAATATATTGAGATTATATTTGGGGAGGCTAAAGACTTTTGTGAATATTTTGTGAAAAATTAGCAAGTGCTAATAAAAAAAGGTAGAAAAATGATTCACAAACTTGCCTGTTTTTATTCGCAATTATGCTTGTTAAATGTTTAGTACATTGCAAAAGGAGAAAAGCGCAAATATAGTTTTGCCCGGGGGCGTGTCTGACTGCCGATGCGCACAGACGTGTCCTAGCTGAGCTCCGTCCCTGTGGCCGAGAGCATCTTACAGAACGAGCATCAAAATTAACAAAAAATGGGGAAAAACTCTGCCAAACAACCGACTAAAGTTGGGCAACCCCAGGGAGCGGACCAACAACACCCGCCATCACTTAAATCCTTCCTAGCGTCGATGAAGCAGGACAAAGGCCTAATCTCCAAAATGGCGTCCCAGCCAGACATTGATGATTTCCCACCATCAGAACATCACAACGCAGCGGAGGAAGACGACTCTTCTGGGTCAGGAGAAGATACTCACCTGCTGGATATGCCAACGAAAGCAGACTTCTCCCTATTTACCGCCCGCATAAGCAAAGACTTTGCTACTTTGGCGGACAACATCAAGGTGACCATAAAGGCCGAAATTGCAGACCTTCGAGGCGACATTAAACAGCAAGCCCTCAGGTTAGACACAGTAGAGGCTGACCAAAATACCCTCCATGATGCCATGGGAAGCCTAGCCCGAGACCTGAGATATCAAAAACGGGTTACAGAGATTTTAACCCAACAAATCCTGGACCTTGAAAATAGAAACCGCAGGTCTAACATCCGTATCAGGGGATTAGCAGAAGCAGAAGGCGCGGAGGACGTTATGACCCTAGTTAAAGTACTTTTTAACACTATCCTTCAAAGGAGCCCAGAAGAAAATATTATTCTGGACAGAGCCCACCGGGCCCTAAAATCTAAAGATCCTACAGGCCGATTCCCTCGTAACATTATATGCTGTCTCCATTCCTATTCTCTTAAAGAGCAGATCCTACAGGCAGCACGAAAAGTTCAACCTATCACCTTCCAGGGGTCTAAATTAATACTACTCCCAGATGTTGCATGGGGAACGCTGCAGGCCCCGGAAAATGCTGAAACCAATTACAGATGAATTGAATAAAGCCACCATACCCTTTCAGTGGGGTTTCCCCCTCAACATTCGGGTTCGAAGAGACAACACCATTTATTCGATACACACACCCGAAGAGGCCCCAGGTTTCTGTACGAGCCTGGGCATCCCACTACCAGATCTAACTGCCTGGCAGAAGTCTAATCCGATTGAGTATTCGCTCCCGCAGCTGATAAATGAACCTTGGCAACCGAGACCCCAGAGGAAGAGGAGATTGCGCCCACCTAGACAACCCACTGCGGATCCCTCACCTGAGGCCAACACAGGGCTACCTAACACACCAGCCACGGCTCCTGCGTGGACATCATCCCCAACCACAAATAAAACGCCCTGGTCTCCGATATATGGAAAACCTTAGCTGACTTGGGCCCCACCATCCTTTCGCAGGCACAGAAGCCCCAAATTGCAGCCGAGCTACTGAACTGATTTATGCACTATTCCTGCCACGTTTACTGGAGTGAAAAGCTTGGATACCTTATACTGTTCGTTGTTTATATAAGCCGCTCCAGAAGGGACAGAAAACAGCCTGGCCCGCTGCACTTACCTGTACTTTCCTGCACATTGTTGCCCACCTCAGAGACTGGGCCTGCTGTTTGATTAGTCTGTAACACATTTAACTACTCTTCCCCATTTATATCTCATTGAACTCTAACATACGCTCGATTTTTTCTTCACTGCATCTCACCTTTTCTTGCTCTCTGGCCAGGGAGAGAAACCGTTAAAGGGAAATTGGTCAAGCATGGTCGTTAACACTGCCCCCACAGTGTGTTCTTGTGCCGTTGTAAATAGGGAATGCCCCCAGGATTCTATACTTGGACCCTGGGATCAGACCCTTGGCACCTGTACTCCCCTTATCAAGGGCAAAGCCCATAGAATATTACTACTCTCACCCCTATACTTAACTGAGTTACAGTTTCCAACTGTTCATTTGTTTTTCCATTGTTTTTTATGTTTCTTGCGGTATTTACTATTCGATAAGCAACAAAGCCAAACTGTTATATATGGCTGTGCCTAATATGCAGAACGTGATAGTCACCTCTATTAATGCGAAAGGCCTAAACGCACCTGCTAAAATAACTCGACTATTTGGTGAACTTAGATCCACCAAAACTTCCATAGCCCTTATACAGGAAACACATTTCAGACGATCTAAGCCCCCTAGGTTAATAGAACCTTCCAACATTCCTATCATTCATATTCACCCTTTAAGAAAACTAAAGGGGTCGCAATAATTATTTCCAAGCATCTCCCTTTTGTTTTCCAAGACTCTAAATCTGACAGTGAAGGCAGGGTCCTTTTTTGTAAAGGGTTGCATAGGCTCCCAATTGGTAACCATTGGATGTATCTACTCCCCAAACACAGATCAACATCGCTTTATTTGCTCTGTTCTTTCAGATTTCGAAGATTACCTTGAAGGGATATTAATCATAGGAGGAGACCTGAACATGGTGATGGACCCCCACCTGGACTCTTCCACCGGGGTGACCCACATGCGCTACAGTAAAATTAAACAGGTAAAAAAAGCCCTACACAAGACACAAATAGCTGATGTCTGGAGAATTCTCCACCCCCATTCGAAAGACTACACATACTTCTCACCCCCTCACGTCAGTTACTCCAGGATTTATTTATCTCACCGACATTTAGACTTGATACAATCATCAAATATATGCTTGATAACATGGAGTGATCATGCCCCAATCTCCATGACCCTTCAAATTCCTTCCCTCCCCCGACGCGTGCCAAACTGGAGGATTAATGAGAATGTTCTCAAAAATCCCTTACATGTCAAGGACTTAAACAACACCCTTCAACACTACTTTACAGATAATGACACCCCCGACTGTTCACGCTTGACGCTCCCATTACCCTGGAGGAGACTCTGACAGTACTCAAAGAATCTCCTACAGGCAAATGCCCAGGTCCAGATGGCCTCACACACACTTAGTGTTCTCCCCTGTTCTAGCTCCATATTTCGTATACACGTTTAATTCCCTAGCTCTGGGTAACAGTCTCCCTCTACAAGCCCAAGAGGCACATATCACTGTTATCCCAAAGACAGGTAAAGATCCATCCTTATGTGCTAGTTATAGGCCTATATCATTATTAAACATGGACGTTAAACTGTTTGCAAAAATCCTGGCCTGTCGACTCAGACTGTTCCTCCCCTCGCTTGTTAAACAGGACCAGGTGGGGTTTATTCCGGGTCGAGAGGCCAGAGACTGCACTACCAGAGTCCTCAACTTAATGTACCACGCTCAGACCCACCCTACTCCCACAATTCTCCTATCAGTAGACGCTGAGAAGGCGTTCGACAGGGTCAACTGGGCTTTTCTTTTTGCTACCCTTAAACACTACGGTCTGGGCTGTACTATGTTGAAATGGATAGAGACACTCTATCACAAGCCCACTGCCAGGATTAGAGTTAATGGGACGCTATCTAGCCCGGTGGCCCTGTCGAACGGCACTAGGCAGGGATGTCCCCTGTCGCCCCTACTTCTTGTGTTAGTTATGGAACCTTTTTTAGAAGCTATTTGTCAAAGCCGTGATATAACGGGTATCCGTGTAAGAGCCTACAATCATAAGATCTCGGCTTTTGCCGACGACCTATTATTTATCGTATCCAATCCTCGCATATCCTTACCCAATATAATGCGAGAAATGGAAACTTTCTCCCACCTATCCTATTTTAAAGCTAATCTAAATAAGTCCGAAATTCTTAATTTATCGGTCCCATCTTCGGATGAAATGCTGTTGAAGTCATGTTTTCCATTTAAATGGGCCCCCACAGCCATCAAATATTTGGGGCTTCACATACCACGAGACGTCTCCCAACTTTTTAATTTAAATTACCTCCCCCTCCTACACTCTCTGCAGTCAGATTTAGCAAAATGGTCGGTAAAACATATATCCTGGTTTGGCCGCATAGGGGTAGCTAAAATGAACATTCTCCCTAGGATTCTGTACATACTCCAAGCCCTCCCCATAGAATTGCCCAAATCGTACCTCAAAGATGTCAAAAAGCTTATTTCCCGATATGTTTGGGGAAAATTGATTCCTCGAGTGAGATATGAATATCTTGCTAGACGTAAACATCTGGGGGGCATCTCCCTACCAGATGTTTCTTTATATCAAAAAGCTGTCCACTTGGCCAGAGTGGTCGACTGGACTTGGCCAGAGTGGTCGACTGGACTAGACCAGCGACCAAACTCTAGATATCCATTGAACAAGAAGCCCTTTCTGTCCCGATTCCTATGGCGGCTTGGGTTTCACACAGACAACCTGTGCTTAACTCAACCGACCATCCCATTGTTCCTACATCACTAGCCGTATGGAGGAACGCCGCAGATAAATACAAACTAAAACAGACACCCTCCCCCCTCACCTCACTGATCTTTAACGACCAATTTCCACCTGGATATGATGTACAATCCATTAGAAACCTTCTCCCCACAGAAGTGCTATACCCCAGACTCGGTCACATGATGTCTAACAAAAAGCTCACACCATACAAAGACCTGGCTCCAAACAGGAGATCTGACCCACTATGACTATACACATATCGACAGACCCAGCACTATATAGCTTCAATACTCAAAACGCACCAATACCCTGACACACTTTCCCCATTCGAAGCTCTCTGCCACACTGAAGAACCCCCTTCAAGGCTCATCTCGACCATACATAATATGCTCATTGATGCACAACCCGACACTAAACCTTCTTTTATACGCCTCTGGGAGAGAGACACACAAATTACTTTAACTAAGGCCCAATGGTCTAAAATATCAACACTGACTCACAAATGCTCCCCCTATTCGCTAGCACAAGAGAAAATTCTTACTAGGTGGTATAGGGTACCTTCTGTATTACACAAACAATATCCAAAAACGCCTGATACTTGTTGGCGATGCAGGCGAGGAAGAGGGGATTACTTACACATATGGTGGTCCTGCCCTATTATAAAACCTTTTTGGGACTTTGTCCTATCTGCTATCAGAGCAGTAGATGATCCAGAATTCTTTCCCAACCCTCTTCAAGCACTACTACACCATACTTCACGGTCCATTAACAGCTACAAACACTCACTAACACCCCCCCTTATTAAATGCGGCCAAGATGCTGATTCCCAGATTGTGGAAGCAAACGAAAGCTCCAACCTGTGCAGAGTGGGTCGCCTCGGTGGAACAGACAAGGAAAATGGAGGACCTAATTCTCACCTCACAAGGTAAAGGACTGGAATCCTTCTCCAAATGGTCCCAATGGACAATGTACCTGGAGTCGGACTCATTTCAACAAACCTTAACTGGTCTACCGCCCAATCTACTATGAGACCTTCGTCGCAAAACGATGTATTAATCTCTGAAACAGACATATTATTTTCCTTTATTCTGCAAATGGGTATGTGCCGTCAACAAAACCCTTTTAAAAGTTATCTCTTGCTCAAATAGAACAGTTTTAACAGCTTCAACTAAGAGTAACCGCACCTGGTTCTTGTTGTATTAGTTTTTCCTGTTACTAAATACTGTTTATATATTTTGTAAATAGATATTCTCTCCATATTACAGGATAAGTGTCCCTCATTATCGCTAAGACTATATATCCCTACCTACCATC
The DNA here is from genome assembly GCA_036172795.1 of Pelodytes ibericus. Taxonomy (NCBI): domain Eukaryota; kingdom Metazoa; phylum Chordata; class Amphibia; order Anura; family Pelodytidae; genus Pelodytes; species Pelodytes ibericus. The sequence goes on from CM069862.1 coordinate 137,249,036, forward strand.
TGGCATATGGAATGTTTCATTTTATATGCCTCACACCAAACTCAGGCGAAGGGACTCAACTCTCACTATTCTATATATGCTGGAAGAGGATACTTCCTAAACTTTAAATTTCTGTGAATTTACTCTGTTTTTATGATGATAATAATATGTTGTTTGCATACAATTTTCTATAAGTAATTTTTCCTGAAAAAATCTCAATAAAAAGATTTTAAACAAAAAAAAAATATATAGTTTTGCCCATAAAATATATTTGTGTTTTTTTTTAGTACATGACCCTCTAGGACACTTGTGTGTCAATTGGTGGTTTCTAAAAAACACTCCTTCTGTCCGGTGCTGGCAACAGTATTGAGCATTTCAAGACATTTCCCAACTCACTGTGGCTCTTTTCTGTCTGTCATTAGAAGATGTCTAAAATATGGACAATTCCTTTAAAAGTGTAAGATTATTCTTTGTTATTCACTGAGGTGTATTGCAATGTAAAATAGAAAATATAGATGTAAAGGAATTGCTTTAGCCAGATCTTATTATTAATCTAAAAGCTGATGAATGGTGCTTTATCTGTAGTTATTGAGATTGTCCCTTTAGGCTTATGGTCTGCACTCAATAAAAATGATTGGAAAAAAAAAATCTCCATTCTATAGCTCAATAACCTTTTTTGCTATTATTTCTGCTAGATTCCCCTGTCTGTTTACTGAACCTGGACGATTTTAAAAGATATTACATCCAGTGGAAGCAGCGCTCGCTTTTCACAAATAGCTTGGGGTTACATCTCGCTGAACAGAGTGCGTATAAAAAATACATTATGTTAACATGCGAATGATCTGAATTTAAAATGTGGTACTACATATGATGTATTATTGAAAGCAGGGCAAGCAGCTGGGAAATATTCTCCTGTCATGATAATATGCAAAATTCATGGTCAAGTTATAGCCAACAAAATCATTGGTAGCCAAAACACACATTATGCACACCATTAGTTTATATTGCTCCATTCTGTAACTTGCTAAACAAAACAATAGGTAAAGCATGGACAAATCATGGAATAGATCTAGTCCTGGTGGAAATGCTGCCTTATGAGCTGTTTTAATTTTCTCTGTGGTTATACATATGGGGTTGGTATTACTCACTTATACACCTGTTTAATAGCAGAAGAACCTCATCAAGAGTCTAGCAAGATCTAAGCAGGGCATTGTTTTGAAGATCTTGATTTTTCTCCAGTTTAATCATAATCACTGCATCAAATAGCCTAATCAAGACAGCATTTCTTTCTAGAGCACAAAGCTGTGTTATATCTGTTATATATCTGTTATACCTACTTTCATCTTTAAAAATGTTATCTTATGTACTTAGCTACTGTCTGTATATGTTACTAAACCCCAAGCTTTGTGTGTCTATATTGTAATGTACCACTGGCAGTACCTGACTTCTCCAAGAAAAAACCTGACGTGCTTGGATGCGGTTTTCTATGTTATTGGAGGACTGCTGCTAGCTGGCATCATCTTCATTTAAAGACAAGTCTTTATACATAATTTAGTGTTCCAATGTAATTAAATGTTTATACCTATTTTGACAGATATTCTGTCTGATTGCCATAGCATCTACTGCGACTGGTTCTTTTAACATACGCTTGTTGGATTCCTAATGCATGGCAGCCTTTTTAATGCATTCATTATAAACAAAATCAAATAATAACATTTCCCCTGGGACCCAGCATTGTTAGATGTGAATGATGCACAATACCTTGAAAAAATTATGGGCTTTAGTTATTTTAAAAATTATCATCCCTCTGTTTTCATAATGTATCACCGTATGTGTTTTAACATATGCCTTATGCATTATATTTTGTTTGTTTGCTTTTTGTGTGTGGGTACACAGTAACACATGTGCTTTGAATATTGCAATATTATTTTAAACCCTTTCTGTTGCCTAATAAAGTTTGGGATTTTCACACCAACATTTTATTTTATCTTTTTGGTTTAAGAGATTTCTTGTCACCTTCAGGCCAATAAGAACACACAGGAAGATGAAAGTCAAAAGCCAAGCTCAAAATATGAAAGACACATTGTCTTTGTGGCTTGATTCTCCTTGCCCTAAAACAATAATACATATCACCAATGAATATTGGCCAGTTTCTCTCCCTTGGTCCTGATTTTTATTCTCCAGTGTCCAGGACGCACAAGCACAGTAGCGCTGACAATCGACCTCCCAAGGCCCGCTCCCCTGTGTGCACATTTTAAAGGGGTAGAGGTTGGTAGTTATGCCATAACATTGAGGTGCTTACAGGAACAATATAGTTGTTAATTCAATGTCTGCTGGCCCAAGATGAATTAAAATGGATACTACAAATTTATTTATTTATAAAGTGTTTTATCAGGAAGAATGCATTGAGATTTCTCTCATTTTCAAGTATGTCCTGGGGACCCAGTCCAGAATGGAATCACACAGTTACACATTTAACAGTAGATAAAAAATAGATACCGTATATACTCGAGTATAAGCCGACCCGAATATAAGCCGAGGCACCTAATTTTACCACAAAGAACTGGGAAAAAATATTGACTCGAGTATAAGCCAGGGTGGAAAATGAGGCAGCTACTGGTAAATATTGCCCCCAATATGCCATTTAATATGCCAGGATATTGCCCCCAATATGCCAGGATATTGCCCCAATATGCCAGGATATTGCCCCCAATATGCCAGGATATTGCCCCCAATATGCCAGGATATTGCCCCCAATATGCCAGGATATTGCCCCAATATGCCAGGATATTTCCCCCAATATGCCAATATGCCAGGATATTGCCCCCAATATGCCAGGATATTGCCCCCAATATGCCAGGATATTTCCCCCAATATGCCAGGATATTGCCCCAATATGCCAGGATATTGCCCCAATATGCCGGGATATTGCCCCAATATGCCAGGATATTTCCCCCAATATGCCAATATGCCAGGATATTGCCCCCAATATGCCAGGATATTTCCCCCAATATGCCAGGATATTGCCCCAATATGCCAGGAGATTGCCCCCAATATGCCAGGAGATTGCCCCTTAGTATGCTTGTTATGCCACCCTCCTCCCCCAGACCCCAGCACTTACCTCGTTCCTGCTCTGTCCGCCGGTGCTCTGAAGCTGCGTGGCTGTGAGGGAAGCGTTGTGAGCTCCCCTCCAGCCGCGCGGTCAATAAAGTTTGTTTAAAAAAAAACACACTTTATTGACCGCGCGACCGGAGGGAAGCTCACAACGCTTCCCTCACAGCCACGCAACTTCAGAGCACCGGGGGACAGAGCAGGAACGAGGTAAGTTTTAGATTTTTTTTTCCCCCCACCGACTCGAGTATAAGCCGAGGGGGGCATTTTTCAGCACAAAAATTGTGCTGAAAAACTCGGCTTATACTCGAGTATATACGGTACATACATACATATATTAAACAAGTTGGAAGGTGAACATACAGGGTAAATCATTATTTATACAAAAAAGGAATAAAATGTACAGTATATGAAGGAGTTTGTAAACTAATAACAGGTACAATCTGTTTGGAGGATTTGGGAGACACTTATTTTCAGACTAGATGATGATTTGGCAAAAACAGGAAGGCTATTCCACATATGAGGAACTCTGAAAGAGAACGCACCTCGGACTGCTTCCTTTTTGAAGTGAGGGATCGCTAGTGAAGGGTTGGTGCAGGATCTGAGATTGTAGGATAGGAAGTGCAGGGAGTAAGAGTGAGCATGCCGCTCAGGTGTGGGGGGGGGGGGGGGGGGAGCGTTCCAGAGAAGTGGTTATGCACTAGGCAAGCTAGGTGGAGAGTGCGCCTGGAGGCAAGCGTCAGCCAGTTTAACTTAGCAGACCTGTATATATTTTTGGCTTTGCCTTCAATAGACTAATTTAAATGTTTTATGGTTAGAAAGAATACCAAATATTTTTTTACACAGGGAAATATTTTCAATAAAGATTGTTGTGTAAAATACAATTTTTTTATAGATCACTCTAATTGGTCATAGTTCTGTTATCCTTTGTGTATTTCTTATTACTAAGAACATAATGTATGTATACCATGCTAAACTTAATTGAGTGGCTTAAGTAAATAAGTACTTACAAAGTATCCAAAGTAAACAAGACATGAGATCAATGTAATATGTTGAAATGCATCTCACTTATAACCTCTTAATGACTGAATCATATAAAATGCACTTAGGTTTCAAGAGGAAACAATACAGACTTTTTTTCTGTGTATTTTTCATTAAATAGATATAATGGTAAGTATGTTGGTTGATAACATCAAAATATAATATGGAATAAATTTGAGGCAATGTTATTCTGCAGGTAATATTTATTAATGGTCTAGCAGATTGGTAGCTGTTTTTAGATATATTATTGGAGTTAATGTGACAGGTATCAACAGGGATATGCAAAGTGTCCGTACAAGGAAAACAGTGTCCATGGCAAGGCTTGTGAAGGTCCATAGAACATCACTAGATTATGTGTCCCAAAGTCTAGTAAGTGTCCACCATGAACATTGCCATTGCCTAACCTTGGGTATCAATCCCCTCTTATTTTTCAAAATTCATTGACATTTGATTTAAAAAAAACTATTATAGCTATTAAAACAACTGAACTCAAGATTGAGTAGATATTAATTCTAGTTCATCCTAACCTGTTATAAGAATTGGCATGTGGAATAACAACTGGGGCACTGAAAAGGAAATAATAATAAAATCCCCCTATAATAAGACAGGTCATGCACCTAATGCATGTGTACTTTTTGGGAGGGGTGACAGACGGTTGATGGTACCATAGGATGCACCTACAACACCACTCCCGGACAGAAGAAGGACAATTGCGGTGATAACAATTAGGAAAAGGGTTGAATTTGATGGACGCAATTTTCAACCTAAACTATGTAACATGTTTTCAAGCACTTTCTCTTTATAACAACCACATCATCTGAGAGATGCACTTGGCAAGATAAGACCAACATAAAAATGATATAATATTTTAATTTAGATTCTCATCCTGATACTACAGCATCACTGCTTTGAATGAGAAATAGTATACATTCTTGGTAAATTAAAGCAGTACCTCCTCTAATATTTGACACACAGCAATTATAAAATAGGAAGAAAAGTAAAAAATAAAATAAAGAGGAAATGGAGAAGATTAAAATCAAGAAAGGTTTTACTCCCATACTCACAGTGGGCACTAAGTCACATCAAATGAGGTATCGGTGAATGTCCAAGCTTTGCATGAGTTTGTTCATAGCAAATGCATGTCATATTGGATTATAAATCAGATAAAGTATTGGAGGAGTACACTTTCAGCATTTTGCTATGGCTTGCAAGCTAGCTAAACATCTATTGTGTACCAGATAACATTTGTTTTTGTTATTTGTGAAGTGTGAATATTACAGTGGAGAAAAGTGTAAAGCGTCTTTAAAAGCGTGGAAATAAATAAAAAATGGGAAAATAACAAAAACCTTTTAAAAAATATTTTAAATATATATTTTTTAAGGTTTGATCTCATTTTCTATATTTCTAAAATCTTAATTTTAAAATCCATTCCACAGCACACAATATTTTTTTGGGGGACATACCTATTGTCAAATTGTATTAATTCTGGGAAAAAATATTATAGAAATATGCCAATGTAAAATGGAAATTAAACATGTTGTTCATTGTATTTTGCTTTTGCAAATTGTTTTTGCTTTTTGTAAAAATCTTTAGTACATTTTACTTTTCTGTGTTGGTCAATAATGTACTGGCAAAAAGGGTTTGCAGAAAAATGGCACTCACCAGGCAATTTGAATAGCAGAAAGTATTTTAATGTGAAAAAAATATTCAGTTGAGCCAAATAATACACAGCAGCAAGTGGGGAAAAAGGTGCACTCCAAGAAAAGATAAGCTTGAAGCGTTTCGCACACACAGCGCTTAATCATTATCATAATCAATAATGTACTGTACACATGGAGCAGACTTTGGAGTATTGAAAATTGATGATTTACTTGTAAATTTCCATATGTGCTACCCAAAATAGAAAATATTTTTCATTTTCAACCTATGTAAAAAGCAGTATATCAAACAGAGAGGAACAAGTAAACAAAATATATTGGTTTTTATGTTCCAGAATGGAGGTCAGCTTGCCTGCAATATAATAGCATGTTTTCTACCTCCAATTTGCAGTAATCACAATAAATGTTCAATTTCTATAATTAGTTATAATATAATGACTTGGAATGGAGTCAAACAGAAGCTGTACAATATATTACATTATTCCAACAGAGATGCATTACCACTTTCAAAAAATATCAACCTATCAACTGAGATTAAACACACTCAATAAAAAAGAGAGGTAGTCAACTGACAGGCAAAAAGTAAAAATCAGACCTTAGTAGATAAGTTGGTAAAATGCCCTAATTTGCCTAGCTCTCAGATTCCACTAAATGGATATTGTTTAGTAGATAGCCCTCAGAGACAGATAACTGTTCCCAGTTTTTCATATTAATCCTTATGCAGGGCCAACTCTGCTCTTATTGCAGGAAAACACAACATTTTTGTCTCTGCATAATAATTAGAGATGTTCTGCTCACCTCATCACCTCCTAGTGAAGAAACCCTGAAATGGCTGACGTACAAACAGTATCCTACAGTCAGTTTCTTTTAAGTGTTTAATAACTGAAAGTCTGCTGAAAAGACATTCCTTCGTGACAAAAAACCCCCCGCATAAATACATTTTGCAAGCTATAGCAACAAATTCTTTCTATTGTTTAATTTTTTTCAAGCGTAGTGGTGAGAGAGTACAAGGACACTATTTTTCATGTAGAATGTGATCAATTATTCATTGTCATTCCAACCTCATCAAGTGGATAGTGGGTAACTAGTAGAAATAATCGTATATTTTTTCATTCCAGTATACGATGTGCCAGGTAAGAATAGTTGAACTATTCCTAAAACATATTCCAACACTGTACATCTAAGTTCAGGCATTACTTTATGTCAGAGCTAGTAACTTTGAAAAATCACTGGCATGGAGATGTTGCCCTTCCTCATGGGGCAATTAGTGATATGTGCAGTCCTGAAAAAAAAAAGAGTGGGCAGAAATCTGACGCAAATAGTGGGCAATAATGTCTCAGAATCTGTCTGATGTACCTGCATTGACTGCAAGTCAATGAAGAGCTTTGGTCAATTAATATGGATTTAGAATGGAGTGTTCTGAATCACAATATATCTATTGCATGGCATTTTGGAAAAAGCATGCAGTGCCCCAGGTAATAATGGAGTTTGTTTCCTGTGAGAGCATGACAAGTCCAATTTTAACAGATGGCTTTGATTCCCACAATGCAGTGTATTCTGTTCTTATTTACATAGTCATTGAGAATGGCACTGAAAATTGGCTGTGGGAGGAACATCCAACAGTGGGAGGTTGTTTTTTCCTTTTACATGCGCTGTCTATATGTGTCTCTGCACAAAATTATTTGTTAAACCACCAGTCTTTCCACATGGTAATAGTATCAAGTCAGTACACTTGATCAGTTGTTTTATGCAATGAATGCATAGTATATTTTAAAAGGGCTATATTTTATATTTATATTAATTTTTTATCTGATTGTTTGTTTAGCCTCATTTCAAAGATTGTGATAAATTGCACAAAACAAGGTGTTGGGACTGTTAAGCCCTTGATGACCAGACCAATTTTTATTAAGTTGTTGCTTAAAAAACAGTTATTTTTGCCATTTTTGCTGTGTGTGTTTAAATGTAATTTCTCTCTTTCTCATTTAGTGCAATCGGACAACTTATATATTGTTTTTTTAAATGTAAGTTACGCTTTTGTTTAATACCATTTTTTTTATATTACACACAACAGATTACAAAAAGTATCAACATATAGGCAAAAATTAAAAGAAAACAAAACACATATTCATTAGACCTGTGATAAAAATTACAAAGCTCAGAAAGATGCAGTACATTGTTCTGATTGCTAGAATACCCCATATGTCTAAGATTTTTTCACTTATTTTTGATATTTACAACAAAAACATTACAATATGTGCATGTTTTTTTTTTTTTTTAACTAACCTTAACTTCGCAAATTTTCTGTCCTGATACACCAACTTTAATAATGCTGATACAAAAAAATAATCGCACATAAGTGTATATATTTTTTGAAAGTAGACAATCAGTGGTATTTCAAATGAGCTATAATGTCACTTTCCATCATAACATTTTACCACAAATTTCTTCTAACGTTTGGGGTGGAATAATTTGTTTGCACAATTGCTCCACTTTTTTACAGGCAGCAATGTGTAATTGGGACATTGCAACCTAATATATATTCCACTATGTTCCGAGAGTTGAACCATGCCCTCATGCATAGGCTTGTCATGTTTTGGGGAAGGTACAGGGCCATATATATGAAACCTGCACATTTCAGTTTTCAAACGTGGAATTTTTACAGATTCTATTACAGAGCACATTTTCGAAAGCCCACTAACTGAATTTACCACATCAAATTATATTAATTTTTTGAAAGCAGACAACAAGGGGTATTTTCAATAAGGTATTTTGTCACTTTCCATGCTACAGTTTTACCACAAATTTCTGCCAAAATATAAAGTGGCATATTTGATTGAATTTTGGCTGTTCTATTTAGGGGGTTGATGTGTTACCATGGAGAAAACCCACATTATGTTATCAGCAACACCCCCTGAATACAGAAATACCACCATGCATAGATTTGCCATGTTTTTGGGATGTTGCATTTGCTAATATGACATAATGACAGATTGCTTTACTAGGCCCATATCCCTTTGGGTCACTTTTGCAGCCTCCTATTGGAAATTTTTTTTACGAAAGTATAACAATTTTTTAAAGTAGGCAGTCCATGCTATTTGAAATGGGGTGTTTTGATCAGTTTCATCCAGCCATTCTACCACAATTGTCTAACAAAAGTTGGGTGACTGCTGTAACAACATGTTGCATTGCGCTGTTAGTTTTAGGAGGCTGATGTGTTACTGCTGGGTATTTGTTCAGCAATAACATTCAAGTACAACAATAATGCACAGGCATCTGTTTGTAATGTTTTTGGAAAGTTAGAGGGTAATATGCAATACAGACAGTTTCCATTTATTTGCTCATGTCTAGGATAATTTCACAGCCTGGTGGCTAAAAAAGCTGCCCCTTTAACAATAAAAAAAGAGCTTGCCAGCAAGCTAGGGGCATCAGATGATCTCACCCCACCAGCTCTCTGCCTGCAAGCAGGCAGCATGGTGCTTGTGTGCTGCCCAAACACACAGACAACCTATCATGCTGCCTGTAGCGCTCCCAATGCAGTTTGAAGGGTGAGTGCCTACAGGTCACTGACGTCAGACATGCCCTGGGTAACAAGACCTGTCAGCAATCACCCTTCAAACCAAATGGGAAGTGAGACGGGCAGCATGGAAGGTTGTCTATGTGCCTGGGCAGTGCACAGACATTGTGCTACCTGCCACTAGACACCAGGGAACTAACAGCGCTGTCTAGGGTAATTCCTGGGGTGATAGGCCATTTAATGGGTGTGAAATGTGGGTAATGGGGCACATCCTGGGGTGATGGGGCATGTAATTACTGTGCAGTGTGGGTGATGGGGCATATCCTTGGGTGATGGTTCATGTAATGGGTGTGCAATGTGGTTGATGGGGCATTTCCTGGGGTGATGGGGCATATAATGGTTGTGCAGTGTGGGTGATGGGGCATGTCCTTGGGTGATGGTTCATGTAATGGGTGTGCAACATGGTTGATGGGGCATTTCCTTGGGTGATGGGGCATGTAATGGGTGTGCAATGTGGGTGATGGGGCATGTCTGGGGGTGATGGGGCATGTATTGGGTGTGCAATGTGGGTTATGGGGCATGTCCTGAAAAACTAACATATTAATTGGCAAACTGGCTGTGGTATATTAATGGACAATTTAATAGTGGCATATTAATGGTCAAATTGGCTGTGGCATATTAATGGGCAAAATGGCTGTTGAATATTAACGGGCAAATTGGCTGTGGCATATTAATGGGGAAACTAACAGTGGCATATTAATGGGCAAATCAGTTCTGGCATATTAATGGGCAAACTGGCAAACTGGCTGTGACATATGGTCAAATTGGCTGTGGCACATTAATAGGCAAATTGGCTGTGGCATAATAATGACACATTAATGAGCAAGATGGCTGTGGCATTTTTTGTTTTCATTATGAAAATATAAAAAAATGACAGCACTGCAGTCAAACTTAATCAAAATACTGTCCGAAATTGCTGTAGAAAACTCTATGTGTGTTTTAAATATACATAAATATACATAAATACATTTCACCCATGTATACAAGGTTATTCTAATATAAACATTTGTAAGTTATAAAGGTTACTAACAATGACAACATATAATATTGCCTTTTTCCGCTTGGTCAATTTTACACCTACAATTTTATTATCTAAAAACCCTTTCATTAGGATAAAATACCCCAGATTCTAACACATCAGTCCACTAATTACAATATTGTGATTTTGCAAGATTTTCTACATTATAGTATGACCTGCTACTCTCCATCTTACATTGATGGATTATTTAGTTTTTAATCTTCAGACACCTGGAGCCGCAGGATTCTTCCAATTTCTAGTGATCTCTAACTTACAGGTCATTGATATATGGAATATTATTTGATGTTCTTTTGTGTATTCAGGGAGATTTAAATACAGAAGCACAATGTCTGGTGTTAGTTCCCATTATTCACCAAATTTTGTGACAGTGGGAAATGTCTTTGCCAAAGTCTAAAAATTGACTGGCAGTGCCACCAAAGGTGTAGATAATCTCCCCTTGATATACCACACCACCAACTTGTCGGTGAAGAGGCTGGGTACATCTTACTTAAGGATACTGTGACAAGATACCATCGATTGCTCAATTTAAATTGAGTTTGATTTAAATTTAAACCGTGAATAGCCTTATAGCATCTATCAAGTGCGAGACACCAGTCTTTTTCTTCATTGTGAATCTGGACACTGTTCGGGTTCATACCGAACTTTACGGTTTTTGGACCCCGGATCCAAACACGAACATTTCACTTTGTGTTCGTGTTGGACTTCGGGGTTCGGCGATTACATTGTATGTAATGCTATTGGCTTTCTATAAACCGAAATAGAGTCCCCATTCATAAGAAATTCTTATGAATGGGGACTCTATTTCGGTTTATAGAAAGCCATTAGTATTACATATATTCCATAAGCCGAAAGTCTATAAACCGAATGACATTTGGTTTATAGACTTTTGGTTTATAGAATAGCAATAGCGTTACATGTATTCTATAAACCGAAAGTCTATAAACCGAATGTCGTTCGGTTTATAGACTTTCGGCTTATGGAATACATGTAATACTATTGGCTTTCTATAAACCGAACTAGAGTCCCCATTCATAAGAATTTCTTATGAATGGGGACTCTAGTTCGGTTTATAGAAAGCCAATAGTATTACATGTATTCCGTAAGCCGAAAGTCTATAAACCGAAAGACATTCTGTTTATAGACTTTCTTTTTATAGAATAGCAATAGCATTACATGTATTCTATAAAACGAAAGTCTATAAACCGAATGTCTTTCGGTTTACAGACTTTCGGTTTATGGAATACATGTAATGCTATTGCTATTCTATAAACCGAAATAGAGTCCCCATTCATACGAATAGGTCAATTAACCTATTCGTATGAATGGGGACACTCACCCACATTTTACTTCATTTTGCAGCCTTCTAGCCCTTTTCAGGACTTTTTTAGAGGCATTTTAGTGGCCAAAAGTTCGGACTTTTTTCCGAAGTTCGGCTGAACCCGAACATCCAGGTGTCCGCTCAACTCTAGTTACCAGGTACAATGTATTAGGGTCTTCAAAACTTAGGTTTTTCTCTAAGAATCCCTTAACACGACGTTATTTAAAAAAAGATCTTGGGTTGGGAGATCATATTGATCTCGTAGAGCTGGGAAGGATTTTATCTTTCTATCTGGTCTTTGATCCAGCCTATTCCTTTGTTTACCCAGTTTAAAAGATCAATATTTTCTAGGAGATTGTTAATCAGAATTAATGGTAGTGAGGGTTATCTTGTTCTTGAGTCCGATTTTTATTTTTAAGTTGGTTCCAGCTATCCAATATATGGCCTAAAGAAAGGCTCATATCTTTACTATCTACTTTATAGCGTTATTTTTTTTTTTTATAGTATATCTTTATTAGTTTTCTTTTTCTCCATAACATGTAAAACACGAAAGACATTGACAGACATACAAAAAACATCATATATACAACAAATTATTATGTCCCAGTGCAACGAGGGGTGGCCGCTCTGATCCCTTCTTAAAGTGCTTATTATATTTAGATTCACTTCTATAAAGAGTCTTATAAGTATCTTCCGGACTCTTTCGGCAAAATATCCCTCCCCGCCCCTCCTTGCACAGGTCAATAAAATGTACTGTAATCTTACAGACCGATCGAGAGACCTTTGCCCCACCCGGGGGGGAGCATTTCAAGGTTTCATAGACATATCCTTTTTGAGGAGTTCTTCCCATCTTTCCCCTTTTTATTTTCAATTTTTATTTTGATATTGGTTTGGGCCTGTTGTATTAAGATGGTATTAGATAGCCATATCTCTCTTCTATTTATCTACATCTGTTCTAACTGCTCTAATATATATGTATAGAGTTTGCATAGTCTTCTAGATGCTGATGGTTGTAGATTACTCAAGCTCTTTTCCATCCTTGCCTGATACGTTACTTGATTTATCAGTTGGATTTTTTTAAAGGGTTTGCTTGATCTCCACGCTCTAGCTATTAGAACCTTTGTGGCCACCCAACAATGAATGGCTATCTGCTGATTATCTTTAGATGATTCTTTTAGCTTTAAATGTAAGAGAGCAGATTCTGGCTTCCAGGTCGTATTACTATTGGTAAGTTTATTAATCAATTCGAAAGCCCAATCCCATAGGACAGCAACAGCTTTGCAACTCCACCAGACATGAAGGAAAGTGCCGTTTTCCACCCCACATCTCCAGCACTTAGATGATAAATGTGGGTACATTTTTGTCAGGGCAGATGGGACTCTGTACCACCTATACATTATTTTAAATTGATTTTCTGCTAGATTGAGACATCTTGTTGTTTTATTTGTCTGGGCAAAGGAGCCTGCCCACTCCTCATCTGTAATTTTGATTGCTAGCTCCCTCTCCCATATCGACTTCACTTTTATAGGGTGTGTATTTCTCAACATTACTAGAGAATTTGTCTTTGCTGTGATTTTAGGTATTTGTTTGTATGAGAATATTTTAGTTAGCTCTTGTTTTAGTGTATCCAAGTTATGACACACATTGTTCTTCATAAAATTTTTGATTCTCAGATACGAAAATATCTCTCTGGAGGGAAGGGAATATTTCTCTCTCAGTGTTTCAAAAGGCAATAATTTGCCTTGTTCACACAAATCTCCTATTGGACATTCATGAGCTTTATCCCAGTTCTTTAAGGTGATGTCTTTTATATTATATTGTATTGCTTTTAGTTTACATGAAGGAATCATTTTATTTTGTAGGTTCATAGTTTTTTTGATAGTGTCCCATTCCTTGATCACCTGGCCTAGAATCCTTGATTTGCCCATCAGACCTTTAGAGTGAATTTTGTTACTATTTAACCATAGGTAGTATTCAAGATCCTCTTTGTCTGCTGCCTCTTTTTCTATAAGGTACCATGGTTCTTTATGGAGTGAGAGATTCTGGAGGTTGTGAGCATGAAGTATCATACTTGAATGGTAATTATTCTCAATAATAGGGTAGCTAAGACCTCCTTGTTTTACTTTTCTTGCCATATTAAATTTATTGATTCTTGGGGGTTTTCCTTTCCAAATAAATGTTTTAAAACTTTCTTGGACCATATCCATCCAGGATCGGTGTATCCCCCAAGGTATCATTTTAAAGAGGTAGCACCATTTTGGCATGATATAGTAATTGACTAAATTAATCCTACCCCACCACGATATTTCGGTATTCCTCCAATCTTGCAGCTTCTGGTTTGTTTCTCTCAATAATCTTAGAAAGTTTACCTCCATCACTCTCTCCACCTCATCCGGAAATTGTAATCCTAGGTACTCACAGCCTTTTGAAGTCCACGTGAAATTAAATTTTCTTTTTAAATTATCGAGGGTGTATTTCTGTAAATTTTTAGTCATAACCTTTGTTTTATCTAAATTTAATTTATAATTTGATATTGAGGCATATCTATTTATTTCATCCATCAGATAAGGTAGAGAGTGAGACGGGGATGTGAGAGAAATCAGTACGTCATCTGCGTATAAAGCTATTTTGTGGTCTGCATCTTTGGTTCTGAAACCGATAATTTCTTTGTTGTTCCTAATATTAATTGCCAATGGCTCAATTGAAAGAATAGATATCAGCGGGGAGAGGGGGCAACCTTGTCTTGTTCCATTTGATAATGGAAACCAATTTGCACAGATATTAGGTCCCACTGTCCTAGCTGTTGGGCCCTTATAGAGTGCCATAATAGCATTATAGATCCACCCATCTATGCCGAATGCCTTCAGTACTCTCTCTAGGTAATCCCACCCGACCCTATCGAAAGCCTTTTCGGCATCTAACGCTAGGGTCGCAAGTGGGGTTCCCCGTAGCTCAGCCTGGTCCATTATATCTAATAGTCTTCTGGTATTGTTGGTTGATGATCTGCCTGGTATGAAACCAATTTGGTCCGGATGTATCACTGAGGCAAGCATTGGTTTTAATCTATTGGCTAGGATGGTTGCATATAATTTCATATCAGCATTTATAAGTGAAATAGGTCGGTAATTCTTAAGTTCTGTAGGATCTTTGTTAGGTTTCAAAATAGGTAAAATGTTGGCTTTTAGTAACTCGCCTGGTATATCTTTGGCACAGGTCATTTCATTGAATGTTTGAGTCAATGGGCCTACAATATCGTCTTTAAAGGTCTTATAAAATAGATGAGTATAGCCGTCTGGTCCGGGAGTTTTATTGGTGGCTAGATTTCTTATTGCCAATTCAAGTTCTTCCGTGGTAAAAGGACTATTCAGATTTACTTGATGTATTTCTGATATCTTAGGAATAGCTGTGTTTTTTATGTATAGGTCTATATCTTTGGTATTAGAATTTTGTGATAAATTGTATAGTTTATAATAGAATTCATTAAACTGGGTGCCAATACTTTCAGGGGTCAGATGAACCTTATTGTCGACTATCAGTTTATCTATAGTTCTTTTAGTATAATATGTTTTTATTTTATTTGAGAGTAACTTGTCTGCCCTGTTACCTTTGTAATAGTATTTTATCTTCAGCTTTTCCAGGGATTTTATCATCTTCTCCTCTAATTTGCTGTTTATTTTGGTTTGTATATCTAATATTTTGGTCACATAATTTATAGACGGCGCCAGTTTATTTTTATTGGTAATATCAAATAATTCTATATACAAGTCGGATAGTTCTTTTCCTCCCTTTCTTTTATAATTTTTTTCCATTTTTATACAGTAACCTCTTATTACCGCTTTGTAGGTACACCATAGGGTTAGATTGGAGATTTCTTCTGATTTATTTTCTTCAAAAAACAACCTAGACATTTTGGTAATATATTCTTTGTTAATTTGATCTTTTATCAAAAGGTCGTTTAGTTTCCATGTTGTTTTACCCTTTGGGGGGCTTTCTCCTAATTCTAAAGTTAAAATGCTATGGTCCGACCATGTATTTTCAATTATATTCACTTTTTCTATCCTTTTGACTATCTGGGGGGTACTTAAGAAGTGATCTATCCTTGAATAGGATCCATGTATCCTTGATAAATGGGTAAAATCTCTATCATTTGGATGTAATGTTCTCCACAGGTCCAATAGACCGTATTTTTTGCATAAAGATCTTAGGCGTCTAGCCTGGCTGATAATTGATCTATCTACCTGAGTTGTTTTAACTAATTTTTTATCCATTACTGTATCAAAAACACAATTGAAGTCCCCAGCTATTAACACTGTACCTTTCTTAATCCTATCCATTTTTTCTAGGATTTTTGATAGCATTCCTATTGGATTTTTATTTGGAAGGTATACATTTACAAGAGTAAAGTATTCTTCATCTATTTTAATTACCACAATAATAAATCTGCCTTCCGGATCAAGTTCTTTCATAATTACTTCTGTTTTTAGTTTGCTGGAGATCACCACTGCTACCCCTCTTTTCTTTTTATTTGGTAGGGATGCATGCATTATATTTGGATATTTTTTCCCCCCCCACCTCTGAGATTCTCCATTGAGCCAATGGGTTTCCTGCAGGAAACCTATATCGGCAGATTGTTTTGACAGACTATCATAGACCATTCTCCTTTTAAAAAGGGAATTTAATCCTTGTGCATTAATTGATATACATTTAACCCTCATCCCTAAAATTGAAAAAATTTCTCTCCCTTATCATTCTTCCTCTCCTGCTCAGGTCTCTCGATCGGTCAGATCTACTATATTTCCTTTGTCGGGACTTGGGACCCTGAGAATAGTCCAAGCTCCCGGCACATTTAACACTTAAACAACAAACATTACATTTTACATAAATTAACACATAGAACAGTTGCACCTTAAAATAGGATTCAACTGTGCTTAGTGCAGAAAAAATGGTCGACAGTACAGACATTTAACCATTTCCCGCACCAGGCGGGGGGGCTGACCCCCAGTAGACGTGAGACTTTCCCAACATTTTTCTCCCCCTATCTCCTAATGACCTATTATATATATATATATATATATATATATATATATATATATATATATATATATATATACCCTACCAAAAAAAAAAAAAAAAAAAATTATAATAGTTTTAAGGATCCACCCTCTCTTCCCTCTCATTTAGTTATCATTTACTTTATTTTTGTTGATCCCTTCTTAATAAGCTAAGTCAGTGGTAACTTTCTTTGGCAAAACTTCAGGGGATTTTTAAACCTAAATATATTGTGGGATAATTTAAATGGTGTTCTTCTTGAATTTTTTATAAATGAAAATAGAGAAAGAGGAAGATGCATATATATTTAAACATGATTCTCTTTCATTTTTCCTCTCCTCCACCCTTCGTGATTTTCTAATTTCTACTATTAAGGTGCCTAGGATTAGTGAAGAAAAAAAAAAAAAAAAAAAAATTAAAATTGTGCGTTTCATTTAATTTCTGTATGTTACTATAGATTTTATCTATTATCACTTATGTTATCAAGTTTAATCTAAAAGTGTAGAACCCCATTATTCCTTTCCATTGAAATCCCTTGTGTATTATATCAAAAGGAGAGAAAAAAAATAAATAAATAAAAAAAAAAAAAAAATACAAATTAAAATTGTGCGTTTCGTTTAATTTCTGTTAGTTACTATAAGTTTTATCTATTATTATTTATGGTTATCAAATTAATCTAAAAGTGTGGACTAACCCATTATTCCCTTCTATTTTGTATCCCTTGTATATTATGTCAAAAAGAGAAAAGAAGAAACTAAAAAAAAAAAAAAACATTAATTACATTTTCATTTTAGTCTACTTTTCGTGATTGTCAAACTTCCAAAATTAATATGTACAAATAGTGATAAAATCAAGTTAGAACCATATCATCTCTCTTTCTCTTTACTACTGTACATCTTATCTATTGCAATTAGTATTATTTTTAGTAATCTTCGAAATGTTCTATATCCCTTTAATCCCTTTAGACTTAGTTTAGTATACTTCACATTTAGTTCCCTGCTGTAATATGATGGAGGAGAGAGACAAGAAAAAAAAAATATTTCTCTCTATCTTCACCAATATTGGCAATAATAAGCGAATATTTATTATGTACAGTTGTGAATATTCTTATACGACCATTTATTCAAAGAGACCCATATATATTCGTTAATTTTCGTATAGTCTTTGTTTGCTTAAAGTTCGAAGAGTGTAAGTATTTAGCCTTCAATGTCAGCTTTGATCCAAGAGAGAAAAAAGACGAAGGAAAACAAAAAAAAAAAAAAAAAAATATGTCTCTCTCGATCTTCATGCCAGATGGCAGAGATGAGCAGATATTTATTTTATGCAGTCATATCTATTCTTATAGGCCCTGTTATCCAGGAAGACCCGCATATATCAATTGACTTTCATATAGTCATTTCTTGCTTGAAGTTTCAAGTGTGTAGGTGTTTAACATACACTGTCACATTTATTCCAAATGAGAGGAGAAGAAAAAAAAAAAATAAAAAAATAAAAAAAAAAATTTTTTAAAAAATTTTTTTGGCAGGTCTATATTTTCTAGGATAAGTTATTAGCTGCTAGCCAAGCTTTGGCTGTTTCATAGGATTCACAGACTTCAGTATGCTCTTGATGAAATATTATCATTTTTACTGGAAAGCCCCATCTGAATCGGATTTCGTGTTTCCTTAGTATAGCCGCAACCGGCGCAAATTTCTTCCGTTTTGACCTTGTTACAAACGATAGATCTGGTAACACCAATACATTCTTATATTTGCCTTCCTGTCTATTTTGTTCTCTGTTAGCTTTTAGCACCTTTTCTTTAAAGCTATATGAATGGAAACAGACAATAATGTCCCGAGGGGTGTCTTTCGGCAGATTTTTTGGTTTGTTGAGTCTGTGGCATCTTTCAATTATTCCCTCGTGTTCGTCCTTTTTTAACCCCATAGCTTCAAAATACACCTTAAGGACTGATCTAATATCTTCCTGTGCCGATTCTTCTGGTATGTTTCGGAATCTGAGGTTATTCCTCTTAGAGCGATCTTCCAAGTCTCCGACTATTTTTTTATTTAGAGCCTCATTCTCATCCTTAAGATCATTTAGTCTGAATTCCAAATTTTCACTTTTTTCTTCTATTATTTGGATCTTTTTCCAAAGAATTAATCTCTTTCTTGATGTCGACTGCCTGGCTAGCAATTTCCTTCTTAATTTCTGCTAGTAGGCCTTGCAGGCTAGTATCTAGTAACTCGATAGTCACTGTCCCTCTTTCCTTTTTTTGGGGAGCATCCGCTGTATCTGAATTCATTGAAATATCTGATACGGTTTTATCAGGATGCTCTCTACCTCCCTGCGGGGAGAAGAAAGCTGAAAGATTTTTGTCTTGTTTTGTTTCCCTTTTATCCCTCTTCGAGAGAATCTTTGAGTCTGTGTTTTTTTTTGTGGTCATTATGATAATTCGTAATTTTTTTCTTATTTTCCACACTTCTCCTTTTTATTTTTCTCTCTCCACATTCCTGTGTCTGCCACCGAGGGTTATGAGAATGCAGGTGGGTCGTTGTCACTGATATATAGTCGATGTAAATCCTTTATCATGGGTTTTTCATGTGTAGTATATAATACCAATCAGTATATAGGTATTACCCTGGAGTGTGCATCAGCTTCAAGTTGTCATAAACTATGATTAGGGAAAAGCCATTAGATTTCCTTTATACAGATATGTCCACCCTTAATGTTAATTTTAGATGTTTAATATTCAATATAAAGTAAGAGACCGCTATCTGTTCTCTGAAAATTTGTACAGAAACCTCTGCTTAGTCCTGTATTTTGCTATTCCAAAGTAGATCGTTAGCCTTATGACCTGCAGACCAGGTTTTATTTGAGACACTTTGGTTTATTTCTTAACTCCTTATCAGTCGACTGGGAAGAAAGACAGGAAATTTGCACATGGGGATTCTATAGAATAGCAGCAAATCATCCAGTATTATTCAGAAAGCAGTAGTTTTGGATTATTCATGCAGTACATGTGAGTATTAGACCTCTGAGTAATATGACTTGATTTTCGAAGCCAATTATTCCAACATAAATTTGCACATGGGGAATTAAATAGCAAAGCAGCCAGTCCTCCAATATTATTCAAAAAAGCAGTAGTTTTGGATTAATCATGCAGTACACATGAGTATTAGACCTCTGGGTTATATGACCTGATTTTCAGAGCCAGTTATTCCAACATAAGTTTGCAAATACAGATTTAATAGCAAAGCAACCAGTCATCCAGTATTATTCAGAAAGCAATAGTCTTGGATTATTCATGCAGTATTAGACCCCTGAGTTACATGACCTGATGTCCAGTCAGTTATTCCAACACAAGTTTGCACATGGATTTTTATAGCTAAGCAACAGGTCATACAGTAATATTCAGAAACCAATAGTTTTGGATTGTTCATGCCGTACACATGGGTATTATTCTCCCATAAGTTTACACGTGGGGACTTTATAGCAAAGCAGCAAGTCGTGCAGTGTTTGTTCAAAAACCAATAAATTTTGGATTCTTCATGAAGTTTCACGTGGGTGTTAGACCTCTGTATTATATGAGCTGGTTTTCAGAGACAGTTATTCCCACACAAACATTTTTCCTACTACTTTATCTCCCTTCTCTTCAATCTTTCTTTTCACGCCCCCCTCTCCTTCAGTTTAAGCATTGAATAAACACTATCAAGCCCATAATAAATCACTTATCTGAGGTCATGCTGTAGCAGTTTAGCAGTGTTTCGGCAGACTTCTTGGAGGTTATTAACGCCGTGTTCACTGAATCCTTGTAGATCCTTGTGAACTACTGGGACAGGCAGAGAAGCAGACAGCAAAGGGTAGTCTATCATCACATTCAGGAGAATCAGCTGAGTCGAGATAGAAGGAGTTGACCACGAGGGAAACCGAAAGTAAATGCAGGCTCTCTGTTCAGACCTCAGGCTTTCTTCCCCTTAGTCTAACTCACACGACCTTCCAGCCTTACAGCGTGCATAGCTGAGCATACTCAGTGTTTGCTTTCTTACTGGGGGGCCCTCTTTCTTTACGCTTGTAGGTCAGCTCCGTGTACTGCCGGGATCAGCCTCTCCCCGCCTCCCTGCGCATCAACGTACAGCTTGTCACGTCATGCCGCTCCAGCTCTCATATAGCGTTATTTATTTACACACCAAAACTGGTCCAGGGACCTGGCAACTTAAATGGGAGCATACGAAAAATATATGTAAATTTATGGAGAACATAGGCCTTTATTGCATCGAGTCTTCCCCATCACGAAACATACAATGGCTTCCATGCAAGGTTTATGTTCATCTCCCTCATCAGGGGGAGGACATTGATCTGCATCCATTTTTTGGGGTCAGAGGATATATTTACCCCCAGGCAGGAAATGCTCTGCCTGTTCCAAGTAAAGCCATATTTCATGTCTAGGGATAGTATCTGGTCAGGGGGCATATTAAAGGCCATGGTTCACGTCTTATTGATATTAAATTTACAGTTTGATAGTCGACTGTATTCTGTTATTATTGACATGATTTGATCTACCAAGCCATCAGGGTCTTCTACGGTAGGATATCATCTGCATAACGTTTTATTTTCTGTGCAGATATTCCCACGGGGCTCCTTATGTCTTGACACTTTCCCTTATCCCTTGCCAGTGGTTCTAGGGTTAAAATATAAAAAAGAGGGGACAGAGGGCATCCCTGACGGGTTCCATTTGACAAACGGAACCAGGTGGACTGGGCCTATAATCCTCCCAGATGGTACCGAATATAGCGCCATTATAGGCTGATGGAAATCTTCCACTATCCTGAATGCAGTAAGGGCACTGCTCGTGAATCCCCAGCTGACCCATCGAAGGCCTTCTCGGCATATCTATCTGTGAACTTATTTGTTCTTTCTTTAAGTTGGCTGTGGCATTATAATGGGCATACCTAATGTGGCATATTAATGAGCAAACTAACAGTGGCATAAAAATGGTCAAATTGGCTGTAGCATATTTATAGGCAAACTAACACTGTCAAATTAATGGGCAAATTGACGGTGGCATATTAATTGTCAAACTAGCGGTGGCATATTAATGGGAAATTTGCTGTGGCATATTAATGGGAAAACTGGCTGTGGCATATTAATGGGCCAACTGGCTGAGGCATGTTAATGTCAAACTAACAGTGGCATATTGAAGGGCAAACTGGCTGTGGCATATTAATGGGCAAACTAGCAATGGCATATTAATATCGCTCAGACATCCCCCGGCTGTCTGATTCTCCTAATGGGTAGTGGAGGCATTTGAGGATGTCTGCATGATACGCGCAGACATCCTCCGCTGCTGCCCGGCACTTCCGCCGGGACTTTTATGATGTAGCCGGAAGGACCCTGCAATTCTCTCTTTATTGAGTAGACCCTTGTATCGCTGGCTGCACAAAACAAAATATAATTTTTTTCACATTTTTTCAAATCCATTTTATTTTTCACAAGCTATTTAAAGCTTAAACCTAACAAATTTCCCACTAAAAAATACCTTACAGCACTGATTTTTAACCTATTCCACCCCAACAACAACAAGAACTTAACTTCTACACTACCAGTACTACAGTACTGTACTGCTGCAAATGATCAGGAAGATATCTAAACATGAGACAAGAGGGAACAGCCCTCAAAAGACACGGGGGTATGTGCCAATTCAAAAAATACACATACATATTCAAGCTGAATAGCTAATATAAGTGGTTGATTACAAAATGATAATAATGATAATAAAAAAGGAAAGCAAAGAGCCCTTCCAGTAGAGCCTGTCAGGACAGGCTGTACTGGAAGGGCTCTTTGGAAAGAGGACTACATCCTTGTGTCTAGTGATGTGTTGTCACTATACACCATTATAGCTGTGGAAAAGATTTTAAGAAGAGAAAGTCATCTCATAACATATTTTTTCTGGTCCGAGGAAAACTCTCTATTTGCAACTGATAGGTACCACTATGGGGAGCAGATTCACCCCCAGTTACGTGAACCTCTTCATGGGGAACTGGGAAGACCAGTTCATATGGGGGTGTTGTGACCGGGAGGCAAACCTGGTCCTATACAGAAGGTACATAGATGATCTTTTCTTTATTTAGAAGGAAGACATCAGTGACATTTTACACTGATATCTTTTCTAAATCCATGAATGATCCACATAGATTGCAATTTAGGTAAACATTAATTGAAAATGTGAAGGGGTATTGCCAAATAACACCCCAATATGTGTTAAGCAACAACTCCTGAGTACAGGGATATCACCCATGCATTGGTTGGTTAGGTTATTTTGGGGTTAAAAGGCCACATTTGAGAGGTGCGCTTTTTGGTTTTCTAACTTGGAATTTTGACATGCAGAAAACCAGTGCCCATTTGGGACATTTTTGAAGCCAGACAATGTATTTCACCCCACAAAAGCATCTATTTTTAGTAAATTTTTGGAGTTTTGTTTCCACATACATTGTACTTCAGGCATGAATTCACAGATTCTGGTACATGTCACTGCCAAACAACATCCCAATGTGTGTTCAGCAACATCTCCTGAGTACAGCTATACCATCCATGTATAGGTTTGTTTGGTTGTTTGGGGGGTAAAAGGCAACATTTGTGAGGTGCGCATCTCAGTGTTCTAACTTGGAATTTTGACATGTAGTCAACCTGCGTCCATGTCCTAAATAGGATATATCTTTGAAGCCAGCCAATGTAATTTACCCCCACCCAACCATATATTTTTTAAAAGTAGACACCCATGACTCCTTGTGGCAAGGTTTTAGCAGCCACTTATACATCACTAGATAATGTATCAGAAAGCTGACCAAGGTCAAAATCGAACCCTGAGTCAGCGACCTCAGAATCAGTGCCTAAGCAGTGATCTACAGCAAAGAAGGGGTTAATAGCTCTTAGAAGAGCCTATCCAGTACTGTAATACATCACAGTACAAAGAAATGAATCCATAAAAAAGTGCAGACAGCAACAAATACTGTTGCTGTGCAAGATTACTTCTTATACAGTGATGAATGGCAGGAAAGGGGTTAATACACAGGGAATGGCTTTCATGAAACCTGACAATTTTATAAAATGTTATTTTATATCACTAATACTGATCTGTCTCTTTCCCTCAAAAAAATGTAAGCGAGGAGAGGGAGGCAGATCAAAATTGGTCAGATCAATATTCACAAATATTGATCTGACCAGGCGAATGGTGATGCTCATCTGATCAATCACCAAACCTCCTTTGCCACTAATTCGATGTTACTTATCGCTATGTGCTCAGACAGCTTTAAAAAACAAACAAAATATTTTTACTTCATACGTAACCCCCTAGCGGGTGTGTGTAAAAAATATGTAAAAAATAAATATGCAGACAGATAAAAATTGCTTTGTCGTCAATATCATCGCGTAAGCAGTGATCTACGGCACGGAAGGGGTTCATAACTCTTAGAAGAGCCTTTGTAGTACTGT
This sequence comes from Pelodytes ibericus, assembly GCA_036172795.1. Classification (NCBI taxonomy): domain Eukaryota; kingdom Metazoa; phylum Chordata; class Amphibia; order Anura; family Pelodytidae; genus Pelodytes; species Pelodytes ibericus. The sequence goes on from CM069862.1 coordinate 137,273,272, forward strand.
AATAAAATACAGTACAAAAAAATGTACCCCTAAAAAATGCACAAACAGCAAAAAATGTACAGATGTGCAAGATCACTGCTTACGTAATATCACTGGCAGGGAAGGGGTTAAATGCTTTTATAATTTTTTAAAATTATTTTATTGTTTTTTTATTATTGTATTGTATATTTATTATTTTAGAGTACTTTAACTTTTACTACTTTGATCTGTCTCTCTCCCTCACTAAAAAAATGTGAGGAGAGGGAGGCAGATCCTAAGTGGTCAGATCAATATTGGGTTAATATTGATCTGACCAGGCAGTGTGGATGCTCATCTGAGCATCCCCACTGCTTGTCAGTCTGCCTGTCAGTCACAGCTACTTCCTGCCTCCTGTGCTCTTGCCCTTAGAAGGCAGAGCCATCCTGGTCACACAGTGACCAAGATCGTGCATTTTTTGTGTGTGCTGCTGATTGCCTCGACTTGCGAGCCAGGTCAGCAACACTTACAGAGCATAGGAAGCGATTAAATTCAATTCCTATGCTTGTTTTACATGCCCATGGTTTAAAAGGCACTGTGCCTTTAAAACAGGCATTTCAATCTCTCCGGAGCGATTGAAATGCCGACATGCATTTTTTTCAGTATTGCACAATGCTTCCTCACGGCATCGTAATAAATGCAGGAGAAGAGCTGTTTGAACCGCATTTGCAGTACAGGAGGAACACGCCAGGAAGAAGCCTGCGAGGGGTGAAATGTGTTGCATGAGCTCCATTCTTTCCTTGTACTACCTTCTGGATCCCACTTTTGGCTATTTTGGGACATTTTTTATTGTTTTAATTACCCATGTTAAATTGCTGCTGTTCTGCTGAGTTGCTGTATCTGCTTTTTTTTGTTGCCATCAGTTGTCCTTTAAGAGAAAAAAATGTTTTGCATTTGTCTGTGGATCTCCTCTCTTTGACATCATTATGTCACTTGATATGCAGTTTTTATATTTCTCACTGAAAATAAGTTAATTTTTATTTAAAGGTGATGTCATGAACAGGAGACAACACAGACATATTTAAAACATGCCTTTCCCTTAATGTAATGATTTGCTTTTATTTATGCTCACACAATGTATAGATAATTTTTCATATATTTTGTATTCTCTATATTCTCAATATGTATAATAAACAATATTTAGGTGTCGGAGTTCCTTTAATGCCTGGTTTAATTGGCAGTTCACTTTTTAGTTCACAAGAGATGTTTGTGTAGAAGGTACTGATGTGATGCAAACCAAATTCAATCACCATGCTCTCTCTGTGTTGTGCCAATAATGAGCATTACAAAGTGCAAAATCCTATTACTGTCTATTGTTTTAGTAATAGTCTTTCCTTACAGTTTATGGACACTTGATGCAATATGTCATGTCACAATCAATATGTATAATTTAGTAGGAGGCTGATTTATTGACTACATGACTCCGTAATAATCAAATGTCTGCCTTAATTCTGTTACTGCTACTGCTTGTCTGTTTTGATTACCTACTTGCAATCAATTATTCCTTCCTGATTTAAACTTAATTCTCTTGTTTTCTCTACTACATCAAAATGCTAAACTGAAAATGATGCAGTATAAGAAAAGTAATCATTTTACTTTAGTTTATGTTTGGGATAACATTTGTATGCTTTCAGACACATTTTTGGAGAAAGCATTGTGTCTTTTTCCTGTCTGTCCATGAGCTCCTCTTATTAGATACACATTTTTACTGCAGGTAAACTGAATGATGTATGTCAAGTTTTGATAAGGTACAAAATATTTCCTTACTGACCCGTTGGGCTCTGACTGACTGACCCATCGGGCACTCAGTCCAGTGCTATGGAGGACCCGATGCCTGTCCAGTTAAAAGGCTGGATGAAGCAGCCAAACAGTAGTTAGGGAAATCAAAATGAGCCGCTTGATCAAAAACATCTCCCTAACCAGCCCTGCTTCAGGAGCTGCTCGGACCGTCTGACCAGGTCATATTCCCATGCACTATTAGAAGTCTGAGGTCTGTGCCTTCCATAGCATAGTTACAAAACCAAAATGCCACCCTGCATCAACCATAATATGAATTGAAAAGGGAGACCTAGGTAGAACCCCCCCCCCCCCCATTTTTTACTGCCCAAAATATTGCAGCGGGGGATGGGTGCCTACAGACCCAAAGCTAAGATAGAAAAAAAAAATGAACTGACACCCCTAAAGAGGGCTACAGATCAAAACGGGGGTCTGTTTAATGGGCACTCAACACCTGTATACTGAAGGTCTCAACTGAACAATACAGTAATTGCTACAAAAAGATTAGTAATTTATTCAAAGTATCCTCTAGGTAAGAACCACGGAGTGAGAACACACCTTACCCATATCACACATAATAACATCAACAATACAGGCAATATGTACAACAATAACGATACTCAATTAAATAAGTCTAGAAAGTTAAAATAGATCCTGCAGGGTAGGAGTGGTGGGCAGTCTGGTAGAAGATACTGCTAAAATACAGCGTTGCTACACCACCAGAGTGCTCTCTCACAAAAACTATACTGTGCGTCCATAGCAGAAAAATATTAATGATATTAGAAAAATATATGAGAAAAGACACTCTAAATGTGCATTAATCATACCCTATATGCAAAAAGAACACATGTAAGCATTAGGGGAAAGGTTGAATGCTGGATCCCATAGGCTCTGTAGCAAGCAAAAATAAATTAAATAGTCCACAGAACTGCACACAGTTCATTTAAATAGCAGCAGAAAGTCCAGATCACATCCAAAGACTTGAAATAAGGGCTAGCCTGGCCACTCACTCAATGAGCTGTTCTGTGCGAAACGATCGTTGGTGACGTTTTGTCCTGTGGGAGGAGTTTTGTGGGCAGTTCAGGTGCTGGCTAGCAGCCCATGTGCATGTGGCATTTGAGTTTTTCTCCAGCATTCTTACTCCGTCCTACATGTGAGCTGAAAGGATTTGGTTTACACCTTCGGATATTCTCCAGTGACAAGACCATATGATCTCCAGCTAACGGCGAGTACCATTCATCTTCCGCAGCCGGCGGGTTGCGCTTCATGGTCTTAGGTATTCCTTGTAACCTGTGCTATGGAGTCGTTTGGGTCGTTTTTCAGTCACCAGTAACCAGCATCGATATCCCTTAATATTTGCACATTTGGACTTATTAACTAGCGTAACAGACACTGGCATCCCTGGAACTGGGTACTATTCATTCAGTGAGTGGCCAGGCTAGCCCTTATTTCAAGTCTTTGAAGTGATCTGGACTCCTATCCTGCACTCCTATCCTGCAGGATCTATTTTAACTTTTTAGACTTATTTAATTGTGTCTTGTTATTTTTTGTACATATTGCCTGTATTGTTGATGTTATTATGTGTGATATGGGTAAGATGTGGTTATCACCTAGAGGATACTTTAAATAAATTACTAATCTTTTTTCAGCAATTACTGTATTGTTCAGTTGAGACCTTCAGGATATAGGTGTTGAGTGCCCCCGTTTTGATCTGTAGCCCTCTTTAGGGGTGTCAGTTGAGTCTTTTTTCTACCTTCCATAGCACAGACCTGGTGAAATCAGGTCCAGTGCTACCTAGGGCGCAGACCTGCAGGGGGTGCTCAGAGTGTCCCCCGCAGGCTGCAGTTACTGAGGGAGGAGAGACGCTGCTTTGAATGAGCGTGCATTATGTCTCCTTCTGATACCTGGACGCAGCAACCATCTAGTATGCCGGGTAGCTGCAAGTCCTCCAGCTCCTCCGTATTATAACGGAGGAGTTCTGGAGGACTCAAGAATTTCAGTGCCACCACGCGGATGTTGGCTCACAGTGGGGGGCGGGTCATGTGTTGGATCACATGACTCTGCCCCCCATGTGAGGGAGACTGGGGGAATAAAATGTTCAGAGAAAGACATGGGGAACATCAGGGGAGAAAGAAAAAATGGGACAGAAGAAAACATGGGAGAACAGAAACATGGAGGGATAGAAAAAAACACAGGGGGACTGAAAAGTAACATGGGGGAACATAAAAAAACATTAAAGGGTCAGAGAAAGACATGGGAAGCATCAGAGGAGAAAGAAAAGCATGGGGAGCTTCAAAGGAGAGAAAAAAGCACGGGAGCGCAGATAAAAAGAAACATAGAAACATAGAATGTGTCGGCAGAAAATAACCATTCGGTCCATCTAGTCTGCCCAATTTTTTTGAATACTTTTATTAGTCCCCCATTCCCAGTCTTATAGCTAGGATAGCCTTGTGTCTATCCTACGTATGCTTAAAATCCTTGACTGTGTTTACCTCTACCACTTCTGCTGGAAGGCTATTCCATACATCCACTACCCTCTCAGTAAAGTAATACTTCCTGATATTACTTTTAAATCGTTGCCCCTCTAATTTAAGACGATGTCCTCTAGTTGTGGTAGTTTTTCTTCTTTTAAATATACTCTCTTCCCTTACTGTGTTGATTCCCTTTATGTATTTAAATGTTTCTATCATATCCCCCCTGTTACATCTTTCCTTCAAGCTATACATGTTAAGATGCTTTAACCTTTCCTGGTAAGTTTTATACTTCAACCCATGAACCAGTTTAGTAGCCCTTCTCTGAACTCTCTCCAAAGTATCAATATCCTTCTGGAGATACGGTCTCCAGTACTGCGTACAATACTCCAAGTGAGGTCTCACCAGTGCTCTGTACAATGGCATGAGGACTTCCCTCTTCCTACTGCTAATACCTCTCCCTATGCAACCAAACATTCTGCTAGCATTTCCTGCTGCTCTATTGCATTGCCTACCTACCTTTAAGTCCTCTGAAATTATTACTCCTCAATCCCTTTCCTCAGATGTTGAGGTTAGGACTGTACCAAATAGTCTATATTCTGCTTTTGGGTTTTTACGCCCAAGGTGCATAATCTTGCACTTGTTCACATTAAATGTCAGTTGCCACTGCTCTGACCATTTTTCTAGTTTAGCTAAATAATTTGCCATTTGGCTTATCCCTCCATGAATATCAACCCTGCTGCAAATCTTTGTATCATCAGCAAAAAGACATACTTTGCCAACAAGACCTTCTGCAATATCGCTAATAAAAATATTAAAGAGAATGGGTCCAAGAACAGATCCCTGAGGTACCCCACTAGTAACAAGACCTTGCATCGAATATACCCCATTGACTACAACCCTCTGTTTCCTGTCACTCAACCATTGTCTAATCCATTCAACAATATTGAAATCCAAACTTAAAGATTTCAGTTTATTGATAAGCCTTCTACGTGCGACAGTGTCAAAAGCCTTACTGAAATCTAGGTAAGCAATGTCTACTGCACCACCCTGATCTATGATTTTAGTCACCCAATCAAAAAAATCAATAAGATTAGTTTGGCATGATCTCCCTGAAGTAAACCCATGTTGTCTCTGATCTTGAAATCCAAGAGACCTTAGATGTTCAACAATCCTATTCTTTAACAAGGTTTCCATTATTTTCTCCACTACTGAAGTAAGACTTACTGGTCTATAGTTGCCCGCCTCCTCCCTGCTACCTTTCTTGTGAATGGGCACAACATTTGCTAATTTCCAATCTTCTGGAACTACTCCTGTTAACAATGATTGGTTAAATAAATCTGTTAACGGTTTTGCTAGTACAGCACTAAGTTCTTTTAATAACTTTGGATGTATCCCTTCAGGTCCCATGGACTTATTTGTCTTTACTTTAGAAAGCTTAAGTAAAACCTCTTCCTCAGTAAACTTACATGCATCAAAAGACTCATTAGTCTTTTTCCCTAAATGAGGTCCCTTACCCTCATTTTCATTTGGAAAAACTGAACAAAAATATTCATTAAGGCAGTCTGCTAAGCCTTTATCCTCTTCTACATAGCATCCTTCTTTTGTTTTTAATCTAACTAATCCTTGGTTTACTTTCCTTTTCTCATTTATGTATCTAAAACATGTTTTATCCCTCTTTTTCACTGACTGGGCTATAGTCTCTTCTGTGTGTGCTTTGGAAGCTCTTATAGCTTGCTTTGCCTCTTTCTGCCTACTCTTATAGATCTTTCTATCTTCCTCACTCTGAGTATTTTTGTAATTACTAAATGCTAGCTTTTTGTTTTTTACTATTTTGGCCACCTCTGCAGAGTACCACAGAGGTTTCTTAAATTTTTTGCTCTTACTGACAAGCCTAATGCAATTTTCTGTTTCGGAAAGATGGGAAGAAGAGTGAAGGACATTGAGAAAAAAATGGGGAACAGGGGGTCAGAGAAAAGCATAGGACAGAAAGACATGAGTGGACAGAGAAAGACTTGGGGAGCTTGAGGGGGGCAGAGCAAGCCACGAGCATGGACAGAGAAAGATACTCAAGCAAGTCCTGTTAACGCAATCAGCATTTTGGGGTAAGTCCTGTTGGCATGTCTGGACGGCAGAGTGGTTAAATGCTTTTAACAGGCTGCTCTAGGTGGCATCATTAATGGACTCCTGTATGTGGCATATTTAATATTTTTATATTTAATTGGGACAGTAAAGTTTATTCAGACAGGAAATGCCTAACTCTATTGTGATGGGAGCTATGCTGTACCACTTAAAGTATAATTATCTGCCTGGCTAACTATACATTGATTAGAGCTTTCCTGTACAACTGACTGAATACTAATGGGAATTATACTGTACCATATCTGTGCGGTGCTAACTAAATATTTAGCTTTACTATACCACCACTGAAATGGTAACAGTACGTGGAGGGGGCGGCAAAGTCCGTCTTCGCCTAGGGTGACAAAAATCCTAGCACCGGCCCTGGATGTAATGCAGGTGGAATCGGATCCTAAGCACCTGAGTTAGGGATCTGTTAGAACCGAACTGAAGCCAGATTATGCAGGTGCCGCTCTTGGGGGGCCAAATGGGCAGGTGCCATACTAGGGTCAACTGGACAGCACCTCTCTGGGGCCAACTGGACAGGTGCCATTCTCGGCAGACAAGGATGCAAGAAAGAGGACAGGACAGGAATACAAGACAGGAATGAGCATAAATGAACATAAATAATAAACAGGAAAGAAGACAGATGCAAGGTAGGGGAGAGAAGGAACGGGTATTAGAAAGATGGGGAATGACAGAGACAATAGGGGCGATGATAGAGAGACAAGAATAATTAAAAAGGGACAGTTTAGGGACCTATGTTCAGAATGTGAAATTTGAATTCAGATTATGAGTTGCAGATTCCAAATGTTTAAATCCTAGTTGATTACAACTTTACAGTGAAGGGAGACTATAATAAAATAATTTAATATCTCATTTTAGCGCACTGATGTCCAAATGGTGACTGGTAGGCCAGTCGTGGCACTCAGGGGGAGCAAATGTCTCCTTTTAGAGTATTTAGATCCAACTGGGGGTCCACAAGATATATTCATTTTACTCTTTTGCAATTAAAATTATTACTTCCAGCTCCCAGCACCCAGCCTAAGTTTTGGTATTCAGTGTAGCACTCCACATAAAAAATATAAACAAGACTGTTTTAGATCTATCAGGTCTCCTGAAAATGGTCTATATTAATCAAAAGAGAATAAAAAAGTTTATTTCTGCAAATGATAATGACAAAGTCATTCTTATGATTTTTATTTTTTTGACGTTTTTGTTCATTCCTTCTCAGATATGACCGCATTGAATAGAGACTGTACAGATTTGTAACACTCAGCCTGAACATCTCTCAGTGAAAAAAGCTAGCACCTTCACATAAGCATCTGAAATGTTTTTTAAAAAAGAAAATATTTACAAAGCACAATGGACCATTTCAAGTACTTCACAGCAGGCCTTTAACAAACGAGGCTTTATTGGATTCTCAGCTCTTTTTTTATTCTTCAAAGCTTTTTAAATCATAAGCATCTGCAGATGTAGCTGTTTTATTCTGTTTCAGCTGGAAGCAAGAAGAAGCTATGAGATTATGAAATGAATCAATGCAGAGTCAATGTTGTGTCATACCAATTCTCCATTGCAGAAAACACAAAGCCTTTTGCTTGTAGCGTAATCCAAGTGGCTGCAGGACATAATCTAAACTTGTAACTGTCACCTAAAGATTACACATTTCAAAACAGGACAACAATGGTTTATATGTAAGATTTTGTTTTGACTTAAAAGAAGGTTCATTTTTTCAGATCTTTTAATAACACAATGGGGGTTATATATAAAGGCAATTTATGGAGCAAAGTTCAAAAATTGATCGAATCAGCAGGAACATTCCACTGGTTTCCATGATGACTGGACCACTTTTAGAAGTTTGCCTCACAAGTGACCGTTATACATTACTCCCATTGTATCCTAAATTCCCCATCCAATGTGTTTAAGATATGATATTTCCTGCCATGGAAAATTAAGTAAATTTCCAGCAATGTCTTCATTAGAGTATATATTACAATTTTTTGGAGCACTTGTACTGTGGGGTCTAGTCTGAACTTTATCACATTGTCTAATTTCTATGCAGCGTATTTCTGTCGCATTTCTGAAATTTCACCTGAATCCAGATCATTCATTTGGAAAATTTCAGTTCAGAGATATTAGTACAGTATTCCCCCTGCACCTTCCTATTGTCCGGAATTGCACTTCATTTAGGAGATTTTATCCAAAATATGGAGAATTCAGTGGTTAATTGGGGGAAATTGCTAAATATATGCTATAATGATTTTGGAAAAAAATATTTATGATTGCATTATATTTTTTAAACAGTGTATTTTGGCATAAATGTGCAATTTCCTCGTCAAGCAACCTGTCATTTTTAATGTCATGTATTAAATCACACATGTATCTTATATGTCAATTAATAAACTGAATAAACGTTAGGGAATTCCCACGTATGTGTATTAGAGTTTCGTCCGAACTGAATTTAATCCGTTGATCCAATTGTATCAGACAAAATTAGTTTGTTACTGGGGAGGTGTACAATGTGGGTGATGCGGCACTTCCAGGTTCTGCAATGTGGGTACTGGGTCATGTCCTGGCTGTGCAATGTGGGTGGAGGAGGTGCACGAATTTAGTCATGCCAAGGGCAGCACAAAACCACTGATGGTACATACTTGGGAGGGGCATCAACCATTTTCTCCTTACTGTCACCATTACAGAGAAGACCTCTCCATTAACATATCAAACTAATCCACCCCTAAGTTAAGTCCAGACGCAAAATGCATGGCAAGTCTTGTCTGCACAGCAACCACAGACATATGCTTCTACCTCTCAAAGGCCACGTCATTGTGGTAGTAGGAAAATTCCTAGCATCCCTGAAGGCTAGTGAGGCCTTGGGTGCAACTGCATGTTATTCAAAGAATGGTCATATGACAGGCTCTCATGTCTTTCAGCCATTTCTCTGGACGTTCAAACCTTACTGAAAATCTCCATTTATAGTGTGTGTAGTATCACTCATAATCTTTGGTTAAGCTATATGCTGTTGAAGTCTATCAAGAAAGTTAAGAAAATAAGACTTTTTTTAGGTTTATGAGACAGCTGTTTAGAAAGAATTAGATATACTGCATACAAAACTTGCTGTTTCAGTCTTAGAAACTTCAAAACGAAGTGACTCATTACAACATGTTGTTTCATAACAGAAGTATTCTAGAAGTGTTTCTTGAGAGACCCCAGCCCCCTCAGTGGTTATGTACTGTTTTTGTCTAAGTCCATGAGTGGTTTGGAATACACTATGGGCTACACTATCTCACTTAATGTAGCTGATAAGTGCAATTCTCTTTTTCCCCACCACTCTTTTCTATTACCAACTTAAGACTTTTGTATCTTTGTGCACTATTATGATATTCCCATCCTACTTTATTTTTGTATGTTTGGTCATGTCATATCTATAAATAAAAATATTTAAAAACAAATTCCCCTTCAACAAATTGTTGACAATCGTTCTCATCTATAATTAACTGCATAGTATTTTCCCTAAGAAAATAATGATAAAGATGTTTCAGAAACATTTCTTAAAACCTCTTACATAATTAATTTAAAAACAGTCTGGTAATTATCATTAATTATATTTTTCAAAGAGTGCAAATGCATTAAAGGCTTCTATGTTTTAAAAATGTCATGTAGATTAGCATTATGAGTCATTATGTCCCACTATTGTGTATTAATAATAATAATGCATTATTGCAAAATTTTATTACCGTATTTGCTCGAATATAAGACAATGTTTTTTTCAGAGCAAATGCTCTGAAAAATACCCCTTGTCTTATATGCTAGGTTGTTTTATAATCTGACCTCAAATCGAGGTCAGACTATAAGACAGGGATCCAGGTCTCCCACAGAGCTGCAGAGGACCTGGATCCCCCTCTCTAACAGCCAGGGGATGTCTGCATGATGAGCACAGACTCCCCCTGCTGCCGCCCGGCGGAAGTGCCGGGCAGCAGCGGAGGATGTCTGCGCGTATCGTGCAGACATCCTCCGTTGCCTCCACTAGGCACCATGGAGAATCGGGCAGGCGGGGGATGTCTGCACGATAGTGCAGACATCCTCCATGCTGCCCGACACTGCCGTCTATTATGACGGACCGGCTGTCCGTCATAATGGACGGAAGTGTCGGGCAGCATGGAGGATGTCTGCACGTATTGTTCAGACATCCCCCAGCTGCCCCCACTAGCCACCAGGGAGCAATAAAAAAGGTGAGGGGGGCAGAGAGAGACAATGGGAGGGAGGGGGGAAGATAAAGACAATGGGAGGGGGGGGGGATAAACACAATGGGAGGGAGGGGGGAGAGAAAGACAGAGGGGGGGGAGCAATGGGGAGAGAGGGGAAGCGAAAGACAATGGGGAGAGAGATAACACTGGGGGAGAGAGAGAGACAATGCGGGGGGGGAGAGGCAGCATTGGCACATAAAAGGAAATAAAAAAAGAAATGCATTTGTTTAATATAATCATTTTTATTAAATATTAAAAAGCAATTTACATGTGAATATATACAAGTTAAACTTTTTTTCCTATAGGGTAGTCTTATATTCAGGCTTTTAGTTTTTTTCCTAAAGGAATATCCAAAGTTTGGGGGGTCGTCTTATAATCAGGGTCGTCTTATAATCGAGCAAATACAGTATTTACCAAAGAAAAGTGGATTTTATAAAAAAAATTGAAAACCATACCGGTGCCTGAATGCAAAGTTGCTTTTGCCTAGGGTATTTACAACGTCTGAATTCAATAAATTTGTTGGAATGGTTCCCTAGAACATATTTTCCCAATGTAGCATTTAATAGGGTTTATTAACTAATCAGTAAATTGTGGTAAACTGACAACTGAGTTTAAGAACTGTTGCTGATGTTAATATATAAATGAGCTTAGCTATACGATGCAATTATGATTCGTGTTTATGTGCTGTCTCTGGTCCAGGAACTAGTTTTATGCAATGGGATATTTCTTGTGAGGGTAGAATGGTCTTGTATAATATTTTTATTAAGAGAAAGTCCTCAGGCCAGCAAACTCCTTACCACTAGAGTTGAGCGGACACCTGGATGTTAGGGCTCGCTGGTTCGGCCGAACTTCGGAAAAAAGTCCGGTTTTGGGGTCGAACTTGACCCCGAACTTGACCCCGAACCCCATTGAAGTCAATGGGGACCCGAACTTTTGGCCACTAAAATTCCTCTAATAAAGTCTTGGAAAGGGCTAGAGGGCTGCAAAATAAATTTAAAATGTGGGTGAGTGTCCCCATTCATACGAATAGGTCAACTGACCTATTCGTATGAATGGGGACTCTATTTCGGTTTATAGAAAGCCAATAGCCATGTAATGCTATTGGCTTTCTATAAACCGAAATAGAGTCCCCATTCATAAGAATAGGTCAATTGACCTATTCTTATGAATGGGGACTCTATTTCGGTTTATAGAATAGCAATAGCATTACATGTCAGGGCTGATCCTGGGCGGGTGCACGGGGTGCAAGGCGCCCAGGGCGCACGGGAGGAGAGGCGCTTGAATCACAGAGCATGACAGGAGAGGAGCTTGCACCCGTCGCGCTGTGATTAGTGTGACAAGGGGGTGCGAGCCGCAGGTGAGCGCCTGCGGTTACTGCACATCCCTATCACACCGAGCACAGCGCGACGGGTGCAAGCTCCGCCCCCGTTGCGCTCTGATTGGCTGCAGGGAGGATGGTGTCTGCAGAGGCAGACACCGGCATCTAGTTTCTTCTGCCGGATGTCAGCTGACATCCGACAGAAGAAACTAGATGCCGGTGTCAGCCTCTGCAGACACCATCAAGCAGGCGTCCTGGGCCAGGCGGGAGATAGAGCAGACGTAAGTAGTGGAGCAGGGGGGAGGAGGGTGGCAAATAAACGAGCATACTGTGGGGCAAAATCCTGACATATTAATTGGCATAATCCTGATATATTGAGGGACAAAATCGTGGCATATTAATTGGCATATTCCTGGCATATTAATTAGCATTACCCTGACATTTCATTGGCAAAATCCTGCCATATTAATTAGCATAACCCTGACATATTAATTGGCAAATTCGTGGCATATTAATTGGCAAAATCCTGGTTTATTAATTGGCATAACCCTGGTATATTAATTGGCATAAGCCTGACATATTAATTGGGATAATCCTGGCATATTGAGTGACAAATTCCTGGCATATTAATTGGCATAACCCATACATATTAATTGGCAAATTCCTGGCATATTAATTGGCATAATCCTGACATATTGAGTGACAAAATCCTGGCATATTAATTGGCATAACCCTGACATACTAGTTGGCATAATCCTGGCATATTAATTGGCATAATCCTGACATATTAATTGTCATAATCCTGGCATATTAATTGGCAAAATCCTGATATATTCATTGGCATAACCCTGGTATATTAATTGGCTAAATCCTGGCATATTAATTGCCATAACCCTGGTATATTAATTGGCATAACCCTGACATATTAATTGGGGGAGGGGGCAGAAAATGTGTTCAATAAGGGGCCCTGAAATTCCTGGTGGCGGCCCTGCCATCGAGAACGTCCTCCTCCCTGCACATAAAGGTAATTAAGCAGGGAGGGCGACAGCATTTCTGTGTGTATGTATGTGAATGTGACTGACTGCATGTGTGACTGTATATTTATGTGTATGTATGTGATTGTATATGTGTGTATGTGACTGACTGCGTGTGTGACTGTATATATGTCTGTCTATGTAACTGCATACTTGCATATGACTGTGTGATTATGCGACTGTATTTAATTATGTATGTGCACCCATACATAATCACAAATACACAATGGGGGACATGTATAAACACGGCGCACGCTGGTGCAATCGGCATGTGCGCCAATGTATAAAACAGACTCACGAGAGTTATCTACGTTGAATGCGTAGTTTTAAGTTGGTTTGCGCTCGTTGTGCCGGCTCAGCCTATGTTTAAAAAAAAATAAAGCACTGAAAAGTGCCTGATATGGGGCAGGAGGGGAAAGAGAGAGAGACAGACATTAGGTATGAGTGGATAAAGAGAGAGAGACACACATTGGGTATGAGTGGAGAGAGAGAGAGACACACACATTGGGTATGATTGTAGAGAGAGAGAGACACACATTGGGTATGAGTGGAGAGAGAGAGACACACACACACATTGGGTATGATTGTAGAGAGAAAGACAGACATTGGGTATGAGTGGAGAGAGAGACAGACATTGGGTATTGGTGGAGAGAGAGAGAGAGACAGACATTGGGTATGAGTGGGGAGAGAGAGAGAGAGACAGACATGTGGGTATAGGAAGTTAGAGACAGACATGAGGGTATGGGGAAAGAGAGAGAAAGACATGGGGGCATGGGGAGAGAGAGACACGTGAGTGACTGGCATGGTGGAATATTATTTATCGCTCCTTGTGTACTTCTTTTCCAGTGATGCTCAGCCAGACTTTGGCTGGTTGGGCATCATGGGAATGGTAGTAAAAACTAATTCTGCTAGCCAGCAAAAACTCTCCCATGTTGCTGGCTGAGCATCATATAAATAAATAAAACCACTTCACAGTATTATGGCAAAATATATTTCTTTATTTAAAATAAAAGTTTGTGTTTGTCCTTTACATCAAAATAAAGTTTGTGCTCTAATGGGCGTCTGGAACAAACATGTCTAAAGGGGAGGAGCTCATAATATAACCACGCCCACTTTTAGGCGCCAAAAGAAAACCTGCACCCAGGCGCCCGTGACCCTAGGATCGGCCCTGTTACATGTATTCTATAAACCGAAAGTCTATAAACCGAATGTCTTTCGGTTTATAGACTTTCGGCTTATGGAATACATGTAATACTATTTGCCTTCTATAAACCGAACTAGAGTCCCCATTCATAAGAAATTCCTATGAATGGGGACTCTAGTTCGTTTATAGAAAGCCAATAGTATTAAATGTATTCCACAAGCCGAAAGTCTATAAACCGAACGACATATTGTTTATAGACTTTCCGTTTATAGAATACATGTAATGCTATTGCTATTCTATAAACCGAAAGTCTATAAACCGAATGTCGTTCGGTTTATAGACTTTCGGCTTATGGAATACATGTAATATTATTGGCTTTCTATAAACCGAAATAGAGTCCCCATTCATAAGAATTTCTTATGAATGGGGACTCTATTTCGGGTTATAGAAAGCCAATAGCATTACATACAATGTAATCGCCGAACCCCGAACTCCAACACGGACATACAGTGAAATGTCCGTGTTCGGGTCCGGGATCCAAAAACCGTAAAGTTCGGTACGAACTCGAACAGTGCGGTTCGGGTTCGCTCAACACTACTTACCACAAATGATAATAGCCAAACTTTTTATCCAAATACTTGTATTATAAATTCAACAGTCAAAAGACAGCAAACACACAATGATAGAAAGGTTGATCAGCCTTCTGATTTTCTGTGCTGGACACTGTACCATATTTTGATCGGTGAGTGACTTCCTTGCTGCCTCAAATTAATTTTATTAGCCAAAGATAACAGGTGGCCAAATCCATGACAGTTGTAGCCTCGACTACCAGACTGTATCTTACCATAATCAAAAGCCACATGGCTCAGATGTAGTGGGTAGAAAAGGACACAGCCATTTTATTCATTAAAAACGTCAATGCTTCCAACCTATGCCATTACATAACATCAGAGGTAAGTATACAGTAATTAGGCAATGACGAGTCCCACATAATAGCATATATGTCATAATTGACATGTTTCACATAATTAACATAATTAACCATAACTTTATTAACATAGTTAACATAATAACATTTTAACCATATCCTGAACCAACTTGCTCCCCAGGGGTCCCGATGTATCCACCAAAACCCTTTGCCAGGCAGCACCTTCTGCCCAATCCACCATTTGGCTAAGAGCCCCCATCTTGGCTCAAATCCTCTCTGTTAGTCAGTTCGGCTATAACTGCATCCCGATTTTCAAGCCATAGACCCCCTAAGGAGCAAGTTACTGCCAAAGCCATTAGGTGTGATCCCTCGCTACAGAAGGGCTACCTCATCCAACTAAAAGAGAGCCTTTTCTACCCCTGCTTGCAGGCCTAGCAAAAACACATCCCAACCCAAGTCTGACATGTGCACCCCGTCCTTAGCAATTAAGCCAGCCTCCCCCTCCAGAGAGCGATGCCTGACCAGAACAAGCTTCTGCTTTTTTTTTCTTTTTTGTTCCTTTGACACTCAGTCGTTCAATTGTTCATTTTATTAAATATTGTAGACTTGCATGTAATATCATTGTGTCAAATTTAGACTTCCTCATAAGAATAGGATAAAAGTTTTGTCTTACTGTTTCCTACCCCCTTTCACTACCTTCTACTACCTCGCTTACTTCCCTTACCCTATTCTTTCCTTTGATTAAGAGATTAAGCCCACAAAGTCAATTGGTACGTGTATCTCATCAAAGGTGAGGCCTATCGATGTTGCGATATTTAAAGACTTAATTCACATACGACAAACAACATACAATAACATACATTGCCCAAGACTGTGGAGTTGATCTATTACATATATCGCCATTATTCCCGCCTACTTAGTCGACCAAGTGGATACGCCGGGGCCCGTGAAACCTGTGCCCTCTTCACCCATCCTTCACCGGGGGGAATCTCTCCCACCAGGGCTGCCAAATTGTACGGTACGTCGACAAGTTATTATTAGCGCTATAAAATCCCCTCTCCATCTCTCCGAAATGGCTCATTAAATCCCTTACCCTGTCCCAAGTAATACTATCCAATTGCTTCCAATTGCGGGCTATGCATAGTTTTGTTGCTAAAAACAATTGAATCGCCAGTTTTTTCCCTCTACTTTTTAGGCAGTCTAGGTTGTTATGCAGAAGGGCAGCTTCTGGATTAATTGGTAGACAGCATTGACAGACGGCTGTAAGTACCAAGAAGACCTCCCTCCATACTTCCCTAACTCCCGTACAGTCCCACCATATATGAACATAGCTCCCGACCGCATTTTGGAATCGCCAGCAATCAGGGCTATGCGAGGCGTCAAATTTGTTTAAGGTCGATGGGACCCTGTACCAGCAGAGCAATTTAAATTGTAGCTCCTGGAGATTAATACAATGGGTGGAATTATTTGTTTGGGACCAAGTGCGCTCCCATGTATCCCTATCCCGGGAGATACCCAGATCTGTACTCCATTTCTCCCAAGCCTTTGGGATGGGGCTAGGTTTTATATTGTCCAGGAGAGAGTACCAGTTACTGAGCTTACTTGTATTTGGGTTATTTCCAAATAATCTCTCCAGGAGAGTCTGCACTATGCCCTCCTTTGGGCTAAAAATATGCTGTCTGGCAAAATGGAGGAGTCTTAGGACAGCAAAGGAATCCTTCCAGTGGAGCCCAAACTCCTCCATTACCTGTCTCAGAGACTTTATGCTCTTACCCTGCCTTAGGTGAGCAAACGTTAGATTAAGTGCTCTGAAATCTGGGGAAAAGGAGATGTTTGATATCAACCTTGAACTGACAGTGACGGCCACAGGACCAATAATCTTATTAGACAAACCCGCCCGCCTCTTAAAGTTGAGCCATGAAGTCAGTATGCCCTTCAAGATATTGTTACCAGAGGAATTGATTATTCTTAGAGTATCGGATCTACCTAACCATAACATACTTTCCATTTCTCTGTGCCCAGACATTCTCTGTTCTATCCTATACCAGTCTTCTTTTTGAGAGGCAAGGAGCTGGATTTTATGAACATGATATAGCATACTTGCCTCGACGTATCTGGCCAGATTTGGAAATCCCAGCCCTCCTTTGTTTCCCGGTTTGTGTAGCCAGTGCCTGGCAATTCTAGGTTTTTTATTTCCCCAGATGAACTTTCCTACTATATTTTGAAACTGTTTGCAGAACGAGGCAGAAATAGGGAGGGGGACCATTCTCAGCAGGTATAACCATTTAGGTATGATATAAGATTTAATGGAATTCATCCTCCCTATCCATGAAAAATTCAAGCTCTTCCGTCAACCTATCTTCTGATGGAGTTCTGCAAACAGCGGTGTATAATTTATCTTTAAGATGTCGCTAATATCTCTGGGAATCAAAACCCCCAAGTACAAAAGTGATGAGTTTGACCACTCAAAAGGAAACCTAGCTAACAGGTCCGCCTGCTCTTCAGGGGTAGATTGAGGCACAAGGCTTGTGTTTTTTTTATATTTAGTTTATGGTTAGAAAAACTTCCAAAATGTTCTATTTCCACCAAAACCTTTCCAACAGAAGATGCTGGATTAGTCTGTGAACAGACTGATTTTACAGGTTCTATCTCCCACCGGTATTCCCTCTATACATGTGGCGTGCCTAATCCGAACTGCCAAAGGTTCTAGCGCAAGTATGTAAAGAAGGGGGGCCAGGGGGCACCCCTGGCGAGTCCCATTCCCCACATCGAACCACTCCGAAAACAGCCCAGGCCCAGAAATCCGCGCCAAGGGTTCGGAGTAAATAGCCATGACCGAGTCGATTAGTCCCCTACCAAACTGGTATGCTTTCAGCACCTCCTCCAAGAAGCCCCAATCGACCCGGTCAAAAGTCTTCTCCGCGTCGAAGGCCAGAATGACTGCGGGGACACCTTGTTTCCCTATATAATCGATAAGGTTGATGATCTTCCTGGTGTTTCCCATTGCCTGGCGGCCCTTCACAAATCCTGTTTAGTCGCTATGTATGATAGAGGGGACCACTGTCTTAATCCTAGCTGCTATTATGGTCGAATAGATCTTAGTGTCTAAATTGATCAGGGAAATTGGCCTGTAATTACTCACTAACTTGTTGTCTTTACCTTGGGTATCGGGATTATGGTAGCTTGAAGCATCTCTTTTGGAAATGAACGCTTGTTTTTGATCTCGTTAAATGTGTCCGCTAGGTAAGGAGAAATTATATCAGCCAGTTTCTTGTAAAAC
The DNA here is from genome assembly GCA_036172795.1 of Pelodytes ibericus. NCBI lineage: Eukaryota > Metazoa > Chordata > Amphibia > Anura > Pelodytidae > Pelodytes > Pelodytes ibericus. Next base: position 137,291,600 of record CM069862.1, read on the forward strand.
AATGCTGTAAAGCCATCTGGGCCCGGAGCTTTGTTAAGCTTAAGATTATCTATAGAATGTCTAACTTCGAGTACTGAGAAGGGAGCTTCTAATGCCTCCCTTTGTTGCTGGGTGATCCTTGGGAGGTCCGATTGGGCGATATAACTCCTCATTGCTTCCTTATCTTTATTTATTGCCAGATTATACAGGTCTTGATAATATTTGCCAAAAGAGTTACTTATACTTTGGGGAGAAAGGTGGATTATATCCCCCTCCTTTATTTGGAAGATTCTTGAGCTTAAGTTATTATGCTCGATTAAATAATTGTGCCCTTATTTCCTTCCTTAATGTTATAATTTCTTTTGTGAGAGGTTCTTCTACCTGGACCCGATTTAATGTATTTAATGCTGCTAACCTAATATTCAGTTGTGCAAGATTCCTGCCCTGTGCTTTTTTGGTCTGGGCGCCCACACTTATAAGATGGCCACGTGCCATGCTTTTAAAGGCGCACCATACCAAGGAATTATCTAACTCTCCATTTGCATTCATTGAAAAATATTCCCTAGTCATAGATTGAGTGCCTTCCACATTAGTTTGATTATTTAGTAGGAAATCATTCATTCTCCAAGCCCCTCTGATTCTCTTAGTGTCCTCTTTAATATTAATGATAACTGCATCATGATCAGCCCAGTCACATTTTTGATGTTTGCTGCCAGGCACCTGCACATTGTCAAATGATCCAAAAGGATCATATTGATCCTTGAGTAGATTTTGTGCCTATTGGAGAAAAAGGTGTAATCTCTCTCCATGGGGCCTAAGACTCTCCATGCGTCATATAGCTGGAATCTCCCTAGCATTTGGTTGAAGTTTCTGGCTAACCCTCTATCTGTGGGAGAAAGGGCTCTAGGAAAATTACCCCTCCTATCCACCTCTGGGTCAGACACACAATTAAAATCCCCAAGGACCACAAATGAGCCCTGTACATAATTGGATATCTGATTTAAAGTTTTATTTATAAACCGCATAGGGTGCTTATTGGTGCGTAAATATTTAAGATTGAATAGAGACTATCGTTCAGTTTACAAGTCACAAATACATATCTTCCGTTCGGGTCTGATTGTTTAAGTATCAGCTCGTATTTAACCTCCCTGGATATCAAAATAGCTACTCCGTTCTGTTTTTTCTCCTGTATTGAGGAATATTCTACATGTGGAAACCTCTTTGACTTCAAGCGAAGAGCGTCAGCTTCTTTAAGGTGAGTTTCTTGAAGGCATGCTATATCAATTTTGTCTAAATATAAGGATTCTGTCAGCATAATTATTTTTTGTGGGATATTAAGGCCCTGAACATTCAGGGTAAGAAATCTCAAAGTGCCCATTTCTTATGACTCCCACTTCCATAGCCCCGAGCCCCGGCCAACCCTCTCGGCGACACTCTCAATCTTGGACAACATAACGTCGGTGAAACTCTCAGTCCTGGGCAACATAACACCAACATACAATACACACAACACAAAAACTCCTCCCATGACGTTGCCGGTGGGGGGCCGAAAAACTCCCCACCCGCCACCTTTTCCTGTTCCTTCGTGATGCAACTAACTTGCATCTATCCCTATTCGCTCTAGGCGAAAAGGAGCTGGGGGGTTAATTAACTTTCCTTCATACTGGGGGGGGAAGAAAGAAAAAAGAAAAAAAAAACCCCAGACATACACTAACAGGGTTGCCTATCTCCCTAATTGGGTGCACATGAATACTTCAATCTATCATATTGCCCTAACCACCTCTACCCTGTGATATTTAAGATGCTAATGGATATGAGGTGCCAAAATAGATAGCCAATACCCCCATTAATCTTAATAAACACAATTCTAATAAGTGCTCGGTGCCGGATATGCTTTAACCTTGACCATTATGCCCTTTATAAAACAGTTAGAATACCGGAGAATGAAGGATTCTCTCATATACATTGCCAGTATCTTAAAATTAATATATAAACATACAGTACTTCGGTACTAACCCAATACATTCTAGGTGCTGCTATATCTGTCCGCATATTCCTCCCATACCGTTCAGTGAGAAAAAAAACAAAACAAAAAAACAACCCACTCTATAAGGATGTGTCTATAGCTCGCTCCTCCGACCCCTACGATGGTTACCTATGTGTCCATGTCACTACATTAATAAATATCAATCCTGAGATCCCCCTTACGGTGTCTAAAGTGCTAATGGATGTATGGGGCCTAAAACTATAATTGTCAATACCCCTTTAAGCTCAATATAAAAAACGTGAACTGTGAAGCCCCTTCTAAATGCCAAGTGCCAACAATTATTTTATAAAACCGTATCTGCTAAACGCTCCTCCAGCCCACACAGTGGTTATCTACATGTGAGTACATTATAAATAACTTTCCTAAATTCCCCTTTACAATATCAGAGATGCAAATTAATGTGAAGTACCTACAACTTAATTATCCTAACCCCTCAGGGCTCGATACGAAAAGTGAACTAAGAAAACTCTAGTGAATGCAAATGGCAGCAAATATTACACCTATAACCAGTGTACGTGCTATAAGGTAAAAATAATGCTAGTGGGTAAGAAATTTAATTGTTGACCCAGTAATTGGAGTAACTGGATTAATCCACGAGGGCAAAAAAAAAAAAACAATATATATATATATTTGAGGCATTCCTTCCGAGTTGCTACCCAGAAACCGCCAGAATGTTAATGGATGCCAGATGACCCTATGGAAGCTTCTGCTTTCTCATGAAAATTGACATTAGTCTATTTATTTTACCCCTGCTGCGTTCCATTGCCCTGAAATTCCGTGCATACCGTCACTGGTCCTTAGGCACCATTTTGGACCACAAAATTTTGACCCCGGGAACCACTCCTAAGATGTGGGGAACATCCTTTTGCATAGTTGTGATCAATTCCCTCTGCGAAACCAACCCCAGATCGTTCCCCAATAACCACAACTTTAGGAAGCACCCCTCGGCCAATGAAACGCAGAACTGTAGATAGAGCCCCGCCCAATGCAAACCCACCTGAAGCAGCTCAGCAGGAAATCCCAGCCATAGGCCTGATAACTGCGGCCCTCTGTCTGGCCAAGAAAACATAAGAGTGGCCAATGATCCATGCCACATAAACGGACCCTAAAACTCTCCAGAGCCCTGGTCTTCAGCCTGCTGGCCCAAATGCTGAGGTCACTGGTGGTGCAAGCGACAGCTTCAGCTTTACAAGTGCTTCTTCTGCACCTCTCTGTCAGCTGTCAGCCAGCTAGACAGAGTGTGCTCAGTTTCGGCTTTTGCGCATGCGCGATAGCTATTTCACTTCATGCTCTTACTGTCCCTTAAAGGGACAGTAATAAAACTTCAGTTTCTCCTCCCAAAAGTTTCCATTGGTCAGCCAATCTCTCCCAACACTATTTATACACTCAATTGAAATTTAGACCTTGCCTATGATAGTGCCTAGTGCCTTTTACTAGCGTTATTGTATTCTATTGCTGATATTCTGTTGCCGAATCCTGCTAGCCCTAACCTCATCTGTTTTGCCGCCTGTCCTAACCTGTTTGCCCGTCTTTACTACATCTGTTTGCTTCCACCCCCGATCTTTGCCTGTTTGACAATTCTTCTGCCTGACCCCACAGTACCTTCACCTTGATCCTGTACTCCGTATCCAGCTTCCTGTTTAGCTTCAGTATCCTGGTAATAGTTCAGAGTGCAAAAGTCCTAGGGGAATGAAACCTGCGGCTCAACCATAGGGGTGGATTTCCTTCAGGTAGAATAATTCTGTTCTGTTGCCGGGGTCCGTTGCAAAAGACCTATATCGATTCTACACAGTGGTTCCAGCCTCATAGCACAACGTGACACCAGCAAAGCATCCATCCTGCAAGAGAAGAATGATGGAAGCAGGGAGACAGGAGAGAGAGCACATTCTGGTAGGAATCAAAAATGTCTGAAGATTTCCTGTGAGTCCAGACATATATCAATCCTGTCCCCTCCCAACTCCCCCCACATAACCTAACCACCAATATCTACAGCCTTGGTACAGCACAAGATGTCAAGGCCCTCCTAAACCTAGGCGTCTCCGTGGGCTGCATCAATAATATTTCAAAAGCTGAAGTCGTTGTGCATTTCCAAGAAGTAAACTAACGTACCACTTTTTATGGTTAGCATAGGAAACAAAAGGGACGAGGCCTAGTAGAACAAAGTCACCGAGTTTTACCAAACTCCACCCATGGGTGTTTTTTTCTTGTCTGTATTGGGGCATGCCCCACCCATATTGTATTTTTATTCTTCCCATTACCAATACACAAGATAGAGGGTGTGTCACTTCATTTGAGGCATCATAAAAAACATGAAGATGTAAACATGGTTTGTTATTGTATGCCTTGAATTCTTTTCTCTGCCTCACTTGATATTTATATGTTAACGCATAACATAAAATATAATGAAAACAAATAAAATACTATTTTACTACACCACTGAAGTGACAAATCATTCAGTTCTAAATGTAATTGATGTCAAGGTGAAATGAAGAGAGTAGCACTGAGTGTTTTTCAGTTGTTTGGCATTTTTGTTTTGTTTAAGCCAGTGAGTAGCTGTGTAGTGTACATTTCAATATCTGAGTCTGTAGTTTGTTTGTCACAATGTATGGGGGCAGTTAGGATATTCCTTGAAGTGGAGAATGTATCAGTAAACAGAAAGCTACAGACATAAAAATGTTTCTAATTTTCTCTCTGGTTGCCTCCATAGAATTTGTTTATGAATTCCACATAATAAAATCACAGCATAAATATAATACATAAATATATGTGTAACAAAGTAACAATAATATGTGATGTGGGTGGCATAGAATTGTGAGGTCCTAAGATTAAGGAGGATGTATAAGATTATCCCCCTATTCCTGAGCTGGATACAAATACACGGCTCCTATTTTCCAATAAAGAGTCCTATCTCCCTCAGGGCTAAATGAAGGTAGTCCCTTTTTCAAATAAATGATACTAAATATACCCATCCAAACCATTCTTCCTAACTGTTCCCCAACACCCAAAATGCAGGACTAATGACTCTCTGAACTGAGACTAGATTGGGGATATAACTGTGACAAAAAATGTTTTTTAGCACATGATAAACAATGCAATATGCAATTTATTATCGTGAGAGGCTAACAGAGACCACTTAAGTACAAACGTGGCACAAGAATAGCTGCCCTCTCTATTGTGTCCTTTTTATATTACTATACCCTTAAATAATCATGATATAACTTCTAAAATTCATCTCTAGTTCTATTTACACCATCAGTAATGAGTGTGTATAAGAAATGAACAGGACTATCGTACTATAACAATACACTTTTTTTTACATTTATTTTATCTGTCAGTTACAGTGTATTGCAGCTTCCCGATTGCCACATGAGTAATGCTGCCAGATAAATGACAGGAGATGGCGACGCTCCCTGCACACTAACTGGTGCTCACCCGATAGAGGGACCACTAATCACAAGCGAGAGGCTAAATATTTAAATGGCCACTAGAATACTCACTATCTTGACAGCCCTCAGGCTTCTGAGCTGTGGAGAAACATGCGTCAGGCAGACTGAATGCTGGCATGATCAGGATGATACACTGATCCTAGTGTGTGACAGGATTGGCCAGGTAGCAGGGAGCCATAGGCTCTTAGCATTTGGGTCTATTAAACAAAAGTAGTCAAAAGCATCAGGCTACATACAACTAAAGGGGTTAGCCCTGCCCAAGGTGAAAGGGAAAATTAAGAATAGTTGTGAATCCACCACAGTTAGTATTGCATTGGGAACACTGCTGCCAGATGCCTAATCAAAGTCATAATAAATAAACTACAGCGCTTAAGCAAAACACACATGTAAATGAAATATGCAGTAAGTGATGATAAAAAAATAGGGTAAAAGATAACCAAATATAGAAGCGTCCTTGCCAGTATTGCCAGACAATGAATAGATAATAAAATACAAAAAAGAAGAGGAGCACACAAAAATACTATGTATCACAGATTTATTTAAACAAATGAATAATAGCATAAGAATGCATACAAGTAAAAAAACAAAAAGAAATAGAATAAAATAAAAAGATACTTACACAAAAGTATAAACACAATGAAAATAAGCTGACAATAGATTTGCAACAGAGGAGGGCCAAACATCCGGAAGTCTACCCTTCCAGGGTGTTTCAAATCTATTTTCAGCTTATTTTCATTGTCTTTATACTTTTGTGTAAGTATCTTTTTTTATTTATTTTTTTACTTGTAAGCATTCTTATGCTATTAATCATTTGTTTAAATAAATTTGTGATACATAGTATTTTTGTGTGCTCCTTCTCTTTTTTGTATTTTGTTATTTATATTTGGGGGCTTTTTAGAGGTCTTCTTGTAGTGATGCACCTATATTTCAATATTTTTTGCTTCTATGGGTAGTGCCTCTCTAATACTTTGTACATTTAATGTATAGATAATAAACTTTATAGATGTAACGACTCCTGATTTCTAATGAATCTGGGGATGAGGAAAAAAACCAATAAGAAAACATGGACAGCGCTAATCAGTCTAAATAAAATTAAAAAATAAATAGCCAATATGAATAAAATGTATGGCCAAAATATCTTTAATACATATAAATAATAAAACAATACATATAATTAAATATACATAAAAAACTAAATTACTAATAAAAAAAACACAAAACAGACAGGCAATAATTATTTAAGTAAAAATAATAAATTTCACCACCAATTCTGATCTCCATACAAAAGGACCTGCATACCTGGTCACCCCTATGTATATCTTGCACTCCATTGCTTATTATACCTGCTCCAAACAATTTGCATCAGAATTCCACCTGCCTTTTTTCTTCTCTCTGTAGTAGGTTTTTGCAATTTATCTGGTCCCCAAAAGCCCCCAGAATCAAAACAGACCTCTTGACCCAACCTAAATCAAAAGGAGTTCTAGGTATCCCCTATTTGCATACCTACTTAGGAGCCTGCCATTATTTTGCAATGGTCATGCAGCCCTCCCTCCAAAAAGTGGACCGTACGTGAAAAACGACATTCATAAACTCACCCTCCAAAACCTCACGTGGATCTTGCAACATCAGATCACAAAGTAAAGATCTCCCACTCACTTCATATACCTTAGTAATTTTACACTCTATTCACCGCAGCCACAACTTACTACATATCCCACACCACTCGCTCCACTCCGGCTCAACCCAGACTACCAAATGGGCATGGAACCTGTACTCTTTTTGTCCACTCCTTCGAGAGCACACATTGACTATCATACCTGACAGCACCATTGCACCACTGAAGAAGCTCAGAGTCAGAGCGAAACACTTTTTGTACATGATCAATGGGAGGGGAAGGAGTCTGAGTGGAGACACAATGTGCTACAAATATGGAACTCTGTATACCAATATTGCCAGGAACTTTTGTTAGTGCCATTATCCTATGAGCCGGGCAATTTGGCTCATGTCCAATTGAGTGCTAAGGGGAGTGGCGATTCCAACATAAAATTTGTCATCTGCACTATGTTGTATGCCTTTTTTCTTTTGTTTTCTCTTTCATAAGAATAAATGCTTACAAGCAAAATCAAGTACTTTATTTCCTGTATGCGCACCCTCACAATTGTTGAAGACATTATTTTCTTTCTAATGTTTGAGTGACATTTAGAGATGTGGAAACCTGTCCAGTCAGATGTTTTTTTCCTTATATAGTATACATTTTATGAAGACACATTATAAACCATGCAATTACTTCACTCAATCCGATTCACAGAACAATTACTGGTTTACCTGGGATAATTACACTGAAGGGTTATGAAAGATGCAAAGAAAAAGCAGTTAAATCTTTTTACAGTAATTAAATTATTTTCTATATAAAGTTTGATATACTTGAAAACAAGACTTTGGTAGCCATCTGTCATGTGCTGCCAATCGCTTAGCTAAATCCTTGACCATTTTAACTGTTTGAAATCATTATCATAAGAAAAACACTGCATCTTATACAGAACAGCAAAACTGTCTTTGTTTCTATGTGAGGAGAAATGTTACCACTGCAATGCAGAGATATAAAAATAGAAAAAAGAAAGTGTGAATCAGCACTAAAAATAATCTAAAATACAATATGGTTGATACCAGAGAATGTGTAATTACACTTGCTGCAACCTCTACACACTGACCACAAATGTGCAAATAGAAGTGAATTGGAAGAAAGCAGAGTACTGCACATAAACCTGTAAGGAACCCCCATGTGTACCAATAATAAACAGATGTACTTCATTTGTGGATGTGTTGTTCTTCAGACACGTAATTTGTATTCACTCTTACGGAGTATTTGGGAGAGAGAGAAAATCCATAGGGGACATAAATCCCAAACATTCGCCCCAGTAACAAAACTAATTTGGGTTAGAGCAGTAAAACTGCTCAGTGGAATTTGTTTGCAGAGCCCCAACAGAGGTAATGGATTAACCGGACTTGCAAATAATTCAAAGGGCCAAAGGAGGAGTTTACTGGATGTCAAACTTTAGTAATGTAAAAACACATATTTTTACGATAGAATAAAGCAGTCCGTTGCTCCAAAGGAGAGAAGCCGAATAGTCAATTTTGTCAGTTTATAGCCGTCAATAAGGCACTTCAAGCAGAGCGTATGCAGTGTCCTCTCAGTGTGGACAAAATAAATTTCAACAGCTCACTTCCTTGATGGGCGTAGCACAATGCGTTTCGCTAATCGGCACCAGACAAAGACGATAGGTGAAACGCTTTGTGCTACTCACATCACCCATATGCTCTGACCCAAGTGAGTTTTGTGACTGGGACGAATGTTTGGGAGTTATTAACCCTATGGATTTACACTATATCTCTCTCTCTCTCTTTTGCCCAAATACTCCTGAAGAGTGGATGAAGATTACAACTGAAGGACATCTGTTTATTATTGGGGGTGTCTAAAAGGGTTAATTCGCAGCACTCAGTTTCAGAGTTATAAAAATAGTCCATATTCAGACGGTGGTTAGATTGCAGTAGGGGTTATTTAAAAAAATCTGCTGTTAGATAAAAGCATCATGAATTGTAAAAAATTCTATTTAAAAACGAATGCATCTTTTTTTACATCCCAATGCTTTGCACCTCCATCAGAATGGATTTTGTGCCACTTTTTAAGAGTATGTCAGCTCTTTTACATGTAATTCTATGTATTCTATAAACCGAAAGTCTATAAACCGAACTACCTTCGGCTTATAGTCTTTCGGCTTATAGAAAACGTGTAGTACTATTGCCTTTCTATGAACCAAACGAGAGCCCCATTCATAAGAATTTCTTATGAATGGGGCTCTCGTTCGGTTTATAGAAAGCCAATAGTATTACACGTATTCTATAAAACGAACGAATAAAACGAAACGAAAATAATGAACGCATTTCGTCTGAAACGAATGCAGTAATGAACGAAATTCGTTTTAGACGAAATAAATAACATTTCCGTCCGAATGAACGAAAACGAAACGAAAATTTTAGTTTTGCACATGTCTAGCACAAACCAGATTTACCGTATTTGCTCAATTATAAGACGACCCTGATTATAAGACGACCCCCCAAACTTTGTATATTCCTTTAGGAAAAAAACTAAAAGCCTGAATATAAGACTACCCTATAGGAAAAAAAAAGTTTAACTTGTATATATGTAAATTGCTTTTTAATATGTAATAAAAAATTGATATTATACAAATGTATTTCTTGTTTTTATTTCCTTGCGGCCTCTCTCCCTCACCCCTCCAGTGTAGTCTCTCTCTCTATCTCCCCCCTCCCTCCCCTAGTCTCTCTCTCCCCCTCTCTCTCTATCCCCCCTCTCTCTCTCTATCCCCCCTCTCTCTATATCCCCCCCTCTCTCTCTCTCCCTATCTCCCCCCCTCTCTCTATCTCCCCCTCTCTCTCTCTCTATCCCCCCCTCTCTCTCTCTCTCTCCACCCCCTCTCTCTCTCTCCCCCCCTCTCTCTCTCTATCCCCCCCTCTCTCTCTATCCCCCCCTCTCTCTCTATCCCCCCCTCTCTCTCTCCCCCCCTCTCTCTCTCTCCCTATCTCCCCCCTTTCCCTGGTGGCTAGTGGGGGTAGCTGGGGGATGTCTGCACAATACGTGCAGACATCCTCCATGCTGCCCGACACCTCCGTCTATTATGACGGACAGCTGGTCCGTCATAATAGACGGAGGTGTCGGGCAGCATGGAGGATATCTGCACGTATAGTGCAGACATCCCCCAGCTGCCCGCTTTTCCCTGGTGTCAAATGGGGCAGCAGAGGAAGTCTGCGCGATGAGCGCAGACCTCCCCTGCTGCCGCCCGGCACGCTCGCCGGGACTTCTGTGACGAAAGCGGAAGTACCCGGCTTCTTCACAGAAGCCCCGGCGGTCGTGCCGGGCGGAAGCAGGGGAGTCTGCGCTCGTTGCACAGACATCCCCTGCTGCTAGAGAGGGGGATCCAGGTCCCCTGCAGCTCTGCTGGGGACCTGGATCCCAGTCTTATAGTCTGACCTCAATTTGAGGTCAGATTATAAGACGACCTCGAATGTAAGACATTTGCTCTGAAAAAAACCTTGTCTTATATTCGAGCAAATACGGTACTTAAAATAAAACTCATGCTGCTTGGACATACACATTGTACATGACTCAACTTACATTTATGGCCTGATGTTTCACCCAATTACTAATACTTTCTGGCAAACTATGAAAAGAAGAAAAAGATTCCTTCCTTTGTACAGAAAAAAACACCTGCTCACAAATAGATAACTGTTAAAATCCGAAAAAAACATTAATTCTTCTTAAATCGACCAGTTAATTAAACTATTTTTCTGGCAGTGGTATATTAATGGGCATACTGGCTGTGGCATTTTAATGGACATAGAGTAGCATATTATTGGGCATACTGGGTGTGGAATTTTAATGGAAATAGAGTGGCATATTATTGGGCACACTTGCTGTGATGTTAAAGGTGTTTCAATGATGCCTCGATCAAGGCATCATGCAACACCCTTCTCTGTCCCCCCCCCCCCCCCCATCACCGGGTGATCGCGGGTACCATATAGAAGAGCATGCTCCTCCAATACAACATGCCCAGCAGAGAGTGACGGAAGTGATAAAAACAATATTTTTCATCGCTCTGAAACTTTGCTTGTCTGCCCCTAGAGGCAGTCAGCAACATTACAGTTAGAAAAATAAATTTTCATCATATTTTTTAAATAGTAAATTATATCATATGAGGAAAATAACAGTATCAAAAATGATATATAATTTGAGTGGGTGTACTGAACATGAAGAAAGAAATCACAGTTAAGCAAACGGATGACAAAAATAATGAAATTCTAGTCTTCAAGGCACATCAAATGCAGCATAGAACTCTGTCACTAAGGGGTTAACTATTTAGAAACAAAACTATCTCATCTTACCCTAGCTCAACTCTATCTTACCCCGCCTCACCCTATACTAGCCCTAACTTACCAATCTTATCCCGTAAGAGAAAATGAAAAAGTAAATGAGTAACTGAATAAGTATATTTTAACCAGACATCTATGAAAACTACCAGATCTCAACCAATAATTCTCTATTTCAACTCCCTTCTATCCCCTCCCAACCCTCGTAGGGGGAAGACTGGAAGTGAGAATGAGATCATTTCCCCTCTTTGTGGCAAGCAAAGCCATGCAAACATTAATGACAACAAATAATGGGCAAAAATAAATAAATAGATAAATAAATAAGTAAAGAAATTTAAAGAAGAAATAAAGATAAAGAAAACACACACAACAGACAATACACTGCCTTTTCAAAAGTTAGCAATAATAATATTTTCCAATAATGACCTCTCTTATCATATTCTATTTGCCTCTCCTCACTCCTCCTATCCCCTGTGAGGGAAAGCCACGAAATCCAAACAGTGCCAAGCTATCATTAAAACAAACAAGTAAACAAAAGTGCGCTTAACACAAACTGTGAAAAAATACAAGGTGTCAACCTTATTAATATGAGTGAAATATAAGTGAACTGTGGTGAGATCCAGGAGAAGCTATGTCTCCCCTATGGTATTGCACTCACAGAACTTCTGAAAAAATGTAGCACAGCACTGGAAGTCTTGGGAAAGATGATCCTCTATATGTAGAGCTCCAAAGACAGACAAGGATCCGATTAGTAATAGTACAAGCTATGTTTAATAAAACAAAAGCATCTGCTTACATGTATGGAATCCAATGATCAGCGCAGTGGGGCCAGCACAGCGGTAAAATCAGGAACTTGATACAAATAAAATGCAGAGCTATATAAAACATACAATTAGAAAACAATAAAATTCGAGGTAAGCAGGTAAAGTCCAATCACGCTACGCGTTTCGCCCGTCAGGCTTCAACCAGGCGTCTGGACTTCCTGCTTTTAGATGCCGTATTTAAGTCTCTTGGATCCACGCTGCCGTATGTGTCTAATGCCTTCAAATCTCCTTCCGCATACGTCATAGACTCGCGGGATGTTGACTTAGTCATTTTTTCGTTTTCGGTTTAGGTCTTCGTATTTGGACTCAAAGACTTTAGCAATGCATAGCGGAGATACGTGGGAAAAAAAGAAAACAAGTGTTTCATCTCAAACAAAAACAGGGAATAATAGAACAAGACTGCTAAAGGGGGGATGCTGCCTCAACAACTAAAATCAATTAAAAATATATGATCTACCCTAAAAAACGAACTTAAGGACTAAAATAGGATAAAATATAAATATAAATATATCATGTAACGTATATAGCAGCATATCCACTTTAGCTGATATTTCATCCCCAATGCACCGGTTTTACATAAAATTGAAGAGATCAAAGTCTGCATTCAGTCCCTGTGGCTTTAATGTATCCAAATTAAAAACCCATCTCATTTCTATTTGTCCTATTTTTTTAATATTGTCACCTCCACGCCAGTATTTTTGAACCTTCTCAATAGCAAATATTTTCAATCCTTTAGGGTTTTTTTGATGGTGATCTAAAAAATGTTTAGATAGACTATGTGTAACCAGGCCATTTTTAATATCTAAACATTTTTTAGATCACCATCAAAAAAAACCCTAAAGGATTGAAAATATGTGCTATTGAGAAGGTTAAAAAATACTGGCGTGGAGGTGACAATATTAAAAAAATAGGACAAATAGAAATGAGATGGGTTTTTAATTTGGATACATTAAAGCCACAGGGACTGAATGCAGACTTTGATCTCTTCAATTTTATGTAAAACCGGTGCATTGGGGATAAAATATCAGCTAAAGTGGATATGCTGCTATATACGTTACATGATATATTTATATTTATATTTTATCCTATTTTAGTCCTTAAGTTCGTTTTTTAGGGTAGATCATATATTTTTAATTGATTTTAGTTGTTGAGGCAGCATCCCCCCTTTAGCAGTCTTGTTCTATTATTCCCTGTTCTTGTTTGAGATGAAACACTTGTTTTCTTTTTTTCCCACGTATCTCCGCTATGCATTGCTAAAGTCTTTGAGTCCAAATACGAAGACCTAAACCGAAAACGAAAAAATGACTAAGTCAACATCCCGCGAGTCTATGACGTATGCGGAAGGAGATTTGAAGGCATTAGACACATACGGCAGCGTGGATCCAAGAGACTTAAATACGGCATCTAAAAGCAGGAAGTCCAGACGCCTGGTTGAAGCCTGACGGGCGAAACGCGTAGCGTGATTGGACTTTACCTGCTTACCTCGAATTTTATTGTTTTCTAATTGTATGTTTTATATAGCTCTGCATTTTATTTGTATCAAGTTCCTGATTTTACCGCTGTGCTGGCCCCACTGCGCTGATCATTGGATTCCATACATGTAAGCAGATGCTTTTGTTTTATTAAACATAGCTTGTACTATTACTAATCGGATCCTTGTCTGTCTTTGGAGCTCTACATATAGAGGATCATCTTTCCCAAGACTTCCAGTGCTGTGCTACATTTTTTCAGAAGTTCTGTGAGTGCAATACCATAGGGGAGACATAGCTTCTCCTGGATCTCACCACAGTTCACTTATATTTCACTCATATTAATAAGGTTGACACCTTGTATTTTTTCACAGTTTGTGTTAAGCGCACTTTTGTTTACTTGTTTGTTTTGCATCTATTATCTGAGTGTGGTTTAGGGACACACTAACTAAGTGCTGCTCACCATTTTTTTGATTTTAGCGCTGTGTATAATTGTTTTTTGTACCAAGCTATCATTAACCTATATACCTAGCGCACTATAACCATGCCATCCTCGAATCTAGCATATTACTCCCTTTTAGTAAATGATTCCAAATCATCCATGTTGAGATATGTATTGTCATTTTTTTTTTTATTTATTCATCTTTATTAGTTTTCAGTATTAAAAAAGTATAAACAATAAATTGGCAATACAAAATATCATATACATTTTATAAGTGCAGTAAACAACACATGTATCATAAATATATAACATGAGTACAGAATATGACAATTCATTCCCTCTTGGCAAATTTATTGGATCAGGGTTTAACTATAAGTAGACGTATAACCACCTTTTCCTATTTTCCTTTACTGTACATATGCCCATTATTCCTGTCCCCGTTCTCTTACTATTTCTAAATCCTAAGCCCTAAAACCTTCTATACCCTTGCTTTCTAATCCGTTCCACACCTCTTTCCTCAATCTTTTATCATTCTTTACCTTTGGAATTCTGTCTGGGGGGTTGAGCTTTGTTTCGCTCTTTCCCTCTCATACCCGGGAGGTTTTGGGATGGTTGTTAGAAATTCTTATCCCCAGTCCACTCCCCCCTTACCTCCCTCTCACCTCACCCCCCCCCACCCCTTGCTAGGCCGAGCCAGAGAATCAGAATGTAGCAAGCCCTGAGGATTGTCCTCCTATCTTCCTTCCATTTATAGTGTGTAATGTAACCAAATAGCACTTCGGCCCATCTTCTCATTCAAGTATTTTATTATGCCCATCTCTATGTGGAATGTCCATATGGAACAAGAACGTTTGAGGTAGTAACTGTAGGGGCGAACCAAACATTTCTTGACATCTATTGCTCAACTTCCTCTTCAGCTCCCTTAATATGATACATTACCACCAGGTATGGATCTGGGACCCTTGGCCATTACGACACCTCCAACACAGATCGTCTGGTAATTGTTGAAACTTAAACAAGCGTGTAGGTACCAAGTACCAGTGATATACTAATTTGAAATACTGTTCCTGTAGATTTGAGCAATGGGTAGCCTTCCTGGTGGACTGCCATGCCATGTGCCATTTCTAGTGGCTCATTCAGTGACAGATCTACCTCCCATCTCCCCACTGCCCCGCACTTACAATGCTGTTGAAGTTCCTCCAGAAAAGCTAGTAATTTAGAGATCATTCTCTCTGGGGAAGAACGGGCCAACCTAACAAAGTCTCCCCAGACATAAGCTAGGGGGAAATGCTTTAATCTCAAATATGTAAATAATTCTGCAATTGGCAGACTCTATTGCATCTGTAGATCCAGGAAGGAGAGCAAATTATTATTTCTAAACAGATCAGCCATATAATGAATCCTGCTGCTGCCCCAGCGAGATAAACTTATATCCTGAACCAGTATCGGAATTATGTCTATTTGGGTCTCCTGTGTCAGCATTTTTGATGATCCCATTGTTCTTCAAAATCTATGTAGATTTTCAATAAAAAATCTAACAATTATATTTTCAAGCCCAAGCTTTCTAAAGAAATTTGGGCTCACCCACTGAAAAAGGGTGAGCCCAGTTAACAAATATAACACTTTCGAAATTTTATAAGATTTTATGATATTCAGTCAGCCTAGCCATGACAATTCTAGAGTCTTCCAGGTGTTTAATGTGTTCTTTATTTCTAGTAATTATTGGGAGTAATTAACAGGGATAACATTTTCCAGTGTCCGTTTGATTTTAATTCCCAGGTAATCAATCTGTCTTGTATTATGTGTGTTTTGGCCCAGGCATTGTAGCATAGATCCTCTGTCGGGGATCCAGAAAGAGCTAGATGACCTGGGTTTTGGATAAGTTTAATTGATAATTTGACAGGGCTGAGAACCTGCAGACCACATCTAACAATGCTGGGACTGATTGCTGTGGGGAGGATAAAGTTAACAATACGTCATCTGCGTACAGCATGAAAGTGTGGGATCTATTTCCTATTTTAATTCTTTTAATATCCCTTGATTTCTGGAACAATGTGGCAAGTGGTTCGATACAGAGTGCGTACAAGAGTGGAGCCAATGGGCACCCCTGACGTGTACCATTGCTAATTCCGAACAATATTGAATCCAGGAACGAGCCCCCAATTCTGGCCCTGGGGTTGGAGTAGAGAGCCAACATCCTATCCAGAAAAGGGCCCGTCAATCCAAATGCCCGCAGGGTCTCCGACATATATTTCCAATTAACTTTATCAAAAGCCTTCTAGGCATCCAGTTATTTTTTTCTTTGAGAACTTTATCCCAATTGGCCCATCAACGCCTATTTATTTCTTTAGACGCCATGATCTGATGTATTAAAAATTCTAGGGAGAGCATATATTTATTTTCCAATAGCTGATAATTAAATCTTTAGCTACAGTGATTAATCTCACCATTAGTGAATTCTTTAAGACATTTCTG
The DNA here is from genome assembly GCA_036172795.1 of Pelodytes ibericus. Lineage (NCBI taxonomy): Eukaryota > Metazoa > Chordata > Amphibia > Anura > Pelodytidae > Pelodytes > Pelodytes ibericus. The sequence goes on from CM069862.1 coordinate 137,308,225, forward strand.
CGTGAAATATCAATACTAATGAAGGAAATAAACTAAACAGTTTTTTATTCAAGAGACTAATCATCTGTTCTATGCTATCCCAAAGATTCCTGATTTTTGAGCAACTCCAAAATATATGAAGTAAATCCCCATTGTCTTTATTGCATCTCCAATAGCATTTACTTTAAGAAGCATACAAATTATGAATCTCAACAGGAACCCGGTACCTGCATGATATAATGTTACAAACCTGTTCCCGATATTTTACAGATTGTGAGATAATTCTACATTTTCCCCATTGTACCTGATTTCTTGAATTTTCCCATATCTTAGTATTTAAAGGGAATTCTAACTGGTCTATATAAATTAACATTTTGTACATTTTAGGAAGGAAGGTGTTATAGGATCCTGTTGGAGACAGAGTTTTTCTAAAGGGGAATAGCTTAAAGGAATATCAAAACTTGGTTTTTAAGATGATATGTAATGATGGTTTTATTTTAACAGTATTAAAATTTTAGGTATTTTATGTCAATAAAAATAAAATATGGCGCCAGCGCCCCCCAACACTGAAAAAAAAATGCACGGGCAGCCTGTTCGTGACGATCGGGCTGCCAATGCGTTTTTTTCTTAGGGGGGGCGGAGTGATGACAGGTCACATGACCCGGTGCTCGGAAGTCATACGCGCGCCAGGTCACACAACCTATCCACACTCACCGCGGGGAGCTGAACAGGCAGCAAGGTAGGACACCATGCTGCCTGCCACTAGCCACCAGGGATCAGGGTAAGTCCTGGGGTGAGGGGGAATATAATGGGGGTAATGGAGGCATATAATGGGGGTAATGGGGTTAATGGAGGCATATAATGGGGGTGAGAGGGCATGTGATGGGGCAATGGAGATATGTAATGGGGGTGATGGGGCATGTAATGGGGGTGATGCAGGTATGTAATGGGGGTGATAGGGTGATGTTTATTATATGTTTGTGAACGTATTGTTGATGACACAGTATACATTTTTATAAACCAAATAAAAATAAAATGAAAAGAAAGAAGAAAAAAAAAGACAACCCCCCCAAAAAAGCTACGATTATGGTCCCCTATCTTAAGCACCCCAAAAACTGGAACCACATTTTAGAGTAATTTGTAAAAATTAGCACTCTTCACATGTAGTGATAGCATGCACAGCATATAAGAGCAGAACTTCCCCTTTAAGTGCTCTGAAGGAAGATTACCATTGTCAAGAGAAATACGTGCATCTGTACTGTTGCACTCGGTCAGCTAAACGAACGATTGCATTGTTGTGATTATCTCATTATGACCCTTTGCTCGAGGCCTCAGCCAAGACGTCAGAGAGTCCAATAACACAAGATTGCTGATCACATTTATGTCAGTTATTTAATAAAATATTATCTTACAGTCTCTCAGCTCCAGCTATAGTTAAATCTTAAAGGTTTCCAGTCATATTATAAGGTGAGTGATGTATAATAATTAATTCAAAGAATCTTACTTGTTATGCTTTGTACACTTAATTAAAACACATTTAATCTTAAATATCTTCTGCTTGTTTAACATAACCAGGTGTTAAATTCTCCTTAGCTTTACTTGGAGGGCTAAACGACGTACCCTTTAAGAGTTACATGCTTTGTCAGCCCCAAAATTTCTTCCCCATCACAGAACTGGTCAGCACACTGACACAGTCTTTCTCTCATTGCTCACTCACTCGTATTTTTGTGGTATGGGAATCGTAACAAACAGGGGTGTACTTTTTATGGGTATATTGTATTTACTCAGTGGCTTAAACAGGAACTAAACCATGAAAATAGTTTTAATTAGAAGGCAAATTGAAAGACTAAATGGTTGCTATCTGACCGTGTTCCATAATTGGAGAGTTGGTGCCTCAATTCCACTGCACACAACCAATAGCTGAGGAGGACTTGAGCATATCCTCCCACTTGGTGGTGTGTGGGTTAGAGGCTATGGCTCCATGACATGGCAGTCTGTAAATTAATTTGAAGAACTCCAAAGACAGTATAATAGCTTTTGAATAGTGCTCCATGGGAACATGCATATTGGGTAAACTGTTTGAAGAAAGGTTAAGAAATGCAATCCAAGACTTTATTTCTTGTAACAATATTTTTTACACGAAGTCAACATGGATTTGTGAGTATTCGGTTTCAGTATATTCTAAGGTAACTGGATGTAATATATTTAGATTTTGCAAAGATTTTTGGTACCATGCCACTAAATAGGTTACTGAGTAAACTAAGGCATGTTGGATTGAAAAAATAAATTGTATTTGGATAGAGTGATGGTTAAATATAGAGGGTGGTTGTAAATGACTAGATTTCCAGCTGGACAAAGTAGAGTTCCTCAAGTTTTGTCCATGGGCTGATTCTTTTTAAATTATTTAACAATGACCTGAAAAAAGGTACAGAAGACAATAGGCTGTAGATAATATAAGCTTAACTTCTGGGCCCAAATTGTTGCCCTGAAGTCTGGAATGATTCGGGGCACATTGGGGACATATCAGAAAATGAATTTCGAGCTACACAATATGCCCTGATATGACACTGAATAGCAGCACATTTTAGACATCACGGCAGATTACACATTGATGGAAATAGCCAAATTCCCCCTGAAATTAAATAAAAAATAATAATATAAAAAAAAAGAATGTGAACCAATGGGGCCCCAACAATTTACATAGGGGGCCGGGCAAGTAGCCTTGACCCCCATAGAAAACCCAAATGGCTCCCAGCTCCATTATTTATGATCTTTAGGGATTCTTTCAGGTATGGTGAAAACAGACTGGCGAAAGGCGGATGTCATCCCAATATTTAAAAAGGGATCAAAATCTCTGCCGGGTAATTATTGTCCAGTGAGCTTGACATCTGTAGTGGGGAAATTATGTGAAAGATTGCTAAAGGTATACACTCAAGAATACCTCTTGAATCAGAATATAATAAGTAAAAGTCAACATGGTTTTGTGAAAGACAGGTCTTGTCAAACAAACGTAATAACATTCTATGAAGAAGTCAGTAAAAATATAGATCTAGGTGTGGCAGTTGATGTGATCTATTTAGACTTTGCTAAAGCATTTGAGACCATTCCACAAAAAAGGTTACTCTACAAATTGAGAGAAATTTGGATTGAAAATTGGCTAAAAGATAGAATACAGAGGGTTGTTATAAATGGAAAATCCTCAAATTGGACCAGGGTATTGAGCGAAGTACCTCATGTGTCTGTTTGGGCCCTCTTCTTTTTAATTTGTTTATTAATGATCTCCCACATTGTGCTGATGACACTAAATTAGGTAAGCTAATAAAGACTAATCTTGATGTTTTTTTCTTTACAGGAAGATTTGGACAGAGTAAGATAATTAAGTGGCAAATGAGGTTCAATATAGACAAATGTAAATTTATGCATTATGGGAAAAATAATAACAAAGCAACATATACTTTAACCCCTTGCCGACACAGGGCGTTCTAGGTCCGTCCTGTGTGGCAAGACGTTAGTGAGCACTGAAAGCGGAGTTTTTCCGCTTTCAGTGCTCAAGCGGTATTGAAACGATGTGTTCAACATCGTTCAATACTGAAAAAAATGCCCGTCGGCATTTCAATCGCTCCGGAGAGCGATTGAATTGCCGGTTTAAAAAAGGCACAGTGCCTTTAAAACGCGGGCATTACAAAAAAAGCATAGGAAGCGAATTTGTGACCAAGATGGCGCTGCCCTTGTAAGGGCAAGAGCAAAGGAGGCAGGAAGTACCTGCTTCCTGTGCTCTTCAAGCAGTCACAGGATTGCCTCTTCACAGAGGCAATCTGTGACTGCAGGCAGACTGACAAGCAGTGGGGATGCTATGATGAGCACCCCCACTGCCTGTTCAGATCAATATTAACCCTTTATTGATCTGACCAGTTAGGATCTGCCTCCCTCTCCTCACATTTTTTTTAGTGAGGGAAAGAGACAGTTCAAAGTAATAAAAGTAAGTTTAAGTACAAACAAAATAATAAATACACAACACACTAATTATAAAACAATAAAAAAGTTTTAAAAAAGCAATTCCCTGTATTTAACCCCTTCCCTGCCACTGATCTTGTTTAAGTAGTGATCGTGCACATCAGCGCATTTATTTTTGCTGTTTGTAAATTTTTTAGGGGTTAATTTTTTTTGTACTGTAATTTATTACAGTACTACAAAGGCTCTACGAGTTATTAACCCCTTATTTGCCGTCGATCACTGCTTACACAATGATATTGACGCCAAAGCAATTTTTATCTGTCTGCATATTTTTTTTTTACACATACCCGCTAGGGGATTACGTGTAAAGTAAAAATATTTTAGATTTTTTTTAAGCTGTCTGAGCGCATAGCGATCAGTATCAGCGAATTAGTGGCAAAGGCAGTTTGGTGATTGGTCAAATGAGCATCACAATTCTCCCTGGTCAGAATAAAATTGGTTGGTTGAATTTTATTCACAAATATTGATCTGCCTCCCTCTCCTCACTTACATTTTTGTGACGGAAAGAGGCATATCAGGATTCGTGATATAAAATAACATTTTATAAAATTGTCAGGTTTTATGAAAGCCATTCACTGTGTATTAACCCCTTCCCTGCCATTCATCACTGTATAAGCAGTAATCTTGCACTGCAACAGTATGTTTTGCAGTCTGCACTGTTTTATGGATTAATTTCTTTGTACTGTAATGTATTACAGTACTAGATAGGCTCTTCTAAGAGATATTAACCCCTTCTTTGCTCGAGATCACTGCTTAGGCACTGATTCTGAGGCTGCGGACTCAGGGTTCGATTTTGACCTTGGTCAGCTTTCTGATACATCATCTAGTGATGTATCGGTGGCTGCTGAGCCCTTGCCACAATGAGTGATGGGTGTCTACTTTAAAAAAATATATGGTTTGGTTGGGGTAAATAACATTGGCTGGCTTCAAAGATATATCCCATATAGGACACGGATGCAGTTTGACTACATGTCAAAATTCCAAGTTGGAATTTTGAGATGCGCACCTCACAAATGTTGCCTTCTGGCCAAAAAACAAATCAACAAACCTATGCATGGGTGGTATCCCTGTTCCCGGGAGATGTTGCTGAACACATATTGGGTTATTGTTTGGCAGTGACAAATACCAGAATCTGTGAATTCATGCCTGAAGTACAATGCATGTGGAAAAAAACTCCCAAAAAATTACTACCACAACATTTTACAAAAGCTGGTGGTAGAATTAGTACATATACAGTATTAAAATAATATGGGGTAAATAATATGGGCTAAATGTATGGGGTAAAATACTTTGACAGGCTTCAAAAGTGTCCCAAATGGAACATTGTCACAGGCTGACTACATGTCAAAATTCCAGGTTGGAAATGCGCACCCCCTAAATGTGGCCTTTTAACCCCAAAAGAAACCTATTCATGGGTGGTATCCTTGTACTCAGGAGATGTTGCTGAACACATATTGAGGTGTTGGTTGGCAGTGGCAAATACTAGAATCTGAAAATTCCTGCCTGAACTACAATGTGTGTGGAAAAAAAATGACATCCCAACCCTTTGACATAGGTTGGTGGTTGAATTATTACTAAAGTGTTAAAATACCATAATTTTAAATACCCTAGGATGTCTAGTTTTCCAAAATATATGGTTTGATGGGGTAAAATACTTTGACAGGCTTCAAAAGTGTCCCAAATGGAACATGGGCGCAGGCTGACTACATGTCAAAATTCCACGTTGGAAATGCACCCCCCCTAAATGTGGCCTTTTAGCCCCCAAACAATCCAACAAACCTATATATGCGTGGTATCCCTGGACTCAGGAGATGTTGCTGAACACATATTGAGGCGCAGGTTTTCTGCATGTCAGAATTCCAAGTTGGAAAACCAAAAATGCGCACCTCTCAAATGCGGCCTTTTAACCCCCAAATAATCTAACTAACCTACACATGGGTGGTATCCCTGTACTCAGGAGATGTTTCTGAACACATATTGAGGTGTTGTTTGGCACTGACATATAACAGGATCTGTGAATCCATGCCCAAAGTACAATGTTTGTGAAAAAATATTACTACCCAAAACATTGACATAGGCTGGTGGTAGAATTAGTGCATGGAAAGTGTTAAAATACTACCATTTCATATACCCTAGGGTGTCTAGTTTTCAAAAATATATGGCTTTGTGGGGTAGAATACACTTTCTGGCTTCAAAAATGTCCCAAATGGGACATGGGCGCAGATTTTCTGTTGGAAAACCAAAATGCGCACCCCGTAAATATGGCCTTTTAGCCCCAAAACAAACCAACAAACCTATGCATGGGTGGTATCCCTGTACTCAGGAGATGTTGCTGAACACATATTGAGGTGTTATTTGGAAATACCCCTTCACATTTTAAGGTAATATTTACCTAAATTGCAATCTATGTGAAAAATTAAAAAAAAAAAATTCTGCAAACTTTGGCAAAGATTGGTGGTAAAATGGCTACATGAAATGTGTCAAAATACCCCAAGTTAAATGCCCTGAGTTGTCTAGTTTTCAAAAACATGTACATGTTTGGGGTCATTCATGGATTTAGTACAGATATCAGTGTTACAATGTCACTATCGCTAATTTGAAAAAAAGGATTTTAAAATAGCTTTGCACTACTTATAGTTCTGGCCCTGTAACAGGAATAAAAAAGCACAAAAACATAAAACATGGGATATTTCTGAGCTCAGGACATATATTAGAAACTATTTAGCAGTGGTTTTTTGTTGTCTCTTGTACATGAGTATACGATTTTTCAAATAAAAGTCCTAAAAAAAATTTTTTGGCATTTTTTGGACATATTTTTTATTTTTTTTTACATCAAATTATATGCTATTATCAAAATAATGGTATCAAAAGAAAGCCCTTCTTATGATGATAAAAACAATATATAGTTTGTGTGTGTACACTAAATAAGACAGAAATAAATTACAGTAAAACACAAACACCATAGAAATGTTAAAACAGCCCATTTCACCAAGCGTCGGACAAGTCAAAAAAGTCATGTCACTAAGGAGTTAAAAGGTATTTCCCTGGGAAAAACGACTAATAAAAATGATTTATGAATAATTGTAGATAACAGACTTGGCAACAGTGCCCAATGTCTGTCAGCAGCTGCAAGGGCCAATAAGATATTGGCATGTATAAAATGAGGTATAGATTCATGGGAGGAAGATATCATCTTGCCTCTTTACAAATCAATGGTAAGACCTCACCTTGAGTATGCAGTACAATTCTGGGCGCCAGTCCTTAAAAGGATATTAAGGAACTAGAAAAAGTGCAAAGGAGAGCTACAAAATTAATAAGGGGATTGGAGGATCTAAGTTATGAAGAGAGACTTTAAAAATTGCATTTATATACGTTAGAAAAAAGGCGTCTCAGAGGGGATATGATAACAATATATAAATTTGAACAAGGCCAATATAATGAGCTCTCCAGTGACCTCTTCATTACAGAAATGTACAAAGAACAAGAGGTCACCCCCTGAGACTGGAAGAGCAAAGATTTCATAAAGAGCAAAGGAAGGGATTCTTTACAGTAAGGAGTTAATCCTCACTATAGGAACAACTAAAATTTCACTTGTGGTTCTGTATTAGAAGCACAAGTGGAAAAAAATGTTTAGTGTTCCTTTAAGCACTTTCATATGTCTCTTATCCATAGACAGTATATAAAAACATTTATGGTTTTTCCTCATTCTGAACAATACATTATTGGTGCAATGCTATGGGGCTGTTATACAACTGTCTCAGGGCTCTTTTTGATTTTCAGTCCAGTCCTGTACAGAAGTTTCCTCGTACATGATTGAAACATCTCTGAGGGGATTTCATCTTTCTTTAAAACCTTTATACACTAAGGGAAGTGTAGTGTCACCTGCACCTTTTATCCATTCTTCAACTTAATCACAGTGTCTCAATTAAGGAATTACATTCTAACTAGCTCTTTCTAATCATCATGTATCTCAACTGTCTCACTTTAAGTGTCCCAGTTTGGGCCTGCAATCTCATGGTGCAGATTTTCAAATACTACACATGCACTGAGGTCTGCTCTGCCAGTTTGAGTGATCATATGATAACACTGTTGCTCCTGCTTACCAAGCACAATTCTCTGGGGAAAAAGTTGAAAGGTATGAATTATTCACCGCTCTTTGGAAATATCCCATTTATTTTAAGGGAAAATATATATTTATTTTTTTTCAATTTAAACATTGTACTATATTGTCTTTTCTTTCACATCAATATGATAGATTTTAGGTTTACTGCGTTGTGTTTCTTGGAGGAATTCCAAGCATAAAAAGTATAATTAAAATGTTTCAGCTAGCATAAAATCTTCTACTCCTGTAATTGTATTGTATTGCAAATCTTTTCTTATTTTTGTAATATATATATTAAGTAAGACATCAGATCCTGCCCACGGCAATCTGAACGTTAATGCGTATATTTTGGAAATGAAAAGATATCAAGAACATTGTAAAAAAAATGTTAAAAAAAATTCATTATTCATATAAAATCTACAATTTCATAGTTAATTAGTTTCTTTTTCTACATATTTTAATTGCTTTTTTTGAAGTATAGGTATTCACAGGTAAGAACGGTATTATTGTACTAGTTGTTCAAGATGAGATATGCATGACAAAGTTCAAAATAAAATCAAAATGAACATAATTATACGGGAGAGAACCACATAATAGTGCAACAAAAGAAAATAGAGAAAGAAAAGAAGTGGAGGTTGAGGTAGGGAGAAATTAGCTGGTGAGAAGTAAGTAGGTATCTAAAGTTCCCAAATGTCTTGGAATTGTGTCTTTCTGTCTTGCAGTTTGGCTGCTATTGGCAAATGTGAGAATATCTGCTTGAACCTAATTGGAGTAATGTACTAGCGTACCAATCTCTTAAATGCACTCTCTTAGCTAGGATGCATGTTCTCAGTTTCTGCATGTTTTTGCATATAAAGGTGGTGTTTCACTGGACTGTATAACCCCTTCCCACTTGACGTTCCATGCCGTCCTACTTTTAGTGCCTAGTAGGGCACTGGGGCTAGTAGGACGGCTTGAAACGTCCTACATTAAACAGCTCATCATGGCTCCCCACAATATGCTATACTGAGGATCCTGCTGTAGGGACTTGCAGAAGGCTCCCTAGTGTCAGATGAGGCCACTTTGAGTGTCCTCAGTCTGACTTAGGAAATGTAGCGAACGATCCAACAGAGCGTTCGCTACATCTCCGGCATCCCTGCATGCCCGAACTTCTGTATTCGGGCACGCCTCCATCACAAAGTATCAAAGGAAGGCCGGGACTGATTGGGTCCCTGCTTGCATGTTCCTGCTCTGGCCAGGAACACACAGACGTCAGATACTGCTTTGGTTGTTAAAGAACAAAGCACCATCCGATAGGAAGGGGTTAAGCATTAGATCTCTTAACCAAATATTTGAAACCTGAGGAAAAAAGTCAATATGATTATGATATCAACTGAAAAAATGTATATTTATAGAACCCGAATGATGTTGTCAGGAACAACGTTTCAGGTTAAGGGTAAAATTTATCTGCGCCTTCAAAATGCCTGGAGTATTGTCAACACTGTTAGAAAAACTTGGTCACATAAGTGTGTTGGTTTGAACAATAGCACAAATTACTGTTTATATATATGATTAGGATCTCCCCCTCCCACATCTTCTACATATAGAGGAAGAGGGAGAACCACGTGTAACATCAGGGAGACGACTGAAGCTTAGGGTGGTAAATGTGGGTATGAGAAGGTGGTATATGATATAGAGATTTGGGTTCTTGAGCACTGGGCAGATTTTGCAGTTGGCTGCAGACTCTACAACAGGGACTGCACCTTAATGATAAGGGGGCTGCAGTACTAAGGGAGAGGATGGCTAACAGAATGGAGGAGCTTTTAAACTAGGTTCTTGGGGGGAGGATGAAGAGCAATATGGAGCAATTGTAGCTCAAGTAGTTTCAAAGGCGGGGTCTAGCTAAGTGAAAAGCGTGTGAGAGCATTGAAGGGGTTAGCATAGACAAGGGAGGTACATACATTTAAACCTGTGGTCATGACGTGTTTTTCAACTAATGAACCAATAATAGGTAGTAATCTTAAATGTCTTTTAGCAAATGCAAGAAGCTTGACAAACAAAATGGGTGAGCTGGATACATTGGTAAGGGAACAATATGATTTGATTGGTATCACAGAAACTTGGTGGGATTTTAATTACCCAGACATTGATTGGAATCGTGGAACTAGTTACGCTAAGGGCAACAAGTTTCTGAACATGCTAAATAACAGATTTATATCACAATTATTAGTGACCCCTACTAGAATGGATGTCTATCTGGATCTGGTAATAACAAACAATGAGGAGCTTATCTCAAATGTCCAATTAAGAGAACCCTTGGGTAACAGTGACTGTAACATGGTTTCATATGAGATTAATTCAAAAAATCTCAAATGAGACTGGGTTGGATTGTTCTCGGAAAACCCCCCCACAAGACAAGTTGAACATTACAAAGCACACAATACAAACTAACACGTACATAAACTTACACATATATATACCTTTGGGAAGCAAATACAAAAGAAGCAAATCAAATCCAATGTGGCTTACCAGTAACGTAAGACAGGAAATATAAAACAAGAAAATGGCATTCAAACATTATAAAAGCCAAGGAATAGCAGCATCAGTACAAAGATGCTGACAAAGCCTGCATAAAGGCAAATAAATGGCAAAATTGGAATATGGAGAAACTGATTTCTAGGGAGAATAAAACTAACCCCCAAAAATGGAAATGGAAAAATGATACTATTGAAAACGATTTGGGAGTAGTTGTAGACAATAGACTTAGCAGTAGTGCACAGTGTTAGCTGGGAGCTGCATAGGCCAAAAAGCTATTGGAATGTATTAAAAGGGCTATTGACTCAATGGAGGAAGATATTATTCTGCCTCTTTATAGGTCCATGGTAATACCTTACTTTGAATATGCAGTTCAATTATGGGTGCCTTTTTAAAAAGATACATTATGGAACAAGAGAAAGTGCAGAGGAGGGCTACAAAACTAATAAGGGGAATGGAGGGTTTTAGTTATGAAGAAAGGCTGGGAAAGTTAAATATGTACACGCTAGAGTAACGGTGGCTTAGAGGGGATATGATAATGTTATATAAATATGCACAGGGCCCATGCAAAGGGCTTTCTAATTACCTGTTCATTAACAGAACAGTACAAAGGACAGGAGGTCACCTGCTAAGACTGAAAGAAAGGAGATTTAGTATATGGCAGCGGAAGGGATGGTCTGGGCAGAATTTGGCTTAGCTCCCCAAGTACCCACAGGTGTATACCATCTGGCCCTGGGGCCTTGTCTAACTTAAAAGCTACATTTAAGACTATGTCAAATTCGGCACCAGAGTTTGACTTAGTCTCAAAAATAGCTTCAATCATGTTGCCCCCCATTACTGTCAATGGGGAAGATTCGAACTTGGGTTCTTTTTCTAAATCAAACTCAGCCAAATTTTACATAGTCTCAAAATGAAAGTAGACCTCCAAAGACGAGAATTTTAGTGAATAGACCCATATATCTCCACTTTCACAGCCAGTTTTTGCCTCACCCATGCCAAAAGTTGCCCACCCATGAATATGTATTAGTGTGGCCAATCTGATATACAAACAGAAGAGAACAATAAAAAATATAAAAATTTGGCGCTATTGTCGAATGGTACCATGCCACTGGGCAGACTTATTTTAGCAATTCGTCTTCAGTTAAAACTGACATACAAACTAAATTCTATGACTTCTCCTTATCTCTAGTAAACATCACTGTTTAAAAAAACTGAATCTATAACAACATTTTACATTTATAAAACTGTATTTAGCTTTCCAAAATAATTTTCCACTGAGAGCATGACCGAAGGCATACTTTCTGAATACCAGTGTCCCTTTTTGTAATATTTGCAACTGACTTTTGCTATAGTGGTTGATAGAAAATAAATAAACAATGTAGCACTGTCCATCTGGTGTAAAATACCCTTTCATACAATCTTTATTAATTTTATATAGCCTGCCTTACTGTTATTCCCAAGAGACAGCATATTCTATTATTTAAGTGCTTGAGGTTATGAGTTCCAGTTTCTCGTCAGGACTTCAAAAAAAGAGAGACATCTCATTGCATTATGCCTGACAAATTTATAAATAAAATATATAACGCACAAATGAACCTAATTTACCCTCTAGAAAGCCTGCGGCCTTATTATATATATTATATAGTACAGATGTGACGATAGTGACCATATTTTTTTATCAATAAATAAAAAGATCCTTTGAGTTGAGATATTTAAGAGAGCGACTAACTCAAACAGAAACTCTACATGAATGAATTCCTTAAAGGGCCATCCCAGCTAAATATTTGATTTGTGCATATAGTAGTCAATGAACTACCATACAATTTTTTTACTTGGAAGCATACTGGGGCCACTAGGGACATTCATTTACAATATATGAAGTAAGAAATCAGATCCTGCCCATGGCAGCCGTTAAGGGTCTATTAAATAAAGAGAACTGCAGGGAATTGCTGGGAAATTAAGATCAAAACTGCCGAGTTGGAACATTCTCCCATTCAAGAGCATTGAAGAATTTTTCCAGTTTGGCTATATTGGTCTAAAGTTTGAAATTCCCATCTCAATTCTTTGCATTCTCTTTATTGAGTGGAGCCTTGAGTGTGTATGTTACATAGGAACTAATAAATTCAGGATTCAAATAAAATCTGCAGTTTCAAAGTTAATAATTTGTTTTCCTCAGGGATCACTTCTCAGGGAGTGTTGTGGGCAGAGCCTACATAAAAAATTGCACAGCATGTTAAATCATCATTATGCCATCATTATGCTTCACACTATAATTTTTCTGTTTAGAATAGATAAATTGCATTATTAAAACACAATTGAAAAATACACTGTTTATAGATAGGACGCATTTATGCCACCATTGAAACATACTCTGTTGGCTGTGGTAACGTATAGTTATCAGACAATAAAAATGATTTTGAAAAAAATTCACTGCTTGTTTTATTCCTTGCTCTGCCCTCCTTTCATTATTGCCACCTAAGTGCCCCCTCATAACTTGCCACAGCACCCCCTTCACCCCAAAGTCTTGCTAGAGAACAAATATTGCACAAACAGGTCTTTCCAGAATACCCATATTGCTCCCTCAGGTGTCCAGAGAGCACCCAGATTGCACCCACTGATCGTGCAAGAGCTTCCAGATTACACCCAACACCTAGCTTGAATCCACAAGTCTTGACAGGGTTCCCAGTTTTTACTCCCAGCACTCAGATTTCACTCATATGACTTGGCAGGGCGCACAGATTGCACCAATAACGCTTGCCCAGCACAGACATTGCACATACAGGACTTGCACCAGTACTCAGATTATGCACATAAAACGTGCACAGCACCCAGATTGCACACATAAGACTTGCCCCAACATGACATACCCAGCACCTAGATTGTGCTCACAAGACTTGTCAGAGCAACCAGATTGCAAACGTAGTACTTGAACACATATGGCACCAAGAAGACTTGCCCAAGCACACAGATTACACACACAGGACTTGAATCAGTACCCAGATTGGAATGGTAGGACTTGCTCGGCACCAGACTGCACACATATGACTTGCCCCAGTACCAAGATTGCACACACAATAAATAAACTATTCAGAATGCTTGAGCTTAGTAATGTTAATATGGACTTCAAAGAAGGGAAATAATCTTGTAAATTGCATAAAGCAAAACAAGAGAAAGAATATGAAGTCACATATATATGACATTTCTTCAAATCTAATTTTTATTAATACAGTGAAAACAAAATTAAAGGAAACCTAATGATACAAAAAACATAATATGAAATGGTGCAAAAGTGTATGGTGATGAATTTGTGAATAAATGAAAAAAGCTTAAAACCAATATCCTTGGTGGTGTGGCTAGCCATCAGGGAAGAAGAGCTTTGAGCTCTGATGACCCTCCAGCTATAACACGAACAAAACTGCACTACTAGTAGCAAAAAAGAGAACGCATTTACACTCCAGTATTTGCGTGAATGTCCAAGCCCTGCATCTCGGTCATCCCACCAATAAAGTTCAAAGAGAAAGAAGACAAGGTTCCAACTGGGATGGAGCAGGGTGAGGCAGCGTCACGGCAATAATGAGACAGGACTCCTGAATGTCCGTGCATAAACGTTTTAATATGCATAAACTGCACAGACATATGCTTACAGTGGAAAACCAGACCCACCTGGTTTTCCACTGTAAGCATATGTCTGTGCCGTTTATGCATATTAAAACGTTACACTTTTTCACTTGAGGAAGCCCCGCCAGGCGAAACGCGTCTGTGACACGCCCCTCCTCTCCGCACACTTCCGCATTTTGTCTGAGCTTACTGCTTTGCTGAAACAGATGGATTACTATTACGGACACTTGCTGTCTGGACATACCTACGTTCTCAGTTTCTTGGTCCAGGTGACAGACATCGGATAGCTTTGTATTTTTACACGCTGTTTGTGAGTTGAAGAGATTCAGACTCACAACTTTTTTAAGTAAGTCTCTTTGTTCCCCTGTTCCGATTAAAATTATAGTTTTTACTGTACTTCACCACGAGATCTTTTCTCTCTTTTTTACGTGTATGTCAACATAATGCGAAATTGCTCATGCAAGCATATAGTTTTCACGTGCATATTATGAAAATTTGAAGCCCTCCATCATCCTTGGAAGCTTCCTTTCATACCTAAATATAGAGCAGTGATTCTGCTCTTTAATCTGTGAGTACAATACCCACTATCCTCATCGTTTTGATTGTTGTCCACATACAGAGAGCACTATTTTTCTTCCCTTTGTTTTTTCCTTGTATGTATTGAACAATTGCTACTGTGAGAGATATTCAATTAATTTCCCAGAACTTTTAAGTTATAAGTATTTTTGAGTTATTACTTTATCACAATAAAAACTATACAGTTTTTTTATCACTTATATTTATTCAATTTTTATTTAACATTTATTCTTTATCACAATATACACTTTCCACTGTTTTTTCACATATTTATTATCTATAACGCACAATCACGTAAATCCAAATTTCCTTGCGCTCCTCTCTTTTTTTTCTTTGCCTTTTATGGAGGCTATCTGTCAAAGCCCTGGCATACCTGGCTTAGGTTATGCTGATTACCTCCTTTTCACATTGACTAATCCCCATATTTCCCTTCCTAACCTGTTACAGGAATTTCAGGAATACAGTTACCTCTTCAATTTAAAAATCTATAACTCTAAATCCAAAATCCACAATCTGAATTTGCCACAGACAGAGGCTAAACCCCTAATGATTTATTTCTCTTTCCGATGGTGCAGGGACAAACTGAAGTATTTAGGGACCTTGCTCACTAGGGACCTTTCTCTACTCTACCAATACAATATCCCACCACTCCTTGACACTCTACAAAAATAACTTCACACTTGGGCCTCACAGCACATTTCATGGACAGGATGGGTTCATGCCCTGAAAATGAACGTCCTTCCTCACATGCTGTATCTCCTCCAAATACTGCACTTCAGGATCCCTCCTACTCTTTTCTCCTCCCATAGCATGTTCATTAGCTTTATCTGGTCTGGCAAACCCTCTAGGATCAAGACCGTCCTTCTAATAAGTTGCAAAACAAATGGCGGTTTAGGATTTCCTTGCATGCAAACCTACTACAGGGCATGCCACCTATTATACATTTTAGAATAGACATATAGTCCACCACAGAAACAATGGATTGACCTGGAAAACACTTCCATTGACCTCCCTTTAAGCACATTAGCTTGGACCCTTCAGCACTACTCCACACCTAAAGTTAGAGATCACCCTTTTATTCAAACCACATTAGCAACTCTCCATACTACTCACCACAACCTAGGGCTTACCACTTACCCATCTCTGCTCACACCACTTTGCAATAACCCAGACTTTGCGCCTGTATGGGACCAGGTATGTTCCTGGCAACTACCCATGACAGGCCCCATAATATTGCCAATCTCCTTGATAATGGGGTGTTGAAAACACTCAATGATCTGATCACACACAAACCAGTATTTAGGGACCTTGATCACTAGGGACCTTACTCTACTCTACCAATACAATATCCCACCACTCCTTGACACTCTACAAAAATAACTTCACACTTGGGCCTCACAGCACATTTCATGGACAGGATGGGTTCATGCCCTGAAAATGAACGTCCTTCCTCACATGCTGTATCTCCTCCAAATACTGCACTTCAGGATCCCTCCTACTCTTTTCTCCTCCCATAGCATGTTCATTAGCTTTATCTGGTCTGGCAAACCCTCTAGGATCAAGACCGTCCTTCTAATAAGTTGCAAAACAAATGGCGGTTTAGGATTTCCTTGCATGCAAACCTACTACAGGGCATGCCACCTATTATACATTTTAGAATAGACATATAGTCCACCACAGAAACAATGGATTGACCTGGAAAACACTTCCATTGACCTCCCTTTAAGCACATTAGCTTGGACCCTTCAGCACTACTCCACACCTAAAGTTAGAGATCACCCTTTTATTCAAACCACATTGGCAACTCTCCATACTACTCACCACAACCTAGGGCTTACCACTTACCCATCTCTGCTCACACCACTTTGCAATAACCCAGACTTTGCGCCTGTATGGGACCAGGTATGTACCTGGCAACTACCCATGACAGGCCCCATAATATTGCCAATCTCCTTGATAATGGGGTGTTGAAAACACTCAATGATCTGATCACACACAAACCACTAACCACTATTGATCACTACCAGTATTTACAAATTCAAAACTACATGAAACATGTATCTGGAAAACACCACGGATAAAGAGCACTGACTTAGCTAGAATAGCTGTGTACACTTGACAAAATGCCCAGACCTCCCCCTGTCACTCTATGTAGGCCACGATTTCAGTATCCCAACGACAATGGGGAAAAACATTTATTCTGATGCACAAATTATTCCTTTGCACCAAGACTCAAGACTCCTATACGCTACTAAGCAGATGGTACAGAATGCCCGCTGCCCTATATAGGATCTTCCCCGATTGTCCAGACACTGGTGCTGCGTTCAATCCCTGGGGTCAATACTCCACATATTGTGGGAATACACACTTATTGTTCCATATTGGAGAGAAATTCCCACTGTACTCCCTAAGTTTACTGACCACCCCCCAAAAGTTCAGCTAGCCCCCTACCTTCTATGCCATACCTTATGTTTCATTCCAGGTTTTCTCTCATTCCGTCTGCCTTGTCAGTTTTCTTCTATTTAAACTACATCCGTTTCTGTTCAGTCCTTTCAAGTAGTCTACAGGTATTTTCTGTTTTTAAGTTTCATTGCCATTTAAGTGTCTAAGTTTCTATTAGCTTTTGCTAATATTCTGTCTTAGTTAGGGACTTGCCTAATGTGGGGTACCTTGACGTGATTGGCAAGCTAACATCTAATTGGCCAATTTGTGAACCAAACCCCCACCTTTACCATCTTTAGTGTTAGGCTAGTTGCTGTATTTATGTTTGTTCCTTTGTATGTGTATTCTGTGTTCCTTAACCCTGTGTCTTGTATTATTTATCCTTAGTTTGGTTTCTGCTTTATCTTATGTCTTGCCTCTGTCCTGTAGCCCTGCATGCTGCATTTCAGTTTTGCTCTCCCTCAGTTAGTTTTCTGTTTTAGCTCTGCTTGGCTATCATTTAGTTAATTTCCTCTTAAGCCCTGGGACCTGGATACAGCAGCTGCTTCACAGGGCCTGGTTGTGGCTGCAGAAACTTGGGGTCCCAAACCTCCAAGGGATTGGAGTTACCCAGGACCAGGTCCTGTGTCTCCACCCTGCAACGTAGCTCCTGATCTCAGGCGCTCATGGTCACTTTACCATCCTGGACCGTGTGCGTTACACGCTCTGTGTCACCCCCCCCCCACCCTTTCCCATTTCTTTCTTTGTTGTTGATAAAAAGTGAAAACAATAAGACTGATTTATCAAAAAAACAAAACAATAGCCTTTAATATCCATATATGTGGTGTGTACACACGTCTAAATAAAGAAGGCTATGAAACTAACTGGAATACACTTGTTTATTTAACCAGTGTAAAATGAAATACAATCAATCAACATCAGTCATAACAAAACAACCAGTGTTAAACCCATTGAGATGTATACCTTTGATATAAAAATGTATATTTTTTGAGTCATCCAAAAATATGAATATACATAATTGAACTGTTTAGATTAAATCCCCCCAAAACACAAAAACCTCTAATGTACATTGTCCTCAATAACGAGGGGAAAATAAGACTTTAAAAGGATCTAACGTTGTCACAGGGTCTAATATGAAGTAATTAATGAAATCACCTTTAAATAGTGTATAATACAGTAGGATTTAACCAGAGAGACTTTTACTGGGCAGCAATGCTGAAGTTGGAATTTACTTTGCTGGATTTCCAATACTCAATACTACTGCCTGTAAACTTAAACTGTACACAGAAGTTACCACCTTGTGGTGAATATTATATTGGTGACAATATGATGAAGGACTGTGATCCAAGGGGCAAGAATATGTAAAATTGCCCCCTTTAGGTAATATACTCACAGACGCGGATGGGACACTTCATCGCGGCTGCTTCGGCTTCACCGCTTCACCGCCGACTCTGCACCACAAGACAGCTCGTCGCTGGAGATTTCATCGCGGGACATTTCATCGCAAAAGGTAAGTTTATTTCAGTATTTTAGCTAGTTTATTTTAGTTAGGGTGGTTAGAATTAGGGTTTAGGGGGTTAGAATTAGGGTTTAGGGGGTTAATTTTAGCATTAGGGTACGGGGTTAATTTTAGTATTATGGTTTAGGGGGTTAATTTTAGTATTAGGGTTCGGGGGTTAGTATTAGGGTTTAGGGGTTAATTTTAGTATTAAGGTTCGGGGGTTAGTTTTAGGATTTAGAGGGTTAGTATTAGCGTTTAGGGGGTTAGTATTAGGGGTCAGGGGTTAGTATTAGGGTTTAGGGGGTTAGTATTAGGGTTCGGGGGTTAGTATTAGGGTTTAGTGGGTTAATTTTAGTATTATGGTTTAGGGGGTTAATTTTAGTATTAGGGTTCGGGGGTTAGTATTAGGGTTTAGGGGTTAATTTTAGTATTAAGGTTCGGGGGTTAGTATTAGGGTTTAGGGGGTTAGTATTAGGGTTCGGGGGTTAGTATTAGGGTTTAGTGGGTTAATTTTAGTAATAGGGTTCGGGGGTTTGTATTAGGGTTTAGGGGGTTAGTATTAGGGTTTAGGGGGTTAGAATTAGGGGTTGGGGGTTAGTATTAGGGTTTAGGGGGTTAGTATTGGGGTTTGGGGGTTAGTATTAGGGTTTGGTTCATTTTAGTATTAGGATTCGGGGGTTAGTATTAGGGTTTAGGGGGTTAGGGTTAGAGTGGGTGTTAGTATTAGGGTTCGGGGGTTAATTTTAGTATTGGGGTTAATTTTAGTATTGGGGTTTGGGGGGGCACTTTGGGGGGGGAATCATTTATTAGGGGGGGGTATTTTCTTTTTACTTTTACATTTGTAAGTGCTGACAGTTCAGCGCTGAACTGTCAGCTTTTGCATAGCCGCGGCCGCGATCAAACGGCCGCGTTATTCTTCATTGCTGACAGTTCAGCGTTCTAACTGCCGCGCTGAACTGTCAGCAATGAAGATGCGGCGAAGAAGTGTCCTAGACCCCTCACAGACTTCCAAAAGACCCGAAGCAAATCAGATATTAGCAGGTTAGAGTATCTCAGGATTCTTTATCCTCTCGAAGGCACAAGCTCTCATGCATACAAAAATGGTAGATGATTCCAGTTTGTTAGTAGAAGTATAAGAATATTAGAATAAGAATTTTTAACATCTGCTTTCATATAAAATTACTATCACTGGTAACCATCAATGGTGGGCATCACACACTCAGGTACAAGCGTCCTTCGCAACACCATATATCCAAACCACACTATGTGTTTCACCTCTCACAGGGCTTTGACTTGGCGCCTGGACATTCTGCCAAAAGATGGAACTTTTAACTTTATTGTAGGTCTCTGTATAATTATTAGACAGCGCTAACACATTGGTCACTGATTGAAAAAAGAGGCAACTCCACACAGAGGCAGTTCTTTTCTATATAAAATTGTTTTTAATATTAGAGTAAGAATTGTATACAATTACCGTCACAAACACATTATGATCATTAACTGTGATGTAACAGTACAGCTATCTAAAATTAAATGGATCTCTTCATATATTGCAGTAGTAACCAATGTTATTGTACTGATCCATATATTGACATTGAAAATGTAGATAATATACACAGTCATATAAAATTAAATATGACAGCACAGTGAATTCAAATATATACACATCCAGGGCCAGCCTTAAGTGTTCAGGCGCCCTGTGCGAACCACCCCCATGCCCCCCTCTCTAACTTTATATCTATCTGTCTCCTCTCCCTCCTTATGCTAGTCTCTTTCCTATCCCTCCATGTATGTCTCCCTCCCTTTCCATTTGTGTCTCTTTCCTCTTCCTTGCCATGTCTGTCTCTCTCCAACCCCCTATTTTATGTCTCTCTCCCTCCCCATGTATGTCTGTCTCTCACCCCCATATCTGTTCTCTCTCCTCCTCCCCAAATCTGTTGTTATCTCTTCCCCCTTCCCATATCTGTTCTCTCTCCCCATTGTCTGTTATCTCTCCTGCCCCTCCCCATATCTCTTTCCCTCTCCCTGTATCTCTTATCTCACTTTCCCTCTCCCCATATCTCTTATTTCTCCTTCCCCTCCCCATATCTCTTTATTTCTCCCCATATCTCTTCTTACATTCCACTCCCATCTCGTTGCCTCTCCTTCCCCTCCCCATATCTCTTTCCCTCACCCCATATCTCTTTCCTTCCCCTCCCTATAGGTCTTTCCCTCTCACCCTGTCTGTTCTCTCTCCCTCTCCTCCCCATATCAGTTCTATCTCCCCCTCCCCCAAATCTGTTCTCTCTCCACCTCCTCCCCATGTCTGTTCTCTTCCCCTCTTCCCCGTCTCTGTTCTGTACCCCCTTCCCTCTCTTCTGTTGTCTCCCCCTCCTCCCCATCTACGTTCTCTACTCCTCATCCCCAATCTATGTTCCCTCCCCTTCTTCTGTTCTCTCCCCCTCCTCCACCATCTCTGTTCTGTCCCCCTCCTCCCCAATCTCTGTTCTCTCTCCCCCTCCGCTGCCATTTCTGTTCTCTCCTCTCGTCCCGCCATCTCTGTTCTCTCCCTCATCCCCTCTGTTCTTCCTCCCCCTTACATTTTTACCTCAACTGAGCAGCATAAGCTGTGTGTGTTAAATACACACAGTTCAGTAAATGCTGTTCACACTCCACATGCTTAGTGATGATGCAGGGCATCGGAAATACAATGCCCTGCATCATCACTACACACGGGGGGTGCAAACAGCACTTACTAAATTCTGTGTGTGTTTAACATGCTGCAGATGGCTCCCCCGTTAAGCAGATGGTGATGCTTCATGCGGTGGGGAAGGCCCTTCCCCCGGATCCTGCACTTTTACCGTGCAGAGGTCTGGTGAGGGGAGATCTTCTAAAAAATTTTTTAATGTGGTGCGCACCTCCTGGGATGTTGCGACCTGTGCAACTGCACTACCATTACTTCCCTGCTGGGATAGGCACCACAAAGTACTGGGTTCACTCCTATCTTTCATAACTATGTAGACTCTTTAATAAGAGATATGGGGAGAGGAAAAGAGATAACAGATTTGGGGAGGAGGCGAGTGAACAGATATGGGGGTGAGAGACAGAGTACATTGGAAGGGAGAGAGGCATAAAATGGGGGGTCGGAGAGATGCAGACATGGCAAGGAAGAGGAAAGAGACAGACATGGAGGGAGAGGAGACAGACAGACATGACGGTAGAGAGGGGGGGGCACCACAAGGGTGGCCCACACAGCGTGCCTGAACACTTAAGGCCATCCCTGCAACCATGCATTCATAAAGCTGCCAAAATAAACAATAGTAGACTGTTATTTGATCCCCAAAAAATGTCTCAGTTTGTTAATCACAAAAGCAAATATACAAGGACACTAAACATAAATAACTACTGAAGGACTTTAAAAAATGTGAATCAAAACAGATCACCCAAATGAAGGAAGTTGAAGAAGTGCCTCCACAAATTTGCTGTAAAAATATGAAATTAACACCAAATCATCCAATTGTAACCATTATAGTTATTAGTAGAATATTGAAATATGACTATTTTGTCTGTGAGTACGTGTGAACATCTGGCTTTATATTTTTGATATGTTGCAAAGATAGAAAAATAATAAACAATGTGAATCAAAATAGCTTCATTGACCAATGAGGAAAGTGATGATAAGTGACCCCATAAATGACTCCATAATTATGCTGGGAAAATAAAATAAACACAAAAAATGCCCCTGGTTTGTAATAGTCAAATGTGCTATGAACCATGGCTTTTCACACAGTTGAGAGTGGCTGTCTGTTCACCAGGATCACCGAGGTGAGACTTAATTGAGAAAAAGATAGTATTAAACATTTCACGCTGTCTAATTGACCGCTATTATATGGTTGCATCCGTCAGTAAAACTCAGTGCCTCTGTTGCTACTAGGATACTGCATTATGAATTATTATTACATCTGTCTATTTAAAAACATAGGAACACAGCATATTCTTTTTACAGTTTTTTTCAGGCTGACTTGTCTTAGAATTATACAGACAATACAGTCAAATTATCACAGCCTAAAGAGGTGACCCTAATGCTATAAGTGAATTTGGCTGCCTTGCTAGCTGTTCAGGTGGTGCTATCTTTATAAAGTATCATCAGAAAGTCATATGAGGATAATCTCAATAATATACAGGCAACGATCTGTTCCAAAAACTATATAATGCATAAAAAATGTTAGCAAATTGTAAAGAACACTGGTGAGATCGCAAGACCCGACGCACGTTTTTCTACTTACACACTAGCTTTGTCAGAGGATGAGAATACCATTAAAAAGAGGGTGATTCAAAAGTCTCTGACCTGTGAGAGGGGTCAGAAGGATCATGGTCCCAGGATCAAGGAGGAGTGCCTATATTTATGGGTCTATTCACTAAAATTCGAGAATAGCTCAAGGAGGTCGACTTTGGAGATCGACTTTCATTTTGAGACTAAGTCAAATTCAGCATTGCCCCTCCTTTTATTTTCAGTGAAGAAGATCCTTTCAGACATGTGCATTTTCGGATGAATGCATTTTCGTCCGAAAATAGCATTTTCGTCCATTCGTCTGAAAAACGAATAACAAAAATGCTGTGCTAACGAAAGCCGAATGAACGAATGGTTAATAAACGAAAATCATTTGTTCATTCGTCCATTCGTAGTACTATTGGCATTCTATAAGCCGAAATAGAGTCAGTTTATAGACTACAATAGCATAGTCCACTACATTCCATAAACCGACATAATGAACGACTTTCGGTTTATGGAATGCATGTAAGTCTATTGGCATTCTATAAACCAACTCTATTTTGGTTTATAGTACTATAGCACGAATGGACGAATGATTTTCGTTTATATTAAACCATTCATTCATTCGTTCAACTTCTTAGCTTTCTATAAACCGAAACAGAGTCCCCATTCATACATTTTTATGAATGGGAACTCTAGTTCGGTTTATAGAAAGCCCATAGTATTACATGTAATCCATAAGCCGAAAGTCTATAAACCGAACGTTCGGTTTATAGACTTTCGGATTATGGAATACATGTAATCCTATTGCTATTCTATAAACCGAACGTTCAGTTTATAGAATAGCAATAGTATTCTATGTATTCCATAAGCCGAAAGTCTATAAACCGAACGTTCGGTTTATAGACTTGCGGCATTTGTAATGAATGTAATAGTACTATTGGCTTTCACTACACAGAGACAGAGTCTCCATTCATAAATTTATGAATGGAGACTCTGTCTCTGTGTAGTGAAAGCCAATAGTACTATTACATGCATTACAAATGCCGAAACTCTATAAACCGAACGTTCGGTTTATAGGCTTTCGGTTTATGGAATACATGTAATCCTATTGCTATTCTATAAACTGAACATTCGGTTTATAGAATAGCAATAGGATTACATGTATTCCATAAGCCGAAAGTCTATAAACCGAAGGTCGTTCGGTTTATAGACTTTCGGTTTATAGAATACATAGAATTACATGTAATTCTATGTATTCTATAAACCGAAAATCTATAAACCGAACAACCTTCGGTTTATAGACTTTCGGCTTATAGAAAACATGTAGTACTATGGCCTTTCTATGAACCGAACGAGAGCCCCATTCATAAGAAAATAATGAACGAATTTCGTCTGAAACGAATGTAGTATTGAACGAAATTCGTTTTAGACGAAATAAATAACATTTTCGTCCGAATGGAAATGAAAATTGAAAATTGAAATGAAAATTTTAGTTTTGCACATGTCTAGATCCTTTGCTGAATTTGACTTAGTCTCAAAATGAAAGTTGACCTCCCCATCCTCTGCCATCTCTGTTCTCTTCCACATCTCTGTTCTCTCCCACATCTCAGTTTTCTCCTCCTCCTCCTCCTCCTCTGTTCTCTGCCCCTGCTCCTCTGTTCTCTCCTTCTCCTCCTCTATTCTCTCCCACTCCTCCTCTATTCTCTCCCTCTCCTCCTCTATTCTCTCTCTCTCCTCCTATCTCTGCTCTCTCCATTCTTACTTGAAACGGGGGAAGCATAAGCTCCGTGTGTTTAACACACAGAGCTCAGTAAGGAAATACAATGTCCTGCATCATCACTGCAGGGAGCACAAGCAGCACTTACTGAGCTCTGTGTGTGTTTAACACAAGGAGCTTGTGTTGTCCACGGCTCCCGCGTGAAGCAGAATCTGGTGGGGGTGGACCTTTACCTCTCACCTGGAGAGGTCCACCACCTCCCTGAATCCTTCAATGTGGACAAGCAGAGGGCTGGTGAGGGGAGATCTTCTGATCTCCGCAGCCAGTGCCTCCAACGGCAAACTTTTTTTTTAAAAAAGTGGCGCCTCCTGGGATTTTGTGACCTGTGCGTTCGCAAAGGTCGCACACCCCAAAGGCCAGCCCTGGGGTGGAGCAACTTACCTATAAATAGTAAAGAACACACAAATTTAAATTAAGAAAAATAATTAGCCAAATTTGTAAAAATATTGGCTGTACAGCCATACAAGATCAATACACAAAGATCCCCATAGATATAAAAACATATTAATTATACTTTATAAAGTGGTCACAACCTAAAAAGTACAATAGATATGCATTAGATATTAAAAAAAAAAACATGATATACACTGATCAGCCATAACTATATGACCACCTGCCTAATAATGTGTAGGTTTTCATTTGACACCAAAACAGCCCAGACCTGCATGGATTCCACCTGACCTCTAAAGGTTCATCCCATAAACAATATACAATCACACGTAGAAGAAAATGATTTCAGAAAATTTTGTGCCGAAACACATGACGCATTTTACCCCCAGTTTTACTTAATGTTGCACGTTTTCCCTCTTTTGAACACTCTCTGGAATGTTCTCTAATAGCGATAACCACAGTTCTCTTTTTTTCCTTCTATTTTTCCACCTGTCTACTAATTTCCTTTATCCCGTTCACACACATTGGTGCAGTTTGTTTTATTTTATAAACTTTAGCATCATGATGTTAACAACCCTAAAATAAGGATGTAAACTTCTAAATATGTATTGTTTCCATGTATTTACAACCTATTATTGAAATCCCACTACTATGTGATTAGAGGGGGGAAAAGTTATTTCCTTTTCCTTCTCCCCTTCTAATGACCCATCCCACCCCCCATCCCCACTCATGCATCTATGTTTAATATGGTTTGATAGCTCCCTGATTAATCCTTTTGTGTGAATTTCTTCTTCTTTAATCAGTCCATAGCTTTTTTGGAGACTCTAAGAGAATCGTTGGTATATCAAAGAAAATAGCAAACCTTGCTGGAGATCTCCACATACATTTTATATTTTCAGTTCTTATTACAGAAGTAACAGTATGAGAGTATCTTCTAAATACCCGTGTATTTTCTGGACAGATCTTGAAAACATTTTAAGTTCTGATATTTCTCTGGTCATGAAGATGTTGCATGGAATTCTTTCCCGAATTTCTCCTTTTTTGTTTGTAAGAGTGAAACCGTAATACTACATTCTGTTTGATATCCTCAGCAATACCTCTCTGTCTGAGGAGTTGATGGATCCTTTCTATTATATATTCTGTTGCATTAGGTTCCACTTTTAGAACTAACGTAATTCCAGTAAATACTCTTCAGGTGAGTTTGTGTTGATGTCTTCTTTAATTTTCCCTAATCCTGAGGATAAGAAATAGTACAGTTCCAATTCAGTTTTTTAATTCTTCACTGCAATATATTGATATTTTCTTTAGCTTCTCCCAATTTTACTTGGACTGAGTCAATTTCATTTTGACCTATTTTTTTGTTGCAATAGAGCCACTTTTTTCTGTAATTAGTTTTGTATTCAGTTCCATCTCCTTTTTTAATTGATTGAAATGTTGGTCCAGATGCTTTTTAAAAAAATCTGCCGTAATGTTCTGAGAATGTGATTTACTTGAGGGGGTTATGTAGTCCAAATCTCCCTGCATTTCAGACGAATCAAGGATTAATGATGACACATCCGCAGATCTAGATCTTGGGACAAAAATAGAGGCCACATTTTTTTTAACTTTTTGTACTTTTCCATCTCTCTTCTTAGATAGTTTAGCATCTGCTCGTTTTTAGCTGATATCTTTAAACTTTCCTCTCGTTTTAATTTGAGTGTGTGATGACCTTGACTCTTTTCTAGTCCTGCTTTATTTATTTAGTCAATATCTGGGCCTTGATAGAAAATAAGGATTTCTATAATGGCTCCAATTATCTCTTTGCCATGAAGTCCTGTTCTTACACACCTACGTGTGTTTTACATAATTACTGACAACCCAGTACACTCCAGAGCAATCTTCTTAATAATGATTTTCACTTGCTCCAAATGTCAAGATAGATGGAAGAATTTTTTGTATCCAGTTCTGTAGGAATTTCTGAATCTATTGCTGCATTCAGTATATCTGCCTGTTTTGTTAGGACTCTTTTTTACTCTTTTTTTTTCAATGCAGAATCAGGCAAGTATATACATATGACATTTAAACAAAGTCAACTTAAGAGCAATATACAAGTTCCCATAATCACAAGTTATGTATAGGGTATTCAAGGTTAGCTCATATAGCTCTCCCAGTATTAATCTACCGCTTATAATTTCATGTGTATTTTCCCAGTTCTTATAGGGGAATTGCTTTAAACAGCTATTGAGAGAATAAGTGCATGTTCACAGTTCTTTAAAGCAAAGTTGTTAGTACATTTTATAAGACAGGTGTGCTCCGGGTGTTATTTGTTTGCAGTTGTACAGAGTCATTGTTTGCTGATCTCATTATCAAATGCGTAAACTGCTGAATATTGAGAGACACGACCTTTAGCTTTGCCTTCAGCTTTTCTGGAGATGGCAAAGTTTTCTTGAAACCAGCTTCTTAGCTCTGAAGCAGTCCCTGCTGGCTTAGCTTTAAAGTTGATTTACCTTTACCCATTCAATGTGTTTAGCTCCATCAATACATCTCCCTTTCACTGCCACCTCAAATAATTATATGGCCAATCTGCAAGGGAAATACTCTTGCTGCTAGTATTGTTTGGCTATCCTCTCAGCATTCATGACACTTCAACCTTATTAATTATGCCACACAAAAGAGCCCCTTAATTATGCCACACATGGGGCCCAATAAATATGCCACACATGGCACCGCCATTAATTATGCGACACACAGGAGCCCCACGAGGTGACAAGTGTACAATTCTAAAACAATACATATCTACAGTGGATAGAAAAAGTCTACACATCCCTGGTAAAATGTCAGGTTTCTGTGCTGTAAAAAATGAGACAAAGATAAATCATTTCAGAACTTTTTCCACCTAAATGTGACCTATAAACTGTACAACTCAATAGAAAAACAAACTTAAATCTTTTAGATAGAGGGAAGAAAAACTATAAAAATAAAATAATGTGGTTGCATAAGTGTGCACACCCTCTTATAACTGGGGATGTAGCTGTGTTCAGAATTAAGCAATCACATTCCAAATCATGTTAAATAGGAGTCAGCATACACCTGCCATCATTTAAAGTGCCTCTGATTAACCCCAAATAAAGTTCAGCTGCTCTAGTTTGTCTTTCCTGAAATTTTCTTAGTCCCATCCCACAACAAAAGCCATGGTCCACAGAGAGCTTCCAAAGCATCAGAGGGATCTCATTGTTAAAAGGTATCAGTCAGGAGAAGGGTACAAAAGAATTTCCAAGGCATTATATATACCGTGGAACACAGTGAAGACAGTCATCATCAAGTGGAGAAAATATGGCGCAACAGTGACGTTACCAAGAACTGGAGCTCCCTCCAAAATAGATGAAAAGACGAGAAGAAAACTGGCCTGGGAGGCTACCAAGAGGCCTACAGCAACATTAAAGCAGCTGCAGGAATATCTGGCAAGTACTGGCTGTGTGGTACATGTGACAACAATCTCCCGTATTCTTCATATGTCTGGGGTATGGGGTAGAGTGGCAAGACGAAAGCCTTTTCTTATGAAGAAAAACATCCAAGCCAGGCTACATTTTGCAAAAACACATCTGAAGTCTCCAAAAAGCATGTGGGAAAAGGTGTTATGGTCTGATGAAACCAAGATTGAACTTTTTGGCCATAATTCCAAAAGATATGTTTGGCGCAAAAACAACACTGCACATCACCAAAAGAACACCATACCCATAGTGAAGCATGGTGTTGGCAGCATCATGCTTTGGAAGCTGTTTTTCTTCAGCTGGAACTGGGGCCTTAGTTAAGATAGAGGGAATTATGAACATTTCCAAATACCAGTCAATATTGGCACAAAACCTTCAGGCTTCTGCTAGAAGCTGAACATGAAGAGGAACGTCATCTTTCAGCATGACAACAACCCAAAGCATACATCCAAATCAACAAAGGAATGGCTTCACCAGAAGAAGATTAACGTTTTGGAATGGCCCAGCCAGAGCCCAGACCTGAATCCGATTGAACATCTGTGGGGTGATCTGAAGAGGGCTGTGCACAGGAGATGCCCTCGCAATCTGACAGATTTGGAGTGTTTTTGCAAAGAAGAGTGGGCAAATCTTGCCAAGTCAGAATGTGCCATGCTGATAGACTCATACCCAAAAAGACTGAGTGCTGTAATAAAATCAAAAGGTGCTTCAACAAAGTATTAGTTTAAGGGTGTACACACTTATGCAACCACATTATTTTATTTTTATATTTTTTCTTCCCTCTACCTAAAAAGATTTCAGTTTGTTTTTCAATTGAGTTGTACAGTTTATAGGTCATATTAAAGGTGGAAAAAAATCTGAAAATATTTATCTTTGTCTCATTTTTTTACAGCACAGAAACCTGACATTTTAACAGGGGTGTGTAGACTTTTTATATCCACTGTATACACACAGGCATCTCTTTATCTCTCTCTCTCTCTCTATAACTAGTTGCATTTATACTCATTTGAATTTTTTAATATTCAGCTATTTTCAAATGTAAAAAAATGCTATTGAAAAATTGCATTCCTTTTTTTATTCATTTCCTCTGCACCCACATTGCAAGGACTTAACACAGCACCATACAGTGCCCACAGAACTTGCCATGCATCTATATTGCACCCACAACACTTGGCTTGCACTCATATTGCACCTACACGATTTGGCATGCCACAGTGTCAATGTCCCAAAGAACATACCACAGTGTCACTTTGCCCCACAGAACTAGCCAGTGTCACTTTCCTCATAGTACATGTTATTTTGCCCCACAGACCATGCCACAGCATCACTTTGCAAATTAAAATAAACCAGTTTTCCAATTAATATTCCAGCATTTGGCCATAAATATGGCACAGCCAATTTGCCTAATAATATGCCAGTATTATTTTGACATTTCATATGTGTCACAGCAGCGCTGTCACGCTGCAGGACAAAGTCTGCCCACCACCCCACTCACCGGTCCAGGCAGGGGCGGGCTGGGCCGGGGGACAGGGTGGCAATTGCCCCCCAGGCCGCCCTAAACTATGTAAAACACGGCCGCTGGGCCAGTGTTTTAAAAAAAAAAAAAAAAAAACGCGCTTGCAGGCAAAGACTGAGGTGAGAAGGGATCAGAAGATCCCCTCTCACCTCCGCTCTGCCTGCAAAGCTGCACGGGGAGCCGAACAGGCAGCACAGAGAAACCTCCGTGCTGCCTGTTCGGCTCCCCGTGCAGAGTGCCGACACGGAAGTGCCGACAGTCACGTGATCGGCGCTCTGACGTCAGACGCGCGCCGATCACGTGACCTGTCGGCACAACCGCCGGGAGGCCGAACAGGCAGCATGGAGGGACCATGCTGCCTGCCACCAGGTAAGTCCTCCTGCCACTAGCCACCAGGGAAGTCCTGCCACTAGCCACCAGGGAAGTCCTGCCACTAGCCACCAGGGAAAAAGGTAAGGGGGGGGGGGGGTGGGCAAAAAACACTGGCATATTATTGGGCAAATTGGCTGGGGAATATAACATGGCAAATAAGACTGGCATATTATTGGGCAAATTGGCTGGGGAATATTACATGGCAAATAACACTGGCATATTATTGGGAAAATTGGCTGGGGCATATTACATGGCAAATAAGACTGGCATATTATTGGGCAAATTGGCTGGGGCATATTACATGGCAAATAAGACTGGCATATTATTGGGCAAATGGCTGGGGCATATTACATGGCAAATAAGACTGGCATATTATTGGGCAAATTGGCTGGGGCATATTACATGGCAAATAAGACTGGCATATTATTGGGCAAATTGGCTGGGGCATATTACATGGCAAATAAGACTGGCATATTATTGGGCAAATTGGCTGGGGCATATTACATGGCAAATAAGACTGGCATATTATTGGGCAAATTGGCTGGGGCATATTACATGGCAAATTGGCTGGGGCATATTACATGGCAAATAAGACTGGCATATTATTGGGCAAATTGGCTGGGGAATATTACATGGCAAATAAGACTGGCATATTATTGGGCAAATTGGCTGGGGAATATTAAATGGCAGAATAACACTGGCATATTATTGGACAAATCGTCTGGGGAATATTAAATGGCAGAATAAGACTGGCATATTATTGGGCAAAATGGCTGGGGAATATTAAATGGCAATTAACACTGGCATATTGGGCAAATTAGCAGGGGCATATTAAATTGCAGATAACCTTGGAATATTATTGGGCAAATTTACTGAGTTATATTAAATTGCAGAATAACACTGGCATATATTGGGACAAATTGGCTGGGGAATATTAATGGCAAATAATATTGGAAATGTGTATGTAATGGGGTGATGGAGGCATGTAAATGTGGTGATGGGGCATGTCCTGGTGTGCAACGTGGGTTATGGGTCATGTCGTAGGTGTGCAACGTGGGTAGGGGGGGGGGTGCCCAAATTTTGGGATATTGGGTGTCTAAATCCTGGCATGTTGAGGGGCATAATCCTGGCATATTGAGGGGAAAATCCTGGCATATTGAGGGGGCATCATCTTGGCATATTGAGGAGAAAATCCTGGCATATTGGGTGTCTAAATCCTGGCATATTGAGGGGCATAATCCTGGCATATTGAGGGGCATAATCCTGGCATATTGAGGGGCATAATCCTGGCATTTTGAGGGGCATAATCCTGGCATATTTAGTGGAAAATCCTGGCATATTAGGTGTCTAAATCCTGGCATATTGAGGGGCATAATCCTGGCATACTGAGGGGCATAATCCTGGCATTTTGTAAGGGAAAATTCTAGCATATTAAATGGCAAATCCTGGCATATTGTGGGGGAAAATCCTGGCAATATTCGTTATAAAACAAGGAAAAGATGGCCGTGGATGGGGAGGCGATTCGATGGTGCAATGGGCCACTTGACTGGATTTGCCCCCCAGGCCTAAGGCTGCCAGCCCTCCCCTGGGTCCAGGGCTCTCCAGAGACTTGGTCTTCAGCCTGCTGGCCCGAGTGCTGGGGTCCCCGATGGGGCAAGCGGCAGCTGGCGCTTGACACGTGCTTCTTCTGCGCATCTCCGTCAGCTGTTAGCCAGCCAGACGGAGCGCGCTCAGTTTCGGCTTTCACGCATGCGTGATAGCTATTTCGCTTCATGCCCTTACTGTCCCTTAAAGGCACAGTAATAAAACTTTGGTTTCTCCTCCCAAAATATTCCATTGGTCAGCCAATCTCTCCCAACACTATTTATACCCTCATTTGAGAATTAGACCATGCCTGTGATAGTGCCTAGTGCCTTTTACTAGCGTTCTTGTATTCTATTGCTGATATTCTGTTGCCGACTCCTGCTAGCCCTAACCTTGTCTGTTTTGCCGCCTGTCCTGACCTGTTTGCCCGTCCTTAGTATGTTTGTTTGCTGCTAGCCCTGATCTTTGCCTGTTTGACCATTGTTCTGCCTGAGCCCACGGTACCTTTGCCTTGATCCTGTACTCTGTTTCCATCTTCCTGTTTGTTGGGTTTAGCTTCAGTATCTTGGTAATAGTTCAGAGTGCAAAAGTCTTGGGGGAATGAAACCTGCGACTCAACCATAGGGTGGATTTCCTTCAGGCAAAATAATTCTGTTCCCGGGGTCCGTTGCAAAAGACCTATATTGATTCTGCACAGCGGTTCTAGTCTCGTACCAGAACGTGACAATATGCCACAGCCAATTTGCCCAATTACCGTATTTGCTCGAATATAAGACCAGGTTTTTTTCAGAGCAAATGCCCTTGTCTTATATTCAAAGACCCTTCGTCTTATATTCAATGTCATCTTATAGTTTGACCTCAAATTGAGGTCAGACTATAAGACAGGGATCCAGGTCCCCCGCAGAGCTGCAGGGGACCTGGATCCCCTTGGCAAACAGCTGGTGGATGTCTGTGTGATGAGAGCAGACATCCTACGCTGCTGCCCGGCACGTCCATCGGGACTTCTATGATGAAGTCTGGTCCTTCTGGCTTCATCATAAAAGTCTTGGTGGAAGTGCCGTGCAGCAGCGTAGGATGTCTGCGCGCATGCATCTTCTGGCTACCCCCACTAGCCACCAGGAGATTTGGACAGCCGGGAGATGTCTGCACGATAGTGCAGACATCATCCATGCTGCCTGACACTTCTGTCAATTACGACGGTCCGGCTGTCCGTCATGATAGAAGGAAGTGTCGGGCAGCATGGAGGATGTCTGCACATATCGTGCAGACATCGCCCGGCTGCCCCCACTAGCCACCAGGGAGCGAGAGACAAGGTGAGGGGGAGGGAGGGAGGGGGGAGAGAGAGACGGGGGCAGAAAGAGACAAGGGGAGGGGGGAGAGAGACAGGGGGAGGGGGAGAGAGAGACAAGGGGAGGGGGATGGGGAGAGAGAGACAAGGGGTGGAAAGAGACAAGGTGAGAGGGAGGGGGGAGAGAGAGAGAGAAAAGGATGGAGGGAGGTGGAGAGAGAAAGAAAAGTTTGGGGAGAGGGAGAGACAACGTGGGAGGGGGAGAGAAATTACAATGGGGGGAGAGAGAGAGACAATGCTGGGGGGAAGGGGGGGAAAGAGAGAGAGACAAAGCTGTGGGGAGGGGGAGAGAGAGGCAGCATTGGCACATAAAAGGAAATAAAAACAAGAAATGCATTTTGTTAATATCATAATTTTTATTAATATTAAAAAACAATTTACATGTGAATATATACAAGTTAAACTTTTTTCCTATAGGGTAGTCTTATAGAAACATAGAAACATAGAAACATAGAAACATAGAATGTGTCGGCAGATAAGAACCATTCGGTCCATCTAGTCTGCCCAATTTTTTTTGAGTACTTTTATTAGTCCCCCGTTCCCGGTCTTGTAGCTAGGATAGCCTTGTGTCTATCCCACGCATGCTTAAAATCCTTGACTGTGTTTACCTCTACCACTTCTGCTGGCAGGCTATTCCATACATCCACTACCCTCTCAGTAAAGTAATACTTCCTGAAATTACTTTTAAATCGTTGCCCCTCTAATTTAAGACTATGTCCTCTAGTTGTGGTAGTTTTTCTTCTTTTTAATATACTCTCTTCCTTTTCTGTGTTGATTCCCTTTATGTATTTAAATGTTTCTATCATATCCCCCCTGTTACGTCTTTCCTCCAAGCTATACATGTTAAGATGCTTTAACCTTTCCTGGTAAGTTTTATCCTTCAACCCATGAACCAGTTTAGTAGCCCTTCTCTGAACTTTCTCCAAAGTATCAATATCCTTCTGGAGATACGGTCTCCAGTACTGCGTACAATACTCCAAGTGAGGTCTCACCAGTGCTCTGTACAATGGCATGAGCACTTCCCTCTTCCTACTGCTAATACCTCTCCCTATGCAACCAAGCATTCTGCTAGCATTTCCTGCTACTCTATTGCATTGCCTACCTACCTTCAAGTCCTCTGAAATTATTACTCCTAAATCCCTTTCATCAGATATTGAGGTTAGGACTGTACCAAATAGTCTATATTCTGCTTTTGGGTTTTTACGCCCAAGGTGCATAATCTTGCACTTGTCCACATTAAATGTCAGTTGCCACTGCTCTGACCATTTTTCTAGTTTAGCTAAATCATTTGCCATTTGGCTTATCCCTCCATGAATATCAACCCTGCTGCAAATCTTTGTATCATCAGCAAAAATACATACTTTGCCAACAAGACCTTCTGCAATATCGCTAATAAAAATATTAAAGAGAATGGGTCCAAGTACAGATCCCTGAGGTACCCCACCAGTAACAAGACCTTGCATCGAATGTACCCCATTGACTACAACCCTCTGTTGCCTGTCACTCAGCCATTGTCTAATCCATTCAACAATATTGAAATCCAAATTCAAAGATTTCAGTTTATTAATAAGCCTTCTATGTGCGACAGTGTCAAAAGCCTTACTGAAATCTAGGTAAGCAATGTCTACTGCACCACCCTGATCTATTATTTTAGTCACCCAATCAAAAAAATCAATAAGATTAGTTTGGCATGATCTCCCTGAAGTAAACCCATGTTGTCTCTGATCTTGAAATCCAAGCGACTTTAGATGTTCAACAATCCTATTCTTTAAAAAGGTTTTCATTATTTTCCCCACTACTGAAGTAAGACTTACTGGTCTATAGTTGCCCACCTCCTCCCTGCTACCTTTCTTGTGAATGGGCACAACATTTGTTAATTTCCAATCTTCTGGAACTACTCCCGTTAACAATGATTGGTTAAATAAATCTGTTAACGGTTTTGCTAGTACACCACTAAGTTCTTTTAATAACTTTGGATGTATCCCATCAGGTCCCATGGACTTATTTGTCTTATATTTAGGCTTTTAGTTTTTTTCCTAAAGGAATATCCAAAGTTTGGGGGGGTCATCTTATAATCAGGGTCGTCTTATATTCGAGCAAATATGTTTTATGCCATACTATTTTGCCATTGAATATGCCACAGTCAAGTTGCCCAATAATATGCCAGTATTATTCTGCCATTAAAAAGCCACATCCAGTTTGCCCAATAATATGCCAGTATTATTTTGCCATTAAAAAGCCACAGCAAATGTGCCCAATAATATGCAAGTATTATTTTGCCATTAAAAAGCCACAGCCAGTTTGCCCAATAAAAAGCCTGTATTTTGCCATTCAATATGCCAGTATTTTGCCATTTAATATATTACAGTATTATTTTGCCACTCAATATGCCAGTATTATTTTGCCACTCAATATGCTAGTAATTTTTGCCATTTAATATGTTCCAGTATTATTTTGCACTCAGTATGCCAGTATTTTGCCATTCAGTATGTCAGTATTTTGCCATTTAATATATTCTAGTAATATTTTGCCACTCAGTATGCCAGTATTATTTTGCCACTCAATATGCTAGTATTTTGCCACTCAATATACCATTCAATATGACAATTTTTGCCACTCAATATGCCAGTATTATTTTGCCACTCAATATGCTAGTAATTTTTGCCATTTAATATATTCCAGTATTATTTTGCCACTCAGTATGCCAGTATTTTACCATTCAGTATGTCAGTATTTTGCCATTTAATATAATCTAGTATTATTTTGCCATTCAAAATGTCAGTATTATTTTGCAACTCAATATGCCAGTATTATTTTGCCACTCAATATGCCAGTGTTTAGCCACTAGATATGCCAGTATTTTCCCGTTATATGCCACCCCCCTTCCCCAGTACTTAAATTCTGGCCACTCTGTCTGCTGGTCATCTCCTCGGTGCAGTCTTCCCTCCTGCACGTAACGTCACATCCGGTCACATTGATTATTTGTTTTTTACTTTTTTTCCGGCAGCCGAATCCAGCGGATGCAGCTGCCAGAAAAAAAAGTTCAGCACCGCTATGCACTGCGGGGTGGATGCCAGCAGCACAGGTGTCACCCCTGCTGGGGATGTCACCCGGTGCGGTCCACACCCCCTCTCGGGACGCCACTGGTGCTGTGGCAAGACCTTTAGGTGCAATGTGGAAGCAGTGGAAGGAATTAAAACAAGACATAACATCTATTTATCTTAAGTATGTATATATATGCCATATTAGACATGTGCAAAACTAAAATTTTCGTTTCGTTTTCGTTTCGTTTTATTTATTTTATCTAAAACGAATTTAGTTCATTACTGCATTTGTTTCAGACGAAATTCGTTCATTATTTTCGTTTCGTTTTATTCGTTCGTACGAATTAATTGACCTACAGATTCCATAAACCGAAAGTCTATAAACCGAAAGACATATCGGTTTATAGACTTTCGGTTTAGGAATGTATGTAATGCTATTGGCTTTCTATAAACCGACTCTAGAAATAGGATTACATGCATTCTATAAACCGAAAGTCTATAAACCGAATGTCGTTCGGTTTATAGACTTTTGGCTTATGGAATACATGTAATGCTATTGGCTTTCTATAAACCGAACTAGAGTCCCCATTCATAAGAAATTCTTATGAATGGGGACTCTAGTTCGGTTTATAGAAAGCCAATGGTATTACATGTATTCCATAAGCCGAAAGTCTATAATACAAACGACGTTCGGTTTATAGACTTTCGGTTTATAGAATAGCAATAGCATTACATGTATTCTATAAACCGAAAGTCTATAAACAGAACGTTGTTCAGTTTATAGATTTTCGGCTTATGGAATACATGTAATCCTATTGGCTTTCTATAAACCGAACTAGAGTCCCCATTCATAAGAAATTATTTCCATAAACCGAAAGTCGTTCATTATGTCGGTTTATGGAATGTATGTAATGCTATTGGTATTCTATAAAGCAACTTTATTTCGGTTTATAGAATGCCAATAGCACGAATGGACGAATGATTTTCGTTTATTAACCATTCGTTCATTCGCCTTTCGTTAGTTTAGCATTTTCGATATTCGTTTTTCGGATGAATGGACGAAAATGCTATTTTCGAACGAAAATGCATTCGTCCGAAAACTAATGCACATGTCTAATATATATATATATGAAGTATGTGTATGTTTGTGTAAATATATATATATATATATATATATATATATATATATATATATATATATATATATATATACACACATATGTGTGTGTGTGTATATATAAATACATAGATATATATTTACCATTTTAGATTGCTGGAGACCCCACTATTGTTAGACTGTGTGTTATTAGCTAGGATTTTCACATGGCTGCCAGGCTGTGGACTTATAACTGGTCTTTATCACAACAGTGACTGGCAGAACGTGTGTTCAGAGGTGGACTTTGCTCTTTATATATAAACCCATTTGTGGTTTCACATCTGTCTTATCTATAAATAATATAATCTTCAAATGTGCTTTAAAATGCATGGTTTTACCTTTTTATAAACACAAAATTAATGAATTTTTGCTATGGGCTGGTATAATGACGTAATTTTATTGGGCTGGTATAGAATTATTTCCAGAGCTGGTTTTTAATTTCAGTTCAGCCATGCTCTATAAGGAGTTGGCCAAGCAAACGGGACATAAAGTCCAGTTAGAGGAACATGTGGTCATTCTAATCTTTTCAGATACATGATTTTTACGCTCAGCTATTCTTCTCAAGTGAGACAGCGCTTATCTGGATGTTGGTGTAACCAATACTGTCAGTGTGTGCTCAGTCAATTAGAGCCAGTCTTTGCTAGTACTATGAACAGAGAGGTCCTAGTTGAGTTTTTCTGTATTCATGCCATGTAAAGGATGTCTTATTGCACTAACAGTGACATAGTTGCCAACATTTGAAAAAAATTTCCATGGACAATTTGCAGCTTATCTTCCAATTGATCACACCTCATTTCAAAAACTCCGCCTACTCAATATAATTAGCATAATGTAACTCCACCTATTTGTCACAGTGTAGATTATATCACCAAGTTCCCACCAACATTACATTATATAGTAAGACCTGGTGCAGATGGGCTTCAGTCAGAGAGCTGTGTGTACACCATAAACATACATTAATATGAACCTACCACTTCTGCTGGAAGGCCATTTCATGTATCCACCCCCTATCAGTAAAGTAATACTGCCTGGCCTTATCTTATATATAGCCTTATACCTATCCCATGCATGATTAAACTCCTTCACTGTATTAACCTTAACCTCTTCCACTTCTACTGGAAGACTATTCCATGCATCCACTACCCTCTCAGTAAAGTAATACTTTCATTAGTCCCTGACCTTATCTTATATCTAGGATAGCCTTATACCTATCCCACGCATGATTAAACTCTTCACTGTATTAACCTCTACCACTTCTACTGGAAGGCTATTCCATGCATTCACTACCCTCTCTGTAAAGTAATACTTTCATTGGTCCCTGACCTTATCTTATATCTAGGATAGCCATATACCTATCCCATGCATGATTAAACTCTTCACTGTGTTAACCTCTACCACTTCTACTGGAAGGCTATTCCATGCATTCACTACCCTCTCAGTAAAGTAATACTTTCATTAGTCCCTGACCTTATCTTATATCTAGGATAGCCTTATTCATATACCATGCATGCTTGAACTCCTTCACTGTATTAACATCTACCACTTCTACTAGAAGACTATTCCATACATCCACTACCCTCTCAGTAAAGTAATACTTTCATTAGTCCCTGACTTTATCTTATATCTAGGATAGCCTTATTCATATACCATGCATGATTAAACTCCTTCATGTATTAACCTTTACCACCTCTACAGGAAGACTGTTCCATACATCCACTACCCTCTCAGTAAAGTAATACTTTTATTAGTCCCTGGCCTTATCTTATATCTAGGATAACCTTATACCTATCCCATTAATGCTTAAACTCCTCCTCTACCACTTATGCTGGAAGACTATTCCATGCACCCACCACCCTCTCAGCAAAGTAATATTACATTTCTGACCACAAAAACACATTCAAATATTAAATATTTCCAGCCTTTTAAAAAGCTTAAGGTGGACCCCAAATATATGTATATAACTAGTTGCATTTATACTTATAGGAACTTTTTAAGATTGTATTCAACTGTTTGTTATCCCTTTCTCTTCACCCACGATGCACCTAAAGAACTTAATACAGCACCAAACAGCACCCACAGCACTTTGCTCCCACACGTTTTGGCATGCCACAATGTCAATTTGCCCCCCAGAACATACCACAATGTAACTTTGCCCCTGCAGAACACACCACAGTGACACTTTGCCTCATAGTTCATGTTATTTTGCCCCACAGAACATGCCACAGCATCACAATGGCTAGAGTCAATTTTCCCATTACTATGCCACTATTAGCCTGACCTTTAATATGCCACTATTAGCCTGGCCATTAATATGCCACTATTAGCCTTGCCATTAATATGCCACAGCCTAATTGCCCAGTAATAGGCCACAGTGTAATTGCCCAGTAATATGCCCAGCATAATTGCCCAGTAATATGCCACAGTGTAATTGCCCAGTAATATGCCACTGTTTTATTGCCCAGTAATATGCCCAGCCTGATCCCCCAGTAATATGCCACAGTTTAATTGCCCAGTAATATGCCACAGTTTAATTGCCCAGTAATATGCCCAGCCTGATCCCCCAGTAATATGCCACAGTTTAATTACCCAGTAATATGCCCAGCATAATTGCCCAGCAATATGCCACAGTGTAATTGCCCAGCATAATTGCACAGTAATATGCCACAGTGTAATTGCCCAGTAATATGCCACAGTGTAATTGGCCAGTAATTTGCCCAGCATAATTGCCCAGTAATATGCCCAGCATAATTGCCCAGTAATATGCCCAGCATAATTGCCCAGTAATATGCCCAGCATAATTGCCCAGTAATATGCCCAGCATAATTGCCCAGTAATATGCTACAGTGTAATTACCCAGTAATATGTCCAGCATCATTGCCCAGTAATATGCCACCATTTAATTGCCCAGGAATATGCCAGTTTAATTGCCCAGGAATATGCCAGTTTAATTGCCCAGTAATATGCCACAGTTTAATTGCCCAATAATATGCCCAGCATAATTGCCCTGTAATATGCCCAGCATAATTGCACATTAATATGCGCAGCCTGATCCCCCAGTAATATCCCACTGTTTAATTGCCCAGTAATATTCCACTGTTTAATTGCCCAGTAATATGCCCAGCATAATTGCCCAGTAATATGCTACAGTGTAATTACCCAGTAATATGTCCAGCATCATTGCCCAGTAATATGCCACCATTTAATTGCCCAGGAATATGCCAGTTTAATTGCCCAGTAATATGCCACAGTTTAATTGCCCAATAATATGCCCAGCATAATTGCCCTGTAATATGCCCAGCATAATTGCACATTAATATGCGCAGCCTGATCCCCCAGTAATATCCCACTTTTTAATTGCCCAGTAATATTCCACTGTTTAATTGCCCAGTAATATGCCACAGTTTAATTGCCCAGTAATATGCCAGTGTAATTGCCCAGTAATATGCCCAGCCTGATCCCCCAGTAAAATGCCACCGTTTAATTGCCCAGTAATATGCCCAGCATAATTGCCCAGTAATATGCCACAAAGTAATTGCCCAGTAATATGCCCAGCATAATTGCCCAGTGATATGCCACAGTGTAATTGCCCAGTAATATGCCCAGCATAATTGCCCAGTAATATGCCACAGTGTAATTGCCCAATAATATGCCCAGCATAATTGCCCAGTAATTTGCCACAGTGTAATTGCCCAGTAATATGCCGAAGTGTAATTGCCCAGTAATATGCCAGTGTAATTGCCCAATAATATGCCCAGCATAATTGCCCAGAAATATGCCACAGTGTAATTGCCCAGTAATATGCCCAGCATCAATGCCCAGTAATATGCCACCATTTAATTGCCCAGGAATATGCCACAGTTTAATTGCCCATTAATATGGCCAGCCTGATCCCCCAGTAAAATGCCACAGTTTAGTTGCCCAGTGATAGGCCCAGCATAATTGCCCAGCATAATTGCCCAGTAATATGCCACAGTTTAATTGCCCAGTAATATGCCAGTGTAATTGCCCAGTAATATGCCCAGCCTGATCCCCCAGTAAAATGCCACAGTTTAATTGCCCAGTAATATGCCCAGCATAATTGCCCAGTAATATGCCACAAAGTAATTGCCCAGTAATATGCCCAGCATAATTGCCCAGTGATATGCCACAGTGTAATTGCCCAGTAATATGCCCAGCATAATTGCCCAGTAATATGCCCAGCATAATTGCCCAGTAATATGCCCAGCATAATTGCCCAGTAATATGCCACAGTGTAATTGCCCAGTTATATGCCCAGCATAATTTCCCAGTAATATGCCCAGCATAATTGCCCAGTAATATGCCACAGTGTAATTGCCCAATAATATGCCCAGCA
This sequence comes from Pelodytes ibericus, assembly GCA_036172795.1. Classification (NCBI taxonomy): domain Eukaryota; kingdom Metazoa; phylum Chordata; class Amphibia; order Anura; family Pelodytidae; genus Pelodytes; species Pelodytes ibericus. Next base: position 137,350,234 of record CM069862.1, read on the forward strand.
TAATTGCCCAGTAATTTGCCACAGTGTAATTGCCCAGTAATGTGCCGAAATGTAATTGCCCAGTAATATGCCAGTGTAATTGCCCAGTAATATGCCCAGCATAATTGCCCAGAAATATGCCACAGTGTAATTGCCCAGTAATATGCCCAGCATCAATGCCCAATAATATGCCACCATTTAATTGCCCAGGAATATGCCACAGTTTAATTGCCCAGTAATATGCCACAGTTTAATTGCCCAGTAATATGCCCAGCCTGATCCCCCAGTAATATACCACGGTTTAATTGCCCAGTAATATGCCAGTGTAATTGCCCAGTAATATGCCAGTGTAATTGCCCAGTAATATGCCCAGCCTTATCCCCCAGTAATATGACATAGTTTAATTGCCCAGTAATATGCCCAGCATAATTGCCCAATGATATACCACAGTGTAATTGCCCAGTAATATGTCCAGCATAATTGCCCAGTAATATGCCCAGCATAATTGCCCAGTAATATGTCACAGTGTAATTGCCCAATAATATGCCCAGCATAATTGCCCAGTAATTTGCCACAGTGTAATTGCCCAGTAATATGCCCAGCATAATTGCCCATTAATATTCCCAGCCTGATCCCCCAGTAATGTGCCACTGTTTAATTGCCCAGTAATATGCCACAGTTTAATTGCCAAGTAATATGCCAGTGTAATTGTCCATTAATATGCCCAGCCTGATCCCCCAGTAATATGCCACAATGTAACTTTGCCCAGTAATATGCCACCAACCTCCTCCCCCCTACCTCCCTGCCCCTGTACTCACCTGCTCCATGTCTCCTCCGTGCACCAGGTTTGTTTTTTTTTCATTAAAGTTTTTTGAAGAAAAAAAAAAAAAAACTCCCCCGCTCCGTTCAGTCAGTGAGCTCACAGCAGCCTGTTACCAGCCCTGTCACACGCGTCCTGCCTTCTTCCAGCAGACCCGTGTGGCAGGGATGGCTACAGCAGGCTGATGTGAGCTCAGCTCACAGACTGAACGGAGCGGGTCACGTGACGTCGCTCATCAACGTCAAGTGACCGCAATCTCGCTAAAACAGCGCAAATTGCTGGGATTGTCCCGGGGTGAGATTTCCCCCGGACAATCGCGGATTTCACGGGACAGTTGGCAAGTATGCAGTGAGTGTCCATCAATGACCAGATCAACCTACCTGCTTCAAAGGAAAGCATGGCAGATAACAGTCGCAGGGATAGGCAAAATATGTACAAGGACAGCATTGTGACACGATCAGTGATGTTTCATAAAACTTCATTAAACTTCCCATCACAAAGTCCAGTAAATGTCCACTAGGAACACTGCTGATGTATTACCCTGCTAACTTGGCATGTAATTTAACAAGTGCATGCCAATTTATCTTCATCCTAGGGCTGGGATAGGCTCCTGCGTTATATTTACTTGATTTAGTGGCGGCCAATTTCAAGATGTTCTATTGTTTTTCACAGACCTTGCCATGGATGCTGGTGTCTGTGTATAGATACTTTGACTATCCCTGACCTAAGGCCACTGCCAATAAAAAAGCAGATGGGCGCGAAGGAGTGGGTACCTTGAATAAAACACACAATATAATAGTGCAATATTGCCTCTATGAATAGTATAAAAGCAGAAATAAGTGGATGCACTCACAAACAAACGTGAGTGTCAGTCAAATCAGCTGAGAACTTGTGGGTCCATAAAAACAGCTTTAATAGTTCTGAAATAAATAAAGAAATGTGCATGTGCAGGACCAGTGGGTAACATATGCTGGCCCCTAGCACTGATAAAACTCACAGAGTGGTAGATGTTAAAAGTCGTTGACAAATGAAAGGACTGTGCCTGCAGTCACAAGTGGAGCTGGACTCCAAATAGATCGTGGGGGGTGCAGCGCTGGAACAATAGTAGCCTCAACTGGGTAAAATTTAGATGGTGGTTTGAGTGATGTATGAACAAAACCCTCATCAGGTCTTGCTTCCTCAGTGATTTTTTTATCCTTGTTTTTAATAAAATATCTTTTTAGTGTCAATTTCCTCATGAATTTTTGGGCATCTATAAACAATGAAAAGTTGTCGGGTTTACATAGGGGGGCAAATTTAAGTCCTTTAGAGAGTAGGTCTAACTCTTCGGTTTCTAGGGGTATACCCGAGATATTAATTACTCCATCTGTATTATTTAGTCTGATTGGATTTCTCCGTCCTCTACATCCTCTCTTTGAAAACGTCTTCTTTTTAGAGGTGTGTGTGTCAGGGGAGCAAACCGATTCCGCGTTTCTAGAGGGTACTGAGTTTTTGGCGGATATAGTCTGTCTCTTTGGGATAGCCCCTTGTCTAAAAAAGACTCCTTATCTTTAATATTAGTTCGTTGGCTATTCGGGGATGTTAGAGGGTTCCTATTTTCTCTAGACCTAAAATAAGATCTATTAGAGTTATCTGAAAAATCCCTATTCGGTTTGGATCTGAAATTGGTACGAACATACGTCTCATGCAGATTATCTGAGTTGTAACTGTTTATATTCGAACTGGTCTTTCTTGGTTTTCTGTCAAAATTATAGTTCCCTTGTTTTGATCTTATCAGAGGACTGGGGCGTTGGTATTCTCTTATGGGGGCTCCATTTAGTCTATTTTTTCTGGACCAATTGGTCTGTGAAGGGTAAATCCTCTCTATTTTCCGATCGTATTGTTGGCCATTTTTATAGTCATCTTTGTCACGTTTTAACTTTTGGTTTTTTAGTGACATGATTTTTTCGTCTAGAGCTAAAATCTTTTCTTTAATCTTATCGTTCCTTACTTCAAAAGTCTCAATATCAACAGAACTAAGGAGTTGCTCCTCCAAGTCCTTTATCTCTCCCTCAATTTTGCTCAAAGAATCTTGTTGATATTCAATCAAAATTTTCATCAAACTTATTGAGCAATTTTCCAACTGATTGTTCCATTTAGTCATAAAAGCGTTATCCTCAGTACCGAATGCTGGACTTTTTTGGATCCTCAGACCCCGGGGTACAATCCCCAATTTTATGTACTGTTCGAGGAACGTCACCTCCCACCATTTTCTGACTTCCTTCTCTGCTAGCTTTTCAAATTTGTTAAACATAGTATTACTATTAGGTCCTAGTTCTGTATCATCTGAAAAAAGACCATTAAATCTTTTGGATCTACTCTCCCTCATTTTGGAGAAAAAATCTCTAGAATATGCCATGATATTTAAAGAGTGTTACTCAAAGATATAAGTGCACAGTGCTCAAATCACACAAAAAAACGGAACAAAATTAAGTGCAAACAGAAGTGATTTGTGTAAAGTGAACCTAGTGCAAAAATAAAAGTTAGATACTTGCGGCACCACACTCACTGCAGCCTTCTGGAGCACTCCGAAATGCTCAATACACAATGACAATAAAAAAGCAGATGGGCGCGAAGGAGTGGGTACCTTGAATAAAACACACAATATAATAGTGCAATATTGCCTCTATGAATAGTATAAAAGCAGAAATAAGTGGATGCACTCACAAACAAACGTGAGTGTCAGTCAAATCAGCTGAGAACTTGTGGGTCCATAAAAACAGCTTTAATAGTTCTGAAATAAATAAAGAAATGTGCATGTGCAGGACCAGTGGGTAACATATGCTGGCCCCTAGCACTGATAAAACTCACAGAGTGGTAGATGTTAAAAGTCGTTGACAAATGAAAGGACTGTGCCTGCAGTCACAAGTGGAGCTGGACTCCAAATAGATCGTGGGGGGTGCAGCGCTGGAACAATAGTAGCCTCAACTGGGTAAAATTTAGATGGTGGTTTGAGTGATGTATGAACAAAACCCTCATCAGGTCTTGCTTCCTCAGTGATTTTTTTATCCTTGTTTTTAATAAAATATCTTTTTAGTGTCAATTTCCTCATGAATTTTTGGGCATCTATAAACAATGAAAAGTTGTCGGGTTTACATAGGGGGGCAAATTTAAGTCCTTTAGAGAGTAGGTCTAACTCTTCGGTTTCTAGGGGTATACCCGAGATATTAATTACTCCATCTGTATTATTTAGTCTGATTGGATTTCTCCGTCCTCTACATCCTCTCTTTGAAAACGTCTTCTTTTTAGAGGTGTGTGTGTCAGGGGAGCAAACCGATTCCGCGTTTCTAGAGGGTACTGAGTTTTTGGCGGATATAGTCTGTCTCTTTGGGATAGCCCCTTGTCTAAAAAAGACTCCTTATCTTTAATATTAGTTCGTTGGCTATTCGGGGATGTTAGAGGGTTCCTATTTTCTCTAGACCTAAAATAAGATCTATTAGAGTTATCTGAAAAATCCCTATTCGGTTTGGATCTGAAATTGGTACGAACATACGTCTCATGCAGATTATCTGAGTTGTAACTGTTTATATTCGAACTGGTCTGTCTTGGTTTTCTGTCAAAATTATAGTTCCCTTGTTTTGATCTTATCAGAGGACTGGGGCGTTGGTATTCTCTTATGGGGGCTCCATTTAGTCTATTTTTTCTGGACCAATTGGTCTGTGAAGGGTAAATCCTCTCTATTTTCCGATCGTATTGTTGGCCATTTTTATAGTCATCTTTGTCACGTTTTAACTTTTGGTTTTTTAGTGACATGATTTTTTCGTCTAGAGCTAAAATCTTTTCTTTAATCTTATCGTTCCTTACTTCAAAAGTCTCAATATCAACAGAACTAAGGAGTTGCTCCTCCAAGTCCTTTATCTCTCCCTCAATTTTGCTCAAAGAATCTTGTTGATATTCAATCAAAATTTTCATCAAACTTATTGAGCAATTTTCCAACTGATTGTTCCATTTAGTCATAAAAGCGTTATCCTCAGTACCGAATGCTGGACTTTTTTGGATCCTCAGACCCCGGGGTACAATCCCCAATTTTATGTACTGTTCGAGGAACGTCACCTCCCACCATTTTCTGACTTCCTTCTCTGCTAGCTTTTCAAATTTGTTAAACATAGTATTACTATTAGGTCCTAGTTCTGTATCATCTGAAAAAAGACCATTAAATCTTTTGGATCTACTCTCCCTCATTTTGGAGAAAAAATCTCTAGAATATGCCATGATATTTAAAGAGTGTTACTCAAAGATATAAGTGCACAGTGCTCAAATCACACAAAAAAACGGAACAAAATTAAGTGCAAACAGAAGTGATTTGTGTAAAGTGAACCTAGTGCAAAAATAAAAGTTAGATACTTGCGGCACCACACTCACTGCAGCCTTCTGGAGCACTCCGAAATGCTCAATACACAATGACAATAAAAAAGCAGATGGGCGCGAAGGAGTGGGTACCTTGAATAAAACACACAATATAATAGTGCAATATTGCCTCTATGAATAGTATAAAAGCAGAAATAAGTGGATGCACTCACAAACAAACGTGAGTGTCAGTCAAATCAGCTGAGAACTTGTGGGTCCATAAAAACAGCTTTAATAGTTCTGAAATAAATAAAGAAATGTGCATGTGCAGGACCAGTGGGTAACATATGCTGGCCCCTAGCACTGATAAAACTCACAGAGTGGTAGATGTTAAAAGTCGTTGACAAATGAAAGGACTGTGCCTGCAGTCACAAGTGGAGCTGGACTCCAAATAGATCGTGGGGGGTGCAGCGCTGGAACAATAGTAGCCTCAACTGGGTAAAATTTAGATGGTGGTTTGAGTGATGTATGAACAAAACCCTCATCAGGTCTTGCTTCCTCAGTGATTTTTTTATCCTTGTTTTTAATAAAATATCTTTTTAGTGTCAATTTCCTCATGAATTTTTGGGCATCTATAAACAATGAAAAGTTGTCGGGTTTACATAGGGGGGCAAATTTAAGTCCTTTAGAGAGTAGGTCTAACTCTTCGGTTTCTAGGGGTATACCCGAGATATTAATTACTCCATCTGTATTATTTAGTCTGATTGGATTTCTCCGTCCTCTACATCCTCTCTTTGAAAACGTCTTCTTTTTAGAGGTGTGTGTGTCAGGGGAGCAAACCGATTCCGCGTTTCTAGAGGGTACTGAGTTTTTGGCGGATATAGTCTGTCTCTTTGGGATAGCCCCTTGTCTAAAAAAGACTCCTTATCTTTAATATTAGTTCGTTGGCTATTCGGGGATGTTAGAGGGTTCCTATTTTCTCTAGACCTAAAATAAGATCTATTAGAGTTATCTGAAAAATCCCTATTCGGTTTGGATCTGAAATTGGTACGAACATACGTCTCATGCAGATTGGCCACTGCAAAAGAGCCACTGGACTAACTTTGAATTAAAAAAGGTTAGCAGGCTGGTGGCAGGCATCTCCTTTGCATAGGTCACTTCCTGTTTTGTCGTACAGCAGCGTACTGCGCAAAGTTCTCAGCATATGTTCTTATGAGCTAGGGCAAATTAAATTAACCTTCAACAACTTTCAGTGGAAAAAAAAAAATGCAAAAAAATCTCAAGGTTAGATATTTTATATATAACTGTAACACAAAGGGGGTCATGTACTAAACAAATGCAATGGTAAAAAAAGTAGGTAAACATGATTAAGGAGCAATTTGCGACTATTTGTAAAATGTTGCTCTTTTTTTCCCTGATTTTATTTAGCGTGCATTTTTACAGTTGTGTTAATAAATTGCGATTATATTTGCGCATTCTGAAGAGTTTTGAGACTATTTTGTGAAAAATAATTCTTATATGCGTGTGAAAATTACACTAGCTTATAAGTGGTAGAAAAAATATTCGCAAAATTGCCTGCTTTTATTCGTAATTTACTTGTATGTACTATTTTAGTGTTGAATGTTTAGTTAAATGTTTAGTACATTGCAATAGGAGCAAAACACAATAATTGTTTTGTACATAAAATATATTTAAGTTTTTTTAGTACATGTCCCTCACAGATAACAAAAAAAATTGTATTTGTGAAGCATCTTAACTCCTCTCTTAAGTATCCAATGTACTGTTTTGTAGTGAGCCAGTAATTTTCCTTCTGTAGCCCAAATGGAAACCAAGGATTGTGTTCTTTCAGATTTGCTAGGTTATGATTCACTATGTATGAAAACCTCAAGAGTGAGTGATTTTATTAAGACAGAATTGGATTCTGCTCTCTCCAGAAGAAATAGTCAATACATCAGAGACTGCAAGCAAGAAATAAAAATGTATACTCATTTTATGTTGTTTAGTTTTATTTTATGAACAGAGTTCAGAGAAATACATTAAGGGTAAAGTTATGTGAGTGAGATTTTAAACTTGGCTTTTTAAATTTGCATAAGGAGATATCGAGTGAGATACAAAAGAGTGTGCCATGCTCACCTTACTTGCTGCTCTGTCATAGCCTGACATTTGGCTTGGCAATAGAAAAATCCAATGGGTGAAAAAAGGGATAGCAAACCAATAGTGCCACAGGATGATAATATTATAACACAAAAAATGATTATAACTTGAGTGTCCACTGAGAATCGTCAGCTAAAAAACAAACAGACAGCCTCAAACTGTGAGAAAATGTGCAAAATGATGGTGATTTTAGCGCACAGTGCTTGGACACTTGTATACAAACAAATATTAAGATGCCCTTATGGTGACCAGAAGACTCAATACTGCAAAAAAATTAGATGCATAAAAAATGTGCAAAAAAGCAATAAAGTTTGCTAAAATAAAGTATATAACTGTGCAAATACAAAGGTATAACAATGCTGTGCACAAACACACAATGCAATGAAATATATCACTGTGCAAATAAAATGATATAACAATGCTGTGTACAAACACAATAATACAAATACAAGAAACTTAGCACAGATCTTCTAGTGCTGTATGTACCCAGAAGAAATACATAAATAGACAACAAACACCTAGTGCAATATGTATTGCAAATGATAATGGCCAGAATTCGGAAAAACATGGTGGGATAATAAACTCACAAACGCAGCTCCAGTTAGGGTAAAACACTTTATTCTCCACAAGTCGGCAAACGGACTTATATGCAAGTAAGAAAATCCATAAATAGCATAAAAAGCATGAAAACCTCCTCTGGAGATAGGAAACTTTGTCTCACAAAGGTTATAAATGTTATTAATAGGGAACTGTGCACTGCCAGTGGCTGTCCAATCAGCTGATCAGATGCCTCCTTAGGCATTTCAAATCCCAACCCTTTGAGACTGAGATTTCAGTATGTGTAAATCCTCCATGAGGTTTGAAATGTAGAAGTTAGAATTTTTATTTTGTGCAATTTGTTTTAGGAGGATTATTTTTATTTTTTGATGGCCCCATTCCCTGGATATTTTTCACGAAAGAACGAATTGACCAGGAAATGTCAAACTTAAGGCCAAGTAAGGCCAATTTATGAAAGTGTGCAGAAAATTGACAAGGGCTTTTCAAATATTCTCTAATTCAGTTGAATGGTAGAATGTTTTCAATATTGGCTACTTTGGCCTTAAGTTTTAAATTCTCTTATAAATTCCATGAAATTCACTCTTCCATGGATAAAGCACAAAGTCTATAGTACAAGCACTAACTTTTGATGACAAGCATTATAATTTGTGGACTGTAAGTACAATGATATTCAGCCAGCCATATTGCTGTGGATGCCTCCACTTCACACTAACTGCAGTTCCCATGAGAATTGGGTGGACTTATCTGTGACTGGGATAATTGTCTGATTCTTAAATGTATGAGTCACTCTCTGTTTTTAATATAATACACATGTTTTTACTGTTGCCATTTATTTTTTCTGCCTTCTTTAGTTTAAAGGTCTGGATTTTGACACTCATCCTAAGGGTCTGATCTTTATGTGGATTTAATGAGCAGTATTCTTCTACACAGGGAGTGAACATTACCTACAGATTTCTGAATGTTGTTTTAAGAAATATACTGCATTATGTATTTTTATCTCTTTGTTTATATTCCATGTTTCTTAAATATGGGATTATTAAGGTGACATTTGTTTTACACTAAACATATACAAAGCACACAATCCACCTTTTTTTTTATTCTATGCTGCAAATTATATGTGTGAACTTAGATTAACCAAAGGTAAAAGGAACTCTTTCAGGTCCCTGGTGAAAATGTGCAGGATATATTGAGCTTGTTGAAAACATACTAGAAAATATTTGGTCAGGATCAAGAAGAGCACCAAAACATGAATATTTTTGAAAGATACAGCAATCCCTACAAAATCTTTCTTTATAATTATGTTTTCTCCCATTTTCATATCTTAATTGACGTTAGAAATGTTTACACTATTTTAGAAAAAATATTAGGAATTCCTTAACTTGAGGGAGTGAAACAACATGACAGAATGTAAGCATAATGTCTTAAAAATATGATATTATTAATATAATATAATAATAAATGAAATTGAATAAAAACAATAATTAAATTGCGTTATCTGTAAATATGCTGTGGTTGAACATGCCTTAAATAATAAATACAGCTGAATTAATGTTAGAACCATAGAAACATAGACTGTGTCAGCAGATAAGAAACATTCGGTCCATCTAATCTGCCCAATTTAATGATATCAACTACCGATCATTTTAGACTTTTACAAACTTTTTCTCCATCACACCAATGGCTTGACATATACTTTATATGAGGTTATTTGCGTATATTAAATTTAAAACATTCAGTAATAGACACTCTGTTGAAACAGCACGATTAATTAGTAGATGGTTGAGGGAATAAATTGCATGTTTAATGCACGGAGAGGATTTTGTAAGGTCATGTTGGCTTAATGACATGCACTTTGAGTATAATTCATCCCATTTTGTATAATTTCACGTTTCCTACAGTATCTTTGAGCAAATCCCCTATGGTATTGTTCTATAGACATACTTTGTTGTGCAAAAGTTATAGTTACTAGTTTGTAATCAGCCTATGATTAAGTACCTTATAGTGTGAAATGTGTAAGGCAGTTCTCCACGGTGACATTTGCTTAAATATTTCTCTGTTGTTCCCATGACCTATGATTGATGTTATATTTTTCTTCAACAAATTTGTATTTTTATATATACTCTATACCTGAGGAATCATTTGTCCATGGTAATGTTTTGGTTGGAGTTCAGTTTTTAATAAGCCCTAGAGATTTAACTATTGGCCAATACCCAACAAATTTACCATTACCCAATTTAATGGTACCGACTGATGAAGCCAGTGGCATTAAATGCATGTTGGACTTTACCTGCTTGGGGTGCAAAACTACTTTGCATTTATCACACTCAGTACTCTGCCTAATATGGTGCTACTTTGTCTTATTCGTGGACACAAATAGAGTTATTTCTGCACTGTATACGGTTACTGGCATGCTTAACTTTCCCTACCATTCAAACAGCACAATTTATTTTGAACATTATGGGAAGGTGTACTATTCACTGCTAATGGTCACACAATGTGCTTTCACTGAAAAATGTAAATAGATCAAGTGGTTTACCTATTGTTTCCAGACCAGGGATTTTATTTTGAAGACCTTTGGAAGGTCATGCTAATCAGATCTCCTTAACTAATCAGTTAGATGCACTATGGGTGCAAATTTGATCTTTATTTTAAATATTAGCATTTTCTTCCTCATTACATGTACATATATTGCAATAGTTGTGACACTTTTATTTATGTGTCAATTTGTGTTTGCAGCAGCACTTGGTAACTGCTATTTTGCTTCACAGCATCACTCTGATTACTTTATCCCAGCTAGGCTGCCCATAATCTCAGCAAGTTAAGTACGTTGTCATTTACATAAGGATACGTCTCTAAATAATTACAATTGGATCAATTGTCTTTATATGTTTATTACATACGTCTAACATTAAGAGCAAGGCACACTCATAAATGGTTACTTTTGGGCTATTTTAACCTTATGAAGTTGCCTATTTCTATGTGTAACCATTTGTATCCTCTCTACATGTATTTTAATAGAGGGATGTGTTTGAGCCACTTAGTTTGGCCAATAATCTAGGTACCAATCAGGCTTCACACACTGTAGTGTAATTTCCCATGATGATCAAATAACTGGTAGACATGTTATTTATTTAGAAAACCTTTATTTACATCTATTGATTGAAATTTTAGCTCAGAACAGGACCAGTGTTACATTTGTGTACCTATATATTATATGTATTATATGTTTCCACTCATGGGTATTTTTATTAGATATTTGCAGGTTTATATTTGTTCATATATATCTGTTGTGCAAATACGATTTTAATGGTGAATATAGTTCACATGTATGTATTAAATGTAAAAGTTTCAATAGGGCCACCAGAAGAATGAAGGGCTAAGTTGACCCCATCATGAATACAACTTGCTGAGGATTGAACAGATTCGATAGTCAGGACAGTAGCCCACTGAACTAGTTCACCAGCTGTTTAACTTAAATTTTGTCCTGTTTTATATCTTAACAATATCCTGTTTGGCTGTTTTGGAAAAATAGGTGTTTAAGGGATAAGGAGTTTTCTTAAAGCTTGAGCACTCTTCTACCAAGTTTTTTGGGGGCTTGGTCTTCTGCAAACCAAATACATGACTGAATTGGAAATCTTGGTTCTCTTGGGTCTATTCACTAAAATTTGACTTTGGACTTTCAATTTGAGTCAAATTCAGCACCTGAGTTTGAGTCTCAAAAATAGCTTTTTTTTTTTTTTACTTCCCATGACATTCAGTGGGGAACATTCGAAACCTGGGTTGTTTTTCTAAGTCAAACTCAGGTTTCAAAATGAAAGTCGACCTCCAAAGACAAATTTTAGTGACTACTTTTTCAAGGCTGTCTTAAAAAACGGTCACGAAAATTTTAAAAAAAATCAGACAGTGTTAATTGACCACCATTTACTGTTTAGCAAATAGGTCTAGATGAGTCACCACCAAGAACATACAAATAAAGGCATCTTCCAAATTTGATACATTTATTAAAAACTTATTAGTTTATACTTTTGCAGTGCTAAAAAGAGAAGGAAATGCATTTTAAAAAAATGGAAAGGAAAAAACTATGAATGTTAGAGGTAACGGATCTTTTTAAATACACCTTTCAAATCAACAAACTTTACTGATATGCTATAAAATTTCACTATATATAATCAAGAAAGAAGTTTTATACACAGGGGGTAGAAATCAGGTTTAATTATTTCTGGAGGATGATGTTTTTGATGTAAGGCACATAAGGAAATTGGAGGCTCTAGTAAAGATACACATATTGGTTAGCATAATTAAAGGCATTGAATAGTTATGTAATTAAAATGACGGTTTGCAGAAGTAACATTTTCCTTTTCGTTTATGGATTTGCAGTGTTTTAAATGCCTTCTTTCAAAATGTTGATATTGACGCATAAGTACATTTGCTTAATTCTTTCTTCTCCACTGTGCAACAGAAAATACATTACCAGATATACTGGCATTTAAACAGATGTTTGACCTTTTTTAAGAGCAATCAATTTTCAAAATAGTTTCTCCTGCTAGGTCTCTGCATCTGGAGTTTTCATTTCTACCCATGCTACCACCCAATTATCCTGTATCCATTTCTTACATTGTAAAGCCCGACGGAAGCGTTGTGAGGGTGAGTCAGAGGAGTGGGATGTTATCACTATGAAGCCGAACAGTGTATTTCCTGTTGCATGCATAATATGGGTGCTCCACCACTGAAACCTTATTTAAAAATGATTCCAATTTCAGAGGCACTTTTGCAAGATCCAAGATATATTAAACTCAGCTCTGTTGTCACGTGTCAATATATACACATGGGGCAGCCTAGCTGGTGGCAGGATCTGTCAGATAACATTATATTACCATTTATTTATATATAGCGGCATCAATTTATACAGCAATTCATACAGAACTTACAAGGTATAACTAAACTCCTTTAAAACACTATCTGCTCTCTGCTTACAACGTGGTACTCTGATGGCTCCAATGGAGCTTAAAGCAGAAGTATTGTGAGATCTTGGGACTCACATCGTGATAACCCTTAGATTGCGATGAGTGTCTGTGGATCTCGATACCCTCATTATAACGGGGTTTACCTATACTTCAAACTCAATTAAACAAACAGAGACAAACAGATGCATACACACAGTGCATGCCATAACTGCTTTAAAGCTACATTATTGTCAAACAGATTTGGGGGAAAGCATAGATACAGAGTTAATTAGGGAATTTCAAGTTGGAAAAATTCTCCCTATCAGCTGTACTGGAGAATTTTTCCAACTGAGCTACATTGGCCTAACATTCGAAATGCCCATCTCAATTCCCTGCAATCCTCTCTTTATCAAGAAGACCCTTAAATGTATGAAGGTGAGTCCTTCCTACACCCCTGTATGTGTATTCTGAAAAAGGCAAAAAAAATCCCAAAAATAACACTTATGAAATAAATATAGTTTCAAGAAATAATCCCATTTAAGTAGCAAAATGAGACACTTACAATGTAATCTCAAGGGGAAATCATTTTTCCCTGACTCCACAGGCAGTCACATTCTATATAAACATTACCTAGGCTAGTTTTAATTTTAATAACCCTGAATGCATTTCACTGTTAGAAAAAGATCCAAACATTTTTGAACATATTACTTAAATACTTAAATCCACCAAAAAGCAACTATATGTGTTTTTTTTTTAAATGTGCTAAGAATTTATTTTTCATTTTTTTTATAACGGATCAGTAACTGGAGTAAATAAGAAGTATAGATATATTAGCAATGTTCATATTACTAGCAACTGAGAGGTTAAGAATAAAAGTGTCTAGTTTAATTGGCATCTGTGTGCTAATTAGTAATAATAATAATTTCATGTAGTGTGGGAGCTGAATTCATATGTGTTGTTTATCTTTAAATTACATGACTTTTTGAGCAAGTCAATATGAATGCAAAGTCATAACCCTGCTTAATACATTAACTGCAGATTGTATAGACTCATGATTTGAAATATGACAAGTAGATTACACTTAATGAATGGTGGGATAGTCTGCATTAATGTTATTTCCTATAGCCAACATATTCTGTGCAGGTAACGTCAAGAATCTTGTGTTCAAACCCTCTGAGATTTATTCTTGAAAAAGGGAACTGCAGGGAATTACAGGGAACTGGCAAGGGAATTGCAAATGTAAGGCTAAACTAGCAGAATTTGCAATTGCTTTGTCAATAGCTTGTAATTCCCTTTTTCATGAATACAGTGTATGAGAAACCTCTTTTCAAGGTGCCATACTGCTGAATATAGCACTTAAATAAACTTAATTAGACATCAATAAAAACCTTTTACATTGTAGCTGCAAAATTGTCATCTAGTCATAACAAACAGGGGATGCTGATAGGTTGAAGACACAGCTGCCATTGTACCAATCGAAAGGTTCTATACAGTTGCTTACAAGTGAGAATGTTTATGTTGTAATATTTGGAAATATTTGCAAATGAAAACACAGTACAGACCATAATATCTTGGAAAATCGATTCTATATTTTGGCTTTCTTAAAGGGACACAAGCACTTACATACGATAACCTGGTCACATGCACATATATAAATCTTATGCCACTGTTTTTTTTTGTATATGTTTGAATTAATTGCATATAAAAGGAAAAATAAAATTAGTTGTTTATCTCCTGGCTCACTTTTGTAAATATTTCCCATGATGCAACATCGTCCAAAATCTTTCAACCAATCTCTCATTACAACTGTTGCCAAAGCCTACATGATGATGTCATAAGATACACGCTTCTATCTTACTGGTTCCTGTATATCATAGTGGGTAGGACTAGATCATACCTCCGCCCCTTGTGATGTAATAGTTGCATTACCCTGCCATTCAATGCAAGTCTTTGATCACAATTCTGACTTATGGACTTCATCCTGTGTCTCCAACCAAGTGAAATATTTGTGCTGTAAAGTCACTAGGTGGTTTACTTGTTTAGTAAAATATTTCATAAAATAAATTCACATAAAAACAAAAGACATATCTGAAATCAACAATATAACAAAAAAAACCTTTTCCTTTTTTGGGGGGAGTGTCCCTTTAAACAACTACCTCTTTTCTTAACATTAGCCTTATACGTGGGCATTTGTTTAACAAGTATTGGTAGGAAATCATCTAACATCTTTCCATACAGATTTCCAACTTTTAACTGACCCAGGCTTTAGAATAAAATCCCTTTGCTCTGGGTGACCTTTCAAAACAGTTTCCATTTTGAAAACAGAAATAGAAACAAATGTATTAAAACTTTTGATTGGAGCTGAATCACTCTTTGGTACATCTGATATGATGAAGCACGACCTTTCTCTGGATAGTCTGATTTTTTGAACTTAGTTGGTTTCTTTGTTTGGAAAATGTAATAGCAGTCGTGAGTTGTGTGACTGTTCAATCTACTTCATCATTAGAGCTGTTGGAAGGGTGCAATTGGAGGTGAGAGACAATTGTATACATTTAGGATTTATTTTTAAATAAATAAGCTGGTTCATTCATTAGTGGAATGTATACTATCATTAACTCTTCAAGGAGAACGACAAAACAGCATATACATAAAACAATTGTTACCTTTATTCGATGCAAGTGTACATAAAGCACGGAGGGTTGACAAAAAACAAGCAACAAAAAGAGCTAAATTATTATTATGTGTTTCGCTCTAGCTGCTCTTAGACAACGACATGGTGCCTATATCTAATAGCAGCGGGCATGAAAATCATAAAGTGTTTATCTCGGTCTACTGCTCGTTACGTGTTTTGAGCTAGTTTCTATGAGATATAGCCATTATTTCCATGTCAAAGAGCAGCTATATGCTGCCACAATTATTACATTACAATCTGAGGACCTGGCCAGTTCACCCAATTGAAGATATACAAGTATCTTGTGCATAGACACGATCTTGATCTCAACCAGGTCCTGCCTTCTGCAATCCCGAACCTTGGCCTGTATTCCAACCTCACCTTTATTTCTGCACTCAGTTCTTGTTCTAGTCCCTGGAGTAATGGCACATATTATTTACTCTATGGTCAGCCTTAAGTGTTCAGACACATTGTGCAGGCCACCCCCGTGGATTTTCATGCAGATTAGAGATCACTTCAGTAGTCTCTGAGTATAACATATTTAAAGGATGCTCAGATCACCAAAGTTATCTGATTGGGTCTAAAAACCAAATTCATCCAATTGTTTTTTCGCCCATCTTTACATTGGTTTTTGTCACACAAACTCTCCCAATATTTTTACTACTAAACTTCTTTAAAGATATAAAAAATATGACCATAAAATACTTCCGCGGCAATAAACCTAATTTAGGATACTAATATTTAATAGAACACAAAAATATGGGAGGGGTGGCTTACCAGGCCTATAAACCTATCATAAGGCAACTCATTTAGTGAGGATAGTAGAGTGGACCATATCCTCTTAAATTATGGATATCTTTAGAGCAAAGGAACTTATTAGTCCCCATTCAAGTGACAACTTGGGTATCATACATGCAGGTGCTTACAGACAAACCTAAACACCCAATTACCCTGCCAACAATACAGAGTTGGAAAGCTCCATGCAAAACCCATGGTCTTATTGGTACACCATCACTCTTAACATCTTTAATATACAGTAAGGTTTTCCCTCCTGGATTTTGTCCTACAACAGTCCTTTTTCCTAACACTAAGAAATAAGGCCAAATAATGGGAAAAAAAAAGAAAAATCAACCCTGTTACCTCCTTACTGGTATCCCACCCCTTAACCCCAACCAAACTTCATACAGATATAGATAACTTAATCACTACGTTACAAACATAGCAAGAGACTGACTAGGAACGAGCGCCATTAAGCTCATTTGCCTGTATGTTTTGGAGATGGCTCCAGGGTGTCTCAGGATATAGCCCAGAGACAGTAGGGCAATGGACTATAGACTGATAAATACTGGTAAGTTGGGGACTAACAGTAATTCAATTAAGGGTTTAAGGGAGGGGATCTTAATTGGGGGTCAGGGAAGTTTATTAGTAGGGGGAGTTTAGGGTAATCAGGTAGGGCTATTTTATCTGGAATTTGTGGATTTAACTCAGTCTAATATTTATTCTCTTTTGTTTCACAGGTTCTACCACAGGCGGTTCAGTCAGAATCCATAAAACATCAGGACATGCCGGCCATGCAAGAACAAAGCGACACCAAGGAAGGCTGAGGAGCAACACTACATTGCCAAGATCCTTTGGCTGCGGGTAACGCGGTGCTGGCTCCCAGACTGCTCAGGGAAACCTTCTCTTCCCTTGTCTAATTTTACTGTATGTCCCATTGTGCTATGGATTTGAGTTTATCTATTTTATGGCCAAAGCCTTCTCTGTATTACCTCTGGGGAAGTTTATTCTCCCACTCTCATTAATTAGTTATTTCAATAACTGGTCTATCACTGCCATTTCTGCTGATAGATTCTTCCTTCACCCTCCACCCTCTCAGTATATAATACTGTCTGATCTTCATTGTATTAAAACTCCACCTCTGCTTATCTGCTATTATTGTGTACCCTCTCAATACTGTGAAGATCAGAAAGTATTACATACTGAGTGGGTACACAATAATAGCAGATGAGCAGAGGTGGAGTGTTTATACTGTGAAGATCAGAAACTATTACATACTAACACTCCAACTCTGCTCAACCTCTATTAGTCAGTAACCTCTCAGTATAATAATACTTGGTTCTGGGTTGGTTCTCCTACCCACTTATATTTGTTATTAGGGGCTCTTGTGCTCCTGGTGAAATCATTGTTATAAATCTAAATATTCTCATCATACTGCCATATAGGTTGGGTGTTGAAGTGGATGAAAACAGAAACCAAAACTGCAGCATCGCATGGACCATCACAAACAGAGGACACAACCCAATCAAAATGACCAGGTAAGTACTTTAGCAGAATCAGACCTTCATACAGATATAGATAACTTAATCACTATGTTACAACACTCCTTCACACTCAAACTACAATACATTTCAAAGAAAATCTAGAATAGAAATACATTTTTAACATTTTATCAGTTGCGATATGTTACTTTTAAAAATAATATTAATGTTTTTTAAATAAGTAATAGCTCCTGCAATAAGGACATTAGATATTTATCTTTCTTAGTTACAGTAAAACAAATACAGTAAAAATAAGTATGTCAGTTAACATAAATTCAAAGGCGCAAAACTGACCCTTTTCCTAGAGTAAAGAATAACAATTTTCTGGGATAATTTTGTAAACAAATTCTGAATGGAAATGTTCAAGCATGTAGAGGAGGAGGTAAACCACAAGCATGTATTTTGGCAGAATACCAAATCTTAAATATGTTAATTACCGGTTACTGACACATACCTATTTGCCAATTGACATTAATCTAAACACATTATATTTTACAACATGCTCTAAATCATTTGTGTTTGGTTTACATACACATTACATGAAATACTCTTTAGACTATACAACACCTGCTAACAAAATGTATTCTGTGTTTGAACTACAATTGCTGACATGAGGCCTGCATGACTGGAATTTTCAGTGTTAGATTGGTTCTAGTTGTTCTGATTTTGTCAGAACAGTTATGACAGAAGCTTTGGCTGAATTACAGGTTGAGTATCCAACTTGGGACCAGAAATATTTTGGATAATGGATCATTTTGGATAATTGATCATTTGGATTCTTGCTATAAGGGTGTTTGTAACTGACTTGAACCCACCAGAATGCCTGAATCCCTGCATGTGTTGTGGTAACCATTTTTTGTTTATTTTTCTTTTATCCTATTTACCCAACCTTTAACTTCTAACTGCATTTTTGCCACAATTTATTGTCTTTATGCTTTGCAAGATTTTCTTTATCTTAGTTGTTTTAAAATGCCCAAATGATCACCCCCCCCCCTTCACCCCTGTCTGTATAAAGTCTCCAAATGCATATCCGTCTCTCTACAGAATTCCCAAATCCCAGCACACAAAATCATTTGGATCCCTGCAATAACAATGTTTATACCCACCCACCCCCAGGTCAATTTTCTTTTATAAAGCTTACCTTACCCCTCAACATCTTCTCACTTGTGTGCAGAGTTTTTACCTCCATCTACACTCAGGTGTTGGAAATTAGCAGCTACCTGACTAATTAAGGCTACATTGTAACTTATCTGAAAAATAGAGTCTGTTAGGGCCACATCAAACAATGAACTCTCACTTGTTACAATTAAAACAACATGTAACACATAAATTAAAATAAACTCAACTGTAGCTTTAATTTTCACCTTAGAGGAGATACTATTTTAACCTTCCAATCTATGTTTCTTCTCTTGTCTAACCTGCCTTACTGCCAGAATGATCAGCCAAGTAAAAGGAATGATTATGTTTTCATTATGCCAGGCATTACTAAGCCATTTCCCCACTCGTCCCAATACACAGAACCCTGCCTTGCAAAATAATGTAGTGATCCACCATGGTCTGCTTTGTAAATGTGCACTTCCTAGTGAGTGCTGGTGGAGAGTGTTAAAAACCATTCCACCCTCTCCCACTATTGAACATAGGTTGTCAGTGAAAGCTCATGACATGGTAGCTTCTATCATTGGGGATATGTATTTGCCTAGAAATAACGAAACTAAAAACCAGACTGTGGGGTAAAACAACGGCCACAGCACTTTATTTAAATAGCCATTGAATTTACAATTATATATATATTCCACATATATATCCATAATTAATACAATGACTAAACATAAATATAAACATAACATTCCATATACAGGAAAACCAACCAAGCTTGCAAGAGTATCCAGGTGGCTGCCGAAGTCCATGTTCTGGGCATATCCCAATGCCCCCAATACCTGAGGTTCGAGGTACCACTTTCCCCTCGAACCTCCCACCAGAGTCCCGATTGACTCTCCCAAATCTTCCATTAACCCTCCTGGATACCCTGCAAGCTTCCGCCAACGCTGTGACATGTAAATAAATAAATAAATAAAGGCTCATTAACCAGAAAAACTTTTCCTAAAATGGCCCCCAAACTTCCTGTTCCTATCTTTTATACTCTCCCAACTCCTCCCACTAATTCCCACTATAGGCTGACATATCCTCTCAGCACCCTGTCATGATTGCCCCTCCCCGACCTTGTCTGGGGGCTACATGACATGGTAGCTTCTATCATTGAGGATATGTATTTGCCTAGAAATAACTAAACTTAAAACCAGACTGTGGAGTAAAACAACGGCCACAGCACTTTATTTAAATAGCCATTGCATTTACAATCATATATATATATATATATACACATTCCACATATATATCCATAATTAATACAATGACTAAACATAAATATAAACATAACATTCCATATACAGGAAAACCAACCAAGCTTGCAAGAGTATCCAGGTGGCTGCCGAAGTCCATGTTCTGGGCATATCCCAATGCCCCCAATACCTGAGGTTAGAGGTACCACTTTCCTCTCGAACCTCCCACCAGAGTCCCGATTGACTCTCCCCAATCCAAAACTTCCATTAACCCTCCTGTATACCCTGCAAGCTTCCGCCACAAGCCCATCACCCTGGATGGGCTCCCACCCCAAACAAAACTGTGGCCATCTCGATTCCTTCCTGCAGAGCCAGGTTGAAGAAATCCAACCCCAACTCATTCGGATGCACCCCTTCAGACCTAAACAGGCCCTCAAATTTACCTTCCAAGTTAAAATGCCGCACCACTACCCAGCCGTTCTTTCTCATAAAACTAGCCATCAGCTTGTTTATCTTTCCCCGGGAACGGTTCATGGCCGCCGAAATCCCTGGCGTGCCTCCAAACCGACCGGGGAACCATCTCAGACCAAATGATCTTGATACCTGGTAGAAGAGTATGCAGGCGGGACACGTCCCGTTGCATAATCTTCACCAGCTCTCTCTGCGGCACCACCCCCAAATCATTACCCCCAGCATGAATAAGGAGTATGTAAGGGCGCCGCCCCGACACACTCTTTGTTCAACATTAGACACAACAGCATTCCACAACATGCCCCTCACTCCAAACCACTTCAGATGAACCCGATCCGGAGGAAAGCCCAGCTGGATTCCATTCCTGCGAACTGCAGCTCTCCTCTCGGCCCAGTACACGAATGAATGGCCAATGATCCACACCTCCAAACCGGAACCTGGAAAAGGAAACAATCGTAAACAACATAGTACTATATACACCGCTCACACGGAAACAAGATCCATCAAAAACAACTTTTCTTTTTTTTTTTTTTTTTAACCATAACACAAAATCACTTTTTTTTTTTTGAACCATAACACAAAATCACTTTTTTTTTTAATAACAGTAACCTATGAGGACGAACATACGATCTGTACCGTCCAGATTCCCAGTGACCAATCTTCTTGACTAAAGCCTCCCCTAGGCCTAGCCGTGAAGCCTATGTGGCAGCCCCAATCCGAAAGGAATGGGTGCCGAACTCGTGTGTAGGCACACCCAGGCGTTCCAAAGCCATCCTCATCACCCTGAGGAACTGAAACCTTGATAAACAAGAAGAGTCTGCATGGACCAGGAGGGACTGAGACCCCTGCGCCAAAAACTCCCTGATGCAGCGTACCGGGCACACCCGTTCACCCGGTACCTTAAACAATTCCACCATACGGCCCCGCTTAGCCGTATCCATTTTTGAGGACCTGAGCCACACCAGCAGCTTCCCTGGCTCACACACCACGTCCGTCGCCCAGATGCCGCCCAACCGGGCCCTGGAAGGACTTACCAGCTCCGATATATCCGGAATGCCCCGAAAAAAGCCAAGGAAAAAGCCGTGGTGAACAACAAACACTCGTAATCTGATATGCAAAATCCTCGCAGCACCTCCACCATTCTACGCAGCAACGCCACAGACACCGGGCGCCGAGTGTCAGCCTGCTTTTTTCCCTTCCAAAAACCCTTTAGCGCTTGCCTTACAAAAAAATTCTTACAAACGTCCACCTCCCCTCGCAATTTAAACAAAAAGGACAAAGCTGCCACTGCTTTATCCAATTTGGAAGGGGACGCCCCTTCAGCTGAAAGCTGCACCAAAAACCCGAGCAAAGCATCCAGCAGGGATGCCTCAGAGCAGTGCCTACCCCCCGTAGCCACCAACGCGTCCCAGTCTCGCCAGACCCTCGCGTATGCCGACCATGTGGAAGGAGCAAGCGAACCTTTTACCCATCCCGCAAGCACTCCATTCCAATCTTCCAAAGTACCAACGGGCACTCCTGCCCAGTCCTGTCTGCTCCCGGAGCTTCTGCTCGAAACCGCTCCCACTGGAATCGAGAAAGAACATCCGCTATAATGTTTAAGTACCCTGGTACATGTTTTGCACGGAACGAGATATTCAGTTCCATACAAAGCAGCACAAAACGCCATAAAAGCCGCACCACAGGGGCCGAAGCTGCTGACAGGTTGTTCACTGAATGCATGACCGCCAAGTTGTCAGAGAAAAAGACAACCCGCCGGTCTCGCATGCACCCCCCCCATAACGTTAGTGCCACTAACAAGGGAAATAATTCCAGAAACGCCAGGTTTTTCAGGAGTTTGCTGCCCTCCCATGCCTCTGGCCAACGTTCCGCTCACCACTTACCCGCGAAGTATGCGCCAAAACCCACGCTACCCGACGCATCCGTATAAAACTCCAGCTCGTCTGCCTGCACTAATGCGCACTGAAATACCACTTTTCCGTTAAACCGCTCAAGGAAGACCAGCCACACAACCAGGTCTGCACGTATCTTCCTAGTCACCCGGATAAAATGATGTCCCGCCGTAGCCCGCGACAGCGACCGAATAAACACCCGACCCACCGGAATTATCCGACACGCGAAGTTCAGGCGCCCTATCAGTGACTGTAACTGTTGAAGGGTAACCTTTTTGGCCCTACCTACCATCCAAACAGCAGTCCGTAATACCACTAGCTTGTCCCCGGCGAGCCTACATACCCCTGCCACCGAACCCCAAAGCTATGCGCAACCTGCTCCAGCGAGCGCAGCAGCACCAAGCAAGATCGGGAGCCCATGGGGCCCACGCACAAAAAATTGTCCAGGTAGTGCACCATTGAACGATCATTTGCCACTTTCTTAACTACCCATTCGAGAAATGTGCAAAATTTCTCGAAATAGGCACAAGAAACTGAACACCCCATAGGCAAACAGAGGTCCACATAGAACCCCTGATCAAACCAGCAGCCCAATAGGTGATGACACTCTGGGTGGATAGGGAGGAGACGAAAAGCAGATTCAATATCCACTTTAGCCATCAGCGCCCCGGCACCCGCATCTCTGACCAGGTCCACTGCCCTGTAAAATAATGCGTACGATACGGAGCAAAGCTCACTATCAATGTCATCATTAACCGACCCTCCCTTAGGATAGGAAAAATTATGTATTATCCGGAATTTACCGGGATCCTTCTTGGGGACCACCCCCAAAGGAGAAACCCGTAAATTCGCCATGGGTGGTTCTGGAAACGGGCCGGCCATATTGCCCGCCTCCAGTTCCTTCCGTAGCTTGTCCCTCACTACTTCCGGAAACTGAAGCACCGACGGCCTGGGACAAACATAATGCGAAACCCAAACCTAAACCCGTCCTCCAAGAAGCTTGCGTCTGCTCGCCTACCATAGCGCCTTAGCCACGGCCGCATCGCGTCGCTGCTCACCGGAGTTCTCCCCTTTAGCCCCTGACTGCCCGGCCGAGCTACCAGACTTGCCGCGCTTAAAGCATCTGGATGCGCTATGTGAGCCTCCGCAGACCGAGCACTCGTTTATACAGCCAGCAGGTGCCACGTTTTCCGGTGGCCGGCGTGGAACCCTGTGTTCCACTACCGGCCCCCCCGGGAAAGGGCGATGCCTTTTGCGCCATCATGATCTTTACCCAGAGAGTGATATCAATCTGGTCAAAGCTCATGCCTGGGTTAGCGGCAAGGCGCTGACGAAACTGTTCGTCATACCTCCACCAAGCTAACCCACCATAGAGGCGGTACGACTCCCAAGTCCCGTCCACGTAACAGAAAAGGGAGGAGCACTTCTCAGTGTGCTTTTCACCCAGGAAGCTAGCTAGGATGCAGAAGGACCGCAACCAATTACCGAACGTTTTCGGGAGTCTCCTATACCTTTTCTTCCGTTCTTCCTCCTCCTTTCTCTTCCTATCCTCTTTTTTCTCGTCCTCCTTAAGGTCAATCAACTCTTCCAAAAGAAGCAGAGAAAGAAGCTCCACGTACTCCCCCCTCCATATTTTTTCCTGTACCTCCACCTTCAAATGAACCCCCAAAGGACACGAGAAAGAATTGCTAAGGGGGATGTGGCCCCCTTTCCCCACCCCACACCAGACCTGCTCACCTGATGCCTTCCAGGCGTCGTGGCTCCTCCCATCCGCCGTCCGGAAGTCTCCATCCGGCCTCCCTGCTTCCCAGGCCCAGCTGCCTGTGTGGAGGTGCGGGGGCCACTGGTCCTGGGCCCCCCAGGCCTTCCACCGCGTTGCCCAGCCACCAGAGCTGTCGGATGCGCGATGGCATCCACTTTCGGCGGGGGCCGGACCTCCTTCGACGACTTCCGGTTTCGGCCCCCGCCACGTGACACCATGGTAGCGCGCTCAACGGGGCGCGATCCTCGTCTTCTGGCCCCACCAACGATCTTGGGAGGTGGAGGGATCCTCTTCCCCACCGCTGGGAGTCCGCTGGGCCCAGGGTGGATGTCATCTCCAGGGCTCAGGCGACGGGGAGGCCTCACCGAACGCGCAGGCCTCCCTGATGTGGTGGCAGCAGGCCCTGCTGCAGGCCCAGGTCCTTCCAGTCTTCCTTGAAGCCAGCCAGGTCCCTTCAGCAGCGCAGCAGCCCTCATCTCAGCAAGAATCCTATCAATCTCAGCCTCCATGTTCCTGAAACAGAAGAAGGGAGACAGACCAGACAAACAACAGGTATGGGGTAAAACTTTTCCTAAACTTCCTGTTCCTATCTTTTATACTCTCCCAACTCCTCCCACTAATTCCCACTATAGGCTGACATATCCTCTCAGCACCCTGTCATGATTGCCCCTCCCTGACCTTGTCTGGGGGCTACAGGGGAAGCAGCTCTGCAAATTTGTGTTATTCTTCTACTTGTCCTGGCATTGAAAACCAACCCTGGGCCCTGTCCTAGCACAAATGTCAACTTCCCTTTCAAAAAGGGCCTCTCATGTGTCCATTGCAACATACGCAGCCTTCTACCCAAAACTGATGAACTAAGAGCATGGTGTGAGGCGTACAAACCAAAATCTCTTGTTATCACTGAATCCTGGTTAAGCCCTATAGAGCCAGATTCACAATACAAATACAGGGATATATCTGCTCCAGAAAAGACAGAAATAAGAGAGGAGGAGGTATTGTTTTATATATACATGAGTCACTGAATTTCATTGACCTTATGTTATCAAGTACCCCCTCTACTTTTGAAGTTATAACTGGAAGAATATTACACCAATTCTAAAAACCATTAGTACATTTAAGGATCTAATGCCCACAAAATTCCCCAGCTCAGTCTCTTACTGTCATCAAGAAACTACTGGGAGATATTAGTGCCCTAAATAAGAAAAGTGAGCTGCTTGTTCTTGGAGAGTTTAATGTAGACTGGTTAGACCACAAAAATGTTAAAACATGCTCACTGTTCAAATCCATGAACCTAACCCAGCTTATTTCTTCTCCCACTCGGATGAATCCCCACAGCTTTAACCATACACTGCTGGATTGGATCCTTTCATCTTGTCCCCAAAGAATCCAGCAGTCTGGAATCCTACCCAATGTGTTCAGTGATCATTGCTTAGTGTACTGTATGTGGAAACTAAGACCCATCAAATTGACCCCTAGAGTAATTGTTACAAGAGGTTTTAAAAAGTTTGATCTAAAGTCTTTGATCTAAAGTGACTTGAGCAACTGTCTGTGGAGCAGGCTAAACTTGATACCCGATCTGGACTCTGCAATTGAATATTTTCAATCTGAGTTCATGCAGGGCTGTGATAAACATGCCCCACTACATAGAGTGAGAGTGAGGGGCTCCCTGGGTCTCAGCTGACCTCCTGGACTTATTAAATTTCAGGTATGCTTTTTGGTCAAAATTAAAGCAAACTGGCTAAGACCAAGATCCCAGCGCTTATCGGCACAATAGCAATAGACTCAAACCAAACTTGCCAAGACAACTTATTTCTCTGATTGGTTGAATAGAAATCTCACCAGCCTGACCAATTTTTGACTAGAGTGTAGTAAAAATGTATGACCCCCCCCCCCCCCATGCCATTCAGAACCAGCCATTATTAAAACACATAATGCAGTTCTACAATCTCCAGTGGCAATAGCAAATTATTTCATTACCTATTTTGTAGGATGTGCCACAACTCTTACAGCAAAACACCACAATGAAGATCATGGCACTTTTTCTATTGCAGACAAGTCACCACCAATATCACCCCTGGCTAAATACCATGCAGAATTTGCTCCTACATCAGATCAGATCAGTAAAATAGCAGTGCATCCCCTCAATCAAAAAATGAAATTACAATGTGGGCCTGACCTACTTGCGTCAATGCTACTGAGGCTGAGTGCACCTGTTACTGAGCGACCCATTGCCTACTTAATCAAGGCGTCCTTGTCCTCAGGTTATGTTCCCAAAGCCTGGAAAAAAGCCAGAGTTATCCACATCTACAAAAATGGTGATATAAACATAGTGTCAAACTACAGGCCCATCTCACTGCTACCTATCCTTTCTAAAATCCTGGAAAAATGTGCCCATGATCAACTGTGCGAGTATTATCAACGCTCCAACTATCTAACCTTGCTTCAATCTGGGTTTTGGTCAATTCACTCCACGATTATTGCCCAGTTAAAGGTGAGCAATGACATTCATGAATGAGTGGTATTCAGAATGGTGAACTTAGAGGTGCAATTTTCCTATGCAGTTTTCCGAGACTTTGCAAAGGCCTTTGATACGGTTGATACTGCATAACTATTAGAGGTGCCTCCCATATATCTTAGCGGTACTGGGGGCAATTTGGGCAGCTCCTGGGACCTAATTTTGAGAGGAGGGGATTTTTATTTTTTTATGTTCTTTATTGCAACTTGCCACCTGTGAAGGAATCAAGTTGTGGGAGAGGAGTTAAATGTCTAATTCCAACTCACTTCCCAATTTGAACTCCCTTTGGTTTTTAGTGAATAGTGATTTTTATTGCTTTTCACTTAATGGAGTTCAAGATGAACGATTGAGATGGGGAGGTGGGAGGTTAAGATTTATTTACTGAATCATGTGAGGATTCTACTTTGGAGGTCAAAAAGAAAAAAGTGAAAAGTCGGCCTCCCAAGTTTACTTCCTCACACTATTCCCAAAGTTTAGTGACCCCACAGTGTGGGTTGGAAAAAGTATGTCCATAGGCTAATGACTATAACAAACTGGTGTCCAATCCATGACACAGGATTGAAGGTGTGTTTAAGAGCTATACCGACTTATAAAATAACACTCAAATATTTTAAGTTTGCCATCAGTAAGAAGCATCTGCTGATGTGAGCTATACCTTGAAAAAAAGACCTCAAGAATTGTTAATTTGCAAAAATCTGGAAAGGTTTACAAAGTAATTATTTGTATGTGGAGATAATTTAGTACTAAGGCTACTCTTCCTTGAAGTGGGCCCTTAGTCAAGTTCACGCCAAACCAGAATTCTCAATGAGATAAAAAAAAAGGACCTTAGAAAACAGTTAAAGGCTTGAAGGAATCATCGTTAATCAAGGTATCATACAGGATAATATCAGGATTGAAGTCCGCCAACTGAAGCTAAGTAGAAGTTATGTGATGCAGCAGGACAATGACCCTCAACATAAAAGTAAATCTACTATAACATGGCTTAAAAAAGAATTTCAGTTTCAGAGACCAGATCTTAACAAAATAGAGATCCTATGGAATGACCTCAAGAGAATATGGCTGAGCCTAAGCTGTTCTGGTAGGAAGATTGGCCCACATTTTCTCCTGAAGCTTATGCAGGTCTGATCAGCAGCTACCAGAAATGATTGTTTGAGTTTTCTGCTGCTAAAGAAGTATAGACTAGTTATTACATCTAAGGGTTCTCTAATTTTTTTCACCAGCACTGTGAGTGTTTAATAGTTGTGTTTAACAAAGACATGAAAGATTATGATTGTTTCTGTGTTATTAGTTTAAGCACATTGTGTGTGTCTATACTTGTGACTTAGGTGAAGATCAGATCACTTTTTATGACCAATAAATGCTCAAAACAAGGAAATTCCAAAGGATAGATGTACTTTTTCTCAGTGGCCTTTTTGACCACTAAATTAGTGAATTTTGGTAGTCGAAATGGCCCTGATGTAAGCTGAAAACCTACAACCCATAAAAGTCTACGCGGAGGACTTCTGCTTATTTCGGGAGGACCTCGGCTCTTACAGAAATAGCCAAAGTCCTCCCATAGAAATTAACGTGGAGGACCGAGGCTTATTTCTGGGACATTTCTGGAGGACCAAGATTATTATGGAAATAGCCAAAAACCTCTCATAATAGTCCTTCCAGAAATTAAATAAACTGAAAATATAAAATAAATAAACTACTAATGAAAATGATTTAGGAATAATTGTAGATAACAAACTTAGCAACAGTGCCCAATGCCAGTCAGCAGCTGCAAGTGCCAATAAGACATTGGCATGTATAAAACAAGGTATAGATTCACAGGAGGAGGATATCATCTTGCCTCTTTACAAATCAGTGGTAAGACCCCACCTTGAATATGCAGTACAATTCTAAGCACCAGTCCTTAAAAAGGATATTAAGGAACTAGAAAAAAAGTGGAAAGGAGTGCTACAAAATAAATAAGGGGATTGGAGGATCTAAGTTGTGAAGAGAGACTTAAACAATTGCATTTATATAGAAACATAGAAACATAGAAACATAGAATGTGTCGGCAGATAAGAACCATTCGGTCCATCTAGTCTGCCCAATTTTTTTTTTTTGAGTACTTTTATTAGTCCCCCGTTCCCGGTCTTATAGCTAGGATAGCCTTGTGTCTATCCCACGCATGCTTAAAATCCTTGACTGTGTTTACCTCTACCACTTCTGCTGGCAGGCTATTCCATACATCCACTACCCTCTCAGTAAAGTAATACTTCCTGATATTACTTTTAAATCGTTGCCCCTCTAATTTAAGACTATGTCCTCTAGTTGTGGTAGTTTTTCTTCTTTTAAATATACTCTCTTCCTTTACTGTGTTGATTCCCTTTATGTATTTAAATGTTTCTATCATATCCCCCCTGTTACGTCTTTCCTCCAAGCTATACATGTTAAGATGCTTTAACCTTTCCTGGTAAGTTTTATCCTTCAACCCATGAACCAGTTTAGTAGCCCTTCTCTGAACTCTCTCCAAAGTATCAATATCCTTCTGGAGATACGGTCTCCAGTACTGCGTACAATACTCCAAGTGAGGTCTCACCAGTGCTCTGTACAATGGCATGAGCACTTCCCTCTTACTACTGCTAATACCTCTCCCTATGCAACCAAGCATTCTGCTAGCATTTCCTGCTGCTCTATTGCATTGCCTACCTACCTTCAAGTCCTCTGAAATTATTACTCCTAAATCCCTTTCCTCAGATGTTGAGGTTAGGACTGTACCAAATAGTCTATATTCTGCTTTTGGGTTTTTACGCCCAAGGTGCAAAATCTAAACCATTTTTCTAGTTTAGCTAAATCATTTGCCATTTGGCTTATCCCTCCATGAATATCAACCCTGCTGCAAATCTTTGTATCACCAGCAAAAAGACATACTTTGCCAACAAGACCTTCTGCAATATCGCTAATAAAAATATTAAAGAGAATGGGTCCAAGAACAGATCCCTGAGGTACCCCACTAGTAACAAGACCTTGCATCGAATATACCCCATTGACTACAACCCTCTGTTGCCTGTCACTCAGCCATTGTCTAATCAATTCAACAATATTGAAATCCAAACTCAAAGATTTCAGTTTATTGATAAGCCTTCTATGTGCGACAGTGTCAAAAGCCTTACTGAAATCTAGGTAAGCAATGTCTACTGCACCACCCTGATCTATTATTTTAGTCACCCAATCAAAAAAATCAATAAGATTAGTTTGGCATGATCTCCCTGAAGTAAACCCATGCTGTCTCTGATCTTGAAATCCAAGCGACTTTAGATGTTCAACAATCCTATTCTTTAACAAGGTTTCCATTATTTTCCCCACTACTGAAGTAAGACTTACTGGTCTATAGTTGCCCGCCTCCTCCCTACTACCTTTCTTGTGAATGGGCACAACATTAGCTAATTTCCAATCTTCTGGAACTACTCCCATTAACAATGATTGGTTAAATAAATCTGTTAACGGTTTTGCTAGTACACCACTAAGTTCTTTTAATAACTTTGGATGTATCCCATCAGGTCCCATCGACTTATTTGTCTTTACTTTAGACAGCTGAAGTAAAACCTCTTCCTCTGTAAACATCAAAAGACTCATTACGTTAGAAAAAAGGCGTCTCAAAGGGGATATGATAACATTATATTAATTTGTGCAGGGCCAATATAAGGAGCTCTCCAGTGACCTGTTCATGAACAGAAATGTACACAGAACAAGAGGTCACCCCCTGAGACTGGAAGAGCAAAGAGTTCATAGAGAGCAAAGGAAAGGATTCTTTACAGCAAGGATAATAAAGTTATGGAACTCACTGCCAAGAGAGGTAGTGCTATCAACCACAATAGATGCTTTTAAAAATGGTCTGGATGTTTTTTTTTTTTTTTTTAGAAAAGCAGAACATACAGGGCTATTAATAATAGAATAAGCATTAATAATAGAGCTTATTGATCCGATGAGAAATCTGATTGCCCCTTGGAATAAAGAAGGAATTTTTCCCCCTAGGAGGCAAAATTCAAAATAGCTTCCTTAGGTGTTTTTTTTCTTTTGGATCAAAAGCTGGAATGATAGGTAGAAGGGTTGAACTTGATGGACTTGTGTCTTTTTTCAACCTAAATAACTATGTTACTATGTTACAACGGGCGGGTACAATGGGTAGCAAAGGGCATTCACCCAACGTGCAGGAGACTTCTACTTCATTTGCTAATGTTTGACTCCCAGGGCATCCAAACACTATCGTACAACTCGCGGTTAGACCCAAAAAAGACTTTTTTCGACACCTGCTTGAAATTCTATCTGAGCATGAATCTCTGACCACGTGGGAATTGTTGTTTTTTTCCAGGATCTAGCTAGACACAGTTTGGCAGCCAAAAAGATGTTTATTAATTAATATTTCTGATATATTTTTATCCCTGGGAATCCAATATGAAAGAGAAAGGCCTGAGCTGTCAGATCTATATCGTGTCCAATAACCACTTGGAAGATTTTCACCATTTTTCCCCTAATTGGGGCTAAATGTACGCACTGCCACCAAATTGAGGCGTGCTGGAACAATCTACCATCTGTGTACTGTTCTTGCAATTTAATACAGTGAATGGCCTTCCTTGTGATCTGCCAAGCAGCGCACCAGTCTTGGTTGGCATATGTAAAATCCAGATCTCTTTCCCATAGATTTATTGGTTTAACTTTCTCAGATATTAAGTGCTCAGAGAGAATTCTTTTCGTTTTAAAAAACAGTTTCTTGGAAGTTGTGGAGATTAGGAAATTGTCCCATCGATCAGGCTCAGATGTAGGGTTTGAGACTAGGAAGTGTCTAACTCTGATATAGGTATACAGCTCTGAGTCGGGTAGACTATACGATCTCTGTAAATCAGGACATGTGATTATGTTATCGTCTACCAATAGGTCCCCCAGTGTTTTAATCCCACAGCTGGACCAAGAAGTCAAACTTATACTAGATATATACCACAGGATAATCTCAATTGGGACAGCGTTAGATGGGGAGATCCGAAGACGGATCCTTTTTCTCATTGCGTGCAAAGATGAGATAAGGTTAGCCGTTATCAGGCCTAATGTATCTAACCTTCCGTATTGTGCTGGGGTCACCCATTGCAACATAAAGGTGTCAGGTTGTTTACTTTTGTACTTCTCAATGCTTAACCAGGTTGGATTCTTCAATAAGTATTCCAGGATATTATGTGGACCAACCGGGAGATATCATATAACTGAAAAGGGTCTGGATAACCCAAACCACCCTCATTAAGATTCGTCTAGCGATCCTGGCTGTTCCATCCGCCCATACATAAGACGCAGTCTCGGAACTGTTAGTGGTATGGCCCTAAAAAGATACAAAAATTGTGGAACTACATACGATTTAAGGATACCTATCTGACCCAACCATGATGGCTCCATGCCTTTCCAGCGTGAAAACATTGACCTAAGCTGAGTTTTTAGTATAGTATAATTCAGGTCTACTATCTGTTCTATCTTCGGACAGAAATCAATACCTAGATAATAAATGTGTTTTATACCCTATAATTTCAAGTATGTCCAATTGTGCCCCTTTAAGATAAAGGGGTATTATCTATGTTTTAGAGATATTAATTGTATAATTCGAGAGGTAGCCAAAAAACTGTATCTCATTCATCAAAGCTGGAATAGAGTCCAATGGAGTGGATAGAGACAATAATACATTGTTTCCGTATAGAGTAATGGCATGTGTCTGAGACCCAAATTCTATATCATGTATGTGCGGGTTCCTCCTAATTGAGACAGCAAGAGGTTCCATAGCTAACGCATACAGCAAAGGGGCTAAAGGGCAGCCCTGGCGTGTACCACTGAAAATTGGAAAAAAATCAGA
Organism: Pelodytes ibericus; assembly: GCA_036172795.1. Lineage (NCBI taxonomy): Eukaryota > Metazoa > Chordata > Amphibia > Anura > Pelodytidae > Pelodytes > Pelodytes ibericus. Next base: position 137,382,842 of record CM069862.1, read on the forward strand.
TGTCAAAGAAGGGCCCTTAATTTTAGCTGAAGAAGAAGTATCTAATGCCTTTGTGAAGTGAAAAAAGGATCCAGAGAGGCCAAACACCCGCATAGTCTTGGAGAGGAACCTCTAGTTAACTCTGTCGAATGCCTTCTCGGCATCTAAGGCCAGCAGAGCAGAGGGGATTTCTGGCAGATGAATTTCTTCTAAGATGTTGAATACTCTGCAGGTGTTGGCCTCTGTGGAGCTACCTGGCATAAAGCCCGCCTTAGGGAAGCCTACGTCTACATCAATTTGATTGTATATTGATGAAATCGATCATATGTAATTTTATGCACCAATATAACAGCTCTTTTGGTATAAGAATGCAGGTGATGTCATGCCAGCTATAGATATCACTGGTTATTCTTCACTGTCAACAGCTGTTTAGTTATATGTACCTTACCATCATCATACCACATGTATCACCCCCCAAGATTTGCCAATACACCCTCCAGGACTGCCAATGCACCTTCCAGAACTTTCCCCAGAACCCTTCATTGGCAAGTGCTGGAGGGTTGATTGGCAAGTCCTGGAGGATTCAGGGAGACTGGGGTGCTGTTCTGGCACCCCTATATTGTGTAACAGATGTCAAGACAAATATGGCATTGGTTAGCTGTGTAGAGGCAGATATGACACTGGAAATTTGCTTAGGGACAGATGTGGCAATGAAAATCTGTTTTGTCCCATAGATGCCAAAGGCAGGAAATTTGGTGACAAAGATGGCACTGACAAGCTCTTTGGCGACAGATATGACATTGACAAACTGTTTGGTGACAGACATGGACGTGAGAAGTGCCAAACATAGGTTCCACCCAGATGCAAAAAACTCTAGGTATGCCCTGAATCCAGGGTGATCCTCAACATATGTAACATGCAGCAAACTTTATGAAATGCGTAATGGGCCTCTTGAATCTTTTTTTGGAGGGGGGTTTCTGAAACTACAGACTGCTATGAATTAAGATATGAATTGAAACCTTACATTGCCCTTCCTACTGATTAGCAATAATTTTCTTTGTCACTTTCTCTATACATACACAAAAATTAGACACAAGTGAGGAAACATGTGAAACAGTTTTTCTATAATTAATTGAACTCATAGGGGTCTATTTACTAAATTTAGAGAATATTGTAAGGATGTCTACTTGGAAGGTCGACTTTCACTTTAAAAGTTGATCTTCCAAGTCAACCTCCTAACGTTATTCACTAAAGCAAACTAGTCGATATCCCTCTCTCCGCCCACCATGCCAAAGTCCATGTCAATCTCCTTTCAATCTCTTTCAGTGAAAAGCAATAATAGATGCTATTCAATAAAATTCAAAGGGAGTTCAAATTGCGAGGCAAGTGGGTCACCCAAACCTCCCCCCCACTTTTAAGGAAGCAAGTTGCATAAAAATGGTAAAAAAAAATGTAATTCAGCTGTGAGCAAGCTCCCATCCCCAGTAATACTAAAGGGGGTGGGGGTGGTAGTCTTTTGGCGGGTTCCCATGTCTGGGAGTCAATAAGCAGGCTCCCAGCCCTGGTAATATTAGCTCGCAATTTGGCAATGCTAATCTCAACTTCCAATCTTGATTTCTAGAAGATAGACCCCACAGAGGTTTGCAAGTAGTGGATAACCTTGAAGATATAACTCCAGGTCATCAGATAAAGTAAATGAATGCAACAAAAAGAAACATAGCATACGGTATTTTCTCTTGCTACTTCTCTACTGAAGTCTACACCACAATGCTTTATGCTCAATATTATTTTATTATTTTCAACAAATGTTCAGCTAGCTTTGTCCTTCTTACTGAGATTCTGAAAAATCACTTATTTGAATTTTAAATGGGTTGCATTGGTGAATATATTTTCACCTTCATGAGGATAACATACATTATGATGATGGTAATGACAACTGTGCAAGGACTTTTCTTTTCTTTAAATCATTATGGTTAAGAGCTTTATTATTATTGGGTGTTAAAAATAACTTTGTGAATCTGCAGGTCTGGATGTAATAAACATTTCTAATGTCCAGCTAAAGTCTGGAAATAAAGCAAGCAGTAATACAATAAGGTTCCTCTTCTACCATGCAGTTTAAAAGGGATGTTAAGGTGAACCTAAGAATGACATGAAACCCAGCAAATTTATAAAAAGGGAGAATTGCAGGGAATTGTGATGGGATTTTAACATTTTAGACAAATATAGTCGATTTGGAAACATTCTCTAATGCAGCTAAATGGCAAACATTTCCTATAGTCTACTTTGATCTAAATTTTGAAATTCCTGTCTCAATTGCCTGCAATTCTCTCTTTATTAAATAGACCTTTATAATTTAACACAGTTATCAGAACACTAGAATGTCCACAAGAACAGATCCCTCCAATTCTGTATGAGCATTTACATACATTAGTACATACACATACATAGTTGCAAATTAATATGGGCAAAATGAAACTGAAAAATGAATGTGGGCAATATAAAACTGGCAAATGAATGTGGGCAAAATAAAACTGGCAAATGAATGTGGGCAGAATAAAACTGACTAATGAATGTGGGCAAAATAAAACTAGCAAATGAGTGTGGGCAAAATAAAATTGACAAATGAATGTGGGCAAAATAAAACTGAAAAATTAATGTGGGCAAAATAAAACTTACTTACAAATGAATGTTGGCAAAATAATGTAATTAATAAGTAATGATGGTCTTTGCCTTTGTAAGAGGCACAGATAAACCTGGAACGGAAATGCCCCCTTTCCCTGCAATGGGATGTAGCAGCAGGGAGGGGGGACATATTGATCGACATTTTATTTATTTATTTTTTAATGTGTGTATGTGACAGACTGTATGTGTGTGTGTGTGTGTGTCTGTGTGTGTGTGAGACAGACTGTATGTATGTCTGTAACAGACTGTATTTGTGTATGTATGTATGTATGTATGTATGTATGTATGTATGTATGAGTGTATGTGACTGACTGTATGTGTGTCTATGTAACTGACTGTATGTGTGTGTGTGTGTGTGTGTGTCTATGTGACTGACTGTATGAGTGTGTGTGTCTGTGACAGACTGTATGTATGTATGTATTTATGAGTGTATGTGAAAGACTATCTATGAGTGTGTGTATCTATGTGACAGACTATGTATGTATGTATGTACAGGGAGTGCAGAATTATTAGGCAAGTTGTATTTTTGAGGATTAATTTTATTATTGAACAACAACCATGTTCTCAATGAACCCAAAAAACTCATTAATATCAAAGCTGAATATTTTTGGAACTAGTTGTTAGTTTGTTTTTAGTTTTAGCTATTTTAGGGGGATATCTGTGTGTGCAGGTGACTATTACTGTGCATAATTATTAGGCAACTTAACAAAAAACAAATATATACCCATTTCAATTATTTATTTTTACCAGTGAAACCAATATAACATCTCAACATTCACAAATATACATTTCTGACATTTAAAAACAAAACAAAAACAAATCAGTGACCAATATAGCCACCTTTCTTTGCAAGGACACTCAAAATCCATGGATTCTGTCAGTGTTTTGATCTGTTCACCATCAACATTGTGTGCAGCAGCAACCACAGCCTCCCAGACACTGTTCAGAGAGGTGTACTGTTTTCCCTCCTTGTAAATCTCACATTTGATGATGGACCACAGGTTCTCAATGGGGTTCAGATCAGGTGAACAAGGAGGCCATGTCATTAGATTTTCTTCTTTTATACCCTTTCTTGCCAGCCACGCTGTGGAGTACTTGGACGCGTGTGATGGAGCATTGTCCTGCATGAAAATCATGTTTTTCTTGAAGGATGCAGACTTCTTCCTGTACCACTGCTTGAAGAAGGTGTCTTCCAGGAACTGGCAGTAGGACTGGGAGTTGAGCTTGACTCCATCCTCAACCCGAAAAGACCCCACAAGCTCATCTTTGATGATACCAGCCCAAACCAGTACTCCACCTTGCTGGCGTCTGAGTCGGACTGGAGCTCTCTGCCCTTTACCAAACCAGCCACGGGCCCATCCATCTGGCCCATCAAGACTCACTCTCATTTCATCAGTGCATAAAACCTTAGAAAAATCAGTCTTGAGATATTTCTTGGCCCAGTCTTGACGTTTCAGCTTGTGTGTCTTGTTCAGTGGTGGTCGTCTTTCAGCCTTTCTTACCTTGGCCATGTCTCTGGGTATTGCACACCTTGTGCTTTTGGGCACTCCAGTGATGTTGCAGCTCTGAAATATGGCAAAACTGGTGGCAAGTGGCATCGTGGCAGCTGCACGCTTGACTTTTCTCAGTTCATGGGCAGTTATTTTGCGCCTTGTTTTTTCCACACGCTTCTTGCGACCCTGTTGACTATTTTGAATGAAACGCTTGATTTTCGATGATCACGCTTCAGAAGCTTTGCAATTTTAAGAGTGCTGCATCCCTCTGCAAGATATCTCACTATTTTTGACTTTTCTGAGCCTGTCAAGTCCTTCTTTTGACCCATTTTGCCAAAGGAAAGGAAGTTGCCTAATAATTATGCACACCTGATATAGGGTGTTGATGTCATTAGACCACACCCCTTCTCATTACAGAGATGCACATCACCTAATATGCTTAATTGGTAGTAGGCTTTCGAGCCTATACAGCTTGGAGTAAGACAACATGCATAAAGAGGATGATGTGGTCAAAATACTCATTTGCCTAATAATTCTGCACTCCCTGTATGTATGAGTGTGTGTCTGACAGATTGAATGTATGTATGAGTTTGTGTCTGACAGACTGTATGTATGAGTGTGTGTCTATGTGACAGACTGTATGTATGTATGTATGTAGGTATGTGACAGACTGTATGTGTATATGTGACTGACTGTATGTGACGTATGTGTGCCTGTACATGACTGCATGTGAATGTGCTGTTGTCTGGCTCCTAGATTTTTTGTTGGCTCCTAAAACTCAGTTAAGTTTGTCAAGCCCCGATATAAATGTAACTAGTTATATACATATATTTGGGGTCCACCTCAAGCTTTTGAAAAGGCTGGAAATATTTTATATTTTACAGTTTCTTTTGTGGTCAGAAACTTAATATTTGTTTACTGAGAGGGTAGTGGATGCATGGAATAGGCTTCCCGTAAAGGTGGTAGAGGTTAATACAGTGAAGGAGTATAAGCATAAGGCTATTCCAGATATAAGATGAGGCCAAGGATTAATGGAAGTATTACTTTCTGAGAGGGTAGTGGATGTTTGGAATAAAAAGAAAAGATAGGAGACTCAGCACACCGTTTAAGGGAGTTTAATCCATCAAAAAATAACAACGTTTCAGCCCAGCACTGAGCTTTTTTCCAAGTCTGGTGAGATGTGTGAAAAATCATCAATATATAGTACATGGGTAAAGTGACTAACGAGTTCAAGGGGCGGAGTCCACAAGGACAGCCCATATGTGAATCTTACAGGTGTATAAAACTTGCAAGCATAAAAATACAAATGCAAATACAAAAGTGATGTAAATATATGTGAATACTATGTAGTCAAAAATACCAAAATATAGTGCAAATAAAATGATTTAAAAAATTGTGATTGCAGCATAATAATGAATATAATGGTATAATGAATATAATGAAGCGCAGCTGGTCCAGCAACCAAATCTCACAGCCAGTTTGGCATTTAACCCCTTACATAATCAATAGATATCTCCAAAGGGAATCATGGCAACAAGTACACACATATATTAACCCTATGTTGATCGTGTACCGGAGCAGCTGCGCTTATTTCATCCATCCACTGGAGCACTTGGAGCATTTCTATTAAAGGGAGTGAACTATACCCGATACTTGTAAGTGTGCAGACCCATTCATACTTTTCACTGGATGTATAGAATTGCCTTCCAGCAGAAATGGTAGAGGTTAATACAGTGGAGGTCAGAAACTTAGAGGGTAGTGGATGCATGGAATAGTCTTCCAGTAGAAGTGGTAGAGGTTAAAACAGTGAAGGTGTTTAAGCATGCATGGGATATGCATAAGGCTATCCTAGCTATAAGAAAAGGCCAGGGACTAATGAAAGTACTGCTTTACTGAGAGGGTAGTAGATGCATGGAATAGTCTTCCAGTAGAAGTGGTAGATGTTAACACAGTGAAGGTCAAACAAACAGAAATGTGAAATTGTGCGCTATAACCAAACACTCAATACAAAAATTACCCTTAAATCTGTGGTAGAAAACTCACATCTCCCTGAGCAGAATTCTGCTCAGTGTAAAATGCACCACAGGAGCCCCACATAGGGTCAGCGATTCACCAGAATATCCAGGAGAAAGTTTACCAACTTTTTTTTTATTTTTTTTATATATCAATCTTTATTACAAATTTTCAATAAATATTATAACATACAAATAAATACATATATAAACAAGACAAGAACTTCTTATCTCACCCTTACTTATTGTGTATGTGTCATTAAGTGTGAATAGAAGAAAAGGAAAGGGAGAGAGACGAAAAGAAAAGAGAGCGGAAAAAAAAAATAAAAAACAAATAGATAAATAAAAAAATAACCCGTAGACTCTCCGCCGACCGAACCTCCCCCAACGCTCCCCCAGAGATCCCCGCAATGTAGGAATCTGATTATGAGGTCCACATCCCACTTGACCAAACTTTTATATTTTGCCATATGTCCCAGATTTCTATAAATTTATTTCTCAGTTCTACTGAGGCGTAAAATGTTTTTTCTGCTGTCAATTGAAATTCAGTTTGCTTCTCAATTTCTGGCCATGTTGGAAGCTCTTGTTTCTTCCATTGACGAGAGAGTAACAGTTTAACCGCCATCAGTATATTAATACAAAAATTTGTTTTGGGGATCTGCTTCGTCCAAGATTAAAATGAAAGAGAAATGTTTGAGGCGATAAATCAATACTTCGCATATACATAGTCCAGCAGTACAGAGATTCCCCTTTTTATCTGTTCGAGTTGTTCACATGCCCACCAAATATGAAGCTGAGTACCTTCCCCCCTACCACATCTCCAACATAAATTTGATACATCCGGCTGAAATTTACACAAACGAGATGGAACGTAGTGCCATCTATACAAGATTTTATAGTAAAGCTCCTGTAAATTAATACCATGGAGTGCACCTCTAGTATTTATACATGCATTGTTCCAGGTCTCAATTGGAAACATTTTCTCCATATCCAATTTCCAGTAGCTTATAGAGGTTGGTTTATCTTGTATGAAAGTGTTTTCATATAGAAGCTGAAGTTTGGATATGTTATTCTCTCTGTTACTCCGGTGTAAAAATTCATCGAGGGGGGTAACCTCTATCAGGGAGTTGTTTCCAAAAAAACTTCTTATTCGGAGATAGGTAAAATATTCGGAGGGGGGAAGGTTAGCAGCTTCCCGAAGCCAATCAAAAGGGGCCAATCTGAGAAAGTTTACCATCTTGATGCAGTGAGATAAGAGATATATGAGCTCAGTTGAAATGTCAAGTAAGAATGTGAGGATCCTTAAAGTAAGTAATTGGAAGCTGAGCTGCAAAGTGTCCCTGGAAACGTTTTCCAAATGTTGGCAACTATGCACATATATGTGTTATGTCCAGTGGTGGAACTACCATATAAGCAAGTTAAGTGACCGCTTACTCCCCCCACCCCCACTTGCTTAGGAGGGTACCACAGCATCTAACTGATGATAGAAAATTACATAGAGGAGGCAAATATCTGACATGAAGAGACCACCGCTTTATTTCTTAGCGCCCCCAAAATGCTAGAACCACTTCTGGTTATGTCAAGTTATGTTTACCATAGTGTTTACTAAAAAGAGAATTGCAGGGAATTGAGATGGGAATTTCAGTCTTAAGGCCAAAGTAGCGGAGTTGGAAAAAACCCCATTCAGCTGCATTGGAGAAGTTTTCCAAGATTGAAATTCCCTTCAATTCTTTCTTTATTGAGTAGACCCTCATATGTCCATTTCCTTGTTCTGTTCTACAGCACTATGGAGTTTTCTGGCTCTTTATAAAAATAAATAATAATCTGAATGGTGCCTGCACTTCACAAAATAGTTGGCTTGTTTTGTTAAATTTCCATATTGTACAATTTATTTTTAGGGAAAAAAATATGTAGGAAAAAAAAGCAGTTCATATTTTTTCCTTAAGAAAACTAAATTAATTCCTTGCCAGAAAATACATTTTATTCAAATCTATTTTCTTTCTAAGCATGAATGCCACCTGTGTACGAAAGCAGCTTATGATTACCATGGACAAAAGGAGACAGCAGGTTCTTGCTATGCTCGTTGCGTACTCTATCTTGGAAAGCCTTTTGAGTTTCTACAAAAAAAAAAAATAACCTAAATGGATGGGGATGCTTTAAAAATAAATGATTTGCCCATTTACACGCTAATTTTGATACAACATTTGTATGTTTAATTAACCTGCTTTTCCACTGGCACCAGTTTTTAAAGCTGGCAATTATGCACCAAATTGTTTGCATCTAGAAAAGTGTGTGATTTATAAAAAAAAAAAAAAGAAACAACTGAGTGCTAAGGAAATATTTTATATTTAACCCAAATTATCAAATGTGTCAAGAGCAAAATGTTGATATTAACAATGAATACATTGCAAAAATAGAACTATACCATATAGTAAAACAGAAAGTTTGAGTACATGGAACCTTAAATGTCTACTCAGTTAAGAGAATTGCAGGGAATTAAGACAGGAATTTCAAACTTAAGGCCAAACTAGCCGAGTTGGAAAATGTCTCCCATTCAGCTGCATTGGGGAATTTTTCCAACTCTGTTACATTGGCCTAATGTTTGAAATTCCCATCTCAATTCCCTGCAAGTCTCTTTTTATTGAGTAGAGCCTCAAGTCTCAAATGCTTTAAAGAGTTCCAAACTTCTGAAGCAAGGAATATGCCTGAAACCATGACCAGCTGTCAGGCCACTTAAATGAATACATAGGGTTATGGGGAATCAGTTTGTGAATTAGGAGCATACTTGCAACATGCTCCACAGACAATGTGAAATGCCCATGGAGGAGTGGTTTGGACAGGGTAATGTTACTACTAATGAGCATGTGAAGTACCATTAGACATGTGCAAAACGAAAATTTTCGTTCATTCGGACGAAAATGATATTTATTTCGTCTAAAACGAATTTCGTTCATAACTACATTCGTTTCGGACGAAATTCGTTTAACATTTTCGTTTCGTTACATTCGTTTCATTTGAACTTATAAATGAATTGACTTAAACATAAGCCGAAAATCTATAAACCGAACAACGTTCGCTTTATAGACTTTCGTCATTTGGAATGCATGTAATAGTACTATTGGCTTTCTCTACACAGAGACAGAGTCTCCATTCATATGAATGGAGACTCTGTCTCTGTGTAGAGAAAGCCAATAGTACTATTACATGAATTCTAAATGACGAAAGTCTATAAACCGAACGTTCGGTTTATAGGCTTTCGGTTTATGGAATACATGTAATCCTTTTGCTATTCTATAAACCGAACAATATTTGCCATTTTGGTGCTTTCATCCTTAAGTAAAATCAGTTCCATCACACTGTTGCTTAACTGCCCCTAGAAGTTTTTCAGGTCAAAGTTAGAAAATAATCCCTTTATCGCCCTTTTTAGGGAGATAAAAACAGTATATATTAGATGTGGGTACATTAAATTAGAAAGATGAAAATGACTGCACAAAAAAAACAGAAATATTAAAACTTGTCCAGAAAGACCAAAAATGTCCCAAACTGCTGGTTCTTTAAGGGGTAACTATGTCTTACTGGTGAAAAGGATCCATTATTATACGAAAAGCACCATTATGTGAAATACTTCGGTGCCCAAACCAAGGGATACCCAACCTGTACAAATCAATTGGAATTGCTTATCATACAAGAAGATAAGCTTCAGGAAATTAAACCACTAGTACTCCATGGAAAATAGACAGGAGGGCTCCACATCAAATCTTAAAAAAATTATTTATTTATTGTTGCAAATATTAAATCTGGTACAGTGGGGATATATAATATCCTACTATAGTATGCTCGACTTAAATTAAGGCAAGGATCAAATATGTTGTGTGGTTTGTGCTTGCTTTACAAATGGGAATTCTATATCTGCAATCCAGTGCAGTCAAGTGATAAATAGTGACACTGCTTTAAAGTATCACAAAATACTTTACAAAAAAAATAAAAATCACAGCATATTTAAAAGTAATATCAGGAAGTATTACTTTACTGAGAGAGTAGTGGATGGATGGCATATCCATCCAGTGGGAGTGTTAGAGGTTAAAATTTGGTAGACTAGATGAGCCAAATGGATTTTACGCATTCTATGTTTCTATGTTAAGGCTCAAATATCAAAAATTCTCCCATTCTGTTGCATTGAATAACTTTTTCAACTCAGATACATGCCCAAACTTTGAAATTCCCATCTCTATTCCCTGCAGTTCAATCTTTATTGAGTATACCCTTAATATGTTATTTCACACAAAGCATGCAAGCAAACTATTCATTCTTGATGTATATGAAATAGATGCAAAGCAAAACTGAACAAAGACCCTAACGGATGTATGTATAGAAAGGATTTATAAAATTGTATACAACAGTCTTTTTGAAGATGGTAATGGTACAAAAATAGGTCTTTTAAATGAAGTAGTGAAACAAGGTCATTTTTATATAATTAAGCTATTTCTATCCGTTTTCTCCTTTCATATTAATTACATGTCATTTTCCTAATGCTTTTCTTTGTAATTGTTTCCACTATTATAGTTTTCTTTTGTTTATTTCAGGGAAGCAACATTAACACCCTTGCTTCTGACATAATGCCTCTTCACAATGACAGGTATAAGCATGCATAGATGTGCACACAAGTGGGCAGAACACTTGAAAATAGAATGAAAAAAAAATGAAAAATAATAAAATGCAAAGATTTCCTATACAGATATTCAACAACCAGCAAATTCAACAAGACAAATGATTTAGCTGCATAGAAAAGGCCAGATAAACCAACACCAATAGAATTTTTTGATCAATAAGTCAGAGGGGATCAATAAACATACTGTTGCTACCTTTTTGCTGGCTTCCAAAAAGCATTTCTGGAAATGTTTAATTGGCTCAAATAAAAATGTTAAGAGTTCATTAGTAAAGGAATGTAAAGGAAATTTTGGGCAATCTAGTGCTGTGTAAAATTATGTGGGGGCAATCTGGTGCTGTTTAAAATGATGTGGGGTTCAATCATGGGCTGTGTAAAATGATGTGGGGCAATCTGGGGCTGTGCAAAGTGATGTGGAGGAAAGCTGTGTGCTGGGAACTGATATAGAGGTTTTCTGGTAGCACGGAGACAGTTTGGTGGAGTGAAAGTGGAGCTATTGTTATTTTAATGAAGGGGAGGAGTTACAAATAGTGCCATGCCCACAAAGGGCACACAATTAACTTGCTTGGCTTTGCCAGTTGCATAATTTCACAGGTGGCGAAAAGTGGATAACAAAATCACATTTGAATATGGTATCCTGTACCCCCTGGGAGTTTCTAACTAATTCACATACCTCACATGTGCTCACTGTAAATACCAGGTACCCTGTTCATAATATATCTATCCAGACAGACAATCTCATGACATTGTAAGCATATTCCAGAAGTCATTTCAAATAATGTTCACATATTTACATCCCAAACAGTGAAATGATATTCTGTATACAGGTAAAAAACAGAATGGCGCAGGATAGTGGGTTCCTTTTAGAAAAAAAAATAAAACACAAAATAGTGCAATATGCAATAAACACAGGAGGGATCTGGTGATTGAGGTACTATATGCACTCACAAGTGTAGACAAATACCGTATTTGCTCGATTATAAGACGACCCTGATTATAAGACGACCCCCCAAACTTTGGATATTCCTTTAGGAAAAATACTAAAAGCCTGAATATAAGACTTCCCTATAGGAAAAAAGGTAAACTTGTATATATTCACATGTAAATTGCTTTTTTAATAAAATATTATATTAAAAAAAAATGCATTTCTTGTGTTTATTTCTTTTTATGTGCCAATTCTGCCTCTCAACCCCCTCTCAACCCCCAGCTGCCCGATTTACCCTGGAGGCTAGTGGGGCAGCAGAGGATGTCTGCGCGACGAGCGCAGACTCCCCTGCTGCCGCCCGGCACGCTCGCCGGGACTTCTGTGACGAAAGCGGAAGTACCCGGCTTCTTCACAGAAGCCCCGGCGGTCGTGCCGGGCGGAAGCAGGGGAGTCTGCGCTCGTTGCGCAATCATCCCCTGCTGCTAGAGAGGGGGATCCAGGTCCCCTGCAGCTCTGCTGGGCACCTGGATCCATGTCTTATAATCTGACCTCAATTTGAGGTCAGATTATAAGAGACCTCGATTATAAAACGAGGGGGATTTTTCAGAGCATTTGCTCTGAAAAAAACCTTGTCTTATAATCGAGCAAATACGGTAATATTCATATCTGCTGTGTTGTCTTCAAAGTGATATTTAATAACATTAGTCTGAAAAAAAGAACAGAAAAACACACATGTGCAGGACCAAAAACAATGTTGGATTAACCCCTGCTGTGCAGAATCAGACTCACAAGATATATAAGGTAAAAGCGCATAAAAATTCCAATGAAGTACAAGTACACAATACGAACATATTTTCTTGGAGGTGTAGAAATGATCAATAAGATCTTCTAATTTCTCTCCTGATGAAGCGGCGACAGAGGTTCCCGTGAAACGCGTAGAGACTACAAATTTTGGCTGCAGTCCCCTCTCTGATTGATGGACACATCTGCTGCCTCCTGATCATTTCTACACCATTGTTTTTGGTCCTGCACATGTGTGTTTTTCTGTTCTTTTTTTCAGACTAATGTTATTAAATATCACTTTGAAGACAACACAGCAGATATGAATATTATTTGCCTACACTTGTAAGTGCATATAGTACCTCAATCACCAGATCCCTCCTGTGTTTATTGCATATTGCACTATTTTGTGTTTTATTTATTTTCTAAAAGGAACCCACTATCCTGCGCCTTTCTGTTTTTTACCTGTATACTTTATGAGCATTCAGAGGGCTGTGCTTAGTGTGGTACCGCAAGTATCATTTGCACCTATTTTTGCACTTTGTATTCTTTTGCACTACTTTTATCTTTTGCAAATGATATTCTGTACAGCTTAAAACAAAATAACCAAGGGTATTAGATCATAAAAAAGCAATGTATATGCAGATCAGGCTGTAGACACAGGGCCAGATAATCAGTTAAACAATGGAGTAATGGTTGCAATAAATTAATGAGAGTTCTGAGTTTCAAACTGCTTCTGATCACATTGGTAATCCAAACTTAGATAGCACTGAAGGGCTTCTGAATTAGCAAGAAAATCGGCCATTGAGGAGGATAGTGATTGATGTTGGGAGGTCTTCAGCTATAGCAAAATTAGCCAAAGTGCTCCTGAAAACAAAAATTAAATAAGCCACCTTCAGGCTTCTATAATATACATGGGATGCCATGACAAGTAGCCCTGCCCCCTATAATAAAAGGGGTTGGAAGCTAGGCTATTATGAGCAGGGCTGGAGGCCACTCAAGAGGCCCACAGTATAATAAACTGGGGGCTAGGGCTACTTACTCTGGTCCTCCATATAATAAAACTGTAAAATCCCCTTCATAAGTGCAAATTAATGATATTAAGTACTTTCCTTTCGATAAACCACTCCTTGGACTGTGGCATCCATTTGATACCTGATGTTCTATGTAGCATTGTAAGAAGTGCATTATTCATACAAACAGGTGTCACTAGGGAGTGAGGGATCCCTTTGTTCCACAAGGTAAATCCTGGAGGAGGGAGGAGAGACTGGACATAAGCTGGTATGGCAAGGAGACAACACATGTTGAAGGGGAATGAGGGGTCTGAATGTTTTAAAAGTAAAGCTTTCATCTTGGGCCAAGTTTAAGTGTCAAGAAACTAGGGTTAAGAAACTAAGATTTAGTTTAATTCCTAGTATTGTAACTAGAAAGTAACTGCTGCAGAACCTCTTTCTCCTTATCGACCGGGAATCAAGAGCCATTTTGGACACAGCCATGTGCTTTGTTGAACTTCTCTGAAGTTAAGTACACATGTTATCTAATTACTACAATGCTATATAGAATATAACAGTTGTATGTTTATAACTTTGTTTGTGATATCCTTTTAGATATATTGTTTTTACTGCCAGAGGTATAAATAAACTATATTATAAATATCACATTGTCTTTAGGTATTCATCTTAACTTAATTTATCTGTATTCTCGAATCAAATACATTTTGTACTGTTAGTCTTGTTTTTGTAAATAAATATTTATTAATTATTTTGTTAATAATTATTTAGCATAATTTAGCATAAAGCAGGCCACGACCGCAACATATGTTTTGGCACTTCAAGAACGTGAGAAAAACACAAGAAATCAAACATATATGCTTTGCTTAAAATAATTACATTTTGGTTAAATGAATAAAAATGATTTCTTCTCACCTTTACTGACAGTACTGAATACACCCAGTCAGCACTAGACTTAGGAATAGCTTGAATATTTTAAATAAGATAAAACCATAAAAACTCTCATAATCACAATTAAATAATATGAAGATACATATAGGAAAACACATTGATCAGCAATAATTAAAGTCACATGTACTAGCCTAATCTGTGTACATGCAACTCTAATAAAATAGCAGAATAACAAAGTAATAGTAGTGTTTAACTAATTGATTAAAAATGCATAAATATTGAAGTGTGGAATATGCAAATCAGACTTGACCTCAAGAAGCTTTCCCACCTCTTGGTTGACTCTCCTTTGATTGCGCAATAAAGACCCTTTCCTACCTCCAGCTACTCCGTTTCTGTCTCCTAATTTACTCCATGAAACAGAGGTAACATCCATTTTCGTAATCCATAGCATTCTGCAGGCCAAGTGCCCTAAACTGAATATGGTCAAAATTGTGTTATTTAATAAAAATGAAGAAGATGAAAGGAAAAGTAAGTCGTGTCCACATGATGAAAGTAGTATTGAAGAAAGCAGTATGGGGTGGGGTAGAGAGGTTACATAAAATTATGGCACTCAAAGTTATCTGAGGCCAAGAGGTGCCAGGGTTTTGTGTTCAAATGTCCAGGTCTCTGTCTGGCCAAGTTCGTTATTGTGATCACACCCTCTCCAGTTCAGTGGGACTTTTCAGATGGGCACAAAGGATATGATTTTTTCAGGTTCTTATTGTGACATTATAAAGCAATTTTGGAAAAAGCTATGCTTTTGGTAATCCCTTCTTATAAAAGCGGTGTTCACTGAATCTCACCTTCAACATAGAAGACAATGACATAGATAAGATAGCCTAGGACATTGAGATGATAAAGGTGAATGTTTAGTTGTGCCTAATGGCCATGAGATGGAAAGCTTGCCACCAGCATCAATTTTTCATGGTCTTGTACAGTGAGGACCTGGCAGTATTTTACCTTGCCATATGACATCACTGAAACAGGAAGACCATTCAAATGAATGGGAATGATTCTCATTGGTTCGCGCTTACCTGCAAGCTATTAAAAGTACTTTAATATGCATTAACATTTGAAAGATGCATTTTGAGCACCAGACGGTCCCTTTAAGTACCACTGGGGCTTCCCTACTAGACTCATAATAATGCTGGAAGTTAGTATGGAATCTTCGATTCATTACAAGACATTATGAAGTGGCTGACACTTATCAATACAAGATCGAAGAAGGACATGAGAATTAATGTGGTGTTGTAGCTTGAGTTTGAATGAAATAAGTTATCTATATTGCACTTTTAATTATCATGTGGTTGATATTGTTTTTCTTACATTTGAATACTTAGGCTAGCGATTTAAAGAATTTAAGTGATTTATATTGTACTTTGAATGATCAAATGAGTGATATGTTTTTTTCTTCGCAATTGAATACTTAGGCTAGGGCCTGAAAGAAATGAAGGGGGTTATGTATAAACTTGGTATACTATGAAATGGTGGTACTATCAGCTTGTGCAGACAAATTTCGGGACTCTACTCCACCTCCACCAGAAACTTATATGTGGGTTGTGCAGGGGCTCATTGTGAAACCAGTGTATAAAAAAATCAGGTGCTTAAAAAGTTCTTGATTAGCAGCACAGAGCGCAAGGCTAATTCCATTTGCCACACTTTCCAGCTAGCATCAGAAGTTTTAAAAAATGTTATAAAGTTGTTATTCGTGACCAGTTGAGCTTTACGGGTAAATGCACATTGATGAAGAGCGATAAAGCTTTCCTATGTTAATGCATTTAACATGCTTAGATTTCTTAGACGATAATAGTCATTGTAAACCATACAGTAATAATGCTTGTCATCAAGGCTAAACATCCCTCGGTGGTAAACACTTAGAAAATAATGTCATTTTACTTTGAAAGCAATTGTATAATATTAAAAAGTAAAGTAATAGAAAACATGTATCTCTCCATAGTAACAGTTATAGGTAGACTGAAGATGTCACAACATATATAATATAATATCGCAATATAGCTTTTGAGTTTGAAGCTAATATGACATTTAGACTTATCCATATATTACCCCATCTGTTGCTGAGGCAAAATGTTTACTGAAGAATAACTGAGCAAATATTTAAGGAAAATATTTACTACTTTATGCAGGACAATTAAGTCTATGTACATGTGTGGGGGATGGAGTCTGTATGACTGGCATAGGGGGTTGTAGGGGTCTTGTGAGAAAGCATATATAAAGGGCTTTATTTCCCTTCCTTCTTCAGCCATTTTGATCTTACCACTGAGATACATTTTTGTAGTAGCTTCTACAACTTGATGGGAGTGCAAAACCATATAGGGGAAGAAATATAAATGTATATAGTGAAATACAGTTATTTAAAAACCACACTTGTGCTGCATGAAAATATTGCACTC
Source organism: Pelodytes ibericus (assembly GCA_036172795.1). Taxonomy (NCBI): domain Eukaryota; kingdom Metazoa; phylum Chordata; class Amphibia; order Anura; family Pelodytidae; genus Pelodytes; species Pelodytes ibericus. Next base: position 137,399,730 of record CM069862.1, read on the forward strand.
ACTAGAGGTATGATCAAAAGGAGCTCCTCAATCTCTTTGTGCTTTGGGGAGTATAATGAAAGGTGTTCACACTCAAAAAAGGAATCATGTGGATGAGGGACCGTCATCAACTCTCATGAACAGAAAAGAAAACAAAGGAACTCAGCACTTGAAAAAAGCTCATTACTGAGCTGAAAGTTCCCATGTTTACTTTTCTATAATGAAAGGTGGGCAGAAGAACTGGAATGAATTCAAAGAGAAGAAGGAAATTAGACAGAAAGAAATCAACACTATCCTGGTGACTTCCATCAAACAAGCCACATACAAGAGAGGAAGCCAAAAATAATGAACGCAAGCCGGCTCCAGTCCCATGACAGAAGCCAAGAACAGGTGTTCCACACGCAGATCAAGCGTGAATGTAGATAATTGAACGAAAAAAAGGAATGTGTGCATTCCGTAATGGCCGAATAAATCTTCCAAAAAATTGCTTTATTGGTGAAATCACAGACAGTGGGAATGTACCTGGACAATGTGTCAAATAAAAAAGGGGAAAAGACCGTGATAAACACGCTTAATCATAGGTGACTAACAAGTGTGAGCGTTGCTCTTATATACTCATAGTCAGGCTCTGAATAATTATAGAAGTGAAAAACCGGTGTGTGAGGATGAAAAAACCCTTGCAGTGAAAAATAGAAGGAAGAAGAAAACAATAAAAGAGAAACTAAGAGGAAAAAAACACCAATGCAAAAGGATAAGTGCAAAATGACACAATAAAGTGTGCGGTTACAAAAGAAGGAAGAAAAATAAACGAAGTGTAAGAACCTGACTTGTGGGCTCAAGTGCAAAACATCCATAATGAAATAACATATGATGAGATTTCAATACTAAAAATTGGTGTAATACAAGGTGTGACATAATAACAAGCATATATAAATGTATACATAAAACACACATACCATCTGTGCAATCTAGTGAATAAAAGTACATAAGTAATCTAAGGTGACAGTATGCAGATATTGTATAAAACCAAATTAATTAATTATCACAAAGACAAATGGACCTACATATCATAACAGTGTTATATAAGCGAGTATGAAATAAAGATATGCAAGAGACAGTAAAAATGATAAATAGTCCACTAAGTTGTCATCTATAGTGATCAAGTGTTTCATTACGGACCTCTTAAAATAGTGCAAGCCTCCTGCAAAACACATAAAAGGTAAAAACAAGTAAAGGATTGATTTATTAATGAATAACTGTGTAACAGTAAATCTATATAATGCAAATGCATAAAAACATGAATTGCGTGAAAACGCGCGATATCAATGTGAAAATAGCGTATTTGCTCGAATATAAGACGAGGTTTTTTTCAGAGCAAATGCTCTGAAAAATCCCCCTCGTCTTACATTCGAGGTCTTCTTATAATCTGACCTCAAATTGAGGTCAGACTATAAGACTGGGATCCAGGTCCCCAGCAGAGCTGCAGGGGACCTGGATCCCCCTCTCTAGCAGCAGAGGATGTCTGCGCAACGAGCGCAGACTCCCCTGCTTCCGCCCGACACGACCGCCGGGGCTTCTGTGAAGAAGCCGGGAACTTCCGCTTTCGTCACAGAAGTCCCGGCGAGCGTGCAGGGCGGCAGCAGGGGAGGTCTGCGCTCATCGCGCAGACTTCCTCTGCTGCCCCACTAGACACCAGGGAAAAGCGGGCAGCTGGGGGATGTCTGCACTATACGTGCAGATATCCTCCATGCTGCCCGACACCTCCGTCTATTATGATGGACCAGCTGTCCGTCATAATAGACGGAGGTGTCGGGCAGCATGGAGGATATCTGCACGTATAGTGCAGACATCCCCCAGCTGCCCCCACTAGCCACCAGGGAAAGGGGGGAGATGGATAGAGAGAGAGGGGGGGGATAGAGAGAGAGAGGGGGGGAATAGAGAGAGAGAGAGGGGGGGGATAGAGAGAGAGAGAGGGGGGGATAGAGAGAGAGAGAGAGGGGGGGGATAGAGAGAGAGAGAGAGAGGGGGGGGGGGTAGAGAGAGAGAGAGAGGGGGGGATAGAGAGAGAGAGAGGGGGGGGGATAGAGAGAGAGAGGGGGGGGGATAGAGAGAGAGGGGGGATATAGAGAGAGGGGGAGAGAGATAGAGAGGGGATAGAGAGAGAGAGACTAGGGGAGGGAGGGGGGAGATAGAGAGAGAGACTACACTGGAGGGGGGAGGGAGAGAGGCCGCAAGGAAATAAAAACAAGAAATACATTTGTATAATATCAATTTTTTATTACATATTAAAAAGCAATTTACATATATACAAGTTAAACTTTTTTTTTCCTATAGGGTAGTCTTATATTCAGGCTTTTAGTTTTTTTCCTAAAGGAATATACAAAGTTTGGGGGGTCGTCTTATAATCAGGGTCGTCTTATAATCGAGCAAATACGGTAGTATATGTGCAAAAAGCTTGGACTAAACAAGAGGGCACTTGTTGGAGAGAGGAAGTGTCAAGGGGTAAGTGTCAGGAGTGGGTTTAGCTGTATGGGGGCCAGGTAATTTGTTGAATGTAATGCAGAATTGTTTTCTTTTTTGAGGGATGGGGTCCACCTAATAGAGGTGAGGCTAGATCTCTTTAACTTAGCACTGCAGAAACCTGTTGAGCATACCATGGTTTATGTGGGTGGTCGTTACAGGTTTTAAAGAATCACAGGGAGGAAAAGGAGATTCGGGACTCCAACCTTTGTATAGTGGTTAACATATCGGCAAGTTAAGGCCAATGATGCAGGTCATTGGTTGAATGGATGAGATGGAGAGGGAAGCCCCAGTGTTATGTTATTATGTTACTATGTTTTAATAGACAGCAAAGACACTTTACTTAGGGATATTTCCCTGTCATATTATATAAATATATGGTGTCACAGGAGCCTGGTAGCTTATTTAACAATTTAGCAATTTATCTGCTGTTTATGTTGTGTTCATGTTGTGTGCATAGTATAATTGTCCTTCCCTGTGTGATTAGCTGTCTAGTGGCTCCATGGTTTAAATGGATTAACTCTGTCAGGTCCTAATAGAATTATGTTTCTATTGTACAAAGTGTTATCTAGATCTTCAGTTGTATATAACTTATGTCATTTGTAAAATAAATGTTCATTTGATTTGTACCCTCTATACTTGTGTTGTCAAGTACTTGGGGGGGAATATTCAGTGTGGGAATATATCTTCCTTAAGGTTCCTGTGGACTATTCACCCAGCTAACGGAGGTACCCACTTACTTATTTTCACCAAGATAAGTCTTATTATTCAGGCTGCTGGGAGGTTGGTGGTGTATTCCCCCACGGATAACACTGTACCCTTTACATGCATACAAAAGATTCAATACAAAACCCAGGGGTTAATGAATGGCTGTAATATTATCCGAAGGAATAAATAAGATTTTCATTTATTCTCTCTCTCTCTCTCTCTCTCTCTCTCTCTAAGTGAATTCCACTCAGTCCATAGTTATGCATCGTGGGGTACATACAAACCCCACATCCTGCCCTGCAACGAGGCTCCTCCCTGGTCTGTTATCCCAGGTTGTGACAGTACTTATGTATACATGTATGTTTGTTTCTTTCTATATGTATGTTGAAGTATAATAATTAAATAAAAATTTAAATCAAAAAGGAAAAAAAAAGAAGGAAGATAGATTTGTGGGGTTTTTTTGTTTGTTAATTTGTGTATCTATTTCTCCTGTAAGCTACTGAAGGAAATGATTGTTTTGTACTTGTGCCAAGTAAACGAAAAATAAAGTTTATAAAAAAAAAAGTGCCCACCTACAGCCAATTAATTTACTTATTACACAAAAGGATTGTTACTTTGAAATAAAAAGTTATTTTCTCCAAGCCATGGTCAAATCGGCCCAATATATTTATTTGACGTGTCTTGGGAAATTGTTTAGAAAAACAAGAGAACAGAAATGAATAGCAATGCTTTACTTTTTCAAGAGAGTCAGTCTCTCAAGACTTGGAATTTTTTCAAACAAAGGGCAGGCACACTCAAGTACTGCAGAGGAGAAGATTTGCTGAAATGTCAAGAAGGATATTTACTGTATATTAAAGTATGATCAAACTGAGAAAATGATCAAGAAAACATTAAGTTGACATTATGATTATGTCATTCTGAGCAAACAAAAAATGAAATATATAAAGTAATAGAAAAGCTTATCTAACCAATCAGAATATTCAACTCATTAAATACAGTATGTTTTTCTAATCTTAAAAGCTGTTTTTTTAATTTACTTTATGTAGGCTCAGATGGGGAAAGCTGCAATATAGTAGAAGTGACATAGTGGGATATGACTGCAGAGTGGCTGTTGTGAGACCACACTGGGCAAAGTGTAGGACTGTATTGCATTCTTTCTTTCATTAGTTCTGAATACTGTAGTAGAATGAAGTAATGGTTAGCAGAATTTGTGGCAACGTCTTATATGACTTCTTCCTTATAATGGCCCCAATTACACAAGTTGATATGGGGATCTCCTGCTGATCTGCTTCACCTCAGGTTGTGATGATATTGCCTCTGGTGCACCACACACTTGGCTACAAAGTTGGGGGATCATTGTAGCCTATACATTCTTCACAACTATGTTGTTTAGTTTATAAGAAGGAAAATTAGGAAAAAGGTCAGATTTACTATAATTCTCCCATAAGAAGGAACAGTTATGGAAATGTTTGCATACTCCTTGTACTGTATTGTGTACTTTATGTTAAACATGTCATCCTTAATGGATACGTTAAAACATAGCTATTGAAGTAATTATTAGCATTATTTAAAAGAAATGCATGTAGGTGGAAAATCCAGGTACCATTTTACAGAAAGATCCATGTATGATTCATGATATAAATTAAGCCATAGTGGTAAGGAGAGAGAGGAAATCAGACAGACAATTCAGGTTAGAACTTAGAGTTCTCGAGTTCTGCAATACAGTCCTGATTTCTAAGAACATCAGAGAAAGTATTTTAAAAAAAAGCCATAGTGTCATTGAGCCGCAGTCTAAAGCTTCACACACTTGTAAAAGTCTTTCTGAGGTCACTGCTGTATGCCCACTGAGCCGACATGGCCTCTTTTCGTGGACTCATCCTTTGTTGTGATGAGGAAGGGAAAATTCTAATGAGTTGCCTATAAGGCATTGGGGACATTGTTAACCCTATTTAGCTACAGTACATTGACACACTGTGCATTCATTTGGCTGCCTAATTCCTATATATGTTCATCAACTGCAATAGTAAAATGTGTCTAGTCACCATAGTAATTTCAAGGTTCTAACATGAAAGGTCTGACTGATTTTGGCTTTCTCTATACCACTGCTTATGAATTTGCATCAGGAATATACCATTTATCTTTCTGTAAAATGATACTTGGATTGTCCACCTACAATCAAGAGATTTAGTTCAGATAAAGATTATAATTACTTCAAAGGGTCTGTCCCTCTTACCTGGGTGCCCCTTGAGTTGCCAATCCACTTCCTGGGTGTACAATGTAGGTGCTGGGTATGTCCTGGGTGGGCATTCATAATGATGGGGCAGGCCCTGGGGGGCTGAGGCAAATCCTGGGTCAGCAATGTGGGTGCTGGGGCTTGTCCTGGGTGTGCAATGTGAGTAGTGTTGCACTTCCTGGTTTTGCAAAGTGGGTGATTGAGCATATACTGGGTTATGTCTAGGATGTGCAATGTGGGTGATGTGACATGTCCTGGGTGTGCAGTGGCGGTGATGGGAAATGTCCTGGATGTGCAATGTGGGTGATGGGGCATGTCCTGGGTGGGCAATGTGGGTGATGGGGCAAGTCCTGGGTGAGCAATATGGGTGATGGTGCATGTCCTGGGAGTGAAATGTGGGTGATGAGGCATATCCTGAGTGTGCAATGTGGGTGCTGGGGTATTTTCCGGGGTGCTGGGGAAAGTCCTCTGTGTGCAATGTGGTCATGGGGCATATTCTGGGTGTGCAATGTGGGTGCTGGGGCAAGTCCTGGGTCTGCAGTGTGGTAAAACTATGGTAAAACTATGGCGGTTATAGCATGGCCAGTATTATTTTGAAGAAAATGTGGCAACCATATTAGAACCAGAACTTACTTTTAGAAATAACTCACCTTTTAAATAAAGTGAGATTATGTTTCCATGGAGTTTAAAGTGCAGGGGTGTTTTGAACCTGTTACATCTGAATAAATCTTACTTCTTCTGTAAGTGCAGAATCATATTAACACTTATGTAATTTACATTATTCTTTACCAGCCTGTCAATGAGATCCGTGGGTGTTTAGCAGTGAAATAGGAATATAATATTAATGGAAACCTGCAATATTTATGTAAATGTTTTCTCCATAAACCTATTTGGTTTAAAGGATAAATAATTCTCTAAGTGACTTCTCTCCAGTAGATTTCTTGATGAAATTATAAGCGGTTACCACATGATTTCCAGTTGTGCTTGGTAAGTTCTGTATACCTAGGTCAAATTAACAACTTGCTTTTGAGTAAGAGAAGCAGGTTGCTAAGAGCTTATAACATTTTTAAAATAGTACTACTTAACCCCTTAACGCATTTGGACGTATATAAATACGTCCTGAAAAGCATGGTCCTTAAGATACGTCCTCCGTTTACATGTAGTGTTGCGCTTCTTAGCGCAACACTACATGCCTGCAGCTACTCTCAGAGGCTGCTTCGGATCCGAAGCAGCCTCTGAGAGTGCCTTCATCCCCCCCCTCGACCCCCCCTGGCGCATACGATCAACGCAAATGTGGAGGCATCATGCAACACCTTCTGTGCCCCCCTGGGCACTGCGATCACCCGGAGCATGCTCCTCCAATACAGCGTGCCCAGAGGAGAGCGACGGAAGATAGAAAAAAAATCTCTTCCGTAGCTCTGAAACCGCTACTTGACTGCCCCTACTGGCAGTTAGAAAGTATTACAGTTATAAATAGAAAATTAAATAAATAAATAAAATAAATAAATAAATGAAAAAAGCTAACCCTTGATCTACTAAGCCTAGATCCAGGGTTAGGGTCATAAATAGGGTTATAATTAAGGTTACAGGGGGGTTCGGGTGAGTACAAGGGTTAGATTAAGGGGTGGGGGTAGATTTAGGGTTAGGGTGAATTTAGAGTTGGGGTAAATTTAGGGTTGGGGTTAAAAGGTTACTGTAGAAGAAAATGGTTAGGAAAAAAAAAAAACACTAATATTGTTTATTGCCCTATTAGTTGAAATAAAACATAGGCAAACATGGAAACATTGGTATTTCTAAACTCAGGACAAATAGTAGAAATATATAGACGGGGTCTTTTTTACCATTTGTAATTGTTTAAAAAAAAAATCAGGTCAAAGTTAGAAGAAGTGTTTTTTATGGCATATTTTCATCATATTTTATATTTTTTTAAATAGTAAATTATATCATATGATAAAAATAATAGTATCAAAGGAAAGCCCTATCCGTCCTTTAAAAAAATTATATATAATTTGTGTGGGTGGACTGAACACAAAGAAAGAAATTCTCAGTTCAGTAAACATATGACAAAAATGATGGAATTCTGGTCTTCAAGGTACATCAAATGCAGCATAGCACTCGGTCACTAAGGGGTTAAAGGTTCAAACAAGCAGAAAACAAAACTGTCTTGTTACTTGTAATCTAATCAGCAGTTTATCTCAATCACACATTATGAATTCATACTACTTTCTTGCTATTGACCTGGATGTAAAAAAAAAAATGTAAAAAGTGACACAATAGGTAAATACAATAAAATAAATAATATTAGCATAAAAAATATAAAATATTAATGTATTAATAATAAAAAATTCTTATATTAAGGTAAATATATTATTATAATTTATAACATTTAAAAGTTATAATTGTATATACATATTTTTATGTTTACTTTAAATCTTCTACACTTTTTTTTTGCTAAATTCTAGAGAATTGAACTGCCTGAAATTCGCCAATTTCTAGTAGTTTCGGGCCATCTTCATGGGGGTTTGGTCCTTTTAGGGAAATCCATGGAAAAGTGGTGCAGAAAGGATATAAAGGTCTGCTCAATAAAGAGAGAATTGTAGGGAATTTAGATGGGGATTTCAAAATTCTACAAAGTAGCTGAATGGGATCATTTTTCCAACCTACCTGGCTTCTTTGGCCTTTGAAATTCCGTCTCCCTTTGCTGCAATTCTCTCTTTATTTAGTAGATCTTTAGATCGTGGTTGTTCAAAGAATAACTTGTTATCCATAGAGAAATATTTGTTTATTGCAGCAGTAATAGAAATTCAGCCCAAAAACAGTTTTAATTACCTTTATTCAACCAAAATAGACATTTTTAGGGCTAATATAAATGTTTTTTAAATTAACTCACCTTTTGTACATATCAACTGAACACAGCATTATCCATTGGAAGCTTAGTTATTCCAAAGGCCTTCAGGATTCAGCTTGGTTTAATTGAGACAAATCCAACATGTCCAACTAAACCTAGGGCATTTGTAAGCTATGGATCAGCATTAATTATGTTCATTAATCAACTGTGCAGACAGTATACGTATCAATGGAATCTATTAGTTTTTCCGTATAGATGCAAACTGTTACCATGAACACTAATGGCCATTTTGGAAGTGCATTATATTTAACCTTCTGGAAGTTTTGCTCAGATAGTATTAAATGTACATTTCTACAAATTGTTATTACTTTCCACTTGGATTATGCCATATCATTTATGACTGAGTAAGCTGATTTCCTGGAAATGAAACCTATTTCATTTGGGACAAATTGTCCTTATTATATTTGGCTTCCAGAGACCAGGGTACTGAATGAAGTTGTACAATATGTTTTCCAATACTTTTGTTGCAAGAGTCTGGGTATTCTTGGCATTGACTTTAATGAAAATAAATTAAATATTTGCAAAGACTTCAAATCCCCTTGATATTCAAAGGCCAATCTTGAAACATTTCACCTGGATCTAGAGTCTAGACAAAAAAAACCTCAGCATTGTTGATTTGTTTTATCGAAGGGGAGATAGGTATACAGAAAAATAAACCCCAATACATTAATTGTGGGGAAAAGTTTTTACTTTCTCCTAACAGGGATTTAGTATAGGAGAATTTGCAATATATCACTGTATTTTTATAGTTAAACACTTTGGCACATTTGCTGGAAATCATTTATGTAGCAGCATTTTTGTGGAATTTTCATTTAATAAACATACTGATTCATTAAGCGAGTAGATTCTTGTGCAGCATACATCCACATTTTCTCCATATGAAAAGGACACAATCAAAATACACAAAGACAAACCTTCCCATTAGGTATTTACATGATAAAGGTTATACACTGTATGTAAAGCTGTTGTCTAATCCTGTACATGTGGACCCTGGCCAAAATTGAGGCATGGGGGATAGGTAGGACAGGGGTGGAGGAGGGAAGGAGGGAACTGGGCCTTGATCAAGCCTCCAGAATATTTATTTACAATAAATGGGGGGGGGGGGGGGGGTGTTATTTCTACCCACCCCCATCACTGTGTGGTAGGATTGCCACCTTTTCTACAAAAAAACACCGGCCTTGCTGGGGCCTCCATAGACTTACCATTGGCATCAAGCCAATTTTTTTACCGGCCTGCCGGTAAAATACCAGCTGGGTGGTAACCCTTCTGTGGGGGCATATTAAACTTTGGTCAGGGGGTGGGGAGGGCTGGGAGCCTGCTTACTGGTATTTTTATGATGTTAATTAAAGTGGGGGGAGGCATGGCCACAGGCCCTGTCCCCATATTAATGATCGGTGCCAGGAGCATTAGCAGGTGCGTGGACTGTTTTAATTATGCAGGGCCAGAGCTACTTGCCCTGGCCCCATATGTGTAAGTTGCGCAAGGGACCCTTTGGGGAGCCCTAGGATCCATTTTTGATGCAGGGCTTATTGATGATTGCTAAATCCCTTTCTCTGCCTTTCTCTTGCCGCTTTACAGTTGGCTGTAATATTTGATGCATTTTAACCCCTTAGTGACAAGACATTTTGACCTTGACTTTCCCTTGGTGACAATGGCTGTTTTGACAATTCTGGGGTGTTTGTGTTTAGCTGTATTTTTCTTCTTTCTCACATACTGTACCCACATAAAATATATGTTGTTCATCATATCTGATCATTTACTACAAAAAAAATCGTAAAATATGATGAAAAATGTAAATACTTTTTCTAACTTTGACCTAAAATATAATTTACACAAACAGAATCATTAAATATACCCCATCCAAATAGTTTCGAAATGTTGTCCCGAGTTCAAAAATATGCATGTTTCCATATTTTTCGTTATTTTTTTGCGAGTTATGGAATAAAAAACCCAAAAATAGTGTTTTTGGGCTTTTTCCTAAATTGACCTTTTGACCCCAACCTGAACCCTAAATTTAACCCTAACACAAAATTAAACCACAACTCTAACCCTTATGCTATCCATTAATATATTTGAATTTTAATTTAATTTTAACCCTATAGGCTAATCTAACCATAACACCAGTTTTTAGCTAATTAAATCTTTTTTTTTTTAACATTGCAATGTTGCTTGCTGCCTCTAGGGGCAGTCAAGCAACATATTCAGAGCGACGGAAGTGAATTTTCTTTCACTTCCAGAGCTCTGACCACAAGAGGGCATAGCCATATTGACGGAGTGTCAGGTTTCCTCTGAAGGAAATTTAATGCTTGGAACACAACTGCAGAATTAATAAGTAGTGGTCTCTTTAAGATGACTTCCCACAGAAGCAGCAGCAGCAGCAGCAATTAGAACTAACGAGGATAAAAAGTCACTTTGAAATAAGGAGGAAAAATAACTAGTACTGAATTTTGGTTTTATATGAAGCAGCACAATAATAGTAATTCAGAGTATAGATACCAGAATTCAATTCACATGAACTTGTAAAATAAATGAATAAAGGAATAAGTATAACTGATACTTGCAGTAAGATGTTAATCAATCTTCACTGAAGGGAGCATGCAATAAGAATAATCCGTTTAAACGTTCCGTGGTCAAAGGTTTAGAGAAGTCAGCAAAGTAGTTTACAGGATATCCAAAGTTCAGGGTTGGAGATTACAGCGTGGTACAAAAAGGAAGCAGGATTCAGCAACAGGTAAGTCAGTAGAGTAAAGCTAAGCCGGCACTAAACAGAGACTGTTTACAAATAACTCAGCATCAATCTCTGGGTGTGGTCTCCTTTTATGGCAAGGGATGATTGCATCATGCAAAAAAGGGGTGTAGCCAAATATCACTAACCTTGAAGTAATGAGGAAGCCAGTGATGATTGAGAAAAATTAATAAAGTGGTAAAAAACTGAACTATAGTAGGTGTACAGTCTGAGAGGAGGTCTGGCGGAGCATGCTGGTCTGTCAATATGGTGCCCACGATCGCTCCGTGGGGTGATCGTGGGTGTCCCTGAGAGGAAATTACGCTGCTGGCTATTGCCGTGACATCAAGGCAATAGACCAGCACTGTTAAAGCAGTTATTTCAACGCAGGATGTGCCAGGCACATCTATTGTTGGGAACAGAGTTCCCGGCAGGACGTGCCTGACATGTCCATTGTCGCGAAGGGGTTAAAGGTTTATGTAACCTGTGTATGTGACGCTGTTATATCCTAAGCTAAAACTGATGAAATAGTGCTTACACCAAGTGTGCCACTAAAAGGTCTACTCAGATATCTCTGGGTTTTGAGTAAAATTAAGCATGAATTCTGACCACCAAATGCACTCGTATTGGCATGCAAAGTAGTAGCCTCCATTCTCCCCATAGATTTCTATGAGGAGGATAGAATCTTGTGTTGGGAGGACTTCGTCTACTGCAAAAATAAGCAGTGTAATACTACTGGTACTCTATTAGCCAACCCTGCCGGTCCTATAAATTGCTCTTCTGTTGCTCAACTGCTCTGTTGCCATCATAGCTGCTACATTTATCCTACCTTTGTGGTTGCTTCTCCTTGTTTTCAATTTGTGTCTTGTTGTTCTCTGGTTCTTGACTTCATCTCATCCTGACTCCTATTTTTGCCTGTCACCTGCCTTGAATATTTTTCTCCTCTTCTTGAACCTATGCTTCCGACCCGGATTATTTGTACTCTCCAATGTCTATGCCGCTATCATCAGGACTTCACCACGTTTTGTCCCTCATGATCCTGTTGCTACTTTGTGAGTTAGTCCTCAACCAGACTCTGTGGGTCAGTGACAACGGCAAGTGGTTGGTTCCTTGCTATCAAGTTCCAATATTCTTTTTTTATATATATACATTTTTTATTTTGTTTTTTTATTCATATTGACCAAAGACAGTGCTGCATCATGTAAAGTGCTTACGGTGCCCTAAAAGCAAGGCTAATCTAATAACTAGTTCCCAGTAGGTTGAGAGGATTGGAGGTTACGTGTTGGAGAGGACATAGCGAGGTTGCTCACAGGGTAAAAAGAAAATAAATGACCAAGTCAGTGATCAAGTGGCTATCATAGCCAGATTTGATCATACATAGCCTTGCTCCTACTATCTTTACTATAAAAGTATTTTTATGTATCACCCTATATTTGCAATATCCTCACACCTGTTTGGTAGGCTTCATTTTATACATTTATATTATTTCAGCTTGTGACTAGCTTAGCACACCAACATTTTTCTTAATATTGTTGTTGATTTTAAATATTTGTGTAAGGTTTGGGGCTGGGAGCCTATTGCAGGAGGGTCGGGAGTGGCCACAGGGGAGCAGCAGTGAGCGGGATGCAGGTTGGGGTAACCAGAGAATAAACAAATCAAGCCAGGATCAAAGGGCAGGAGAAATCAGAATGTCCAGGAGGAAAGCCAAGGTCAAAATCCGGGAGATCAATGAGTACAGGAGGTAACACAGGGGTGAAGAACTCTGGGAAGGAACCAAGGGTTTACACCACTTAGCAGCTCAATACACAAGCACTGATTGTAGTCAGTGCTTGGTATTTATGGGCTGTCAAGTGTACCTCCCCCCTCTTCCAATTAGGGAAGTCCACCCACCCACATGGGGTGAGTGTCAGCCTCTGGCCACACCCCCGCTGTCTCCACCAATGGCCATCGCGTGATAGGCCACGCCCCTCCGCCAACCGAAATAACAGAAGCACCAGCAACTCGCGGGACGCGAGTTACTAGAGTCCGGGGATGCGGCCTACCACGCGACGGCCTTCCCCTCCGTCGGGCAGCAACGGGAGTGGATGCAGGTAAGGGGCCCCGAACTGGTTGGAGACGGGGTCTGGAACCCCCACAGAGCCCCCCCTGAGGCACGACCTCTGGTCAGATGAAGGAGTAGGACGACTCGGGTGTAGTCTGTGGAAAGCTCTGATCTTCGCAGGAGCATGAATATGAGATACAGGTTCCCAGGAGTTTTCTTCGGTACCCTATCCTCTCCACTGTACCAAGTATTCGAGTCTTCCACGATGGATACGGGAATCCAGGATCTGGTCGACTTCGTATTCTTCGGAGTCGTTTATAAGGATGGGAGGAGGTTGGGAATCTCTTGTTCGAGGATTAGGTACCCATCTCTTGAGCAAACAGGTGTGGAAGGTGGAATGAATACGCCAAGTATCAGGAAGTTAAAGACGGACAGCTGATTTACCAATAAGGGCGGTGATTGGAAAGGGACCTACAAATTTGAGTTGACGCTTTCTTGCAGGACCTGGAAGTTTCAGATTGATGGAGGATAGCCATACTTTGTCTCCTATTTGGTAGGCCGGATAGTCTCTACGGTGTCGATCAGCTTGTTTTTTGTAGTTCTCCTGAGTTTGAGAAAGATGTCGCTTTAATTGGACTATTCCCTGTGTTATGAGTTGGAGACGATCCGTAACAGTGGGAATTGTTTGGACTTGGGAGTAATGAGGGATGAACGTGGGATGGAATCCATAATTGGCTTTGAAGGGTGACATTGCAATGGAACGTTGGAGATGGTTATTGTAACAGAACTCTGCCAATGGTAACATACGATACCAGTTGTCCTGTGCATGGGTGATATAACATCGGAGGTATTGTTCAAGGATTTGGTTTATCCTCTCGGTTTGTCCATTAGATTGAGGATGGTAGGCTGAGGTTAATAGGTGTTTGATCTTTAGTCCTTGGCAGAATGCTTTCCAGAATCTTGAAGTAAACTGCACTCCTCTATCGGATAAAATAGAGCGAGGGATTCCATGCAGACGAAAGATGTTGCTAATGAACAATTCTGCTGTAACAGCGGCTGTGGGAAGTCGGGTTACAGGGATGAAATGCGCCATCTTGGTGAGTCGATCCACCACCACCATGATAGTATTGTGTTGGTTAGAAATAGGCAGGTCAACGATGAAGTCCACTGTGATGGCCTCCCAGGGTTGATCAGGGATAGGCAAGGGCTGTAGGAGTCCGGTAGGTAGTTGGTGACTTCCCTTACTGCGGGCACATATCGAACAGGCTTGAACATACCGTTGAACATCCCTTCTGATGGTAGGCCACCAAAAATGTCGTAGGGCTAGAGTGAGGGTTTTCTTCAATCCCCCATGGCCGGCCAAAGGGTGAGCGTGGATGACCTGAAGGACCTCTTCCCGGGAGTCTGGAGGGACGAACAGGAGGTCCTCCTTGTAAAAAAGGCCTTGTTCTGTTCTGAGAGGAGGTAAACGGGGTGACAGTATGTGTTTCTTACTTTGTTTTTTAATTTTCTCAATTAGGGTAGTTTGTGCTGCCATGAAATGGTGAGATTGGAGGATAGTGTCATCCGAGGGAGTCTCGACTTAAACAGGTTCATGGATTCGCGACAGGGCGTCTGCTTTCCCGTTTCTGATTCCAGGACGGTATGTGATGTGGAGTTTGAAGCGGGTAAAAAAGAGAGCCCATCTGGCTTGTCGGGGGCATAATCTTTTTGCTGTTCTTAAATATTACGATGATCAGTGAAAACCGTGATAGGATGTATAGTTCCCTCCAATAAATGTCTCCATTCTTGAAGGGCTAACACAATGGCCAATAATTCCCGATCTCCCACACTGTAGTTGCTTTCTGGGGTTGTGAGTCTCCGGGAGAAATATGACACTGGGTGGAGGATTCCGCTCTCAGGGGATCGTTGGGACAGTATGACTCCAACTGCATATTCGGAGGCATCCACTTCGAGTGAATATGCTTGTGTGGGTTCTGGGATAGCCAATACAGGTGCTTTGGTGAAACTTTGCTTTAGGTTTTGGAATGCCTGTTGTGCTTGAGAAGTCCATTTGAAGGGAGTCTGTTTCTTGGTTAGACTTGTGATGGGTTGGACAATTTGAGAAAAGTTTTTTATAAAGCGTCTATAGAAACTTGAAAATCCCACGAATCTTTGAACGGCCTTCACCGTAGTGGGTACGGGCCATTCCAGGTTAGCGGAGACTTTAGAAGGGTCCATCTGAATATGACCGGGGGAGATGATATACCCCAAGAATGCCACTGTGGGGACTTCAAAGATACACTTTTCAATCTTGGCATATAAATGGTTCTCTTGAAAGCGAGTGAGGACTAGCCTCATATGTTCTCGATGTAATGAAGATGAGTAAACAAGAATGTCATCCAGGTATACCACCACACACGAGTCTAACAGGTCTCGAAACACATCGTTGAGGAAATGTTGGAAAGTGGCTGGAGAGTTGCACAGACCGAAGGGCATGACAATGTACTCGAAATGTCCATAACAAGTTCGGAATGCTGTTTTCCACTCATCTCCCTTGCGGATTCGAACCAAATTGTAAGCTCCTTGGGCTTCTCTAAGTCGGTCCATAAGTTCTGTGATGAGAGGGAGTGGGTACTTGTTCTTTATGGTGATGTTATTCAACTCTTGATAATCGACACATGGTCGAATACCTCCATCCTTCTTTCCCACAAAGAAAATACTGGCCCCTGCAGGGGAGGTTGATGGCTGAATGAACCCCTTCCGTAGACTGTCTTCTAGATAGTCCTTGAGTACCGCCAATTCTGGTTCTGATAAGGGGAATATACGCCCGAATGGAATGGCGGTGCCATGTAGTAGGTCTATCAGGCAGTCATAGGAGCGGTGTGGGGGGAGGAGTTCAGCCTCTTTTTTGTCAAAGACTCTACTGAAGGGAAGATACTGTACCGGGAGCTGAAGACTGGTGTTGGGTGTGGTTACAGAATTTGACGTTGGAGCAAGGGTTGCAGAGGCGAGGCACTGGCTTTTGCAGAATAATGAGGAGAAGACCACCTTTCCAAGGGACCACTGGATGTTCGGGTCATGCTTTGCAAAGCCAAGGAAGTCCCAGGATGACAGGGAATAACGGGGATGGAATAATATTAAAAGTGAGGGTTTCTTTGTGTTGGGGACCAATAAAGAGAGTAAGAGGAAGTGTTTTGTGTGTCACCGGATCTGATTGGATGGCACTTCCATCTACGAGATGGACAGTAAGAGGTTGGTCCTTGACTCGAAGAGGGATCTTTAAAGAGTGAGCGAGCTGACTGTCTAGGAAGCAATCGCTGGCTCCGGAATCCAGAATGGCCATTTGTGAGGCGTTCGTCTTATCTCACTGTAAAGAGATAGAAATGGATAGATGAGAGGCTGCACATCCTAATAATACGGCAGTGTCCGAGGTGTCGGACTTACCTCTGGGGGGACGTTTGGAACACTGGGGAATTAGATGATTAGCGCTTCCACAATAAATGCAACGGTTGCCCTTGATTCTTCTATTCCGTTCGGACTCCGAGAGGGGTCCACGGGCCATTCCTATTTGCATTGGTTCCTCCGAAGGGTTGGAGGAGGGAACCGAGGTGGTCTGTGGGGTGCTAGAAGCTTTAGGAAGCGGAGATTGATGAGCCATCCGTTCCATACGTCGTTCCCGAAGTCTCCGGTCGATTTGAGTGACCAACTGGATAACCTCTTCAAGTGTACCGGGGAGGCCCACTCTGGCTATTTCATTCTTCTATGACTCTGAGAGTCCAAGCCTAAACTGGTGAATAAGGGATGGTTCATTCCATGTGGTCTCTACGGCCAGGCGACGGAATTCGGAGGTGTAATCCTCTACCGGGTGGCGACCTTGTCTCAGAGATCGTATGGATGATTCGGCCACCGCAACTTGGTGTGGGTCTTCATATAAGGCATCTAAAGCTTGCCTGAAGGCCACCCAAGTAGCCAGAGAGGGATGGTTATGTTGCAACAAATGGTGTGCCCAGGACATGGGGCCCCCGGTGAGGAGTGAGATGGCCGTACGCACACGGACAAAGTCTGTGGCATAAGTTCTAGGCTTTAGAATGAATAGTAGTTCACATGATGTGATGAAGGTTTTACAGGTAGATCGGTGTCCATTAAAGCGATCGGGTAGTTTGACTTGTGGTTCGGGAGCAGCTACCTCACATTCCGCTGGGGCAAAAGCGACTAATACCGGTTCAGGTGGTGGTAGGGGTGCTGCTTGCAAGGTTTGAACTTGATTTTGTAATTCCTGTTGATTGTTTCGTATGTCTTGTACTGTGTGAGCCAATGATGCTATTTTCTGGGTGAGTGCTTGAATGGCTTCAGCCACGCCTGCAGGCTCCATGTTGGCTTGTGTATTCTGTAAGGTTTGGGGCTGGGAGCCTATGGCAGGAGGGTCGGGAGTGGCCACAGGGGAGCAGCAGTGAGCGGGATGCAGGTTGGGGTAACCAGAGAATAAACAAATCAAGCCAGGATCAAAGGACAGGAGAAATCAGAATGTCCAGGAGGAAAGCCAAGGTCAAAATCCGGGAGATCAATGAGTACAGGAGGTAACACAGGGGTAAAGAACTGGGGTGAGTGTCAGCCTCTGGCCACACCCCCGCTGTCTCCACCAATGGATTAGTACCATCGCGTGATAGGCCACGCCCCTCAGCCATCCGAAATAACAGAAGCACCAGCAACTCCGGGGATGCGGCCTACCATGCGACGGCCTTCCCCTCCGTCGGGCAGCAACGGGAGTGGATGCAGGTAAGGGGCCCCGAACTGGTTGGAGACGGGGTCTGGAACCCCCACAGTTTGCATTCATTTTAGCAATTCTACTCAATATATGTTCATTTAACTATAGAACACATCTATGGATGTTCTATGCTTACTTGGTGGTGTGTCAGTTTTAACTGACCCCTGAAACCTACCGACCTTGATGAATTCCTCCACATAGTCATTTAGTTTAACCAGCTCTTGCACCACCTGTGCATCTGGCAACGGCCTTGGACAATTTCCTCTTCACCAGTCTCTTGATATCGGAGTACCTGAAGCATAACATAAACACATCAATTATCGTGTTTATGGATATTGATGTGCAACATTCTAGCCTTGTATTTTATATATTTCACACATCCTGTTCAATGTCTTATTTAACATACACTTTTCTCTGTGTAGCTTAGTTATGATTTTTTTTTTTTGCAATGACATACAAGCAGCACAAATATACTGTTGTTAGAATACCTTGCACTGTTCACAAATTTAACCTACACACTTGAGAAGGACTGGCATAGCAGCTGTATTCAGATAAGACATTCCATTTAAGCAGATGATAAAGGGTAAACACACACACACAAACACAGACAGACAAATGCTTTTGAGTGTGACTACAACTCCCATGACATAATGTCCTAGAATTTAGCAACACAATTTTCAGAAGATAATAACTATTCGGTCCATCTAGTCTGCCCAATTTTCGAAATAATTTTATTAGTCAACAGTTCCCTATTGAATATATAGGATAGCCTTGACTATTCCACGCATGTTTAAACTCCTTCACTGGGTTTAGCTCTATCACTTCCTCTGGAAGGCTATTCCATACATCCACTACCCTCACAGTAAAGTAATACTTCCTGATATTACTTTGAAATCCTTGCCACTCTAATTTAAGATAATGTCCTCTAGTTGTGGTAGTTTGTCTCCTTTTAAATATACTCTCCTCTTTTACTGTGTTAATTCCCTTTATGTATTTAAATGTTTCTATCGCATCCCCCCCGTTACGTCTTTCCTCCAAGCTATACATGTAAAGATATTTTAACCTTTCCTGGTAAGTTTTATCCTTCAACCCATGAACCAGTTTAGTAGCCCTTTTCTCAGCTGTCTCCAAAGTATCAATATCCTGCACCACCCTGATCTATTATTTTAGTCACCCAAACGAAAAAATCAATAAGATTAGTTTGGCATGATCTCCCTGAAGTAAACCCATGCTGTCTCTGATCTTGAAATCCATGTGATTTTAGATGTTCAACAATCCTATTCTTTAACATATTTTCCATTTTCCCTACTATTAAAGTAAGACTTAGTGGTCTATAGTTGCCTGACTCCTCCCTAATACCTTTCTTGTGAATGGGCACAAAATTTGGTAATTTCCAATCTTCTGGGACTACTTACATTACCAGTGATTGGTTAAATAAATCTGTTAATGGTTTTGCTAGTACACCACTAAGTTATTTTAATAAATTTGGGTGTATCCCATCAGGGTCCATCGACTCACATGTATCAAATGACTAATTAGTCTTTTTTTCTAAATGAGGTTAATTTGCCTCATTTTCATTTGTAAACACCGAACAAAAATATTCATTACGGCAGTCTTTTAGACCTTTATACACTTCTACATAGCGTTTTTCTTTTGTTTTTAATCTAACTAATCCTTGTTTTATATTCCTTTTCTCATTTATGTATCTAAACAATGTTTTATGCCCTTTGTTACTTCCTGGATATGTTTATTTCAATATGTTTAATTATAATATACATTATATTCATCAGCATGCTGTGAACATCTAAAGTATTGAACACACCTTCTATATTAGTGGCAGCCAATTCAACATGTGAAACAATGTGCAGCACATATGAATCACATCAACTACAGATGTGTGTGTTATGTGTGGATTGCAATTTAACGTGAAGCCTATAGTATGGAAGTATTGCAACAGAAGAAAATATTTTTTCACCACCATAGTGTGGTTTTGTCAAGCCAACAATATTAACTGCACCTCAAAAGGTGGTTCTTCCTCTTCCTCTCCTGTCACCTGATTGTCATATTGTCAGAATTGCCCAACTTGTGTGCGTATCTTTTAGGTCTATATATATATATATATATATGTATATATATATATATATATATATATATAGTTAATTTTTTTGTTATATAAATTCAACTTTTTAAAAATTCATTAAGTATGGCTTTTAAGGTACTCAAAAACTCTTATAAAGAGGCACTAAACATTTTTTTTTTACTTCTACTTCAAATATACCATTGTAGGTGATTGACAACTGCTCTGCATGCCTTGAATTGCACAGTTCGAGATTCTTGATTTTACATGTCATCAATGAGAGTCGATCTCTGCACTAGCAAAGAGAGAAACTTTCAGACCACATTCAGGTGCAAGTGGTGAGCGCCTGCTCTAATTGGCTTAACATTATAAGGATTAGCTCTACCGCAGCTGAGAGGAATAGCTAAGAGTCAACCCAAAGACAAGCGTTTTCACTTTTGCAAATGTTACTTAAACTTTTTATTGTAAAGTACAGCATGTTCAGGCTGGTCAAGCTCAGTTATATAGCATTGCTTTAGATATCAGATTTTGTTACGTTAGTTAGATATTTTGTATATTTGAGTCCATCGGACACAACTTACTTTGGGCATTTTGCAATTCATTTTATTAGTTGTTGTTTTTCAAAGCTACCAGGATTGTCTTTCTCACTGGAAACAAAGTATTGTTGCTTAGGGCCCTATTATTTCTGTAGCTCCTGGCAACCTATTCACCTAGAAGACGACATTGTGTTTCAGTCTGGCCAAAAAAAAAATCACATGCTCTTTAGGGAAATAAAATAATATTTTCTAACCTGCAGGCATGTGGGAATGTGTATTCAGACCAGCAAGACACATTTATTTATTAAGAGTATTGTACCAGTGATGTCCTTGGTTGTCATGGAAAAAAAAAAAATACCTCAAATGAAAAGCCATAACCTGACTTTGATGACAACAGAGTTTTTGAATCTTATTTTGAATGTTTTAGATTATGATCAATTTGTTCACTTAAGCTTAATGCTACAAAATAGAAAGCTGTGCTCTGTTTATAAGGGATTATCGCAAAAGTTTTAGTATTAAAAAGTCCATTTATTCTGACACCGAATAAAACCAGTAGAAGGACCAGAAAATATTAGCCATGCTGTGTACCACATGACGCATTTCACACTTGATATTTTAATTGTTGAGCTTCTATGAATATATGTTGTATATGAGAAAAATCCATTTATTGGAATTTCAATACTCATTTGAAAATTGAGTCAAACTTTTCTTTCTTTGTTTGGTTGAATGCACAAGAGGCTACAACATACTCAAAAGAGTAAATAGAAGTATAAGATTTGCCCTTGTGGTATGCTATATGATAACTTTGTGTCTAACTGAAAGAGGTTTATCATATCTTGCTTTGTATATTTACCAAGATTTAAAAAATCATCTTACTAAATAAACCTTGTTACCGCAAGTTTAATTGAGAGGAGAAATTGAGGGAGCAAGGCACTGTGGACAGAAGTGGATTATATAATGCATGATTGGAAGTGGGAGTATACACGGCACTATGGCGAAGAGGAGGTATGCAGCAATGTGGAAACTATTGCCATCCTGTTCCACAGTGTCATATATCCCCACTTTCTGCAATGCCACACAATGCAATGAAATTAATTTAAAAATTCCATTAGCTACAGAAGAAAAAGTGTATCTTGTGACAAACAGAATAAGGCAAAGTGACTTTCATTTTTAACTACAAGTCATGGCTATATTTAAAGCGCAAGTACTGCATAATATACAGTGAGGGAAAAAAGTATTTGATTCCCTATTAATCAGCAAGATTTCTGGCTCCCAGGTGTCTTTTATACAGGTAACAAGCTGAGATTAGGAGCACCCTCTTAACCCCTTAAGGACAGAGCCTTTGAAACATTTTTGTCCTTTCTGGACAATGGCTATTTTAACATTTCTGTGCTGTTTGTGTTTAGCAGTAATTTTCTTCTTTGTCATTTGCTGTACCCACACATATTATATATTGTTTTTATCGGGACAAGAAGGGCTTTCTATGGATGCCATCTTTTTGATCATATCTTATCATATTATTAAAAAAAATAATAAAATATGGTAAAGAAAAAAAATACACAAATTTCTTTGTTTTTATTTGAAACACTTCTCCTCATCGACAATAGCGAACGAAAAAACATGCTAAATAGATTCTACTATTTCTCCTGAGTACAGGGATACCACCCATGCATAGGTTTGTTGGGTTGTTTGGGGGCTAAAATGCCAAATTTGTGAGGTGCAGTTTTTTTGTTTTCCAACTTGAAATTTTTACATGCAGACAGCCTGCACCCATGTCCCATTTGGGACATATTTGAAACCAGCCAGTGTCAAACTTTGTGGTAGTCATTTTTTTGTGTTTTTTTTTCACAAACCTTGTACTTCAGACATGAATTCACAGATTTTGGTATGTGTCACTGCCAAATAACACCCTAATAAGTGTTCAGCAACATCTCTTGAGTACAGGGATACCACCCATGCATAGGTTTGTTGGGTTGTTTGGGGGGTAAAAGGCCAAATTTGGGAGGTGCAGTTTTTGGTTTTCCAAATTAAAATTTTGACATGCAGACCGCCTGCACCCATGTCCCATTTGGGACATATTTGAAACCAGCCAGTGTATTTTACCCCATCAACCCATATATTTTTTAAAAGTAGACACCCTACGCTATTTCAAATGGTGGTATTTTAACACTTTCCATGCACTAATTCTACCACCAGCCTTTGTCAAAGTTTGTGGTAGTAATTTTTGTGTGGTTTTTTTTCACAAATATTGTATTTTAGACATAAATTCACAGATTTTGGTATGTGTCACTGCCAAACAATAACCCAATATGTGTTCAACAACATATCCTGAGTACAGGGATACCACCCATGCATAGGTTTGTTGGGTTGTTTGGGGCTAAAGGGCCACATTGTGAAGGTGTGCATTTTCAACTTGGAATATTGACGTGTAGTCAGCCTGAGCACATCTTTCATTTGGGACTTTTTTTTAAGTAGGACAGTGTATTTTACCCCAAAAAGTATATATTTTGTAAAAGTAGACACCCTAGGCTATTTTAAATGGTGTTATTTTAACACTTTCCATGCACCAATTCTACCACCAGCCTTTGTCAAAGTTTGTGGTAGTCATTTTATTGTGTATTTTTTCCCACATACATTGCACTTTAGACACAAATTCACATATTTCGGTATGTGTCACTGACAAACAATACCACAATATATGTTCAGCAACATCTCCCGAGCACAAGGGATACCACCCATGCATAGCTTTGTCAGCTTTGTTAGGGGTTGAAAGGCTACATTTGAGAGGTGCGCTTTTTGATTTTCAAACTTGGAATTTGAACATGTAGAGCAAGGAAGGGGTTAATAGCTCTTATAAGAGCCTTTGTAGTACTGTACAAAAAAATTAACCCCTAAAAATGCACAGACAAGAAAAAATGTTCTGCTGTGCAGTGATCAGTGGCACGGAAGGGGTTAATACACTACACTATACAAAAGGTATGGCTTTTATAAAAGCCCTTGGGACTCACAATTTATTAACATTTTATTTAATTTATTACAATTTAAAAATTATGTTATACAGATCTGTCTCTTTCCCTCACTAAAACTCAAGTGAGGAGAGGGAGGCAGATCCATATGGGTCAGAACAATATTTACGAACCAGACGAATGGTGATGCTCATCTGAGAAATCACCAAACCACCTTTGCCACTGATCGGCTGTTACTGATCGCTATACACGCGTTCAGACAGCTTCAAAAGGAATACACGTAATCCCCTAGTGGGTATAATTAACCCCTAGTGAGTCTGACAAAAAAAATGCTGATAGCAAAAAAAAAATCCTTCGGTGACTAGATTGCTCCATATGCGCTGCTTAGGCAGTGACAATATGCACTGCTTAGGCAGTGACCATATGTGCTGCTTAGGAAGTGATATACGGCAAGGAAGGGGTTAATAGCTCTTAAAAGAGCCTTTGATATACTGTAATAAATCAAAGTAAAAAAAAATAACCCCTAAAAAAATGCACAGACAGCAAAAAATGTCTTCTGTGTAAGATCACTGCGTACACAGCGATCAATTGCAGGGAAGGGGTTAAATACTGGAAACGGCTTTTATAAAAGCCTTTGGGTCTCAATTCTATTAAATATATTATAATTAAAAACTTACATTATACAGCTCTGTCTCCCTCCCTCACTAAAACTCAAGTGAGAGGGAGGCAGATCTACACGGGTCAGATCAAATATTTACACATATTGATCTAACCAGACGAATGGTGATGCTCATCTGAGCAAACGCCAACCCGCCATTGTCACTTATCAGCTGTTACTGATCGCTAAACATGCGCTCAGACAGCTAAAAAATTTTTTTTACGTAAAAACGTAGTCCCCTAGCGGGTATAATTAACACGTGACGGGTGTAATAAAAAAGTTTTAAAAAAATTTAAAATGCTTCTGCAGCAAGATTGCTGCATTTGCGTCAGATCGCTGCTTAGGCAGTGATCTACGGCAAGAAAGGGGTTAATCTCTCTTAAAAGAGGTTTTTTTATACTGTAATGAATTACAGTAAAAAAAAATAACCCCTAAAAAATGCACAGACATAACCCCTAAAAAATGCACAGACATAACCCCTAAAAAATGCACAGAGCACTTACCATACATGCCTGCACACAGATCACATAGATCTGCTGTGCCGGCATCGATTGGCTCCCCCTAGAGCATCGGAAGTGAAATACTCTTGGCATTAGAAGGGAAGCGCTGCCTGTACAGGCATCGTTCCCTTCTACTGAGCCGATGGGGTCGCTCAGGAGAGCGACCACCATCGGCTCTGGGGAGCAGCATGGTGTTGTTAAGTGCCTCGCTGGCGAGGCACTTTAACAACACCGGAGATGCTTAGAAAGCAAACGATCGTTCGCTTTCTAAGCACATGTGTGCAGCGGGCGCAGCCATTTTTAAATGGCTGCTACGATCACTCCGTGGAGTGATCGTAGCGCGCCCCTGGACATTTGGGGGGTGTTGCACAATGCCTCTACCTAGAGGCATTGTAGCAACATCGTTAGAGTAAAGAAAGCGACCGCTGGTCGCTTTCTTTACTCCATTTAGTGCATGACGTGCCAGGCACGTCACCTGTCGGCAAGTCCACGATTTGCCGTGACGTGCCTGGCACGTCATCTGTCGTTAAGGGGTTAAAGGGAGGGTGCTCCTTTGGCATCAGATCAACTCGCCCAATGCTGCCTATGATCCCTAGAACACCATCCCCACCATCAAACATGGAGGTGGAAACATTATGCATTAGGTGTGTTTTTCTGCTAAGGGGACAGGACAACTGCACCGCATCAAAGGGAGGATGGACGGGGACATGTGCAGTCAAATCTTGGGTGAGAACCTCCTTCACTCAGCCAGGGCATTGAAGATGAGTCTTGGATGGGTATTCCAGCATGACAATGACCCACAACACACTGCCAAGGCAACAAAGGAATGGCTCAAGAAGAAGCACATTAAGGTCCTGGAGTGGTCTAGCCAGTCTCAAGACCTTTATCCCAAATCTGTGGAGCTGAAGATTCGCGTTGCCAAATGTCAGCCTCAAAACCTTAATGACTTGAAGAGGATCTGCAAAGAGGAGTGGGACAAAATCCCTCCTGAGATGTGTGCAAATCTGGTGGCCAACTACAAGAAACCTCTGACCTCTGTGATTGCCATCAAGGGTTTTGCCACCAAGTACTAAGTCAATTACTGATTTCACTCATTGACATTCAAATCAATTTATAACTTTTTTGACATGCGTTTTTCTGGATTTTTTTGTTATTCTGTCTCTTATTGTTAAAATACACCTCAATACACATCATTAAAATTATAGACTGATTATTTCTTTGTCAGTGGGCAAAACGTTCAAAATCAGCACATCAAATACTTTTTCCCCTCACTGTAGGATAGCCTATGTTGCACATCCACACTGTATCCAAAACCCTGGCGGCACTGACACAAATATAAATGCAGGCAACAAAAACGGACATTAGCCTATTTAATTCACACTAGATTAAGCAGACTAGGCAATCTAATCATAAATTTAACCTAGATTTATAATTTTAAAAAAAAACACGTTTAAGTCAATCAATATTGACAATTCAGTTTAACACGATAGGCAATACTTTATCATTCAAGTGCATTACTTAAAAAATGTCAACTATTATTTATTTCTTAAAAAATGAATATACTGAGCAATACTAATCCATTTATTTCACCAAATTTGATTAAACAAACACGTCTCATTGAAAGATGTTCTTCTTTTTTTTCGATTGTATTACCAGATTTGTGGAACTGTCATACTCTCTGCATATACAGTCTTGGCATTTGGAATAGTAATAACTGCTATGACATGTTCCTGAAGGATATGCCAAATATCTTATACCTGTTCTATAATTTAACATCTCCAACTGTTCACATTGTAAGATAAGGCTAGGGATTTACCGTATTTTTCGCTCCATAAGATGCACCTGACCATAAGACGCACCTAGTTTTTAGAGGAGGAAAACCACATATAGAATAGATTTTTACTAAATTCTTATCTACCCAAATGTAGTGGTAATGAGCAAAGCTAGAGACAAAACTAATAAAGCTAACCTTAGGCACACCATTCTGCACCATGAGAAATGCAGTGTGCACCAGCCAAACATTAGCAATCCCTATGACAGTCATAAGACTGCAGTGTTGACTAACCTTTAGCATCCCAGCTGCTTTGGACTATAATATTTTCCATTATGCACAATATGCCAGGATTTAGCCACTCAGTATGCCAGGATTTTGCCACTCAATACGCCAGGATTTTGCCACTCAATATGCCAGGATTTTTCCATTTAATATGCCAGGATTTAGCCACTCAATATGCCGGGATTTAGCCACTTAATATGCCAGGATTTAGCCACTCAATATGCCAGGATCTAGCCATTTAATATGCCAGGATTTAGCCACTCAGCATGCCAGGATTTTTCTCGTTTTATGCCACCCTCCTCCCCCCTTCCCCAGTACTTACCTCCGTGTTGCTCTCCGGTCGTCCCCTCCATGCAGTCTTCCCTCCTGCACAGAGGAGGGAAACTCCGGACGGATTTTTTTTTACATTTATTGAAGCCACGTGGCTTCAATAAAGTTAAAAAAGAAAAAAAATGCGACCGGAGTTTCCCTCCGTGCTAGAGGCATGTCCTCCATAAGACGCACAGATATTTCCCTTTACTTTTGAGGAGGAAAAAGTGCGTCTTATGGAGCAAAAAAAAAGCTATGTTTTATACAGATAATATAGTTAGGTAACGTAATGACACTGGGAAACTAAAATGTTGTATTCTTATTCCTTGTTGCAGAGAGATGGTCAGGTTGACTTAGTGAGAACCTACTTTAATGATATGTGTAATAACACTATACAAATATAAATTGTGTAAATACAAACAGTTTTGAGTGGACTTGCTTATTAACAGGACTTTAAAAAAAGACACAAAGTCCTCACTTGAAATAAGAACAATAACGATTTATAATCCTCTGTCTGGTTATTTTGTGCTAAAAGATATAAAGGATGTATGTAATAAAAAAAATCGAGATCAGGGATTGACAAATACTGGGCATGTTGTTGCTATGGTGGCAAATGATATCTGGCACACAGGTATTGCCTCCCGTAAATAAGAGGACAGAGTCCAATCAGCAATTATGGTGAAGGAGAATGGATATTTGAACAGAGTGTGTTTTCTTATCTCTTTGTCTACCAGTAAGTAAATATTCTTTTTCCAGTTGTTACAGTTGGAATACAGTTTCATGAGCCTCAAAAAAGGGAACATTTTTGGTTGCTTGGATTAATAGCAGAACTTCTTAGGAAGCCCAAAGCCTCCTCTTCCCAACTCAACATATTCATTCTTCTCTATGTATTAGCACCCTACTCTATAGTGTGTTCTCCTCCTTAATAGTTTTCTGAACAATATCGTCTTCTTTGTAGTGGTTTGTATTCCTGCCTCTACTTCTTAATAGTCTTCACAGGGCAGCTGATGTAACTTCTGTCTCCCTGCTCCAACTGCATGATGCAATTTCAGTGAAATCCCAGAAGGCTGCCTGTATGCAATGTTGAGGATTGCGGTACCAGGATGGATATATAGCTCTATCCCATTTGAGAGGCCACTTACTGCAGTACCAGCTTTAGCCCCTTGATGGCAGTCCTGGCTGTCTGAGTCTGTGGATACCTGATGGGTCCTTTAAGCATATGTAACAATGACTGATGACAGTTTTACTCTGTAATGGAGTCTGGTTCCTTGAACTAAATTAGGTTTTGCCAAGATGAATTTGAGTGTTACATCCAAAGTTATAATAATTAAGCAATCTTAGTAATAGGTTGGTGGTCCAGGGAGAAGGGGGAATTCATAATTTTCCCCTTTGAAGCAGAAAAGGAAATATTTTCAGTCTAAATTTTGCCTTTTTGAAATCAAAAGCAGCAGCATGATTGTGTGAAAGGTTTAACTTGATTTAATTCTCTTCAATGTATATACTATGTTACCATCACAAGTCTGTATTTAGCTTCTTTTTCACATCACTGAAAGCACGCAGTGCTGATGAGCTGTTCTTACACTCAGTTGTGATTAATTACAGCGACAAGAGAGCTTTTCTTTTGCAATCAGTGGAGATCCAATCTCTGAGCTGTGCACAATGCTCTATCAACAGTAAAAGGAACACACAAGTAGGCAACAATTCTATCAACTTTAAGTGACACTCCAAAAAATCAGTTCATGCCCATTAAAGGGACTGTATCACCAAAAAATAGTTTTTACTGTGAATGTAGAGAACAAAAAATGATTTAAAGAACAAATAAAAAAAAATTTAGTCAATAATTAACTTAAGTGATCTTATTTATTTGGGTTGGTGGGTTTACTTTAAACTTAATTTCATTCACAGGGTTCCCAGCCCCTTCGTGCAATGTTCACTGTCGGGCATCTTACAGAGTTGCATTCTCGACAGATTCGGCCCGTGGTTCATATGTGTCAGTCCCACAACTGAGCCACAAGGTCAGGAATGAAAGAGAGGAGGGGCTGGGGACACTAGGAATCAAATAAAGTATAAAATAACCACTCCCCAAAATAAGTAAGTTTAATTAGGTTAGTTCTTGACTTGACTTGAAAAACAGTAAAATAATTTTTTTCTAGTTGTCCTTTAAAATGCTCTATACATTGTTCTAGCAAATTGCAAGCAAATGCCTAAATTAGGAGAAACATGTGTCTGTGGAGTCTCCTGTTTATGACATCACCTGTGGCCTGATATGCAAATTAACTGTTTTTCACTGGCAAATGTATAATTTGAATATTAGGTCACAGGTGATGTCATAAGCAGGAGACTCCACAGACACATTTATAACACACCTTTCTCCTAATTTAGGTATTTACTTGCAATTTTGATAACACAATGTATAGATCAGTTCCAATCATTTTGTATTCTCTACATTCCCAGTAAACACAATGTTTAGGTGATACTGTCCCTTTAAAGCTGACATTTTCAAAAAATATGCTCTAGTTAAATATGCACATTTTTTAAACTATTTGAAATGGCTTTTGAAGTTCTTGCATTTTTCTACTTCTATATTTTAATGTAAGATTTTTTATGTAAGTATTTTAATAAATCTGTGTTATACTTTTATTAAACACCTCCCACTAATTTTCTGCCTTTGTGGGTGCACTTGATGCTCCAACAAGCATTTATATATTATGTGGGATATATGTAAAATTGAAGTATGCAAAAATAACATGTTCTCACACTTCTTGGCTGCAGAACCCATGTATAAAATAAATCAAACACTGAAAAGTGGTAGACTACCTCCACTAAATCCTTATTGGCAGAGACTCTACTTCCTATTTATGAGATTGTTGAGGTTTAACAAAGGAGCCGTTGCCATTTTATATTTAAGACATTTTTTCTAAACTTCCCAATATTTCCTATTTTTATAATTAGCTCCTATAGAGCCTCATCTAATAGTCTCTCCTTTCCTCTAGTCTACCCAAAGGTTTTCTGTCATGTCCAAAGCAAGTCACTCCCTGTTCTGTCCTTTTGAGATACTTTTAGAACGTAACCATCAATCTTCACTACAACACTATTTGGCACGCACACCTGTATGGGATTGTTACGGTCGTCCCCTCCATGCAGTCTTCCCTCCTGCACAGAGGAGGGAAACTCCGGACGGATTTTTTTTTACATTTATTGAAGCCACGTGGCTTCAATAAAGTTAAAAAAGAAAAAAAATGCGACCGGAGTTTCCCTCCGTGCTAGAGGCATGTCCTCCATAAGACGCACAGATATTTCCCCTTACTTTTGAGGAGGAAAAAGTGCGTCTTATGGAGCAAAAAAAAAGCTATGTTTTATACAGATAATATAGTTAGGTAACGTAATGACACTGGGAAACTAAAATGTTGTATTCTTATTCCTTGTTGCAGAGAGATGGTCAGGTTGACTTAGTGAGAACCTACTTTAATGATATGTGTAATAACACTATACAAATATAAATTGTGTAAATACAAACAGTTTTGAGTGGACTTGCTTATTAACAGGACTTTAAAAAAAGACACAAAGTCCTCACTTGAAATAAGAACAATAACGATTTATAATCCTCTGTCTGGTTATTTTGTGCTAAAAGATATAAAGGATGTATGTAATAAAAAAAATCGAGATCAGGGATTGACAAATACTGGGCATGTTGTTGCTATGGTGGCAAATGATATCTGGCACACAGGTATTGCCTCCCGTAAATAAGAGGACAGAGTCCAATCAGCAATTATGGTGAAGGAGAATGGATATTTGAACAGAGTGTGTTTTCTTATCTCTTTGTCTACCAGTAAGTAAATATTCTTTTTCCAGTTGTTACAGTTGGAATACAGTTTCATGAGCCTCAAAAAAGGGAACATTTTTGGTTGCTTGGATTAATAGCAGAACTTCTTAGGAAGCCCAAAGCCTCCTCTTCCCAACTCAACATATTCATTCTTCTCTATGTATTAGCACCCTACTCTATAGTGTGTTCTCCTCCTTAATAGTTTTCTGAACAATATCGTCTTCTTTGTAGTGGTTTGTATTCCTGCCTCTACTTCTTAATAGTCTTCACAGGGCAGCTGATGTAACTTCTGTCTCCCTGCTCCAACTGCATGACTCAAAAAATATGCTCTAGTTAAATATGCACATTTTTTAAACTATTTGAAATGGCTTTTGAAGTTATTGCATTTTTCTACTTCTATATTTTAATGTAAGATTTTTTATGTAAGTATTTTAATAAATCTGTGTTATACTTTTATTAAACACCTCCCACTAATTTTCTGCCTTTGTGGGTGCACTTGATGCTCCAACAAGCATTTATATATTATGTGGGATATATGTAAAATTGAAGTATGCAAAAATAACATGTTCTCACACTTCTTGGCTGCAGAACCCATGTATAAAATAAATCAAACACTGAAAAGTGGTAGACTACCTCCACTAAATCCTTATTGGCAGAGACTCTACTTCCTATTTATGAGATTGTTGAGGTTTAACAAAGGAGCCGTTGCCATTTTATATTTAAGACATTTTTTCTAAACTTCCCAATATTTCCTATTTTTATAATTAGCTCCTATAGAGCCTCATCTAATAGTCTCTCCTTTCCTCTAGTCTACCCAAAGGTTTTCTGTCATGTCCAAAGCAAGTCACTCCCTGTTCTGTCCTTTTGAGATACTTTTAGAACGTAACCATCAATCTTCACTACAACACTATTTGGCACGCACACCTGTATGGGATTGTTACAGTTTGTATAACGTTAGTCCACCTACTGGGAAGTTTATTATTCCCATGCTCCACCAGGATTGAGGAAGTAGACAATGACCTTACCATGGAGGGAATCATAAACCTTTTGAAGGACTTATGTGCAATGGTTCGTAAATACCTCACAGAGATATGCTCAGCAGTCTTTACCCTGCACACTAAAGTCTCCTCTCTGGGGTCAGCAAACACCACTATTTGCACAATAAACAATCTCCTGTTATACTAAGTATCACATTACACACTGACATCTGTGATCTAGGCATCCAGGATTCCATATCAACACACCGTGGTTCTGAAACAACGCCCTCTCCACCGCATGTCTGGCGGTTAAAAGGAACCACTTTTGACTTTGCACATACTTAACTTGTTTCTGGTGCAGAAAGAAAGGTAAGAGAAGAACAGAACCATTATTTTAATCCTATGCCCAACAGCCTACTTAATTATAATGGAGAGATGTACTCAGTCGTTCTACAGGAAGCGTGTCTCAGTTCTCAATAATTAAAGTTGTCCAGCTCCAGCCCCACTGATGTAAGTGACATAGTAACAAAGTAATTTAGGCTGAAAAAGACTTAAGTCCATCAAGTTCATTAGCCTGCAACTGGATCTTGACACCCTCTATTAAACATATTTGGTAACATAGAAGAAATCTCCAATGCTACGAAAGAAGTTCTCTTTCTGTAGCATTCACTACCCATAGTGAATTCTGTTCCTGCTCCCCTTTCCTGATCACTTTTTTTTTTATAAAATCAACTATAAAATCTGTTTAGAATTGTGAATCTAATTGAATAATACTCTTTACACATTCAGCTTTATTACATCCATCCTTCTGTTCTAGAGCTAACACCCACACTGTGGTTCAAGTCTCAGGACAAATATTTTCCTTGTTTTTTTCATGCTACCTCACAGTATAATACAGTAAAATAAGTAGAATACAATTATGCATAAATGGTGTTTATCATTCGAGAAAAGAGATAGGTACACCAACTTGAATTCTCCTTGTGGCATTGTATTAAGTGTATGGGCATACCTACAGCTTCTCCACTGCATACAGCCCCCTGCTTATGAGCCTGTGAGTATCATTGATTCCCACCTCTCAGTATTAGCACTTACCACAGAGCAGAACCTCCAAAGTCACCTGCCTCTGTTGGAGACCCCAGAACTGTGCCCCTCACCTCTCCAATTTCCTCCAGCTGATGTGCTGGCATTGGGGCAGAGTGCTGCTGGCCTTTGCACACCCCTAATCGAGTTCCATTCCCCAGCCCACACCCCAGTGGAAGAACTGGCAGCAGGGCAGATTGCTGCTGGCCTCTGCCTACCTTTATCCCTTAGCTCAAGGATTTAAAGGAAATTATGTGCCTGGCAGATTAACCAGCATCTTCACAGAGTGCGCTGACCTCTGCCCACTGTTTTCTCGGATCTAGCCCCTCTGCAGTTTAAAGAGGATGACCCAGGAGGGGTGGATGGGACCTCAGTCTCCACACCTGAGATCCCGGAATTCTGCACAGTCTGCCTAGATCATTCGCAAACTGGCAGGGTAGCCACAGAACTCTTAATTATTGCCGTGGTGCATGACTGAAAAACTTTGAATTTTGTGGATGATATCACACCAGCAGAAGCACTGGCACCAATAGTCCAAGGACCTAACCGAGACATTTCCCCAGCAAACAGCTCCTCTATCCCCGCTACCCTGCATTCTCCCCAGCGGCTGAAAGGCCATCTTGGAGGATGTGTTATTGGCTCTTCTCCCCAGCAGCAGATACCTGTTCTGGGAGAGACAGAGGTTGGGCAGGTGAGGAAACAGACAGAGAGTGGGTATTGTAACTTAATCGATTTTTAGGTTACCTTTTTCTTGCTATGCTGTATGTTTGGCACTGTCAGTTGGTGTTTAGTTATAGGGAAAAGCAAGTCATCAGCGTAACCTAATATTTTTTGTTTGTTTCCTATTGTTAATTCTTTGATGTTAGTATTCTGTCTGATGAAACAGGGTTCCAGTGATAGAATACAAAGTAACAGGAACAAGGGGCAACTAAGCCTGGTCCCATTAGTGATCAAAACATGTTGTGTCAGGGCTCAGTTTATTCTCAGTCTGGCTGAGGTGAAGGTATACAGGGATGCGACCCATGCTCATATGTTTGGTACAAATTTCATGTGTTCTAGAACTGCAGACATGAAAGTCCAATCCAACCTTGTTGTTTGTGGTCCCTGGATTTTTCAAATAATATAATACAGCAATACAGGCATAATTCTGCCCATGTAACTCATTTGTTTCCCTTCTCCAATGCACCTCAATTCAACCTCTGCTCTCATCTATTAGGGAATTTTTTATTTATATTTTTATTATATAATGTTAATAGTTGAGTTATTAAGCTTAAAGTGTATCTACAGAATGTCTCCGTTGCCTTGAAATGTGGGTCATACATGTGATCCAGTTTGTCTTAAGTGGTTTATGGTGATACACTATGGGGTTTTCCACATCCGGGTATGCGTGTTGGGGGGACCCATATTCAGTGTTCGGTATCTAGGATGAAATGTGTCCAGTAGGGCCTAGAGACATCTTTGAAATCAGGTGGATGTGGGGTTGATCCTGTTATATTTATGGTAGTGTGATATTGATTGCATGGGAAACACAGCTGATGGGGTATTGTTGGTATCTGCAAAAAAAAAAACCAGGTGTACCATTGAAGACGCTCACAACCTGAGTGAAAGTGTTGTTTTGCATTATTGGTATCTGCTGTGTTGCACAGGCTAATAGGTTCGACATACAACTATGCATCATTATTATTCATATCCTCAATTTCTACACTACCAGCCAAGTGCTAAGTCAGTAGTAAGTGACATTAAGGTTGATATAATAAATGGCAGGTAGTGGTTATACATATTCTAACAACCCCAGGATGACCAAAGTGAGAATACACTAATGCAGAGAAAAAAATCTCTTAATTACACAATATCATTACTCATTTTTTTTTAAAAAGGTTGACAACTTCTATATAGGTACTTTGGTGTGCATCTGTAGTGTTTCACAAAACCATACATTTTATTTACAAGGCACACTTTGTATGCTGGGAGGTGAGCAATGATTTTCACTGACCACCCTCATGGCACTCAAAGTGTGTTTTTTTTTAATTTACATGTGTTTATTTGATAGAGTCATCCCCCTCTACCTGGCCAAGGTAGAGTTAATTTTATGTAATTGTATTTAATTTATTATTTATGTTACCTGGGGGCCTTGGGGCAGTCCCCAGATAAGGGGGTAGTTTTACCAAGGCAGTATGTATTTTATGTGATGTGAGAGCCTTGGGCAAGCTCACAGATGGGTTTTTACTGTATTTTGGTGGGCTATCATGTATCAGCAGTGGAAGGGGATGTTATAGTAAACTGTGAAGTTGATGGGTCATTGTTTAACATCACCAGTGATGTCATAATCTGCTATTCAACAGCAAAGGAGATTTGTATCCTGAAGACATTGTTATAGGTTTCAAAAGATCTAAGGGTGGCATTTTGAGGTCAAAACAAGTATTTTTAGCTCTCTACATTATTCATATCCTGAGTTCTGAGTTAATTAAGTTTTGAGTAGGAACGTAACTTGCGAACTGCTATACGACTGAGCAACGAAACGGCTGTGGAAACAGAGGTGTGACTTTTTGAACAGCAATTGAGATCTGCTACAAGACAAAGCAATGACACTGCTGAAGAGATGAACGAGCACCGGACATCCGACTCCTACAAGGGAGTTACTGAAAGTGATGAGCCGCGACAAGAATCTAAATCCCGGGTGAAGCCAGGTAGTAAAACTAATTGTCTATAAATCGGGCCTCATAGAAAAGAGAGATTTCGTTTTTGCATAGATATATTTTAATACCATCAAGCAACACTCATCTCCTCACAACCTGGAGATTCAATTCTAGTGAAAAGCATTGAAAAATAGGAAAAAGGCTTCAAAGACAAGCAGCATCCTTTACCAGGAGACAAAGTATATTCTTACTTGTAGTCAGATTGCTTCTACATGTGATCTTGAATGAACTGGCAATAGGATGATTTGTGAATGCTCTTTCCACCATTTAGTGCCTACATTTCATGCTGTTTTTAACCCATTTAATTTAAATTTATACAATATTTGTGTTATGTTTTCTTTAATTATAGAACCTACACCTTTATTATAATACCTTTGTTCTTCAAGCCACATACCTTTAGGTAATTTGTACTTTACATCATACTGCTACCCAATGGGAAATTTTAAATGTGTAACTGAGTCTCTATTATAACCTTATACTTTGTTATACAAAGTCATGCTGGTCTGATAATTGTAAAATGACACATTACGATATAATACATTTAGCAGCCTTCACAGCTGCCATTAAACAATTTGGGGGAATAAGTCACGGTCTTGCCATTTGGTTTCAATTTAAGATATGTAACATCATGATCATGGTCAATTTAGTAACAATATACTTACAAATGCCATTCTAAATCTGTGAAAGTCAATACTTACGGTTCTTATAAGGAATCCTCTGTTTTTTACCTGTGGTAATGATGCCGCAAAAGGTGTTATTGATTTGTTAGTGCAAAAGAAAGGGACCACTGAAAATAATGACAAGAACAGCTGAGACTGCATTAACTTACTTAATGCTTTTACTGCAGCTTTCAGATCTGCTCACTATGTGACTCAAGTAAAACACACCTGCAGCTAATTTCCACTATATTAGTACGGTATTTTGTTTATGTGCAGCATATGGAGATGTCAGATGTGTTAGATTGGCAACAGGCAGAGTGATGAAAAATAATATCTATTTAGTTATTGTTTTTGAATGAAATCTATTTTCTCTTTTCGAAAATGTCTCTGCCCTTCTCCCACTCAATGTTGCTCTTTGCCCTTTTCCTGCTCCCTTTTGGCTTTCTCTTACTCGCACAGCCTCTCATTGCCCCTCCTATTTCTTTCTCACAGAACTATAGAATGTGTCAGCAGATAACAAACCATTAGGCCCGTCTAGTCTGTCCAATTTTCTAAATACTTCTATTAGTCCCTAGCCTTATCTTATATCTAGAATAGCCTTATGCCTATCCCGTGCATGCTTAAACTCCTTCACTGTGTTAATCTCTACCACTTCGGATGGAAGGCTATTTCATGGGGTCTAGGAGTCTTCTTTGTCGCATCTTCATCGCTGACAGTTCAGCGTGGCAGTTAGAACGCTGAACTGTCAGCAATGAAGAATAACGCGGCCGCTTCATCGCGGACGCGGCTATGTAAGAGCTGACAGTTCAGCACTGAACTGTCAACTCTTACAAATGTAAAAGTAAAAATTAACCCCCCTAATAAATGATTCCCCCCCCAAAGTGCCCCCAACACAAAAATTAACCCCAAAACCCAATACTAAAATTAACCCATAAAACCCAATGCTAAAATTAACCCCCGAAACCTAATACTAACCCCCGACCCTAATACTAACCCCCTAAACCCTAATACTAACCCCGAACCCTAATACTAAAATTAACCCCCTAAACCCTAATGCTATCCCCCTAAACACTAATACTAACCCCGACCCCTAATACTAACTCCATAATCCCTAATACTAACCCCAGAACCCTAATACTAACCCCCTAAACCGTAATAATAACCCCTGATCCCTAATACTAAAATTAACCCCCTAAACCCTAATACTAACCCCCAAAACCCTAATACTAACCCCCGAACCCTAATACTAACCCCATAAACCCTAATACTAACCCCCAAACCCTAATACTAAAATTAACCCCTAAACCCTAATACTAAAATTTACCCCGAACCCTAAAAACGAATTCTGACCCCCTAAACCCTAATTCTAACCCCCTAAACCCTAATTCTAACCATCATTACTAAAATAAACTAAAATAGATAAAATACTAAAATAAACTTACCTTTAGCAATGAAATGTCCCGCGATGAAATCTCCAGCGACGAGCTGTCTTGTGGTGCAGAGACGGCGGTGAAGCGGTGAAGCGGAAGCAGCCGCGATGAAGTGTCCCATCCCCATTCCATGCACCCACTATCCTCTCAGTAAAGGAATACTTCCTAATATTACCTTTAACCCCTTAACCACAGATGACGTGCCAGGCACGTCCTGCATAAACATGCAGTTAGTGATAGATGACGTGCCTGGCACATCATGCACTAAAAAGAGCAAAGAAAGCGACCAATGGTCACTTTATTTACACTTTTAGTGTTGCTACAATGCTATGTAGCAGGGGCGCCATGATCACTTCCCGGAGTGACCGTAGCTGCCATTTAAAAATGGCGGCGCCGGCTGCCCACATGTGCTTTGGGAGCGAGCGAAGCACTTTGCAACACCAAAATTCTCCCCCGATCTGATGGTGCTCGCTCTCCTGAGCGACCACATCAGCTCAGCAAAATGGAGCGCTAGCTATACAGGCAGTGCTTCCCTTCTACTGGCAAGAGCATCGGAAGTGATTTTTTTTTCACTTTCGTTGCTCTAAGGTGTGATCTGTGTGCAAATTCCAATCTCAATTCCCTGTAATTCTCTTTATTCAGTAGACCCTTTACCATCATCCCATTCTACTATCTTTACAACCAACTCAGGCTTACAATACATATCATACTTTACCATCCCACCGATGCACTTTACTCTCTTGAATAAATCCTGTTCCTCTCTCTTTTATACCCTAGGGTTTACAATGAAGGAAGAGTAGCTATCAAGTGAAGAGTTATAGGGGTGGATTTTAAGGCCACATCTATGAAGAGTAATTATAGGTACAGTTTGAGGAGGAATAATGATAATGGCAAATAGATAATGTTGTCCAGAGTGTTTAGGCAACATAGAAACATAGAATTAGAGTTGAGTGGACACCTGGATGTTCGGGTTCGGCGGGTTCGGCCGAACTTCGAAAAAATGTCTGGGTCCGTGCTCGAACTGGACCCCGAACCCGAACCCCATTGAAGTGAATGGGGACACAAACTTTTGGCCACTAAAAGTCCTGGAAAGGGCCAGAGGGCTGCAAAATGAAGTAAAATATGGGTAAGAGTAGGACAAGTGCTCTGCAAGCAAACGTGGATAGGGAAATAACTTAAAATAACATAAAATACATACAAATTACAAATACAGCTGAGCCATAATATAGCACTAGATGGAATCTTTGATTTTAGTTTTGGAAGAACATAAATCTAAATCTAAAGCATGGCTGCCAGGGGGATCAACAGAATTATCCATTTGAGAGAGGGTTGGAGTGCAGGGTATTCTCTTTCCGTTTATACTAAGTGACACATAGGTTGAGGAGGCGGTGACAGTGGCGGTGTAGGTGGAAGCGGCGCTGAAGGAGGAGGAGGATGTAGCCAACACTGTTTTTTATTTGTTTTTGTTTTTTTAAATTGGAGTAGCCCCCAAAATATTGGGACATATAACAACAGAAAACAAAGAATAAGTGCACTTGAGTATAACAATGACTGGGTGAGGCCGGTATAAATGTCTATTCTGTACAAGGTACAGAGAAGTCTGGTGGGATCCATGCCTGGTTCATCTTAATAAACATGAGCTTGTCCACGTTGGCTGTGGACAGGTGGCTGCGCTTGTCTGTGATAACGCCCCCTGCCATGCTAAACACACTTTCAGACAATATACTGGCTGCAGGGCAGGCCAGCACCTCAAAGGCATAAAGGGCAAACTCAGGCCATGTGCCCAATTTGGAGACCCAGAAGTTGAATAGGGCAGACCCATCAGTCAGTACGTGTAGGCCTGTGCACACGTACTGTTCCACCATGTTGCTGAAATGCTGCCTCCTGCTAAGACGTTGCATATCAGCTGGTGGTGCTGCTTGTTGTGGCGTGCTGACAAAGCTTTTCCACATTTCAGAAATGCTAACCCTGCCTTCTGAGGTGCCCCAGCTGCGTTGGCGATCTCTTCCTCTGCCTTCGCCTTGTGCTTCCATTGAGCCCCCCGGTGTCATTTTGGAATGCCCTCAGCAGCGCGTCTACCTGTGTGCGCTTGTAGTGGCGCATCTTACGATCACGCTCCAGTAATGGAATTAAGGACGACACGTTGTCTTTGTAATGGGGATCCAGCAGGGTGGCCACCCAGTAATCAGCACAAGATAGAATGTGGGTAACTCGGCAGTCGTTGTGCAGGCACTGCAGCATGTAGTCGCTCATGTGTGCCAAGCTGCCCAGAGGCAAGGACAAGCTGTTCTCCGTGGGGGGGGGGGGGTATCATCTGTGTCCTCCATATCCCCCCAGCCATGCTCCAGTGATGGCCACGAGCTGCGTTGGGTGCCACCCTGCTGTGAACACGGCTCCTCCTCCTCATCATCATCATTATCCTCCTCCTCCTCCAAAACTGTGCCCTGGCTTGACAGTTGTATACCTGGCCTATGCTGGCGCAGGAACCCTCCCTCCAAGCCACTTGTGAATGACTGGCCTGATAACCGTGGAAATGACCCCTCTTCTTCCTCCTCCTCTTCCTCCTGTGCCACATCCTCTTCCATCATCGCCCTAAGCGTTTTTTCAAGGAGACATCCAAGCGGTATAGTAAGGCTGAGAATGGCGTCATTGGCACTGGCCATGTTGGTGGAGTACTCGAAACAAAACAAAATGGCACACAGGTCTTGCATGGAGGCCCACTCATTGGTGGTGAAGTGGTGCTGTTCCGCAGAGCGACTGACCCGTGCGTGCTGCAGCTGATACTCCACTATCGCCTGCTGCTGCTCGTACAATCTCTCCAGCATGTGCAAGGTGGAGTTCCGCCTTGTGGGCACGTCGCATATGAGGTGGTGAGCGGGAAGGCCTAAGTTACGCTGCAGCGCAGACAGGCGAGTAGCCGCAGGGTGAGAACGCCTAAAGTGCGCACAGATGGCCTGCACTTTCTGCAGCAGCTCTGATATATCTGGGTAGTTTTTCAGGAATTTCTGCACAACCAAATTCAGCACATGCTCCAGGCAAGGGATGTGCGTCAAACCGGCTAGGCCCAGAGCTGTTATGAGATTTCGCCCATTATCGCACACCCCTAGCCCGGGCTTGAGGCTCAGTGGCAACAACCACTCATTGATCTGTTGTTCCATGCCCATCCCCAGCTCCTGCATGCTGTGGGGTTTTTCCCCCAAACATATGAGTTTTAAAAGAGCCTGCTGTCGTTTCCCCCTGGCTGTGCTGAAGTTGGTGGTGAAGGTGTTACGCAGACTGGATGAGGAGGTGGTATAGGAGGTGGTAGAGGAGAAGGAAGAAGCTGAGTAGGAGGAGGAGGCAACAGGAGGCAAAGAGAAATGTCCTGCAATCCTTGGTGGTGGAAGGACATGCGCCAAACTGCTATCTGCTTCAGGCCCAGCCGACACTACATTTTCCCAGTGTGCAGTTAGGGAGATATAGTGTCCTTGCCCGTGCTTACTGGTCCACGTATCTGTGGTTATGTGGACCTTGCCTCAGATGGCGTTGCGCAGTGTACACCTGATTTTGTCCGCCAATTGCTTGTGCAGGGAAGGGATGGCTCGCCGGGAAAAGTAGTAGTGGCTGGGACCACGTACTGTGGGACAGCCACCACCATCAGGTTTTTAAAACTGTCCGTCTGCAACAGACGTAATGACAGCATTTCAAAGGCCAGGAATTTGGAAATGCTGGCATTCAGGGCCAGTGTTCGCGGGTGGGTAGGGCCATACTTCCTCTTTCTCTCCAGTGTTTGGGAGATGGACAGCTGAACGCTTCCATGGACAGTGTGGAGATGCTTGGGGATGGTGGCGGACGTTGTGGTGTTGCTGCCACTTCCTCTATTTGCTCAGTAGCAGGTGCCACTGTGACTCCAGAGCTGGAGGAAGAGCCAAGACAGCAGCAGAAGAGGAAGCAGGAGGGGCCCGAGACCTTTCTTGGGTTTTGAGATGCTTACTCCACTGCAGCTCGTGCTTTGCATGTAGATGCCTGGTCATGCAGGTTGTGCTCAGGTTTAGCAGGTTTATGCCTTGCTTCAGGTTCTGGTTGCACAGCTTGCAAACCACTCGTGTCTTGTCGTCAGCACATTGTCTAAAGAACTGCCACGCCAAGGAATTCCTTGGAGCTGGCTTTGGTGTGCTCAGCCCCTGGGTGCGGTGGGCATTAGCAGGCGTACTGTCTAGGGGACGGCCGCTATGGTTTTGCACCCTGCTCCCTTTTATGCTGCGCTGGTGCCTCTTCGCGACCACTGCCTCTCCCTCCAAACTGGACACGTCACTCGCATGACCTTGATTCCATGTGGGGTCTAGGACCTCATCATCCTCCACATCATCTTCCACCCACTCCTCAACCCTGCCCTCCTTGCCGGTCTGCACACTGCCAAAAGCCACATGTGGTCCTCGCATGTCCACACCCTGACACATAAGTGGTTGTGCATCAGTGCACTCAATCTCTTCCACTTCTGGGGCAAGGCTAGGTTTGATGACCCTGCCAGCAGAGTCATCAAAAAGGACTGCTGCTGTGGCTCAGACTGCTCGGCTGATTTGCAAGGGGGTGAGGTGAAAGACAGATGGCCATGGGCTGCAGGTGTCAACTCTGAGCTTTCAGCAGGGGACCATGTGGGAGACAATGTGAAGGAACTGGAGGCACTGTCAGCCACCCAATCTACTATCGCCTGTACTTGTTCTGGCCTCACCATTCTAAGAGCGGCATTCGGGCCTACCAAATAACGCTGAAGGTTCTGTCGCGTACTAGCACCTGAGGAAGGTGTTTCACTTGTGCGTGTAGCTGGCACAGATCGAACACATCCCTACAACAGGAGCTCCACCAACACCAGCAGCACCACGACCAGGGCCACGTCCCTTATTTGACGCTCTCCTCATTCTTTAGTCAACATTTTTTTTTTGTTTATTGGTCTGCAAGAAATGCTCCGCAAGACGTAAATGTACTATTTAGCACCCAAAACAATTAGAATTTTTCAAACTGCGCTGTAAGCACAGTATTGGACTGTTCTATTTGACTCTCAGATATGAAGTGCACCGCAAGACGCAAATGTACTATTTAGCACCCAAAACAATTAGAATTTTTCAAAGTGCGCTGTAAGCACAGTATTGGACTGTTCTATTTGACTCTCAGATATGAAGTGCACCGCAAGACACACATGTACTATTTAGCACCCAAAACAATTAGAATTTTTCAAAGTGCTCTGTAAGCACAGTATTGTATTGTTCTATTTGACTCTCAGATATGAAGAACACCGCAAGACTCAAATGTACTATTTAGCACCCAAAACAATTAGAATTTTTCAAAGTGCGCTGTAAGCACAGTATTGGACTGTTCTATTTGACTCTCAGATATAAAGTGCACCGCAAGACACAAACGTACTATTTACCACTAGAGATGTCCCGAATAGTTCGCCGGCGAATAGTTCCAGGCGGACATAGCGTGTTCGCGTTCGCCGCGGCGGGCGAACAATTGCGATGTTCGGTCCACCCCCTATTCGTTATCATTGAGTAAACTTTGACCCTGTACTCTGTACCCTGAACCGAACGTTTACTATTGGCTTTCACTACACGGAGACAGAGTCTCCATTCATAAATTTATGAATGGAGACTCTGTCTCCGTGTAGTGAAAGCCAATAGTACATTATTACATGCATTACAGATGCCGAAAGTCTATAAACCGAACGTTCGGTTTATAGAATAGCAATAGGATTACATGTATTCCATAAGCCGAAAGTCTATAAACCGAACGTTCGGTTTATAGACTTTCGGCTTATGGATTACATGTAATACTATGGGCTTTCTATAAACCGAACTAGAGTTCCCATTCATAAAAATTTATGAATGGGGACTCTGTTTCGGTTTATAGAAAGCTAAGAAGTTGAACGAATGAACGAATGGTTTAATATAAACGAAAATCATTCGTCCATTCGTGCTATAGTATTGGCATTACTATAAACCGAAATAGAGTCGGTTTATAGAATGCCAATAGACTTACATGCATTCCATAAACCGAAAGTCGTTCATTATGTCGGTTTATGGAATGTAGTTTACTACGCTATTGTATTCTATAAACCGACTCTATTTCGGCTTATTGAATGCCAATAGTACTACGAATGGACAAATGAACGAATGATTTTCGTTTATTAACCATTCGTTCATTCGGCTTTCGTTAGCATAACATTTTCGTTATTCGTTTTTCGGACGAATGGACGAAAATGCTATTTTCGGACGAAAATGCATTTGTCCGAAAACGAATGCACATGTCTAAATAGTACTACTTAACACACCTTATAATAACGCAGAGAGAGGCAACGCAGAGAGAGGAGTCTGAAGAAGAGGAGTCAGAGGAGGAAGGTGGCTTTGATGAGATGGAAGACCAAACACAGCAGGCGTCCCAGGGGAGTTTGGGGAGTTTGGTCTGTCACTGTGAAGCTAGCGTAACCCTTACACTACCTGATCGATACAACATCATAACTGATGTTTTAAAGCCCTTTATGGATTAAAACCAGACTCTGTATCAACTATGTAATTTTCCATGGGAGTTTTGCCATGGATCCCCCTCCGGCATGCCACAGTCCAAGTGTTAGTCCCCTTGAAACAACTTTTCCATTACTATTGTGGCCAGAAAGAGTCCCTGTGGGTTTTAAAATTCGCCTGCCCAACGGTTCGCCCGTTTGCGAATATTTGCGGAAATTCGCGTTCGCCGTTCACGAACGGAAAATGTTATGTTCGTGGCATCACTATTTACCACCCAAAACAATTAGAATTTTTCAAAGTGCACTGTAAGCACAGTATTGGACTGTTCTATTTGACTATCAGATATGAAGTGCACCGTAAGACGCAAATGTACTATTTACCACCCAAAACAATTAGAATTTTTCAAAGTGTTCTGTAAGCACAGTATTTGACGGTTCTATTTGACTCTCAGATATAAAGTGCAGGATGCAAATGTATTATTTAACACCAACAAATTGCAGTATTTAAAAATGCCTAGATGTTGCCCACTGAGTTAACAGAACAGGATTAAAGGCATGTGCCTGGCACACATGCAGTTGCAAGTGCACTGCACTCTCTGT
Source organism: Pelodytes ibericus (assembly GCA_036172795.1). Classification (NCBI taxonomy): domain Eukaryota; kingdom Metazoa; phylum Chordata; class Amphibia; order Anura; family Pelodytidae; genus Pelodytes; species Pelodytes ibericus. The sequence goes on from CM069862.1 coordinate 137,444,454, forward strand.
GGCACTGGGCCCAGGGCAGGGTACAAATATGTAGTATAGCACCCATTAAAATAATCACGGTAATTTGAATAATCGCTATAGTTTGAATAATAATAGAATCTGTCCCTCACAGCTGCAGCATCATCTCTTTACACTAAGAAGAGCTCATGTGATCTGCGTGTACATGACTCCAGCTTATATATAGAGGCTGTGTCACATGCTGCACTGGCCACTCGCAGCCATGCCATCAGTAGGCATGGCTGTGATGACTTCTAAGGGCAAACGAGTCAAACGCTTGTTGATTGGCTGCCCTGCAGCCTCTCAAAATGCGCCATTAAATTGTTAAACCCCGAAATCCAACACGAACATACAGTGGAATGTCCTTGTTAGATTCCAGGGTCCAAAACCCATAATGTTCGGTATGAACCGGAACAGTGCGGTTCGGGTTTGCTCAACACTACATAGAATTTGTCAGCAAATAAGAACATTTCAGCCCATCTAGTCTGCCAACAGATAAAGGATTTACCTGGATTTGTCAAGACAATCCCATTTTGGCAAGTCTTCTCCCATAAAATGTGGCTATTGTTTCCAAAGTCCACTAAAAGTGCACAAGGAACAATTTCATTGCTTTCTTCCTGGTTATAGATACAGTTTCGGACAAAGTTTAGGGAATGGCTATAGGGAGGAACAAGGAGGAGTTGAAGAAAATGGTTATACCATTGAAAGAGTTATGTTAGATAAAGCTTAACAAGCATTAGGGTTGGTGGTGAAAAAAGAAAATCAAAACATTTGTGACCATTTATAAAACTTACCAACTTTATGAGATAAAAATAACCCCATGTTTTTCTTAACATAGGACTACAGATAGTTTTTAGAACAATACTTTATATTTACTGCTTTTACGAAACAGGAAGAAGCATAATAACAAGAAAAAGAAAGCCTGTCAGAACAATATATACATTAAAACACACATATATAATTGTAAGATACATATAAGCAATTAGCATACATTATCAAACATTTTTCTTTCCCAAATGGAAACAAAGGCCACTGTGAATTGCCCTCAAGTCATTAAAACCATCACAGATACAATAATTTCTTTTTATAGTTATGTGCAAAACCATTGGACAACAACAAACAATACAAAAATATATTGAAACATTAACTGTGTTTTCTTTTAATTTAAACATATAGTTGGATAGACAATCCATTTTTTCACATAGTATGCCAAGGAATATGACATTGGGAGTTTGGAAATGATGAGGCTTGTTGAAAATATGACAGATATAAAATAATGCGGGATAATATACATGTCTCAGACAATTTCAATTTTACATGACATTAAATTCGAATTGCCTTAATGAACTGCTTTTTAAAATAGTTTTCTAATAAAGAAACATTCACCTTTTTCTTGTATTCCAACTCAAATTCATTGACTCACAAATGGGAACCAGCAGATTGTTTTATTATCGCTATGAACTTAAGCTTAATAAGTGGCTATTAAATATGATTTATTTAACAACATAAAAATGGGAATGAGATGACACAAATACTGTCCGCAATCATTGCATTTGGAAATATGAAGTACAGTACATAACAGTACATTATGTTTGTTTGTCTAGTTATTTTGTTTGTATTGTTTTATTATTATATATGTCAGAACATCCATTTTGAGGTTAGGAGAAACTTAGAATTTTTGACAACTTCACTAAACCATCATATAAAACAAACTGCTGGAGTTTACATTTTCCCATATACTTCTGCGAAGTATTACATTCAATTTACAAATTTACCATTCTCTTTTTCATCTATAATCAAAAACATTATAATAGTGACACATAGAAAGATCTGCTCTCATTTTTAAGTCTGTGCAACAAGAAAAGCAGAATGCCTCTCTAAGATGGAGGCTTACTCCAAAGTTTCATTTTAGTAAAATAATCACATTTGTAAATTGCTTTATTTGAAAATAAAGTTTATAATATGTCTAGTGTTTCAGTATGTCTGCCGTTTCTTGCTGACAAGCATATTTGATCTCAGTATGTCTTGAGTAGCAAGTATGGGTTAAATTGAGAATAAATTGTAAAGATAATATTTCCTTCTTGAAGTTTGTCTTGTCTTTGAATAACCGGCTTGCATATTTATATCAAACGTTTCTTGCACCAGTAATTAAGTACATCATCAGAAATCATGGTCTTCTGAAACCAACAGTTCATTTAAACGAGTCATATCATTGGTCTTATAGCCATCGTTTTTCATTGTTCACAATATGAATTGAATTCCATTCTGCTCTGCATTTCAAGATTAGTCATCCATTCCTCTCTCAAACAAGAGACCCCACACTGTAAGGCATTAAAGATTATCACAGAAAGTAAGAGATTTATTTTCAGTATGTTCTAGCTGATGGATCCTTTGCTGAATATTGTGCATCTGAATAACCCCTTAATCCAGTGTCAATTCCAAGTCCTACGGATGTAGATGGATAGATTAATAATTCATGTAGAATACTGTTCTTTTAATCATAAGAGACATAATCAAGCTTTTCAAACAAGATTGTTTGTACAAGCAACAGGCACTTTGCGAAGGATATTTTCTTCCAACAATTTGAAAAAGAGATTGTTGTTTTTTTTTTTTTTTTTAAATCTTTCCCATGAATTTTTCAATTATAGACAAGTCTTTAGATATGTTAACAGACATTGTAAAGCATATCCAAATTCCGACTCTAGTGTGGTAAATCTCTGATGTGTTATTAAGGTAACAGAAAAGACATTCGGACGAGTTCTCCCAAAGGAATATAGGTTTAGTCCTGTCCCTGCAAATATGCCTTTAACACTTTGAGTGCTTAAAGAGGTGTGCAATTCAAATCATTGAAATGTTGTCTATTATATTAGCAAATATACTGTATAGTAACTGGTTAACAATGAAAAAAAATCTGAAGCTTACTTTTCAACGTCTCTGTGTGTTGTAACAATAAGATAAGTGGAATTAAGCCTGTCTTCATTGGTTTTAATTAAATGTGCACATTTTTAGCAGTCTATTCCAGTAAACACAATATATGTTTGTATAATCACAGTTGTAACTTTCAATATCAAAAACAGGAGATAATGATTAGCCCTGTATGCTTATTTGGTTTAATAGTTGTCTTATTTAATAAGTGGTATTAAAAAGGGGGTTATTTTATGGGTATTAAAGAACAAATGTATTTATTATTATTACTTCAATTTTTTGACACAAATTATTTATATGAAAAGAAATACATAAATAGTGATGTGGGTGCACGATCCTGTAAGCAACTGGATGCACATGGGTGAAATAATGATAGATGATATATTAAATGTAATAGGTCTGTAAGTGCATCACTTAAATGATTGTCAGATATACGTGATGGCCAGTTTTTAATGATAGATAGATATAATGGAATACTTAACAAATGTTACCTGGAACAAAATAGAGACAACAAAGAGTCAAAAAATGATCATATTCCTTAAAGCTACAGAACTCTCTGGGAATTTACATTTATTCTAGTGCTATCTATTCCTCTTAGACTGCTCTATAAATTGTTTATTTAGTAACAACCCTAAATGTCTGGATTATGACAACTCACAGTGAATTAATATTTAAAGTAGATCTTTCCCATGAAATGGCACATATATAGTTTAGGTACATGTGAGGCTTTTGAGGCTTTTTTTTCCCCACACATGAGCAGCTATTAACCACATTTCCCAAAATTCATACCATAGCAGCATATAATCTCCTTGAAGGTTTTACGCATCTCCAAACTGCGGAATGCGTAAATAAGAGGGTCGATAACCGAATTGCACATGATAAGGATTAGGTATGTATTGAAATAGGCAGTGTAGCAAACACAGATGGAATTAGAAGGACAAGATATGATAAGAATAAGGTGGAGAAAAAATGGTGCCCAACACACCACAAAGACACCGAGTAATATGGTAATAGTGATGGCACCTTTCATGCAAGTTCTGTGTTGAACAACACCGTCCACCGGGAGGGCAGCAATTCTTTTGACGTGTAAACGTGCAAACAGAAACATATGTACATACATGGTGGCCATTAGCACGAGCATGGTGAAAAACATGGTGATGAGACACACAATGACAGTTGTGCTTTCAGAGTAGACAATGAACACGATACCACAAATGATACATGATATCCAGATCACAACTATCAAGACTAAAGCTTTTTTCACTGTCATAATGCTATGATACCGCAGAGCATAGAAAATTGTAATATACCGGTCTATGGCAATAACCAAGAGGTTACATATAGAAGCTACTAAGGAGATGCAAATCAGAGAGTCAAAGATGTTGTCCAACTGCCGGAGAAGTTGCTCCCCTATGAAAACGTATTTAGTTTGAAAGGCTATCACAATAGTTTCCAAGGCATTAGAAACACTAACCAGCATGTCAGCCACTGCAAGGCTGCAAAGGAAAAAGTACATGGGTGAATGAAGATTTTTGTTCTTCAGTATTGCGAGGATAACCAAGATATTTTCCAACAGACTGATAATACCCAGGGTCAGAAAAACCTCAGACTTTATAAATATTTGTTCGCAGAACCCTATCCTGCTGAGGTTGGCCAAAGAACGAGTTTCATTAAGGTCCAATGTCCCATTGACCAGTATGGACTGAACAGAGAAGATATAACTTGATGTATTCATTGTAGAGATGGGTTTGCGTAGCTGAGTGAGTCGTAGTAACAAAACAGAATTAAGAGGAATCCCCTTAAATATACAGCAGTTTGCTCAGTTGGTATTCTTGTCAATATTTCAGAAAAAGCTGTTTTCGTTTAGATATGAGATATAAGAAGTTATCTTTTCATGTTCCGGTCCATCAACCTTTTTTATAATATCATTTTAATGGGGCTCCCCAACAACGAGACACAACAGGGACCCCTCTCATGCAGCCGCTCGCAAATCTTTCCATTCTTGCAGCATGTCTTTGCCCACAGCTCTCATTCTGCATTATCCAGGCACACTTTCAGGGGAATGTGTGCAGCAGTTCAGATGCAATGGGATGAAAACAAGATTTTCACATTCATTGATAAAATGAAACGCCTCCTTATTCTCCAATATAACAGGCTAGCCACTTACAGAACAGACCTGTCTCTGAATGACAGTCAAGCAGTATCTCTGATAGCAGGTGCAGGATCACTATTAAACACAGGAGTAAGGTATGATTTGCTGCCCTCTACAGATGAAACTTTTTATTACCTGCAGTGCCTGCACATTTTCAACTAATATAGCTGTAGAAATTTATAAGAGGTTTATGGAAAACCGTTTTTAATAAGCAATTTTGATACATAACAATTTGCTGTTTTTTTATTTTGCTTAGGTATATAAATGTATAATGCCTCCTCTCAGTTGTATTCATTATTAAAAAAAAACTAATTAAACACTTGAATCTTGAGAGTAAAGTATTGACTCACCTCTCTACAACTGGAATAATTTATTGGGTCTATTCAACAAAAGTCCACTAGTTGGAGATGAGAGCTTATTTCAAACTCCAAACTCGGACAGATTCTGTCTCCCTACATGTCGACATCATGACCTCACAAAATGCTATTCACTGAGCAGTTTTGTGAGTTCAAGATGTGGTGAAGGCATGCGAAATGGAGGGGAGCGAGGGTAAACTTGACTACTATTCATGTCATAGGGGAAGACAAATAACTGTGTTTCAGGCTTAGTCTGCACCAGTTAAAAAAAGATATACCCCTACCACCCCTTTAAAAATGGGGGAATTCCAAAAGATGCCCCTGGCCTCCCACTTAATACCAGGAGTTGGTGATATTGTCTCAGCCCCATAAAACTGAATAGTGCCAGGAGCTGTAAAATTGCCCTCAGCCCACTACTAATGAAATTGTCTGCCCAACTCCCCCTGCCCCTCATTTAATACATATTATAAATGGGGCCAGGGCTGCCCAAAAGGCCACCGTTCAGCCCTTAAATAAATGGGGTCAGGACTACCTACCTCTAAGTTGCCCAGATTGGGGGTGCAGACATTCTAAAAATCCCAAAAACCTGTAAAAAAAAGTCCTCCCTTTAAGTGCCATTAAGAAGTTTGCAGTGAAAACCACTGCCCACTCCGCTGGCTCAAAAGGGGACCCTGTCAAAAGCATACACATTCAATTCCAATCCTAGATGCCCTCAATCTTCATCTTCAGCCCAGGGAAAGAGGCCATCCAAAATTAAAAAAGCCCAATGGAGCGAGCACATTTGTCATCAATGTTGGAAAAGATATCTGTTTGCATGACTATGCCATTAAAAACCTTTTGTTGTATGAATGGGGCAGGGGAACTTGTGCAGCCCTTTAATTATTATGGGGTCATTATTAAGGCAAAGGAGGCATAAACTCTAGCCCCCAGCACTGCTATTAGGGAGGGACATTTTTACACAGCCCTGACCTTGTTACTCTTGATGCTCACCGTACTCACCGTGCACAGCCCCTGGGCCTAGTATTAAGGGGTGGCCAGTGGCATCTCACACAGCCCCTGACCCCAATATTAATTTGGGGACTATGGTCAACATGATTTGGACATCAAGGTCCAAATTGAGCCTCCTAAAACCAACTCCCTTCACTTTTTAGTGAATAGCCCATTTCTCATGAGGGGACAGGGATCCCATATGTCTAACAGCGAAGCTGGGAGCTTTTTGGGTGGCTCCCAACCTTTCTTTTGTACTGCAGTTAGAGCTACTTGCCCTGTCTCCCCTTGTATATTTTAGGGACTGGGAACTATTTTGCCAGTACCTGCCCCATTTATTATAGGACTACTAGCTCTGTCCCCCCAATTTCTTGGGCAGGCTTTTTTTTTTTTTTTCGAGGCCAGCAGATGTCTGCTGATTGTGGGGGAAGGGGGTGATTTTTTATTTACATTTTTGGGTCAATTGTCACTGTCCCACACAAAGCTCGACAGTTGTGAGGAATGTTACTGTATTTACCGTATTTGCTCGATTATAAGACGACCCTGATTAAAAGATGACCCCCCAAACTTTGTATATTCCTTTAGGAAAAAAACTAAAAGCCTGAATATAAGACTACCCTATAGAAAAGTTAAACTTGTATATATTCACATGTAAATTGCTTTTTTAATAAAAAATTATATCAAAAAATGCATTTCTTGTTTTTATTTCCTTTTATGTGCCAATGCTGCCTCTCATTTTCCCTTGCCCCCAGATTTGTATCTCTCTTCCTCCCTTTGACTCCCCCCTCGCCTGTCTCCCCCCCCATGTTTATCTCTGCCCCCCTCCCTCCCTTTGTTGCTCTGTCCCCCCTCCCTCTGTCTCTTCCCCCCTTCCTCCCCTTGTTGCTCTGCCCCCTCCCCTTGTTGCTCTGTCTCTTCCCCCCTCCCACCCCGTGTTGCTCTGTCCCCCCCTCCCCCTGTCTCTCTGCCCCCCTCCCTCCCCCTGTCTCTCTGCCCCCTCCCTCCCCCTGTCTCTCTGCCCCCTCCCTCCCCCTTACCTGTAACTAGATCCCTTGTGGCTAGTGGGGACAGCCGTGGGATGTCTGCACAATACGTGCAGACATCTCCATGCTGCCCGACACGGCAGTCTATTATGACGGACAGCTGGTCTGTCATAATAGACTGGCGTGTCGGGCAGCATGGAGGAAGTCTGCACGTATCGTGCTGACATCCCCCAGCTGCCCGATTCTCCCTGGTGGCTAGCGGGGCAGCGGAGGATGTCTGTGCGATGAGCGCAGACCTCCCCTGTTGCCGCCCGGCACGACCGCCGGGACTTCTGTGACGTAGCCGGAAGTACCCGGCTTCTTCATAGAAGTCCCGGCGGTCGTGCCGGGCGGCAGCAGGGGGAGTCTGAACTCATCGCGCAGACATCCCCTGCTGTTAGAGAGGGGGATCCAGGTCCCCTGCAGCTCTGCTGGGGACATGGATCCATGTCTTATAATCTGACCTCAATTATAAGACGACCTCGATTATAAGACATTTGCTCTGAAAAAAACCTTGTCTTATAATCGAGCAAATACGGTATATAAATTGTGTCAAAAGATTTGATGCATATGCAGTATCCTTGCCAATTGCAAATTGTCCCAACAGAGTGTCACATAAAGGATCCAGACATGTTTAAAATACTATTTAAAAACACTTGATCATTAAAGGGACACTCCCACCAAAAAATTAAAATGGTTTATTTTTTTATTTTGCATTGTTGATTTCAGATATGTCTTTGTTTTTGTTTTGTGAGTTTATTTCATGACATTTTTTTACTAAACAAATGTGAAGTGTGAAGTATTTTGTGAAATATAGTGTTTTTGGGTGCCACCCCCTAGAGACTTTACAACAGTAGTATCTCACTTTGGGGCTGGGGACACAGAATGCAGTCTATAAGTCAGAATTCTGATCATAGACTTGCACTGAATGGGAGGGTAATGTAACTATTGCATCACAAGGGGGCGGAGTTATGATCCTGTTTGACCAGGCCAATCTCCTCTCTTTTTGTTGGAAGGCAAGTAAAGAAAAACATTGTACATTGCCACCTAGTCCTGCCCACTATGATACACAGGAGCCAGTAAGACAGTAGGGGTGTATCTTATGACATCATCATGTAGGCTTTGGCCAGTGTGGTAAAGTGAGACTTTCTGAAAGATTTTGGAGAATGTTGCATCATAGGTAAAATTCTAAAAATGGATGCTGGAGATAAACACCTAATTTTATTTTTACTTTTCTATGCAATTAATTCAAACAGAAGAAAAAAAAACAACAGTGGCATATGTCTTATATATGTGTTTGTTTTAAATGCACAGGTAATCTTGTTACACCTTATGTAAGTGGAAGTGTCCCTTTAACGCCTCTTCTAGTCATATCTGAATAAAAAGATAGCAAACAAAAAACCCTAAAGCAAATCAGATACTATCAGAATCAGTTGTTCCTGATCTCAACCCTTTCTAGTGCCTGAAAAATATGCCAATACATTTTTAGAATAACTAGGGACGTGTGGATACCATAAGATGGAAAGATAATGGAAGATTTGTGTTGGCCTGGAAAGAAGCTACACACATTTCTTAGCTCTTCAGTTTATTGTTATCGAGTAATTCTTCTCTGCCATTCACAATAAAGACATTGATTTCAGAAATAGCCAGCAATCAATGGAAATAAGTAGAGCATAACTCTTGGCAATTTCCAGCACCAGCTGATAGCACGCAAACAAATACCTTTGGACTTGTTCAGTAATCAGAGACTCTGCTTCAGTGACAAATAAATGGTCCATGTAATCAAACAACAATAACTATTGCATTACCGTCAAATGAAATTAGTTAAGCTAGGGAATGGCAGTTAGTGTTACACAACAGCCTTTTAAAGCACAACAGTTATTGTCTCCTTTTATACAAACAATTCTATTTTTGAAACCCTATTCCAATACTATGTTACATTTTTATGGCTATTTTTTGGAGAACAAAAACTGTGCTGACAATCTTCCGTGTAACTAGCAATTAACTATGTAATATAGGCGGCTTCTAATTAGGATCGTCTTATGTTCAGGAGAAAGATTTTTTGAATCCGGTATTAAATGGCTCTGTTTATAATATATAGAAACAGACCGAAATAAACACTCGTAAAAATGTAAACTCTCCAAGGATTCCTCTAATCCTATATAGAATATGTAGCAAACAGAGAGTTACAAAGACCCATGTGCACACATGAGGAAGAGGAAGGGAAATACATAGCGTAACATTAATGTGCAATTTAAAAACAGTACATGTTTATTAAAATCTCACATATACTCACACACTCACATATAAACTTTTAAATTACCTCCAACTGCCTCTCCGCAGCAATATATATATGATGCACCAGCTCTCTCCAAGTGTTGTTTCACAGAGGCCAGGTAACAGCCGCAAACAGGAGGTGTTATGATGTCTTTAGTCCAAAAATAACCATGTACCCAAACCAGCATTTAGATAAATAAAATAAAAAAGCAGTCAGGTCGGACTACCTCCACTCCATATTTGTTTCATCAGGGATCTAGTAACTAATACTAGCTAAAGCACAGGTGCATGCTATAAAAATGTCCCTTATTCCTCCCAGGGCCAGATTAAGGCATGGGCTCCAGCCCAGGGGCCTCGGCAAAATAGGGGCCTTGAGGGCTGCAGCTCAAGACCCATGCCTTAATTCGGGGACTATGGAAAAAAAATCTTGCCGCAGAGGCACTGGCTGGGGTGATCAGAAGATCTCCCCTCACCAGCTCCCTGTTGGCAAGCAGACAGCATGGAGTCTGTGCATTGCCCAGGTGCACAGACAAGTTTCCATGTTGCCTGTCTCACGCTCCCTGTCGCTCTCATCAAAGCAGGTCACGTGATTGCCATGGGTCATGTGAATTTCCGGTGATCACTTAACCTTCTGCCATGAGAGTATCGGGAAGCGTCGGAGATGGGGTCATTGCTACAGGGTCCCAACATCTGAACATGAGTTCCTCACACTGTGGTATGTTCAGTGGAGCAAATTCACACTGTAGCATGCCAAACCATGTGGGTGCACTATGAGTGCAAGCCAAGTGCTGTGGGTGCAATATAAGGGCATGGCAAGTGCTGTGGGTACTGTATGGTACTGTGTTAAGTCCTTTATGTGTAATATGGGTGCAGATTAAAATGAGCATATTCTGGGTATTGGGGTAAGTCCTGAGTGTGCAATGTCTGTGATGGGCATGTCCTGGGGTACTGGTGTAAGTCCTAGGTGTGCAATGTGGGTGATGGGGCATATCCTGGGGTAAGTCCTAGATATGCAATGTGGGTGGTGGGGCATGTACTGGGTGCGGGAATACATTGGCAAGCCTCGGTGCAGAAGGTCAAGTCTGGGGGTGCATTAACAAGTCTGAGGTGCAGATTGACAGATCTGAGGGGCAGATTGGCAAGTTTGGGGAAGCATTGTCAAGTCTGTGGGGCAGATTGGGAAATATGGGGGCAGATTTGCAAGTCTGAGGGGCCGATTGTCAAATAAAAGAAAATCAAAGCAAGAATTGCATTTTCTCAATCATAGGTTTTATTACATATGAAAAACTGTTTACATGGTAAATATTATTTATTAATAAAACTGTTTTCCTGTAAGGTATCTTATATTTACTGGTGGCCTCACAATAACTGTAGCCCAGGGGCCTACAATGTCTTTATCCGGCCCTGATCCCTCCCTCACTGTCCAATCCTAATGCAGTCCATTAACATATGAATAGCCATCAGTTTAATCCAGCTCTAACAGTTCTCTTAGATCACACTATTGTTACAAGTTCATCACAAGCAGTATTTCCTCTGATCACATGAGGAGAGGTTGCATCATCATTCAACACATCAATCCACTCTCAATGCATGGTAATATTAGAACTCTGTTCACCCCACCTATAATCCGTGCAGTGTAAAATAGCACTTAATGGAAACAAAAGAGCAAGTAACAGAGTATACACCGTTATCCCCTTATAAACGGCTTGTAACTATAAAACCTTTGAGTGTGTCTGCAGCTACCTTTTCTGCACATTTTTCTCTATAATAAACCCAAAAACTGCAATACCCATACACACATATATAAGAGTTCTCAATACAACAATGACATCAGATTTTAAATCTAGTAAGTTCCTTTAGACATATCACAAAATAAATGAAATGCAGAGGTTTATATATAAATGCTCATGCATGTAATGATGAAACACCCTAGTACAAACTAATAAATACTAAAACTCAGGTATAAAAAAATCTCCTGCTAGGTAAAGAGAGTGTCTAGAGGACATAATCTGTAAAAAGGTGTGCTTAGTGTCACACTATACACATATCCAAGAAGGAATTAAGCACATCAGATCCTATGAATCAGATAGCACTGGTATCTGGATGACTCTCTTTCTGGATTATTGACTCCAAAACAGAATGACAAATGGGTCCAAATTAATAGTATCAAAGATGAATGATTTATGTGCAAAACATAAACACACATGTGGGAACACCACAATAGGCTAAAGTGTCACCAGTGGCAATCAGCAGCAGTATAAAAAGTCCAATATACCAACACATTCTAAAGTCCAAGTATCAGCAGTGTGTCTAGTACTGTCATTGCAACACCTTATTTGTTTTCTTTTTCAGCCATTCTGTTGTAGATTTGCTGGTATGCTTGGGATCAACGTCCACTTGAATGACTCAATGTCGGCCAAGCTTTAGCTGTCGCGCAGATGACCTCACATTTGACTCTAGCATACTTTATGGTTTATGGTTCACAAAATGACTGCAAGTTTCCCAGGCTTCTGAGATGATATTCAGAAGTTACAAGACCTGGTTTACGGTAACCGATACCCCCTCACCATCCCTATGACTGTCCTATTGATTTAATATCAGGATCTGTCATACCCTTCAGACAAATTTTTCCTCTTTCTGAACCAGAACTAGCAGTTCTTAAAGATTACATACAAGTCTCCGCAAAGGTTTCATTCAGCCTTCTACCTCATCTTCTGGAGCAGGCATCTTCTTTGTGGAAAACACAGAAAACATATGACTAAGGTGCTCTCTAGAAAATTGGAGAAATGTGTGTTCGAGGTCACCACTATAGAGGTACATCATAATGTCCGGTCAGATCATGATGGATCCAAGAAAGGTAGAAGCCATCCTTCAATGGCCTACTCCTACCTCTTACCTTTGCCAATTTCTCTAGAATATTAATCACAAATCTCACGAATTATAAAACCCATCACTCAATTAACTTCCAAATTGAAACGGTTCAAATGGAATTATCAGGCTCAAGAAGCCTTTTTTAAGATGAAAGAAAAATTCACAAATGCTCCCACTTTAGATCTTCCTGATCCTCAAAAGAAGTAGAAGTAGACTCATCTGTGGATGCGGTTGGTGCTATCTTCTCCCAAAGAGATGAAAACAAAAACTTACTTCACCCAATCTTTTTCTTTTCTGAAAAGCTAATCCCCGCAGAAAAAAATGACAGCATAGGTGATCATGAACTACTATCTATCAAGATGGACCTACAAGAATGGCAACATTTATTAGAAGGTACCATTTATCCATCACAATATACACCGATCACCGTAAATCTCCAAACAGCTAAACAACTGTCTCCATGACAGGCCAGGTGAGCTCTCTTTTTTACCTGTTTTCATATGCACATAACATACCGCATGGGTTATCGGTGTAATAGTTATGTCTCATAATAGAGATTCGAAAACACAACAAAAAAGGCTGACATACCTACCTTTTGGTCTGAAAATGGCTTGTTATATAAGGACCATCTTATTTATTTACCGAAAGAAACAGGTCCTCAATGCAGTACATGACCATATTATTGCTAGACACGGAGGTGTCAAGAAAACCATAGACCTGGCATCTCTCACTTTCTGGTGACCTACTTTACACCAAGACATTCTTCAGTATGTCCGCTTATGTGACATTTGTGCACATTAAAAAGGTACCAACACCAGAACCTCCAGGTCTTCTCCAACCACTGCCCATTCCCCAACAGCCATGGAAAGAAATCACAGTCGATTTCATTGTGGATCTTCCTCCTTCTCAAGGATACAATACCATAATGGTAGTAGTCGACCGATTAACCAAGAGGACACACTTTATACAAGCACCTTGCCTACTTTCAGCTTCAGAAACTGCAGATATGTCCATCAACTCAGTATTTTGAATTGATGGTTTACCTCAATCTATCCTGTCTGATAGAGGAGTACAGTTTACATCCTGATTTTGGTCTGCACTATGCCAAGGTCTCAAGATCAAACGTCTGCTATCATCAGCATATCACACCCAGACAAATGGTCAGACCGAGCTAGTCAATCAGACCCTTGAACAATATCTGCAATGCTACATCTCTCATCTACAAGATGACTTGTATTCAATGGTACCTATAGCCAAATTCATCTACAATAATTCATTCCAGTGCTCCATAGATATGTCACCTTTAAAAGCCAATCTAGGTTAAAATGCCTCTTTTCTAATAGACATCCCTGATTACAACAAAGTACCTCCAGCAACCAATTGTCTCTTTCTCCTACAACAAGGGTTCTCTATGCTATGCTACTCTTTAAGTAAAGCCCAACAGGCCTACAACACACTTCATTTCCTCCATTCCAAGTTGGAGATAAAGTGTGGCTCTCCTCCTCTCAGCAGGTCCAACCAAAAAACTTGGTCCAAAGTATATAGGTCCTTTTGACATAATAGCCCTGGTAGGTCCTGCTGCAGTTCATCTGGCTCTTCGCGACTCATGGCGTATCCATCCAACCTTCCAAGTGTCCTTGGTGAAAAGACGAGTGTCAGATCCCATGTACAACAGAAAACAACCACCTACTCCTCCTATACTTGTCCAAGGTACTGAAGACCACGAAGTTGAAGAAATATGGTTGTCTGCAACATTTAGTACAATGGAAGGGGTATTGCCCTGAAAAGCTTTCCTATGAAACAGAATCCTATTTACATGCTCCAGCCAAGATCCATGCATTCCACAGAGCTCATCCTGGGTGACCAACAGGCAGACTCACCCAGAGGTTGTGTGTAAGGGAAGGGGTGTGTCAGGCTCCAGCCCCTTCTACCGCCAGTCAGCAGGGCCACCCACCTGTGGTACTTACCTCTGGAGACATCAGCGTGATTGTGGAATAGGGCGCATGCACAGTCTTGAATAGTGCACGCCTTGTGTATAGCGAGCACATTCTACAATCGGCGAGGGGGGGGGAGTGTCCTTACATCCAGGGGTGGGGCTGTCTCAACAGTGGTTTAGGGCAAAAGCAGGAAGGTAGGCAGTGCTTTCCAGGCAGAGCCTTCCACCTGCTATTCAGCATCTCAGTAGGGGAGGTACTTGCTACTGGTGAGGGGGTTATGGTACTGACTCCCTATATAAACCCTGCTCACGTGTCATTACATGCGTGATTATTCACAAGCTAGTACCTCATTGTACTTATCCTACATGTGTTTACTACCATTTTTGGATTACCTGGCTAACTTTTTGGACTCCCTTTTTGACTATGTTACCTTGTTGCTGGTGGCAATCATCTCATGGCCATTTGGTGTAACGTGTCAGGACTAACAACTGGGAGCATAGCGCAGGGGAGCTCCAAAGACATAAACCAGGTGTCACAGCAAAAGGTAAAGGTAAAAAGAGTAGTCAAATGGTCAGGGCTGACATATAAGGTTCTTCAGTGAAAAAGGAGCAAAGCCAAGGTCGGGGTAGGAGAAGGTAACACACATCAAAAGTTACTAGAGATAATCCTGCCTATAAAACTAATAACTGAACTAAACAAAAAAACAAACATCAAGATAAAGGACATACCTGTAGCAGGACAGACTTGGGAATGAAACACACAGAACAAATGGACAACACATGTTTGTACAGAAGCAGTGAAAGAAGGCAGGAGAAACAAGGAAAACCAGGAATGGATCAGAACAAGACATATTGCAATAGAAGGAAGGGGCAAGAGCAGGCATAAAGCATAACCAATAAAGCAAGGCAATAAAGTATACAGGAAGAACCGAATACCGTCTGGTATGAGTCTGCACACGGCTTGACAGTTGGTATGAGGAGGTTTTGCTTATATGCTGTGTTTGATTTTCATCAAACGTGGTGCTGTGCATTATGGCCAAACATGAAGCTTTCTTGCGGGAGAGACAAATCCACAGTGCAGATGAGTAGTGTTGAGCGAACCCGAACCGCACTGTTCAGGTTCGTACCGAACATTACGGTTTTTGGACCCCGGACCCGAACATGGACATTTCACTGTATGTTCGGGTTGGAGTTTGGGGTTCGGCGATTACATTGTATGTAATGCTATGGGCTTTATATAAACCAAAATAGAGTCCCCATTTATACGAATAGGTCAATTTCGGTTTAAAGAAAGCCCATAGCATTACATGTATTCCATAAACCGAAAGTCTATAAACCGAAAGACATTCGGTTTATAGACTTTCGGTTTATGTAATACATGTAATGCTATGGGCTTTCTCAGTTGACCTATTCGTATGAATGGGGACTCTATTTCGGTTTATAGAAAGCCAATAGCATTACATGTATTCCATAAGCCGAAAGTCTATAAACCGAATGTCTTTCGGTTTATGGAATACATATAATGCTATTGCTATTCTACAAACTGAAATAGAGTTTCACAAGCAAAAAATCAAGGCAGGCGGAGGACACCAAATAGGAACAGCATGGTCATACATGGGAATCACAGGAACAGTAGTATACAATATATATGGGAAGTCAGGAATGAACTGATTCAGCAACAGAATATAAGAATCAACTATGAGGAATAAAACGCTAGTACTAGGCACTATCACAGGCGAAGGTAACTTGTGAAGTGAGTGTTTAAATACTCCTGGATGGCAAGGACACATGTCTGATCAATTTGGCAAAGGAGGGGTTAAAGTGTTAAAAACCCCTTTAACTGGGCTCATGCATATATATTAATCACCCGTTTGTACATGCTGCACTCTCTGGGAATTGTGCACTTGAGTGAAGGGAGTTGCTGGGGCTCTGATACGGAGCCCTGGACGATGGGATGTCATCCTCCTGATCCGCGATGGTGGCAGAACAGGTGGAATAGTGAGGTGGGTGACAAAACATTTCCACTTTGGTCTCATTAGTCCAAAGGACATTGTTCCAGAAGTCTTGTGGTTTTTGTTTTTGTAATTTCTCTTGAGCATTGCACAGTCTAAACTTGGAGTAAATTTGATCTTGATGAGAATCTTGATGGGCAGTACCAATTGCTTTTCTAAGATCATTGCTGATCTCTTAAAATCTTGGTGTGTAAACACACAAACTGCTAAAACTTTGGCTTTTATAGAGGTGGTCACACTTGTTGATGATCAATTAATCAAGGACATTTGATTTGCAACACCTGTCTCTTACATTGCCTCTTAATTCCTATGAATGACTTCTCCATTTTGCCTTTATTTTTGTGAAATAAAACATGACAGTGCAACATTTCATGTATTGTTGTATTTACCTAATTTTAAGACCTGCTAAAGAACAGATGATTGTTATTAAATCCTGATATGCAAAAAACATAGAATTCAAAGAGGGTGTACTTTATTTTTCCCATGACTGTATGTAGGCATTTCAATGTGAAAATAGCCTAAAATCTATGGTTTTCATAGCAAAAACTATCTGAATGCTTCCAAAGCTTAGGTTTCCGAAAGGCCTGCAGAACCAATTCGGCCAACAATATTGAGTAGCTAGATTTTGGTAATTTTGGTGATTTGACTACTTTACTAGATCAGAATTCATCTTAGCGCAAATTGATCTATATTGGGTAGACCCTTTAATATTTTCATCTTTCCAACTATCATGATGATGTCACAGGGTCTCTTACAGTAATACAATTGTGTTCACTAAACAGTTTTAGACTAGCATAATTCAAAATGCATGATACATGCAATATACATTTGTTTATCTCATTTCTGCTCGTTTACATGTTTATAAAGTCCACAATTCAATTAGAAAAGAACAGAGAAACCAACCCAATTAGACATGAATGAATTTTCTACAACATTCCTAAAACTAAGACTTGCTTTAGGATATGTGTTTCTGAAGAAGGATGTATAGGATTGTAAAAGAACAGATATTATCAATTGAATTTCAGCTAAGCATAATGAGATTAATATATCAGTGTGAAGCCAGTGCTAGGACTGGAACTGGAACAATATAGGTCATATATTTAGTTTGTATTTACAAATCCAGTGTGTGATAAGAGCTGACACAAAACCCATTAGAGAGATTGATAATGATGCAGCAGAGACTCTTATGTTTAAATATGGCGTGCATGGACTTATAAAAATGCAATGAAACACCACATTTCAATAATGATATTTATCATAGTGTAGTGCTACTGGCAAAGTGATTTACAGGCAAATGTAGCTATTGTCTGAATAGTAACTGGAGTACCAACAAAATAGAGAACTCTGCTGCTCACGCACACACATTATCCTGCACACACAATTACATTCTTCCGTTCAGGGCCTTCTTTAATATTGATTGGATCCTGGGCAAGCATTTTCTTGGGCACCCTGGATTCCCCCGTCCCTGCATGCATCGACCGCCCCCCACAGCTGGTAGATGTTGTGTGATCTGAAGGATCTGTTGTGTGATTTATAGGAATGAGTTGGTAAGAGGGAGGTTAAATAAATAAGTTACTAGTCGAGACTAATAAATAGGGCTCATTTGGGAAGGGCGTCCAGTTGAGCAGGAAAGAAATATTAGCTAAGCATGTTAGCAGCATATAAGATATGCTGATAACTATATAAGCGGTAAAGTAAACAAAGATCTATTTAGTAGTGCGAGTCAGTTTAGGATTCATTACTATTATAAGTAGTATGCACTAAGACAGTTGCACGACCCTAAGCTAGAGGGAAGGTTAAATACCTTGGACCAGAGTAGTAATTGGACAATATTGCATGCTCACCATTTCCCTTATTGTTGTAAATTTTAGTAACTATATTTATGCTTTTGTATGTCTATATTTTGTATGTTTTATCTTTATATGATATGGAAATTTAATAAAGAAAAATGTATAATAATAAGATGCCAGTATTATTGTGCCATTCATATGCCAGTAATACTGTGCCATTAAGACGCCAGTATTATTTTGATTTTCAGATGCAGTATTATTGTACCATTCAGATGATAGTAATATTGTGGCATTCAGATGCCAATACTATTATGCCATTAAGATGCCAGTATTATTGTGCCATTTAGATGCAGTGTTATTGTGCCATTCCGATGCCAGTAATATTGTGCCATTAAGATGGAAGTAATACTGTGTCATTAAGATGCCAGTAATATTGTTCCATTCAGATGCCAGTATCATTTTGCCATTCAGATGCAGTATTATTGCACCATTCAGATGCCAGTAACATTGCGCTATTCAGATGCCAATACTATTGTGCCATTAAGATGCCAGTATTATTGTGCCATTCAAATGCCAGTTATATTGTGCCATTCAGATGCCAGTATTTTTCCATTCAGATGCAGTATTATTGTGCCATTAAGATGCCAAAAATAGTGTGTAATTAAGATGCAAGTAATACTGTGTCATTAAGATGCCAGTAATATTGTGCCATTCAGATGCCAGTATCATTTTGCCATTCAGATGCAGTATTATTGTACCATTCAGATGCCAGTAATATTGTGCTATTCAGATGCCAATACTATTGTGCCATTAAGATGCCAGTATTATTGTGCCATTCAAATGCCAGTAATATTGTGCCATTCAGATGCCAGTAATATTGTGCCATTCAAATGCCAGTATTATTTTGCCGTTCAGATGCAGTAATATTGTGCCATTAAGATGCCAGTAATATTGTGCCATTCAGATTCCAGTATTATTGTGCCATCCATATGTCAGTAATATTGTGCCATTAAGATGCAAGTAATACTGTGCCATTAAGATGCTAGAATTATTGTGCCATTAAGATGCCATTATTGTGCCATTAAGATGCAAGAATCACTGTGCCATTAAGATGCTAGTATTATTGTGTCATTAAGATGCCAGTAATATTGTGCCATTCAGATCACAGTAATATTGTGCCATTAAGATGCCAGTATTATTGTGCCATTCAGATGCGAATACTATTAAGCCATTAAGATGCCAGTATTATTGTGCCATTCATATGCCAGTAATATTGTTCCATTCAGATGCCAGTATTATTTTGCCATTCAGATGTAGTATTATTTTACCATTCAGATGATAGTAATATTGTGCCATTCAGATGTCAATACTGTTGGGCCATTAAGATGCCAGTATTATTGTGACATTCATATGCCAGTAATATTGTGCCATTCAGATGCCAGTAACATTGTGCCATTAAGATGCAAGTAATACTGTGCCATTAAGATGCCAGTAATATTGTGCCATTTAGATGCAGTATTATTGTACCATTCAGATGACAGTAATATTGTGCCATTCATATGCCAGTAACATTGTGCCATTAAGATGCAAGTAATACTGTGCCATTAAGATGCCAGTAATATTGTGCCATTTAGATGGAGTATTATTGTACCATTCAGATGCCAGTAATATTGTGCCATTCAGATTCCATTAACATTGTGCCATTACGATGCAAGTAATACTGTGCCATTAAGATGTCAGTATTATTTTGCCATTCAGATTCAGTATTATTGTGCCATTTAGATGCCCGTAATATTATGCCATTAAGATCCCAGTAATATTGTGCCTTTCCAATGCGAGTACTATTGTGCCATTAAGATGCCCCAGCCAGTTTGCCCATTAAGATGCCAGTATTATGTTTTCTATTACTATTTTAAAGCTACTCTGCTTGTTATACCAACTTGTTATTAACCAAATTGGAAGGTTTTTTGGAGTATCTTCTGGCACATACCACATTCAGTTCTATTTCCATCAACTGATATGTGCTGTAGGATTGTTTATGAATATATATATTTGTGGAAAATCAACATTTATTTCAGGTGAAAAATAGTTTTGACTTTCATTGAACTCATGCCACTGAAAAGTATGCATACTATCCAGTTCATGGCAAGCAACATATGCTCTAGGGCCAAGGTGGAGAACCTGTGGCACTCAATGAGCCTCTGAGGTGGCACTTAGCATCAGAATGCATTGTCATCACTTTTGCCATTACTGCTCTTTGGATTGGTGTATTAAAGATTTATTAAAAAAATATTTTTCAGGAACAGTGTTGACTATTTTTTTTTTTTTTTTACTATCTTTGAACCTATGTCATTTGAAAACAAAACATTGAATCCTGTTTTCAGTAAATTACATACTTTAAAAATCTAGACGATTCCCAAAATGGGTCATTTATTTTTTTTGGCGATCTCTAAATTGAAAAATAATTATCCAATCCTTTTTAAGCAAATTAAATATTCCCTGAGGGTCTATACGATTTTACATTTTCATGTGAAAAACTTTTTTTTCAGGAAAAATATTTAATAGTTTTGACTATCTTTAAATTCATGCCACTTGAAATATTTCACACACAATCTCTGGCAACTGGCATGAAAAGAAATAAAAGAAATAAAGAAAAATTAATAAATGTATACAAATCGATTAATTAATAAATAGAAATCCATAAGTACACAATACAGCTATAAAGTGCTTTCATCAAAAATTAAGTCATGACAACATAAATATAAGCACTGATCCCTTATTCTAGTCCTATGTATCTATATATAGACGTAATAATATAATAGACATAATGTAGCAGGCTTACACAGGATAAAAATAACAATGGAAGAAACACTTCAAATAAGTGAGAAAACCTGACATGCCTGACCACGCAAGCAAAGATGCTGAAAGTACATGTCTCAGTACACCTTCTTTGTCTTGTGGGCATCTACAGTCCCTGCATCAAACCTCTAAAACTTTAAACTCTTGAACTATGACAAGAGTTATGATGTAATGCATGAACTCTTGAGTGGGGTTCTTTAAGATTATTTTAGGACAATATGTCTCATGCTTAAGGATAAGGACCTTCAAGGTGGTATTCTCTGAAATATTACTAGTATCATGCACTATGTCTGGGAGAAAGCAGGACCTTAAGGAGATCAATGCTTGTCTTAGAAGGATGTTGAATAAGAAGGGATTTGGGTTCAGGAGAACTGGATAGGCTCTACAGCAGGGATGGACTGCACCTCAATGATGGGGGCTGCAGTACTAGGCTGGATGGCTAGAGAGTTGGAGTAGTTTTTAATCTAAGTCTTTGGGGAGTGAAAAGATAGAAATGGATTACTGGCTAGAGTAGAAATCAAGTGTGGTTTATCTTTGGGTAAAGGTGATGAGAGCAGTGGTGGAGTTAGGATTGATAATAAGGAGGTACATAAAATGATTCCTGTGGGCATGAAATGTTTGTCAACTAATTGCCAAAGATTGGTAGGATGATAAATATAATATTTATCCTAGATAATAATGACAATGGAGCAGTCACAGACTTTACTCTATGGTGTTCCCTTAAATGCTTTCTGAGAGGACTATTTATAAAATTAGGGGCAGAGAGAAACTTTAAAAGCAATAAAACACTAGCAGATTTATATATAGAACTCTCTAAACTTGAAAAGATAAATAAGCTTATGCCAACCATATCAGTCTCAAACCTAATACAAAATCTGCAAGCAACAATTAAAAAAAAATTGGAAGAAAAGGCAAAAAAAGCCCTACGTACACTCAAACAAACATGGTATACAGGAGCAAATCGAGTAGATAAAATCCTGACAAATAAACTAAAAGGTAAAAGGACAAGAAACATCATAAATAAAACAATAGGATCAAAATCAGTACTATCCCCCAAAGGAATTTCTACAGTGTTCGAGGAATACTACCACTCCTTATATAATATACAGCAGGACAATAAATCCCAAATCAACACAAGCTCCTTTCTTCAAAAATTGAACCTCCCTCAAATTAACAAAACAAAATTAGATACCTTAAACGCTCCCTTTACCCTACAAGAGATACAAAATACTATCATAGGTCAAAAACAAAAGAAAGCACCTGGACCAGATGGCTATCCAGCCAAACTATATCAAATATTCATTGACGAAATATCTCCACTCCTCTTAAGGGTCTATACAAAAATATCAGAAGGTCAACAGTTCCCACAAAAGATGCTCCAGGCAACTATTTCACCTATATTAAAGCCCGGTAAGGATCCAGCCACCCTATGGAATTATCGTCCAATCTCATTGATAAACTTAGACACAAAAATATTTTCGAAAATTCTAGCCGATAGACTCAAAAAAATTATGCCCGATCTAATACATAACAACCAAACTGGCTTTATAAAGGGAAGAGACGCAGGCGACAATATAAGAAAGATTATCAATATCATCGACCACATCAATAACAACTTTTTACCATCAACAATGATAGCACTCGATGCAGAAAAACATTCGATAGGGTGAGCTGGACCTTTCTAGAAACAGTAATGGAGACATTTGGACTGAAAGGCCCGTTCAAAACAAACACCATGTCACTATACACATTACCTCAGGCAAGAGTGGTAGGCCCAGGGCTTGACTCAGACTGGTTTACTATTTGTAATGGTACCAGACAAGGCTGCCCTTTGGCCCCACTCTTATATCTATTAACAATAGAGCCACTAGCAGCTCTGATAAGACAAACACAAGAAATAAAAGGAATAAAAATAGCTAAGGAAGACATGAAAATTTCCCTGTTCGCAGATGACATCTTGCTAACCCTTAGTAACCCTATAGAATCCTTAAGATCTACAATGGAACAGATAGCGAAATTCAGTGAATACTCTAATTATAAATTAAACCTGAACAAAACACAAGTTATACAAACAAATATTGATGATAGTACACTAGATTTATTAAGGCGGACCTATCACTGGAAATGGGATAATAAAACTATCGACTACCTTGGAATAAAACTAAAGATAAATTTAGATACAATAATCCAAACCAACTACTCTGATATGATAGAATATTTCAGAGAGAGATTAAGGAAATGGAAGGGACTGGAAATCTCTTGTTTAGGGCGTCTAAATTCAGTAAAATCTTATCTAATTCCCAAACTATTATACCTTTTTAGATCAATCCCTCTTCGAGTACCACAACAAACTCTGAAGATATTTAAAACCATAATCATGGAACATATATGGAATAATAAAAAGCCTAGAATATCGTACAGCTCCATGATAAGAAAAACTAACAATGGTGGACTCGCAATACCAAACATAGAGTCCCTCCATGAAACAGCTATGTTTTCCCACTTTTTAAAATGGGGCAATACGATATCTAAATCTACAAATTGGTACAAGATAGAAAAAGAAAGTTGTGGGAAATTTGAACCTTATCATCTTATATGGTTCGATAATCTACGATCATACCAATCCCAAAATCCCATAATCCAAAACATTATTACCACCCTGATAAAATTTAAAAAACTAAATAAAATTACTAATGGAGTATTAAAATCAGCCCCACTAGATGCCATTTCATGGAACATAGATAATATAAAACTGGACAAATGGAAAGATCTGGGAATTAGCAATATCTCACAAATTATACAACAGAACTCTTTAATTCCATTTATCCAATTACAGACCAAATTTAATCTCCCTCCAGTGGAATACTACTCCTACCTTAGAGTCAGAAATAAATTAAAATCAATAAATATCTTGGAAAATCTCCAACTTGAACAATTTTTAGAGAAACAACATAATAATAAAATAGTTAGGAAGATCTCCCAATTAAATGACGCCAGAATAGATCCATCAAAAGATCAGTCCTGGGTGAAATGGGAACTAGAGACAGGAGGTGATTTTACGCTCCAAGAATGGCTCCGGGCTCAAATAATAATGAAAAAGAGTATACATAATCTGTCATTACAAGAAACATACTACAAGATTATTTTTAGATGGTATCTGACTCCAATACAAATAAATAAGTACTCACAAGATCAATCCAAACTATGTTGGAGATGCCAAGAACTGGAGGGAACACTCCTACACATGTGGTGGTCCTGTAACAAACTACAACCTATAATTAAAAAAATAAACAACATTCTAACAAAACTGATTACAGATTCAAGCCCACTGACATCCAATACATTCCTCTTCCACATAGGTATCCCAAGAAGCACAAAGGAAATACACTATTTAATTATACATATCTTTCTAGCAACAAAACATCATATAGCGAGAAACTGGAAAAATACTGAACCCATCAATTGGACAGAAATAATATCACAGATTGATTACCAGTGCTCAATGGAAGAGGGATTCTATAACTCCAAGGATCAATATGGACTCTACAGGAAAATATGGGAGAAATGGGGGGAGTTGAAGAACTCTAGGCATTTGGTGTGAGAAGGGGGGGGAAGGAGGAAAAACCACGGGAGTGGCCTGCCACCCAGGTGGGCGAATCAAATCAACCTTTATATTATGATTCTTTGATTACATACCTGGAACTAGAGATCAATATCAACATCTCTAAAAACGATAATAAAATAAAAATAACCTAGGACCACGTTTTCTACAACATATTGTCCCCGGGGAGAGGCTCGAAAATACAGCATCTGGCTTTTAATAATCCCTACCCTCATTAGAAACGGTATACCATCACAAACGTAAACATGTAAGGTGGAGGGGAAGGGGGAAAAAAAAAATAAGGAAAAGCAACAAATCATCTGAACGTCATACTATGGTATTTATGTGTAAATGAAATTATATGTTATATTTTTTATATCTGTAAAAGTCTATTTATATGTTTATAATAAAAAAAAAAAAAAAAAAGGATGATAAATATAAAGTGTTGCACAAAAAAAACAATACTTATCAGAAGAGCTTGGCAAAAGTGAATATATATTCGGTATACATGAAAAAAAGAAAAGCCAAAAATATATTTGTGAACCAGAAAAAAGATCAAAGTAATAAATGGTGAAGTGACCCTAGTGAAATAAAACTCACATTTACAAGAGCCTTAAAGAATCAGCTCTGGTTTGAAGCACTTTGTGGGATTTAAATTTGTCTGTGGATCCTCTTGAAACATAAATTATTAGGAGCCAGAAGCGATCCAGATGGTAGATATGTGGAGAGAGACATAAAAAACAAGTATAAAAGTTTGAACAGCAGGGGTAGACTTGTAATGCAGCTATAGTGAAGCAGTCCACTGTACTTCTCAGCTCCTCCAAGCATTATTGAAGTTGGTAGTGACAGACTCCTGACTTCTCAAGAGCTGAACGTGCCTTCCTCCGCCTGGTCTGCACGACTAGTTTCGGCTAAATGCCTTCTTCTGGGTGCTGACGTTGGTGGGGCGTGTGTAGTATAAATAGTCCGGAAATTGGCCTTTTTCTTTAGCTGAGCCTTTCACTGTCCTTCATGCTAATAAGGAGGTTCTTTGACCAGTTCCTGAGTTTCGGCCCAAGGGGGTATCCTACTTTCATATCAACCAGGAGCTGAATCTTCCAATCTTATTTTTCTCCACAGTCATAAGAGTAGGTTAAATGACACAACATGGTTTGCGTCAAAAATTTCTCAGATATATTTGAAAAGGACAGCCTCTTGGACTAAATCCTCACATACCAAGGACATAACAGGCCCAGGGTGTCAATGTTTCTGATTGCATTAGAGCCCACTCAATTCATTCTTTTGCCACATCATGGGCAGCTGTGGTACAGGTTTCTTTGTAAGTTACCTATAGAGCAGCTATAAAGTCCCCCTCTCATACCTTCATCAAGCACTAATGTCTCATTGTGAGGACTTCGGAAGCTTCAAACTTTGGCAGATACATTCTTAAATCTGTCTGATTTTCTTCCAGTTGAATTATCCTTCCTTTTGCAGACTTTTTCCTGTTCCTTTTTTCTTATACTTTTTCTCAGCTTTGGCTTTCCTACCTCTATGATAGGGGTTTAGGGTAGTCCTATTTAGGGTATTTGCAATTCTTTTCATCCCTATCAGCTTAGAGAGAGAAGCTATCCCTATTCTAAAGCTGCACAGGAAAAAAAAGAAAATTACAGCAGTTATGACTGCACATATCTAGAAATATGTCACCTTCAAAATGTAAAAATAATCAAGTGAAAAAAAGCACACATTTTCCTTCCTAATAGTCAGAAGAAGCAACTTGCCCAAGATGATGTCAGCTCTCTGAGAGAGGCGCAAGCCTCAGATGAAGACCTGGAGATCAAACTGAAGAGGGTATTACATCCAGAAAACTTTCAAACAAGGAAAAATATAATGGGTATGCCAAAATAACCTTACAAGATACTATAAGAAGACTTCAAAAACATTCTCAAAGATGTGTAAATGGACATTTGAAAACCTCAGAGACAGAACAACTAACATTGAAGGCAAAATGATGGAATACTATAATGTACATACAAAATGGCACACAAGTGTGAACAGATGGGCAGCAAAATAAAACAACGGAAATCGAGGACACATTCAGGAGGAATAACTTCAGAATCAGGGCTATCACACAGTGTAGCTCCCTATTTCATGGACTATTTCTCTACACGTTACCAGACTATTACATTATGCATCTCATGATAGAGCATACAGATTGACAAAACCAATCACAATACTTAAGACAGCACCGGAAAAAACTGTTGTTGTGCAGTTGTTTATCTTTTGGACATCTTCATTTGGATGTCTGATCACTACCTGAATCTTTGATCATCTTCTTTCCCTCAAACTCTGTCCCTATACCTGGCTCCACAGTCACCATTGAAAATGCTACAATCGTACCCGCTGACCATGTCCGATCACTTTTGACTCTGCTCTCTCCGTCGTTCGCCATATTCAGTATTTAGCCAAATCTTATTGTTTGCACCAAAGGAACATTGCAGGCATTCACCCGTTCCTCAGCATAGAAACCTCCAAAATCCTAGTGCACTCGCTTGTGATCTCTCATCTTGATTACTTTAACACCCTCCTGACTGGACTACCTCTGACTTGTTTTCTCCCTGCATTCTATTAAAAACACAGCTGCCAGACTCATGTTTCTCGCATGTCGGTCTGATTTGGTGGCTCCTCTCTGAAATTATCTCCCACTGGCTCCCTGTCTGCTCTAGGATAAAATAAAAAATTCTGTCCTTAACCTATAAAGCCCTCCACTCCTCAGCCCCTCTGTACATTGCCTCCCTCATTAACCGATACATCCCTGCATGACCTCTGCGCTCCTCAATGGGACTAAAGCTCTCCTCCATCACCTCTTTTCGAGCTACCCCCTCTCTCTGGAACTCCCTTCTGTAGAGCATCCAGCTCTCTCCTTTCTTTTTCAAACTTTAAAAACTCATGTCTTTAAAGATGCTTACTACCCATCCCACTAGAATACAACTGAATTTACCTATAGCTAATCCCACCTAGAACTCACTGCCCTCAATCACTGTTAGTATCTGGTAGATAAACCCCCTAATACAGCTAGAACACACAATTAATCTAATGCCAAACCCACCTAGCACCAACCACCCACATTACTGTTACTACCACTACCTTCTCTCTGACGTCTTCACTCCCTTATGTGTTTCATGTTCCCCATTTCCTCTAGATTGTAAGTTTGCGAGCAGGGCTCTTTACCTCATGTACCAGTCTGTTCTAGTTCATCTAACTTATTATGTAATTCCCTTCTATGCTCTGTATCTAGCGCTACATAAATTGCTGGCGCTACATAAATAAATGTTAAACATACAGAACTTTCCGAGAAATTCACAGGCCTAACAATTTATTTCAAACTGTCAGCCTTTATACTACACAAACTGAGTTTGCCAATGTAAAATTATTTTTTAGAAAAAAAGGACTCTTACTATCTACAACCCTGAAAGTGGCAGAAAAACTTTAACTGAATTGGAACTGAGTAGTGAACAAAAAAGCACCCTCCACATAAGCTGAGGGGATTGGCAAAGGAATGGCATCTGGCTATACATTGCTCAGCTGACTGTGTCCATACCATTCATATATAAGTATTGAACATGAAATCATGCTTCTGCTTACTCATTAATATTACATAATAGTTTACAGCTCCTTTCTTGATTTAGAATAATGAAAGTTTTGCTAAATTCTCAGTCTTTTTTGAATTAAGGGGAAGCAGTATTAAACACAAATATTTATACACCAGACAAGCCAGAAGATTTGGGTTTTTTTCAACAGAAATCCTAAACGTGCAGTGCTACCACCACTGCAATGGATTCTGGGTCGGCATATGCAGGTTAACAATGATCACCTTTATATACACTTTATTCATGGACATGGAGCAAAAGCCCACTGTACTCCTGGACAGCTGTTCTTAATGGTATCTTATCAGCATGATGTTGGGTACTGGCTTTGTGAAGCTTAGAGAAGTATGAGAAGCACACACAACAATTTTATGGTGGAGGTAAAAATGATGGGAAACCCCTCCACTTAAAAAAACATGAGGTAGCAGAAGCATTATTAAACACACATCTGCACACACCAGACAAACAGGTAGACTTGCTTTTCCCACAGGAATCCTTAACTTGCAGTTGCATCACCACTGCAAGGGATTCTGGGTAAGCATATGAAAATAAGGTTATCAAAGAACATGTTTTGCCTCTGTATCAGCTTTTAAATTGACTCCTTGGAGTAAATGCCCACTGTACTTAGACAGTATTTCAACAGAACCACTCATGGACAGCTGCTATGTCCTTAACGGGATCCTGTCAGCATGAGGTTGGTTACTGGCTTTCTGCTTGAGACTTGGAGCAGTGCAAGAAGCACACACAACACATTTTTGATGGGATCAAGACAATGAGAAAATCCCTCCACTGAAAAATCAGGGGGTAGCAAAGGCATTATTAAATACAAATTTACACCCACCAGACAAGCCAGAAGACTTGCTTTTCCCACAGAAGTCCTAAACTTTCAGTGCTACCACCTCTGCAAGGAATTCTGGATAAGAGTATTCAAATAAGATTAATAATGATCACCTATATATCCACTTTATACATGGACCCCTTGGAATAAATGGTCGCTGTACTTAGATAACCTTTAAACATAGCCCAGGAGAGAGCCAGATAACCGCTCATGGATGGCTTATCAATCTTTTAAGTAATGCATGTACACTTTTCTATAAATGCAATATTATTTATATGTATTTAAGTCAACAGAGAGACTCTGAAATTCATAATTATTATTTTTTGTTTACTAAAAACATGCACATTTTAAACTCAAGTTGGAAATTATGTTTACAATGTAACTCATTATTTTTAAAAATTTTTAACCCACTGGTCTTGCAGTTCAATGTTGGTTACGTGTTTGCTATTAGATAATCACTTGGCAGTATTGGTATTCAACCTGGTGGGAGCATGGAAAAGCACAACAAGTGTCACGGTTGAAGAACTAAGGATCAAGCTGTTAACATGGTTCCTGCATGTGATCATGTTGATAAGTTTCAATGTTGTTTCTAAACTTCTGTTTCTAAGTACCTCTGCTCCTTTTCTCATATCTGTCTGTTCTACCACTCATGCCCTTATTGCCAAGTGGCACCCAGAACTGGCATTCAGGTGACAGCGTTGGAGAACAACAAGAGCCCCATACAGTCAACACATCTTCAATGGGAAGCACATGGGGTTCTCAAACAACTGGAGTAAGACAACTCCTTATACTCAACTGCAACTTCCATAAACTACTTCTAACAAGGCACCTCATAACACTTTCTCCACATTTTCTTTCTATAACATCACCAAAGGCTGAAAACACCACAACTGTTCTAATACAAGATATATATAACTTATATACTGCAGTCATGTGTGCTCAGGAAACCCACTTTCAAACCAGGAATATGCAAACCAGTTCTCCAAAACAATACTCCTCCATTTTCCATACAACATACAAAAAGAGAAAAAAATAGTATTTATTAAAATAAACCATAAATAGCTTCCTGCTTTCACCTTGAGTTTTCATACTCACGCTTGAACCTTTGGCTGCAAACATTAGATTACATAAGACCATAATAGGCATGACTATTAGACAAGACACCAACAAAATGTTTCCAAATGATTTTATGTTCTGCCTTCTTCTCTTTTACATCTCATACTCGTGTGAACAACTTCTAACTTTTACATGTTGGTGGAAAATCAAACAAGGAGGGTATCCTGAATAAGCTACCTTGACTAATTATTTGATTAGTTCCCTTTGAACACATTAATTATACATTAGGCAGGGCAACATGTGAAAGGTATTTGTCTCCATCAAAAAATTAGTTGACACAGCATTGCAGTCTTTTTATTTGGGGGATGTCTGTGACCCAGAAATGGTTATATACCCCACATGTGTGGTATCTATGTGTTCAGAAGCAGTAGGAAAGTCACTTTTGATAGATATGTATTGTATTTCGTTTTTACAATTGAAAGATGTACTGCTTTATATTGAAATGTTTTAGTAATTATATTAAAACAATTTTTAGAACACTTTTATTTTCAAAGTATTAGTGGTGTGGAGTTTTCATGAAATACAATAATGTTGACATTTTATTAAAGTCAAGGTTGTGTTCTTTTGTATTTCTATATGTGTATGAATGTTTCAGAACACTTTGGCATTATAATTTATACTTTGTATGCAATTAGATAGGCAATTAAAAATACCACTTAAAACTACTTATTTTTTCAGGGTCAAAATAAATAATGTTAGAACAACACATATTTAGTAGCATTGAACTCAGGAGAATTCTTGGCTATAAAAAAATTATGTGTTTTACTTATTATTGTCAAATATGAAGAATAAATGTAAAAAAAAAAAAAAAAACTGGATCATGTATTGTCGCACAATGTAAAATTCAGCTCAAGTCTTTTATAAATGAAAATCCTGAAAAGAAATATGGTGTTCTATATATAAACTAGACATTGCATACCAGAATCTTGTTCAAAGTGAGGTATTACAAAATTCCAATTGACCTGGCCTCCCTGGAGGATCACATGACATAGTCCTCTGGCACATTAAGTATTGTGAAAAAGCATATTTTGGTGGAAAATACAATTTCTTTTGGGTGACAACATTTTACATGTTGACATCAAAATTCAGTGGCAGTAGAGTCTCTAATAAAATAAAACAAAAAAAAATATACGGAGCTATCGTTTTGATATGTAGTATTTAGGTATATAGGTTTTAAACAAAAATGTCACTATTATATTTAAAAAGGAAATGTTAGGCTTTGTTCACCTGCGTGGATTTGTACCTTTGAGTTATGAAGGTGATTTTTTTGTTCTAGTATGTAGCAGCCACAGATACTGTAAACACTTCAAAGTATTAAAATTTGTCGAAGAAAACAGTGTCAGAAATCTTGACATGCAAACCATATCTTGACAGAATATGTCACACATAGATCAGGTACACTGGAAAGACAAATATCTAGTTGCAAGTTGAAGCTCAGTTACAGCAAGAGCTTCATATAAAAATGTACATGCTCCAAAAGTGTAGTATCACCAATGAACAAACATGCATAGCTTGGAGGAAAGACGTAGCGGGGTATACGATAGAAAGATTTAAATACATAAAGGTAATCAACACAGTAAATGAGTATTAGAGAGGAAAATATTTAAAAATAATATCAGGAAGTATTACTTTACTGAGAGGGTAGAGGATGTATGGAACAGCCTTCCAGCGGAAGTGGTAGAAATAAACACAGTGAAGGAGTTTAAGTATGCATGGGATAAGCACAAGGCTTTTGTGGTATGTCTTGGGGGCAGCGACAAGTACTGGATGTGCAATGCAGGTATGTTGGGTCATGTCCTGGGGTGCATTTAAATTATTAGCATGATGAACAAAGACCTGGATAAAATGTTTTTGGGAGGGTAGGGGGGGCGAGAAGGAAATATGGGAGGGGGGATTTTTTTACTGTTAGAAGCCCTGACATTTCTGATGCTGGCCCTGAGGCTATCCTAGATATGAGATAGGGCCAGGGAAAATAAAAATTATTTAGAAAATTGTGAAGACTAGATGGGCCAAATGGTTATCTGCCGACACATTCTATGATTCTATGCTTCTATTTAATAAACACCTCTTACCTTACAGTGATTTATAATTCAACATAAATGTGCTATACTGATACTATTTTTATGAAAATATTAATAGCTCTTTTATTTTACCTTAGGGTTAATAATAAAACATTTATTTGAATCCATTATGAATAATTCTGTCTCTCTTATTAAACAATAAATACATCTTATGAATAATTGCACGTTTTGTAGCAGAACTCATCTTGATGGTGTTATGTGAAAGTTTAATAACCTCTGTTGCCTTCACAAAGCCATTATGTTCTTTTAACAGAAGAAAACCTTGAATATGCTGCTGCTGGTACAGACAGTAATGTACAGAGCTGAAATGCATCATATCATGGCTATGTTCAGACAGCAAATAACAAGGAACATTGGTTAATATAAAACCATAAATCTAGTTCTCCTTCCTGATGTAACATTTCACACAGTCAAATAAAAGGCAAAACAAGACAAACATGGACAATAGAATACTATTATTAAGTGTTAATGCATTGAAATTATAGCATTTCATAATTTTTAAAGTCATTGTAGATGTTAAAATAAAGTGTACTTGTCATTAAACTAACATGGAATCAATTTGCAGCTAACAAAATACATATATGATGTGCTAGCCATATCATTAGCCATATGGGCTAAACCCCCTCAAGTCCAGATGTAAGATACCACAGAAGGTCGTGGAGATTAACAAGCGTAAGATGCTGTGGGACTTTGAAATCCAGATGGACAGACAGGTTCTGGCCAATCAACCTGACATTGTGGTAGTAGACTGGTGATAGATATAGTGGTGCCAAGTGACTGCAACTTCAAGAAGAAGGAGCATGAGAAGCTGGAGAAGTACCAGGGCCTGAAAGAAGAAGAAGTTGAAAGGATGTGGACTGTGAAGGCCAAAGTGGTCCCAGTAGTGATAGGAGCACTCAGGGCTGTGACACCTAAGCTGGGACTCGGAGAGTAGCTCCAACAGATTCCAGGAACATCAGAGAACTGTGTCCATAAGAGTACAGTGTTAGGAATAGCTATGATACTGCGCAGAACTCTCAAACTCCCAGGCCTCTGGTAGAGGACCCGAGGTTGAGGAAGACACATACCGCCCAAAGGAGGGTGAGAAAAAGATTGTTATATAGATAGATATATATATAGATAGATAGATAGATAGATAGATAGATAGATAGATAGATAGATAGATAAATATACACCAGTCCATAAAAACAAACTGGACTCAAACAAACTGCTATGAAAATTATAATCAGTGGTTACATTTAAATGCCAACATTTCTGGCCACAACGTAGCCCTTTTTCAAGACAATCAACTAACATGACATGTGTCTAATTTATACCTATAAAAAAAAGAAATTAGTGAACAAAAAAAATGTCATAGCGCTTTCACAATGACAACTGTAAACAGAGAGTGAAAATATACCAGAAGCATCAAAAACCATGCTGCTGCTGGGGATGTAAATCCAATGTCCCATATTTTCATGCCAAAAAATACCAATATTACTATCTAAAATCTATATAAACACCAATTTATTAGTTAGCAGAATTGTGAGAACCATGTATTAACAACAGATTGAGAGATTAACCTGTAATGATAAAGAGGGTATATGGTTTTATTTTACTTGTTTTCCAAGCATATACATTTAACTTATTTACTCTTTTATTATTATAGATTATTAAGTTTATACATTGTGTATACTCATTTATATTCAGTAACACTTTTAAGGACAAACATTATTGCTTCCAAATTGCTTTATTTCAATTGTATTCTCAATTATTTATAAAATTTAAATAGAGAAACCTTTTCATCTATAAAACATTGTTTCTAAGATACTTATATGGTTAGCCCTGCTAATTTCTAAGTAATTAAGACACTACATAGGTCATAGAGGTACAGTTGGTGACCAAGAAGACACTTGAAGCACTAACTTAAGTTAACTATTAACTAAGTTTCCTCTTATACATAAGAGAAGACACACAACTTTGTCATTACACAAATATGAAGATATTGAGAATTTAATGAGCAATTTGTAGCCCAGACACAAAGAGATCTTCACCATGGAGATATAATACTATGTGAAATAGAGGAAGGAGTCAAGGGTCCAGGAGTCAGATATGGTGTAATTAGTATACAATTAACTAATGCTTAGAATGTAGATTTGAATCAGCCAACTTTTACTCTATGATATCTATAATTAAATTATTTAAATTTAACCTTGACTGTGCACTAGTAGTAGTAATTCTTCCCGAACTCACAAATAACATATACAGGAGATTAAAAAATAAAGGTTTGGACAGATTTAAAGGGATGAAAAAATGTGAAGGAGGAAGGTTCAAATATTAAATAATATTAAATATCAAATAATAATTTGACTAAATGATCATTTGATGTGTATAAGAAGGGAAAATAAAGTAAACCAATTAGAATTATGTATCATTATATGATTTCACAGTTTCACAAGTTCTCATTGAGACGCACATTAATTATAAATGTACTTATGTATTAAGTACACAAGGAAATGTATTTATTTAGAGAAAGGAGTAGTAGAGGACATATGAGATGCAAAATAGGTTATGTGATCCATACAATACTTATGAGTTTGAGAAGCTTTATAAATTCCTCCAAAAAAAATGCCCTCACAGCAGCTCTAAAAAAAGAGCTAAAATTATAATGAGGGAGGGGGTAGACATACAAAAAAGGAAGTGACAAATACTAAGATGGGCAGTGTATGCCACAATTGTAACCTTTTATGTTTTTATGTTATATGTTATGCATGTTTGTAACGGAACGGCTACCAAGGCCACAAGCATCTCTGCCCATAGTAGAAAATCACCTCCTTAGCCCCCGATTATAGCTCAGCATTCACCTAACAAGTCTCCCCTGGAACCTTGCTTTTTGTACCCAAATAGCAGACAGGACCACTAGCAGTTAGGTACAGAAAGAATGAACATTTATTTGTGTAAAAGCAAAGACGTATGTACAGACAAATATGACATCAACTGGGGGAAGGCACAGGGGAAACTAATTATAATATAGTAAGCTTCCAAAAATAGAAACCCT
The DNA here is from genome assembly GCA_036172795.1 of Pelodytes ibericus. NCBI lineage: Eukaryota > Metazoa > Chordata > Amphibia > Anura > Pelodytidae > Pelodytes > Pelodytes ibericus. The sequence goes on from CM069862.1 coordinate 137,479,934, forward strand.
TATCTGAAACAGTGAATTAAACACGGTATAACTTTACATAAAATATGCCACCTTTTGATCCAGACTACAAGAGACAATAGATGGCTCACATGACAGTAAACACTTTTTGATTAGATAATAACATTGTCCACACACTACTTGGAAAGATCTGCCTGGGCAGAAAGTCTTGCTGCACTGAATGGGTGCCTCTGTACAGTACAAAGGCCCTGGGAAGTGACAGGCTCTTTGGGCTTTGGGAACAGGGGACAAAATGAGGCCTCATAGAACAAGTCAATAATAAATCTAGGGGACAGGTAACAACCAGGAACAGCAGGGCAGTGGTATATGCTTTGATATATAACCTCTTCCAGTACCAGTGGAGCCTAGGATACGCAGGCTCCTGTGACACATAGCTCCTTCGGGAGGGGGTGGTTCTTGACCCACAGAGAGTTCATAGTCAGCAGGGAGGTGTTTGGCTCTCAGGGCCCTCAAAGAGCCCCAGTCACTCAGGCTGTCATGATTTACTTCATGACAATGTTGTTTTCAAGAACTGACTGATATTGGGTATAAAGAGAAACGGATAGGAGGGCGAATTAGGAGCAACAGGGGAAAAAAAATAGATAATGACACTTCATGCCCAGGGTTTGAATACTCCACAGAAGAGACAACTGTTGATAGACCACTTAAAAAACAATCAGGTCACCATAGGTTTTATCCAGGAAACTCATTGGCGGGAGGATTGCACGATGGTTAAAATACTATGTTATCCTATTTTTGAATTAGGGAACCAAATTTAAAAAAAAATTTAAAGCAAACGATGCAGGAAAACTACCAGTCCCTGCTAGAGCACTTCAAGGAAAAAATCCAGAGCTGGCAGGGAATGGAGATTTCTTAGTTGGGGCATTTAATACCTATTTGTTGCCCTGATTGAGTTACTTCTTCGGATCTATCCCAATGCTAAAATCCTTTAAACAGTTGCTATCATATTATATTTGGAATAACAAAAAACAAGAATTGCATATGAGATAATGATCAGAAAGCCCTCTAGAGGTGGGATATCAATGCCCAATATAGAACTCCTACATGAGAATTGTATGTTGACCCGTTTCCTGAATTGGAACAAAGACTCCACACTTCTTACTACAAAACTCCAAGTAACTCCAATCCATATGACTTATTTCGGGTAGATTTCGGTTTAACAAAGAGGAAGTTCCCATTGAAAATCCAATAATCCAATATATAATTTACACAATAAAAAAGCTTAAAAAACAGCATCAGATTCCTGAAGGCATTTTTCTTTCCTTCCTTATTGATACGATCAAACGGTACATTCATTATATCGACATCCAAAATTGGTGTATTCTCAAACATTACTCAAATCTGCTCAAAAGAGAAAAATATCATAGATAAAATTAACCTAATTTTAACAGAAATGTGATTTTAGGGATACTATTACTGCCCAAATCTTCCTTTTCCACATGGATATTCCAAAACGTAGCAAGAATAATAAATCCTTAATGGTTCATATTCTGATGGCTACAAAGCCTACCTAGCAAAAAAATGAAAAATAAAATGTAAATCTAACAAATCTCTAAGTTGGGTAGAAAATAGAATACCAAATAGAATATCAGTGTATGAAGGGTTTATTCAAACTAAAGGGTAAATGGAGCTATACAAGGCTATATGACGGCCATTTACCCAAAGAACCAAAGAAAAACAATTTGGATCCTTGGAAACAAACACCACATAACGTTTTCCCAAACAATTACAAATATTTAAGATACTGGCCCCAATGGGAGTATGCCTGACCTCCAAGAAAGCGACTAAGTATTTTTTTTATACCATACGTTATATGTGAATACATTTTATGTATAAAAAGCTATTTACAAGACAACACTGTAATAATGTTTCCAGGTTTAAAATAAAATTTAAAAAAATACTATATTATCTTAATTGGTGTACTCAACGTATAATAGTTAAAAAGAGGTACCCTAATACTGATCTCCAAAGATGTATCATATAAGGAAATTTATAGAGAGGTAGGCAAGGACAGTAGATTCATCTTCTTAATCTGTCAAAGGTTTTCATTGTTAACTGTATATGCTATTCAAAAAAGAGAGCTTGCAATTGATAGGGATAAAACATATCACTCCAATAAAAATTGTTTGCACAAATAATTCACAAACTATTGACACACAGAATAACACATATATAAGTAACTTATATTTTTTTATATTTTAACTGTATATGCTCCTATAATCCCACAAAGATTTTTAAATAAGGTATTAAATAGAATTGAGAATCTGATCCAGGGCATTTTGCTCATCGAGCTAACATTAATAGTGTATTGGACATAGATCTGGACAAAAAAACACCTACGGTTTTAAATAAAAAAAAAAAATAAGATGAAGCAATTATCGACTCAATTTCAACATTCCAACTAAAAATGTGATTTATGTGATGCATGGAGATCTATGCACCCTAACGAAAGAGACCACACCTTTCATATTCTCGACTGGATTACATCTTCTGAAAGTCAAAGGAGATTTAGTATTGTCAAAAGAAAAACAAAAGTAAGGTTCCCTGGACAGATCACTCAGCAGTTGTCGTAGAAATGGGTCTAAATAATAAAAGTGGGTCTCGGTCATCATGGCGATTGAATGAGAGCTTATTATATGAGAACAAAAATATAGAATACATCTCCAAAATTATAAAATTATACTTTAAGGAAAACGTGTCACAGGAAGTCACAAAAATTACTATGTGATGTTCATTTAAAAGTGTCATTCGTGGATACCTAATTAAATTGAGCTCAGAAAATAAAAGAGGCAGGGATTATGTCTTAATCAATTGTACATTGAATTGTACAATTTAGAGAAAAAATAAATAAAGCCTCACCTTCCACAGAAGCAGCTGCTAAAATAAAAGATGTTTCTAATAAAATCAATGCAATTTTTCTAGCTAAACTATGCACTATTAAAGTTAAATCAAAAGTGGTACCATAAAGGGAATACAGCAGAGAAGATGCTGATGAATAGGTCAAGAAACAGGAAAGCAAAAAAACAGAGGGATAAAAAAAGTGATGAATGGGAAAAATTATACAAGCCCTAAACATATAGGTGAAGCCTTTAACAAATGTTATTCACAACTATACAATATCACAAGGAAGCTATCTGACACAAATATAGCCCAATATTTAAAAGAAACAAATCAATCAACACTGACTGAAAAGCAGTTGTGTGTACTGAATTGTTTTCATAATGAAGAGATAATTATTGTAATCAGTTACTTAAAACAAAAATCAAAATAACATGCAGATCAACAAGCTTAATAAGCTAATGGTCCCCCTGGACAGCAGAGGGAGGCAGCCTAACAATAGATTAGGAGGGGTGCAGGAGGACATTGGGCCCGCTGCTTCCCCACCTACCTGAATAAATTATTGTTATAATTGTGCCACTCTGTGGAATCCAGGTGTCTGAAGATTGTGGACTGGCACAGAGTCCATAAAGCTAACAGAGCTCCACAAAGCACCAGAGAGACATCATACTGAAGTTTGCAATTTTACTGGAAAAAGTGTCGGTCTTGTCTGCAGCTCAGAAGCTTCATAAGATACATTATGAAGACATGCAGCTGCAATTGACAACTTACCTCCTGACATCATAGCCTGGCGCAGATCCATGTCCGTATTAACGCCACACCTCTGTGAATTATAAGTGCGTTACAGATGGGGCATGCCGTTATCCATATTAGTCACCCGTGATAACAAGCTGCTTATGATTGAAGACCCTGCAGATATCCCTAATTTTTGCCTTGCCTCCACTTCCGCTGTTTATTCCAGTGGCCAAACCTGTGAATTGGCACAGAGAAGTGGACAGTTTGGATGTCTCTTAGGCTTGTTGCGGGATATAATGTTGGTATAAATTGACTTCTGTCTGGATTATTGCGTGTTCCATGATTTTAAGGTTGGTTTTGGACAAAGTTCTGTTGCAAAACTTTACTTTTGAATGCCCCCAAAGGCTTTCCACCTCCCTTGCAGGGATGTGCGGTCTCTCTTTTTTGTGCGGTGCCCTCTGGCTCCCTCCGGGACACCCATTCTCGGGGTACCCTTTCCTCCCAATTTTAACTTTTTCTTGTTTTCTGCAACTTCTCCTTGTCTTTTCCCTCTTTTGTCCACTACTACACTTTTCCTCTCTGTTAAAAAACCCCATCTTTCTTTTATTATTGTCATTTAAGGCCACTATGCTCCATTGATAGGCTTCATTTTGAATGCCATTTAATAGCCATTATTGTGGCAATAGCGAAATTTAGTAAGATTTATAGATAGTAAATTTACAGTATGTGAGAGTATGCATCACTCTAACATAGTTTGTCTTGTAGCTTGTATGCTAGTGGATAACACCTTACTGGATTTTTTGTAATAATAATCATATCTTCGTAACATATCGTTATAGTCTTGATATTCCGAACAAGACACTGTTCAATAGTCCTCCAATATTTCTGTTTTCATGTGATTAATGTTCAGTTCTATTATCTATTATGTTCTCTTTCAAGGGCTGGATGAATAAGTCATTTATTTACTGATAAAACCGTTCAATGAGACCATATTGAACACCTGAACTGAGAAGATGGGACAAGTTGTTGCTTATCCGTGACTCGAATAAAAACTATAATTTAAAAAAATAAATATATATATATTCAGCGGAAATTGCAAACAGACTAAGGGAGTTTTTTTCGCCATTACTGCACCATGATCAGGCAGGATTTACACATGGTAGATACGCAAAAAGGCCTTTGATAGGGTCAGCTGGGGATTCTTGAGAAAAACTTTGGACCGGTTTGGTTTGGTGGGTGCAATAATTCTAATCCCGTTGCAAAGATGGTTGGACCAGGTATCAGCTAAGATTATTTTATGATAGCAAATGGAAAGCTATTATGAAGCTGGAGCTCTAAGCATAAGATGTAATCAGTTGAGTAAGGGTATTCATTTAAAACAAACATCAGTTTATAGTACAAGAACAGTTTATACGCAGATGATGTTATACTGACATTAACTGACCCTTTATGTCTTTGGGAGCCCTGCTGATGGAAATAGATCATTATAGTGAGGTCTCAAACCTTAAACTATATATGGAGAAATCCCAAATTATGCCTCTACATATGGATAATAAGTTGATAGAATAGGTAACCTCCTATCTACCTCCTATCTTTTTAAATGGATGCTGTTGACTTTATGCATTTAGGTTTATGTAATGGTCAGGATTTTGGATCCACAATACAGGACCTGGAACAGGTGGAATTTGAGTCTTCTTTGTACAACCGGTCACCAGACCTTTGAGAGGTAGTAAGAGGTCTTCAGTCCAAATCAAAGATACCTTTGGTTGAGCCGCAGGCACTACTGAAAAGGTAAATTGTTGCACCTCTACCTCTCTCCGGAAACTGGATAAGAAGTACTAGTAGGAAATTGCAGGTCCACCAATATATGAACTTTGGAGAAACAGGAAGATAGTAGACCAGAACCCAAACACACAGCAACTGGTACTCACAGTCGTCAGCCAGGGAGGTATAACCAAACAAGGAGCAAAGCTCCTTTAAGTTTTTTCATTTTCCCCACTCGTGCATGCACATAGCTTGCCATCTTGAAGTCCCCTGGACTCTGAAAACATTGCATCTGGGGAGCGCAATGGACAGCGCAATTAGCCAGGTAAGTATGTGGTGGTGAATGGATACGAGAAGTGGCATGGCAGTAAGCAGGTAAGTTAGATGAACTTGTCATACTACCCCCTTCGACAGGGGCATGCCCCGAGCAGCCAGGACCTGGTTTGGAGGGAAACAATCTATGAAACTCATAGACACTGACAGGGGCATGGACATTTTCCACCGGCTCCCAAGAGCGTTCCTCAGGACCATAACTTGTCCAATTAATCAAATACTGCTGACTACCTCTTCGGATCTGAGAATCCAAAATTTTATGTACTGAGAATTCAGGTTGACCCTGGACCATGGAAGGAGCTGTGGTTGAACAGATATGGGAGTAGGAATTGGATGAGGCAGGGTTTAAGTGAGAAATATGAAAGGAGTCACACATTTCCATTGATGGAGGAAGAAGAGAGATCATTGATTTTAGATTTGACCTTGAAAGGACATGGTACCTGGGACCCAAAGTCCTGGAAGGTTGACGTAGATAAAGGTTTTTTTGTAGAAAGCCAAACCAAATCCTCTACTTTCAAAGGGGAAACCTTCAAGTGGTGGTGATCCACAAATCTTTTCTGTTTGGAGTTTGCATTTTGCAGTAGGTTACGGGTTTTCCACCATTCCAGACGAAGAGCTCTAGCCTGAGAATCAGCTTCAGGAAGGTCAGAAGGTTGAAAATCGGGATGCCAGACAGAAGAATCAAAACCATAGGCAGCTTTGAAAGGAGAAGAATGCAGGGATTCATGGAAAAAGTGATTATTGGAAAACTCGGCTAAGTGAAGCAGGGATGACCAATTGCCTTGATCAGAGGATACAAAAGATCATAGGTATTGTTTAAGGACTTGGTTGTGTCTTTCAGTCTGGCCATTAGATTCAGGGTGATAAGCAGAGGATAGATGAAGTTTAATACCTAGCTGACCACACACATTTTTCCACAAACAGACAAACTAAGAACCTCTATCAGAAACGATACGTTGTGGAAAATCCATGAAAGCGTACAATTTCTTTGAGAAACACCACAGACAAGGGTTTGGAAGAAGGCAGTAGAGCCTTTTAGAAAATAGATACACTACCAACAAAATAGCGGTGTGGCCATTTGAGATATGTATGTCGGTGACAAAATCAATGGCAAAATTATTCAAGGATTTCGTAGGAACAGGGGGGCCCGTCTGTCTGGATTGGGGTACCTTACACCAGGCACATGTGGCGCAGGCAGAAAAAAAATCGTATATATCTTTGGATGCCCTGGGCCACCAGTAGTGACGTTTGAGGTGGAAAGTGGTATTCTGCACCCTAAGGACCAGGATAATAGGGTTTCACGAAACCGACGAATTACAAAGAGTAGATTGCTGAGAACAAGATATGTGGGAGAATAGAGAGGATGACACCATACCCACAATACAGGGAAAAATGGGAACAATTTCAGGAACAGATGAAGGCTCCTCAAATTCTCTGGACTAGGCATCAGCTTTCACATTCTTGGAACTAGGCCGAAAGGTGATCAAAAACTTGAAACAAGTGAAAAACAAAGACTGTCTGGGGTTGAGGCGTTTATCATTCTCCAAGTAAATAAGGTTATTTGTGGTAAGTGTAGAATATGATAGGAGTGACTGCCCCTTCTAGTAGGTGATGCCAATCTTCAAAGGCCAATTTCATGGCCAGGAGCTCATGGTCTGAAAGACTGCTAAGACCTTATTAGGGTCTATCTCCAGATGCCCATAGAAATGACATACCCCCAAAAATGTACTTTGTTGTTCTCAAATTCACACTTTTCAGCCTTGGCAAACAGAGTGTTCACAGAGACACTGCAGGATGGTTTTAACATGAGCTTGTTGTTCAGGCAGGATTTTGGAATAGACCAGGATATCATCCAAATATACTGTAAGGAAGGACAACAATAAGTCTCTAAATATATCATTAACTAAATTTTAAAATACGGCAGGAACATAACAAAGACCGGATGGCATAACCAGATACTCATTATGGCCAAATCGGGTATTGGAGGTGGTCAACAATTAGTCACCATCCCGGATGTGAACAAGATTGTACTCACCCCTTAGGTCCAGTTTAGTAAAATACCTAGCTTCCTTGATTTGATCATACATTTCTGAATTGAGTGGTAATGGGTATTTATTTTTCACTGTGACCTTATTGAGTCCCCTGTAGTCTCAAGGATCTGTCCTTTTTTGAAACAAAACAAATCCAGCACCTGTCAGGGAGGGAAGCCAAGTTCAGGATTATGGAGGACAGGAATAAATGAGAGCAAGCCAAGGTCTGGAACACTGGGACAGAGGTTCACAGAAGTCGAACTAGCCGGGTCAAGAACACAGGATACCAAAATATAGAAAAAGCTTAGGAGGGTCCACAAAAGGTACTGAAAACCTATCACAAGCGCTGGTAAGGAGCAACTGAGAGGTTTAAATATGAATCTGGAGCCAATCACCAGCTAGGAAGGTGTTAACAAACAAAAAAGCTCCTTTAAGTCTTTTAATTTTTACTGCCCACGCATGTGCATAGGGTGCGCTTGCCTTCTTGGGGTTCCCCAGTACTCTGATAAGGTAAGTATGCAGCGGGGAATGGGTGCGAGAAGCGACACGGAGGCGAGCAGGTAAGTTAGGGAAACTTGTTACAGTATATTTGTTACTGGATCAATTATATAAATTAAAGATTGAGAGAAAAAACTTGGGTATATCCTGGTTAGGTAGCATCAATATTATAAAATCATGTGTGGTGCGTAAGTGGGCATATGTTTGAAGAATGTTATCCTTACCGGTATAGAAGTTGTTATTAAGACTAATCCAGAAATTGTTTAACAATTATATTTGTGGTATTAAGAAACCAAGAATTCCTAAATCAAATTTAATGAAGAAATCTCAAAAGGGCGGCATAGCAGTACCAAATGTCGTAAGATACTATGAAGCCAGCAGACCATTCCATATACAGAGATGGTGGTATAAAATAGAATCTGCACCAGGGCCGTCTTTAATAGTGATTGGACCCTGGGCAAGCATTTGCTTGGGCCCCCTGGACCCAGCCCCCTCCCCTGCATCCATCGCAATGTTACCCCCCCACACACACACATATGCCATAATTGTTGTGCCATTCAGATGCCAGTAATATTGTGCCTTTCAGATGCCAGTAATATTGTGCCATTCAGAGCGCAGTATTATTGTGCCAGTCAGAGCCCAGTAATATTGTGCCATTCAGAGCCCGGTAATATTGTACCATTCAGAGCCCAGTAATATTGTGCCAGTCAGATGCCTGTAATATTGTGCCAGTCAGAGCCCAGTAATATTGTGCCAGTCAGAGCCCAGGAATATTGTGCCAGTCAGATACCAGGAATATTGTGCCAGTCAGATACCCGGAATATTGTGAAATTCAGACACCAGTAATATTGTGCCAGTCAGATGCCTGTAATATTGTGCCAGTCAGATGCCTGCAATATTGTGCCATTCCGAGCCCAGTAATAATGTACCAGTCAGATGCCTGCAATATTGTGCCAGTCAGATGCCTGCAATATTGTGCCAGTCAGATGCCTGCAATATTGGGCCAGTCAGATGCCTGCAATATTGGGCCAGTCAGAGCCCAGTAATAATGTGCCAGTCAGATGCCTGCAATATTGTGCCAGTCAGATTCCTGCAATATTGGGCCAGTCAGAGCCCAGTAATATTGTGCAATTCAGAGCCCAGTAATAATGTGCCAGTCATATGCCTGCAATATTGTGCCAGTCAGATGCCTGCAATATTGGGCCAGTCAGAGCCCAGTAATATTGGGCCAGTCAGAGCCCAGTAATATTGGGCCAGTCAGAGCCCAGTGATAATGGGCCAGTCAGAGCCCAGTAATATTGGGCCAGTCAGAGCCCAGTAATAGTGTGCCAGTCAGAGCCCAGTAATAGTGTGCCAGTCAGAGTCCAGTAATAGTGTGCCAGTCAGAGTCCAGTAATAGTGTGCCAGTCAGACCCCAGTAATAGTGTGCCAGTCAGAGCCCAGTAATAGTGTGCCAGTCAGAGCCCAGTAATAGTGTGCCAGTCAGAGCCCAGTAATAGTGTGCCAGTCAGATGCCTGTAATATTGTGCCATTCAGAGCCCAGTAATAATGTACCAGTCAGATGCCTGCAATATTGTGCCAGTCAGATGCCTGCAATATTGGGCCAGTCAGATGCCTGCAATATTGGGCCAGTCAGAGCCCAGTAATAATGTGCCAGTCAGATGCCTTCAATATTGGGCCATTCAGAGCCCAGTAATAATGTGCCAGTCAGATGCCTGCAATATTGGGCCAGTCAGAGCCCAGTAATAATGTGCCAGTCAGATGCCTTCAAGATTGGGCCATTCAGAGCCCAGTAATATTGTGCCAGTCAGATGCCTGCAATATTGTGCCATTCAGAGCCCAGTAATAATGTGCCAGTCAGATGCCTGCAATATTGGGCCAGTCAAAGCCCATTAATATTGGGCCAGTCAGAGCCCAGTAATATTGGGCCAGTCAGAGCCCAGTAATATTGTGCCAGTCAGAGCCCAGTAATAGTGTGCCATTCAGAGCCCAGTAATAGTGTGACAGTCAGATGCCCAGTAATATTGTGCCAGTCAGAGCCCAGTAATATTGTGCCAGTCAGAGCCCAGTAATATTGTGCCAGTCAGAGCCCAGTAATATTGTGCCACTCAGAGCCCAGTAATAGTGTGCCAGTCAAAGCCCAGGAATATTGTGCCAGTCAGAGCCCAGTAATATTATGCCAGTCAGATGCCTGTAATATTATGCCAGTCAGATGCCTGTAATATTATGCCAGTCAGATGCCTGTAATAGTGTGCCAGTCAGAGCCCAGGAATATTGAGCCAGTCAGATGCCTGTAATATTGTGCCAGTCAGAGCCCAGGAATATTGTGCCAGTCAGATGCCAGGAATATTGTGCCAGTCAGATGCCTGTAATATTGTGCCAGTCAGAGCCCAGGAATATTGTGCCAGTCAGATGCCTGTAATATTGTGCCAGTCAGAGCCCAGTAATATTGTGCCAGCCAGAGCCCAGTAATATAGTGCCAGCCAGAGCCCAGTAATATAGTGCCAGCCAGATGCCCAGTAATATAGTGCCAGCCAGATGCCCAGTAATATTATGCCAGTCAGATGCCTGTAATATTATGCCAGTCAGATGCCTGTAATACTGTGCCAGTCAGCCCCCCGCCCCCCCCTTCCCTAGTACTTACACTTCACTGCTCCGTGTCCCCCACCGGATATCTCCTCCGTGCAGTCTTCCCTCTTGCACGGAGGAGGGAAACAGTCACCGGATGTGACGCAATGTCACATCCGGCGTCAGTTTTTTTTTTGTTTGTTTTTTTGGCCGTCGCATCCATCGGATGCGGCTTACCGGAAAAAAGCGTTCACAAGCGCAATGCGCTGTGAACGGGGAAAGAAGGGGCTGGGGGCCCACGAGACAGCTGCCTAGGGGCCCCCCAGGAGTAACTGGGCCCAGGGCAGTTGCCCCGTTTGCCCCGCGTTAATGACGGCCCTGATCTGCACTAATGAGGATGGAAGATCTGTCCATAATATTTTGGCTGGATGCTAGACAAGAGAGTACCTAGCTAGAATAAAAATTCCTCAAAGAACCTGGTTCTTCATTTGCTTCAGTTTAAGAAACAGAATAGGATATTGGAAGAATATTTCCATATTGCTCTATTAGAACTATAATCTTTGTCTTGTATATGATATGTTTTGTTAAGGATATGATGCAAAATATGAATAACGCATAAGCTGGTGTACAACGCCAGAAACAGTGGTCAGTCATATTGCTCTTCATTGTATGTATTATTATATGTTCGTAGAGATACCCTTTCGCTATTAATTGTACTTATTTTGTACTGCTATGAGTCCGGTATCCTTGTTATCTTTGTTATGTATGCACTCTCACGCGAATAAAGAAAATAAAAAAAATAAAAAGAATATAATATAATTAAAATTAGTCTGAAAGAATGGAACACATTCTTTCCAGACCTAATAGAAGGTAACAAACTAAAAACATTTCATCAATTACAAAAGGACTTTCAATTCCTCTCAAAATGAATGTTTACTTATTTAAGAGTTACAAATTATATGAGCATCACATAATTACAGAGAAAGATGAATTTCTCATTAGAGAGTTCAATAAATTATTTAACCCCTTGCCGACACAAGACGTGCTAGGTCTGTCCTGTGTGGCAAGGCTTTAGTGACACAGGATGGACCTAGTCCTTCCTGTGTCAAAACGAGTACTGAAAGCGGATTTTTTCTGCTTTCAGTGCTCAAACGGCATTGCAACGATGCTTCATGCAATGCTAAAAAAAATGCCCGTCAGCATTTCGATCGCTCCGGAGAGTAATAGAAATGCTGGTTTTAAAATGTACAGAGCCTTTAAAACAATGGGCTTTAAAAAAGAGCATAGGAAGCGAATTTAATCGCTTCGTATGCTCTGTAAGTGTTGCTGCTTGCCTCGCAAGTCGAGGCAATCAGCAACACACCTAAAAAATGCACGATCTTGGTCACTGTGTGACTAAGATGGCGCTGACCTTCTAAGGGCAAGCGCACAGGAGGCAGGAAGTAGCTGCTTCCTGTGCTCTTCAAGAAGTCACACTCAGCACAGAAGCAATCTGTAACTGCCAGGCAGACTGATAAGCAGTGGGGATACTCTGATGAGCATCCCTACTGCCTGGTAAGATCAATATTAACCCTATATTGATCTGACCACTTAGGATCTGCCTCCTTCACCTCACATTTTTTTAAGTGAGGGAGAGAGACAGATCAAAGTGATAAAAGTAAGTTTAAGTACAATAAAATAATAAATACACAATACACTAATAATAAAACAAAAACATATTTTAATATAAAATATAAAAGCAATTCCCTGTGTTTAACCCCTTCCCTGCCATTGATCTTGCGTAAGCAGTGATCTTGCACATAAGCGCCAAAGCAATTTTTATCTGTCTTCATGGTTACGTGTAAAGTAAAAATATCTTTTTTTTTTTAAGCTGTCTGAGTGCATGGCGATCAGTAACAGCAAATTAGTGGCAAAGGCAGTTTGGTGATTGCTCTGATGAGCATCACCATTCACCTAGTCAGACCAAGAGGCACTGATTTTGAGGTCAGCTTTCTGATACATCATCTAGTGATGCATCAGTGGCTGCTGTGCCCTTACCACAAGGAGTCATGGGTGTCTACTTTTTAAAAAAAAAAGGCTTGGTGGGGGTGAATTACATTGGCTGACTTTTCAAAGATATATCCCATATAGGACATGGACGCAGGTTGACTACATACCAGAATTCCAAGTTGGAATTTTGAGATGCGCACCTCACAAATGTTGCCTCTTACCCTCTGAACAACCAAACAAACCTATACATGGATGGTATCGCTGTACTTGGGAGATGTTGCTGAACACATATTGGGGTGTTGTTTGGCAGTGACATAAAACCAGAATCTGTGAATTCATGCCTGAAGTACAATGTATGTAAAAAAATCACAACCACAAAGTTTGACAAAGGCTGGTGGTAGAATCAGTACATATACAGTATTACAATATCACCATTTGAAATACCTTAGGATGTGTTTTTTCCAAAAAGATATGGTTTGATGGGGTAAAATACATTGGACGGCTTCAAAAATGTTCCAAATGGAACATGGGCGCAGGCTGACTACATGTCAAAATTCCAAGTTGGAAATGCGCACATCATAAACATTGCTTTTTAGCCCCAAAACAAACCAACAAACCTATGCATGGGTGGTAACCCTGTTCTCAGGAGATGTTGCTGAACACATATTGTGGTGTTGGTTGGCAGTGGCAAATATCAGAATCTGAAAATTCATGCCTGAGCTACAATGTGTGTGAAAAACAAATGACATCCCAACCAGTTGACATAGGTTGGTGGTAGAATTAGTACATGGGAAGTGTTAAAATACCACAATTTTAAATACCCCAGGATGTCTAGTTTTCCAAAATATATGGTTTGATGGGTTAAAATACTTTGACAGGCTTCAAAAGTATCCCGAATGGTACATGGGCGCAGACTGACTACATGTAAAAATTCTAAGTTGGGAACGCACACCCCCTAAATGTGGCCTTTTAGCCCCCAAACAACCCAACAAACCTATGCATGCATGGCATCCCTGTACTCAGGAGATGTTGCTGAACACATGTTGAGGTGTTGTTTGGCACTGACACATAACAGGAGCTGTAAATTCATGCCCGAAGTACAATGTATGTGGAAACAAAAAATTTAAAAATTACTAACCTAAAATTTGACAAAGGCTGGAGGTAGAATTAGTGCATAGAAAGTGTTAAAATACTACAATTTGAAATACCCTAGGGTGTCTAGTTTTCAAAAATGTATGGTTTTGTCGGGTAAAATACACATTCTGGCTTCAAAAATTTCCCAAATTGAACATGGGTGCAGGTTTTCTGCATGTCAAAATTCCAAGTTGGAAAACCAAAAAGCGCACCTCTCCAATGTGGCCTATTAACCACCAAATAACGTAACCAACCTATACTTGGATGGTATCCCTGTACTCAGGAGATGTTGCTCTCAGGTAATGTTTACCTAAATTGCAATCTATGTGAAAAATTAAAAAATAAAAAAACTTGCTGCAAACTTTGGCAAGGGTTGGTGGTAAAATGGCTACATGAAATGGATTTAGTACAGATATCAGTGTTGCAATATCACTATCTCTAATATTGAACAAAAGGATTTTGAAATAGCTTTGCACTACTTATAGTTCTGGCTCTGCAACATGAATAAAAAAGCACAAAAACATAAAGCATGGGCTATTTCTCAACTCAGGACAAATATTAGAAACTATTTAGCAGTGTTTTTTTGTTGTATCTTGTAGATGAGCATAAGATTTTTCAAATAAAAGTCAGATTTTCTTAAATTTTTTTGCCATATTTTATTATTTTTTTATATCAAATTATATGCTATTATCAAAATAATGGTATCAAAAGAAAGCCCTTCTTATGATGATAAAAACAATATATTGTTTGTGTGGGTACACTAAATGAGACAGAAATAAATTGCAGCAAAACACAAACACCTCAGAAATGTTAAAACAGCCCATGTCACCAGGCATCAGACAAGCCAAAAAAAGTCATGTCACTAAGGGGTTAATGTTGAAAATTAGAACAATTTCAAGGTGCTATGAAGTGTTAAGTATTAAGGACATAGAAAATAAACCAAAAGGCTGGCTAAATTGGGAAAACAATATGGGTAAACAGATGTGGTGTAGATCTATAATAGAAGTAAAAAAATCAATACATTGTCTGAACCTGGTAGAATTACATTATACGATCTTACATCAATGGCATTTGTTTTACTTATAAGGCACTTATGGACTAAGAATTATCAAGTATGCTGCGGAAAAGTTTAAAGATAGAGATGTAAACACCGCTATTTCAATTTGATTCAGTATATTATTCTGTTGATAACAGATATTTAATCATCCAAATTTTAATAACCACTAAAGCTCTTATTTCTAGAAATTGGCCACAGCAGTCAGTACCTAAGTGGAAACAAATACAAAACCAAATGTCATATCAGTATGATATGGAGCACGGCATCTCATTTCAAGGAGGTAAAAACGTAAAATTTGAAAATAAATGGTCCCCATGATGATGAGTCCCATAATACCCTGCAAACCCTTGGAATGGAACCTTAGATTGATATCAAGCCTCTTCCTCAAAATTCCCTTAGACTAATAGACAATCTTTTGTATCTCAGTCCGTGCTTTTTAATTTTTTTTTGCATCTTCTAGTTTTATTTTGTGCTCTATGTATGGAAAAAATATGAGTTATGTCTTGTATAATGTCAAGTCAATGTTTATATGTTATATATATATATATATATAATGTATATGTAATATGAAATTTGTAATGTACAACAATTATGTATTTAATTGTTACATATGTAATATGTAATGTACAATTATGTAATTATGTATTTACTAAAATATTTATACTGTAATTATTTCTTCAATAAAATGTTAATAAAAAAAAAAAAAAAATTAATGTCCAGATGTACCAGTGAGAAGCAGGAGTTCTCAATATTCCACTGCTATTGCTATATCAATATAACACTTGCTACAATGAGACCAAAATGAATTAACTTTTTTTTTTGATTGACCATTGTTTACCCCTAAGTAAATTTCAGTTACCTACTTTCATGAATTATATGGTATTTTTCCTGGCAAAAATTGACCGGTAGTATTATTGACTACGCAGTACAAATACTGTCTGTTTACATGGTTTTATATGTGCGAAGACAAATTTGAACTCATTGTAATGCTGTATGATTGTCATAAATGCAAATGTATATGTCTTTATTTAAACATGTATAGTTAGGTGTAATTTATGCTGATTACAACATAGATCTTGTTATTTTAACTAGTGGCTTAATCAACAGACAAAGCAAAGGGTTATTTGATATTCTTCGCAATCACTTCATTAACCATGTCTTTGTAATTTTAAGCAGTGGGTAGATGACATTTGAGAAAGGTTTTCACAACTTGTGTCCTTTAAAATGTATTTGATCATAAACTCCCATTACACTCATACAATTATAACTTTTTTGAAATACTTGGAAAATGAAAACGGCAATGTTACAACATAAATTAGAGAAACAGTATAACCAGTAGACATGTGCATTAGTTTTCGGACGAATGCATTTTCGTCCGAAAATAGCATTTTCGTCCATTCGTCCGAAAAACGAATAACGAAAATGCTAAACTAACGAAAGACGAATGAACGAATGGTTAATAAACGAAAATCATTAGTCCATTCGTCCATTCGTGCTATTGGCATTCTATAAACCAAAATAGAGTCTGTTTATAGAATACCAATAGCATTACATATACATTCCATAAACCGACATAATTAACGACTTTCGGTTTATGGAATGCATGTAATACTATTGGCTTTCTATAAACCGAACTAGAGTCCCCATTCATAAGAATTTCTTATGAATGGTGACTCTAGTTCGGTTTATAGAAAGCCAATAGTATTACATGTATTGTATAAGCCGAAAGTCTATAAACCGAAGGTCGTTCAGTTTATAGAATTTCAGCTTATAGAATACATAGAATTACATGTAATTCTATGTATTCTATAAACCGAAAGTCTATAAACCGAACGACCTTTATAGTTAGAATTAGAGAACATATTAATGATATTGAAATTAATGCAGGCTCTAATGTAAGTGACCATTTTAATACTTGTACCTCAGGGGACAACACACCTTTCAAGGTTTAAGTGAGAATGTATCAAACATGGAAATTTAAGACTTAAACTGAGATGTAGAGAAACTTTTTGGATATTCACTCTGGGTACCTGTAAACCTACTGGACTCAACAAAGAGTATGATGTATCCTGTTTCTTTAAATGACTCCTAAAATGATAGGAAGATAGTACAAGCACTTGTACCATTTATTTTATCCTATATTTCTAATAATTTCCTTTCTATAAGTTCCTTATGCCCCATATTAGACTAACAGCCATGTATGGCACTGTATGTGAAAAAATGTCTTAAGAAAATATGTCCTTAGAGAAAAAAATGTCTTTAAATAGCTTTAAAAGTTGTAGAATGTTTGAAATGTTTGAAATGTTTAACAATTCTAAAAAATGCTAATAAATGTAAATATGAAAATATGAAATAACAACGAAATGAAAAAGGCTAATTCCTCCCCTCATAAGTGTGTATGGTCCAATTGTTTTGGACTAAAGGTAGCTCTCATAAAGAATTCATATGAATATCTTATCAATAATTCACAATATTACATGGGGCAGTTTTGTATCCCAGGATTCATTTGGGATTTAGCCTGATAATTATACTTTACATACTTCACCCTTCCTCCGCCACTAATTCATATAATAGACAATATTTATTTTTCTTTTTTTTTATAAATCTTTATTACATTTTAGCAAATTTACAAAATCACAACATTCCTTTTACAAAAACACTTTTTGAAAAAATATTTATAGATATAATAAAATTCCATATTCCAAACCATTCTATACAAATGGCAACTATCGTCTGCGTACAATTTTCCCACCGTCGATATTTACTTCTGTTAAATTATAACTAGCACGTAGGTAGTTCTCTCATACAACACATCACATACACGTCAATTATTCTTTTTACTTATGGAGGGGAGTAAGGGGGTGAACCCACGGGGGGGGGGGGGCTGGGGGGCTCAAAAGATCATGTACAGGGGGAAGTTACTAACCAAGGAAGGCGATCAAAGAGAAGCCAATTCTCAGTTGTGAAATTCCCAGATCTTTCCCGTAAATTTGGCCTTAGATCCAGAGACCTCTTCACTTATATTAGGATTAAATCCTTTTTATTGGCTAATCCAGCCATGGATCGGACAGAATGGGACTGTTTTGTCTCTTCTGATTTAAGCAGGAAGTCTATATCATAAGTTATAAAGTTTATTAACAACAAGAACCCGCCTGTAAAAACTCTTGCCATTGCCCAGTGGGAGACTGAGTTAGGCTCTGTCTTCCCACTGAGTGAATGGCATAGAGTATGGAAACAAACAAGAAGATTAGTCCACTGTATTAATATTAAGGAACAGTTTTATAAACTGACCCATAGATGGTACATGGTACCAACTCGTTTAACAAAATTCGCTAATAATCCATGTGATTTATGTTGGCGATGCCATTCGGGATCCCATTTCCATATTTGGTGGGAATGTGGCGTTCTGGCCAGTTATAAAAGAACACTACAGAAAAATACTGGGTACCCTGCTTGATCTAAGAGATAAACTATGCCCACAATCCTTTTTATTCCATTTGGATATACCCATATCTGATAGGTTTAAGAGAATTCTAGTTATTAATGTCCTTATGGCCTTCAAGATCTGCCTCGACAGATATTGGTATAAAACGAGTATTCCAACATGGCAGGAAGTAAGAGCTCAGATTCACTTTCAGGCACAGGCGGAAAGATATTACTATGGAACCACAGTAGAAAGACGAAGCATGTATAATAAAATCTGGTCTAACTGGAATTTGAAATAGACAATATTTCATTGTTTACATCAGGGGTACCTTTATTTTACTGTGTTACCCCTCATGTCCGTATTGTTTTTAAAGTCACTTAGCAATATTCAGCTAGTATTGTTTGATATTTATATCATTATCACTCATAAAAGTTATTTGCACCAAGTATATCTAAGTCACAGAGGATTTTTATCATTATCACTGTTGTCGTCTCCCTTTCTCCTAGGGACACGCCCTCCTTGTTTTAACCCCTTAAGGGGTTAAAACCCCTTAACAGAGCCTTTGAAACATTTTTGTCCTTTCTGGACAATGGCTATTTTAACATTTCTGTGCTGTTTGTGTTTAGCTGGAATTTTCTTCTTTGTCATTTGCTGTACCCACACATATCATATATTGGTTTTATCGGGACAAGAAGGGCTTTCTTTGGATGCCATCTTTTTGATCATATCTTATAATATTATAAAAAAAATAATAAAATATGGTAAAAAAAAAAAAATACACAAATTTCCTGACTTTTATTTGAAACATCTTCTCCTCATCGACAAAAGCGAATGAAAAAACCTGCTAAATAGATTCTACTATTTCTCCTGAGTACAGGGATACCACCCATGCATAGGTTTGTTGGGGTATTTGGGGGATAAAATGCCACATTTGTGAGGTGCAGTTTTTTGTTTTCCAACTTGAAATTTTTACATGCAGACAGCCTGCACACATGTCCCATTTGGGACATATTTGAAGCCAGCTAGTGTATTTTACCCCATCAACCCCTATATTTTTTAAAAGTAGACACCCTAGGCTATCTCAAATGGTGGTATTTTAACACTTTAAATGCACTAATTCTACCACCAGCCTTTGTCAAAGTTTGTGGTAGTAATTTTTTTTATTTTTTTTCTCCACAAACCTTGTACTTCAGACATGAATTCACAGATTTTGGTATGTGTCACTGCCAAATAACACCCCAATAAGTGTTCAGCAACATCTCTTGAGTACAGGGATACCACCCATGCATAGGTTTGTTTGGGGGGTAAAAGGCCAAATTTGGGAGGTGCAGTTTTTGGTTTTCCAACTTGAAATTTTGATATGCAGACCGCCTGCACCCATGTCCCATTTGGGACATATTTAAAACCAGCCAGTGTATTTTACCCCATCAACCCATATATTTTTTTAAAGTAGACACCCTACGCTATTTTAAATGGTGGCATTTTAACACTTTCCATGCACTAATTCTACCACCAGCCTTTGTCAAAATTTGTGGTAGTAATTTTTGTGTGTTTTTTTTTCACAAATATTGTATTTCAGACATAAATTCACAGATTTTGGTATGTGTCACTGACAAACAATAACCCAATATGTATTCAACAACATCTCCTGAGTACAGGGATACCACCCATGCCTAGGTTTGTTGGGTTGTTTGGGGGCTAAAGGGCCACATTTTAAAGGTGCGCATTTTTAACTTGGAATTTTGACGTGTAGTCAGCCTGAGCCCATCTTGCATTTGGGACTTTTTTTTAAAGTAGGACAGTGTATTTTACCCAAAAAAGTATATATTTTGTAAAAGTAGACACCCTAGGCTATTTTAAATGGTGGTATTTTAACACTTTCCATGCACTAATTCTACCACCAGCCTTTGTCAAAGTTTGTGGTAGTAATTTTATTGTGTATTTTTTCCCACATACATTGTACTTTAGACACAAATTCACATATTTCGGTATGTGTCACTGACAAACAATACCCCAATATATCTTCAGCAACATCTCCCGAGCACAGGGATACCACCCATGATTAGCTTTGTCAGCTTTGTTGGTGGTTGAAAGGCTACATTTGAGAGGTGCTCTTTTTGATTTTCCAACTTGGACTTTTGACATGTAGAGCAAGGAAGAGGTTAATAGCTCTTATAAGAGCCTTTGTAGTACTCTACAAAGAAATTAACCCCTAAAAATGCACAGACAAGAAAAAATGTTCTGCTGTGCAGTGATCAGTGGCAGGGAAGGGGTTAATACACAGGCTACACTATACAAAGGGTATGGCTTTTGTAATTATTACAATTAAAAAATTATATTATACAGATCTATTATATTATACAGATCTGTCTCTTTCCCTTACTAAAACTCAAGTGAGGAGAGGGAGTCAGATCCATATGGGTCAGAACAATATTTACCAATATTGATCTAACCAGACGAATGGTGATGCTCATCTGAGAAATCACCAAACCACCTTTGCCACTGATCGGTTGTTACTGATCGCTATACACACGTTCAGACAGCTTCAAAAGGAATACACGTAATCCCCTAGTGGGTATAATTAACCCCTAGCGAGTGTGACAAAAAAAAATGCTGATAGCAAAAAAAAAATCCTTCTGCGACCAGATTGCTCCATATGCGCTGCTTAGGCAGTGACCATATGCACTGCTTAGGCAGTGACCAAATGTGCTGCTTAGGAAGTGATATGTAGAGCAAGGAACGTATTAATAGCTCTTAAAAGAGCCTTTGATATACTGTAATAAATCACAGTAAAAAAAGTAACCCCTAAAAAAATGCACAGACAGCAAAAAATGTGCTGCTGTGTAAGATCACTGCGTACACAGCGATCAATTGCAGGGAAGGGGTTTTTATAAAAGCCTTTGGGTCTCAATTTTATTAAATATATTATAATTAAAAACTTACATTATACAGCTCTGTCTGTCTCCCTCACTAAAACTCAAGTGAGAGGGAGGCAGATCTACACGGGTTAGATCAAATATTTACAAATATTGATCTAACCAGGCGAATGGTGATGCTCATCTGAGCAAACGCCAACCCGCCTTTGCCACTGATCAGCTGTTACTGATCGCTATACATGCGCTCAGACAGCTAAAAAAATTTTTTTTACTTTAAACGTGATCCCCTAGCGGGTATAATTAACCCGTGACGGGTGTAATAAAAAAGTTTTAAAAAAAGTAAAAATGCTTCTGCAGCAAGATTGCTGCATTTGCGTCAGATCGCTGCTTAGGCAGTGATCTACAGCAAGCAAGGGGTTAATAGCTCTTAAAAGAGCCTTTGTTATACTGAAATCGATTACAGTAAAAAAAAATTAACCCCTAAAAAATGCACAGACAGCAAAAAATGTGCTGCTGTGTATGATCACTGCGTACACAGCGATCAATGGCAGTGAAGGGGTTAAACACTTGAAATGGCTTTTATAAAAGCCCTTGGTTATTAAAATTGTATTAAATATTTTTAATTTTATTATTTTATTTAATTTTTTACTTTATCTGATCTGTCTCCCTTACTAAAACTAGTAAGGAGAGGGAGGCAGATCAATACTTGTCAAAGGCAATATTTACCAATATTGCCTTTGACTGTATGATAAGTGCTCATCAGAGCACTTATCATACATGCCTGCACACAGATCACACAGATCTGCTATGCAGGCATCGATTGGCTCCCCCTAGAGCATCGGGAATGAAATACATTCACTTCTGATGCTCTTGCCAGTAGAAGGGAAGCGCTGCCTGTACAGGCAGTGTTCGCTTCTACTAAGCCGATGGGGTCGCTCAGGAGAGCGACTACCATTGGTTCTGGGGGAGCATCATGGTGTTGCTAAGTGCCTCGCTAGCGTTTTTAAATGGCTGCTACGATCACTCCGGGGAGTGATCGTAGCGCGCCCCTGCACTTTTTTGGGGTGTTGCACAATGCCTCTACATAGACCGCTGGTCGCTTTCTTTACTCTATTAAGCGCATGACGTGCCAGGCACGTCACCTGTCGGCAAGTCCTTGATTTGCCGTGACGTGCCTGGCACGTCATCTGTCACCAAGGGGTTAAACACCAACCTCATTTTCTAAATGTGACATCAGAACACTTACTATTTCAATGTGCACTTCACATCATTAATCATATGATTAAGCTCTCCACGTGCAAAACGCGTCATGCTGTGAATTACTTTTTGATTTTTCTTTTCCCATTTGTTGCTGTGAAGATTTTTCACTAGCTACTTGCACATTATTAAATCACGTTTTTCACCGTACACCATGAGTGCTGTGATTTCTACATTCTTTGCTTGGATTTACTGAACTGGGTGTTACCCATACACCAAGTGGAAGGCACAGACCGGCATCTGTGAGCCCACATCCCCCTCACTTTCTTCTGGTTGTATTTAATGTACAAAAGACAAACAACAAATGGGCCTATTCAGGTAGCTCTAAATTTTTATTGGAAAGTCACAGCTCAAAAATCTAACCCATTATGGTGATCCAAATGGCCCTTAAAATTTAGCCATTAAGGAATCCCCCGAAGGTTGGCTGACAAAAATGGTAGCCTTGAATGCTCCCATAAACGTCCATGGGAGTATTTTGGCTGTTGCGAAAATAGCCTAAATCCTCACCTTAAAGGCTATTAAAACTTTATCTGTTACAAAAATAGGTGAAGCCCTCTCAAATTTTCCCGAAATGGTACTGCATTAAATAAAACAAAAAATAAAAATACAGCACATTAACATTAAATAATAACCAATAGGTGTTAGATCCATAAAAAAAAAAAGTCAAAACTGAATCTTATATTTCAGGAAAAAAATTTTTTCAGATGGTTCAACAGATCTATACATGGAGATAAAAAACAGACATAACAATCATAGTATAAGGATTTTCATTATGGAGTATAGTTGCAGGAAGATAACCCTTACGAACACCACTGAACTGGTGCTATAGAATCCGTGGTCGAGGGGTACCAGAGGGCAACATAAACTGAGTCTGAGTAAAAGGTCGGGGCAGGCAGCTGGCATAGAATGGTCAAATATACAATCTGTGGTCAAAAGGGGAATAGAAAACATGGGAAATCCACAAACAGCCAAGGGTTCAATATTAGGGGAGCAAAACACTGAAGCGAGCACTATAAACACACACCACCGGGGCAACAGGAGAACTGAGAAATGACTAGCAGGCAGAGTGGACTTTTATGGTGTGTTTAAGGTTCTGGCTCCGCCCCCTCCATTCCTATATAGAGCACTAGTCTGAGCACGCTCTCTCCTTACATGATCTTCAGTCTGCCCATCGTGTCTTTGTCTGTCAGCCACACAGATTCACCTCCTCTGTCCTTGAGGGCCTGTGCCTATCTTCCTGCGCCCTCTGGGTGCTACTGCAGTCTGACCTACACCTCTGGAAGTGGGTCTGAGAGGTCGGTGACCCGTTGCCATACTGTGACTGCTGGAATCATCGTGGGCTCCAGGTAAGTTACCCAATTGGCATCTCCGTGTTGGGCCACGAGCCTGACACATAGTATAATCCAGCATGGTAATATATGTAAAATATCCCCCAAAGGACACTCACAGATTTTTGAGCAAATAAGCTTACTCAAAGCGTCGAGCATAGTTGAGAGTCCCAAGAAGAGTGTGCACCACTCTGAATTGTATAGTTCAATGTGATCCACAAATGGACTAAATTTGAAGGTAAGAAGGTAAGCAGAAGCCCCTAAAGCACAACTCTAAAAACAAAGTCAACAAAGTGTTTAAATATAAATACAGGTAGGGGGAGGTGCGACATGACAATGCTGATAACACTTCACACTCTGTAGTTGACTCTAGTTAGACTAGAAAAAGCCTGTATAAAGCAGCGAACCATGTGTAAAATGGTTTACAGGCTCTAACGAATCCAGCCATATGTCACAAACTAGGTCCAGGTGACATGGGTCCCAAAGTTCCCGTTCTCAGGAGTCACATTGCAGATAAGGCAACACAGGGCCTGATGCAGTGTAACCACACTCCCCTGAAGGCTTGAGGCCCCAGGTTGGTTTGGCCACATACCTTGGCCTTGAGGGAGCAGCTGCTGTAAAACCAAGACAGGAACTGGTGATAACCTGCAGACCCCATGGAGCAGGCATAGAACATAACTCTGTCCGGATAAACAGGATGCTGCAGGCTGAAACAGGCAAACTAATTAGAGCGATAGCAGAAAAGTAAACTGAGACAGGACAGAAAAGAATACAGAGTACAGGGCTACTATAGCAAAAGCAGAGTACAAGAGCAGAAGCAGAATTTGAAACAGACACGAGCAGGGCAAAGCAGAAACCAAACTGACAATAAGAAAAGCATGGCTTAGGGCTAAAGAAATACATACAGGGCAGACACAGACATCAGATGTTCATCTGTGTGTACATTTGGCATCCAAGTTTTTTTGTTAAGAACTTTCATCTGATTTTGGGACTCTTTTCTACAATAATACCATCTCATCGATTTACAGTGTAAGATGCTCTTTGCACATTAAATCTTTCCCTTGGATGTTGGTATCATTTTTCCCATTATATAAAGCCGTTTCTCTGGAAGAGCCCATTTGTTATTCCTTGTAGGCCTTGTATACAAGGAAAGAGTCTTGATAAGAAAGAAAATGTGAATAAAAACAGTTTATAAAAATTGTGGGGGAAAGGCAGGATTTAAGAACTGAGCAATAACTTTAATATATAGTAAAAAACAAACAATATGTTCACAATTTTTTGTATGTAAAAGGTAAAATAACAACATTAACAATTGTTATATTATTATATTAATGTTATATAATTTATGATTATAAATATAACATATAATAATATAAAATATAATAAAATCATAAAATATATACAATACATCATAATAATAAAATAAATACATATATGTAAGATACATGTTTAAATATTGATATATAAAATTATTATTTTTTCAAGGGTGAGGGGCAAAAGATCCCACTTCGCGAGATACCTCCTGATTGCCTACCTTTAATGGCTTGTAACAGAAGGAAGAAAAAATACTGTGGAAGTAGTGGCTAAACCTTGGTATTCCCACTGTTGTAAACTACAGTCCCTCTGATGCTCAGCCAGCATGATCTTACAATCCCCATGATGTTCAGCCAGCAACAAGGATGGCAGTAACATGGGAGCTGCAGTCAAACAATACAAAACTAGTGTATAGTATAAATCCCCAGACCAATTGCCTAAAGTGAATTACTATTCCTATGATATTCAGCCAGCAGTTAACAAAAGTTAGTACTTGCAATGCAAGCTCCCCACAAACCCAGTCTACAATTAACTACTACTTTCATGATGATCATGCTACTGGCTAAAAAACATGGGAGTTATAATCAACAAATGTTAGTATACTGAAGTCCCTCTCTCCCAGTTTTTCCTACCTTCTGTCCTGACATGCAGTACTTACAGTGTTCTCCTGCCTGTTGTATCTGGTGTCCAGAACTCTGAAGGATAATGTCATCCCGCCGAGCTCTAACTCTTCAGGCAGGGGAGGGCTGGCAGCCTTAGGCCTGGGGGGCAAATCCAGTCAAGTGGCCCATTGCACCATCAAATCGCCTCCCCATCCACGGCCATCTTTTCCTTGTTTTATAACGAATATTGCCAGGATTTTCCCCCACAATATGCCAGGATTTGCCATTTAATATGCTAGAATTTTCCCTTACAAAATGCCAGGATTATGCCCCTCAGTATGCCAGGATTATGCCCCTCAATATGCCAGGATTATGCCCCTCAATATGCCAGGATTTAGACACCCAATCTGCCAGGATTTTCACCTCAATATGCCAAGATGATGCCCCCTCAATATGCCAGGATTTTCCCCTAAATATGCCAGGATTATGCCCCTCAATATGCCAGGATTATGCCCCTCAATATGCCAGGATTTAGACACCCAATATCCCAAAATTTGGGCACCCCCCCTACCCACGTTGCACACCTACGACATGACCCATAACCTATGTTGCACACCAGGACATGCCCCATCACCACATTTACATGCCTCCATCACCCCATTACATACACATTTCCAATATTATTTGCCATTAATATTCCCCAGCCAATTTGTCCCATAATATGCCAGTGTTATTCTGCAATTTAATATGACTCATTAAATTTGCCCAATAATATTCCAAGGTTATCTGCCATTTAATATGCCCCTGCTAATTTGCCCAATATGCCAGTGTTAATTGCCATTTAATATTCCCCAGCCATTTTGCCCAATAATATGCCAGTCTTATTCTGCCATTTAATATTCCCCAGCCAATTTGCCCAATAATATGCCAGTGTTATTTGCCATGTAATATTCCCCAGCCAATTTGCCCAATAATATGCCAGTGTTATTAGCCATGTAATATTCCCCAGCCAATTTGCCCAATAATATGCCAGTGTTTTTTTTGCCCCCCCCTCCAACCCCCCCCCCCATCTCTTACCTTTTTCCCTTGTGGCTAGTGGCAGGACTTCCATGGTGGCAGGACTTCCCTAGTGGCTAGTGGCAGGAGGACTTCCCTGGTGGCAGGACTTCCCTGGTGGCTAGTGGCAGGAGGACTTACCTGGTGGCAGGACTTCCCTGGTGGCTAGTGGCAGGAGGACTTCCCTGGTGGCTAGTGGCAGGCAGCATGGTCCCTCCATGCTGCCTGTTCGGCCTCCCGGCGGTTGTGCCGACAGGTCACGTGATCGGCACGCGTCTGACGTCAGAGCGCCGATCACGTGACTGTTGGCACTTCCGTGTCGGCACACTGCACGGGGAGCCGAACAGGCAGCACGGAGGTTTCTCTGTGCTGCCTGTTCGGCTCCCCGTGCAGCTTTGCAGGCAGAGCGGAGGCGCGGTTTTTTTTGTTGTTTTTTTTTTTAACACTGGCCCAGCGGCCGTGTTTTACAAACATTAGGGCGGCCTGGGGGGCAATTGCCTCCCTGTCCCCCAGCCCAGCCCGCCCCTGTCTTCAGGCACCACAAGGGTAGTGAAGCTGCACTGACAGGTGAGAGCAAACAGCACCTCCCTATGTTGCAGAACTTTTATGGGCTGGAGAAGAGAGATATTCCTAAAACGCCTACATCTTATCTCTACCCTGTTGCTGCTTTGAGAATCTGATAGAATTTTCAGGGTTGTTGGGAGGAGCACTAGCCATCCCTCTGGATGCCCAGTTTTATATATATATATATATATATATATATATATATATATATATATATATATATATATATATATATATATTTATTATCTATATTATGACAATATATATAACATAATATAATAAGACACTTTTAGAAATTGCCCAAAAATGTATGAAAAATGATAAAACAATTATATAAACTGGGTTATCAACGTATAAAGAACAATAAAAGTATCATATACAAATTAAGCTATTAAAGTACCCAGGAAACATACAGTAGAGATTTGAAAGGCATCTTTCTCCCAGAGGTTTACCACCCACATTATGATGTAACCCTTATATTATTTTCAAGGCAACTACCTTACAACAAGTGTTAATATGGTAGTAGTATGTTTGGAGTGTAACATGTTTGTATTTTATTTCATTTTTTTTGTCTGTTTGTTCTGAGGCATTTTCCTGGGTGACGTGGTGTGGGGGGCAGAGTTTTGGAGACTGGCGCCTATTGGTGGGGCCACACAGAGCTAAAATAGAATGACTATTAGATTTATTTCTCTAAACGCACATACTCCATCAAAAAAAGGGCTCCTATAAAAGACCCTAATTGAAAATAAAATAGATGTGTGTTAAATAAAAGAGACACACTGGAAGGCCTTTAAGAACTGAAATTCTTAAATCGTCTGCTCAAATAAAATACATTTTGAAATGATTTTTTAAGAAAGGGACAAACGAGGAAGATATGTTTTTCTGATTTGTAAACTAAATGACACTATTTATACATTTGCTGAATGTCTGTGCGTCAAATAAATTTTCAATATCCTTCTTTAGACTCAGAAAGTGAGCACTGTTAATGGGCAGTGATATGAATGTAGCTGTGAATTGGAAATTGTTGGAGTTGGATCTGTATGATTGGAGAGTCCAACATCCAGGCAAAACGGACTTTACTTTTTTTTTCAAAAGTACATAGAACAAATTCCAGAATAGATTTTTTTTTGACCAATTCAATAGGATTAAAAAATATTGTTAGATATAAGATAGATCTGATCTCCTGGTCAGACTCTGCACCAATTTTAATAGAAACCAAAGATAAACCCAAATACGGGAAATAAGACCCAATGATGATTAAATGAGTCTTTACTATTATCAGACCAAAACATAAACTATCTAAACTCAAATGCAGAAGAATTTCTGATAATGAATGACAATATGGATGTTTCCAATGAAACCTTATGGTCAACATTTAATTGTTATATGTGTGGAAGCCTGATTCAACTTGAAGCCAGAATAAAGAAAGATAAAA
This sequence comes from Pelodytes ibericus, assembly GCA_036172795.1. NCBI lineage: Eukaryota > Metazoa > Chordata > Amphibia > Anura > Pelodytidae > Pelodytes > Pelodytes ibericus. The sequence continues at coordinate 137,508,757 of CM069862.1, forward strand.
GCAAAAAATTAAATGATTTGTATATAAAACTAGCAAAATTTGAAAAGATTAATAAACAAAAGGTGAGCATAGTAACATCTGAACAAATAAGGCCAGTTTAGCTAAAAATTAGGTCTATTCTTGAAGAAAGAGTACAAAAAAATCATCCTATCACTGAATCAAAATTGGTATTCCTGCAATGACAGGAGTGGGGAAATCTCAGTTGGTCCGTATTAAACTAAGAATAGAATAAACAAAAAGTAAATAAAATAAATGATGGGAAGAATATACAACTAGACATGTGCAAAACTAAAATTTTCGTTTCGTTTTAGTTCATTCGGACGAAAATGTTATTTATTTTGTCTAAAACTAATTTCGTTCATTACTGCATTCATTTCAGACGAAATTCGTTCATTATTTTCGTTTCGTTTTATTTGTTTGTACGAATCAATTGACCTACACATTCCATAAACCTAAAGTCTATAAACTGAATGTCGTTCGGTTTATAGACTTTCGGTTTATAGAATAGCAATAGCATTACATGTATTCTATAAACCGAAAGTCTATAAACCGAACGACATTCAGTTTATAGACTTTAGGTTTATGGAATGTGTAGGTCAATTGATTCGACTGCCACGTGGACCTTGACTATGTAGCACATCACCACATGATACCACCAGTGCAATCAGTGCAGTATTTACCGTGAGGCATCCTAGGCGGATGACTAGGGCGTCACATTTTGGGGGGGCTGCAGCGCCCCCCAACACTGAAAAAAAAAACCCTAAGAAAAAAACGTGACAATCAGCTGCCGTAAATTTTTTTCTTAGAGCAGACGGACTGATGACAGGTCATGTGACCCGGCGCTCTGATGTCAGCTGCACGCCGGGTCACGTGACCTATCCACACACACCGCGTAGGATACCATGCTGCCTGCCACTAGCCACCAAGGATCAGGGTAAGTCCTGGGTTGAGGGGGCATATAATAAGGGTAATGGAGGCACAAAATGGGGATAATGGAGGCATAAAATGGGGGTGATAGGGCATGTAATGGGGGTGATGGTGTCAATTGAGGCATATAATGGGTGTGATGGGGTTAATGGCGGCATATAAAGGGGATGATGGGGTTAATGTAGGCATATATGGGGGTGATAGGGCATGTAATGGGGTGATGTGGCATGTAATGGGGTGATGTGGTTAATTGAGGCATGTAATGGGGGTGATGGGGTTAATGGAGGCATACAATGGGAGTGATGGGGTTAATGGAGGCATATAATGGGGGTGATAGGGCATGTGATGGGGCAATGGAGGTATGTAATGGGGGTGATGGGGCATGTAATGTGTTGATGGGGGGCATGTAATGAGGGTGATAGGGTTATGTAATGGGGTAATGTGGGTTATGGGGCATGATGTGCGTTTGCAGTGTGGGTAGGGGGTGCCCAAATTTTGTCTGCCTAGGGCAGTACAAAACCAAGATACACCACTGAGTGCAATGCACCCCCACTTTCCATGCACCAGCTTTGTCCACACATTACTTGTAAGTGCAGTGGTTGCAGGGGTTAGCACTACAACTGGACTGGCCAGGCAGTGGCACAGGTGACCCCTGTGAATGATGTGTGGACAAAGCTGGTGTGAGCACAGTGGGAGTGTATTGCACTGATGGTACCAAATGGTTATGTGCTACATAGTCACGTGGTAATCTAACCATTGTTGCATAGTGGTTTCTATTCACACCACAACCTAAAACACTCACATATGTAAAGGTACCACTTCATATTACTTTATAAATATGTATACGTTTCAACTCCCTAACTTTTATGGGATTTACATTAGGATGCATGTGTGTTTTATTACATGATCAGTCAAATTTGCCCCAGTTTTTATTTTGTCATTTAAGAATACAATAAATTATATTTCTTAAGTAAAGAAAGTTTTGAATAACCCCCTAGCCACATGATTTAGCTATGTTGGTACTTTGAATACAAACTAAGTGTTTAAGAGTGGCATTGGTATAATCTCTAATGAAATGTCTTTGAGAGAGGTGGGAGTTGGAATGTAAAAACATTAGCTTAATGTTTGTAATAGTTGTGTTTGTAGGCATTTTGTTTATCTACGTTTAAATGCACATGTGTATGGTCTGTTACTAAGCTGAGAACATTCACTGATTTCTCTCTCCTCTGATGGCAGGAAACTACTGGCAACAGATATATCCATCTACCATGTCTTCCATATAAACGCATGCAATTTAATAGAAAATGGTACAATTTGCATTTGTGTCTGTCTGGTGTGTTTTACTGCTGGCAATGTAACAGTGATTTTATATTTAAAACCACCATCACTAGGTTTTTTAATACAATGCATGATGTAATCAAGGTTTAAAGAGACACTACCACTTGCATAAGATGTAACTAGATAACCTGGTCATTTAAAAAAATAAAAATAAAAAAAACACATATATCAATCATATGCCACTGTTTTTTTATTATGAAAATTATTATTTTAGGGGTTCTCTCTTGGTCTTTTTGTTTGTAAAAATGTCAACAACAGTAATAGTAAAAATGTATAAATGCTGTTTTTGATGTAAAATATTTGTTAAAAAAAAATAGCATCCTTTAGAGAGGCAAAGATAATGGTCTTGGTCACATAACCCCTGCCACCCTAAATGAACTCCCTATGGAAGTTTTTATTATTAAACTACCAACCCTAGACAGGATATTTTTATTAAATATGGTGAATAGAAAAAGATAGTGTCCTTGTGCAGAAAAATAAATAAAAACAAAATATTGTCCAATGGCAATGTCATTAATGCGTATCCAAGGTGCACTGACTCAATTAATACATCCAATACAGCATTTAATTCACTGGCTAGTGGGAGGTTTTATTTGTGTGCAGAGATCGCCCTCTAGTGTAAAAAAAGCAATTGATCATTTGTGTGTTCTGTGGACTTTGTTCAAAGGACAATCTCCTGCAAATGTACCATTTTTGTGTGACAGGTTAATCTTTTATTCATCTATTCAGACTGGTTTATTCACTAAACAGTGAACTAACGAGAATTGGAAATATCAGACATTGTTAGCAATGTTCTCCAACTCTATTAGAAGCCACTACTAGAAGCTTCCTGCTTTCCTTGGGACTATTACGATACATGACCCTAAGTTCTAATCACTATTCATACTGTCCCCTGTATAGTGCACTATTCTTTTCTCTTTTATTTTGCAGTGGTGGTAGCACTGTGAATGTGGGATAATCAAGCTTGTTTGGTGTGTGTAGATTTGTGTTTAATAATACTGCTGCTACCCACGAATTTTAGGTGGATGGTATTTTACATCAGCCTTACCAGATCATTACTTAAAAGGGACACTCCCACCAAAAAATGAAAAGGTTTATTTATTTATTTATTTTTGTATTGTTGATTTCAGATGTGTCTTTTGTTTTTGTTATGTGACTGTATTTAATAAAATATGTAACTAAACAAGTGTGGGTGTCACCCCCTAGTGACTTTACAGCACATATTTCTCACTTTTGAGACTGGGGACACAGAAGGCAAAAAAAAAAAAAGTTGTACACAGCCACCTAGTCCTGTCCACTATGATACACAGGAGCCAGTAAGAGAGCAGGGGGAAATCTCATGACATCATCATGCATGCTTTGGCTACAGTTGTAAAGTGAGACTGGCTGGAAGATTTTGGACGATGTTGCCTCATGGGAAATATTCACAAAATGGAGCCAAGAAAAAACACCTAATTTTATTTTTCCTTTTAAATGCAATTAATTCAATCATATATAAAAAAAAAACTGTGGCATGTGATTTATATATGTTTGTTTTAAATGACAAGGTTAGATAGATACATCCTTTGTAAATGGTAGTGTCCCTTTAAGTGGTTTGTCCTTTATAAACTTTTCAGTGATTGCATTCTATTTATTTTTGGTCATTTTTCTTGTTTTTATTGCATAGGTCTATTTGATACCAGATTGTCATGGCAATGCATGTAGTAACCAGTAACAATAGCTGTTTTCATTTTGTGCGCCGACTTAGGGACATTAAAAAAAATGTGATTTGATCATAACAAATACATTGAAAGAAAAAATGAAAATGTTTTTTTCAAACAAACCATTTTTTCTCAGCCTGCTTTGAATAGCGGGTATAGTATTATCTTGTTCATTACCTTGAAACCTCTGAAATTCACATATAGATGTATGAATATACATTAACATAAACGGGTTCCCTCAATAAAGAGAGAATTGCAGGGAATTGAGACGAGAATGTCAAACTTAAGGCCATTCAGCTGCATGGGGAAATTTTTCCAACTCAGCTACATTGGCCTAAAGATTGAAATTCCCATTTCAATTCCCTGCAAATCTCTCTTTATTGAGTAAACCCTGTACTATTTCACACACCAACATAACAGCTCTTGTGGAATAACAATACCTGTCATGCCAGCATTGACTCACAATGCAACATTCTCCACTGTGGAACTGAAAGAGTAACTTCATAAATGTGAGTGCATTAGGCAGGGGCATAAATAAAAACCACTGGGCCCTAGTGAAAAAAATCCACTTGGCTGCCAGATCACACAACACTTTCCCACATGATACCATCTTTACAAATCACTTACACTATCTATAGTACCAGCTTTGACGCCACACCAGTTGCCACTGCATGGCAGGGTTAAACCAGGCATCCTAGGGCTGTGGACCAAGGTGCAGGGGCTACCCCTGCACTGCATTGACAAGTAGTTTGGGAACAAAGCTGGTAGTGTGGTAGGTACATACATATGTATTTATGTATTTTGTTGTAATATTGTATTTTTGTGTAAAAAAGTAAATATATATATATATATATATATATATATATATATACATACAAATGCTCTGAAATATATGTATAAATAGTAAGTGTGTGTGTAAATATATATATATATATATATATATATATATATATATACACACACAGACAATGCTCTGAAAAAGTCCCCTCATCTTATATTCAAGGTACATCAGGTACTTATAATCAGACCTCAATGTGCACAGACATCCAATGTGCACTGTCGTGTGACCTTCCGGCTGTTCGTCATAGAAGTCCCGGCGGAAGTGCCTGGTAGCAGCAGAGAATGTCTGCGTGTGTTATGCAGACATCCACCGGCTGCCCCCACTAGCCACCAGGGAGATTGCTTAGTTCAGGGGAGGGGCCGCATTCAGTGAGGGAGGGAGGGAGGGAGGGGGAGAGCCAGCATTGGGTGTGGGAGGGAGGGGGATGGAGAGGCAGCATTGGCTGAGGGAGGGAGGAGAGCCAGCATTGGGTGAGGGAGGGGGGATGGAGAGGTAGCATTGGCCATGTCTGGGGGATGGATGGGGGAGAGAAGCAGCATTGGGCAAGTCTGGGGTAGGGTGGTGGGGGAGACAGCATTGGGTAAGTCTGGGGGAGGGAGGGGGAGGCAAGGGAGAGAGGCAGAATTGGGCAAGTCTGGGGGAGGGAAGGGGGAGAGGCAGCACTGGCAAGTCTGGGGGAGGGAGGGGGAGGCCGGATTGATTTGGTCTGGTTGGTGGGGCTAGCATTGCTAAGTCTGGTGGGCAAATGGGCAAATAAAAGAAAATAAAAACAAGAAATGAATTTTTTCTATCAACAGTTTTATTAAATATGAAAAAGCAATTTACATGTGAATATATACAAGTTAAACTTTTTTCCTATAGGGTAGTCTTATATTCAGGCTTTTTTTTTTTTTTTCCTAAAAGAATATTCAAAGTTTGGGGGGTCATCTTATAATCAGGGTCATATTATATTTGAACAAATATGTTTGTTTTTTTTATTATTATATTATTTTACATTTATTATTATTTAATAATATAAATTCTTATGTTAATTTATAATTATAATATAATATTTAACATGCATATATTTACATATTTTAATCATTTGTACATAAATATATTTTTTATTGTTTATTTATTAAACTAGGGCATTTTTAACATATGTTTGTACATGGTGCATTTTGGTACATTTTGGGTGAATATGGCTAAAGCAATTCAAGACAGTTTTAATATGGAAAAAGGGACATTTGCAGCTATTGTGTGGTTTTCACTACATTTTGGGTACATTTTGAATATATTCGGTTTAATTCCAAGTCAATTCGGTGCAATGCAGTCGGATTAATTGAGATGCATTTCAGTGGAGCATTAATTGCTTGTTTTAAAGAACAATTCTAATCACCAGACAGATCTTAATTGAGGTGGAATTCTGATACCCAAAATTCCATTCAAATCTGGGAAATTTTGTGATTAGGGATTTTGTTTTATCCTCATTATTTGTCTGAGGTTTTAAAAGCTTACAATAAAACTCCATACGTTTTATTACAATTGTATATTTACACCACTAGATGTCACCAGCATGCTTATGTATTTTATATAAAGATTTACTAATAGTAAATTGCACAGGATTGTATGCATACTGTTTGTAGTGCAATAATAAAATCACAAAAGACTTCAAAGTTGGACACACTGTAAACTGGGATCCCTTTACGGTCAGTGGTTCACGACTGAAACAGTAAAAATGACAGTCAAATCCGTATTCACCTAACACAAGATGAAGAGTAGGCAAATACAAATGTAATTAAAAGACTGGGGAGACAAGCAGAACAATACAGAGGTTTTGCTCCCAACATTTTGCAACCTAATCTTTGTGGCCCATGTTACCATGTTGAGCATCAAATGTAAATGTAAATTATATGGAGCAGCTATTGGCAGCCCATGATATACATGTGTAATCTAAATGTTTGAGCATTTAAACTTAATGTACAATATTTGAGTTAACCCCTTGGGTGGCGAGACAGATCTAGGCAGTGTCAGAGGAGTTAACCCCTTGGGTGGCTAGACAGATAAAGGGAGTTCAGAGGAGTTAACCCATTGGGTGGCTTGACAGATATAGGCAGTGTCAGAGGAATTAACCCCTTGGGTGGCTAGACACATATAGGCAGTATCAGAGGAGTTAACCCCTTTATCCACAAACTCACTCACACACATACACAGACAGTCTGTCACTGACACATACATACACACACACACAAGCATTCACACTGACATACACACACCCACACAATGACATACTCACACTGACATACATACACAAACAGTTTTTAACTTACCTGCTGCAGGCATCTCTTTGCTTTCACCTCCTCGTTTGAAGAAGGGACTGAGCCAATCACGGGAGGCTTCTGAACTCTCAGCCAATCAGGAGAGTTGAGAGGTCTCATCTGATTGTCTGAGACCTCCTTATCAAGCTCTCCCAGAAAGAAAAAAAATTACTGCTGCATGGAGCAGCAAAGTGCCGCCTCTGCCAGGGTGCCGCCTGGGGGAGCTGCCCCAGTCTGCCCCATTAAAGGCTTGGCCCTGAGTGTAATCCACACTGCTGGTATTCAATGGCAAACTATCACTGAATTAGGCAGTTCACCTATGTGGACAACATTTCCTATGATGTTGCATCCTCAGCGGAGGATGTATGCAGGATGAAATGCCAGCCCGTTAGGACATATGCCTAAGGAATAGGTCTGTCGCATTTTGTTTTCTGGCACTGTTTTGATATGATAGATGGATTAATTTTGATTTTTTTTTTTTTATGGACCCTTTTCCTGGGCTGAAGATGAGGAGCTAGGGCATCATGATGGATTTTCACTGCCAACCATCATGGCAGTCAAAAAATATTTTTTTTTAACCAGTTTAGGCCAATTTTATAGAATCATCGTCTCCCTACCTGAGTATGGGAGAAGTAGGTAGAGAATATTTATAATATTTATTTAAATATTGTATTGTGACTGGAGCAATTGGCCAAACATTAGGCATCAATTATATTACATTTAATGGGGCCACATATTTAATGTATTGGGGCATTGTATTGGGCAAGGAGTGGAGGCATTGGGGGAGCATGGTTCCCCAGCACTTAATTGTTTTCAGTGATGTAGGAAGCATAGCTTGTATTCCCAACAGCATTTAAAGGGTTGCATTAAGAAGTCGATGCACATTTAGGTCTGGATTTTTTTGGGAGGTAAATTAACAGGCAACATTTAATGATTCTTTGACTTTGTCTGTTAATTTTTACCGACTATCTTAAAATCACTGTTTGCACAGTTATTACTGCACAAAACAGTGTTTCAATGTCTTTTCTTAAACAGGTGCAGTACATCTGCATTTCAGCTATAGGGATTTTTAGAAGGCGCTGTATTTTTTTTTTTTTCTTTTGAACAGGTGCTGTTATGATTGCAGTTAGCCACTTTTTAAATAATTGAATATACCCCAATCTGTGAAGTTCTACTTCCTGAGAATGTTTGCAAAAACTGTGGTTGTTCCCCACATTAAACATGTCCAGTCTACTCCTGGTAGACTAATAAGAAACACATCACCTAGAAAATCAGTTATCTATAGAAAAAATACTACTCACAATAGTCCTACAGTACAATTTATTCTAATCATCAATGAATACAATGGTCAAACTTCAGTAAATCCACAAACAGGAATTAAAGTATATCATTTTGGCTTATAAATAGTTATTATTGTTACTCTCCCTATTACTAAACCAAATCTACCTTTGATAAATTATATTATTATTATTTTATACAATAACCATTGTTGGTTTAATGCAGTGGCGTAGCGTGGGTTGTCAGCACCCGGGGCAAGGCAAGTAATTTGCGCCCCCTAACCCGTGGATTTTAGCACTCGAGTCTCTTCTACTAGATTAGTTAAAGAAACCCTTACCCCCCAAGCACATGTATTGTTTGTTATGAAAATACTTATGTAATTAAAGTAAAATGCATCTAAATACAAGTTTATTTTCCAACACTTTATTGAGTGCGAACATGCATTACACACATTCTCCACATTTTCAGCAGGTCTATGAATACAAATATACACATGTAGTAACCTAGCATGGGCCATGCTATTATATGTCGTCTCACAACCATCGTAAACGACAAACAATATCAAGAACAAAAACTAAACATCAAAATGGAACCATACCCTGGAGATGATCCAAGACTGGGCTAGATGGAGCCAACTTCCTCAATCCTGTACCTCTAATGTTACCCCCCCCCCCCCCCACACACACACACACATATGCCATAATTGTTGTGCCATTCAGATGCCAGTAATATTGTAACTTTCGGATGCCAGTAATATTGTGCCAGTCAGAGCCCAGTAATATTGTGCCAGTCAGAGCCTAGTAATATTGTGCCAGTCAGATGCCTGCAATATTGTGCCAGTCAGATGCCTGCAATATTGTGCCAGTCAGAGCCCAGTAATAATGTGCCAGTCAGATACCAGTAATATTGTGCCAGTCAGATACCAATAATATTGTGCCAGTCAGATACCAATAATATTGTGCCTGTCAGAGCCCAGGAATATTGTGCCTGTCAGAGCCCAGGAATATTGTGCCTGTCAGAGCCCAGGAATATTGTGCCTGTCAGAGTCCAGGAATATTGTGCCTGTCAGAGCCCAGGAATATGGTGCCTGTCAGATGCCTGTAATATTATGCCAGTCAGATGCCTGTAATAGTGTGCAGTCAGAGGCCAGGAATATTGTGCCAGTCAGATGCCTGTAATATTGTGCCAGTCAGATGCCTGTAATATTATGCCAGTCAGATGCCTGTAATATTATGCCAGTCAGATGCTTGTAATAGTGTGCCAGTCAGAGGCCAGGAATATTGTGCCAGTCAGAGGCCTGTAATATTGTGCCAGTCAGAGGCCTGTAATATTATGCCAGTCAGATGCCTGTAATATTGTGCCAGTCAGAGCCCAGTAATATAGTGCCAGCCAGATGCCTGTAATATTATGCCAGCCAGATGCCCAGTATTATTGTGCCAGCCAGATGCCCAGTAATATAGTGCCAGTCAGATGCCCAGTATTATTGTGCCAGTCAGATGCCCAGTATTATTGTGCCAGCCAGATGCCCAGTAATATAGTGCCAGTCAGATGCCCAGTATTATTGTGCCAGTCAGATGCCCAGTATTATTGTGCCAGCCAGATGCCCAGTAATATAGTGCCAGTCACATGCCAAGTAATATAGTGCCATTCAGATACCCAGTAATATAGTGCCAATCAGATACCCAGTAATATAGTGCCAATCAGATACCCAGTAATATTGTGCCAGTCAGATACCCAGTAATATTGTGCCAATCAGATGCCCAGTAATATTGTGCCAATCAGATACCCAGTAATATAGTGCCAATCAGATACCCAGTAATATTGTGCCAATCAGATACCCAGTAATATAGTGCCAGTCAGATACCCAGTAATATTGTGCCAATCAGATGCCCAGTAATATAGTGCCAGTCAGATACCCAGTAATATTGTGCCAATCAGATGCCCAGTAATATTGTGCCAATCAGATACCCAGTAATATAGTGCCATTCAGATACCCAGTAATATTGTGCCAATCAGATACCCAGTAATATAGTGCCAGTCAGATACCCAGTAATATTGTGCCAATCAGATACCCAGTAATATAGTGCCATTCAGATACCCAGTAATATAGTGCCAATCAGATACCCAGTAATATTGTGCCAATCAGATACCCAGTAATATAGTGCCAATCAGATACCCAGTAATATTGTGCCAATCAGATACCCAGTAATATAGTGCCAGTCAGATACCCAGTAATATTGTGCCAATCAGATGCCCAGTAATATAGTGCCATTCAGATACCCAGTAATATAGTGCCAATCAGATACCCAGTAATATTGTGCCAATCAGATACCCAGTAATATAGTGCCAGTCAGATACCCAGTAATATTGTGCCAATCAGATGCCCAGTAATATAGTGCCATTCAGATACCCAGTAATATAGTGCCAATCAGATACCCAGTAATATTGTGCCAATCAGATACCCAGTAATATTGTGCCAATCAGATGCCCAGTAATATAGTGCCAGTCAGATACCAGGAATATTGTGCCAGCCAGCCCCCCCCCCCCCCCGTACTTACATGAAGCGGCTCCGTGTCCCCCGCCGGATGTCTCCTCCGTGCAGTCTTCCCTCTTGCACGGAGGAGGGAAGCAGACACCAGATGTGACGCGACGTCACATCCGGCGTCAGTTTTTTTTTTTTTTTTTTCCGGCCGTCGCATCCATCGGATGCGGCTTGCCGGAAAAAAGCGTTCACAAGCGCAATGCGCTGTGAACGCGGCAGCAGGGGCTGGGGGCCCACGGGACAGCTGCCTTGGGGCCCCCCAGGAGTAAATGGGCCCAGGGCAGCTGCCCCGTTTGCCCCGCGTTAAAGACGGCCCTGGCGGCCACGCGGCCGCATAGGGCTAGTGCGCCCCCCCAGATATTGCGCCCGGTGCGGCCGGCCCCCCCTGCACCCCCCACGCTACGCCACTGGTTTAATGGACCTGTTTCATTCACAAATACTTTGGATGGTTCCTCAAATTAGACACCACTAGACAAAAGTTCTTTGTATTTTATTTCTGGGAATCTACATGATTCTTTTTTACCCTATATAAAAATTGCAAGCTAGGAGTTTCCTATCTATAAATACATAGTATATTTAAGATTGATAGTTATTTTTAAAGATTGTTTATTTTTTTTTTTTTTTTAAATGGGACTAAGCCATAAAATAGGGTGTCATCAAATTATTGTATAGTGGTGCCACAGGCATTGCGCTGGCGTTGTTCCATGAGGCCAGCAGAATGCTGCTGACCCTTGGGGGTCCAATACTTTTATTATTTTTGGTGGGGCACTAGGGAACTGGGTGTGGCTGTTACACCCCAATCACCTAGCATTATATTAATGGGAATATAGGGAATAACTTTTGCTGGTTGGCATAGCTTCAACCCAATTATCTTTTGGAACAGAAATAACATCTCATTAATAGTTTTAGGTCAGGATTAAAGATACCAGGGGTGGGGGGCTTGAGAAGAGAACTGTCAGCTTGCCAAGATGTAGATTAACTGCACATGTGCAAATGTATCATCGTCTAGTGTCCAAGAGAAGAGACTGGATAATGTAGTCAATGCTGCGGGATAGCAGTTGTGGAATGGGATATTTGGGACTTTGCTTATATGTTATGTCTAATATGTTTTTTTATAAATAGGGTCTTCATTGACTGTACATATATGGATTTCCAAGGTGATGCTCTACCGCAAACTAAAACCACTTGATCACTGAACAAGCAAACAGAACATAAACATTCACTAAATGGTACAAAAAAATTAGCAAGTCAAATTATTTGAAACATACCATAATACAGGTTAAACTAAAGGAATCAGGTTACATGCACAGACAACTGTGCTGTTTTTTCAATCTGGCAGTTAAAGGATAACAGGGAAGTATTGTTTGACTCACACAAAGGAAGTACACAAGGAAGTAACTTGCATAGTGATCATCTGGCAGTCTGTTCAACTATAACATGTAGAAAAGTCTCTGGAGTATGCTGTTTAAATCAGAGTTTTCAATCCTGTTGAAAAATTAGGTTGGATTTGAATGGATAAGCTTTGGCATTTGTCAACACAAACTAGGTTCATCAGGTAAGATACTGGCAGCTTGAATTTGCACAATGTTGCTATTGAACATCAGAATATAGGAAGATCAGTGGTGAGCAAAGCTGACAGACTACGTGGTGCATCCTTGTGGTGTTTTTTCTTGTAAGGCTATATTGCAAGGGTAATTAAAGTGCACTTATTTTGCAAAGTTTTCTGGAGGGAATATAAAAACAAGTTTGGGGACATTCTTTGCAGGTTATGGTGAAATTAGAAAAAAACTAAAGAAATATTTTAGTTTGGCTAGATTTTTGCAGAAGAAAAATGTATGTTTTAAAAAAAAAAATGTTAGCTCCATGAATATTTTAGATGCATTAAGAGGGTTTATGGAATGATAGTACAAAAATGAACTTTAACTCGCTGTTTTAAATTAATATTTTGTTTTTTTTGTCACCAGATGTTATGCAGAGAAAAGCATGAGTCGGATAACAAAATAAACTGTATGTTATTGTTTGCCTGTTGAAATCTGATTTTGTTTTGTACATTTTTTTTTAAACTAAGCTCACAGTAGTGATGGGTAGTCATGGTATCTCCAGCTGTGGGGACTACATTTCCCATGATGCTCGTTTGGCGATGAGCTTAGCTGGCTTAGTCAACTTGGGATGTAATGTATCGACTGAAAACACTTCAAGCTGTTAATTAGAAGGTTAGACATGGAGAGTGGATTGACCACATATGTCAAACAGATATCTGTCTTAGATGATTAAGTGAAGTGATGGAAATGTATGAAATGCAGTAATCTGAGGTGATACTCATGAGAAGCTGTGAGACAAGGTGCATTCTTTTGCATTAGACAGCCTCTAAGACAGACACATTTAGCATATATCTATCTCTGGAGGGTTACCAACCCTATCTCTGTGAGCTGTATGTTCTAAATATGTTTACAGCCAGCCACTTAATAAAAGTCTAAGGGGAAAGCTATCAATCTACTAGGTATTCGGTAAGTGTTGCTGATGTTGCTCTGGTAGATTTGGAAGTTATTTTATTAATAACTGTGCTTCTTTATAGGGGGGGGGGGGGGGGGTATTTTTAATGGGGGCTGGAAAGTCTTAATTATTGTTTCCTAAAATCACCTGAAATGTACATCTCTCTTGGGGTTCAAGGTCAGGGGCTGACAGACCAGGTTTCAAAACTGTAAAAATATAATATAATGAGAATCTGACTACTTTCAGTGAAATGTGTACTCACCAGCTTACAATACCTCCATACAAGTTCTTAAAATAAAGATAGCATGCCAGGGAAATTATACATGTCAAAGAGGTAATCATTAGCACTGAATTGAAACATTGTCAGCAATGTTCCCTCACTGTAAATGATTGCAAACTTTTATTGTGACAAACGCACCAAAAAGATTTCAATGAGATATTTGTAAAGGGCAGTATTTTTCAGAATTATATGTTTTTGTGTTCAGAAGTAATAACCAGCTTTTTCTGTATTAAGTTGCTCTGTTGCACAAATGATAATAATGATCACTACTATCGTCAGCAGTTTGTATGCAGGGTGGATTAGCCATGAATCAGGAAGAAGCTGGATCACATAAAGCAAGAGTGACAATGTAACTGGGCACTGTCAAGTTTGGCTTGCAGGGAGCATATAGACTGGTTGTTGGTGTGAATAATATTGTATCAGTGTGCACCAGAGTCATGCCAAAGACTCAGAATTTTGTGTCATTAATTGTAGGTAGTAATAATACATTGGTATAAATCTGTGTCTTCACTTGCCATGACAAAATAAATACTTTGTGCCATCAGAACAAATTAATCTTCAATGTTTGCTGTTCGGTCAAAAGTGTCTTAAAAAGGCATTTTTACTAATTGTATTGAATGACTTGAGGATAAAATACCTGATGCAACTTTCAGTTTGAAAATGGCAGCCTTCCATTCACAGTGAAGAAATTTAAAGAGCCACTGAACTTTATTTCGCTTGTGCTTCTAAAAGAGAAGCACAAGTGAAAAAAAGTAGTATGAGTATAAATTGGCAAGTCATTTTTAATGTACATGCCCATTTATCCTCTGACCAGCATGCTGGCTGTGGCTGTCACTTCTTGTGTGAGACCTTCGTTTTCACATGCCACCAAAGAGAGGGGGTCATCAGCTTAGGTGTCCTCTGTTTGGAGACACTTGGTTTTGTACTTCCCTAGGCCATCACCATCACCCCCATTACATGCCCCCATCTCCCCGGCACCCTAGAACTTTAACTAGTCCCTGGTGGCTAGTGGCAGACAGCATGGTGTCCTATTCAGAGCTTCGGGTCACGTGATCTGTCAGCACATCACTTATCATACTGCACGGGGAGCAGAACAGGCAGCTTGGAGGTTTCTTTGTGCTTCCTGATCGGCTCCCCACGCTTTTTTTTTGTGCCGCCCCCCGGAGGCGCCCTAGGCACATCCAACATCTGATGATCTCGTCCTCTACTGAAAGGCAGAGCTCAAAGTAAACAAGTTAAAAAAAGTTAAAAATAAATGTTAGTGGACTTTAAGCATGAATGAGACAGGTGTCAAGTTATTGTGGTGTGAAAAAACAGCCAATGCCTAATTGAGATTTGGGGTTCAACACATGGTTGAACAATAGGAAGACTAGGTAGATCCACATTGCTGTATCTCCTATCAAGTGCAATTTTAATTAGTTACTGCACATTTATTTCATAATTTTGTTACAGATATGAAAGCTACTTGTGTTTCTTAATGGTTAGATTATTGGCCATTTTGCTCTGTAAAATGTGTATTATATTAAGAGGACATTTTAATTAGTAAATATTCTCTTCTTTTAATCAAATGCTCACACCTATAAATGCATAGATACATGCTAAAGCTGTAGACTACAGTTCACATGATGCCTAGCTGGCTTGAAGACTCCAACCAAAGGGGCTAAGCCTTGTGGCAAGTGGAGTCCACATTGACTGGTGTGACAATGGTTATGCCTTTCCCCATGATTTCATTTTGGGTGGGTTGAGGTCAAAGACTTATTTGTGATGGATTAGTGGTAGAGGCATGTGCCTTCACTAGTGCACATCTTCATTATCACTGCTCCAGCATTCTGGATAATGCCTAATGTGCCTTGAAAGTCAGGCCAGCACTGAGACGATTAAAGTAGAAATGAGCAGATTAAAGTAGAATGGTCCCTGCAAGTAATTAAATGAGTTCATGCCCATTATCATAGTTGTTTAGTTTCCTGAACAGTAAAATACTAGAAGTGATTGGCTATATCTTCTGGTACAAAAAGGGGTTAACACAGCTTTCTCTTTAAGGATTGCAATGTCTGTGTTTACATCTTTGTTTTTAAAGTACTAGGTATCAGGTTTCTGTTGTGAAGAAAAGTAATACTAAGTAAGAGGTAGGCAGGCTTTGTAGTGGGGATTAGCATCTCAAACTGCACTTTGAGAAGGCTCTGTACATTCCTTCTTTTAGATATATACACCAGAGCAAAAATATTTATGTATGTATATATTTATATCTATATCTATATATCTATATGTAGTGCCGATGTACTAGACCTTTGTAATGAGGAGATTTTTCAAGGACCCACTGATTTGTGTGTCCCCTGCCAATATTACAGAGAAAGTCTACATAAAGACAAATTCTCTGATGAACAAAAATGTGAATAATACTCTATGTACAAACACCTGTATAAATATATACAGGTATAGAAACAGCTGTGTACATGTGGTATCACAGATATACAGACATTACTGTGCGCTGCAACTTTTTTAGTTTAACTCCCATTGGCCTTAGCTAGTTGCAGCATTAATTTATACAACTTCTCTTTCCAGCTATAGTTCGATACACTCACCCTTGCACTCCACATTCCCTTCTGTCCATTCCTGGGTATGCATAAACACAGTCACATGTACTATATAAATTACAGGAGTGAGTTCAGAGTGATACAACATGCTGCATATGGTGCACTTGTATTTTAAATGCATTTACCTTTTCTTTACCACCTGTTCTTAGCTGGTACCCCTATCAACTGGTTGTCATGTTGGAATAGTTTATGTACCAACCCTGGAGTTCTCCTCTGCTGAGAAACATTAAGATTACAGTTTTTTTTTTATAAGCCTTCTATGTAAGACAGTGTCAAATGTCCTACTGGCTATTTTAACTGTACCGTAATCTTTTCTTGTGGTCACTCATTCAAAAAAAATCAATAAAGTTAATTTGACACGATATTCCAGAAATAAACCTGTGCTTCTTTTTAAATCTTCAAAAGATTTTAGATATTCGAAAATTCTACCCTTTAAAATGATTTTCATGAATACCGATGTGACACTTACAGGTATTTAAGTTACCTTACACCTCTTCCCATGGCCGCTTGATCGTAAGACGTTCAGCATTGCGATATGTTCAGCGTGGTAATTTACACCACAGGGACAGTTAATCGCAGGAGAGTCAGGGGGGGAAGTTTATAGCAGTACTAACTGTTAGTATTAGGGGCCATGTTAATTTTGAAGACAAATTTTGAAATCATTTTAGTCATAGACTTTTGGCTAATAGGGCGTTTTAGTTTAGTCATACAGGGAGAGCAGAATTATTAGGCAAATTAGTATTTTGACCACATCATCCTCTTTATGCATGTTGTCTTACTCCAAGCTGTATAGGCTCGAAAGCCTACTACCAATTAAGCATATTAGGTGATGTGCATCTCTGTAATGAGAAGGGGTGTGGTCTAATGACATCAACACCCTATATCAGGTGTGCATAAATTATTAGGCAACTTCCTTTCCTTTGGCAAAATGGGTCAAAAGAAGGACTTGACAGGCTCAGAAAAGTCAAAAATAGTGAGATATCTTGCAGAGGGATGCAGCACTCTTAAAATTGCAACGCTTCTGAAGCGTGATCATCGAACAATCAAGCGTTTCATTCAAAATAGTCAACAGGGTCGCAAGAAGCGTGTGGAAAAACCAAGGCGCAAAATAACTGCCCATGAACTGAGAAAAGTCAAGCGTGCAGCTGCCACGATGCCACTTGCCACCAGTTTGGCCATATTTCAGAGCTGCAACATCACTGGAGTGCCCAAAAGCACAAGGTGTGCAATACACAGAGACATGGCCAAGGTAAGAAAGGCTGAAAGACGACCACCACTGAACAAGACACACAAGCTGAAACGTCAAGACTGGGCCAAGAAATATCTCAAGACTGATTTTTCTAAGGTTTTATGGACTGATGAAATGAGAGTGAGTCTTGATGGGCCAGATGGATGGGCCCGTGGCTGGATTGGTAAAGGGCAGAGAGCTCCAGTCCGACTCAGACGCCAGCAAGGTGGAGGTGGAGTACTGGTTTGGGCTGGTATCATCAAAGATGAGCTTGTGGGGCCTTTTCGGGTTGAGGATGGAGTCAAGCTCAACTCCCAGTCCTACTGCCAGTTCCTGGAAGACACCTTCTCTCGCAGTGGTACAGGAAGAAGTCTGCATCCTTCAAGAAAAACATGATTTTCATGCAGGACAATGCTCCATCACACGCGTCCAAGTACTCCACAGCGTGGCTGGCAAGAAAGGGTATAAAAGAAGAAAATCTAATGACATGGCCTCCTTGTTCACCTGATCTGAACCCCATTGAGAACCTGTGGTCCATCATCAAATGTGAGATTTACAAGGAGGGAAAACAGTACACCTCTCTGAACAGTGTCTGGGAGGCTGTGGTTGCTGCTGCACGCAATGTTGATGGTGAACAGATCAAAACACTGACAGAATCCATGGATGGCAGGCTTTTGAGTGTCCTTGCAAAGAAAGGTGGCTATATTGGTCACTGATTTGTTTTTGTTTTGTTTTTGAATGTCAGAAATGTATATTTGTGAATGTTGAGATGTTATATTGGTTTCACTGTTAAAAATAAATAATTGTAATGGGTATATATTTGTTTTTTGTTAAGTTGCCTAATAATTATGCACAGTAATAGTCACCTGCACACACAGATATCCCCCTAAAATAGCTAAAACTAAAAACAAACTAAAAACTACTTCCAAAAATATTCAGCTTTGATATTAATGAGTTTTTTGGGTTCATTGAGAACATGGTTGTTGTTCAATAATAAAATTAATCCTCAAAAATACAACTTGCCTAATAATTCTGCACTCCCTGTAGGTTAGTCATCTGATTTGTTTTATTTTTACTCTCCAGTAGATTTTAGTCGACTATATCTCCAGCAGGGAGGGAGGGGACAGGTCTGAGAAGGCGGTTACACAGTGTTAATTTAACTTGCTAGGCAGATGGGAGGGGAAACACTCACATGACAATACCAGGCGAATCAACTAGTGGAATATCCTCTTCCTCTGCAGGGCATTGCGCCAGGGGGCAGACAGACACAAGGAGCCTGTGTCTCAGCCAGTTGCAAACTCATAGGGACTGGACTTTGGCAAAGTTCCATGGGAACCAGAACCAGAAGTCCAAATAGGGAATAGCAAATAAATGCAATAGTCCCTCCCTAACATTTTAGTCAGTTGACAAAAATTGCAGTGGATTTTAGTCATAGTTGAAGTCCTATAAACACGCAGTTAACTAAAACTGTTATGAAAATATTTTGTCAAAAAAATTAACACTGATTATGGGTTAGCATTAGAGTTTGGGTTTAGTATTAGGGCTAGTACTAGTTTTTTTTTTATTAGGGTTAGAATTAGGGCTTAGTATAAGGGTTCAGGGTTAGTATTAGGGCTTAGTATAAGGGTTGGGGGGGTCACTTTATTAGGGGGGGTCACAAAAAAGTTCAATTCTGGAATTGCTGCGCTGAACTTTCAGCATTGAAATGGCCATGATGTACGGTCGTAGACCCTCCCTGTTACCTTAATTTTAAATGGGTACAACACTTGCTACCAGTAAATCTTCTGGAACAACTCTTGTTAGCAATGATTGATTAAATACATCTGTTAATGTTTTTTTTCTAGTACACTATTAAGCTCTTTAATATTTTCAGTGAATCTCATCAGGCTCCACTGACTTGTTTTGACCTTAGAAAGCTGACATAGAACCTCTTCCTCTGTAAACATATCTGTGTCACATGGCTCAAAGGTCCAGAGCACTGTACTTATTATTGATGTGCCTATGGGAGAGAAAAAACAATAGAAGAGGGCATAACAGATGATAACTCTGCTAGTGGGGGAATGAAATTTCATTGCTGCCTGAACGAAAAAGGGGAAATATTTTGCTCATACCTATTTAATGAAATTAAGGTACTATAGTCCTTACTTTTTTAAAGACATTGTAGGTTATTTATGAAAAACATAAATATTACACACTTTATATTTTTTCAGATTTTGTCACTCCATTTTTGGAAGCTTGGTGGCAATGATAGCCAGGGACATGCAACTTGTCTGGACAAAGACACCAGCGTACACGTTTTGTGAATATAGAACATCATTAAATAGTGCACCACTGACCCCAGTAAATGTGCACCATGAGCAATGTTGGTGCCTACCCTTGCTGATCCAACACAGTGTGGGACAAACAAATAGAAAATTGGACAGCCAACTGGGCTCCAAGAAATCAGAGCATGTTGGTGGGAGTGTAATAATGAAGTGTTTTGTGATAAATTTGAGACATTTTAACATAGTAAGAAAAACATAATCTCTAAAATGTTATATAAACTATTTTTCTCCCTCAATTTGGGTCTTCAAAAGACTTGTAAAGGAGAGGGTTGAGGATCGTCCGCTTCGAGGATAGAAATAATGAAACAGGGCTGCAGGTAAGTGCTGTGTTTAAATGTTTAATAACAAAAAGCTAAATGCTAGTAGTGGAGTGGGATTCACCCTGTGAGTGAGACAGAAAGCCTACATAGATATCAAGTTGTCTTAGGCATTTACCTATGTCTTTGTACTTTTGTACCCTTGCATCTCTACATTTTTGCATTTTGTATTCTCTCTGTACCCTCTGGGGACATATATTCCAAAGGACTCCAAAAGACATGTATTATTTATTAATTTATATAGACAGATCCTATTTATTGTATAACAATAGATGCTGTGGCATTTTGTTATTAAACGTTTAAACACAGCACTTACCTGCAGCACTGTTTCATTATTTTTTTCCTCTAAGTGGACGATCCTGAATCCCTTCCTTTACAAGTCTTTTGATTGCTTACGGTGAGAGTGCCAAGATAGGGAGCCCACGGAGGAATATTATGTGTGCTGAACCGGTCGTTCTACTTTTTTTTTGACGGACATGTGTCTTCCTCACCCTCGGGTCCTCTAACAGAGGCCTGGCAGCTTGACAGTTCTGTGAAATTTCTTAGCTGTTCCTAGCAGTGCATTCTTCTGGCAGAGTGCTCTGATGTTGTTTCTGGAATCTGTTGGAACCACTCTCCCAGCTTAGGAGTAACAGCCCTGAGTTCTTCTGTCACTACTGTGACCACTGTCACCTTCCTTTTCCCCATCCACTCTAGTTCCTATTTCAGGCCCTGGTACTTATCCAGCTTATCATACTCCTTCTTCCTAATCCTTGAGAGACACCAGGCTATGGGGTGGGCAGGAAGGAGGGAGAGAGTCACCAGGCTATGGGGGGAGGGAGAGACACCAAGATTATGGGGTGGGGGGAGGGAAGGAGAAAGGGAGAGACAGACACCAGACATGGGGTGGGGGGGGATTCAGGGAGAAAGAGTGAGACACCAGACATGAAATGGGGAGGGAGGGAGAAATAGAGAAACACCAGACATAGGGTGGGGAGAGGAAGGGAGAAAGAGAGAGATACCAGACATGGGGTTAGGTGGGAGGCAGGGAGAAAGAGAGAGATTCCAGACATGAGATGGGCGGAGGGAGGGAGAAAGAGAGACACCAGACATGAGGTGGGGAGGCAGGGAGAAAGAGATAGAAAAAAGGAATGGGGTGGGCAGAAGGGAGAAATAAAGAGGCACCAGACATGGGGTGAGAGAGAGAGAGCAGTTGTGGGGTGGAGAGGATAGACAAAAAAAGGGATAAGACATGGGATGGGGGTAGTGATAGAAACAACAGACATGGGGTAGTGAGAAAGACAGACTTGGGGCGAGAAGAGAGTGAGATATATAAGGGGAAGAGCAATAGACAAACATGAGGAGAGAAACAAAGGAGGGGAAGGTAATGAGGGAGAGGAAAAAGACAAAAGGGGGAATCAGACAGATGAATGGCATGGGGGAGAACGAAACAGACACTGGTGGCATGGGGAGAGTTAGACAGACAGGGATGGTGTAGCGGGAGAGCGAGACATACATGGGTGGCATGGGGAGAGAGGGACAGACAGGTATGGTGTAGAGGGAGAGTGAGAGACATGGAGGGAGAGTGAGACTGATGGTGAGAAAGATATTGAATGTATGACTGTGTTTGAATATTTGGCTGCATGTGACATTGTGCGTGTTACTGTGTGTACATGTGGATGCATGTGATATTGCATGTGTGTGTTCATGTGCCTGCATATGTTTGTGACACTGAAAGTGTTACTGTGTGTGTAAATGCCTGGGAGGAGCAAACTATATGTTCGCCTAGGGTGGCAAATAGTTTTGCACCGGCCCTGTATACAGTGGATTCACAATAGAGGTCCCGGGCAACCCCTGTGACTAGAGGCGCTCTCACCAACATTTTTCTTTCTTTCGGTGCAATACAGCATGAAGGGACAGTCTGTGCCTGGCTGCACAGACTTTCAGCTTCACCCCCCTTGTCGCACTTCAAAAGAGCACCTGGTGTCACATGACATACTAGTGCTCAGCAGGGGCGGCACACGACGATGGTCTGTGCCTTGCAGACATGGAAGTGATCCCCTCCCCTGCAATGAGGTAAAGCATCATGGGACCAGTATGTCTCACTGAGTGGTATGGGCACTGTAATTAATGGCAGACGATGCGACAGGTGTTAACTGTAAACTATAACTTCCTGATCTCCAGTTACTCACATATCTAAATGATGGCTGAGCAATCTAGCCACTATATTACACAGCAGCAATGCTGTGAGGTTAACCTGGCACTGAACGGTGATGTGGTGGCAAAACCAGGCACTGACCAGTGATGTGGGGGCAAAGCTAGCACTATAAAAAATGATGTGGGAGCAGAGTTGGTACTTGGACAAGTGATGCAGTGTGCAGCAATTACTGCGGGAAATAAAATTGGGGCAAAATTGGCACTGTGAAAACTACTGGTGGCATCATATGATGAGGATGGGGCCTCAGAGTAATTTTCACACAAAGGCCCTGTGGTTTCTAGTTACGCCTCTAATCCTATATTGTGCTTGCTTTTTGTGTTGGCTTATTAAACATTTATATTATTGCCACAGATAAACTTAGAAAGCAGGAAGTCTTTTCTTTTTACTTTCCCAATTCTAAAATTTATTCATCATTTCGCAATTGATGTTTAACTCAAATTTTCTATGTGTCCATGAAATAAATAATTCATAATTTTTATGTGATAAGTAATTATGGACATGTGACCAATGATTGTGTTGGTGGAGAATGGAACTACAGATCTCGTTTTCCTTTGCCAAAAGTCCTGCATGCGCATTTTCTTTAAATGTATTGTTATCTGTATATTTTCTGTACATTTTTCTGGCACAAATGCACACAGAGAAAAGTCAACTAAGAATTGATATTCTCATCTCATACTTGGCTTATGGAAGGAAAAGATTTTTCTGCCAATAGCAGTTTGTACAATGAGCAGTCAGCACTCTACGGGAGTACAAATATTCTTAGGCTTGGAAACTTGCATATCTCTAAAGGTAGAAAGACTTTACAGGGCACCTGGTCGATATAACATAAAATATGAAATAAGCAAACATTTCATGGTAGACCTTCCCGATGTTACAGAAAACCCACACATATCAGACTATATCTCAAAACATGAACTTTGTGGTTTAAAAACAATACATTTAAATGGAACTGTCAGTTTAGAAAATGGTTATATTACTGGGGTAGCCATCTGGATATAATGTTATGATTATTACTCCAATTTATTTATTATTATTGCTCCAATTTAGTTAGTCCCTAACTAAGACATAATATTAGAAAAGCATAAATAGAATCCAAGACACATAAAGCACATTGAACTTAAACACAGAGAAAATACCTGTAGACTGCTGCAAAGGACTGAACAGCAATGGGTGTGGTTTAAATACTAAACTGACAAGGCAGATGCAATCAGAAAACCTGGAATGGAACCAGGGCCGGACTGGGAGAAAAATTCGGCCCGGGCATTTTTTTATCACAGCGGCCCACTAAGAAGGGGGCGGGGCAGAGGAGGTGTGTTTTGTCATCACCAATGACAAACACGCTCCCTCTCAAAGTGAGCATGTTGGTTCAATGCTCTTCCAGGGCAGACCATGCGCAGAGCTCTGCTGAAGAGCTCTAGCATGAGAAAAAACCCTGTATTTGTTCTGCACAGTGCAAGCAAATTTAATAACATGCTTGCACTGTGTTTCCTTGCAACTTGTCTCTGGTGTCTCTATAAATGGATACCAAGAGACAAAAATGCCAGGAAAGAGTATTGAGCATGTGTTTGGAGCCTGCTTGTGGGATTGCGTGTGTGTAGAGTGAGCTGATTGTGGTGTGGTATTGTGTAATAAGGTCGGTTTTAGTTGTGTTGTGTTTGTGGTGTAATGTGATGCATATGTGGCTAGGGGCTGTAGAGAATGTGTGTATAGAGGATATAGCAAGTGTGTGAATACAGGCTATAGTGTGTGTGTGTGTGTATATATAGATGTAGTGTGTGTTTAGGGGTGTAGTATGTGTTTGCTTACAAAGAATCTAGTGTGTGTATATATACACACATATATATATATATATATATATATATATATATATATATATGAGTCTAGTGTGTGTTTGAAGGACCCAGAATGTGTATAGGAGATCTAGTGAGTGTGTGTGTGTGTTTATAACGGTTTCAGAGTGTATATAGGGATCTAGCATGTGTATGTGTGTAGATGATCCAGAGTTGGGTAAGTGTGTGTCTGGAATGTAATGTGTTTAGGGGTGCAGTATGTGTGTGAGGGGTGCAGTGTGTGTGTGTATATATATATATATATATATATATATATATATATATAGAAGTATTGTGTATGTCTGTTGTGCAGTGTGTTGGGGGTTCTGTGTGTGTGTGAGGGGTGCGGTGTGATGAGGGGGGCGGTGTGTGTGAGTGCTGTGTATGATGTGTGTGAGAGTGCTGTGTGTGAGAGTGCAAGAGTGCTGTCTATGATGTGTGTGAGAGTGCTGTGTGAGTGCTGTGTGTGAGAATGCTGTGTGTGCTGTGTGTGAGAGTGCTATGTGTGTGTGATGGGTGTGGGAGTGCTGTGTGTGATGGGTGTAAGAGTGCTGTGTGTGATGGGTGTGAGAGTGCTGTGTGTGATGGGTGTGAGAATGCTGTGTGTGATGGGTGTGAGAGTGCTGTGTGTGATGGGTGTGAGAGTGCTGTGTGTGATGGGTGTGAGAATGCTGTGTGTGATGGATGTGAGAATGCTGTGTGTGATGGGTGTGAGAGTGCTGTGTGTGATGGGTGTGAGAGTGCTGTGTGTGAGTGCTGTGTGGTATGGGTGTGAGAGTGCTGTGTGTGATGGGTGTGAGAATGCTGTGTGTGATGGGTGTGAGAGTGCTGTGTGTGATGGGTGTGAGAGTGCTGTGTGTGAGTGCTGTGTGTGATGGGTGTGAGAGTGCTGTATAAATGTTAGAATGGATTGTGTGTGTGTGTAGGGGGGGGGAGGGTAAATAAACAAATAAAATAACAGGCATTATGTCCGGGGGGGACATAATGCCTGTTATTGTATTTGTTTATTTACCCCCCCCCCCCCCCACACACACACAATCCATTCTAATATTTATACAGCACTCTCACACCCATCACACACAGCACTCACACCCATCACTCTCACACCCATCACACCCATCACTCTCACACACAGCACTCACACCCATCACTCTCACACACAGCACTCCCTTCTTACCTTTAGACTGGGAGGCCGTGTTCCCTGGTGGTCCTCGTGGAGAGTGAACTCTAGCCTGTGGGCTAGAGTTCACTCTCGTGAGATCCGGTCGTTGCCATGGCAATGCTCCGGATCTCGCGAGAGGAACCCGGTGGAGCTGCAAGTTAAAGCTCCGCCGGGTCCTCTCTCTCCCCGCCGGCGGCCGCATTTGAAGGCATGTGGGCCGGTGAGGGAGATCTTTGATGTCCTCACCGGCCCTTCATGTCAAACAGCGGGGCCGGCGCTCGGATAGTGCCGGCCCTGCATAGACCGGCAGGGGAGATCCTGGGACCCAGAGGCCACAGCTGGGACCTCCCCTGCCAGTCTCGGCCCATGGCCACCGCGACCCACCGGGCATTTGCCCGGTGTGCCCGATGGCCAGTCCGGGCCTGAATGGAACATAATCACAGACAAAGGAAAACCAGAAATGGAACAAAGCAAAGAACAGAGAAAACATAAAAACCAGGTACAAGAGCGAGGTAAAACTTAGACAGGGAACAAGACTAGAAACAGAGACAGAACAGGCTGGGAACTGACAAAGGATTACATTTAAAGGGACAGGACAGGTCATCCCACTGAAGGGACTATAGGACAAGGCATTTCACTGAAGGAACTCAGGACAGGATATTCCACTGAAGGAACTCTAGGACAGGATATTCCACTGAAGGAACTCTAGGACAGGATATTCCACTGAAGAAACTCTAAGACAGGACAGTCCACTGAAGGAATTTAAGACAGGGCATTCCACTGAAGGAACTCAAGACAAGGCATAGGCAGAATCCACTCTGGGGCCAACTGGGCAGGTGCCAGACAATATCCAGACTAAGGTAGATATCGGTTGGCAGGTACCGGACTAGCTAGACTTAGGCAGGTGCCAGTCGGGGATAGACTTGGCATGTACCGGACTATTGCTAGGATTAGGTAGGTGCTGCTCTATAGCCAGACTTATGGCTAGGTTAAGGCAGTTGCCGCTATGGGCCAGGCTAGGCAGGAGCCACTAAGGACAGGGACTAGGGAAATGCCACAACTTTGGCCTGAAACTAGGATATGCCACCATGTGGCCAGGACTGAAATATGCCACCATGTGGCCGGGACTAAGACATTCAAAACACAAGGAAAACAGAACAGAAAATAACCCAGGAACAAGAATAACAAAGAAGCAGAACAGAATAGCAAATGCAGAAAAGAAAACTGAAAAAGCCTGGATACAGCATGGATGAGCCTGAATACAGGTTGACTCGTGATACTTTGATTGCCATCAATGTGGCACTGAAAGAGTTAAAAAATAAAGATATTCTTTAGTCATCAGCTACTGCACAGGCAGAGGAAACAAGAATTAAGGAGGGACTAAACGGAAACTAGCTAGTCCAAGGTAAAATGAATGGGAGAGAGACCAATAGGATGAAATTAGGGATCTAAGGGAAGCTGGCCAATAGGGTGAATTAAATCAATGGAAGTAGGAAGAAGCTAAGGCAACTTGGGCAATACCATAATGAAAGCAGTTTTGTTGTGAGGGAAATAATAAAATAAATAATAATTTAAAACCAGTCTAATATCATTCACCCTGGTAAGTGAGAATATGAAGAAAAAGATTCAGAAATAACAGGGCTCAATTAGCAGATACAATGAATTCTGCAGTGAGACTGACTTCAGGGCAGTTTCCCCTATTGCTCAGTAGTAAGAATGGCCCTGAGAGAGCAGATCAAACCATTCTCACAGGAAGAGTATAGAGTTAAATAAAAGTTGTTTAGCAGCAATTCCCTGTCTGACAGGTGTTTTTAATGATTTGTGTCTACTTGACCTAACCTAAGCAGCTTACTGCTTCTCTCTCCCTTGCTGCAGGTCCAATTTCCAGAGGGGGGGGGGGGGGGGGGGGATGCAATGTCTCTCGCGGAGATCTTGTGTCACTTTGTTTTGTTTTACATTCTTTATTAAATTGTATACTATACAAAGGCTTAGGTCTAAAAACTGGTTTCAAAAGAAAGCCTACTTGTCCTTAAAAAAGAATATATGCATCATATTTTATTTAACCCCTTAAGGACAGATGACATGCCAGGCACGTCACGGCAAATCGAGGACTTGCCGACAGGTGACGTGCCTGGCACGTCATGCACTTAACAGAGTAAAGAAAGCGACCAGCGGTCCCTTTCTTTACTCTATCGGTGTTGCTACAATGCCTCTAGGTAGAGGCATTGTGCAACACGCCCAAAAAGTGCAGTGATCGTTTAAAAATGGCTGCGCCCGCTGCACACATGTGCTTAGGAAGCGAACGGTCCTAAGCACCTCCTAGCGAGGCACTTAGCAGCACCTTCAGGCTCCCCAGAACCGATGGTGGTCGCTCTCCTGAGCGACCCCATCAGCTCAGCAGAAGGGAACGCTGCCTGTACAGGCAGCGCTTCCCTTCTAATGGCAAGAGCATCGGAAGTGAATGTATTTCACTTCCGATGCTCTACGGGGAGCCAGTCAATGCCGGCACAGCAGATCTGTGTGATCTGTGTGCAGGCATGTATGGTAAGTGCTCTGATGAGCACTTATCATACAGTCAAAGGCAATATTAGTAAATATTGCCTTTGACAAGTATTAATCTGCCTCCCTCACCTTACTAGTTTTAGTAAGGGAGAGAGACAGATCAGATAAAGTAAAAAATAAAATAATAAAATTAAAAATATTTAATACAATTTTAGTAACCAAGGGCTTTTATAAAAGCCATTACACGTGTTTAACCCCTTCCCTGCCATTGATCGCTGTGTACGCAGTGATCATACACAGCAGCACATTTTTTGCTGTCTGTGCATTTTTTAGGGGTTAATTTTTTTACTGTAATTCATTACAGCATAAAAAAGGCTCTTTTAAGAGCGATTAACCCCTTGCTTGCTGTAGTGCTTGCTGTAGATCACTGCCTAAGCAGCGATCTGACGCAAATGCAGCAATCTTGCTGCAGAAGCATTTTTACTTTTTTTTTTAAACTTTTTTATTACACCCATCACGGGTTAATTATACCCACTAGGGGATTATGTTTAACATAAAAAAACTATTTTTTTAGCTGTCTGAGCGCATGTATAGCGATCAGTAACAGCTGATCAGTGGCAAAGGCGGGTTGGCGTTTGCTCAGATGAGCATCACCATTCGCCTGGTTAGTCAATATTTGTAAATATTTGATCTGACCCGTGTAGATCTGCCTCCCTCTCACTTGAGTTTTAGTAAGGGAGACAGACAGAGCTGTATAATGTAAGTTTTTAATTATAATATATTTAATAAAATTGAGACCCAAAGGCTTTTATAAAAGCCGTTTCCAGTATTTAACCCCTTCCCTGCAATTGATCGCTGTGTACGTAGTGATCTTACACAGCAGCAAATTTTTTGCTGTCTGTGCTTATTTTTAGGGGTTAATTTTTTTTACTGTGATTTATTACAGTATATCAAAGGCTCTTTTAAGAGCTATTAACCCCTTCCTTGCCGTATATCACTTCCTAAGCAGCACATATGCTCACTGCCTAAGCAGCGCATATGGAGCAATCTGGTCGCAGAAGGATTTTTTTTTGCCATCAGCATTTTTTTTTTGTCACACTCACTAGGGGTTAATTGTACCCACTAGGGGATTACGTGTATTCCTTTTGAAGCTGTCTGAACGCGTGTATAGAGATCAGTAACATCCGATCAGTGGCAAAGGTGGTTTGGTGATTTCTCAGATGAGCATCACCATTGTCTGGTTAGATCAATATTGGTAAATATTGTTCTGACCCATATGGATCTGCCTCCCTCTCCTCATTTGAGTTTTAGTGAGGGAAAGAGACAGATTTGTATAATATAATTTTTTAATTGTAATAAATTAAATAAAATGTTAAACAATTGTGAGTCCCAAGGGCTTTTATAAAAGCCATACCCTTTGTATAGTGTAGCCTGTGTATTAACCCCTTCCCTGCCACTGATCACTGCACAGCAGAACATTTTTTCTTGTCTGTGCATTTTTAGGGGTTAATTTTTTTTTACAGTACTACAAAGGCTCTTATAAGAGCTATTAACCCCTTCCTTGCTCTACATGTCAAAATTCCAAGTTGGAAAATCAAAAAGCGGACCTCTCAAATGTAGCCTTTCAACCCCCAACAAAGCTGACAAAGCTATGCATGGGTGGTATCCCTGTGCTCGGGAGATGTTGCTGAACATATATTGTGGTATTGTTTGTCAGTGACACATACCGAAATATGTGAATTTGTGTCTAAAGTACAATGTATGTGGGAAAAAATACACAATAAAATGACTACCACAAACTTTGGCAAAGGCTGGTGGCAGAATTGGTGCATGGAAAGTGTTAAAATACCACCATTTAAAATAGCCTAGGGTGTCTACTTTTACAAAATATATACTTTTTTGGGTAAAATACACTGTCCTACTTTAAAAAAAATCCCAAATGCAAGATGGGCTCAGGCTGGCTACACGTCAAAATTCCAAGTTGAAAATGCTCACATTCAAAATGTGGCCCTTTAGCCCCCAAACAACCCAACAAACCTATGCATGGGTGGTATCCCTGTACTCAGGATATGTTGTTGAACACATATTGGGTTATTGTTTGGCAGTGACACATACCAAAATCTGTGAATTTATGTCTGAAATACAATATTTGTGAAAAAAAAACCACACAAAAATTACTACCACAAACTTTGACAAAGGCTGGTGGTAGAATTAGTGCATGGAAAGTGTTAAAATACCACCATTTGAAATAGCGTAGGGTGTCTACTTTTAAAAAATATATGGGTTGATGGGGTAAAATACACTGGCTGGTTTCAAATATGTCCCACATGGGACATGGGTGCAGGCGGTCTGCATGTCAAAATTTCAAGTTGGAAAACTAAAAACTGCACCTCCCAAATTTGGCCTTTTACCCCCCAAACAACCCAACAAACCTATGCATGGGTGGTATCCCTGTACTCAAGAGATGTTGCTGAACACTTATTGGGGTGTTATTTGGCAGTGACACATACCAAAATCTGTGAATTCATGTCTGAAGTACAAGGTATGTGAAAAAAAAACACAAAAAAATTACTACCACAAACTTTGGCAAAGGCTGGTAGTAGAATTAGTGCATGGAAAGTGTTAAAATACCACCATTTGAGATAGCCTAGGATGTCTACTTTTAAAACATATATGGGTTGATGGGGTAAAATACACTGGCTGGTTTCAAATATGTCCCACATGGGACATGGGTGCAGGCTGACTGCATGTCAAAATTTCAAGTTGGAAAACCAAAAACTGCACCTCCCAAATTTGGCCTTTTACCCCCCAAACAACCCAACAAACCTATGCATGGGTGGTATCCCTGTACTCAAGAGATGTTGCTGAACACTTATTGGGGTGTTATTTGGCAGTGACACATACCAAAATCTGTGAATTCATATCTGAAGTACAAGGTTTGTGAAAAAAAAACACAAAAAAATTACTACCACAAACTTTGACAAAGGTTGGTGGTAGAATTAGTGCATGGAAAGTGTTAAAATACCACCATTTAAAATAACACACAAGTGAAAACGTGCGCTGTGACCCAACACTTCAAAACACACAACTCAGGAAAAATAAATAATAAATTGTTACCCTTAAAGTAAATCAGCCTTAAAGTAAATCAGCTCAATATTCAATCCGAAGGGAAAAAAATAAAACAAAACAGAACAGAAATAATATAGTGTAGTATATCACATAAAAGTGCTGATAACAAATAATAAGTGAGAACACACTCACATCTTCCTGAGCAGACACTTGAAAAAGCCCTACTTTGGGGGTGAAACGCGTTGTGGACAAGAGGAGACTGCTACTGGGACTCTATATATGTATTGGTCAAGTGGATCTTTGAATGTAAGATTCTTTATATGTTTTTATTGGTATTAAAATCGTTGAAGCTAAATAGTCTCCTCCTTACCCTCTCTTATACTACTGCTGGGAGTACCTTCTGGGTCTGCTACCCTGAATAAGCTGCCTAGGATTCCTCTGTGAAGCAGTTGGATCTTTAACCCCTTGGTGGGCTCCCTGGATGCTGTATAGACTGAGCAGATCTCTGCTCAGGAAGATGTGAGTGTGTTCTCACTTATTATTTGTTATCAGCACTTTTATGTGATATACTACACTATATTATTTCTGTTCTGTTTTGTTTTATTTTTTTCCCTTCGGATTGAATATTGAGCTGATTTACTTTAAGGCTGATTTACTTTAAGGGTAACAATTTATTATTTATTTTTCCTGAGTTGTGTGTTTTGAAGTGTTGGGTCACAGCGCACGTTTTCACTAGTGTGTTGTTTTGATTTGTTTATTGCCAGGAGTGAGACACTGGTAGAATTTGCTGCAGCTGTTTCCACCACAATTGGGCGCAGTGTGTTTCTCTCTTGTTTCTTGCACCATTTAAAATAGCCTAGGGTGTCTACTTTTACAAAATATATACTTTTTTGGGTAAAATACACTGTCCTACTTTAAAAAAAAGTCCCAAATGCAAGATGGGCTCACGCTGACTACTCGTCAAAATTCCAAGTTGAAAATGCGCACCTTCAAAATGTGGCCCTTTAGCCCCCAAAAAACCCAACAAACCTATGCATGGGTTGTATACCTGTACTCAGGAGATGTTGTTGAACACATATTGGGTTATTGTTTGGCAGTGACACATACCAAAATCTGTGAATTTATGTCTGAAATACAATATTTGTGAAAAAAAAAACACACAAAAATTACTACCAATACCAGCATTTGAGATAGCCTAGGGCAGAGGCGTCCAACGTGCGGCCCGCGGGCCAAATGCGGCCCACCGGGCATCGAGGTGCGGCCCGCCTGAGCTCTGCTCCGGTAGCCGCACCTCGTACTGCACACCACACGAGAAGCTGTGTCGGGGAACGAAGTTCCCCGATACAGCTTCCCGTGCGGTGTGCAGTGCACAAATCCTCTACTCTACCCTGCGCGTGAGGTCATGCGCAAGGTGTCAGAGGGAGGGAAGAAGCGCACCGGGAGTCCACAGCCACGTGTGTGGGGTAAGTGTATGTATGTATGTATGTGAGTGTGTATAAATGTGTATTAGTGTGTGGGGTAAGTGTATGTATGTATGTGAGTGTGTGTATCTATGTGTGTGGGGGTTAAGTGTATGTATGTATGTATGTGAGTGTGTATAAATGTGTATTAGTGTGTGGGGTAAGTGTATGTATGTATGTGAGTGTGTGTATCAATGTGTGTGTGGGTTAAGTGTATGTATGTATGTATGTGAGTGTGTGTATCAATGTGTGTGTGGGTTAAGTGTATGTATGTATGTATGTGAGTGTGTGTATCAATGTGTGTGTGGGTTAAGTGTATGTATGTATGTATGTATGTGAGTGTGTGTGGGTTAAGTGTATTTATGTATGTATGTGAGTGTGTGTATCAATGTGTGTGTGGGTTAAGTGTATGTATGTATGTATGTATGTATGTGAGTGTGTGTATCAATGTGTGTGTGGGTTAAGTGTATGTATGTATGTGAGTGTGTGTATCAATGTGTATGTGGGTTAAGTGTATGTATGTATGTATGTATGTGAGTGTGTGTGGGTTAAGTGTATTTATGTATGTATGTGAGTGTGTGTATCAATGTGTGTGTGGGTTAAGTGTATGTATGTATGTATGTATGTATGTGAGTGTGTGTATCAATGTGTGTGTGGGTTAAGTGTATGTATGTATGTATGTGAGTGTGTGTATCAATGTGTGTGTGGGTTAAGTGTATGTATGTATGTATGTGAGTGTGTGTATCAATGTGTGTGTGGGTTAAGTGTATGTATGTATGTATGTATGTGAGTGTGTGTGGGTTAAGTGTATTTATGTATGTATGTGAGTGTGTGTATCAATGTGTGTGTGGGTTAAGTGTATGTATGTATGTATGTATGTATGTGAGTGTGTGTATCAATGTGTGTGTGGGTTAAGTGTATGTATGTATGTGAGTGTGTGTATCAATGTGTATGTGGGTTAAGTGTATGTATGTATGTATGTGAGTGTGTGTATAAATGTGTATTCGTGTGTGGGGTAAGTGTATGTATGTATGTGAGTGTGTGTATCAATGTGTGTGTGGGTTAAGTGTATGTATGTATGTGAGTGTGTGTATCAATGTGTGTGGGGGTTAAGTGTATGTATGTATGTGAGTGTGTGTATCAATGTGTATGTGGGTTAAGTGTAT
The DNA here is from genome assembly GCA_036172795.1 of Pelodytes ibericus. Lineage (NCBI taxonomy): Eukaryota > Metazoa > Chordata > Amphibia > Anura > Pelodytidae > Pelodytes > Pelodytes ibericus. Next base: position 137,542,301 of record CM069862.1, read on the forward strand.
GTATGTATGTGAGTGTGTGTATAAATGTGTATTCGTGTGTGGGGTAAGTGTATGTATGTATGTGAGTGTGTGTATCAATGAGTGTGTGAGTTAAGTGTATGTATGCAGGCCCGGACTGGCCATCGGGCACACCGGGCAAATGCCCGGTGGGCCGCGGTGGCCATGGGCCGAGGCCGGCAGGGGAGGTCCCAGAATCTCCCCTGCCGGTCTATGCAGGGCCGGCACTATCCGAGCGCCGGCCCCGCTGTTTGACATGAAGGGCCGGTGAGGACATCAAAGATCTCCCTCACCAGCCCACATGCCTTCAAATACGGCCGCCGGCGGGGAGAGAGGGAGAGAGGACCCGGCGGAGCTCTAACTTGCAGCTCCACCGGGTTCCTCTCGCGAGATCCGGAGCATTGCCATAGCAACGACCGGATCTCGCGAGAGTGAACCTCTCACCACGAGGGAACAGTCGCAGGTACCAGCGTGCCGGTCCCCCCCTCCCAGGCTAAAGGTAAGAAAGGAGTGATGGGTGTGAGAGTGCTGTGTGTGATGGGTGTGAGAGTGCTGTGTGTGATGGGTGTGAGAGTGCTGTATAAATGTTAGAATGGATTGTGTGTGTGTGTGTGTGCAGGCACACACAATCCATTCTAACATTTATACAGCACTCTCACACCCATCAGACAGAGCGCTCACACACCCATCACACACAGCACTCTCACACCCAGCACTCTCACACACACAGCACTCTCACCCATCACACACAGCATTCTCACACCCATCACACACAGCATTCTCACACACACAGCACTCTCACACCCAGCACTCTCACACCCAGCACTCTCACCCATCACACACAGCATTCTCACACAGAGCACTCTCACACACACAGCACTCTCACACACACAGCACTCTCACACACACACAGCACTCTCACACCCAGCACTCACACCCATCACACACAGCATTCTCACACAGAGCACTCTCACACCCATCACACACAGCATTCTCACACCCATCATTCTCACACACATCACACACAGCATTCACAGCATTCTCACACCCATCACACACAGCACTCTCACACACATCATACACAGCACTCACACACATCACTCTCACACACCATCACTCTCACACACCGCCCCCCTCGCACACCGCCCCCCTCACACACCGCCCCCCTCATCACACCGCCCCCTCACACACACATACTGCACCCCTCACATACACACAGAACACAACACACTGCACAACAGACATACACAATACTTACATATATATATATATACACACACAGCACCCCTCACACACATACTGCACCCCTAAACACATTACATTCCAGACACACACTAAGATCCCTTACCCAACTCTGGATCATCTACACACATACACACACTAGATCCCTATATACACTCTGAAACCGTTATAAACACACACTCACTAGATCTCATATACACATTCTGGGTCCTTCAAACACACACTAGACTCATATATATATATATATATATGTATATATACACACACTAGATTCCTTGTAAGCAAACACATACTACACCCCTAAACACACACTAAATCTATATATATATTCACACACACACACTATAGCCTGTATGCACACACTTGCTATATCTCCTATACACACATTCTCTACAGCCCCTAGCCACATATGCATCACATTACACCACAAACACAACACAACTAAAACCGAACCTTATTACACAATACCACACCACAATCAGCTTACTCTACACACACGCAATCCCACAAGCAGGCTCCAAGCACATGCTCAATACTCTTTCCTGGCATTTTTGTCTCCTGGTATCCATTTATAGAGACACCAGAGACAAGTTGCAAGGAAACACAGTGCAAGCATGTTATTACATTTGCTTGCACTGTGCAGAACACATACAGGGCTTTTTTCTCATGCTAGAGCTCTTCAGCAGAGCTCTGCGCATGGTCTGCCCTGGAAGAGCATTGAACCAATATGCTCACTTTGAGAGGGAGCGTGTTTGTCATTGGTGATGACAAAACACACCTCCTCTGCCCCGCCCCCTTCTTAGTGGGCCGCTGTGATCAAAAAATGCCGGGGCCAAATTTTTCTCCCAGTCCGGCCCTGTATGTATGTATGTATGTGAGTGTGTGTGTGTGGGGTAACTGTATGTATGTGAGTGTGTGTGTATAAATGTGTATGTGTGTGAGTGGGGTAAGTGTATGTATGTGAGTGTGTGTATAAATGTGGATGTGTGTTGGGGTTAAGTGTATGTATGTTTGTGAGTGTCTGTTTAAACGTGGATGTGTGTGTGGGGTAAGTAAGTGTATGTTTGTATGTATGTGAGTATGTGTGTATAAATGTGCATGTGTGTGGGGGTAAGTAAGTGTATGTATGTATGTATGTGAGTGTGTGTATCAATGTGTATGTGTGTGGGGTAAGTGTATGTATGTGAGTATGTGTGTATAAATGTGTATGTGTGTGTGGGGTAATTGTGACTATGTGTGTGTGGGAAGGGGGGGTAAGTGTGACTGTGTATGCATGTGTGTGTTTGTAGTTAATGTGACCACTACACATTAGTGTAAAATATATATATATATATATATATATACATACACACATGTATATAATTATATATATTATTCTCTGAATGAATGAAAAATGAATGCGGCCCACGCACGCATACATTTCTAGCGAAGTGGCCCCTTGCAGAATAAACTTGGACGCCCCTGGCCTAGGGTGTCTATTTTTAAAATATATATGGGTTGATGGAGTAAAATACACTAGCTGGCTTCAAATATGTCCCAAATGGGACATGGGTGCAGGCTGTCTGCATGTAAAAATTTCAAGTTGGAAAACAAAAAACTACACCTCACAAATTTTGCATTTTAGCCCCCAAACACCCCAACAAACCTATGCATGGGTGGTATCCCTGTACTCAGGAGAAATAGTAGAATCTATTTAGCAGGTTTTTTCATTCGCTTTTGTCGATGAGGAGAAGATGTTTCAAATAAAAGTCAGGAAATTTGTGTTTTTTTTTTTTTTTACCATATATATATATTTTTTTTTTATAATATTATAAGATATGATCAAAGAGATCCAAAGAAATCCCTTCTTGTCCCGATAAAACCAATATATAATATGTGTGGGTACAGCAAATGACAAAGAAGAAAATTACAGCTAAACACAAACAGCACAGAAATGTTAAAATAGCCATTGTCCAGAAAGGACAAAAAATGTTTCAAAGGCTCTGTCCTTAAGGGGTTAAACACACCATCACTAAAAGTGTAAAATTGCTCTTATTTCAAATTAACACAGAAACCAAAAAATCATTGTCTAGAAGTGGTTAACTCTAGTTACAAAGTACAAACATGTTTACAGATCTCTAAATACAATGGCCAAGTCACAGATTTATTGATGTGTCTACAATCAAGACTAGTTGTATTTCAATATGTGACAGATATAAGAAATGTACAGAGGTCCAATGATATTAACCTTTCACATTCAAAGTAGACACAAGTATTGTTTTTATTCAAACAAAAAGATAACTTTATAAATGTTATTAAGAAAAATATTATAACCATAAGTCATTTGCTTAATGCTTGTCATCCACCTAAAAATATGTTTTCCTGCACAGATAATTGTTGTAAACCAGTTGCCTTGTAAGACATTACCAGTGTTAACAACATTTGATTTATTTTGTGAAGAAATCGTTTTTTGGATTGAGTATTTAGTTAGATTCTATACAATTGTATGTTTCAGGCAAGCCAAGCCAACAACTTGGAAATAATGAACTGGGTAAAGAAGAAGGAACTCAGCATCGATGAAGCTCTAAACCTATCCAGACAAGATAGTAAGCTCACAGAAGAGGACATGAAGTCCAAAAGCTTGGTATGACCTTTAACTGTATTTATTTATTTTTTAGCTATTTAAAGGAAAATTAAACATTGTTTAACCTTGAAGGAAGCAAGGGTTAAACAATACATTTGCTGGTAGAATTAAGTAAACCCGACGTGTATCTTAATAGATACACAAGGGTTTACTAACTCCTGTGTCTCACATGCGAGACACAGCAGTTCCCGGTTGTTGAGTTCTGACGTTTCTCCCCGCTCTGACAGCACAGCGAGAGACCCTCGTTTTTGCATGGCATCAGCAGGTGGGACCTAGTTAATGTTCCCCTGTTGATCTCATGCAAAAACGAGGGTCTCTCTCTGCGCTAGCAGTCGCCGACCAGACGGCTGCCTGCTTCCTACGGCAGCTGTCGGTCATCCTCATCCTTCTATATTAGAAGCACAAGTGGAAAAAATACATTTGTTGTCCCTTTAATCTTACTTCAGACAAAATTCTGCTTATAACACGTTGGATTTTATTATTAAAATAGTTTTTTTCTCTGTAAACTAAATGTCAATAAAAAAGTTCAAGATAATCAGTTATAATTATTTTAGGTGAAAGAATCTATCTTTATGAATATTGTTGTCTATGGATTTAGCAAGTAGAGAAATTTCTGCCAAAATGTGATCTGATCTGATCTAACCGATTTATAGAATAGCTTTACATATATATTTTAATTAAATGACAATTGAAATGACTGTAAATAGGACTTAAAATATTAAATTCTGTATCTACAGCATATTTTGCTGAATAGGTCATTTGCAAGGGACTGTATCACAAAAACATTATTATTCTGTGAATGCAGAGAATAAAAAACAATTGAAATGATCTATACATTTGTGTTAGCAAAATTGCAAGCAGATGCCTAAATTAGGAGAAAAACAAAAGTATAAAATGTATATGTGGAGTCTCCTGACATTGCCTGTAGCCTGATATGCAAATGAATAGATTTTCAATGGGAAATGGGTAATTTGCATATCAAGCCACAGGTGATGTCATAAAATTGAGACTCCACAGACTTGAAATGTTGCTAACACAATGTATATATCATTTTTAATAATTTTTTATTCTCTACATTCACAGTATAAACTATGTTTTGATGATACAGTCCCTTTAAAATTACCTATTCAGCAGAATATTTTGGAGATACAGAGTTCAATATTTTAAGTCTCTCTAGTAGTTAGATTATTGTTGTGCAAAGTAAATGCAGATGATTTGGGGGTTCCTTCTTCAGTTCCTATTGCTCTGGGACAAGATACAAGGCACATTTCCATACTGTATAAATAATATCAGTGCAACAGTTTTCGAGCTGAGCCTTTCACATTGTAGTGCGTCTGTCCCAGAAACTAATTTGCCTCCTTGCTCTTCTGTGAACATAGTATCAACCAACACAACCAAGACATAAATCACAAAGGACATAAGGCCTCTAACTGGTCAAAGTTGAACCCAATATCTACTAAATTACTTTAGTGAAATCAATCTTATTCTCCGATAAGGCTACAGTACGATTTTATTTCATTATCTAAACCAAGATTGTGTCTTCATTTTTATTTTCTGCATTATCAAAGGCTCACTGTAGCATTTTGGCCTACTAAGATTTTTATTTACTGCATCTTGCAAAGGCATACTATTTTCCATACAGACATATCTGTGAATATTTTTCTGTGATCAAAATGTGTATTAACTGTTAAATCTTACGAGGTTTGATGCAGGTTTTTCTTTTGAATTGCTGGATACCTGTGACTTAATCAAACAGGCTTTGAAAATGTTGGTCTGTTTTATGATGCAAGAAGTGATATTGCATTTGGTAAAACTGATGCTTTGCTAAAATTATAAGGTCCTGTTTATAGTATGTAGATGGTAATACCCTTTTCAAATGGAGGTGGTTATATTTAATACAATACAGATCTTTTTAAATAACCTCTAGAGGGTTAATAAATGGTCCGTCATAATACAGGGAGTTCTGTTGGCCTTTATGCACCTAACATCAGTGGGAGGGCTGGTGTTGCTCCAAGACTACAGGAGGCAAAATACCACATTCTTCTACACTAAACAATCAGTTACTAGTTGACAAATACCTTTTATCTAGAACTGGAGAACTGATTCTCAAATTTGGCAGGCGAGGAACCTTCACTAAGACAGATTTAAATAATTCTTATGTACAAGTAAAGGCAGATGAAAACTATTAAACATTAATAGACACAGAGTTTAATTTGAAATATTCAATTTTTTTTTGGCATTTCACCTAAACCTGCTATCTGGCAGAAAACTATGGGTCAGATTTTGACAGGAATTGCTGGCACCCATTGTTTATTTGATGACAATCTCATTATTGGAATAAATTACCAAGAACACAAGCAACATGTAGAATCAACTTTACAGAGGATACAGGAGTATGGACTTACTATGGACTATGGACTTACTGTGAACTTGGAGAAATGCACATTTTTCAAATCCAGTTTAGCGTTTTGAGGCCATATGATTAATAAATATGATATTAAAACCACTGATAAGAAGGTCATAGCCTTAATAAACGGCTCTTCAATCACAGAATCAGTCAACGATACATACTTTTTTTCTGCTTTTAGTAAATTATTTCCACTTTTAATATATTGCACATATACTATACCCTTTAGATTGCTTATTAAGGAAAAGTCCAAAATGGGCCTGGACATAAAAGTTTGAAGAAGCATTTTGTCAAGCAAAAAAGTAATTTTAAATTGTAGACAGACTTCAGGGAAAAGAATCAGCAAGAGAGACAAATCATGTTTGATTATATCCCTCAAACCCGAACCAGGATAATGCCCAGATCGTTAACCACCATATGTTTTTACAGAATGTCCAGTACACTTATGAGATGGGACAACTTAGGGAGTGATTCCACCTAATGCATGCACTATGTTCTGAAACAACAAAGGAGAAATATAGAGGCACTCCCCTTCCAGGCGAACAACTGCTCGCTTCCACACCCAAAATATATAGGAGTGGCCGATAAGCCACACGCTGCATGTTCGATCCTATGTCAACAAAACAAGAGGAAAAACAATGAGCCCTGATGGTAGTACATAGGACAGAATCCTCCTTGATTCCCATTTACTATTGACCAGATGGCCTGCTCTGTGAAACCTATTTGCAGTCCAAATGGAAAAAAAAAACAACGTTTCACAGTGTCACAAATACCCATGGTATCCAAGGACTTACAAAAAACCCTGATGAATTGAAAATGCAACAAGCGCACTGTCCTGATGAATCAACAGTGGTCCCTGGGACCCAGGACTAATTATATAAAATCGATCAAAACAAGCTACCAGGCAAACCCTGCAACCAAAGATCTCGGACACCATAACCCAAGCATCCCTCCACAACATGTCAGTCTTGGAGCCCACAAACCAATAAGTCCACTAAACCGGGAACAGCCCTGAAACAAAGACTCCCTGAAACTTTTGCTCCCGGAATTCAGGCTAACCAGCTCCCCCAACCTCATGGTCATTAAAAAGGCAAAAAAAAAAGACAGTTGAAACTACCTGGGATAAAACCAAAAATATATCAGTAACGCTCCTGATATGGGCTTATGCGAATCCATTGCATCCTTATTCCATGCCTTCATGGCCTCACGCACTACATATTTTTTGGTAACATCCTGTAAACTTAACATTTTAAATCAAAACAGCCTGAAGCTTCCCAGAACCAAAAGAGCCATAAAAAACATTGTAATCTTGCCCCACCCAGAGAGTGCTCAAACACCAGCCATTCCCCCCATGTCTTACCATACCAGTCCCAAGTAGCCAAAGACACTGAAAGGTTGACTCAATATTAGTGTTGAGCGAACCAGAACCGCACTGCCTAACTTTACGGTGTTCGTACCTCGAACCCGAACCCGAACATTTCACTGTATGTTCGGGTTGGAGTTCAAGGTTTGGCTATAAACCGAAAGTCATTCGGTTTATAGACTTTTGGTTTACAGAATAGCAATAGCATTACATGTATTCCATAAACCGAAAGTCTATAAACTAAAAGACACTCGGTTTATAGACTTTCGGTTTATAGAATACATGTAATGCTATTGCTATTCTATAAACCGAAATAAAATTCTGGCTACCTCCTCCTCCTCCACACCGCCACGGTCACCGCCTCCTCAACCTATGGGTCACTTAGTATAAACTGAAAGAGAATACCCTGCATTCCAACCCTCTCTCAAATTGATCCTCCTGGCAGCCATGCTTTAGATTTAGATTTCTGTTCTTCCAAAGCTAAAATCAAAGATTCCATCTAGTGCTATTGTATGGCTCAGCTGTATTTTTAATTTGTATGTATTTTATGTTATTTGACTTTTTTCCCTATCCATATTTGTTTGCAGGGCACTTGTCCTACTCTTACCCACATTTTACTTCCTTTTGCAGCCCTCTAGCCCTTTCCATGACTTTTTTAGAGGCTTTTTAGTGCCCAAAAGTTTGTGTCCCCAAGTTCAATGGGGTTCGGGTTCGGGGTCAAGTTCGGGGTCTAGTTCAAGGTTGAATTTTTTCCGAAGTTTGGCCGAACCTGCCAAACCCGAACATCCAGGTGTCCGCTCAACTCTACTCAATATTGCTGAGTTTTGTCTCTAAAATGGTGCACAGAAACAATAGTTCTGGAATGCCCGAGATAAAATAATTATATATAAATGTTTTAAATTGTAATACAAAGAACAACAAAACACAGACACATATATGTAATTATAAAATTAACAATTAACTTGTTCTACTGGGAATTTGATTGAGTCTTGGGTAGAGACTAGAAATTCTAGCAACAAAAAATATTAGGTTTCCTTCTTACAAAGAAAAACAAACTAACTCAAAATTCAGCACTTTTTAAATGTATTTTGTTTGCAGCTTTATACATATATTAAGTACACTGTGTGTGTTGGGCTAAGTGCATTCAACAGAATATCTAAGTGTTTTTAGTCACAAATAAGACCTGTCTATGTTTTCATTCATAAACAATTCATCAGCTCTGATAACGTTCTGCGCGAACATCAGGTCTCAGTTTGGAATACTGTCTAATGATGTCTTACAGGGCTACAAGGATCCAGCTAGCAGCACAGGCCAATACAACTTCACTGTTTATAAGCACAGATACAGGTGGCAGAAGCGCATATTACAGGTAACTTACCAACTCTTTCTGCTGTATGTATGAAATAAGAACATTGTTTTATTCTACTGAGCTTTCCATCCACTCCCTCCGGCATTAGAAGGATTAAAAATTAAAAGTATATAAATAATATAAAGCCTCTGGCTTTTAGTTAGTGATGGGAAGTTGAGGCACCGGTTAGACGGTTATTTTTTTTCTTCACCTTTCTAACGCAAACATTGGCAACTGACCAGCTCGGCTGACAAGCAAAATATTATCTGTGCTTAAAGCATTAAAACAGCAGAGCTAGCCAAGAATGAAGGAAATTAAAGGTGATACAGATGAGTATGTTGATGTCAAGTGACATACAAAGCCCTCTCTAGTGCTTGACTGTTCTAATGCTTGATATGTTTGATATGTTCATGATGTATATGAAAGTGATACTGCCCACTGATTTGAAAGTCAGCATACATATTCAAATGTTACTTCGATGGTTTTGGAAGATAAAAAACAATTGTCAGTGCAAATGTAATGAAATTATTAAAACTGCAAAAATATATGCAAAAAAAAGAAAATGGCTTATATATTTTTGTCAACTTATATTTTGCTACAATCTAAAAATCTAAACCACATTCATAAATCAGTAGTTAAAGGAGTGCATTGTTTATCTTCCCACTAAACTTACATATCTTGGTATTAAATGAAGAAATAACACACAGTAGGCCATTTTTGCCTTTTCATTGTTAACATTTTCCATATATAAACTTGTCAGCAAAGACTGAATTTGTTTTAAGATTAGTGTTAATCTAAGCACTGTTTCACTGTTTTACTAATTATACTGTAAGCACGGATCCCTCTCGATCACAAAATGTTTTCTGAATTGCTAATGTGGTTTAACTATTAACCTGAATAGACCTCATCCTAACTCCTCCTACTTCAGATTTCATGCATATGTATGTAGGTTCAGCCATTTTTTTGAAGGATATATAGAATGTTTTCATTGTTCCCTGCAGAATGTATAATTCAGGAAATCAGTTTATCAATCAAGGTAGTTCCTATGGGATCCATTCTTTTATTAATTCTTTGATTCCCGCAGATACACTTTAATGCTACATTCTGTATGGGAAAGTTATATATGTGTCCAGTAACAAATTGGCTGAGCTGACAATCCTAAATGTTGGAGAAACACTGGAAAAAATATGCAAATGTATGCTCTGTACACACCAATGTGCAATATATGTATGTACACATTGCATGCATAGATTTCATTTTGGATATTTGTTTAGTTTTTTAACAGTTAGAATGTTGCTTTTTTTCCTGCCAGACTACAGTGAAATGCTGAGAGCTGGGTGAGATGGTCAGTAAAAGCTGCAAACCCTTACTTTGCAAGTACAATATATTAAACATATTTAGAATGAAGAATTTAAAACTGTAATAGTCATATTCATTTTTTCTTAAGCTAATTTCATATGAAATGTTTTTTTTTTCTTTTTATACATTTCTAGTATTCCCCTGTATTTAAATGTCAAAATATTATTATTGAAGAAGAGTTGATTGACATTACATTTGTTTGTTTAAATGCATGTTTTAGGTTGATTTCAACACACAGATGGTCTTTAATATTGTTAAAGGAACTTTGAAGAAAAAATTCCCATTCACTCAAATTAAGTCGTGTAAGAATAACGATGGCTTGAAATTCATTATTACTTTTTATGGACACCAGGATTATGAGCTGGAAGCTTCTTGTATTGAAGATAAGGAAAATGTAAGTGAGGTGGATTAACTATAAAAAATACTAGTAGTTTTATGCAAAGTGCCAGTGGTAAAGCTACAGCCAAACCTAGGACATACTTGAAAATGAAAGACATCTCAATGTATCCTTCCAGGTAAACTACTTTATAAATAATAAATAACCCAGAATATCACATCACCATTTCCAGGGGAAAATCAGTGTAACAAGAAGGAGCCATATGTGTCCAGAAAGAGTGAGCAAAAATTCTGCCCAATACATACTAAGGGAAATCTGCCTTAAAAACCCAGTAATATTTGTCAGTCAAGGTATCATGGCCTTTTCCAGAATTAGCCAAAGTATCTGTACAAGGACAATGTTCATGGAAAGATCTGTTAATGGCAATTTAACATCATTAAATTGTCCATCAAAAAGCCCAATAATTGTCCACTATGAAAAATGTGGATGCCCACCCATGGTCTGTGCATGTACATTATACAGTAATATGCATTGTGAATGTTATGAAGATACACAGCAATATAACTAACCAAATGGATGGCGTGTATCACAGAGGGCCACAGCAATCAAATTCACAGTAATGTGCGCATATGTGGTTTCACTGAGCTCTATTGCAATAAAATTCAGTGGGATGATCTTTCGTGCTTGAAGTGATTATCAAGTCCATTTCAATAATAACTGCCAACACACTAAATCCATTTTGCTGAAATAATGCATAGCTATTTCTATGTTGCCTCCATCCAGTTAATGAAGATTATGAATGATATTATACAGAACAATGGTGAGGCATCACTTGTACAGTTTTTTGAGAGAAGACATGCTCAGTCTGAAGTAATTCTAGAAGGAATGTTGGAACGACAAGAACAGGAACTGGACATGGAAACTTGGGTGAAGTATGACATTTATTACTTCTGTTCATATAAACACAATTATTCTCCAAACAAATGGTGGACTCTAAATGCATGGGAATGTCAATTTTACAATTGTTTTCAATGGGCTTATTGGTTGGGGATACATGGTTCTTAACATGCATAACCCCCCTTATCCCTACTGCAACAATTTTCCCATTAACTTACAACAGCCAGTGTGCCCATTGATATGCCACAGCCAGTTTGCAAGCAACATGCCACTGCTTTCCCATTATTTTCCCACAGCCAGTATGCCCATAATATGTCACAATTTGCCCACCGATATGCCACAGCCAGTTTTACCATTAATATGCCACACTTTGGCCATTATTATGCCACAGCCCAAATGCCCATACATATGACACTTTTACCCATTAATATGCCACTCTTTGCCCATTAACATGCCACATCCAGCCTGCCCATTAATATGCCACTCTTTGCCCATTAACATGCCACATCCAGCCTGCCCATTAATATGCCACTCTTTGTCCATTAATATGACACAGCCAGTTTGCCTCCCCCTTCTCTCTTCCCCAGTACTCACCTGGCTGACTTCTGTGAGAAACAGCATCCTTCCATGTTGCCTCTCTCGTGCTCCCCAAGCACTGCTTTAGAAGGTCACAGGACCGCTAGCTTTCTGATGTCAGACCAGAGTGTGGATAGTGCGAGAGAGACAGCATGCTGCTTTCTCACCACAGAGATGCTGGTGAGGGGGAGATCTCTGCCGGAAACCATTTTTTTCTTTTCATTGGGCCTTCTGGGACTGTCACAGGTGTATAGCCTGTCACCCTCTGATGGCGGCCCTGGTTGTTGAGGTACCTTGGACCAAGTATTGAACTTAACACAAGTGACTCCTGATAACATGGTATTATGGTTATTAGAATAATGGCTCTGGGAATGACTGACCCATAAACATGTCGCTGTCACTAAACACTTTGGCTATCACTATTATGTGCCGTTTCCAGTGTCCCATTTGAAGGGGTGTAAAGCTACAAATTTTTTGTTCCATGGGAAGTTTACACTATGTTACACACATTTGTTTTAAAAATGTGGTGTGAACATGAGTGTAATAATTAACAAACCAAACCCAAATTTGCTAGAAATCAATATCTGTGGCTAATTGGCCTTCTCCATCTTAAACTAAAAGGGTACAGATAAGTTATTCTCTTAAACAAAAAGACAAACAATACACATATTGACACACATATCATGAGCTCAATTTCTCTTGAATCCCAACCACCTGAAGCATTAATAATGACTTCCTTTCCAGATAATCATGAGTCTAATGAATAAACTTATTTCCATTACTTAAGGCCTATAAGTGCAACAGATCTGTATTACATAGGAATGTTTTTTTTTAAAAATTGGTTTTATTGTGCAGTTTCCTATTTCAACTTCGAGCATTCTTAGAATGTCGGCTTCACTTAAACATTGCTGGATATTAATGGCCCATAATTAGAAACAGGAGATTTATAAGGTACAGATCTTTATCATACAATGAAAGCACAAGATTAAAATATTTATAGGTGTTTGTTTCTCTGGGCGAAGTGGTCCCTGAATTAATGCGATTTAAACCTGTAACAAAATGTTCCATGGCAACTGATTTAAGATTCAGTTAATGATGCCAGTGATATTGTAGACTAGATATTCCGTGGTGGGATTTACTAGTTTTGTTTCCCGGTTTAAAACCTAGTTGTTCTGAATGATTGGTTATTGGTTTGGCATATATACTGTTCTACACTTAAAGGGACTGCATAACCTACAGTGATATTGCTTAAACTGTGAATGTAGAAAATAAAACATGCTTGAAAAGTTTCTACACATTGTGCTTGCAAAATTAAAGGTAGGTGCCTAAATTAGAAGAAAATGCCTTTTAAAAGTGTCTGTGGAGTCTTCTTTTTATATCACCTGTTGCTTGATATGCAAATTAAACATTTCCCTTTGCATATAAAGCCACAGGTTATGACATAAACAGGATACTCCACAGTCACATTTAAAATACATTCTTCTTTAACTCAGAGATCTGGTTTCAGATTTGGCAGCACCCTGAAGTCTATTCACAAAAAATTGAGAATATTGCGAAGAGGTCACTTTAAAAGTCAACCTCATAACCCCTTAGTGACATGACCTTTTGACCTTGTCTTTCCCTTGGTGACATGGGCCTTTTTTGACATTTCTGGGGTGTTTGTGTTTAGCTGAAAATGTCTTCTTTCTCACATACTGTACCCACACAAATTATATATTGCTTTTATCACCATAAGAAGGGCTTTCATTAGATCATTATATTCATCAACTACAAAAAAATCATAAAATATGATGAAAAAATGTAAAAAAAAAACTTTTTATAACTTTGACCAAAAAATTATTTACACATAGTTTCTAAGTTGTGTCCTGAGATTAGAAATATACTTGTTTCCATGTATTTTCTGCAATTTTTTTTGAGAGATATAGGGTAATAACCCAATTTTTTTTACCTTTTGACCCCAACCCAAACCATAAATCTAACCATAACCCTAACTATAACCCTTATTATAAACCTTGATTTATTCTAATTTTAATTTAATTTTAACCCTAAGCCTTATGCTAACCCTAATGTAATTGTAACCCTAACCATTATTCTAAACTTTACCCTAGATTTTTAGCTAATTAAGTCTTTTTTTTTTTTTACATTGCAATGTTTCTGACTGTCTCTAGGGGCAGTCTAGCAACAGCATCAGTGCAACGGAAGTGAAATTTGTATCACTTCCGAATCTGTACCAACAAAAGGTCAGCAGCCATATTAAAGGAGCATACTGGAGCAATTGCGGGTGCCCTTGGCACTGTATTTTGGTCTTGTGTAATGCCTCAATGTTGAGGCATTAAAGCATCAACGTTTCCACTTGTTTAACCACATGATAGACTAGGTCCGTCCAATGTCAGCACGGTGTTAAAAAAGTTTTTAAAAAAATGAAAAAGTAAAACCCCAGTGTCAAAGCTACCCAAATGCCCCACTGTACCTTTATCAAAAAGGATGGGCCAGGGGAAGTGGAGTCAAGTTTGACTTAGTCTTGACCTCCTCAGCAGACCTCTAGTTGCCTCATCTCAACCTCGCAACCTCGGATTTTAGTGAATAGTCCCCAGTGTATGGATCATTTTCAACCTTCTTTTATTCTCTACATTCACAGTAGAAGCAATGTTTAGGTGGCACAGAACCCATATTTAAAGCTAAGATTCCCCAAATCTAAAAATCTTTGATAAGCTATTTGTAGACTTTCCACCAAAATACACAGCATTTATCAATTGAAGAGGGAGCGATGGAAACATTTTAATTATTAGTTAATTGCCCCTGTTGATTTAATTGCTTTTTAAATGATCTTTCAGATGTCACGGGTTATGTAATGAGTGATTTGTTTACTACTCCAGGCAGTGAAGTTTCCTGTAATCTGTCCAAGGGTATGTGGTCTGGTATTGCCGAACATGCCCTTTAATATTCCGTCAGACCATCATGTTTAATATGCATTAAAGTCCACACCAAGAAGGGATCACCTGTAAAGGAAAGCAGATACTGGAAGAAGTAACTCTCTGATATATTCATGACAGAGCTAATTTATTGTTAGTGCTAATATTTTGGCATTTCAGTAGCTAGTGGGTACATTACAAAATACGCAATACATAGCAAAATGCATTGGAAATAGAGCAATATGTATGTGTGTGTGTGTATATATATATATATATATATATATAATATATATATATGTGTGTGTGTGTGTGTGTGTTTGTGAGCAACTTTTATTCAAATATTGTCACAGTAAATATTGCATCATGCAAAACTGAGAGTTAAGCTGCTGTACACATCTAGGGAGTTGTTTTTTTACTGGATGGATAACTTTATAGAAAATTATGTCTGACACTTCATGAGATGCAAGCAAATGGCAAAACAGGGACTAAAATACAATATTTTGCATCTTATTGGAAATAATAATAATAACAGTGCAAGCTAGGAGGAAAGATTTGACAAGGTTCTTGAACAAAATTACACTGAAGAAGCAGCTGACCATAGCCATTGCTAGGGTATATTGTAAAGTCTCTGATTGTTAGGAGAAAATTATGATTATTATTTTTGAGAACTCAGGGTACTCAGAGACCACTGACGAGATAACGAATCAGAAAGCAAATTGGTCATTGTGGCCGATTTTTCAGACAAAATTTTGAAAGCCAAACTTCTTCAGAGTTTTGCTGCTGAAATGGTAGCCTCGGTCCTCTCCATAGACTTCTAAGGGGAGGAATTTGAATTACTTATTTAGGGATCATTTCAAGAGGACTTTTGGCTGTTACAGAACTTGTCGAAGTACTCCAATAGAAGTCAATGGGAGGACTTTGGTTATAGCCAAAATAGCCAAAATAATTGTTACACATTATTTAAATACATTAAAATAAATAAAATTAATAATATTTTTTATTAAATATATTCATTATTTTCATGTAAATATACTCTAATAATATATAATATGAATATATTATAATAGTATTTTCATATTTTTGTGTTTGAAATATGTTAATTACAATTTTTCTGTTCAATTCTCCTGTTAAAATCCCTTTGGTTGGTCTTTAAAACAACCAGAGGTGTATAGAGGATAAGGGAAATAGTAGGATATAAAATGAAAGGGAAAGAGGGAATTAAAGGAAAATACATAGTGAAATGCACACAAAGAAATGAAAGAAGGCATAAAAAAAGAAAGGGGGAGTAAGAAGCTTTTTAATCCAATGTGTTTGTTTTTGATTAGATATAGAGACATAAACACAGAACAGAAAAAAAACAGATATTGAAAATAACTGTTCAGATATTCACTTTTTATTTAGGTTCCTTGAGTTCAACAATTCAGCAATTCATTCTTTGGGTGGATGAACGGCACTGGAAAATTGATGGGCTGAAAATCTCACAGGATATAGAATAAACCCCTTAGTATAGCAACCCTTGGATTCAATCATCTAATCTTCAATAAATACAGACTGGGGGTGGGTCCCAGATTCTAAAAATATGCTTAGTGACGCTTTAATAACACCCCTATTTTGTCTGTATGTAAGTCTGTCTCTTTAAAACATAATAAATTAATTTAAGAATATTGCATTAACAAAAAAAACTAAATTAAGGTATACAACTCAAGCATATAAAGCTGCAGATTACTTAATGTGTCCTTGGAATTGACAGCTTTGCAATATTTGACTGCCACAATTTTCCTTCTTGGAACCCACCACAGCATCCTTGGCAGCTTCTAACCCTCATTCTTTTCCAAGACCTTTGTGAAATTAGTTTCAGGTCATATGAAGATATAGACCCTGAAAATCAATGTGGAAGACAGACAACCTAAGAACATTTGAAAGGCATTGCTCTAACAGGGTAAAGAGGTTTCTAAAATGGCATAGATTAGAAATTCAGTTAAATCAGGATCGGACATTTACGTCCCCATCTTACTAAATTTATTATGTTATCTTTACCAGACTACTTAAATTCATGTAGGCATTTTTAGTTGTAAAATCATTATTTCAAGTACCATACATACATATACATAATTCAGCAAACTGTTACTTGATTTGTGATAAGCCTGGCTGTTCTTCAACTGTTCATCCTTATGACAGAACTTGATCCCTGTATTAACATAAAACTCTGCACTTTAGGAATAAATTAGCATGGACACCATTCACAATATTAGCAACAAAAAATGCACCACATGCACCTCGGCTCTAGTATATCCTCAACTCTAGGCTATGCTTCAGCACACACAAGTTAAGACTGACATTTAAAATGCAGACACAGGGCTAAAAGGTAACTCGACAATTTATTTGCATTCCCTATCAGGAATACCCAGCAGAAGTGTGAGCACTGTATTTTGGGAGTGATAAACAGTGATACAATATGGTGATGACAGTGCTAAATTCACAAAACCAAGCTGCACTAAAAGCAGTGTGTCCCTAATTAACACACAATAAAAACGAATAAGACGCCAAGTTGAAGCCCAGTGTAGGGGCGAAACGCGTAGCGTTCCTGGACATACCTGCATTCTTTTTTATTTGCTTGTCTTGGATTGTATCCCTGCTGCTGCTGAAAGGACTCTGTTTTCCCAGACTGTGTGGCGCCCACTGATTCTGCGCAACTTAGAGATCCTATGTGTAAGCAGATATTGTTTTCTTATTAAATTTTGTACTTGTCTTACCTTAACTCCATCTGTTGGCATTTCTTTCCCTACACTTTGAGCTAAACGAGTGGAGGACAGAGAACCTGGAAGAACCAAAGATTATCCCCTGTGTACACAGTGTGTCTCTGTGAGAAGTCTATTTTCCCTTGGGAGTTCTGTGAGTGCATAAATAGAGGGGAGCTGCTGCAGCCTCCCCCAGCTTCTATTTCTTCAATTATATCATCACCATATACTCACCTATAAGGTGTTTTATTATTTGCTCACTTATCACAGTTTATCTTTAGCGCACTTTTTGTACCTTTCTTTCTTACTGTATTTTGGGGCACTGTATATCTCAGCTATGGCTTTTTATTTTTTTATTTGTAGTTTTATTGAATTTTGTCAAACAATATATATCAAACAGGAAGAAAGAGTAGAGCCTGTATGCAGGTGAATCTTGGCTGCATAATATTACAAAATGGGAGAATAGAGGGCATTGCCACAATGTATGAAAATAGGTGCCCCGCTGCCCCTAAGACATAAGCCTGAATAAAACAAGAAGAAACTAGTGGATGAGCAACAGAAAAGTGACAATGACAAATGTGTAAATACACACAATAAATACGGTGTCCACAAAAACCCTTGAAGCTAAAACTAAATAAACAAACCACCTGGGCTGTCTAACATAAAAGCAAATGATTAAAGTGCAAAGAGTATGGACACTTGATTGTGCAAAAATAGAAATGATGTAGCAAAGTGCACGTGAAATAATTTGTGATGCACACAAATATTAAATGAGTGATACAAAAGACTTAAGATGTTTTTTTTTTTTTATTAGTGCACAAAAACACAGTGTAAAATGTGTAATGCAGTGATGTGTGACACTTTATAATGAATTGATCTTACATATACACCATAATTCATGGAAGATGACCTGAAAAAATAAAGCATACAAATGGTGCAATATATATACCCTGGAATAGTGGTGTTAAAACTCAAGTGCAATAACACACTTACAAACAATGCTCCTACAGATTTAGGAGCACAGAATAAGGCATGTGGAGGGCTTTCTCGCTGTAATCGATATCCCAAGGACACTGATAGGAAAACTACACTTCAAAGATCCGCTGTACAATGCTTGTTTATTATAATCCACAAGAAGCACTTTATAACAGTCCACCCTGAAAAAACACTTGTCTGATATAAAAGCAAAATCCCCCTGAACTTGTATAGTCCTACCATCGGAGATCACAAATTATTTATTTTATAAGCCTGAGGAGCCTGGGAAATATTTGCCAATATGACAGTGGTCCAGGTATCATTTTCTCATTTTATTGTGTGCTATCACCTTTATCAGGGTACACAGCATCAATTGGTGCATGTTCTGAAGGAGATCATCCCATTTTTGCAAGCTCAGCCCCTCACAAAGTGTGGTCTCCCATTTCAGCATATATGGGCATTTTGAAGTGGGTGAAATTTAACTGCGCATACAAAATGGATCTGATTTTGTCAAGATTTTCAGAGATGTTGAGGGGCAGACACAGGACTAAATAGAGAACACAAAGTGTATGATCTGTGAGAATCTGAACCTCTTGCTCTCAGAAGCTTGGGGTTCCTGAAATGATTGAAAAAATCAAATGCTATTATTGTGAATAGTTTTGACCCTTAAGTTTTTATCAGTGAACCATTTAGATACGTATGCAGATCATTCAATGCCCAAGAGACAACCTAGTTTGAAAATGTGTTAAGCCCACCTAATCATGTGAGAGTATGGCATTTAAGTGCATGGCTTTGGGTTGAGTTCTTTGGCCAAGTGGCCAAGTGAACACCAGCATTCAACTAGCTAAAACTCCAACAAATGGATGTAACCATTGCTAAATTGTAAACCAGCTCTTTAAAAACATTGGTGAGGACTTGCACAAGTGGAGTCTGTGCTGCATCTTCTGGTTGGGGTGGATATACTCTGTAAAAATTAACTTCTTCCGCAAAATGCTCTATCTTTTTAGAAGTTTTCATATCCTGATATCAGACTATATGTATCTCCGAGAAGATATTATATGCCTCCTTTAGCAGAATTAGAGCCATAGACTGGTTACCGACATGTTATACCACCCCAAACACTTCTGGCTTGGCTGTACCCCATCTATTATCATATTATAAAGTTACAAGATATGCATAACACCTGAAATGGTAGATAGTTGGACCTGGAAAAGGCATTTGTTCCCCATCTTCCTATAATGGTCAGACTTGCTCCCTTTGACATTTGCCAATCTTCCATACTTGTTGATGATACAAATAGTCTTCAATCCCACAGACTATAAACAACATATATGATTCATCATGACTATATGTTAAATCCCAGTGGACACACAACATATTCTTTCTTATCAAATAATATTATTACATTTCCCCAGAATTTAGAGATACTATAGAAACATTAGTGAGTCAATGTTTCACACAGGAGGATAATGTGTTTCTTGCCTGAAACCAAGCCACAAGATTATTTGCTACCTAAATAAATAAAACAGAATGACAATGTGATTCTTCCTTTCCACAAGATGTAGCCAGTTCTTAGCTTTCCTTGTCATGAAGCAAAAATGTTTTATACATCAAATATGATTATATATGGTTATATAGTACACATAGGAGTGACAGAAAAATATATATTTGCCAGTGAATACCATTCTGAATTATAAAAGGTAAATGGAGCACCCTACAATATTAGGAGTATACAATGAAACAAACAGCTAGAATATTTGCATATTTATGACATCACTAGAAATTATGTTGACAGCACAGGAAGTGGATATTAACTGAATTGATTCTTTAAAGTGTTCTTGTAATTCATCAACATATGCTATATCTTTCAATAAAAACACATATTACTTAAAGGTCAGAAAAATATTCTGGAGTGTGGTAAAACTCTTTTCACGTCCTGACCAGTAGGGGGCAGATAAGAGTGAATATTTAGCGCTATGAATGTCATATGATCTGGAAAATGAGGCCTCTTAGGAGCACGACTAGAGGAGTTAATAAGAAGGCTAACACAAGAGGAGCATAAATGCACATTATATGATTCTACTAAGGGGTGGGGTGGCAACTTTTGGCCTAAGGGCAACAACAATTAAGTGGCACATGGTCATTATCATCAGATACATACACTGTCCTAACCTATTGCTCCTAGCCAGAGTTCCATTTGAGGAATATGGCTACCTAGCATTAGCACTGAAGAGAGCAGCCCATGGGGCAATTTCCCTCTGAACCCTTTGCCAGTCCTCCCATGATTCTACTTCTCCATATAATTGGCATGATAGTACTTAAAGAGGGACTAAACTCTCAAGTGCAACATTTAACCAGTCAGAAGCTCATTCTCTCTGAGCTGTCATGTCTCTCTCTGCTGCCACTTAGCGACTAAGATGGAAGATGGAAGTGCCCTAGTCTTTAGAATGGTACACAGGCATCAAACGAAAAAAAAATAAATAGGGTTTAGTCCCTCTGTCATGTGTCACATGTGACGTGACATGTGTATACAGAACCACAATAGCCATTCTCTAGCAGAGCCTCGAAGTTTGTTTCAGGTCAAGTCTGAGCAGGTGCAAGTTTTGGATAGATTTTCTATTTGCCATTGACCATAATAAAACATGGGTCTGAATAATTTGTAATATTCTATAATGAAGACTTTCTTTCATAAAAACAATCACAGGTTTCCCTGTGACCATCTCTTTCTTTCCCTCACGCCAGTAGCTGCTACGGTAAACATAGTTTCCATGATTTCTTTGGAGGTCTTTAAAACAATTTGGCTGGTGGTAGTTTTCCTAAGTCCAATCCCAACAGCCCATGCTAATTACTTGCACATTCCACATGAACACCAAATCCTTTGCTGCAGTCAGGCAATAAATATTCCTGTTCTAATTATGAGTGTTTTTTAAAATTTTAAGTATCACAGTTTACCTACCTACATTCTTGTAAACCATATCACTTCTCTCCTTATCTCACTTCAGCATTTGTTTTGGATCCTATTGGAGCCTTCAGTCTTATTCACATAAATGGAAAGGAAAGAATTTTATGGATTCGCTAGTACTACACTTAGTAAATATGGCCCTTGGCCAACACCTTAGTTTCATCATTAATCATTACACAAACGTTTGACTCCCATTAGAGAAGCTTCATACTATTTAATCATAGCTTCCTGTAATTGTATTTCATGGTAACAACAACACATTAAAATTAATGCATACTCGTTATTATCCCAACGAGAGAGAAAATTGATGATATTTGTTCTTCACTACATATTAGTACTATAAATATTGTACACAGAATAATTGCACAAACACAAGTCTCTGGGATGATTGAGGTATCAGATAGGTATCTTTTAATGAATTACAACTCCCATGAGCAGCCAGCCATCATTGTCACAGTCTCCTGATATGAGGAAAGTTTCTCACAGGAGGCTGCAATCAGTGATACTCATGTACAAGTTTCATCATGCTTGCATTGTGTCCGTCCTCCTTTAAAGGACCAACACAAGATGTCTGCTCTAGGCACTCCCTCAGTATTTCAGTGATATTTCTACACAGAAATATGTAATGTATTTTATCATTTTTAAAAATCTTGAGGATACTTCTTACTATGACAAATGCATCACATTTGCATCCGCACTTAATAGGATATTGCAGTTCATAACTGGTTGTCTCTTTAAGATAATGCAACTGAACCAAAATGAGCTGAGGACCCTGCTCCCAAGGGCTTACCATCTACAAAATACAAATAAATACTCTTGTGAAGCCTAGTTTTTAAGGTAAAACAATCAACAGTACAGTAAAACAATGAAAATACATTTGTGCTGTTTGATTTTCCAGATACCTGGTGAAGCTTAAGAGAGATGAATTTATCTATTACTGTGCTCAAGAGAAGTTGAATCCGGTAAAAAACAGCATCAAACTATTCGATTGTCATGTGTCTTCCAACTCAAACAATGATTCGCCCACCTTTACTATCAAAGCCAATGGGGATAACTTTGTGTAAGTATCTTTATAATTATAAAGAATTATTTTGAATATTCTGTTAAAGGGAGCTAGTCTAAAAAAATTAATTCATAAAACAGTGCAGACAGCAAAACATACTGTTGCTGTGCAAGATTACTGCTTATACAGTGATGAATGGCAGGGAAGGGGTTAATACACAGTGAAAGACTTTCATACAACCTGCCAATTTTATAAAATGTAGTCTAAAAAAGAAAACAAGATTTTTAGCACATGTCCTGAATTTTTTTCTTTACTATTTAAACATAAAATCTAATACAATGCACTTATAATTTGAGGAATGTTTTTTTTTTTTTTTAAAGCATGTAGAAAAGTATGTGTCCTCAGATTTCATTCCAGTCTGGTCATCTTACAGTATATATAATTCCACTAGTATATAATTTTAAATAATCCCATCAAACATTAATTTCTGTTATGATTATATGGGCAGCATTCAGCTGCAGAAAACATCATTCAGAAAATATTCAATTGGTTCCAATTGGCTGAGGTCTGGGTACTGACTAGTACTTGAGTACTTAATGATAAAACATAACTAAAAGCTCTCTACTCCATGGACAGTGCTTACAAAACTGTTTATATATATATATATATATATATATATATATATATATATATATATATATATATATATATATATATATATATATAAACTCGTATTCCCATAAGCATTTGGATAAAATGAAACTCTTAAGTCATGTTTTCATTTATAACTATGTACAGTATTATGTATTGCACTAGCCTTGAGGATTGTGTGAGTATATAAAAATGTTGTTTTTGGTACACAAAAAAACGGCATTATATGATTCCTTAGAAATAAGACATCATTTTGAACATACCTACAAGCTGTTTTCCCAGGTAATTAGAGAGCTACGTTACGAGTAAACATGGAAGTCCTAAGGGAATATAAAACTGAAATGTGCTTTTCATCTAGAAAATAACACAACATTTTTGTAGTGATCTATTTTTTCCCTCAGTCATAACATATCTTGCATCAATAAATCTAGTACAGTTTGTGCACAACTTAAAATAAGCCTTTCATCTGAACAGAGTTTAAGAGGGGTGTGCATGGTTAGATAATTCATCAATGCACATTGAGCAGATTACAAGAAAGAGCATCACAGTTACTGAGTGCTCGAGTATGAAAACCTGGCATTCCTTCTGTCCCTAATATTTGTAAACATTTTTTTGCTGCTATGGCAACCAAGTCTGTCATGCAATCAGTGCCCCCTACTTATGTAAATGGACTCAAGGCTAGAATTAAGCTGAACAGAGAAAATATAAATGGACCATATTTGACATGAATAAAGAATTATCTCTGTACACAATTTAGAATTTCATATGTATTTGCTTTTAAAGTGTCATATTAATGTGAGTGAAATTCAGCCATTCATGAAATTAGGTCCATTTAAAACTGGACAACTACAAAAAAACAATCGGTCTACTATGCACCAATAGCCAGCCATAAATCGGTTAACTTCAAAAACATGTATCACTAGGTCCATGATATAAACCATTTAAATGATCACCCATCAATGCAGAATTTTAATATTGAGAAGAACAGGTTAAATAAATGGATACTTATGTATCACCAAACAGGTTATATGTAGTGTTGAGCGAACCCGAACTGCACTGTTCGGGTTCGTACCGAACATTACGATTTTTGGACCCCGGACCCGAACACGGACATTTCACTGTATGTTCAGGTTGGAGTTCGGTGTCCAGCGATTTAATGGCATGTTTTCAAAGGCTGTACGGCAGCCAATCAGAAAGCCCATAGCATTACATACATATACATTGTATGTAATGCTATGGGCTTTCTATAAACCGAAATAGAGTCCCCATTCATACGAATAGGTCAATTGACCTATTCGTATGAATGGGGACTCTATTTCGGTTTATAGAATAGCAATAGCATTACATGTATTTCATAAACCGAAAGTCTATAAACCGAAAGAGATTTGGTTTATAGAAAGACAATAGCATTACATGTATTCCATAAACTGAAATTCTATAAACCGAATGTCTTTCGGTTTATAGACTTTCGGTTTATGGAATACATGTAATGCTATTGGCTTTCTATAAACCGAAATAGAGTCCCCAGGGTTCAGCGATTTAATTGACCTATTCGTATGAATGGGGACACTCTTACCCACATTTTACTTCATTTTGCTGCCCTCTAGCTCTTTCCAGGATTTTTTTAGAGGCATTTTAGTGGCCAAAAGTTCGTGTCCCCATTGACTTCAATGGGGTTCGGGGTCAAGTTCGGGGTCAAGTTCGAGCACGGACACGGACATTTTTTCGAAGTTCGGCCGAACCTGCCGAACCCGAACATCCAGGTGTCCGCTCAACTCTAGTTATATGTATCTGATCCCAGTACTTTAAAACGTCACCAAAGAAAGTAGAAGAGAGAGCCACATGATACTTGTAAAACAAGTGGGTATTTTTTTTTTATGTCAGAATGGTGTGAATTCTAAACCATGAAAATCTTTTCCACAAAGCATTTCATTCTTGTTCAAGCCATTCTTGAGGCGTGTTAATAGATTACAATGTCTAGGGTATTTTCATTCATTGAAAAGGGAGTCAAATGTGAACATTTTAGCAGCAGTTGAATGTTGACACAAACACAATAGGAATACACGGCCACACAATAAGTGTGCTCCCTTACTTGCATAATAACCAGTTCTAGTCGCTCCAGATTTCTCTCATTCCAGCAAACAAACAAACAATACTAAGCAAATGGGATGCAGAGAGAACTTCCAAAGTGAGATATGTCAAACAAACATCGGCATTTATTGTAGTACATAAATAGAAGCGGGTACAAACACCAAACAACCAGTGATTTCTAATGTTGACAATTTGTTCTTTTGCGAATTAACCCCTTAGGAAAGAATGACATCATCTGTCTTCTCCTTATCTTATGTAAAAATTATATGCCAACATAGAATATCTGACTATACTAATAGAGTTGAGCGGAAACCTGGATGTTCGGGTTCGGCCGAACTTTGGGAAAAAGTCTGGGTTCGGGCTCGAACTTGACCCCGAACTTGACCCCGAACCCCATTGAAGTCAATGGGGACCCGAACTTTAAAATGCCTCTAAAAAAGTCCTGGAAAGGGCTAGAGGGCTGCAAAAGGAAGTAAAATATGGGTAAGAGTAGGACAAGTGCCCTGCAAGCAAATGTGGATAGGGAAATAACTTCAAATAACATAAAATACATACAAATTAAAAATACAGCTGAGCCATAAAATAGCACTAGATGGAATCTTTGATTTTAGCTTTCGAAGAACATAAATCTAAAGCATGGCTGCCAGGAGGATCAACAGAATTATCCATTTGAGAGAGGGTTGGAGTGCAGGGTATTCTCTTTCAGTTTATACTAAGTGACCCATAGGTTGAGGAGGCGGTGACCGTGGCGGTGTAGGTGGAAGCGGCGCTGGAGGAGGAGGTAGCCAGAATTTTTCAAAGTGCGCTGTAAGCACAGTATTTGACGGTTCTATTTGACTCTCAGATATGAAGTGCACCGCAAGACGCAAATGTACTATTTACCACCCAAAACTATTAGAATTTTTAAAAGTGCGCTGTAAGCACAGTATTTGACGGTTCTATTTGACTCTCAGATGTAATACATGTAATGCTATTGCTATTCTATAAACCGAAATAGAGTCCCCATTCATACGAATAGGTCAATTGACTTATTCAAATGAATGGGGACTCTATTTCGGTTTATAGAAAGCCAATAGCATTACATGTATTCCATACACCGAAAGTCTATAAATCGAAAGACATTCGGTTTATAGACTTTCGGTTTATGGAATACATGTAATGCTATTGCTATTCTATAAACCGAAAGTCTATAAACCGAATGTCGTTCAGTTTATAGACTTTCGGCTTATGGAATACATGTAATGCAATTGGCTTTCTATAAACCTAAAAAGAGTCCCCATTCATAAGAAATTCTTATGAATGGGGACTCTATTTCGGTTTATAGAAAGCCAATAGCATTACATACAATGTAATCGCCGAACCCCGAACTCCAACACGAACATACAGTGGAATGTCCGTGTTCGGGTCCGGGGTCCAAAAACCGTGATGTTCGGTATGAACCCGAACAGTGCGGTTCGGGTTCGCTCAACACTATATACTAACCATCAACAATTCTATAGAGCCCAGCTAATGCAAAATGCGCAGATGACAAAGCCTTTCAAATCTCTTCATTTTTAACCAATTGTGAAAGTTTTGAACGGTTACTTTTCTGACATCAGTCCAACTCCCAAATTCACATTCCTTAATGTTTGAGCAACAAATAGTTAAAAGGCAACCAAAAAAAAAAAAAAAACACAATAATGCACTTTCGCCTCAGCCAATTCAAGGAAAATTGCCCTGCACCAGAGGGAAGCAGGTTTTCTTTTCCCTATTCTATATCTATACGAAACGCAAACACATTGCTGAGTCAAATCATGGCAAATATTCAGCTTCTCTCTGGAAATGTGTGAGCAATTAGAGTACGCTGAAAAGGTCAGATTCAGCAGAGTGTCTCCCTCTTGAGGAGCATAACCATCTGATATTATTTTGGTTGTCTATCTAACTAGATAGATTTGCAGGCCAAGCTGTTAAAATGTATTTTAGAACATTTCAAAGCCTGGTTCAAATGAAGCATGTCAACGAACAATACTGCATTTGTACTGCTATTATATTAGCAATCAATATTCATACTGAAAATATTATGTTTTTGCACTTCAATGGTGTTAGGAGTTAAATGGGGCAAAGAGAAAACTCTTTAAAATGCACGCCTAGTGCTTTTATCGTGGTAAATTAATTAATCAGTTAATTTATTAGGCTGCTCGGTCATCCAAATAAAACAGTGAGACTAGCACAGTGCATGCGTTATTAATGTCATTAAATGGTAACAACTTGGAGAATATTAAGAGGATTTTTTTTTTAACAAATTCCCAAGAGAGGGTAACTGAGTGAAATCATAACCGGAGGTCAGTTCCTCGGTGTTCTATGACCTGTGACCTGTGTAGGTGCATCTCTGCTGGACAAAAACCAAAGTAGCGTTGCCAGATTTTGAATGGGACAGTGAAAGATCCATTTGTTATTTGGACATAGAGCCTGAAGTCCGAAAGAGCTGGAGAACCTTTCTCCCCGTAGGACACAGAAGGAATTACAGGGAATTGAGATGGGAATTTCAAACTTATGGCCAAAGAAGCTGTGTTGGAAACATTCTCCCATTCAGCTGCATTTGAGAATTTCCAACTTGAATTCCCATATAAATTCCCTGCTGTTCCCTACAATTAGCTCCTTATCGCGATACCTTTTTCTAGGAAATTAAGGTATCTCTTCACTAAAACTGAAATCTTGGTGATTCAGCTATACATTGTACAGGGGAAACACCTGGTGAACTACATCTGCTAAAAGAGTTCATAATCCATAGATTGTAAAGATACTCAATTATCATGTAAATAATAATCTGCTGGAAAAGATATCCAACATCCATCAATTGTCCGTATATGTCTGTACCAAGTATTCCTATTATAATCTCTGATAATATTTTTTGAGTAAAACAAAGTAAACTGATTAATTTGTTATTAATTAGTTATTGATATACTTAAAAGTAGCAACACTGATTTTGGATAATATATAGCTTTTATAGGATCTATCCCTTTTTTCCCCAGTCACCCAATAATTCTCTGGGTGAAGTATTTTGGATCACAGGTAATTTTGGATAATGGATCATTTTCACCAATCAGATATATCAAAGCCTCTCAGCACTTATGAAATATAATAATATCAGTGCAAATATTGTGTAGAGCAAATAAATTCCTTTTACTGTTATGTAGCTGTTATGTGAGGCATCATTGGGAACTTGCTGTTGGCAAGTCAGGTCTGCCCAGAGGCCACTTAAGTACCTTCTGTGGACATGGGGGAATCTGAGAATGTGTGGAAAGGCTATACCGCAACTTGAGGGGGCTGGATATTGAGGAAACTTGTGTGCATTTTGCATTCTGATAGATGTATGTAGAATTTGCAAAATCCGTAAAAAAAAAATTGATAACAGAATTCTGAATAAGGGATACTCAACCTGTACTGTCATAACACTGTTATGATGAGATAAACCAACATCCAAGATGCCATAGTAATTATTTCATGGTTTTTACTAAACATTAAGAACTAAAACATTTAGAAATTGAAGAGAGATACACATTCTTAGAACAGATGTCAAAACACAGGAGACTTTATGAGAACATATTTAGTTATAATAGCAAAACTAGATGGTACACATAGTTTGGAAATAAGCAAATGTTGTATTGAGAGATGTGAAAATATCTAAGGAAATGTTGTTCCCACTGATAAATAACTTGAACCCTAAGCAGTCTCTCAATCACAACAACCTAAATAGAGTTGAGCGAACCCGAACCGCAAAGTTCAGGTTCGTACCGAACATTACGTTTTTTGGACCCCGGACCCGAACACGGACATTCCCCGCTCATTCTTATTATGGGGTTCGGGGGTTCGTGTTCGGGCTCAAGTTTGAGCCCAAACCCAGACTTTTTTTAAAAGTTCGGCCAAACCCGCTGAACCCGAAAATCCAGGTGTCTGCTCAATTCTAAACCTGAATAGATCTTTCTTTAACTCCACCTACTTATGATTCCATGCATATGGTAATTTTTTGGGTGAAGGCGCCTAAATCTGCCAAGGGGAGGGAAGTCATTTAGGACTTACTTTATTTGCCTACCGGATGATTACTGCTGACACACCCTTTGTTTGTTTTCTGCTGAACCCTGGGCTTTGAGTAGACCCTTTTTGTGTTCCAGCACCTGGAGGTAAAATACCACTACACTCACTATATACCCTATTTGGGCTTTTTTGAGCCGGTCTAAGCTATTTGGATTTGCTCTTTGCTTCTACTCTAAACGACGAGCTCGCCCGTAAGGAAAGACCCTCCTTTACTTCCTATGTCCTATGTGGATGAAGTTTGTAGCCCCACACTATTGGAGTGAAATTTTGTGGCTGCCAAAAAGGGTCCAAATTAATAGTGAGTCTATCATTCTTCCATTTTTTGATTTGCATGTTCTGTGTATACCTGTGCCTGATAAATTGCTGTATTTAAAGCATGGAGGAGAGACAGGCCAGAGTGCGGAGTGCCTTTATGGATGGCGAATGTGAAATGGGACTCGATACCGATTTATATACCCTGTTTAGGGATTTAGAAAAAGCTACAAACAAAGAACTACGCTTATGGTGGGACATTGTGACATTGGAGAAATATGTTGAGGTGCAGCGTATACCAAGAGGGTTACGTTTAAAGAAAGTCCCCTTCTTTATTAAGGATGATGAAAAGCTGGAAATTGATTGGAACTCCACCCTAACAGAATGCTCAATGAAGCTAATGCAAATTATAATTACATATAAAAAAAAGCTTTTGATTACAGCTCAGAATGATCTTGCAGTACTGGATATAAAAAAAGAAGAAATGAAAGAAAATGCTAAATTTGATGAATTTTCACTACAACTGGCTGCTTATAAAGAGAAATTGGAGGTGGAAATTTCTACCACAAAGAAGGAGAAATTCCAGCGTGATCGTATGGATTACTCACGTAATGAAGTTTATCAATGGAAAAGGCGTAATTTCCCAAAACGTCAACATCAAAGAGGAGCTTCCTCCAAGTCAATTTTGAGAAAAGCTTCAAAAGAACAACGGAGAGTGTCCTTTAGTGGAACCGAAACCTCAGGGAATGAAGGTGGCTCCTCTGTATCCTCGGCCTCATCTCACACTGGAAGTGGGGGGCCACGAACCAGCAGATTAGAGAGACTGTCTATGATGGAATCGGATGGCTCTGATGACTCCAACCAGGTTTTAAAGTGGCGCCGTACTTCATACAAACGAAAAAAAAGCGGAGAAACAGGAGAAGGAAACGAAGATCGTTCAAGATCAATCAAAGCGGTCCTACCGTGGAACAAGAGGAATTAGTAGCAAATGGCTCTAATATTATCAATCTATCGAATTTCCCTTTAAATACTGATCATGTAAATGTACTTAGTTTGGGTTTGTCATTTTCTCCCACTAATCATTTTAACCTCTTCTCCACCCTTGTAGATGTTAACCGCTTTATACGCAAGATTACACTGAAGAAACATTTCTCTGATACCACTGAAGCTACACTAGAACAGGTTAGTCCTCCTCATCCACAAAACAGCAACACGACACATTTCAGCACTCGCATCCCAGTAGATCTAAATTTTGATGACCTGTGTGTATTGTCTACCCTAGAGGACCTACAGGTCACTCCCAAAGATACTGTTACTATACACACAGGTCTAAAACCTCAATCTTCATTTTACCCAGTAAATAGTAGAAACCATGTCATTGATGCTTATCAAAGATTGGTAGAGGAGGACTTAGTAAAACTAGCAAACAAAGAACCTGGACACACAACACGACATAATCTCAGTAAAAAAGAACAGGAAGCTCTAAAACAACTAACTAATAATTTAGATATAGTCATCAAAAATGCTGACAAGGGTGGAGCGGTGGTTATCATGACAAGGGAATACTATATGAAGGAAGCCTACAGGCAACTTCTTGATTTGAAAACCTATAGATGTCTGTCTACCAACCCGACAGAGGCCTGTCAGAAAGAGCTCTCTAAACTATTAGATCTCGGCATATATAGAGGGATTCTAAATATTGATGAAGTGGAATTTATCTATAGAAAATACCCAGTAATGCCGATTTTCTATTTCCTTCCTAAAGTACATAAGACACTGGTGGACCCACATGGTCGCCCTATAATATCAGGTATTGGCAGTCTGGGAGAAGGCCTCTCCGAGTTGGTTGACCTATATCTACAACCTATTGTAGTGTCCCAAAAAGGTTACATCCAGGACTCAAAGCAGGTCTTACAACAAATGACCTCCATTACCTGGAAAAAGAACTTTTCCTGGCTATCTCTGGATGTGTCCTCATTATACTCTTGTATTCCACACGACAAGGGTCTAGCTGCCATTTCGTGGTGTCTAAATAGGTTTAGCAATTATAGCTCACAAACGATACAGTTTTTGCTTATGGCAGTTGAATTCCTTCTCACCCACAATTGCTTCACCTTTGACTCAAAATACTATATTCAGATACAAGGCACAGCGATGGGGGCACGTTTCGCTCCGTCGTATGCAAATTTGTACATGATCTATTGGCAGAGCAATATATCTTCTGTAATGAAAATCCTTTTAGATCAAACATTAGGTTCTATGGTCGTTACATAGATGACCTGCTATTGATTTGGACAGGTGGTTACACTGAAATAGAGTCCTTTTTACGCTATGTTAACAACAACTCTCTAAATTTATGCTTCACATTTGAGTATAAAGAAAATACTATTGCCTTTCTAGATCTGGAGCTAAGTGGTAACACCATTAATGAGCAAGTAGGCACTACTGTCTTTCGCAAAAAGGTGGCAGGTAACACGGTACTTCATGCAAAAAGTTGCCATCCACCTCATGTTATAAGGAGTGTACCCACCGGTCAATTTACTAGACTTAGGCGGAATTGCTCCTCAATGGAGAATTTTGAGACACAGGCTAGAGATCTAAAAAACAGATTTAGAGAGAGAGGATATTCTGAACAAAATATAGAACGTTCCTACAATCTAGCCAAAGTAAGAGACCGTAATGACCTCCTGTCTGGATGCTCATCTCTAAATTCCACACTCCCAAAAAATGAGACCAGGGAACAAATCCACTTTATAACGGAATATAGCCTTGAATTTAATAAAATATGCTCTATATTAAAAAAACACTTACCAATACTTAAAACAGATGAACCTCTGTCTAAAATAGTAGACAGTGGTTTCAAATATGTGCCAAGGAAAACCTGTACTTTGGGCAATCGTCTAGCTCCCAGTACTCTTTCAAAACCCACTAAGAATTTAAAAACCTGGCTCTCAACTGAGGGGATGTATCCCTGTGGCCACAAAGTCTGCAAATGCTGCACCTATATTGATAGGACTAACAATTTTGTATCCACTGTGGGGGGAAACATGTTCCAGATTAATAACTACATAAATTGTTGCAGTGAATATGTCATCTATTTGATCACTTGCACAAAATGTGGTATACAATACGTGGGCAAAACCACACGACAACTGAAAGCCCGTATAAGAGAACACTTATCCAGTGTTGAGTTGAGAGATGAGCAATCACCAATAGGCAAACATGTTTTGAACTGCAACAATGGATGCTTAAATTACTTTAGATTCTGTGGTATAGAGAAGATCCATTCTCCTCCTAGAGGAGGCAATCTAAATACTATTTTGAGCCAAAGAGAAGTCTTCTGGATATTCCAATTGAAAACACGTATCCCATATGGCCTTAATGCCAAATATGATGTCTCATGTTATACCGGTTAAAATTAATTATATTACTAATTATATTTCTTTTGTGTACATTCTTGCTCTTCAGATATTGTACTATCTCAAGTTCACACTATCTTCACTATAATGTCCGGTGTGTGCTTATATACTAATAGATTGTCCCTTTAGCCTCTCAACTCTTTGTTTCATGTTTGTATATATACATATTGATTATTAGGGTGTTAGACCACAATATAATTTAATGCAATATCGGCTTTATCCTGTCTCTATATTAGATTGTTTTACCTGTGATAACATTGATTATGGTTATTATGATTACTGGTGTTTATTATTCTTTATTTATCTTCACTGTTCCTTTATCGTCTTCACTTTCTATTTTTTCACTTCTTTCCATCTTCACTCTACTCTCTCTTTTCACTTTATCTATTTACCCTCTTTTATTACACATCATTATCACATATTATACACTATTATACATTATTATTATTATTTTTTCATCTTTATATTTATCTTATTTTTATTTTTATATTTATTTTTATTTTTATTTTTATTTATTTTCTAATTTTATTCTTATTCACTATTTTTCACTTTACTTTTTACTTTATACTATTTTATTTTATTTTATTTTATTTCACTTATATATTTTTTTTTGTAGAACGCTCATATATCCCTCTTTTTTTACACTTCTCATTTTTTGCACTTAATCCTATTTTTGTTACTTCACTTAATTCTCACTTTACCTTTTTCTCATTTATTCACCCACACATTATCATATTTATTGGGTCATTTTTAGGATTACTATTATTCTATATTTTATCTATCTATGTTATCATTCATCTGCCCTCCTCTTCAGCATACTATGTGTCACTTTGCCCCTTTGCCCTCATTTAAATCGTTCATTCTCCGCATCTCAGGTGTGTACTTTCATTTCCGCCGCAGTGTAGATGGGAGATGTAGTCCATTGCTCCCTGGGCGGGCGCTTCTCTGCCCGGAGGCGTGCTCAGCCTCTGAGTTCTCAGGCTGGACGCGCCACGTGTTTTGTGTGCGCGCCCGGGAGCACTTACTGTGACGATCGTCTCTCCTCCTCACAGCGGCTGAAGGTAAGATACTAATTACGTTTTAATTGTTTGTTATTTGTAACTTCTGTATTTAAACATGCTCTTACCATTTATTGTTAAGACTGCTTTTGACAAAGCACCGTCTGGTGCGAAACGCGTTAAGCGTTTGTCTTTTTGCCTGTCCTCTATCCCTCTGCCTGATGCCTTTTATACATTTTGGATTACAATAAAAGAAGATTCTTTTTTACATGCAACCTCATTTGGACTTACTTTATTTGCTTACCGGATGATTACTGCTGACACACCCTTTGTTTGTTTTCGGAGGGAAGTCATTTACTTAAAAAAAAACTGCAGATTATAGTTATATAAGTTTTTATATATTTACACTTTTATATGTTAAACTTTTTTTGTGTGTTTTTGTACTGTTTTTGTATTGTAATTCTTTTTTTTGTAATGCTATGTATTGTTTTGTACTTAAAAGAAAATGATGAAAATAAAGAAATGTAAAAAAAAACTGCAGATTTCATGCATTAGACAATGTAGGTCAGTTAATTTCGCTTTGAAAATTAATCTTGAAACAAAGCTCAAAAAATGTGAATACAAAAATGAATTCTACAAAATGGTGACACCACAATGCATTGAAACATTGCAGTGTTTTGGATGGCATAAAATTAATTTGTATCTGTCACTAAATACCTAAACATTATCTGGATGGACAAAGTTCAGTAAAATTGATCTTCAGCATGTGTGTCGTTACCGAGAATTGATAATTCTGCTAACTATTCACAAATACAGAGATTTTTGCTAATATAGCATGTTTTTGGTATTCAATCATTTATTGTAACATTTTAAAAACAATGTTAGTTGTCCATTAAAACAACTCAAAATACACATTTATTTTGATTAGAATGTTTTGTAATGGTTTTATGTGTTATTACAGATTACTGTCGTGGTGATTTTTGTTTGATGTGTTTCATTCCCTTTATTTTTTATCTATTTGAAGTAGGGAAGTTGGTTGTGATATATTTAATAGTTAAGGAGGCATATGTATTGCTGGCACTGTGATGTACACCATGGACCAACATGGACCAACTATTTGGACAAATGGGAAACTGCACTTAGATGAGGAAACCTATAACTAAGAAACCACAGTGACTAAATTGCCCTGTAACATCCATCTACACTGTGTTATGGCTTGTTTAATGCATTGTATTCCTACAATGCTTTCGTATAATAAACTGATCTGTTGTCCACATTTATTGAAACTAAAATTAATGAATTAATTTGTTATTAATATAATATAATCTCCATCTTTAGACCTTTGACAGGTTTCTTTGGGTCTAGTGAATAGTAATCCCCATGTGTTCCATTTTAGAAAGTGGACAATCCAGTACTACATTTTAGGATTCAGCTTTCTAAACTAGGGAGAACACTTTGTGTTACTCTCATATAGTAACTTTGAGAACTTTAAAATGGTGCTCAGTAAGTAGCTGTACAAAAATAAAACCTGGAATGATCTAATTTTAAATATAGGTGTTAATTTACATTAACAGCTATTTCATTTTAGGACAAAAAAAATGAATGAAATAAGTGACAGTCGCAAATTAGATAATTGATTTAATTATATATCATATATTATATTTGGATAAATATTTTTAAAAGTTGACAAATAATGGTGATATAAAAATAAATAACAATCCAAATTCTACTTGTTATACAATATGTTATTGTTTTAGCTAATACTTGAACTCTCTAGATAAATGAATAAGCTTACATATTTTTGTTTTATTAGATTTCGTATTCCCAAGAATGAGCAGACCAAGGATTCCATCAGCAGTCTAAATATGAGGGATAAGTGGGTATCGGTCCTATTAGAATATTGTGGTCAGAACCAATCAAGTGATCTTCATACATATGAACTGCTCCCCAGTGAAAACGTTTGTGAGAATAATCATGTGGAACAGCCACCCCCACAAGAAGACATCGTCACAAATAGCAAGTTAGAGAACAGTCTAACAACTTGTGAGGACATCAAATCATGTGTCGGAGACTCCAAACTTATTCTTCATATACCAACTAATCAGGAAAAAATCTCAGAACCAGTAGCAAGCATTCCTCTATCACCAACCTGCATTGCCCCAACCGCACCTCCATTACCCCCAACACTACAGAGGGCACTTCCAAATTTACAAAAACGAACAAAAGCTTTCCACTGGGACAAAGTGCCACAAGAAAAGGTAAGAGGTAATTTACTAATACATATGAATGGAGATCAGAACAGAGCATTGGTGGGCTGGGCCCTGAATTCATAATCCCATTGAAAATGCAGAATATTGAGTTACAAACATATTGCCATCATCATCATCATCATATACTGCACAACTTTACTGGCAGTGTTTGAATCATTCATTATTTTTCAAATAGCTAGAACATTGGAGTACATATAAAATAATGAGTAACACATAATTAGAGAACAGAATAATTTCAAAGCAATATAATAATCATTTATAATGTTGTGCAAATATTAATAACAGAAAACAGTGATGGCATCAGACTTACTCCATTACTTAACTTACATTGTTTGGGTCGTTTTAGGTTTAGGATCCACACAAAGTTGTGAAAGGGTAAATGTGAGATAAATGAATTTTCTAAATCTAACCAAAGTCTTAGAGTCAGCTGGAGAATTACAAAAGATACTTTGGGATAACATTGAACTTTTATAGTAGGGCATCAGGTTGGGGGCACCCATGCCACTTTAGGCAATTAGAGATTGTACCAAATTAGAAGAGATGCATGATTTTCTATGAGCCAAAAATATTTAATGATTTTGGAGTTTTCAGTCGATCCTGCTAAACAAATACAGACACTTGGGGAATACTGCCATTTTGGTTGCTGATATGTGAGAATTATTAAGGTGTGCAAGCTGTAAAGCTGAGAAACTTGACATTAATGAAGTTCAGTGGGTAAAAATGACAAAATCATTTATCCTTAAAAGTTTACAACTGGTTACAGAGCAATAATGAGGATGAGGCAACTGAGGCACTAGCCTCTGGTGCATACAATCGAGAGGGTGCAGTGATGATAGCTGCATAACTATTCTGAAGCCCTCTCATAGAATGGAGCTGCCAGTGTGTCCATTCTGAGCTACTCTGTATTGTCAATCATGTAGTACGCAGACCCAATCACACTAGAACATGGGAAATTAAGCCATTTTGCTGCATCGCAGCTTTCGGCAACTTGTTACTACATGGACAGTGTTGGATCTGGGAAAGGAGTGTGAAGATTTTGGTGGGGTTAAGGAGGAACTTTTGAGATTTTTCATGGCTCAAAAAAGAGGACACTGTAGCTCCAGACATCCATCTAGTGGATGTTGAAGTCTCAAGGGAAGGACTATAAGCCTTGTGTTTTATACACCCCGATGTAAGTGACTAGGACATAATGTCCTAATGTTTAGGCTGAGCATATTGAAAACAAGTGTTCAGGTCTTCTAAGAAAAGCAAAAAAAGCATCCAGTGGTAACACATCTAAGTAGGCCCGAGGGACCAATACAAAGAATTGCAGTATGTGGACATTAATATGAAACCCTTAATAACCAATGTAATCTGTATATAATATATATATAGCCATGTCTATAATGTGATCCTTGCAATACGTGACCTAATTATTAAATTATATGTTATCATAGAAAGCAATTTGTCCATAATATGCAACATTATAGCCACATAAAAAATAAAGAAAAAACAAAATGAGGTAGATCCTCATTGTTACAAAGTTTCCATAGCACTATATCAGCAATAGTACCCGTGATTCATATGGATCCTTGGACACACATCAATATATTTCAGTATAATTTTATGGATACATTTTGTTATTAAGTACTTACTATTAGTGTTGGCATGTTGTGATTTTGTTTGTATCCTACTGCAAAGTGTAAAAATCTGTTTTTGTCATGAATTGGTAACATAGAACTTTTAGGGGGGCATTAAAATAATAAAAGCTGTTTTATTAATTCCAGTCTAAATTCCCATTAAAGCATTTTCTTTTTCATCTACAGATTAATAAATCCATATGGGCATCTCTGACTGTGGACCCAAAGAAAATCAATACTGAAAGAATTGTGTTTCATTTCCAGTGTCAGGATTCAGTTGGCTCTGGTGACAATTCATCAGATCTTTCTCGGAATCTAAACCTTCTTTTAAATGAAAAAATTGCACATAATTTTGGTAAGAAATTTGGTTCATTGTCAGACTTAAAGAAGTACACAAAGAGGTAGATATACTAACAGAGGTGCTCCTCACCAGAATATGAACAGGAATGTCAATATAAATGTAGGAAGAACTGGATAGGGAGTTGGAGGGGGCTAAACACTGCTCCCCCATGGGGGAAAAGAGTTTCAGAAATCATCTTCATGTGAAAACCAGCATGAAACATTGATAGTTTGTGCACTAAATTGGGTGTATAAGGACAAGTACTACTCCATTAAAGGAGTGTGCAATGAGTAAACCTTATATCTACTACATATTAACTCAACCTGTATAGCATTACTATAATACCATTGCTGTAACACAAATCTGTGCATATTTAGGGGGAAAGAATTGGTGGCTGCTTTACATTTATCCTCTGTTATATTCTATACATGTTATCATTTAGGTATCAACCTGCATACCATTACTATAAAACCATTGCTGTAACACAAATCTGTGCATATTTAGGGGGAAAAGAGTTGGTGGCTGCTTTACATTTATCCTTTGTTATGATCTATTCATGTTATCATTTAGGTATCATTCTAAAAAGTTTCCATATGGAGCCTGTTCAACTAAAAGACAAGTTATTGATTATTCATGAAAGCGTTGGAGGATTATCAGATGAACAACTTACAAATCTAAGAAGGTGAGAAATACCTATGACTCTTAAAGTGGTTTCAAATAATGCATCACTTGCGGGTAAAATGCATGCTTCACTACTCAAAATCCATTGCTGATACAGTGCAGTTTATTTTTTATTTTTAGAAAGAGATGAGCCCACAATCCCTTGTTGTAGGGAAAGCACCATGGGTTATATCGACCTTTGCTGCTGGTGAGCCATTATGGTTTTTTTGAATAGGACATCTTAGTGGCTACCAGTATCCCTTGCACTAGGTGAAGCAAAAGAAATTTGAGCCATGTTACAACGGTTTTTCTTTAATTAAGATAGTCCCGTTTTAGGATTGCTATACCAAAGTGCCAGGTTTTATTCTCCGGTTTTCAGAATGAAGTCTGCACAGGTGCAGCATCGCTGACAATTCATCTTCCAATGCAAGGTGATGTTAGGAGGTTGGATGGAGTTGTGAATGACTTCACTTTTACTCTTGATTGTTTAGTGCCTGTTAGTGCTTGGATATGTGAGTTATGCTTACCATTAGGTCAGTTAAAGGAGTGTTCAAGATTGGAGACACACCACCAATGAAGATCACTTGCAGGGTCTTAATAGGCTATGATAATAATTTAACATTTTCATGGTCTACAATGTTTATGTATATATTACATAAATACAAACATGCAGAGAAAATTATGAAGACACAAACCAATCAAATGTTCATAAAAATTAATCAAGTAACGAGGAAGGGAGAATAAAAGACAATTAAACATATATAACAATTTGCCTATTTTAGAGGCTAAAACATTTAATCTATTTACTGCAGTTCACAATAAACTAAGGTTTATTTCAATAAAAAAGGTACTTTTCAATAGGTTAGTTGAAGTAGTTTCTCACAATAAATTAACTTAGACAGAAGGAACAGTACAATACCTACTATAAAGCTTACCAAAGGAAAAATGTTGTATGGCCACATCTTATGATCAAGGACTTGGTGACTGATGCTATTATCACTGATTAAAACAAATTTATAAGGGTCATTATGGTTTAGTATTATTTATAGGTTTCCCCCTTTATTCTTGCATGCCTTTTTGTGTTGTTGTGTAATTGTGTGAAATGGCAAATAACTATTATTTAAAGACAGACTAAACCCTCCAGATAAAGTCTACTTCTGATTAAAAAAGGGTGTTTGATGAATTCTCCTATGGAGCACCATTCAGAAGTTATTTTAATATATTTTGGATGTTTCATAGAGACTAGACATGTGCATTCGTTTTCGGACGAATGCATTTTCGGACGAAAATAGCATTTTCGTCCATTCGTCCGAAAAACGAATAACGAAAATTTTAACTAACAAAATCCGAATGAACGAATGGTTAATAAACGAAAATCATTCGTTCATTCGTCCATTCGTCCATTCGTGCTATTGGCATTCTAAACCGAAATAGAGTCGGTTTACAATACCAATAGCATTGTACTACATTCCATAAACCGACATGAATGACTTTCGGTTTATGGAATGCATGTAATGCTATTAGCTTCCTATAAACCGAAATTGAGTTCCCATTCATACGAATAGGTCAATTGACCTATTCGTATGAATGGGGACTCTTTCGGTTTATAGAAAGCCAATAGCAGCATGTATTCTATAAGCCGAAAGTCTTTAAAACAAACGACGTTCGGTTTATAGAATACATGTAATGCTATTGCTGTTCTATAAGCCGAAAGACATTCGGCTTATAGAACAGCAATAGCATTACATGCATTCTATAAACCGAACGTCGTTCGTTTTAAAGACTTTCGGCTTATAGAATACTATTGGCATTCTATAAACCTAACTAGAGTCCCTCCTCATTCATAAGAATTTCTTATGAATGGGGACTCGACTCTAGTTCGGTTTATAGAAAGCCAATAGTATTCTATAAGCCGAAAGTCTTTAAAAACGAACGACGTTCGGTTTATAGAATACATGTAATGCTATTGCTAAACTATAAACCGAACGACTTAATTAACACATAATTTTTATGAATTATGAACGTTCGGTTTATAGGCTGTCGGCATTTTACTACACGGAGACAAAGTCTCCATTCATAATTTTATGAATGGAGACTCTGTCTCTGTATAGTTAAATGCCGACAGCCTATAAACCGAACGACTTTCGGTTTATAGACTTTCGGCTTATGTAATACATGTAAACCTATGGCTATTCTATAAACCGAAAGTCGTTCGGTTTATAGAATAGCAATAGGATTACATGTATTCCATAAGCCGAAAGTCTATAAACCGAAAGTCGTTCGGTTTATAGACTTTCGGCTTATAGAATACAAGTAATACTATTGCCTTTCTATGAACCGAACGAGAGCCCCATTCATAAGAATTTCTTATGAATGGGGCTCTCGTTCGGTTTATAGAAAGCCAATAGTATTACATTGTATTCTATAAAACGAACGAAAAAAATTAACGAAACGAAAATAATGAACGAATTTCGTCTGAAACGAATGCACTAATGAACGAAATTCGTTTTAGACGAAATAAATAACATTTTCGTCCGAATGGACGAAAACGAAACGAAAATTTTAGTTTTGCACATGTCTAATAGAGACTGCCAGTCTGCAATGACACAGAGGTGCTGCTCTAGGACCGGCAGCTCTGATTGGTGCGTGCTGCTCCTACCCGTTATTGGCACTGTGTACTGCAACTGGCATAATGTGCCATCAAAAGGCAGTCCCCTAGTCAATGCTTTTTTTGGGGGGGGAGGGGGGGGTCTTCTGCCTCATTAAAATAAAATTATGTTTAGCTCCTCTTTAAATGCTACCTCTTGTGTTAGCATTATCATCTGCAATATATTTGCAGTTCCTATAGGGTGTGAAAATGCTGCTATAGTCCAAGCTATACAGATGGAGAGTTTTTTTGTGGTGTGTGGATCACAAACTTCTAACTAATTAATAATCAAATTAACTAACCAATCTCTAAACTAAACTAACTAATGTGTTACTTAACAGTTCTTCTTGTGGTTGTCAAAGCCAGCCACCTACCAACTAAAGGGGAGAAGAATGTTGGTGTGGAAAAATAACTTGGATTAAAGGAAAACAGTTGGCAGAATATTAGGTTCTGTTTAATTGAAATATTGTTTCAAGTGAAGTCATTTAAACAGAAATATTTTAATAAAAGACTACAACTAAAGTACTGTAATGAGCCCTTTTTTCTCCATCTGACATGCTGTTTAGAACATTGGGTTAGATCTTCTTTCATTGGGTCAGATGAAAGACGATCTGACCCATCTGACCTAAGATGTCAATCTGCCCCCTGATAAAACTATATAGAAGAAAAAGGGCTGGAATGTGCACTTTATTTGTATTTTTTCATTGAAGCATTTCTATATAAAATGCCTACTCTGGATGCAATCTCTCGGTTAAACAGAACTTCATTTTTGCTGACAGTTGACCTTCCACTCG
The DNA here is from genome assembly GCA_036172795.1 of Pelodytes ibericus. NCBI lineage: Eukaryota > Metazoa > Chordata > Amphibia > Anura > Pelodytidae > Pelodytes > Pelodytes ibericus. The sequence continues at coordinate 137,584,855 of CM069862.1, forward strand.
TTCATTTTAACTGTCTTGCCGCAATTTCGCTCACATTTTTGGAAATTGTCTTTCAAAATGATTATTAACAAAACAGTTAGTGCAATTGAAGCCAACCATAATAATATAGTTATGAAGCTCTGTAAGTCCAAGAGGGTGTACAAAAGCAAGTATTGCCCTCTTGGATTGAATCAAATCTGCAGACAATAATATATGGTACTTTTTTGTTGTTAACAGTGTTGCACAACTAAATAGTATTCTCTGTATCAACCATAGTAGGATAAAAAGCTGAGCCAACCCTGCCAGGAAATAAATCTTCAATGTTAAATACTAAATAGGCTGTACATTTTGTGGCATTAACCAACTAAGTTATCTTACTGGCAGACTGTTGCAAAATCTCCCCTCATCACTAACTGGTTTTATCTTTGTATTCTAAAGATATGTTCCAACAATTCAAGACAGAAATATGTACCAACATTTCAAAGGCTCGCCCTCTGAATTACACATTGTGGATCAGTTTATGTTGGAGGTAAAAAAAAAAAAACATTAAAATGTTATCATTTTTTATTTTTCCATATATATACATTTTATTATACTATTTATGTCCTAAGAAGCTTTCTTTCTTATAATGCATATATCATCTGTATTATATGCAAATTCAATTTTAAAAATAAAACTTAAATTGTGACCAATTAGAGGTAGGGGAAAAAATATTTAGTCAAATAGTGTTTTTATGGGACTGATATGATAGTTTGTAATCCACATGGACAGTAAATCATGTTTTGATGTAGAAACATTGTTTTTGATTTGGGCAGAGTGACCCACCTTGTTTATTTCTTCTGGGTGAATTGTCGTGTTCTCAACTCTTTATATGTTAGCCATATGTTAAGAAAGTGTACACTCTATTTTGGTCCCTTGTGCCTCACATAGTCACTTGTGCCTCATTAAAAGTCTAGTTTGAATGGTGCACTAATTGCGCACCTTTGAGAAGATATTACCCCATATTCTATGTGAAAACTAAGACTATGGTGCTTCTATGTCAAAAATACAGTCCGACGCCTGTTGCTATATGATTGGTGTGCACGAGCATTAGTCTCGCCCTCAACACAACCAATCAGTGGTGTGGATATGGTCGACTTCTGCAACATGGCAACCACGAAGTCAGCAATTTGACTTCCAAAGGGAGTCAAAAGTTATCTTCTGTGTGAATCACATATGTTATAAAGAGTTTAATCCCTCTTTAATGTTAAAATAAAATTACACTTTAGTATTTGTTTTTACTTACTTATAAGTATATTTTTTTATTTAAGATGTGCAAAATTCCAGACTTGTGTCAAAGACTGGACACCATACTTGCAATTCGAGAGCTGCCAACATACATGAAAGATGTACAGAGGGTAAGACAAAAATGTATAAAAACAACCAGATGAAATCAATACAAGAGCTAGAGAAAATCACAATTTAATATGCTATTGTTCTGGAATGGTTTTATCTGAATATATTGAGAATGTTTTGATATAATCTTTTGAATATAAGGAAACCATGCACCATCAAAAAGATAAAAAAAATTCTAGGCAGGAAAATTTATCCTTGACATTTTAGCGAAGTCATTACTACGCAATACAAAAGCAATGGAAAATTGATTCACAATTGTATTGCAATGAAAAATATTTGAAGGACACAAGAATAATTCTTATGAATTGTATATTGAATATTTTCCAAAACCTATTCACCTTGGAATGCCAAATATCTGCAAATAAATGAGCAATCACTATGCACATGGATATCCATGTTTACAAGCACCGAGTTTGTTTATTGAGTAGCCCAAAGCTGTATTTATATTGACTTTCTTTTATAAAAATTATGATGATGATGTTTAATTATTATATTTACTTTATTAACAGTCATATGTTTAATGGTGCTAGCTTGTAATTAGATATGTAGTAAATAGATAGACTTTTAAATAATGTTATCTATTATATTTAGAAATATTTTGATTACTGCTCTATTTGTATCTGTTTATTGCTTATTTTAATAATCACACACACGAAACTCCTTCTCTACACCAATAAGAAGGTTTTTTTGCCTCTTTGCCCTTGGATTTTTACAGTTTGTTCCATTAAATCACCCCTACCTTTATGATATAATTAACTATATTATTATTATTATTAACCTATCTACTAAATATCCCAAATGTCCCAAACACAATTATCCATAGAAGGCATTTCCTTTTTCCAAAATCTGATTAAATTTTTGCCTTGTACTTAGCTGGGGCGGACAAAAAAACCTTGTGCTATGTTTAAAACATCTTAAAGGGCAGTTCCACTGGCAGTACTTATTTAAAATAATTGTACATTGTGTTATGTATAGTAAAGAAAAGATGCTACTTGTGTTACATCACAGCATCCATAACTAGCTAAACAACACGTACCACTACTGCATTCCAAGCATTTAAAACAGCTGACCAGAGTTCAACAGAGAGATGAAAAGAGTCCAGGAGAAATGGGATTATCTAAAAGTTGCACTACTGAAGGCAACAAAAAATTGCATTAAGCTTGTCAGTAAGAGCAAAAAATTGAAGAAACCACTGTGGTAGTCTGCAGAGGTGACCAAAATAGTAAAAAGTAAAAAGCTAGCATTTAGTCATTATAAAAATACTTAGACTGAGGAAGATAGAAAGATCTATAAGAGTAGGCAGAAAGAGGCAAAGCAAGCTATAAGAGCTTCCAAAGCACACACAGAAGAGACTATAGCCCAGTCAGTGAAAAAGGGGGATAAAACATTTTTAGATACATAAATGAGAAAAGGAAAGTAAAACAAGGATTAGTTAGATTAAAAACAAAAGAAGGATGCTATGTAGAAGAGGATAAAGGCTTAGCAGACTGCCTTAATGAATATTTTTGTTCAGTTTTTACAAATGAAAATGAGGGTAGGGGACCTCATTTAGGGAAAAAGACTAATGAGTCTTTTGATGCATGTAAGTTTACAGAGGAAGAGGTTTTAAAGACAAATAAGTTGATGGGACCTGATGGGATACATCCAAAGGTATTAAAATAACTTAGTGGTGTACTAGCAAAACTGTTAACAGATTTATTTAACCAATCACTGTTAACGGGAGTAGTTCCAGATGATTGGAAATTAGCAAATGTTGTGCCCATTCACAAGAAAGGTAGTAGGGAGGAGGCGGGCAACTATAGACCAGTAAGTCTTACTTCAGTAGTGGGGAAAATAATGGAAACCTTGTTAAAGAATAGGATTGTTGAACATCCAAATTCACTTGGATTTCAAGATCAGAGACAACATGGGTTTACTTCAGGGAGATCATGCCAAACTAATCTTATTGATTTTTTTGATTGGGTGACTAAAATAATAGATCAGGGTGATGCAGTAGACATTGCTTACCTAGATTTCAGTAAGGCTTTTGACACTGTCGCACATAGAATGCTTATCAATAAACTGAAATCTTTAAGTTTGGATTTCAATATTGTTGAATGGATTAGACAATGGCTGAGTGACAGGCAACAGAGGGTTGTAGTCAATGGGGTATATTCGATGCAAGGTCTTGTTACTAGTGGGGTACCTCAGGGATCTGTACTTGGACCCATTCTCTTTAATATTTTTATTAGCAATATTGCAGAAGGTCTTGTTGGCAAAGTATGTCTTTTTGCTGATGATACAAAGATTTGCAGCAGGGTTGATATTCATGGAGGGATACGCCAAATGGCAAATGATTTAGCTAAACTAGAAAAATGGTCAGAGCAGTGGCAACTGACATTTAATGTGGACAAGTGAAAGATTTTGCAACTTGGGCGTAAAAACCCAAAATCAGAATAAAGACTAATTGGTACAGTCCTAACCTCAACATTAGGTTGTCGGCATTTCACTACACGGAGACAAAGTCTCCATTCATAAATTTATGAATGGAGACTTTGTCTCCGTGTACTTACATTAGCCGACAGCCTATAAACCGAACGTTCGGTTTATCGGCTAATGTAAGTACATAGAGACAAAGTCTCCATTCATAATGAATGGAGACTCTGTCTCGGTGTAGTGAAATGCCGACAACCTATAAACCGAACGTTCGGTTTATAGGCTGTCGGCATTTCACTACACGGAGACAAAGTCTCCATTCATAAATTTATGAATGGAGACTCTGTCTCCGTGTAGTGAAATGCCGACAGCCTATAAACCGAACGTTCGGTTTATAGGCTGTCGGCTAATGTAAGTACATAGAGACAAAGTCTCCATTCATAATGAATGGAGACTCTGTCTCCGTGTAGTGAAATGCCGACAACCTATAAACCGAACGTTCGGTTTATAGACTTTCGGCTTATGGGATACATGTAATCCTATTGCTATTCTATAAACCGAACGTTCGGTTTATAGAATAGCAATAGGATTACATGTATTCCATAAGCTGAAAGTCTATAAACCGAACGTTCGGTTTATAGACTTTCGGCTTATAGAAAACATGTAGTACTATTGCCTTTCTATGAACCGAACGAGAGCCCCATTCATAAGAATTTCTTATGAATGGTGCTCTCTTTCGGTTTCTAGAAAGCCAATAGTATTACACGTATTCTATAAAACGAACGAATACAACTAAACGAAACGAAAATAATGAACAAATTTTGTCCGAAACGAATGCAGTAATGAACGAAATTCGTTTTAGACGAAATAAATAACATTTTCGTCCGATTGGACGAAAACGAAACGAAAATTTTAGTTTTGCACATGTCTAGAGGGCAACATGAAAATGGTTTTGAAGGAGCCACTGGATCTCTTGCATACTTCTGCTTATAGATGTCATTAAATGTAGAGGTCCCTTTTAAATTATTTTCAAAACTACAGGAGAACTGGAATATAAGTACAAATAAGTGCATGTCACATACATCAAAACCAAGTACAACATAAGAAAATAATATTAGTGGTACTGTCACTTTAAATGAAGCTTACACACATGGTGCAACAGAGTAATTACAATTAGAGTTGAGCGGACACCTGGATGTTCCGGTTCGAGAGGTTCGACCGAACTTCGGAAAAAAGTCCGGGTCCGTGCTCGAACTTGACCCCGAACACGAACCCCATTGACCACTAAAATGCCTCTAAAAAAGTCATGGAAAGGGCTAGGGGACTGAAAAAGGAATTAAAATGTGGGTAAGAGTAGGACAAGTGCCCTGCAAACAAATATGGATAGGGAAATAACTTCAAAAAACATAAAATACATACAAATTAAAAATACTGTACTATTTAGCACCCAAAACTATTAGAATTTTTCAAAGTGCGCTGTAAGCACAGTATTTGACGGTTCTATTTGACTCTCAGATATGAAATGCACCGCAGACGCATATGTACTATTTAGCACCCAAAACTATTAGAATTTTTCAAAGTGCGCTGTAAGCACAGTATTTGTCGGTTCTATTTGACTCTCAGATATGAAGTGCACCGCAAGACACAAATGTACTATTTAGCACCCAAAACTATTAGAATTTTTCAAAGTGCGCTGTAAGCACAGTATTTGACGGTTCTATTTGACTCTCAGATGTAATACATGTAATGCTATTGCTATTCTATAAACCGAAATAGAGTCCCCATTCATAAGAATAGGGACTCTATTTCGGTTTATAGAATAGCAATAGCATTACATGTATTCCATAACCGAAAGTCTATAAACCGAAAGAGATTCGGTTTATAGACTTTCGTTTTGTAGAATACATTTAATGCTATTGCTATTCTTTAAGCCGAAAGTCTATAAACCGTACGTCGTTCGGTTTATAGACTTTCGGCTTATAGCATACATGTAATGCTATTGGCTATCTATAAACCGAACTAGAGTCCCCATTTATAAGAAATTCTTATGAATGGGGACTCTAGTTCAGTTTATAGATAGCCAATAGCATTACATGTATTCTATTAGCCGAAAGTCTATAAACCGAACGACGTACGGTTTATAGACTTTCGGTTTAAAGAATAGCAATAGCATTAAATGTATTCTACAAAACGAAAGTCTATAAACGACGTTCGGTTTATAGACTTTCGGTTTATATAAAAGTAATAGCATTGCATGTATTCTGTAAACCGAAAGTCTATAAACCGAATGTCTTTCGGTTTATAGACTTTCGGCTTATAGAATACATGTAATGCTATTGGCTATTCTATAAACCAAAAGTCTATAAGCCGAATGACATTCGGTACGAACCCGAACAGTGCTGTTTGGGTTCGCTCAACACTAATTATAATATACATAATGCTGAATAAGACTGGTTAGTTCAATAGGTTAGTTGAAAAGCAAAAAAACAAGCATTTTCAGAATCTCCTGATTCCAGCAAATCAGTGGTGTTTCATATAGAAGCATGGAGATACTACTGCACATATGCAGTGACATCACACAGTTTTTCTGCCCTGACAGTCACTTCTGTCAGAAAAATGAATAAAAAAGAAAAACAGGAAAGAGGTTATTAGTTTCTAAATTAAATTGTTTCTGCAATAGATTCTTAACCCCTTAACGACAGATGACGTGCCAGGCACGTCACGGCAAATCGTGGACTTGCCGACAGCTGACGTGCCTGGCACGTCATGCACTAAATGGAGTAAAGAAAGCGACCAGCGGTCGCTTTCTTTACTCTAACGGTGTTGCTACAATGCCTCTAGGTAGAGGCATTGTGCAACACCCCCCAAATGTGCAGGGGCGCGCTACGATCACTCCACGGAGTGATCGTAGCAGCCATTTAAAAATGGCTGCGCCCGCTGCACACATATGCTTAGAAAGCGAACGATCGTTCGCTTTCTAAGCATCTCCGGTGTTGTTAAAGTGCCTCGCCAGCGAGGCACTTAACAACACCTTGATGCTCCCCAGAACCGATGGTGGTCGCTCTCCTGAGCGACCCCATCGGCTCAGTAGAAGGGAACGCTGCCTGTACAGGCAGCGCTTCCCTTCTAATGGCAAGAGCATCGGAAGTGAAAGTATTTCACTTCCGATGCTCTAGGGGGAGCCAATCAATGCCGGCACAGCAGATCTGTGTGATCTGTGTGCAGGCATGTATGGTAAGTGCTCTGATGAGCACTTACCATACTGTCAAAGGCAATATTACTAAATATTGCCTTTGACAAGTATTGATCTGCCTCCCTCACCTTACTACTTTTAGTAAGGGAGAGAGACAGATCAGATCAAGTAAAAAAATAAAATAAAATAATAAAAAAAATATTTAATACAATTTTAAACACCAAGGGCTTTTATAAAAGCCATTTAACCCCTTCCCTGCCATTGATCGCTGTGTACGCAGTGATCATACACAGAAGCACATTTTTTGCTGTCTGTGCATTTTTTAGGGGTTATTTTTTTTTTACTGTAATTCATTACAGTATAAAAAAACCTCTTTTAAGAGAGATTAACCCCTTTCTTGCCGTAGATCACTGCCTAATCAGCGATCTGACGCAAATGCAGCAATCTTGCTGCAGAAGCATTTTTAATTTTTTTAAAACTTTTTTATTACACCCGTCACGTGTTAATTATACCCTCTAGGGGACTACATTTAACGTAAAAAATTTTTTTTAGCTGTCTGAGCGCATGTATAGCGATCAGTAACAGCTGATAAGTGACAATGGCGGGTTGGCGTTTGCTCAGATGAGCATCACCATTCGTCTGGTTAGATCAATATGTGTAAATATTTGATCTGACCCGTGTAGATCTGCCTCCCTCTCACTTGAGTTTTAGTGAGGGAGGGAGACAGAGCTGTATAATGTAAGTTTTTAATTATAATATATTTAATAGAATTGAGACCCAAAGGCTTTTATAAAAGCCGTTTCCAGTATTTAACCCCTTCCCTGCAATTGATCGCTGTGTACGCAGTGATCTTACATAGCAGCACATTTTTTGCTGTCTGTGCATTTTTTTAGGGGTTATTTTTTTTTACTTTGATTTATTACAGTATATCAAAGGCTCTTTTAAGAGCTATTAACCCCTTCCTTGCCGTATATCACTTCCTAAGCAGCACATATGGTCACTCCTAAGCAGTGCATATGGTCACTGCCTAAGCAGCGCATATGGAGCAATCTAGTCGCCGAAGGATTTTTTTTTGCTATCAGCATTTTTTTTGTCAGACTCACTAGGGGTTAATTATACCCACTAGGGGATTACGTGTATTCCTTTTGAAGCTGTCTGAAGGCGTGTATAGCGATCAGTAACAGCCGATCAGTGGCAAAGGTGGTTTGGTGATTTCTCAGATGAGCATCACCATTCGTCTAGTTTCGTAAATATTGTTCTGACCCATATGGATCTGCCTCCCTCTCCTCACTTGAGTTTTAGTGAGGGAAAGAGACAGATCTGTATAACATAATTTTTAAATTGTAATAAATTAAATAAAATGTTAATAAATTGTGAGTCCCAAGGGCTTTTATAAAAGCCATACCTTTTGTATAGTGTAGTGTATTAACCCCTTCCCTGCCACTGATCACTGCACAGCAGAACATTTTTTCTTGTCTGTGCATTTTTAGGGGTTAATTTTTTTGTACAGTACTACAAAGGCTCTTATAAGAGCTATTAACCCCTTCCTTGCTCTACATGTTCAAATTCCAAGTTTGAAAATCAAAAAGCGCACCTCTCAAATGTAGCCTTTCAACCCCTAACAAAGCTGACAAAGCTATGCATGGGTGTTATCCCTGTGCTCGGGAGATGTTGCTGAACATATATTGTGGTATTGTTTGTCAGTGACACATACCGAAATATGTGAATTTGTGTCTAAAGTGCAATGTATGTGGGAAAAAATACACAATAAAATGACTACCACAAACTTTGACAAAGGCTGGTGGTAGAATTGGTGCATGGAAAGTGTTAAAATAACACCATTTAAAATAGCCTAGGGTGTCTACTTTTACAAAATATATACTTTTTGGGGTAAAATACACTGTCCTACTTAAAAAAAAAGTCCCAAATGAAAGATGGGCTCAGGCTGACTACACGTCAATATTCCAAGTTGAAAATGCGCACCTTCACAATGTGGCCCTTTAGCCCACAAACAACCCAACAAACCTATGCATGGGTGGTATCCCTGTACTCAGGATATGTTGTTGAACACATATTGGGTTATTGTTTGGCAGTGACACATACCAAAACCTGTGAATTTATGTCTAAAATACAATATTTGTGAAAAAAACCCACAAATCAATTACTACCACAAAGTTTGACAAAGGCTGGTGGTAGAATTAGTGCATGGAAAGTGTAAAAATGCCACCATTTGAGATAGCCTAAGGTGTCTTCTTTTAAAAAATATATGGGTTGATGGGGTAAAATACACTGGCTGGTTTCAAATATGTCCCAAATGGGACATGGGTGCAGGCGGTCTGCATGTCAAAATTTTAATTTGGAAAACCAAAAACTGCACCTACAAAATTTGGCCTTTTACCCCCCAAACAACCCAACAAACCTATGCATGGGTGGTATCCCTGTACTCAAGAGATGTTGCTGAACACTTATTAGGGTGTTATTTGGCAGTGACACATACCAAAATCTGTGAATTCATGTCTGAAGTACAAGGTTTGTGAAAAAAAAACACAAAAAAATTACTACCACAAAGTTTGACAAAGGCTGGTGGTAGAATTAGTGCATGGAAAGTGTAAAAATACCACCATTTGAGATAGCCTAAGGTGTCTTCTTTTAAAAAATATATGGGTTGATGGGGTAAAATACACTAGCTGGCTTCAAATATGTCCCAAATGGGACATGGGTGCAGGCTGTCTGCATGTAAAAATTTCAAGTTGGAAAACAAAAAACTGCACCTCACAAATTTGGCATTTTAGCCCCCAAACAACCCAACAAACCTATGCATGGGTGGTATCCCTGTACTCAGGAGAAATAGTAGAATCTATTTAGCATGTTTTTTCCTTCGCTATTGTCGATGAGGAGAAGTTGTTTCAAATAAAAACAAAGAAATTTGTGTTTTATTTTTTTTTTTTTACCATATTTTATTATTTTTTTTAATTATATGATAAGATATGATCAAAAAGATGGCATCCATAGAAAGCCCTTCTTGTCCTGATAAAAACAATATATAATATGTGTGGGTACAGCAAATGACAAAGAAGAAAATTACTGCTAAACAAAAACAGCACAGAAATGTTAAAATAGCCATTGTCCAGAAAGGACAAAAATGTTTCAAAGGCTCTGTCCTTAAGGGGTTAAAGTATAACTGAATGGATTTGTATACAAACAATGTACAGGGTAAACACTAACAGATGAATCAAACTTAGTGTTTAAAGCTATACATTCACACTGTAAATACCATTTAATTGGTGATGTTTCAAAAGGTTGATTCGTGCATAGAGAGGGTTTTTTTTTTAAATTTTATAAAGAAGGATCTGCTAAATAAAGAGTAAATTGCAGGGAATTAAGATGAGCATTTAAAATGTTAGGCCAATGTAGCCGAGTTGGACAAATTCTTCAATGCAGCTGAATTAGAGGATTTTTCAACTCGTCTACTTTGGCCTTAAGTTTAAAATGTCCATTTCAATTGCCTGCAATTCCCTCTTTATTTAGTAGACCGTTATATATAAAAATCAATTACCTGCAATTCTCTCTTTATTGCGGAAACCCCTGGTGTTCATTTCTTTTCAAAATCTGTCATAGAAATTCCATATATTTGAACACTCAATTGAATCCAAAGACTTTGATTTTCACTAAACTTTTGTTACAATCATGGTTGTCCTGCGTTTCACTCTTTCACTGCTAGTACATTATTGTTTCACATTTTCAATGATAGCTTATGCATGCATTAGTAGTCGCTATGACCTCGGACAATGGATCGCTGTCGCCTACAAAGCAGCCCACACACAATTGCTACCTATGATTAATGCGAGTTAATGGATTTTTATTTTTTTTGGTCTGCAGCTTCTCTCCCAGAAAATAAAAGCATGTGATCAGCTACTAAAAAGTAAAGCTTTCCCTGCTGTTCTACATTATATACTGGCCATCGGTAACTGTCTAAATGAAAATGCGGGCAAGGAGAAAATTATGGGATTTCGCTTAGCTTCCCTTGTAAAAGTAAGTAGAGTATGTATCAGATATGTATCAGATGGGTCTAGTGCGATAAGTTTGTGTAATCCTGTCTCCATTTAAAGGCAGACGTGGTATAGTTTGTGAGCAATAAAGTTCAATACAGGTGCCCACATTTATGACTGCTGTATCTGGGAAATGACATGTGGCTGAATATTAAATTCTTATAGTCACTGCTAAGAATGACATTTTTATTTAGTCACCTAAATGTGTTTGAAGGATTGCAAGAATTCTAGTCATTGCTGGTTGTAAATCACAGTCACCTTTAGGCACAGAGGTGGCACACCAATTAATGTACTATTTTTTTGCATGGCAAGTGTATAATAGATGAAATGTAGACAATTTATCAATGGGCAGATTTGGTCAATATTGGTGGAGCATGGACATAAATGCATGGAAACTAACATTAAAGTACATTTACTTACTAATACTTACATTTACACAACTATTTGATGTGCAACTGTTGGCAAAACAATGAGTTATGTTTAATTAACATTTTAAATAGAAATGCTTTAATGAAAGAATACAAATAAGGTCATTATGGAGCTCTTTTTGCTCCATTTGTTTCTATGAGGAGGCAAACGTTTGTTGTGTCACCTGTAACGTGGTGGGAACTTCTGCAGTTGCAATCGCTGGGGAATTGGCCAGAGGACCCACAATCGGCATCCACTGTCTGGCAGCCACCTGACTCCATAGGAGGTGAATACCACTACTTGTGTCACTCTCTTGGGTAGTCAGAGTCCTTCTTGTCTAAGTCTCCCTTGCTCAGTCTACCCGAGTGCAGATGTAAGTCTCACACAGGATGGACTCAGGGCTGCTAGTATGGGTGATCACTGGGGCTCACTCATCGGGGTTGATGGAGATGGATGCTTCTGCTGGTGCAGTCCCACACTGGTTTGACTCGGAGTGGCAAATTGTCATGTGACACCCGATGCTCAGAGCCTGAGCCCAAGGGGGTGAAGCAAGCAGTCTGTGAAGTGCACTGCATCTTAGCGTGTGTCCACTAGTGATGTGGGACCACACAATAGTAAAACAAATAATACTAAAATAGCAAACATAATATGATGGTGGCAAGGGTGGCTTCTTAATGTACCCATTGCAGGGCCGGCTTTTGTTCAAGGGCCATGGAATTGATTGGGCACAGCACAACTAAATGCACAAACTGCTTACAGAGTAAATATAAAAGTAAGGTGTTAGATAAGTCTAAAACATATATATTAGGATGTTTAATGCATGAGCTGTAAGTGCCAATTGGTAAATACAGCTTTTTCACAGTCAATCCTTCTAGACTTGCTATGTTCTCCTGAAGAGTCAGTTCATGTTTGCTTGATATCTAGAGTAATGCTTAAAAGAAATGAGTTACAGGTGGATCCTTTTCTCAAGGAAGATGGATATTCCTAAAATATACCACATTTCTGTGCATGCCCTTGAAAAGTGTTGTCCGTGTATCCACTTTAGTAGGACTCTAATTGAGTACCTCTTCTAAACATAAAATAAGCATTGTTTTTGGTTAAAGTGATTATTTTAAATTCCTGTCATTTAATTTATTCTCATTAATAAATACTAACACTGTTATTTCCTCCATCTGCAACCAGAGAAACAGTGCAACCTAATAAATAATAATAATAATTTTTAACCTTCCAACTCAGCTAACAAAAACTTACAACGCTAAAATTTCTAGACATGTGCATTCGTTTTTGGACGAATGCATTTTCGTCCGAAAATAGCATTTTCGTCCATTCGTCCGAAAAACGAATAACGAAAATGCTAAACTAACGAAAGCCGAATGAACCAATGGTTAATAAACGAAAATTATTCGTCCATTCGTCCATTCGTGCTATTGGGATTATATAAACCGAAATAGAGTCGGTTTATAGAATACCAATAGCATTACATACATCCATAAACCGACATAATGAATGACTTTAAAAAAAAAAACATTCGGTTTATATACTTTCGGTTTATAGAATACATATAATGCTATTGCTATTCTATAAACCGAAAGTCTATAAACGGAACGTCGTTCGGTTTATAGACTTTCGGCTTATGGAATACGTGTAATACTATTGGCTTTCTATAAACCGAACTAGAGTCCCCATTCATAAGAATTTCTTATGAATGGGGACTCTAGTTCAGTTTATAGAAAGCCAATAGTATTACATGTATTGCATAAGCCGAAAGTCTATAAACCGAACAACATTCGGTTTATAGACTTTCGGTTTATGGAATGTGTTGGTCAATTGATTCGTACGAACGAATAAAACGAAACAAAAATAATGAACGAATTGCGTCTTAAACGAATGCAGTAATAAACAAAATTTGTTTTAGACAAAATAAATAACATTTTCATCCGAATGGACGAAAACGAAACGAAAATTTTAGTTTTGCACATGTCTAAAAATTTCATTAAGACACTTTGTATTTCAACAATTAATTTTCCTTTCTCATTTCTCTTCTGCTTTTATTCAATGTTTAATATAAACTGGAATGTAGTTAAAATTGTTATATTTCTAGATGGATAATCTCATATGCGATGGATTAAGGTCGATAATAAATTAATGTAATCATTAAAAGCTTTGTATTAAAACACTGATTTCAATTTATTTACCAAGCTTTGGAATAACAGGAATTACTCCATATTAGGGTTGCATCAGAGTAATGCTTTCTATGTTATAGGGAACCTAATATTTAGGAGTCAATGAGTGATTTATTACCTCTGCAATGATAGTGGAACACAGCTAGAATCTCCGTTATATCAGCTCAAATGCCTCATTCATCACTAAGAGAAATGCCTAGCAAATCATTTTTTGTCACAACCTATCCCTAAGGACCACAGAGCTTTACAGAAACCACAGAAATAGTTAAAGAACATAAAATAGAATTTTATTTCACAAACTCCTATAGTCACGAAGTAGAACCAAGCTAATGACATGATCAGTAATTGCCTTCTGTGGGTAAATCGAGGTTTAGAGATGCAAATTAATTTGTTTGTTTTTTTGTAAAGAAAATTGTAAAAAAAAGTATTTTTTCTCAATTGTGAATCTAATATATTAGACTGGGGAAAATGTACTAGACATATCTATTTAAGCATGCAGATTTGAGACTTACAGTTTTAACGATTTTTTTTTATGTGCTATGGAAAGAACACAAGACTTTCCTTTGTGTTGGTTTATAAAAATTACATCTGTTTTATCATCCAACCATTATTACCTAGAATAATTAGGTTGTTACTGATAGTAAAAAAATTAGCTGTCTATTCAGATAGCCCTGATCTGAGCTGAATGTGGCCCACATTGTGGAAAATAGCCAAATTGCAGAGGAGCTTGGCCTGGGAAACCACAAAATTCCCCTATTGTTAAAGGGATGCATCCCCTGAATTTGGACCAAATAAATGATAAATAATGTTTGGAGAATTGAACCTTTTAAGGTCACAAAATAAAAGGTAAACATTGTTAAGTGATTAACTGACATGCAGGGGTTGCCACTGCAACTATAGCTGCCACCCTAGGGGACCCATACGTGTCTAGGACAGTTCATCGCAGCTGTTTCACTGCTGACAGTTCCACGCTGCAGTTTCAGCACTGAACTGTCAGCAGTGAAAGGCAAAGCGGGCATTTTACCATGGCAATGTAAGTGCTGAACTATCAGTGCTTACAATCACATAAAACCCCTGTAAAAAACTACCCCCCCAGCTAAAGGTTACTCAGAACCCCCATACCAACCCCCCCCCCAACCACCATACTAACCCCCCGAACCCTAATACTAACCCCCCGGAAACTCCTAATATTAACACTAAAACCCATAATACTAACAAGAACACCTAAGCCCGAATACTAACCCCTAATAGTAACACTAACTACTTTAACTAACACTAAGTCCCAATGCTAACACTAACATCTAACCCCTAATACTAACACTAAAACCTAATCCCTAATAGTAATAATACTCACCTTGTACGCAATCCCGCGATGAGCTGTCCCACAATGAACTCTCTGCGATGACCTCTTGTGCGATGTAGTGGCCATCGTGCGAGAGGTCGCAGTGCAGCGGCTGCATTCAAGCAGCCGTGAGGAGCCATCCCTTCTCCATTCAGGAGACCTCTGTGATCACTGCACTTGCAAGTGATATGTGGGCAAAGCTGGTACATGGCCAGTAGGGATGTATTGTACTGGTGGTATCATGTGGTGATATACTATATTTTTTTGGGATTGTCACTTTCCCTATGCCAAAGATGAGGACTCAAGGACTTCACAGGCCTTCAGAGGACATTTTTTTAGAGGTATAAATACATTTTTATGGTGCACCCTTTGTGTGCCATAGACTAGGCAGTGATTTTCACTGCCCACTCCCATAGCACCCAAAGGGGTGTGTGTTTTTTTTATGGACTTATTCACCCCTACGAGGAAAGTTCAAGGTGTGGGATCGGTAGGGAAATTTAAATACTTTTATATTTTTCATTAACTTATTATTTTGGACTAGATTTTATTTTAATAGGAGTTTTGTCACGGTTATTCTAGGTTAGTTGCCGCTATTCTTGGGTGCCTATTCTCCTCCTGTTGTCAGCTGCCTCATTATCCTCAGCCTGTCCCTATTTAAACCTGCAGCTTATGGCAATCAGTGTCTTTGCATTGCTTTGGTTGCTGCCTGTGCTTTTTACTAGCATTCCTCAATTAATCTGCTGATTATTTGTTTCCAATGCCTTCTTTACCTGTTTTGCCTATCCTTACTATGTTTTGTTTGCTGCCAGCCTCGATCCTTGCCTTTTTGACTATTCTCCTGTCTGATCCCTCAGTACCTTTGCCTTGATCCTGCACCTCAGATCCAGTCTCCTGTTGGTTTGGTTTCGCTTCGGTATCCTTGTAATAGTTAGAGTGCAAAAGTCCTGGGGAAACGAAGCCTGCGGTTCAACAAGATCGTTACAGTTATCACAGACCCGTGTTCAACTCTGAGAGCTGCCAGTCCAGTCTCTGCATCCTGTTCTCAGTTGCCTGTCCTGTTTCAGCTGCCAGTCTCCACTACCAGTCCTGTCAGAGAATTCCATGCAGTCCATAGTTATGTCATCGTGGGGTGAAGACAGACTCTACAGGCTCCTCCCTGGTGTGTTATCCCAGGTTGTGACAAGTTCAGTGGCACTTGGAAAGGCTATTAATTTAGTATAAAAGAAAGAACACAAATAGCTTGCTCACCATGCCACCATGCCTCTCCAAGGTTGATCAAGTGCACTGTAAGTAAAAAATGTGCATTCATTAATCTGGCATATTGTGATCTGCTCTCCTTCTGAAGGTTATTAATTTAACTATAATCACTAGGACTAGGAGCAAATCGCTGGCCCCTAGCCCCAGGGATAGGGATACATTTTATTTGTGGGGCTGTGGGCATAGCCAAGACCCGCAGACCCAGGGTGGAAGGAAGCTTTGTTTATTTTGGGGCTGTAGCATAGTGCAGACCTGCAGCCTCAGGCAGGATTTTTTTTTAATTACAGGGTTGCAGGCATTGCGTTGGCCTGCAGCCCCAAAGGAATTATATTATGTTTATTATGAGGATACGGGCATAGACTAGGGGACTGTGGGTGGCTAATACACAACCAGTCCACAAGCGATAAAGCAACGTTATTCACTTATCAAAATATTTTACTTGAATGCACAGTTATTCAGGAATAATGTGTAATAGAAATACTTCTACTAACTTTTGCCGACATTAACGGATGGCATTAAATCTACTCAAATGGATAAGTAAGATCCACCTATCCTCATGTGTTCAAAACATGAATCTAGCACAACTCCTCAGCACTTATAGCTATTAAGTTGAACGAAATATGCTACAAATTTGATTATAGTAAACTTAGATGTGGAATCAGTTCCAAATTGATGTCAACCATGTATTTAAACTAAAATAGTAGTCTTTTTTTTTGTATACATCAGATTGTCAAACATATTGTTTTACATTTTGTAGACAGTTGACTGTTTTGTGTGCTTACATTTAAAAAAAAAAACTTTGTGGAAATGAAAACTAAAAATTAACCTTTTTTTTGCAGAATGTGGATTGACAGTGAAGTGGGTACTATGAGGAGAGTATATATCTGTCATTCTTAGTAGCTTATACTTGTCATATTCAGCTGTAACTGATGAACACAATCTTCTCTAATATTTGTATCTCTTTGGATTGATTGCCTGACCTGTCAATTACTACTGATTTCTGCCTGTAGATGTCCCAGCTCATAAGCAAAGAGAAGAAGTTCACCTTGCTGCATGCCCTTGTGGAACAGATCTTGTTACAAGAGCCTGATTTGGCGAAATTTTTTCAGGAGTTGACAGAATTTGAAGCCGTTCCTGGTGGTAAGCAGATAAAAAACAATATTCCATCACATTCATAAAATCTTAACTGAAGTACAGGAAACATTGATTAAAATCTCTTCTCTGTATTCATTTCTTTTCAGCTTCCGTCAAAGGACTGTGTGCTGAAGTAGAAGGTATGTAAAGAGCTCCATTGGGAAATTTTCCAAGCTAAACAATCTTGCTCTGTTTAAAGCGATATTTAAAGATTCATAATCAGGAATCCCTACATTAAAAACAGTGTTGGTACATATTCTAATTCCCACTTTCTAAGAATAAGTATTAACCTGTGAATATGTATTTATTTATACCATATATTAGTAACGTTTAATATTTGAAGGATACATGTGAGGCCCAAACATGTATAGATTTCTTTCAGCACCTTCTAAATTTATGATTGCTAGGGCTGAACATTCAAGGGTGTGGTCTTTAACCCCTTCCCGACCTTATGACGAGTTAACTCGTCATAAGAGCCGCAGCGTTAGCGACCTTATGACGAGTTAACTCGTCATGCAGTCTAGCCGGCGGTGCGCTCCGTGGGCACCGCCAGCTAGTCTGCAACGGGTCCAGGACTAAGCCTCGCACCCGAGGCAAAGCTCCTGGACCCGATCGGTCAGTTTCCGGCCATGTGATCGCGGTGATTGCTCAATCACCGCGATAACATGCAAATTAGATGGCAAAGTCAGTGTGTTCACACACTGACTTTGCCTCTAATTCACTCCCTGTGCTTCACATTCTTATAGTGAAGCACAGAGAGTGACCTGTAAGTAAAAATAAATTAATTACATACACATAGGTAAAAAAAAATAAAAAAAAATTAACCCTTTCATTGCTGATCACAGTTTTTAACTGTGATCAGTTTTCTTCCACTTTATGGCCCTCATTTAGTTTTTTTTTTTAACAGATTTTTTTATTTTGACAATTTATAAAGTTTTTTTGAATAAAGGTAATTTTAATATATTTATTTAATAAAATGTAACCCCTGCATGCCTGTTGCATGATTTTTACTGATCTGACATCGCACTCTTCAGAGTTTTTTTCTGTCTTTTTTGTTATGGGGGGTTTGGGAACCAATATTTTTCTTTTTTATTAGTTAGTTAATTAGGGGGGATAAGTGGGTTAGTGTTGCACTAGTTATGTAGCTTATTATTGGGAAAATAATGGGGAAAAACTTTTTTTTCCTCAAATTTCCTCTTTTATATGTATTTTTTAATACTAAAATGTAAATCATTTTTATGTATAGGGTATCAAAAGAAAGCTCTAACTGTCCTCTAAAAAACAACATATAACTTGTATGGGTACGTTAAATGAGAGAGAGGAAATTTATGTTTCAAAAACCGCGTATTAAAAATTGAAAAACGCTCTGGTCCTTGGCCCAGGAAAATCCCTGGTCCTTAAAGGGTTAAGGGGCATACATGTGCAGTATGTGTTCTCCTGTGTCTCCTGTGTCCATAACAATCAGGGCTATCCTCTATTACCTGACGCATTAGCCTTATGGGAAATATGGCTATTGAAGCACTGAACCAAGAACATGGCACATTGCTAGTAAAGATGGTTATTAACTACCTTGCAAGATAGAAAGAGGACACATCATGCAGTAATAAAAATCAAAAATGCAAGCTCACTATTAAAAATGTCGACAACGTTTTTCTGCAATATGATAAAAATGAAACATTAACCGGGCAGCATAGATACACTGCTGGGTGTAAGAGAAGCCTTTCGATAGCATCTCCCAAATAAAGAAGATACATTACCTACATTGAAATAGAGGGGAAGGAACCTCTATTCTGGTATGGAAGGGATGCCTAAAGGGATTTAGGAGTAATAATTTCAGAGGACTTGAAGGTAGGTAGGCAATGCAATAGAGCAGCAGGAAATGCTAGCAGAATGCTTGGTTGCATAGGGAGAGGTATTAGCAGTAGGAAGAGGGAAGTGCTCATGCCATTGTACAGAGCACTGGTGAGACCTCACTTGGAGTATTGTACACAGTACTGGAGACCGTATCTCCAGAAGGATATTGATACTTTGGAGAGAGTTCAGAGAAGGGCTACTAAACTGGTTCATGGGTTGAAGGATAAAACTTACCAGGAAAGGTTAAAGCATCTTAACATGTATAGCTTGGAGGAAAGACGTAACAGGGGGGATATGATAGAAACATTTAAATACATAAAGGGAATCAACACAGTAAAGGAAGAGAGTATATTTAAAAGAAGAAAAACTACCACAACTAGAGGACACAGTCTTAAATTAGAGGGGCAACAATTTAAAAGTAATATCATCAAGTATTACTTTACTGAGAGGGTAGTGGATGTACGGAATAGCCTTCCAGCAGAGGTGGTATAGGTAAACACAGTCAAGGATTTTAAGCATGCGTGGGATAGACACAAGGCTATCCTTGCTATAAGACCGGGAATGGGGGACTAATAAAAGTACTCAAAAAAAATTGGGCAGACTAGATGGACCGAAAGGTTCTTATCTGCCGACACATTCTATGTTTCTATGTTCTATGTTTACTAGATGATTGTATCTACAAAGACCAAAAAAGTAGTTAAATAATGAAAACAGGTGCAGTTTTAAGTACTGTGGCCACAACAGATGCTGTAACATAACATTTCTTTACTTTGTATGGAATAGAGCACAGATAATATTTCTGTCTTGCATTATGACAGATGACTACTGTTCCATTCCCTTCCATGCAACAATACGTCCCCATCTTCCTGTGCCATAGTAGTTTGAAAATCATGTTGGTAAATGACCACTTGTTGGAAAATCGCAGCGGACACCTGGGCAGTTACGTTTTGTTTTATAACTTTTGCATAACATTTCCCATAAACAACTTGAACTGATGCACAGCCAGAAATCAAGCAGTAAAATATTGTGAAAAGACAGTGCTTGTCTGTTTCAATGACTATTTTGATTGTGAAAATGTATTTATTTTTAAGTTTAAAAAATACAATATATAAAATACCTTTACATACAAGTTTAGTGGATAATGTACCTTTATCCTTTGCTATATACTACAATATTATAATTAATATATAATTACTATATACTAGAATTTACTATATACAACAATATGTAAAATACCTTTACATACAAGTTTAGTGGATAATGTACCTGACCTGTATCCTTTACTATCTGTATTAAACAATTATTCCTTAGCAGAATCAAATGTCAGAATATAGTGATTTAGAGTAAAATCCCCACTGCCCCCATCAGATTTCAAGCCCAATGTTGTACAAATCCAGAGATACAGAGCAGAAGAAACAGATCATGTCACAGGTTGGGAATAAAAAGCCATTATTTATCTATGAGATTCAGATGACCTGATTACCTAAAGGGTATTTTTAGTCCTGTCTTACAACATACATTTTGCATTATATAGCTTCCTGTAGTCATATCCTTCCTGAAGCATTTACTAGACAGCACTAAAAACACAGTGTGGCAAGGGAAAAGATACAGGCAGTAAACGCATGGAAAGTGTGGGTATACATTGGCAACAGTGGGGGCAAATTGGTTAAAAAGGTGGAGCATTAGTGACATAAAAATTCAGAGATCACTCTAAATATCAAACCATAAAATCAGGGTTTGCATTTATTTTCATACATCTCTGATGAAGGATTGAGATATTTTCTGCAAAAATATACTGGCCATGTTATTGCCTTTATGAACTTAACATTAGCCAATTCTTTAGTGGCCTACTGATAGAATACCAGCTGGGTGGTAATTTTAGTTTTAATAAGAGAAATAACCCTGGTCGGGCCCCTAACAGAATCATGGATGGTCAGGGCAACCATTCTTAAAAATGTGGCTGGGAGCTGCCCAAATGACTCCCAGGCCCTGGTAGTCCTGACCTCCCACTATAAGAAATGGACTGGGAGCTGGGCAATTGCTCCCAACCACCTATAAAATACATCAGGGGACAAGGGCTAGAAGGCCCCCAACATGATCAGGGCAGGGAACTGATCCCCATAAATTAAATTTGGGGCCAGGGTGAATAGCAATAAAATCATTCCCCCCCCCCCCCCCAAGGAACCCAGATCTCAAAAAAGAATAATTGCCCCCCCCCCCCCCCCCCCAGTCTTGGCCAGTTAAAATGATTAAATAAGAATACACTTATTCTTCCCTGGGGCCTGGGGTGTGACAGTGTGCCCATAGCCCCCAATAAAAAATAAATAAGACCCCCTGGAGTCTTGCGGCAACTTAAATAAACTAAATATTTGTATACCTATCCCCCCATCTCTACCTTACCCAGAAAATTATTGCCCACCCCCTGGCATTCAAAGGGCGCCCTGTGATTAAAATAATTACCTGTTCTTGAAGTGTAGAACTGATCCACAACACCCTCGATCCTCTTTTTCAGCCCAGGGAAACGGACCACCACTAATGCTAAAAAAAGCTTGTGCTGCCAAGGGAAAAAAATTGCAAGGCTCTCTCTCCTAAGCATCCATCCTGAAAGAAGGGATTTCATTAAAAAAAATAACAGCATCTGACTGGCTGACTGGCAGTCAATCAGATGCCTTCAGTCCCAGCTTCGCCATTGGTTGGATTTTGAAAAGCCCGGCAAATGGCTAATATATTTTATATGGTTCTGGGATAACTTGCCCAGCTCCCAGTCCCATTTCTAATAGCAGGAAGTCAGGGGTACCTGCCCTGACCCTCCATATGTGTGTTGGTGGGAGCTAGGAGCAATTTGGGCAGCTCCCAGCACTGTTTTTGGTAGGGAGGATCAGGGCTACTTGTCCAGACCCCCGGTGTGTTATATATGGGCTAGGAACCATTTTGTCATATTGTTGCTAGCCTTGATGGGGCTTTTTATAATTTATGAGGCCAGTGGCAGTCTGATGGCCCTAGAGGGGACTTTATTTATTATTTGTATTTAAATTTCACCCATTTTTCAATTCTCCTTCTCAGGGAAGGCAAATTTAAATGCCTGAAACGCATCTGTTTTCGCCAAATTCAGAGAGTGTTCGGGGTGATCGGGCATATTGGCTAGCCAAAAAAACTATGATTTTCATGGCAAAAATGCCCTAACCTGAAACACCTCAGTTGCTTAGATTTCCGAATGGCCCGAACTGCCAATCCACAGCTGAAAGCATACATAATGAGTAGCCGAATTTTGGGGATCCTGTCGATTAGGCTAACATGCCCGATCGGAATCCAATTCGGAATGGATCAGTGCATACTGAGATCCCTGAATGGGCAAAAGTATTGGGACACATGACAATTACACCAACAGTGACTTTTATGAGTTTGCATTCTAAATACATAGACATTAATATGCACTTGGTCTCCCCTTCTCAGCTATAACAGCTTCCACTCTTCTGGGAAGGCTTTCCACACAGAGTGTTTCTGTGGGAATTTTTGCCCATTCATCCAGTAGAGGATTTTTGAGTTTGGGTGAGAATGCCTGGCTTACAGTTTCCATTCTAGTTCATCCCAAGGGTGTTCAATGGGTTTGCGGTCAGGGCTCCGTGCAGGCCAGTCAAGTTATTTCACACAAAATGGATCTAACCATGTCTTAATGGACCTTGTTTTGTGCATTGGGGCACATTTAAGCTGGGAAAAATAGAAAAGGGCCTTCCCCAAACTGTTCCCACAAAGTTGGAAGAATAGCATTGTCCAAAATGTCTTGGTATGCTGAAGCATTAAGATTTCCCTTCACTGGAAGTAAAGGGATTAGATTAACCCCTGAAAAACAGTCTGTTTATTAATGCAGACTGGGTTTGATTGAAACATCTGAAGTCCCAATACTTTTGTCCATATCGTGTATGTTTTACTTATAGGAGCTGTGCTGTAAAATTTGAATTGATTATTTCCATGGATAAAGCTGGCTGTCCCGACCCTGAGTTAGCTCCTAACCACAGACAGGGTGACCACATGAAAAATGGATCAGTTCTAGTACATGGGTTTAGTATTGATGCGTAAATTACTCAAAAGTGCATCTGAGTTGCTCAACATAATAACAAAGTGTTTAACCATAAAGAATATGTTCAGATAATCTCTGTTACGTATATATCCTGTGCTGTTAATTGTGCCTAACAACCAGGGGATGTTACCATTACCCAATGTAATGGTACTCAATTTATCTGCCGATGAAGGATTGTGTGAACCCTGCTTGAAATTGAACCTGCAACCTTGATACCTTAACAGATGCCTTGACTGAGTTATCTCACTACCTTAAAAGTCAATGTTCTATGGCAGGCTAATTTTTTTGGCCTTCCCCTTAACAGATAAAAAAGCTGAGGCTCATTAGATCTAATTAAATCATAATTTATATAGTCATTAATCAATACCGCAGTTTCTAGCAGTCAGAAACACATATCACAGAATAACCATTAATGCGATTTGAAGAGTAAAGTTCACAAAGTCACTGTAACCAACACCAACGCCAAATACTAACTCAGATCAGGGATCTATCTCCCCGATCGAGCCGTGTGAGGCTGAGATTGTTATTCTTTATCCTTGCGCATATATCATTGCTGATTACTAAGATAGAAAAAAAAGAGAGGATGCTGACTCCAGGCATAAAAAATGCCTTTATTGATTGTGTTGCGTTTAGCCTAGAGAATCAATAAAAGAACAAAACTCCTCATCTCTACTGGGAGAGTGGCATGGTAAGGTGAGACTTACTAGCACACATGTGGTTAATTTACTTCTTGGATCTTTTTTTGGAACTATCAAATTAAAGTGCTCATGTTTTGTATTTGAGAGATAGGTAGCAAATATCCAGATATAATTCAATTACTTATACTTGTGAATCCACAGCAGACAGCATTTAAAAAACAAACATGTAATAGTCAACAAGGGATGAGTCTAGAGTATTTTGGAACCTGTGTTCAGCAGTGCCCCATGTGTAAATGTAAAAAAAAATGCAATGTCTGCCTATAAACAGTTTTCAGGTGCCAAATCTGTCCCCAAACAGTTTGTCAGTGCATTTATATCCCCACACAGTTCACCGGTGCCATATCTGTCCTCAAATAGCTTGCCTGTGCCATCTGTCCCCAAACAGCTCTCCAGTGCAATATCTGCCCCAAACAGTTTTGCAGTGCCATCTCTATTCCCAAACAGCTTTCCAGTGTAATTTCTGTATCCAAACAACTTTGCAGTGCCATTTTTATCCTTTAGCAGCTTGCCTGTGACATCTGTCACACAACAGGGTGTGCCAGACCTGTCTCCTTGCACCCTCCAGGACTTGCCAATGTAGCATTTAGTACTTGCCAAAGGAGGGTGCTTGGACAAGTCCTGGAGGGTGCATTGGAAAGTCCTTGAGGGTGCATTGGAAAGTCATTGAGGGTGCATTGGGAGGTCCTGGAGGGTGCTTGGGCAAGTTGTGGCAGGTGCATTGGCTCCAGAACTTGCACAAGCACCCCGTGGGATCTGCCAGTGAAACTGCCACACTCTTTTAATTGTGTTACTTATGGGTATCTGAGTACCTTACAACATTCCCCACTGGTACTGCTGGATGTCGTGGGGGTGTGACTTGAGAGAGTGAGTGTCACTGCTACTGAATATGAGCAGAGTGTCCTAGAGACCAGATAAACAAGTCAGCAATCAATCAGCTGGGGTTATGTATTCATCTCTGAGGAGGGCTTGATGCAATTCCACGGTGATCATTTACACAACGAAAGTAGTTGTTTCTAAAAATGATAATAACAGTTAAATTCCCATTAGCTTAGTTAGATGAACATAATCCCAATATGTTAGGTAATGTTACAGTGTTTTAAAGGCTACAGCAATTCATCAAATCACAATAGAATTACTAGGTCTACAAAATAAATTCTCAGGTTCCCGAAGTAGTAGTGTACTACTTCGGGAACCTGAGAATTTATTTTGTAGACCTAGTAATTCTATTGTGATTTGATGAATTGCTGTAGCCTTTAAAACACTGTAACATTACCTAACATATTGGGATTATGTTCATCTAACTAAGCTAATTGTACCGATTACAGTCTTGCGATAAACATATGAAAAAATGTATTAGGACAGAACTATATTTAACATTTTTGAATATGTATTCCTCTCCTAAAATGCAGTTAAATTTGTTTTCTGATGAGTTTATAATAACAAGAAAAAACATCTATTTGAACAGTTTTAGCCAAGGAACTGGAAATGATTGATCAGTATCGGAAAGCTTTCAAAAATAAACACAACAAAGCATCTGTCAGAGAAAGTCAGTTTCTGAAGGACCTGAAGGTATGTACAATTCCTGTGCCATTCAGAGCAGTTAAGATGACATATATAACAGTTTATTAACAGATGCTATCATATATTGGAGTAGACTCAATGCCCTATTTCTTCACGAATCACTAGCGACTCAGTGGCAATGCTGAGGGACGCCGCTTGCCCAAATACATCAAAATAGTTGGCTCCATGGGGCCAGCAGCCTTAACTAATAATTATGTGGCCACCAGCTGGCACAACTAAAATAAAAATAAATCGGCCCCCAGCGGCTCCAAGCAGGCCCACCGTGACCGTGAACTGGCCCAACGTTCACAGCTACTGAAGTAACAATGAACTGGCCCCTTAAATAATAATATTGTTTCCCCCTGGGGCTAGGGTCCAATGCTATGATCATAGCCCATGGGGCTATGAGCCAGTGATTTGCCCCTTGCCCCATTCAAAATTAAATTAACACCCCAAATGTGCCAGGAGCTGGCAAACTGCACTATTTGTGTTCCCTATAGCACTGAAAGGATTAATGTGTATATATATAAGCTGCGTTCACTTCTTTGTTAGAAACTCTGTTATTCTGATCTAGCTAAAGGTTTGCACTGATGCATTTATTCAGAGGAAGAGATTTTCATTGGGTAGCAGAGGCATTATAAAACACACACCAAACAAACAAGAAGGCCTGTTTTTCCCACATAAATCACACATTAACAGTGCTGCATGGGATTCTGGGTAGGCATATATAAATCTAGTCAACAATTATCACCTTTTGCCTCTTAATCCATTTAAACATGGATTACAAAATATAATGGACTTTCTAAAACATTGTAAAAGAAACACAAGTTATATGTAAACTTGTTTGGCTCTATAATAGAATAAGACAACAATATAATTGATCATGGAGACCTTTGCAAGCTTGTGGCAAAGTACGGGCCTTAAATAACCACAGCAAGCAACAAATTGTTTTCCACTGTTTTATTATTTGTTACCTAAGTGGCCGTTTCACTCAACCGCACTCAGAATTGCTGCTATTAACCTGAGTTGATCTTACCTTCACTCCAACTACAGCTGTAATATTGCCCAATTTTTTCAGGAACACACATCATTTGTACGGGCTGCCCTGTAAAATGTGTAAATCATATGTGTTCAAAGAGAAATCAATTAATTAACCAAGGTAGTTCCTATGTCATTCCCTCCTTGTTAAAGTAATGTGTGTCCCGCTGGACATACTTGCATTCTACATTCTGCAAGGGAACATGTACAAGTTATATTTCTGCAGCAAAAAAATGTCTAACCTGGCAGTGCTATCTGTACTCCTGAAAAGAAAAACACATGTGGATGCTTGTTTCGTACAAGCTCCTGAGCAAAATGTGCAAGCTATTTTCGGATGGGCTGAGAGTGAGCAGGTCATTAATACTAAGCTGATATCTGTATGTTAAACAAATTTAGAATGCATATATTCAAAGTTTAATAAATTAATTTATTTATAATTATATATGCATTTAAAAGATAGATAATTTTCAAGTTAGAGTGGTCCGTGGAGGTGATTGCACCATTTCTTTGCCATGCCTCCACGTCAATTATCATTCTATTCCTGTTTGAATCCCCATTTCCACTGATTATTTATACTATTCTGTGTCCCTGCATGTGCAACAACACAATAAAATATACTTGACCAAGGTATGGCGAATTAACGCAACCTCCCCCCAAGAAAAGACACGGACAACAAACTGGATATGAAGGTCACAGTATTTATTAAGAAATACTGTAACAAAGATTTTGTATTATTATCAGTAACGAATCAACTTAAACGTATACTAAAAACGTATACAACCATGGAAAACACATATAACATATACATACCATGTACAAAGGACACCATCTTGTGGAGTACCACATGTATATGCCACTAAGCGGTAGCATATCTAGGATTGGGTACCCGAGGATCAGACGTAGGCGTAACCAAAAATATCAGTCTACCGGCGTCAATGCCCCTGCACGGTAGCCACCTGATATTCACTCCCCAGGGACCAGCCCCTGGGGAGTCCGTGCAGCTAGCTCCCAGAGCTACTGCCTCCCGGGTTGGCCATACCCAAGACAGCCAACCCCCTGCACTGACGTCATACCTCGGGTACCCCCTGCCATCACAACAATGACATAGACAAAGACAAGACAAAGAGGGATGGGTGGGAGGGAACTGATTTCTATAATGCAGAAAAGAGGCTGGGCAAAACCACAGCAAGGGTTTATATAGGTTTTGCCCAGCTCCCAAGGGGGGAGGAACGGCCGCCCATGAAGGGCAATTACTGGCCGAGGGCCTATGACTGACAGACTTGTGATGAGGCTGCATCACCAACCTGTTGTCATGCTGCCCTTTCATATATTGCATTATTACAGGACATTACTTTCCATGATGTCTTAATTTGTTAACCCTATTTGCCTTCGTTATTAACTTAGGCTATTTTGTTTTTCTAACAATGATTTTGCAAATGTAACCTCACAATGGGCTTTGTCATCCTTATAGCATGTTGTTGACACCTATGGAGCAGAGCACATGAAATTAGCTAAACAGTCAGGTGAAATGAAGAAGATCTACTCAAATGTACTGGTATGTAGTATTTGAACAATTATTTTGTTGTTGGTTTTTAAACCTAGATTTATACATTTAAGACCTGGATTTAATCCAAGCATGTCTAGGCAACATGTTGCTCATCCATCAAGAGAAACAATAGTCAGATAACCAGTTGTGGAGGCGTAACTAGAAACATCTGGGGCCTGGTGCAAAAATTGCACTGGGGCCCCCCGACCCCACCATGCAACTCCACCCCAGAAATACCACTTACATGCCTCCCAACTGTTTGTGCCTCGCCTTTATTTACATCTAGGGTAGCTTTATGCCTATCCCATGCATGCTTAAACTCCTTCACTGTATTAACCTCTACCACTTCTGCTGGAAAACTATTCCATGCATCCACTTCCCTCTCAGTAAAGTAATATTTTCATTAGTCCCTGGCCTTATATTATATCAAGTATAGCCTTATGCTTATCCCATGCATGCTTAAACTCCCTAATGTATTAACCGCTACCATTTCTTAAGGAAGACTATTCCATTCATCCACCACCCTCTCAGTAAAGTAATATGACTTGTAAGACCACAATTTTTTTTTTAAATATTTCCAGCCCCAATATATGTATATAACTAGATGCATGTATACTTATATTAACTTTTTAATATTATATTTAACTATTTTCATATGTAATGAAAATGTTATTGAAAAATTGTTAATTTCTTATTTTTATTACGTTCCTCTGCACCCACATTGCACCTAAAGGTCTTAACACAACACTATACAGTACCCACGGCACTTGGCTTGTTCTCATATTGCACCCACACAATTTGGCATGCCACAGTGTAAATTTGCCCACCAGAACATACCACAGTGCCACTTTGTCCCACGGTATCACTTTGGCCACAGCCAGTTTGCCCATTAATATGCCACAGCCAATTTTTCCATTATGCCAAATTAGCCTGCCCAATAATATGCCACAGCCAGACATTCAGATTGCCAATTAATATTCCTCAGCCTTTTTCTCCATTAATATGCCACCCTTAACCTGCCCATAAATATGCCACAGCCAGATTACCAATATGCCACAGCCAATTTCCCATTAATATGCCACCATTAGCCTGCTCATACATATGCCACAGACAATTTCCCATTAATATGCCAATATTAGCCTGCCTATTAATATGCCACAGACAATTTGCCCATTAATATGCCACAGACTATTTGTCCATTCATACACCACCACCCCCCTTCCCCAGTACTCACCTGGCAGTCTCCGCCATGTTTTATTTTGCCATGAAGGAGCCAGTATTATTTTACCATTCATTTGCCAGTATTATTTTACCATTCATTTGCCAGTGTTATTTTGCCATTCATTTGCCAGTGTTATTTTACCCTTCACTTGCCAGTGTTATTTTGCCCATAATTTTCCAGTTATTTTGTCCATCATTAGCCAGTATTATTTTGCCCATCATTTGCCAGTGTTATTTTGTCATTCATTTGCCAGTGTTATTTTACCATTCATTTTCCAGTATAATTTTTCCTATCATTTGCCAATGTTATTCTGCCCATCATTTGACAGTTCTTTGCCCATCATTTGCCAGTGCTAGTTTGCCCATCATTTACCATTTATTTTTCCCATCATTTGCCAGTGTTGCCATTCATTTGCCAGTGTTATTTTACCCTTCATCTGCCAGTTATTTGGCCATTCATTAGCCAGTATTATTTTGCCCATCATTTGCTCATTAATATGCCTATTAAACCTGCCCTCCTCCCCAGTACTTACCTGTATGCTGCTCATCGTCCATCTCCTCTGAGGGGTTTCCTGCACGCACGTCATTTCCAGTGGCTGGGATGAAAAGCCGGGTCCGCATCCGGTGGATGTGGACAAACGGCTTCTGCGTGATGGTGGCTGTCTTCATGGGCAGCGGGGGCCCACGGGGCAGCTGCTTTGGGCCCCAAGAATGAATGGGTCCTGGGCAGCTGCCCCGTTTGCCCACACTTTTTTTTTAATATATTTTTTTTGTTGCAGGGGTCGACAGGGCAGCCGGGCCCCCTGGAGTGACAATAGTTATTCCACTGTGTGGAGTGTTAGGAATCACAGTCCACAAAAACCTGGGTGCAAAAGTTATTCATCTCTGCTCTAAAACAACTAGATGTTATATATAAACAAGGCACAGTATCTCTTACTGCACCTATTTATAAAGCAGACTCCTGACAGAGTCTCTGCCTATGCTGATTATTAACGTCCGGGTTTCTCAGGTGCTCAGTGCACCATTACAACCCATTTATATAGAACTCTGTTTGGCGAAGGTTCATCTTCCACACTGTAAATTATCTGGATGCATAAAAAAAGGCATGATCACATTATACATAGCATTATACATAGCACCTTTTTTTTTTTTTATCATTTTACAGTGCGAGAGATTTTATACATAACTCTCCATGGGTTTTATTCATGAAAGTGAATAGGCCAAAGTAGTCTTAAGGCCACAACCTTGATCAACCTTTTCTCTATGAAGGGTATGGAATTTATAAAACAGTAGAAAAGGTGCCATGGGGGTAAAGGGTTGTGATGGAGTTCAATGGGAGATTTCTGATTTGGCCATATCTGCCACAGGATGATTATGGCTTATTTTATGTATAGGAAAAGAGTAAACTGCATTAGATAATATGGCCTTACTTGATGTCAAGCTTTAGGTTTCTATTAAAAATAAATATTGCATAAAAAGGACCATTGAGCACATCCATTTAGTATACAAAGCTAGATAGAGATGGGAAACAATAAAAGTTTTGCACAAAGAGCTTATGAGTGGCTCATAATAGGATGAATATTTACTTTATATTGTCCTCCTTTTAGCCTCTTCACATATCTGCCTTCAACCCTTTATTTAATGGCCAGTGTTTCTGTTCTGCAGCATGTATTGGAAGCACAAAGCAAAATGCAATTACTATTTGTAGCCAAACCCCAACATTTCCAATTCAAGAAGGTTGTGTAAATGTTAAAGGGAAGAGGGAGAAATCAGGCTTGATGTACAACAATAACATTTTAGAATCAGCTCTATTTACAGTTTTTTTGGTTTTATATGTTTTTTTTTTTTTTTTTTACTAAGTGTGGCTGATTATATGATCAACGAGCTCTAGACCAGTGATTGCCTTATGGTTGGCTGAGCTGCATGGGAAGTGTACTTCTCAAACATCTGCAGTGCCAAGGTTAGCTATTATTGCTCTAGACCATTGAGGGAAAACATATTTCACACATTTAATAGGCATTGTAATGAAACTCTGAATCTAAGTTTGTAGAGCTAAGGTTGTCCCAACCTCAAAAAAATTTACAGTTTAGGATACTACATTGGTTAAAGATTGTAAATAAACTGGGATTATCTATTCAATTTTTACAATTTTCCCATGAGTTTTCGGGCACAGTGTTTAGATATTCTATAGAATACTTTCCCTTTAACATGTATATATCAGCAGATTACAAATATTGTATATATGTTCTAAATTAATATAGCTAAGGTTTTTTTTTTTTTTACTTAAACCATTGATTTCTATATGTCCATGCATGTAAGTATACCGGTATATAGCTTGATTTAAAAAAACATATATTATATAATATATTACATTTGTTTAATTAGTGAAGTTACTGTAATTCCCCAGGCTGGGTATGGTGGGAGTTGCCTCCTATGTTGAAGAAAGAAAGGGTATAATTTGAATAATTGTTTATGATTTACTAATCCAGAGATATTAACTATATTTAAAAACGTATTTATAATGATGGGATTCAATTAATTTTGCATGATTACAGATTTTTCTGATCCCCATTCAAACTTTTGACAGTTATACTTTCAACTCAGAGGCGCTTTTGCATCTGAAATGATTTCACAATTTATCACGTTATAAAAATGACCGTTGTTTGGAATAAACATTTATCTACAAATAAAGTGGTGGATTTTGACACATTGAGAGGTTTCTGAGAGAGACAGTAACACTGTCAATTGACAGACTCTCACTACAAAGCACAGTTGTCAGATGTGTCAAATAAAGGCCTTCCATTAGAAGAAAATGCTGTAATAAAATCTTTAATAGCTTAGGAATGCTAAATCATGGAAATGAAAGTGAAATAGCATTTTAATCATCTCTACACCAGCCATTCGTTAAAACATTTTTTTAGCATTTACTCTAAATTTATATACAAAAGTTATTGTTGTAGAGCTCTAATATACAACCCAAATAATCTAAGCTAATAGAAAAGTGGGATACAAGGGTTAAAAAAGTTAGGAAACAGAGTCAGAGGGATTTGGATCCAAAAGATAGATACTTTGAAGGTGTCATATCCTGTGGGACCTCCCACACTGCAGCGATTACGATTGTAGAAAATGGTGTGCAAGTTTCTATATTGCATGTCTGGGTATCAAAACCCCTCTCCTACAGACTGCACACTTCTATTATTGAATTTGTTTGAATAGGAGAACACTAGAGCAAAACTTTATCTTACTCAAGGACAGAGGGGGCACTGCTTTATGCTGTGTTTCTGAAAAGTGTGCATAAAAGCATAACCGTCAATCAAGCTATCAAGTATCTAACACCAGATACCGATTGTGAAAAGGAGAGGAAGGGGAGAGCCTTGTAGGCATGGAGAGGAGATGATTTTTGGATGGTAAATCAAGAAATGTGATAGACACTGAGAAACAGAGAGAATTGATGCCTCTCAGCACTAATAACAAAATTCCTCTGTCAGTCGTTTAACCCCTGAGGGGTACACAGTGCATCACACTGCATTAAATTTGTATGGCAATCCAAAGCTTCAAAGAATAATAGCAAAATAGGGATCCCCTGAAAGAACATGTTCAGTTTTACACATACTTCAATCATATCCCATCTATTTGTGAAAGAGCACTTTAAAGAAGCCCTTTTTTTTAAGCTTTTGCTTCTTTAATACAAGAAAAAGTTAAATATCCAGTGCCCATTGTCCATAATTTTTACCATTATATACTGGCTTATGCTAAGCTCTGCCTCATACCAGAGGCAGAGCTTATCTGGCTGTAGATGCTTGCTAACAGGGTCAGCCAATCAAAGCAACTACTTGTCATCTCTCTCCCTTTGTTCGTGCTAGCATGAAATAGCCTATATATTAGCCTGTGTAAATAAAATATGTTCTTGTTTTAAATGACTTTCCAACTTGCATAATAGATAGAGATAGTGAATGCACTTAAACATGTTTGCTAATTCCCTGTTGATTGCCACTTCTTCAGTCTCTAAAGTAAGAAGTGCTCCTCGGGCAATGTGAATTATAGGGAAATATACTGTCCACTTTAGTATCAGCTCATTCAATGAGTGATTGCAAAATTATGTAGCCTGAATTTGAGAAGATATCAGTCATTTAAGCTGAGCGGGTAATGTAAACCCTAATTTATCATTTATCAATAACATGTTTTTATTGGTATCCAACAGCAAACATTTGCAGAAGCAGAAGATCAGGATTCACAGGAGCTGTTTGGATGGATTTCTACTTTTGTGAAAGAATTTCAGAATGCTCTGTACCAAAATCGACAGAATTGAGTGTTAAAATTGCATAAAACGTTGTCATACTGGAAAGAAAGACACACAAAAAGCAAGGAAGAAAGTAAAAGATTACATTAAGTATGACATGATGATTGCTTCATTATAGTTTCCCATGCTAGATTTGTAGTGTGTTTATTATCCCTGTGAGAAAAGCATTGACATTTGAATGTGGGTTTGAATAAAGTGGAGTCAAATGTTAATGCTTATTAGAACTTTTCTAGCTTTGTCCCAGAATTTCCCTTTATATTTTACCTCCTTTTTCTTTTAGATGAACAAGGGAAATTTAACCATTAATGCAACAATAAAAATCTGTGCTGACATGACTTTCACCACTATTTGTAAAGGTCATTTCACATCTATCTTGCTTTCATATATGGTCGATAATGGTTCTCTTACATATTTACTTACAAATTGAGCACTGAAACAGAAATAATAATCTTTTATTTTGACTCGGGTACCTTGCAATACTTTCTAAACAAGAGATTAACAAAATATTAGCACTACCTATATAAATCAAACCCAAAAGTAAATGTCAAAATACAGGTGCATCACTCCAAGAGGACCTCCAAAAAGGACCTCCAAAAAGCCCCCAAGTAGAAGTACCAGAATGCAAAAAAAGGAGGAGCATACAAAACAATGAAGTGATATACATCACACATTTATCATAGCAAAAAAACAATAGCATGCAAATATACACAGTTTGTACAAATATACAAAAAAAGTACTTTCAAAAAAGTATAAATGCAATGCAAGCAAGCAAACACCAGGATCGTGACAGTAGAGGGCAAAACACCTGGGTGAGTCTTGATGAAGGAGTCACCCTTGATGAAGGCCCATAAGCATACTGTAACATATTAAAATTAATTTTCAGACATTATATTTTCTGACATGTCAAAACCTACAATATGCAAATTGTTGTGCTAACCTGTTTTCCCTCTATGTGAAAAAATACTGTATAAAACAGCTGGATTGTAAAAGTGGTAATAAAGCATAGATGTATCTACTTGTAAAAGCTGATTATAACAAAGAAATGAGACATGCTTGAGTGTTATGCAATTCGCTAGATTAATGCTTTTAAAGGATGGGCCTAAAAGGATGCAAAAAACACTAAGCTGCACCCCAAAATCAATAGTTCTCAAAAGAACTGTGAAGAAGGCTTTATGATTGTTGCAAACTGACACATGTGACTGCCTTTGCTTTTATTGTAACCAGCTATAATTGTGGTGGGACACTAAAGAGAGAAATATTTGCTTCGATAAAGTTATTTTGTGGGTTGGTTGTTTATTTTTACAATTTATGTTCAATGTATAACCCAAACGAAAAAAATGATGAAAAAAATAGCTCATGAGGATACTTAAAACAATACAATTCAAAAAAATCAGAACCACAGCATTTTTCCTTTTTTTTTATTAATGTAATGGTTGGATACAATACAGACCCAACTCAATTACTGCAGAGAAAAATGTTCTTTACCTCCTTGTCAAGGGAAAAACTGTTTATACCTCTTCCGTTTTTCCTTTTCTTTTCATAAACCCCTAGAAAAATCAGATATTTATGATGATCATTTGGTGTAGAACTGGGCACAACACCATCCTTTTTTAATATACTTGAACTGGTGTCTGGAGTTATGTAGGTTGTATCCAGAATGAAAGCCTTAGGATGATCACTTTCCTGCACATGCAGTAATTCTCAGATTACAGTTCAAAAGGGTTACCTTCCCAGTAGAGAATAAAGCACCAGAAAGACAAATGGGCTCTGATAAATTCTCTAGGCTTCTTGAGGTGCCTAGCTTTATTACTTGCCAGTATTATCACTATAGTTGTAATTGCATGATCTCTACCATGAAAACATACATATTACTGAATGCAGGGTAATATTATTATTCAACAATGATAAACATTTATTTTTTTGTGTTCACCATTAGGTCGTCTAAATATGTTAGTTACAATGTGTGATGTATGTACTGATGCAGCCAAACTTCATTATATTATACTACTAGACATTAAGCCCGTTAAATTAACGGGCACTAGAACATATGTGGGGGGGGGACGGGGGACGGACATAAGGGGGCAACATAGGGGCAAGCACCCTGGTGAGGGGGGGAGCCTTGAGGGC
This sequence comes from Pelodytes ibericus, assembly GCA_036172795.1. Lineage (NCBI taxonomy): Eukaryota > Metazoa > Chordata > Amphibia > Anura > Pelodytidae > Pelodytes > Pelodytes ibericus. Next base: position 137,620,632 of record CM069862.1, read on the forward strand.
TGCCTCATCTTGATGGGAGTTGTGATCCTCCTGCTAAACCGCTCAGCCGGTTAGCTGCGCCCCCTCCCGGGATCTAGCAGAGCATGCCGAGCAGAGGGCTGGTGAGGGGGGATCTTTATATCTCCCCCACCCAGTGCCTCTACCGGCTTTTTTTTTTTTTCTTTGGGCAGGAGGGAGTCTCTGCGTTCCAAGTCCCAACGGCTGTCCGTGGGGCACATGTGCAGTAGCGCAATCCCACGGACACAGGGACTGGAAGCAGAGACACTTGAACATAATTATAGAGGATGTTAAGTAAACAAAAGGAAGTCAATGGAATTTGGTTTGTGTGGCTTTTAAAATGGCTTCATCAAGAAATACAACAGTTTGCCTGACAAAAATTATGTAAATATATGGAAACAAAAAGTCCCATCCAGCAACATTTCTGTTGCTCATGCTCAATCCAAAAGAAGGCACAATAAATAGCCCATAGTAAACAGCTTCCAGTTTGAGTTCAAAAACAGGAATCAAAATAATTTTTTACTCCAAAGTGACAATTGGATTTCCTCCTACATCAATATATTTATGTAAGTCCTTCTTTGCAGAAACAAAAAAAAAATCATCCAGACTTTTTTATGGGCCTTAATTGCATTATTAGGTTATTTTTCATGTTCTTGGATTATATGATTATTATAAATATATATATATATATATATATATATATATATATATATATATATATATATTATTATTATTATTTTTTTTTAGAAGATTTTGACACTGTTTTCTCTGAGCAACACAGATTTCCAGTTGGATTGATTTTCTTTTTCATATTGCCAAGAGAAAATAAAGAGAAATTTAACAACAAATTAAAAATAAAAAAAGAGGGAAAATTTAGTCGGCTAAACTCCTGCAGTTGTAATGAGACTTCATCATTGTTCATGAATTCCCTTTTTTGTGTATTTACTTTTTTGTATTTTCCCAAGCTACCATGCAAATGGTGTTAGATATAAATCTACACTGTACCTTCTGCATTCACCCAAATGCAGTTTTACTCTGAGTTTTAAATTTGTTAATCATGTTTATTAGTCATGGTGGTTGTAGATAATGGTGTAAAGTGAAAATACAAGAAAAATTACAAATATTTAAATGAAACTGGGCATAAACTCACATAAACTCAAAAAACATTCATCCACTACTACATGCTAATAGATTTTGCCCCAAAGCAGCAATTAATTTACATACACAGCAAGTTTCAAGATATACCCTTTTTATATATATAAAAAATGGTAAGGTTATATAGAGACTGACTATGCTGAAAAACATAAAAACATTTTTGAGAATGTTTCCAAGTGAAAAATGAGCAAAGTATTATTGCCCAGTATGCTGGGTCATGAAAAGAGAAATTTGGGCATAGAGGTGTAATATTAAAACAGGTCAGTGCTTCAGAATCTGATGACATGTGATAAATAATAAAACTTAGCATCGATAGTGTCGGCAAGAGAAAAGGACGGCTCTGATTGAAAGCGGTTTAAAGAAGCAATAATGTTTATGATATAAGTGAGATACCATTAGTCAGTTTCCAAAAGCTATTTTAAACTCTTTTACCCAGGCCTGTGCCTCACAGTTATGTGTACAAATCATTTTATGCACTACCACCAGTCATGTCTGCACTTGGTAGCTGAGATACCTGAGATGAAATCATGAATTCCCCTTCATAAATATGTTTAGAATAGAGAAAATTACAACTGGCAGATGCTGCACCAAATTTACAATAAGCTGAAAAATATCTCAGTACTTGTGTTTCTAAGACAACCACATTCAGTATTTATAAAGAGCACTGTGTGATGTACACTGTCAGTCTTGGCACAGTAAATAAAGAAAAAAGATAAACATAAACATACAAAGATCCTAGTAAATGTCTACATATCTAGTTATTGTCACTGATAAACCTGACAAACCTGCATATAAATACAATTCAAATACTGCACATGTGGGCAGACACGATAGAATATAAACAGTTCCCTAAAACAGCCACTGGGCAGCGCCAGGCTATAAAAATGAGGCACATTAATCTTCATAGATAGTTTGTCAATAGTGTTTCAGTGAGCGGACTGATAATTGTTTTAAATTTCAGCACTATGTGCAGGGTCATTTCAGATTTCATTAAGATAATTAGTCTTAATGATTTAGCAGAAATTCTATCTCAATTTACCTCAAGAATGTATATTTAATGCAACTAGACATAACTGCTTGTATACATACAAAAGAACTGATAGTGTTGTACACAGGCTAACAGTCTCAATTTACTTCAGATGTATTTTTTTTGTACAGGCTTATCTATCTGCATTCCGTTCTATGTCTGACCTTTTCTCTCTTTGTATTCTCTATCATCCTTCTTTATCTTTCATTTTTCTATCTTCTCTCTCTTTCTTTTTGTCTAATCTGATTCCAATGCATTTCTTCTCTTTCTCTTTCTTCTGTCTGTCTAATCTAATTCTCAATGCATTCCTTCTCTCTTTCTTCTGTCTGTCTAATCTGATTCTCAATGCATTGTTTCTCTCTCCCTCTTTGTGCTGTCTGTCTAATGTGGGTCCCATTACATTCCTACTCTCTCGCTCTCTCTCGCTCTCTCCTGTTCTTTCACTTGCACTCTAAGTGCAAGAATTATACCGTCTTAGTAACACAGAATTACCTTTTTAACTCTTAAAGTAGCGTCACACCAGTGATAACACTACAATGGGAAGGGAAGAACACAAATAGTTAAAATCATGTCTTCTTTCCAGCTCATTTTAATTGATAAATAGGATGCTGGCTGTGCCCCCACCCACAGTTAATGATGTTCCTCACTATATAGTCTGGGCTAGTTCAGCAGGCTGAGGGCTGAACTACTTTATTATGTCATAACGCTTTGGGGAATAGTAGCAAGGAGTAGGATCTGCAGCCACCCTTGCAATGAAGTCAGACACAGGATCTTGGCTCCTGGCAGCAGTGAGGAGATACCTCTGTAATCAATACAACGCTGCATCCAGACTCCAGCAGATAGAGAGGATGATTTGATTGTGAAAATCATGGCAACATCAAATCTTGGTTTTCTTTATGATATCCCTCATCAATAATTCATCTTAGGGCTTTTGAATGCAGAGTGGGGGAAAAGCAGAGGTTAAGGAAGTGCAGAATATTTTGGAAGTGAACAAGACAAAAGGTAAAGAAGAGTTTTGTTTGGAGAAAGGGGGGACATTTTGGGAACTGTGAGGTCGTGCATTCTTGTTTTTAAACCAGCTGAGATAGAAAGAGAGGAGAGGATTTCAAGCGCAGGGTGAAACAGGAGGCGACCATGAAGTCCTACAAGCAGCTGTCCATGGTGCTGATCACACTCTTTGTTATTTCTCTGTATACTTTACCCGTTGTGAAAGCTCAGAATGACACTGAACCTATAGTTTTAGAAGGCAAATGTCTTGTGGTTTGTGATTCAAATCCAGCCACTGACTCCAAGTCTTCCTCCTCTTCACCTCTTGGGATCTCAGTAAGGGCTGCTAACTCCAAGGTGGCTTTTTCGGCAGTCAGGAGTACGAACCATGAACCTTCAGAGATGAGCAACAAAACTAGGATAATCTATTTTGACCAGGTAAGAACTCAACACCGGTGATTTAACAACTAAATGAAAAGTGTTCTCGTTTATTTGATTTTCTGTGCTGTGAATGTATACTGTCGGGTAATTATCAATGGCAACGAGTCAACAAGTCAATGTACAGTTCATGTTTAAATTTCACAGTCCTATAAGGAAGTTGTAAGGGAACTGTACCTCTATAAAATATTGCATAAACTACAGAAGGTCTATAATCAAGATTTGCACTTTCTTCCTTTTGGCTCAACGAAGTAACATCTGATAAATATTTAATACCATTTAATTATGTCTGCCATAATTAAAACTGGTGGAACATGTCAATGCACCAGTGCAGCATAACTTTAATTGTTTCTTATTCATTTTATTTGCTGAGCAGAACCTTTTTGATTGCTGCACTGACTTTTAATTTACACAACATTTTTTTAAAAAGTTGGATAAAAAAACAACACATTTCCTTTGCACAATAGGTTACCATATCTGCTGGGGAACAGCTTCTGGAGTAATGTTTTTGGCATTAGCATAATAAAACGAGTATTATTAATATTAGGTGAAGCTGTACAATTGTAAGAACAGACTACAACCCACTGAGCTTGATATTGCACCTACTGGATTTTGTTAATTATTGGGGGGGTTGGCCAAATCAAAAATAAACAAAGACCACACACACACAAAAACACATCACATACAAACACAAACAACAAATAGAGATTCTTTAACCACACATTCATATGTACATTTGTATAATTGTGTAATTTGGGTTTTAGTCACCAATACCCAGTTCACACACTTTTGTTTTAGCCTTTGTAGGAAACCTTATGTATAGGGGGGGGACAGGAACTTTCATACAGCTGTGTGCTTAAAAATAAGTCAATGAGCATCACTAATTCTTATATTCTTGACAACATAAAGTGAAAACATGTGTGAATCTTCAAGTAAAAAAGAACAACATTACAATTTAAGCAATTAATGAATTTCAAACTGATGGTGTTATTTCATGTTTCTGAAGGTGAAAACACTAGCAGACTGAATTCACAGAGCATGCTTTATTTCTGAATGCATCCACACATTTATACTGAATTGACTAGTAATTTAGCAAGACATAAATGCTATTTATCTATAAATTCAGCAATTTTTTAACCTTTTTCTCCAAGCCTAAGCGACAGGCACGTTACATTTTTATCATAACATTATCTATAGCTATACATTCAAAAATGAACTCTGTTGCACTTCAACGCCTGCAATGCATGGATACAATTGGCTATACTCTCTGGCCGTAAAAAAGTTAATGGTGATCACTGGACTTATGGAATTCCAAAAAGATATTTATATAATATTGACCTCTATACTGAAGAAAAAGGAAATGATTTATCCCACTAGTACCTAAATACCTAATATTTACCTAGTATCTTATATTTTCAGAAACACCATGTGCCTTCATTAAACAGTTGTGTTTCTGTTTCATATCAATCTGTGATACTGGCATCATGGGCAAAATGAAAGCAATGTCTCATGTTTTATTGTGAATATTAAAAAATCTGATTGTTTTACATGTGTGCAATGAAAATAGAACAGGGGCATTTAAATGCAAATTTTTTATTTAGTGAGATTTGGCGTTTGTCTTTAATACATCCCAATGATATCTGATCCGTGAACTGGATATTTATTATTATCCCTTATACAACTTAATTCAGTTACAAAGCTGAAGATAAACATCATTGATCTAAAGTCATAAATATGTATGTATATTTCAACTAATATTTGACTGAATATTTTTTTTTTTTTTTAGAGAATCTTGTTTTTGTGTACGGGCTATATAATAACTACACATTTGCAATTGCTGTTCATGCATGGTGTATGTTTCTATAGCATATGAAGAAGATTAATGTGGTATTTTCACCTCTAATCTAGTTGCATACTTAAAATGTGCAAAGTATTCTGGCTTGTGCTAAATCAATGTCCCCGGGGAGATGTAATAAATAGCAAAAAGTTGAAAACGGTCAATTTAAACTTCTCCCATTTAAAAGGTCTACCACCTTAGGGCATGTGGTACATTGATTTAAATAGGGATTTGGTTGTGATCTTTAAGCTAATATTTGCTGTCACATCTGTGGTTTATAGTTTGCTGATCCTTGGTTCACAACAATCTGGGTACCAAATGTTACCCATCAATTTCTAGTGCAGGTTACCCACGAAATGTTATGGACTAATGTTAACCAGATTTGTTTTAACCATCACTGTGTTTTTTTCTGTTACAGATATTAGTAAATGTTGGGAACTTTTTCACCTTGGAATCTGTGTTTGTAGCCCCCCGAAAAGGCATTTACAGCTTCAATTTTCATGTTATAAAGGTTTATCAAAGTCAGACTATTCAGGTATGTGCTACTTTATAATACAAATTACTTCCTCAATTGAAGGTGTGTTCCAAAAAATTGTATCTACTCTCACAAATACAAATTAGCAGATCTGTGTTTTTTTTTTCTTTTCTTATTTCCTCAAAAGTTTTGAAGACCTATAAAAAAAACACAAACTTTTAAGAAATATTTTGCTGCTAGCATGGCAACAGCGACATTGAACCTTTCTGTTGCTGCTATGGCAACACAGGTACTCTACGCATCATCATTTTCCTTGTGTCACATGACTGTAAGTTAGAATTATTCAGACCAGTAAATATATAAATGTGGAACAATTTTACATCATTTGAGAATTAAATTGCAGGTAGGGTTTGGGCATTTAGAAAATAGAGCTTATTGATAAGGAGTGGTAAAAGTGCTATGTATCTTACTGTATGTGGTACAGAACTTTTAAATGTTACTCTTCTGGGGGGAGCTGTAAGTATACTTCTTTTTTCAAGGGGATGTAATGTGATATTTGGAAGAGCACAAACTATAGGTCAAAAATATATAAAAATCGCAAATCAAAAGTTGTAAACGTGGAACAATCAGCAGGAATTTACATTAACCTCTGGGGTGATTATCCCAATTTTAAAATCGCTATTTATATATTATGTTGCTTTTTTTTAAAGTAATCTCAGGTTTTCTTATCCACACCTAGCAATTTAACTCATATTAGTGAACATGAAAAACTCATGGTATTGACAAAAAACATATGGGATGCAAACTCTTTTTTTTATTTATTTTTTAATTAAGTAATACATACAAAATTTAAGTCAAGGTAAAAAATAATTTATATTTTTTTTGTTCTAAAATGAAATGTGGAGGTCACTTCTACGCAGCTGTGGAGTAAAATAAATATTTCACTTTTTATATAGTCTCAAAAGGTGATATGATTGGAAAACTACATATTTATATTTATAAAAAATGATATACCCTAGTTTTAGCAGACTATTAAACAAAGACGCATGTCTCAAACAATGTACAAAATCACAGGTGTACATTCTGGCAGTCTTATTGTTTAGTTTCCATGTATTTTAAACACGGGTCATTTTAAGAATGTGATTGCTGAGCAGTACATTAGCATGGTATAGCTTTGAATTATGCTGCAGACAGACATTCTATAGGGGAGCAACTACAGACTTTCATTCCATACAAGACCCACACAAATCCATTATTGTGTTTCTTATAATGGACAAAATGGATTACATGTTGAAAACCTCTAATTGAAATACAGCTATATAGGAATGCATGAGAGAGTCAGTCTCAAGAGGCATTTTATTCATAAAAGCTCAGGGTAATTAAAATACGTAATGGTCAAAAGTGGAATACATGTATAAAAATGTTTATTTTGGTATGACGCTACATAGTCTCATAGGTTGCTAGGTTAAGCCTCCTCCAAAATAAAGGTGAGGTAACATAGCAGTCATAATTTTGATATGGTTTTCATAGATGCATTTGTTAGATTATTTTCTATATTAAGGGCATATATTATATGCAGGGAAGGCCCTACAATGGGTTTGGGTCGACTGAGGCGGCACTTTAAAGGGGGCGGCAATTTGCCACGCTAGCAGCCATCTTGGTAAACCATTCCTTATTTTACAGTAGTAGTGTGCAGTCCCTCGTTACTATAGGACTATGGTAAGCCAACAGTCATCAGATGAGCTCAGCACAATTGGGTAAAAACTGTGTTCAGTATGCCCATTCTGCCCCCTTGCATTCTGCTCTTCTGACACGAAGTACAGGGTATCAAATGATGCCCCAGTACTCAGAATGAAGGATGCCCAGGGCAGCTTTATGTGGTCACAATGAAATATTAATTTCATTTCAAAACCTTCTTCTGGCTTGTGTATGTCTGACTGTGTATTTATTACTTTTTTTGTATGTGACATTGTGTTACTTTTTTGAATGTGTAACTGTGTCGCAAGTTGTGAGGAGTTCACATCTATTTTTTTTTCTATTAGTCATATCACTGTATCCCTATTTAATAGTGAGGGGGGTTGCTGCATCATGCAATCCTTTGGACCTAGGCAACCTTGGGCCTGCCCTGGATATATTGAAGTGAGCAGAAGTGATTGCACAACTGTGAATGGACAAAAGTACCATTATAAATAGAGAAACATTATTGATTCTTGCGTGCCTTTTTTTAAAAAAAATTTCAAGAGCAAAATCACCATTTGTTAATGCCATCACAAATAAGTACTTATATTTATGTTTGGAAAAAAATTGAAGCATTATTTTTAATTTCAATTTGTTTCTGTTAAGATTTTTTTTTTTTGTGCAAGGAATAGCTAATAGTGAAATAAATGTATATTGGTGGCCAAATGAAATATACAGCCTAATAACAAATAGCAATCGTCGGCTGGAAAGGTCACAACAACAAAAAAAAGTTTAGCTCATCCCTAGTCACAACCTTCTTAAGGTTTCACAGTTGAAACCTTTGGTTCATGTTCTAAGTAAAACACAAAGCTTATATGATGTGTACCCAGAAAGCAACATCACTGCCAAGTTAGGTTGCAGAATGGCCTCAAATGAGGTAGCTCATATCACAACTGTAAAACTATAAATGTAGATTTTTCTTACAAAGAGTTAAAAAAAATTATCTTTATTTTATTTGTATTCCTCTTTAGACTTATGTATAAAATTAGGACTTTTTTTGAAATTATGCCATATTACACAAATATGTCACATGCTGTCTATAACTGTGCTTACAACCTTTCATTTATTCAAATCATTTACTTTATAGTACCAAAGCACACATGATTTACCATTCCATTAAGTTATACTCAAGATACAGACTAAGCAGGCCACCAATTTGTAGATGGCATACCAAGCCCATTATTTTAAGTTATTACAAGTACAAAAGCACTTTTCATTTTTAGGATTCACTCATGTTGTTAATGGTTTCAAACAAACACTAGATGAGAACCAACTGGCTCGTATGCATAAATGTATTCATTATTTATTTTACTAACTGATTCATTTGCATAACCTTATGTATAGCCCAGGCATTCAAATATTAAACTGGCATATAACGACATGGTGTATTGGCATTCTACAAAGATGGATAAACAAACTTGGGGATATTTTTTGTTATGTTACCTTGTCAAGATTTATTTATGATGATGTTCTGCCTATCACTATCTGATAAGTTCATCTAATTTATGTGATACATTAAGAATAACTATTCAGTGTTTCCTACTGTTTAGGTTAATTTGATGCTTAACGGAAAACCGGTCATTTCGGCCTTTGCTGGAGACAAAGATGTCACTCGTGAAGCGGCTACTAATGGAGTTCTTCTCCACCTAGAAAAAGAGGACAAAGTATATCTCAAACTGGAGAAAGGTAATCTGGTTGGAGGATGGCAATACTCTACTTTCTCTGGTTTTCTGGTGTTCCCTCTGTGAAAAGTCTGACAATTGTCCTTAGCGTGGACAATGGACAAGCTTCTACCTTTGTTAACCGAAGACCATTTTTTTTCTGTCATCAATGGATTGATGTCTGTTTGGCTTCTCATGGGTGAACATGGATTATTTAAAGAAGTTCACAGTCCCTCTCCCTGAACTATGATGACATTTCAAAGAAAATATTTTGTGTGTTTGAAGTAAATTTGGATTAAAAGCAGACAATAAATATATAAATCTAATGTTAACAGTTTAAAGTCGCCTGCAAGATTTATTCAGATTTCAATTATGGGAATTGTTTTGGCTACAAGGGAATCGTGGATTTACATGTTTTGAAAAGGACTAAGTATATTTAGCCAGTTTATAATGCAGACTTCAATCAACAGTCTAGATGTTTGCAGCTAAAAAGATGTAATTGAAATTCTAGGCTGATTATACACAATCTGGTAACTCACAAGCATAATTATTATTCTGTGGGTACTCTGCAGAAAATGAATGAATTTAAGTCTTGATATTAGTATACCAAGTTTGCGATGCATAAATGAGTTCCAAAATGCCCCTATGGCACGACAATACAAATTGTGGGAGTATTTTAAAAGTCCTTTGAAAATTGTTCGTTAGCAGCATGTTTCAGCAGAAAAAAAAACAAAAAAACAATATATGATCCCAGTCACAAAATATGCTTACACTCCTTTTAAGAAATCTATATCTTGCAGAGCTCTGCAAAAATACCTTAGCCCTGCAGGAAGGCTCAATCTTGTTTCTCATCTTTAATTAGCATGATTGATATAAAGCACTTTATTAAAAACCTAGGGATGTTTTCTGAAACAGAGCATTTCTTTTTTTATTTGCCTAAGATGAGCATCCTTTATTTATAATTTATCTACTGCACATAAGCTATCAGTTGATGCCTTAAAACTCTGGAGTATGATAAGTTATCAGTTATCTGTTAAACAATTTTATAGTTTAACCCCATTACTCTGTTATTTAAACACAGTGAGAATATTTGTAGAGTAAAGCGTCATGCATCTTTTTCTTCCGTGTCACTATAATATATTAAAGAGTAATATATGAGATGCTTGGTCCTTTGGGATTTGATGATATATACAAGATACAGTCTGGTTTTTTTTATTTTTTATTTTGAAATATTTGTGGTTTATGAAATCTAAGCACATCAGGCTTCACAGAAATCCTTTCAATAGGTGATGAGTAAATGCCATTTGCAGGCAACTAAATACCATAATCCTTGTGGTATTTCTAAATAAATAAGACAAAAAAATGGAGAGTGGAAATATGTGGTATTAGAATTGAAATATTTGGAATAAGAGTGAATAGGGAGGAGGTTACCATGCATTAGAGGAAACATTTCAAAGCTGATATAAATGTATTTGCTTCATTTTTTGCTTTGTTAAATATGGCCAACAATCTAATGACAAAGTACCAGTAACAACCATCAATATACCTAGAAATATGACAGATTTTGGCAACAGGCTTTTTTGACAATTGTGTGGACTGTACCAGTAGTTTTTTTTCCAAGTGGATACAGTTTGATCTACCTATACCTTTCTTGTTTGCCTATAAAGAAATATCCTGCCCATTTTGAATTTATCCCAAGCCAACCCCTTTTACATAAGACAAAGGGGAGAGATCTTTGGGATAAAGGGCTACCAATATTTCTAACTGTCTGCTGGGGTCTATGATGAGGCTTCTAAATTAAGTAATTTAACCAGAATTGCTCATATTCTGCCTGGATAAACATACATGGCTCTGTGTGTGTTACCATTTTTTATATGTTGGGTAATGGCATGTAGATCAGTGTTAAATCAATTCATTGTTTCAAAATATGCTAATCTGGATGTCCCGTGTGTATTGACTCAATTGGTCACTGTCCTCTGTTGGCCTTTGTTATTTAAGTGCATTACTTGTGCAATATGTGCCATGATATTCTGTTGCAAAATGCAAATTGGATTTTTAGTGCCCACTGTTTTCACTAAAATAACTTTAATTTTACATATCAATGCTAAAAAAAAAACATTTATTAATGCCCTAAGGAGTTGTCCAAGTTTTCTGTTGGAATGACTGTTTCTATTCCTGGGTTAGTTGATTCAACAACGTACACTGTTGAGAATTTCTCCAAGGTATCAGTTATGTGCTAAAGAATGAATAAAACCCAACTGAGATATACAGGTGTGGTTTGATAGATCGAACGTGTAAACACATATGAATGGAGAATAATTTTCCAAACTGTTTGAAGAATCAAATTTTACTGTGTGAAAAATCCAAGTATGGAACACTAGTTCAAGGAAAAAGAATTCATAAATAAGTTGGGCTTAAAGATGATTTGGCACAAGTCACTCATTTTTAATTAAGCATAACATTGCCTATTCAGTGTATTCACAAAGTACTAACCCTGTTTTAATTCAGAACTATTAAGCCTACTACAGGTGACCACAGGTAGAATTACTTGGCAAATTTATTATTTGTAAAGCAGCTCAGATTGAGTTGAGAAGCTCAATAAATCTTTCAATGCACTTAACACCTAAGGGAATAAAATCTAGGGTTATGGTTTTCTTACCGTGTCGGGCAAATTTGATTCTCATTCATGTTTAGTGAATAATTCAAGATGGAAAATAAACTTGTTCTTGAATAGCCCTGAACTGTTATAAAAATATGTTAACACAATATAATATCCATGCTCTGTGGATGAATGCCAATGATGACACATCGACTTAAATATTTTTCCATAATGTGTGGTCTATGCAGGTTTTAATTGTATTGTGCACTAATGCAATTGGGGATTCAGCATAAAGCACATTGCTTGGACAATCAGCAGGGACATGGTGGTTGTTCCAATTTTGCCCCAATGTTTCTAATTTAGATCAGCAAAATGTAAGGAATAATTGCTGTAGGAACTGGTAGCTGTAGCAGACCATAAAGCTGGTTGGTTTAGTTTTCACATTGCATAATTAGTATCCTATGAAGTGCATAATCCCTAAAATTACAGCACATTTGTCATAAAGTAAACTAGCTATTTTAGAACCAAAATATTTTTTTACTACTCAATGTTTCATAAAATACTTAATTTTATCACAACTGAAATTCAAGATTGTTTGTTAGTAATAAAGATCAACTCTGAAAGGGAAGTCTAAAAATGGAGCTATTGGCATGGAAACCAATTGAATGTTCCTGCTGTATGAGCCACTATTAATTAAAGATTACTTTTGTTGATATATTTTAAAAGGAAGGAGTGGAGGTCCTGATGTACTGCTGATATTTAATTGCAGTACAAAGATACATTTGGTTATATGCAATCATGAGAATACATTGCCATAAGCATAACCAAAGTTTATTGGACACTGATGAGAATTTTAATGGCTGAACAAGTGGGCTGTCATACAATGCGGTAGAAACCAAGTCAGGTAGGTGAGATTTAGAACAGACATGCTGAACTGATTACATTGAAGGTTAAATTGTTAATTATGGGCAAGTTGCCTGAAACTTGGGAGTTGATTTAATAAATACCAGCCATGCAAATATAAAACCTATACATCTATAATATATAGAATGATTTGAGTCCATAAATAATGTTTTGCTATTTTATTCTCAAGAAGATGTGGGGGGTTTATTGTGCTCCACACACTACTGTATGCCTTCTGTAAACATGTATACAAATTAATTTTCATTTGACATGTGTCTGAAGATGTTAATCATACAATGTGCAACTAAGATAAAATGTGTTTATTGCAGTACTAAATTTCTAATATTTCTCATTTGTCCTTATTTAATTACGGTCTATGCTCTCTAACATATACCACTATTCTAAGGTACATGCAATGTAAATATATTAATTATACTTTAATTTCTCTGTTTTATTCCAGAGAAGATTGAGATTAGTTTGTGCTTTTTGGTCTATTTTCTGGTCGTTGACCATAGATCGAATTCCATCTGTGTTGAAACAGGCTCAGACAGCCAAGAAGTCAAGTGTAATGTAGAACTTGTTATGGTTATTAATATTTCTTCTTGTGACAGAATAATACAAACTATATTTAATATTAATAAGAAATTTGAGCATCTCACTGAATGTGAGTCAAAGTACTCCAATATCGGTTGGCCCTAACACTTAATACGGATGCTTGTAGGGCTTAATCTCGTCACGTGTATTCCTAGGGTCGAATACATAGACACTCCTGCAACTTATAGGTATTATGCCACTTATGGAGCGCATAAATATATATATTTATAATGCATAGTTACATACCTCCCAAGGTCTGCCTCTGGCTGTATGTGATGCCAGGGTGTGGGGCCTGGGAGGTTGTATGTCAGCATGTAGTTAAGTAGGTGTGATTAAAATGTCTAATTACTAGACATGTGCAAAACTAAAATTTTCGTTTCGTTTTCGTCCATTCGTTCATTACTGCATTCGTTTCAGCCGAAATTCATTTTATTTTCGTTTCGTTAATTTTAATTCGTTCGTTTTATCGAAATACAATGTAATACTATTGGCTTTCCATAAACCGAACGAGAGCCCCATTCATAAGAAATTCGTATGAATGGAGCTCTCGTTCGGTTCATAGAAAGGCAATAGTATTACATTGTATTTCTATAAGCCGAAAGTCTATAAACCGAACGACTTTCGGTTTATAGACTTTCGGCTTATGGAATACATGTAATCCTATGGCTATTCTATAAACCGAACGTTCGGTTTATAGAATAGGAATACATGTATTCCATAAGCCGACAGCCTATAAACCGAACGTTCGGTTTATAGGCTGTCGGCTTTTAACTATACGGAGACAAAGTCTCCATTCATAATTTTATGAATGGAGACTCTGTCTTCGTATAGTTAAATGCTATTGTATTCTATAAAGCGACTCTATTTCGGCTTATAGAATGCAATAGTACTACGAATGGATGAATGAACGAATGATTTTCGTTTATTAACCATTCGGCTTTCGTTAGCTTAGCATTTTCGTTTTTCGGAAGAATGGACGAAAATGCATTCGTCCGAAAACGAATGCACATGTCTACTAATTACCCTGCACCTGAATTTTAGTGAATGGCTTCCACAGAATTTCTGTCCATAGACTAATCTTATATGACTTTTTAATCATACTTCACTGAGGGATTGTCATCTGACTTGGACCAACCTGCTGGAAAGTAGGTGCTTGTTAAAAAACAAAGGTATTGCATGGGTGTCTATATGGGGGCACTTGGACCTCCCCCTGAAATTGGAGCTGTAGCAACGGAGGGAGAAGCAGTAGGCTGTTTAGGTAAAGTTAACTAGACATAGAGATCATACAAAACACCTGTCAGACAGGTAATTGGAGCAAAAAAGTTTTTATTTAGTTCTATAGCTCCTCCTCCCCGTGGTTTGGTCTGCTCCATCAGGGCTGTCTTCACCACAGAGCAAAAAAGGGGAAACTGCCCTGAGTCCAGGGGACTACATATTCTGCTATTTGAGACCTACAGATGCTGAATCCTCTTCTTATCACTTGCCAGGGTGGACCACTACAGACCTTTCATTATGGTTATGCAGTTCTCTTAGTTTCTTTCAACTACTATTGATTTCATTGATCCGGTTCAACATTAACATAACCTACTGGCCAGCTTTCTCCAATTCACTCTGACTTCCATTACTTGGATTTGAAATAATTCATGTTTATTCTGCCTGTCCATTAGCTGATAACTGATAAGAAGAGCTTTTTTTAACACTTTCGGTACCACCCTTCTGGAAATCAAGGGTGGTATACTGCTATTAAAAGCAAATACCATATGAAGTTTTGGTAGCATGTGATTATCACTAATGTGCAGTAGTGTGTGATAATCTGTAATTTGCTCTGTGTTGCACATTCGCAGGGCATATTTTGTTCTGTACATTTTGTTCAGTGAGGTTTTGGTGAGTGAGGGAGCTGCAGATGGCAGAGTGCAATGCAAGTTGTCAAGGTGACACCAGCTACATGCTTGCTGTTGCATCACATAGTAATGGGTAAAATGATGATAGTAGATAATGGTCAAGCACCTTTAGTGGCACAGTGAGAGAGAATGGGGTTTGGAAGAGATTGCATATGACATATTTCAAGGTTTAAGTGGAATATATGGATAAAAAGTAGTAGATACGGACCGCACTCTATCTCTATTTTTTTTTTTTATAAGTGGAATATATGGCCTAGGCAGTATAGTAATGTTTACTTTTGGTCAGGGGCAAACTAAGAACCCTCAGGGCTCCTGGGCTAAATAAATCAAGGTCCCCCTTCCAGGCCCCACCCATGTCCTGCATCCAGCCCCACCCATGTCCTGCATCCAGCCACACCCATATGCCGCCTCCAGCAACACCCTACACAATCTTTAGACACAAGGAACAAAAAGTGCAAAATGTTATAAACCAGTGCAAAAACCAAATAAATGTGCAAAATAAATATCAAGTGCATATATACATCATTAGATCATAGATCTTTTCCTGCTCGATAATATTTTGGAGGGGGGTCTTTCGAACAGAGTCCATCTCCGTGTCCTTTAGAGTGTTTTACAAAGAGTCCCCTCTAGGCCCGATTTAGAGACTACAATGGATATTATCATATTTGCACAAATCGAATGTAAGGCACATTGCAAATTTTGACACCATGAATAATAAAAATAATAATTCATGTTGAATGTAATACACAGAGGTGGTACCAACTTATGCTTGCCTTTAACCCTTTCACGCCGAATAGTGCTTTGGTCCTTAATGACCAAAACAAAACCTCTGGCGTCTGTGTGTTCCTGGCTGCCAATCATGAAGTGATCAGGAGCACACAAGCAGGGTCCAATCACGGAGGCATGCCCCAACCTGGAAATTCAGGGATGCTGGAGATGTAGTGGATGCTCGGTTTGAGCGTTCACTATATTTCCTTTGTCAGACTGAGGCCACTCAAAATGGCCTCATCTGAAACCGGGGTTCCTTCTGCAAGTACTTGCAACAGGATCCTCAGGGATAAGAACGGTGTGTGTAAACAAAACGTGGAAAAATTCCAATGATACTTGCTGAGCAACTTGAACGCAGCCCCCTATTGTGCTCTCCCAAGTGCCAAAATATGCAGATAAAACCAGAGTGTGTGTGGATCAGGAAGGTGCAGTATCAAGTTGAACAAGCTGTTGGTCTCAAATGCACATGTAAATATTGTCCAAGGTGTAAAACTGAGTCCAATTCAGTAGATGAAAGAAATGGCTACTGCTGGAGGATATACTGGAAACAAATAACTGCTGGAACAGCTGTCACAGCTTCTCCTTGATACTGCGCCTTCCTGAACCCCCCCCCCCCCCCCCCTGGTTTTAACAGGATCCTCAGCACAGCTCATTGCGGGGAGCCGTGATGAGGTATTACATGCAGGATGGTCTATGCCATCCTGCAGCGGTTTACCATAAAATCTAGCCTTTGAGACTTTGAACGTCGGCTACATATTCGGTGTCATTTACGCAAATGTAATGCGCCATCGCATCTAATGCACACCCCAACTTTGTAAATCGCTTTTTGACAAAAATGGTGAACATTAGATTCGCATACATATGGTATATGAAACTATTTTCAGATCACATTCAACTATTTGTATATGTAATAAAAATGTTTTTTCTGCACCCACATTGAACTTACAGGACTTAACACAGCACCATACAGTACCCACAGCACTTGGCTTGCACTCATATTGCACCCACACAATTTGGCATGCCGCAGTGTCAATTTGCCCCACAGAACATACAACAGTGTCACTTTGTCCCACAGAACTGTCCCTGCAGAACAATCCGCATTGTCACTGTCCCCCATAGTACATGTTATTTTACCCCACAGAACATGCCACAGCATCACTTTACCAATTAAAACAAGCCACTGTCAGGTACCAATTAACATGCCACAGTCACTTTGTCATTAACATATGCAACAGTAAGTTTGCCTATTAAAACATGCTACCGTGTGTCCATTATATATTCCACAGCTTGCCCATTAATATGCCAGTGTTATTTTGCCATGTAATTTGCCCCAGCCAATTTGCCCAATAATATGCAAGTATTATTTTGCCATGCAATATGCCCCAGCCAATTTGCCCAATAATATGCCAATATTATTTTTCCATTAATATGCAAGTGTTCTTTTGACATTAGTATGTAAGAGTTATTGTGCTTGGTATATGCCACCCTCCTCCCCACTTCCCCAGTGTCCCTGGTCGTCTCCTCCATGCAATCTTCCCTCCTGCACAGAATATCCTCACAATATCAATTTGTCTGTTATTGATTCCATTGATTTGTCTCACCGTTTTTCTTCAATAAATTGCTTTAATATTTTAACCCCCCACCCCCAAATAACAAATCCTGTGGACACCCATGGGTATTTGACTATTTAATATGTTTGTCATCTAGCAAACATATCTTTTGATTTGTTTGTTTTCTTCTAAATCAAATGCATGCAAAATAAAAGGCAGTCCTTTTCTGTTATGAAAATAGTAACAAAACCACAAGGGAAAAAATATAATATAAAGATACTCCACCTATTGTACTGCTCTTCTCTAATAACTGCTCCTCAGGCACTTCAAAACACTATACACCAAAGTTGAGGTGCATGTACAGGAGAATAGAAACACATATAGTGCAATATTGTAGGAACAATAGACCAATAACACAGTATGTCACAATAAAAAAAAAATACTAGTGCTAATACAATTGTTTATGTGCCATATTATTTCTCCTGAGGAGGTCGACATCGGAGCCGGCGAAACGTGTTGAGATTCAGCTTTTTCAGTTGAGTGCATGTACCTGGAATTACCCTGTCCTAATGGCAGCAGGAACAGAACTCTAATAACCTACAAGGACTGCTTTTGTTACATACTAGTTGCACTTTATGTGCTTTTTCTGTAGTAAGTGCAATTGTTTCAGCACTAGTATTTTTTTATTGTGATTTAATGTGCAACTGGTTTTTTTTATATATCTTTTAGACTTTGGAATAAACCTGAAGACTTTATCTGATGGGTCCGATAATATCTTGAGTTTGTGAATGTGATCACATTAACATTGTGGTCAATTGTTCCTACAATATTATACTATATGTGTTTATATCCTTTTCCCCTGGTACATGCATCTCAACTTCGGTGTATTGCCATTTTCTGTTTCATAGTGGACTACAGGAGAGCCAGCTCGAGTGATGTGTACATCTCTAAAATAATACAACGGCCTGCATCAACTAAACAGTTTAGCGGACTTGGAAACAATTCTCACTCTTTTTTTTCTGCTATTAAAGCTATCACTTTGCCATTCTTTTGTGATCTCAAAGTAGCCACAGTTTGGTTTCTCTACTTGCACCTTTTTAATTTAGAAACATCTCAATATAAGCGGATACATGCATACTGGGATACAATCAAAGAAAGCTCAAATCGTTTTTTTATTTTCATTCTTTCATTAAAACATTTATATGTAAAATGCCTGCAATTGATGCAATCTTTCAACTTCAGTTGTCCTTTTAAAGAGATCGCATGGGGCATGGCAAGAACTAAATAGTATTAATTGTAAAATAATTGCAAAATATTGTAAAAAAAAACTGTCCCTTTACTAATTGTTTTCTGTTTCCCGACCAACAGAATAGTATCTCCAGGTACTCAAGCTAGAGCTTGAGGAAAATCAGTGTGAAAATTAAGTTTCAGTACAGGCTTCTGTATAATATTTCCCAACATTTCAAATCTCCAAATATACTATAGTTTTCAGGGGGAGTGGCTTAATGTGTGGCTACATATTCAGATATGTAGGCAGAAATTGGGTAGTCTAGATTGGCCCAATGTGCCAAAAAATTCTAGATTTCTACAGATGGGGCATTTTAGGTAACTTTATGGCCAATTAAGTTATTTATGACATTTTGTAAGTCATTTAAAATAATGATAATGTAATTAATTTACAAAAAGTTATATATAAATACATTGACTGCATTTTAAACAAACACTGTGGTCTATTCAGTAAAACTTGAGAAGTCGGGATGAGGCATCTGATGGGTTTGTGAGTCTGTTCAAGGTTGGAGGTCGAGATTGGTGCTAATCTCGACTTCCAACCTTGAATAAACTCGCTCCCCCCTCGAATGCCTCATCTTGACCTTGCAAAATGGTATTCACCAACATTTTGTGCAAGGTCAAGATTAGGCAAGGGGAGGTCAAACTCAACCTCTTAATTTTGTAAAATATTACAAAATAAGCCCTATTGTCAAAAATGGGTTCATAAATTACCCCTGGGACTTCTAACACATATTGGGGAAGGTAGTGGCTTCTTGTTATTGTTAAGGTGAATGCTTATTGGCTAACAGACCTCCCCACTATTAATAACAGGGCATGGAGCCTACCTGGGGACTTTCCCAAGGCTCCCAGGCATACATAATTAAAATAAATATTTACCCCTCTATCCGGTGGTTGTCCCAAGGCCCCCAGATAACATTATTAATTAAATGAAATGTACCCTACTTCCTCTTCCCCACCTCTCTCTTGGCCAGGTTGAGGGGGACAGATGTAAAATATGCTCAATATTATTAGAAAAAAAAACACACCATTTAAGTGCCATGCGGATGGGCAGTGGAACAAAAAACATGTGACATACCTAGCTTCAATTTTTTAAATACATTCATTATGATTTCCCAGGGATTCATATTTAAGTGTATTTTAATTATGTATTCATATTGTGGGGACCTAGGGCAAGCCTATGGAATATTTCTTATTAGTGTATGCAGAGGTTAATTTATAACCCCCTCTATCAATGTGGGGGTATTGTTTTTTTTAACTGTCCCAGGACCCAGGGCAAGTTCCTGACCCATTTTTTTTAGTGGGGCTTGGAGCCATTTGTAAGGCCCAGGATTTGTATCAGTGAGCTGAAAGCCAATAAGCAGCAATGGTATTAATAGTGGAGGCTGGGTGCCATTTAGCATATTTCCAGCTCTGTTAATAATAGTGAGAAAGCAGGGTGTTTTCTTATCATTTTCATTTTTTAAAACTTTTTTTTAATGCAACTCACCTCCTGATCGGGAGGGGAAGGGGTCCCAATTCAAATTCCCTTTGTATTTTAGGGAATAGCAATTTGTATTGCTTTTCACAGAAGGAAGATTAAGATGGGAAATCGAGATGGACATTGCCAAAGTGGGGTTAGTGGGCGGTCAAGTTTCATTTAGTGATAGGGTGAGGAGATTAATTTGGGAGGTTGACATTTAAAGTGAAAGTCCTCCCAAGTCCCATCCTCCTTGCACTAGAATTTTAGGGAATAGACCCCTTTAAGATGATCTTTATTGTTTTGGAGCTATGCGATACACTTATACACATCTTGAACTCTGAACAGCTAGAAAATAAGGACACCAGAGGAGGAAAGTGGGATGAAGGCTTTATGGGAAAAATAGGGAATATCTTTCCTAAATAGTGACACATGATAGGCATGCAGTATTTAAAGTTGCCTTCCATCTATTTTACCAAGTGCATACACATCCCATGCCCTATAGAGGACAAGGTACATGATACACCCTACAAAACAGTACCCCTTATTCAAAAATCCAAAACAGTACCCCTTATCCAAAAAGATCGGTTATGCAAACATTTTATTTGGAGTGTGCCACAAGTGGCAAATTTCACACACAATGCAATGATAGTTTTTGCCTTCTTTTGGATCAAAAGCTGTAATGATAGGTAGAAGGGTTGAACTTGATGGACTTGTGTCTTTTTTCAACCTAAATTACTATGTTACTTTGTTAGTTGTAGAATGCAGTCAGTTTATTCAGTTTTCAGCCTACTTAAGATTAGTGCTGAGTGAACCTGAACCACACTGTTCCGGTTCGTAACGAACTTTATGGTTTTTGGACCCCGGACACTTCACTTCACTAAGAAATTCTTATGAATGGGGACTCTAGTTCGGTTTATAGAAAGCCAATAGCATTACATGTATTCCATAAGCCGAAAATCTGAATGACATTCGGTTTATAGACTTCCGGTTTATAGAATACATGTAATGCTATTGCTATTCTATAAACCGAATGTCGTTCGGTTTATAGACTTTCGGCTTATGGAATACATGTAATACTATTGGCTTTCTATAAACCGAACTAGAGTCCCCATTCATAAGAAATTCTTATGAATGGGGACTCTAGTTCTGTTTATAGAAAGCCAATAGCCAATATTGGCTTTCTATAAACCAAAATAGAGTCCCCATTCATACGAATTGACCTATTCGTATGAATAGGGGCCCTCACCCACATTTTACTCCATATTTCAGCCCTCTAGCCCTTTCCAGGACTTTTTTAGAGGCATTTTAGTGGCCAAAAGTTCGGGTCCCCATTTACTTCAATGGGGTTTGGGGTCAAGTTCGACCCCGAACCCGGACTTTTTTCCGAAGTTCGGCCGAACCCGAACATTCAAGTGTCCGCTCAACTCTACTTAAGATGTGATATAGCTTTTCCATGCATGCCTAGATTCCCACACACAAGCACGCCAAACAAGGGTAAAACAATGGTACAGGTACTTGACAAGCCAAAGGAAGGATCCCAACGATACCTCATTCCATAGCTACATCACAGTAAAAGGGATTCATTTGCTCTATACATTATTTTTATTGATGCTATTGCATTTCTTAAGTGCTGAGAGACTTTAATATATCTTATTTATGATAATGACCCATTATACAAAATGTCTGGTCCCAAGCATTTTGGATAAGATATACTCAACCTTAATTGATATGGCAACCTGGAAGTCAGTGTTTGATTACTAGATCAAACACAAATTGATGAGCTGACATTTTAATCAGAGAGAAGATGTCTTGTGTCTGATTTAAAAAATATAGGTTTTAGTCCCTCTTTACTAGCAGCAAAACGATAGTGACTGGCTCCAGCCCTTGAGTAGTTAAAGTCTGTGATTAGAGAGTAATCCCAGGTACTGGAGCACAAAATAAGCCTACTTGGGGCTCAAACAAACAGGAATACAAACGAGGAAATCGTGCCAGCAATAAACATCCAGGAAACTCGTTGATTGATAAAAGTTCAAAATAGCAAAAATATTTTATTTGATAAGAATCCAAAATAAAAGCGTAAGTGGAGTAAGGGAGACATACAGCAAAAAAAGACAAATGCTTGACGCGTTTCACACCAACTGGTGCTTTCTCAAAAGCAAAAACAAAACGGTAGCATTTAGGTATTATAAAAAAAAAAACTCAGAGTGAGGAAGATAGAAGGATTTATAAGAGTAGGCAGAAAGGGGCAAAACAAGCAATTAAGCGCTTACAAAGCACACGCAGAAGAGAAAATAGCCCAGTCAGTGAAAAAAGGGAATAAAACATATTTAGATACATAAATGAGAAAAAGGAATGTAAAACAAGGATTAGTTAGATTAAAAACAAAAGAAGCATGCTATGTAGAAGAGGATAAAGGTCTAGCAGACTGCCTTAATTAATATTTTACAAATGAAAATGAGGGTAAGGGATCTCATTTAGTGAAAAAAGACTGAGTCTTTTGATACATGTAAGAAGTTTTACTTCAGTTGTCTAGAGTAAAGACGAATAAGTCGATGGGCCCAGATGGGATGCACCCACATTTATTAAAAGAACTTAGTGGTGTACAAGCAAAACCATTAACAGGTTTATTTAACCAATCATTGTTAATAGTAGTCCCAGAAGATTTGAAATTAGCAAATGTTGTGCCCTTTCACAAGAAAGGTAGTAAGGAGGAGTCAGGAAACTATAGACCAGTAAGTCTTACTTCAGTAGTGGGGAAAATAATGGAAACCATGTTAAATAATAGAATTGGATTTTTAAGATCAGAGACAACATGGGTTTACTTCAGGGAGATCATGCCAAACTAATCTTATTGATTTTTTTTTGATTGGGTTACTAAAATGATAGATCAGGGTGGTGCAGTAGACATTGCTTACCTAGATTTCAGTAAGGCTTTTGACACTGTCACACATAGAATGTTTATCGAAAACCTGCAATCTTTGAGTTTGGATTTCAATATTGTTGAAAGGAGTAGACAATGGCTACGTGACAGGCAACAGAGGGTTGTAGTCAATGGAGTATATTCCATGCAAAGTCTTGTTACTAGTGGGGTACCTCAGAGATCTGTACTTGGACCCATTCTCTTTAATATTTTTATTAGTGATATTGCAGAAGGTCTTGTTGGTAAATTATGTATTTCTGCTGATGATACAAAGATTTGCAGCAGGGTTGATGTTCATGGAGGGATAAGCCAAATGATTTAGCTAAACTAGAGAAATAGTCAGAGCTGTGGCAACTGAAATTTAATGTGGACAAGTGCAAGATTATGCACCTTGGGCGTAAAAACCCAAAAGCAGAATGTAGATTTTTTGGCACAATCCTGACCTCAACATCTATGGAATGGGATTTAGGAGTAATAATTTCAGAGAACTTGAAGGTAGGTAGGCAATGTAATAGAGCAGCAGGAAATGCTAGCAGAATGCTTGGTTGCATAGGGAGAGGTATTAGTAGTAGAAAGAGGGACTCTGCATTGTACAAAGCACTGGTGAGACCTCACTTGGAGTATTGCAGGCAATACTGGAGACCGTATCTCCAGAAGGATATTGATACTTTGGAGATAGTTCAGAAAAGGGCTACTAAACTGGTTCATGGGTTGAAGAATAAAACTTAAACATTTAAATACATAAAGAGAATCAACACAGTAAAGGAAGAGAGTATATTTAAAAGAAGAAAAACTACCACAACTAGAGGACATAGTCTAAAATTAGAGGGGCAAAGATTTAAAAGTAATATCAGGAAATTTACTGAGAGGGTAGCGGATGTATGGCATAGCCTTCCAGTGGAAGTGGTAGAGGTAAACACAGTCAAGGATTTTTAGCATGCGTGGGATAGGCACAAGACTATCCTAGATAAAAGAAAGGGAACTGGGGACTAATAAAAGTATTTAGAAAATTGAGCAGATTAGATTGTCCATGTGGCTCTTATCATTCTATGTGTCTATGTTTCTATGTATTTGGATTGTCCTCTAAAGTGATACAATTTAGACTACTGTCAAATCTAAGAGTAAACCAACCTCTTTGTGTTTTTTTGTATACTATACTGTTGATCTGTCCTTTTCAGGTAATGTACATTTTATCAGAAGAAATTTTAGTTTTAATTGACTGCTGGAAATACCTTCTCTGAGGATAATGTGATTTATTTTCAAGGTGGCCAACTCCATTTGAAAGCAGTCATACGTTTACATGGTAATTAAATTAAATTTACATTAGCTTAGGTGTGTGAAAATATTAGTCATTTGGGAATATTGTTGAGGACATTTTAGGTGACAAGTGCAAACAGTTTTTTGTCAATTGGGCATGTCCTCATGTACATTACCTTTTTGATAATTTATAAGTAAAATTCTAAAACGTAAGCCCAGAATGTGTGTTTACTATGTGTTTGATTAAAGGATTGTATCACCCAAACACTGTTTTTACTGTGAATGTAGCACATAAAAAATTATTGAAAATGATCTACACATTATAGTAACAAATTTGCAAGCAAATGCCAAAATAAGGAGACCTTGCCACTGGTGATGTCAAAAGTAGGAGACTCCACAGACACATTTAAAACACAATTTTTACTTCACAGACACATTTAAACACATTGTTTTCCTAATGTAGGCATTTGCTTCAAATGTTGCTAAGACCATGTATAGATAATTTCAATCATATTATATTGTCCAAATGCACACTAAAACAATGTTCAGGTGATACAATCCCTTTAAAGAAACTCATCTGTAAATGTACACTATTAAATAAAATTTCCTTTTTTACATTTTTTTTAAAGATATAGGATTGTATAGAAGAGCTCAGAAATCTTCCAACTAATAACATTCTGTAGAGGTGATGTAGGTTAATCTCTGTTGAGATGTTTAAGCCCAGTATTAATTAGTACCCGTTATGACTCTAATGAGTAGATGTTTGATAATTATTTGCAGTCATTACAAAGCTCAAACTGAATGAATAGTTTCTGCTTCCACATTTGTAGAATTACTAATTACTAACAGGATTAGATAATTTGGTGTTTTATCTCGGGGGAAACAAGTTAAATGCACATTGCCTAGAGCCTTTGCCCAGTTTTATCTATAAATGCCTTTTTTTTTTTTTTGTGTTGCATGTCCCTGTGCTGAATATATTGTCATCCAGGAAAAGAAAGAAACTCCTATACGTAAAGCATTTTAGAAATAAAGAGATGAGAAATTATTATGCGTACTGTACTATTCCCTTCTCATGCATATTTATTAAGCCTTTAATAAAAAGGACACGTTGCTGAAAAAGATTTGTACATTAAAGTGGAACCATCAATTGAAAATGTCTTTATATAAATCAGTTGTAAACAATTTCCCCAACAGATTAATATTATTTTCATGTAATTACAGATACATTTATTATAGCGTGGTTATAATGGGAAGATATAACTTGTTTCTGTGGGGTGGTGGCCACATTGAAATTGCATTACAAGTTTTAAACCCTCCTTGGAGACAGTTGCTTGAGCTCAATACCACTAGAATTCTGTTATGTAAAACTGGCAAATGATGCACTATCCCCCCTGTGCCCAAAGAAAAATTGTAGAATTACATGATAGAAATATTCTAAAGTATTGTATTAAAAACGGCTGAATTGATATACAAATAATACATGTCAGGTAAAACAACTTCTAATGTACCAAAAAATAATGAAGCAAAAATCCTGATGACAGTTCAATTTTATTCAATGTGCAAAGCAATTGCTTTAATAATTTAGCATTTAGCATTTGAAGATAGTTGTAGTAAGTCAAAATCTACCTTTGAAATATTTTAGGATTCTCAAAACTATAAACTTTGAAAAATGTTTTTTTTGTACAAAGAAGATAATACAAATTTATTTTTATTATTAAATCCTTATTCAAAAGCAATCTTATATTGAAGTCATTAATATTTACCAACATGTGAATAGTGGGTGACATTTTTATCTTCCTGATTTAACTATTCATTGTGCAGGACAAGAGTTGGACTTGTATAATGCATTGATAAAGGCTTGAATGATTTTAAAGATTTATCTGTGCATTATAATGTGGCTTGTGTTCTAAATGTTCCTACTGAAAGATTGTGAGTCCTCATGACTTCACTCATGATGCTGTGAAGTCGTGTCCAAACCTGGAAGTTCGGGAACCGCATGATTTAAGGAAATGTAACCAGCACTCACTTTGAATGTTGGTTACATTTTCCCTGTCAGATTGAGGCCACTCAAAGGCTGCTATCCTAAAGGTGTTTTAGCCCTGTATTTTAGGACCGCATAGAACATCACCAAATGGTTTGTCATGGCCATATTTGATGCCAGCTAATTTGTCAGTTCCATATTTGTCCCCAAACAGCTTGTCAGTGTAATCACTGTTTTCAAACAGCATGGCAGTGCCATATATGTGACTAAATAGCTTAGCAGTGCCAGATATGTCTCCAAACACATTCTCAGTTTCTTTTGGTCCCAAAATTGCCTACCAGTGTCTACCATGTTTATCCCCAAATAGCTAGCCCCTGCCCACACCACTTGCCTGCAAGAGTGGTGTCTCTCTTCGTCCGTGCTGTGTGCAGTTGATCTAGCATGGAGGAAGTGGATGTGATTGCCTGTCACTACAGGCTTTTAAAGACAAATATACAAGTGGTCACAGGGGTTGCTCAGCCCCCCATATCATTTGCGTCCTCTGAGACCATGATTGGTCCATATGGAGGGCGTTATTGATATATCAAAATTGGTGGTCTTTTATTGGGATTATGTATGCCAGTGTGAAACATGTACAATCCCCCTATTTTTTTTAAATTCAGCTATTTTTACAACACAGTTGTCAGGTTACCACAGCTTACACTTGCATTAATAAACTTTATATGTTCCAGTGAGTGATAATTAATAAGCAAGGATCCTGGAATCCTGATTATGATTATAATGAATACAGAGTTATCTCCATTATAGAGTTGCACAACTCTATAATGCTGTAAAGCAAGTCCTGAAATTGTAGATAAAGAGGAAGAAATCAGAAAGAATGTATGACTTTAGAGGATATGGATTTTAATATACAGGGAGGGAATAAGGGGACTAAAACAGTAATCTCTCTAGCCCAAAGATCTAGATTACCATGCACGGGGTTACATTTAGAGAAACAAGTCTTTATGGCATTATATATGTTTAAACATTGTTGTTAATGAAACCACGCAACAATTATCACATCCAAAAACAAACCTGTCTACCAGCATCTTGACAAATTGCTCACCAAAATCCAAAATACTTTTCAGCCGATTGTAACATTTCAGCAGCCTAACACTTTGGATGTTTAACACCCGTTCCTTGCACTGTTACATTTTGCACGTTGTATCTGACATGCATATTGATGGAGTGAGATGATATAAATCATGATATGCTTGTTGGCCTTTTAAGGCTTTCGTTAATTTTCTTACTTTGTGGGCTATGAAATTATTATGGCCGTCTTAATTTCATGATATTCCATTGTTATTTTTATCTTTCCTCCTATCTCTCTCTCTTATTCCTTTGGTGTCCTCCTTTTCTTACAATTGATTATTATTCAGACTACAATTATTTAAAAACAATGATAAATGGAGATCCCCACACCTTCATGGGAACATCACTTAACCCATATATTCTATGAATCCATTATAATCTATGAACCCATTATGAACCCATTATGAATTATATACAACGTTTGTCCATCCTTTTCAAGTAGCCAAGTCTAAGGGAAAAAAGCTTCTTGTTCCCGTAACAAATGGTTTCACTGACCTACAATTCTCATCTAGGCTATGTATATCCTCTATAACCTGACTACCAATCCTAGCCTGTCCGTACTCAACCCTTATACTGACCCTGGACTACTATTAAGTTCTATGAACACAGCCTTCTACTAAAGCTATCTACTCTTAAACCTACTCATTGTTGCAGCGTAATACTAGTCACTATGAACATAGCAGTATTTTTAACTGACTCCTGCGTTATATTGTGCTTATGTCTATCTGTGTGTGTGTGTGTGTGTGTGTTTGTGTGTGTGTGTGTGTGTGTCTGTATAGACAATCATTAATATTTTTCATGAATATTTTTTCTTTTATACTTCAAATAATACCAGCCTCCAAACAGATGAGTCACTGGTTTTCTTTATTTATTTTTTCAAAGTAATATTAGAGCAATTCATCAAAATGAATTGGGCTTGGGTATTATCTTGAAGGCTATTTTGTCAGCCTAGTTATAGCTGGTTTAATGACTGTTTGGGAAAAAGATTAAGTATTAAGGGATCTCATGAAAACAATATATCCTGCTTTTCTTTATTAATCTGGAAATTCTTGGTTATTACAGCAAATCTACACAAGGGGCACATATCTATACTATTATTTACATCATTACGAAATAAAAGGGTCTATACAGCAGGATAGCAATGACGGGAAATGCGCTTTGACTTGCTTATGAGGAGTGAATCTGTTATTTGTGTTTTCAGGGAAGTATACTCCCGTTCCTGTTCTCCCAAATTTGGAACACAAAATTGTATTTAAAAAAAATAGATGTTCCTTCTGCTGATCCAGATGAGAGAAATGAGTGAGCAGGAAGTGTAAACTAGCTGTAGTTGGATGTTTTGTTTGTTGTTGGGTATCTGTACCTGTTAAACAAACATGCAATCACAGGAAACTTCCCATTCAGTGCATTAGTGGTAAGGACTTGAAAACGAAAACTCTACTCAATGGCATCTCAGCTTAGAGAAGATTCCTATATTAAGGCATCCTCATTTTACACAGTGATGGTTTTGTGACAAGGCTTTTTTAAATGCTCTATTTTGAAAAGTAGGAAAGAGTCAATTATTTAAGGAGAGTTAGTAAGGTGGCTGGAATACAGGGACATATAACCAAGCCCCAGGGACATTGATGGGGGAGAAAAAAGAATTAACCACCAACTCCTGGAACCCTTATTGGTTGGTGAACCTGGAAAACCTATATTTACTCTTTCAAGTATATAATACAGCTATACATCAAGCTTTAAATAGGTAACCAGCTGCATAGGTTGGGCCTCAACATCTGATATGAGTTTAATTAGCCTGACACATCTCATGCGGCACATGTATTTTACTATGGGTGGGTACCTTACATGCTAAACCAATCATGTTTGTCCATTATAATGGATAACTATTACATACTACAGTGGTAATGCTGGCTACTAAGTCACTTAACATTAAGGAAACTACTGCTGGTGACTTAATATCATTGGAGAAGGAAATTGGCATATCCAGTTTTACCATTAAATGATTACCCCCAAAAAACCATGCCAGGATTTTTCACAAACATCTAAAAAAAAGAGGTAGAGTTCTTAATGCAGTTGTACAGTATTGTGCAAAGGTTTTAGGTAGGTGTGATACAATGCTGCAAACTAAGAATGATTTTTAAAAAAAATATTAGTTTATTTGTGTCAATTAATAAAATTCAAAGTGAGTGAACAGAACAAAAATCTAAATCAAATCACTATTTGGTGTGAGCACCCTTTGTGCAAGTGTATAACGCGTGCTGTTTTGAAGAAAAAGACATGGATTTTGTACGCACATAGTCAGATGTATGATTAAACAAGTATACCAATTTAAAATGAAACACAACACAAACATTTACAAACATTATCTGAAACAGCTGTGTAGGAGGAATAAAACTGCGTAAGGAACAGCAAAACAAGGAAAGGTTCCAAAATAAAATAAAAAAAACACCATGGCAAGACTGAGCACAGAAACAAGACACAATGTATTTATACTGCACCAGCAAGACCTCTCTTTTGAAGAAGCATAAATAAACTGGCAATGTTGAGGAACATAGATGTAGTGGTCAGCCAGGTAACTTAGTACAGCAGATGAAAGACACATCTTCATGCTTACTTCCCTATACATTCTGATGATGTCCAGCAGTGCTATCAGCTCACAACTGGCAGAAAGCTGTGGGACCCTTGTAGTCCTGATGGAGTCCTGGAATTGATGACATGGCCCGAAAAGAGCCCAGATCTCTACATCATTGAGTCTGTCTGGGAATACATTGAGAGAAAATAAACAGAGGCAGTCTAAATCCACAGAAGAACTGTGGTTAGCTTTCCATGAACCAAGAACTAACCAGTCTACTTCCTGAGTTAATTAAAAACCATGTGCAAGAATACCTAGAAGAATTGAAACTGTTTTAAAGGCAAAGGGTGGTCACACCAAATATTGATTTAGATTTTTATTTTGTTCAGTCATTTTGTAGTTTGTTAATTGATAAAAAAAACAAATTTTTACCATATACATTTTTAAAAGCATTCTTACTAAGAATTTATTAACTCCTGCCTAAAATCTTTGCTCAGTATAGTATCTAATCATGGCATACCAGCTGTGTGGACAGCATTTTATAGTTGGCTTGGAAATGTTTTCCACACTAGAGATGACTAGCTATGGCACTCCTGCTGCATGGACTACATTACTCATAATGTTCAGAGCATCATGGATAATGTGATCCACACAACTGAGTTGCCAAAATATTGGGCAAAGGCCCAACATAAATGTAATATAGTGACTCATAAGATGCAAATTGTAATAACTCCAAAAGAAAATACAATTTTTTTGTATCTGAAAGTTTTACTCTTTTGATTATTATTCCTGTTTCAATTAAGTGTTCTGACACATATTGTAATGGCTGTGGTTATTTCTATTACCTCTATAGTGTCTAGAACTTAGCAGGGCAAATCTTACAAGTATCTTAAGTATCTTAGTAACAACGTTATATAGACAACCAGATTTCACTATTTATATTTTATAAACAATTGAGAATTCAAATAAGTACCTATATACAGTCTCTAATATTTCCAGTCATTTTTTAACAGGAAACAGAATGATAAAAAAAAACAAGTCAATACAGGTAATTTTAACCTAGGCTTAAAATCAGTTAACGTTAGGAGGAAAAAAAAATAAATTGAATTAACCTTTAACTTGACAAGTTGACTAGACTACCTCTGGCTCGTCTGGCTCCCCTACAGTCTATCTAAAATGCGGCTGCCAGACTCATCTTTCTTGCACGTCGGTCTGATTCGGCGGCTCCTCTCTGCAACGCCCTCCACTGGCTTCCCGTCTGCTCGAGGATTACATTTAAAATTCTGTCTTTAACCTACAAAGCCCTCCACTCCTCTGCTCCTATGAACATTTCCTCCCTTGTTAACCGTTACCTCCCTGCACGACCTTTGCACTCCTCATAGGGATTAACACTCTCTTCTAATCTCACTTCTCACTCGCGTCTCCAAGATTTCGCCCGAGCTGCTCCCTCTCTCTGGAACTCCCTTCCCCGGAGCATCCAGCTCTCTCCCTCCTTTTCAAACTTTAAAAAGTCCCTCAAAACTCATCTCTTTAGAGAGGCTTACTACCCAACCCACTAGATTACCAGTCACTTTGCCTCTATCCGATCCCACCTAGCTGTTCCAGAGGGAAACACACTCCCTCTTTGACTTATCCCACCTAGTGCCTCCCATCCACTCTACTGTTACTACAACTTCAATCCCTCTGACCTCTTCAATCCCTTAATTGTTTCATGGACCCCATTCCCTCTAGATTGTAAGCTTACGAGCAGGGTTCTCTACCTCATGTACCAGTCTGTTCTAGTTTGTCTAACTTAGTATATACCGTAGTTCCCTTCAATGCTCTCTACCAAGCGCTACGAGAATTGTTGGTGCTGTACAAATAAATGTTAATGTAATGTAATGACCAAATGGCTACATAGCATTGATTTTTAATCACTATTTTATATTATTATATATTATCTGAACATTTTATTTACTGAAGCTGGCGTAAAACCAGTTTGAAAATGGAAAGAATACAGTTTAAAACACTTTGACACAATTCTGTATTCTAAACAGCACTGCATACTTGTTTATTTGCAAAAGATAAAAGTAGTGCAAAAGAATACAAAGTGCAAAAATAGGTGCAAATGATGCTTGCGGTACCACACTAAGCGCAGCCCTCTAAAGCACTCTCCAGAATGCTCATAAAGTATACAGGTAAAAAACAGAATGGCGCAGGATAGTGGTTTCCTTAAAAAAAAAAAAAAAAACACAAAATAGTGCAATATGCAATAAACACAGGAGGGATCTGGTGATTGAGGTACTATATGCACTCACAAGTGTAGGCAAATAATATTCATATCGGCTGTGTTGTCTTCAAAGTGATATTTAATAACATTAGTCTGAAAAAAAGAACAGAAAAACACACATGTGCAGCAGCAAAAACAATGTTGGATTAACCCCTGCTGTGCAGAATCAGACTCACAAGATATATAAGTTAAAATGTACTTTTAACTTATATATCTTGTGAGTCTGATTCTGCACAGCAGGGGTTAATCCAACATTGTTTTTGGTCCTGCACATGTGTGTTTTTCTGTTCTTTTTACAGACTAATGTTATTAAATATCACTTTGAAGACAACACAGCCAATATGAATATTATTTGCCTACACTTGTGAGTGCATATAGTACCTCAATCACCAGATCCCTCCTGTGTTTATTGCAAATTGCACTATTTTATACTTGTTTATTTGGCTGTAGTTTTGTAATGAAATGTTGAGAAACTAAAGATAAGGTGAGTATATTATAGAAGGGTTAAGTCCAAGACAACGGACAAGACCAATGCAAATTAACACTTCTTGGAACATATATTCAGTGACTGATCAGATCATTTTCTGTAGCTTTTTCACATGTTTTCAAGGAGTCTAAATTTTGGGATGAAAAAAAAATAGTATTCAGATTTTTATAGATTCTAGAAGCAAATCACTCTGAAGCCCTCAGCCAACTGTGTATTATTACAGCTCTAACTACTGACAGGATGTGTAGTTTAACAGATGCTGTCGCATCTCAACCTTAGTTTAAACCCTGGAAATCGCACCTTGCTCGGATAAGCAAACGCATCTTGTAAAATAACTTGTGATAAATATTTAAATGAATATTAAGCAGTGTAGAGATTTGTAGGAACATAAATTTTGTAGCTGTTCTATAGTTTTGAAGTTATGGATACATTTCCTTTTCTTTTCACTGGTGTATAACAGATTCTGCTGTTTAAATATGAATTTGTGGTCTCTAAGGCATGACCAGGGCTTTGCAGCATATTACAGACTTTTCCTGCATTAAAAATGTTACATTAGATACAGTTCACTAGAGGAGACATGTTGTGTTTATTATATAGAAATATAATGAGTACTTCTGTAAGTATATAATTTAATATGCCACTGTATGAAACATATGCAAACTGTGAAAATACAGAAAAGAATGAAAATTACATTTGACAGATTTTTTTTTAATGGTTGACAGCCCAGAATACGTGAAAAAAATTCTTATTTTTCCTAAAAAAAATAAAATAAACATTTAAATAACAGCAATTGCCTTAAAACATCTAAACATTCCCCAAAGTGAAAATAAGTTTTTCTTGCTTCTTCAGTTTTAGCAACTGCATTTTATAGAGAGTGTCACCTTTGTCAGTCTCCGAGGCTGTTACACTGGTTTTAAGAGTCTGCACTTCCGTGTGGATTGAAACCAAAGTCTATGATGTCGAGCAAACTGTCTGATATCCTTTTTTTGTGGCTGAGGAGCTTTGTCGGGTATGGCCAAAATCATGAGACTGAGTCTGGGGCAGTACCCCAATGTCCTGTGCACCCACCTGAGTTTTGGTTTCTTATTTCTTTTCCCATCACTTTTTTTTACTCTTACCGTTGTGGTAAAAAAAGAATTCAGCCTAGAAGGCTCTACTCACTTCTTAGCAGTCTTAGCTGAACTTGTAACAAGTGTTCCTGAAATCTGAAAGCCTACTCTAATGACAGGGAACAACTTTCCAGTATTTGGGGGCAAAAATGAGGGCCTACAGTAAATTGGCTACAAAAGCCATGAGTTTGTCTGAGCAGGACAGCAGCATACTCACAATTGTGCACAGAAGGTCAGTTTTTGCCTGGCTCTTTAGAGACTGCTAGAGGATGCCTGGATGCTTCACTGGATGTCTCTGTGGATGGTAAGAAGTCCTATCATACGTGGGAGGCCTAATGCTGAAGTAAGGCCCAGGAGACTTACAGAGATACATATCTAGCACAAATAACACACAAATTAACATACAGAGGACAGGTTAAGGGCTAAAAGAACAAATACATACAAACAAACATAGAGGAACTGTTCGAATACTCTGAGGTGATCGTTTTTATTTATTTATTTATTTATTTAGAAAGTGTTTTACCAGGAAGAATACATTGCGATTTCTCTCATTTTCAAGTATATCCTAGGGACCCAGTCCAGAATGGAGTTACACATTTAACAGTAGATTAAAATAAATACATACATACATATATTAAACAAGTTGGAAGGAGAACATACAGGGTAAATCATTATTGATACAAAAAAGGAACAGCATGTACAGAGTATGAAGGAGTTTGTAAACTAATAACAGGTACAATCTGTTTGGAGGATTTGGGAGACACTTATTTTCAGGGATTTTAGACTAGAGGATGATTTGGCAGAAACAGGAAGGCTATTCCACATATGAGGAGCTCTGAAAGAGAATGCACCTCGACCTGCTTCCTTTTTGAAGTGAGGGATCGCTAGTGAAGGGTTGGTGCAGGATCTGAGATTGTAGGATGTGCACGGAGTAAGAGTGAGTATGCTGATTTTAGTTAAATTATGGCCATAAGATGGATAAGCTTGCCAATCACATCAAGGTACCTCAAATTTAGGCAAGTCCCTACAATAGGAACTAATAATAAATTAGCAAATTAATAAATAATAGAATCTAAAAGACTTACATTGAATTGACACACAGACAGAAAAAATACCTGCAGAGTACTGAAGAAATCAAACAGAGGATATGGGTGTGATTGCATATATAGAGGAACTAAGCAAGAGGAAACTAGGCTCACAGATAGGGGCTACTCTGGAACAGGGCAGGATCTGGACTGAAGCTGAATTAGGCAGGTGCCACTCAGAGGGAGTGCCAGTCTGTGGCCGAACAAGGGAAGGGTTGCCAGTCTGTGGGGGGTACCACTATGTGACCGGGCAAAGAGGGATGCCACTCTGTGGGGAATACCACTATGGGGCCGAACTAGAGAGGGATGCCACTCTATGGGGGACACCACTATGTGGTCGAGCAAAGATGGAGGGGGCCAGTCTGTGGGAATACCACTCTGTGGCTGAGCAAGTAGGGAACACGGCACAGGTATGCAAAACAAAGGAAGTAGAGAGCATAGGTAACAAGCAAAATAAGAGAGGAAAGCAAAAGTAGGAGCGAGCATAGAGAATAAACAAGTAAAGCAAAGCAAAAGCATATGAAATAAGCAAGTGAACAAATCAAAAGGATACCAAATGTAACTGGATGCAACCTGGGTAAGTCTGCTAACGGGTTCAGGCCTGACACCGGCAGAGACAGTGTGATGTTTTCAGCAAAGTTCTGCTGGGAAACCTTGGGTCCTGTCATGGTTTCTTTGACATGGGAAGAATAGATCATAGATTAAATTGAAATGAGCGTTCAAATACTAGAACAAATCTAGAAAACAAGGTTATAATGTTAAAAACACTTTTAGGGAAAGTGTCAGGGCTCATAGGTTCTTAACATTGTTTTGTAAACACTACTTTATGTCCTATCATTTTTACATTCAGGACTGTGTATATATTTCATTTAAATATACTGTATTGTCAATTTTATAAGATATTACATATTTTTGTACATGTCTGTATTGTGTCTCGTATTTTAGCGCTGGTTTTAATTCAGTCAATGATCCATTCTTCCTCTTCGTGGGCTTTGGGAACAGCCTGCATTTTGTCTTGCATGCATTTGACCACTCATTGCAATTCAGTCCAGAAGCCTACCTTTGTCTGATTAAAAAGTTAAAAGTGCTTGTCAATAATGGGGTTGTAAATCCAAATATGTTTATTAAATAAATATTGAGCTTCACTCAGAAGGCAGGAACTAGTAGGCCAACAGAGCATCTTAATGGTAAATTCTTAAAGCAACATTAATTGTAAATGTAGAATTCAAAACATTCTGTGAATTCTCGCATTCTCACTGTGTGACATTTTCTGACCCACACTGCCCCTGTGAGATAGAAGAAGATAGTTGAACACAGTGAAATAAGGTGCCATATTTTAATGTATAAACAGGAAATAAATAAGCAGAGTTTCAGCCATCCATGTCTATTCTTCCCCACTTAATACAATATACATGCAATACAGAGAGCAAACAGTATATGGTGCACACATGAAAAACTTTGTGTTACAATTGTCATAGACATGTTTTTAAAAAAGGAAATTAATATATATATATATATATATATATATATATATATATATCCAGTGTAACACTATGATATGCCAGTAAAAATAAGTCTAGAAGTTAATGTTTCACCTCACTCAGTTTAGAGCTCCACAAGTTCTACTAAAATGGCACCAAGAGCAATACCTCAGGCCCAACAACAGCTTTCTGTACATAGCTTCCAGGCAAAGGGAATCTGCTAACAGCAATGTGGTGTCCCTCAGAGGAAATTAAGAACAGGACATTAGCAAAATATCACAAAACAATTTAATCAGTCACTTTAGAAAGGAGTAGAATAAAACATGTCAGTGGATTAGGCAGTGGCTGAGTGATAGACAACAGAGGTTTGTGGTCAGTCGAGTATATTCGGAGAAAGGTCTTGTTATTGGGTTGTGGTCAATGGAGTTATATTCGTAGCAAGGTTCCTCAGGGATCTGTACTTAGACCCATTCTCTTTAATATTTGTATTAGTGATATTGCGGAAGGTCTTGTTGGTAAGGTATGTATTTCTGCTGATGATACAAAGATTTGCAGCAGGGTTGATGTTCCTGGAGGGATAAGCAAAATGGCAAATGAGTTAGGTAAACTAGAAAATTAGCCAGAGCTGTGAAAACTGACATTTAATATTGATAAATGCAATACAATGCACTTTGGGTTTAAAAACCTTAATATCTGAAATAATTACCCCTAAATTCCTTTTCTCAGAGAATTTAAAGGTAGGCAGACAAAGTAATAGGGCACCAGGAAATTTCTAGAAAGACGTGACATTTAAATACATGAAAGGAATCAATACAATAAAAGAGGAGAGTATATTTAAAATAAGAAAAACTACCACAACAAAATAGCATAATCTTAATTTAATGGGGCAACAGTTTAAAAGTAATATCAGAAAAAATTGCTTTACCGAGAGGTTAGAGGAAACATGCAATAACCATCCAGCAGAAGTGGCATAGGTTAACAGAGAGAAGAGGTTTAAGCATGGATGGGATAGGCATTATGCAATCCTGGACATAAGATAAGGCCAGGTACTAATGAAAGCGTTAAGAAAATTTGTCAGATTAGATGGGCCAAATGGTTCTTATCTGCCGACATATTACATGTTTCTATGAGTGTAATATGTATTTAATTATTCTTGGAGATCTGGAGTGAGGGAAGCTTAAATGCTATGTGTCCACACTCTCCTCAGCATCACAGAATGGAGCTGAAATACTCTTCCTGTTCACATGATTACCTTGGGCTACACCATTGTGAGGCTACAGTCTTATAACAAGCTAAAGTTGGAACAGGAAAGGAGCTTTCTCAGCAAGGTAGAAGCTAGAGTCAAACACACTTAAAATGTGTTCATTTAAAAAGATTTAGCAAATAGCTCCAGTATTTATGCTTTGCATCTACACAGATCAGCCATAACATTGTGACCACCTGCCTAATATTGTGTAGGTCACCTTAAGATGCCAAAACAGCCCTGACCCGAAAGGCATGGACTCCTCTAGACCTCTGAAGGTGTGCAGTGATATCTGCCACATTAGCAGCAGGTCCTTTAAGTCCTATAGGCCCTGGACATCCTAGTGAAGGGGGATCCGATAGGGTACGGAATAGGGATGAATACCATTTACTACCTAGTGTAAAAGGGAGGAGCTATGGGTTACTATGGGGCATGAACAGATTAGGCAGGCATCCATTTTAACCTGCAGGTTCTCCCTACCTATTGAACCCACCCACCATCCCTTTTGTTTTCTTTTACAGATAGATTCAACATATTTTTTCTCCGCCTTGGTGGAAGCTTGATGAGTATCCAAGAGGTTCAATGGATAAAAGGTTGGTGGGCGTCAACAAGAATCTGGTGGGAAGTTCGAGCAGGGTCATGGTGTCTCGGACTTCAGGTGGTGGGTCCATAAGTAGGTGTCTGTAAACTGGTTTGTAAAATTGGCAGCCACTTGGATTACAGTGGTCGCTTTGATGGTGTAGATGGGTTAAGTAATATATGGCTAGTCATATATGGTTAATATATGTTTGTTGAAAGTTCAATTTAAAATTGATAAAGTTCGGTTACATTGACTAGCGGTGATAGACATATTTTTTGTTTGCCCTTTTTAAACCCTCCAAAGCCTCTCATGTGCTTGGCTAATGTTTGCCTCTCATTGCTTTAAGATAAACCCTAACAAAATATGCTATATCAATTATTGCATAGTGTATCCTTCAGTTTAAACATAATTGATCATACATTTGGTATTCCCTCTTGCTCTGCTGTTTCCAATGCCAATTTAATTATCGAACCTCAACGAAAATAGAAAATAAAAAAAATAAAACAGTGGAAAAGAAATTCAATCTTGTCCTGGAATGGTGCTAGTAAAATTGAAAAATGGGTCTCTGTTTATTATTACTATCCCTTACTAAAAATGTTTCCAAAATAAAAAACAGCCATATACCTATGAAGTATTGGTGTAATGGTACAGGACTTTGTATTGTTAAAGAAGCAGAGCCTTTCAATTTAAATTCAACATATATAAAAGTTCACGTTTACAGAACTGCACTCCAGAAAAAGCTTTACAACAAATTAAAACTGCCATTAGTTTTCACGTGTGCTTTTTCTGCTCAATAAACTGTATTCAGAAGCCAATCAGAATACCAGCTTAATTTAAAATGTTTTATGTTTTAGATTGTCTTATCTATCTGTGATACTCCCATTACCTGCTATCTATAAAATGGCAAGCACCATAATATTATGCATGGCCCCAGGTGTATATATATAACGTATATCCAATATATTAAAGCATTACAGAACCATTAGTACAGAAAATTAGTAGGCAATGTATAAAACAAATTCAAGCCTTTAGCAACAATATGACAGCAGACGTCTTTGTTAAAGACATAAGAGATTAAACTGTTCCGTTTAACAGATCAAGCAAACAAAAAAAATAACACAATGATGTCTTGTTGTTTTTCAAGATTGTAGATCAGCAGCGCTAACACGCATCTCTTTTGCTTGCGCCTGATGAAGTGATGCAATCTTTTCTTTTTTATCTCGTTGTGCTTTTTATCGTGTCTCCCGGTAGAAAGCTTACATTGATCTGTATTCACTAGCTTTCAAAACATTATTTGGTGTTTTACAACGGCCTGATTTAGTAGGGATTTCGTCCTCTGCAGCTTTTATTTCGTGTCATTAATTACATTGATTTCTCTTTAAATGTGCGCATCACACAGCTCAACATAATTGCATATCTGATTTCAACAGCAGTGCCTTGCAGACAAAGCTTGTGTCAGGTTCATTAGGCCCCTGTTGTAATAAATCAAGCTCACTTTAACTATACCCAAATGGCTAACCCGACTTAAATTAACCCCGAACTAGAAGATATGTTTTTGTCAGTGCATGTCACAACAACTGAATTGACTCTAAATGAAAACCTGTAGTCACATCTGCTTTTTGGGGTTAATTTTAAAACCATAAAGTCTTACATATGCATTAATTGTGAAATAAATTCATTTTTTTTATCTTTCACCTCCCACTGCAGTGACAGGCTATGTATTGATGGATTAGGGAAATAAAAAAAAAAAATACATTAAATGGATAACGGACAAAAAATACTCTTTGCTGTATTTTTACTGAGTATTTAATACAAATATATTTTTTAAAAATGAATAGTAAGCAGGATCAGACATGCCGACCAGGATACACGTTTACTGGGCAGGCTGCCACCCACTGGAGTTTGACTGCCTTTTTTTTTTTCTGTTTCCAGCCATCTGGCCAACACTTGATGTGCCCAACCCTGAAGTAGAAGGGACCTCATTCCTGCATGTCTGTGCCTCTTGAGGGGATAAACCTGCTCTAATTGGGGCAATATAAAATGGGTAAGCTAACTATATACTGGTAGGAACAATACTCTAGCACCATGCGTGGCAGGCTAACTCCATTCATATCTGTACTGTACTATCTGAGGCCACTGATTTAATTATAGTACCTATTTAAAAGTAAAGTGTATGTGGTTTTACAGAGGCATAGTTTTAGCACACTTCCATTGCAGTTTCCATGTGCACTCATTAAGAGGTACTAATGCAAAATGCCCTACATTTTAATCTTAAATTAACTCCCTACCTATTCCTCCTCCTTCTAACTTTTGTTATGAATCAATACTAATACAAAAACCTGAAAAATAACCCATACTTTGAGTGTCATGAAGATGGGCAGTGGAAATTAAGGACCACCTCCTTAGCACGCAAATATCCCTCTATGATCCACAAAGTCCTTTTGTCCTCATCTTTGGCCCAGGGAAAACATCCAAAAATAAAAAATAATCCTATTCTAAAAAAAATCTGCCACACTATGGCTGCAGCATTTTTAGGCACTCAGTTCAACCCTCTCCTATTTTCTAATTCCTGCACCAGTTACGAGCAAGATTCAAGATTATAACAAGGAAAATCAGCAAAGACCACTAGAAAGTCTTCTTTGATATTCTCTCAATCGGAATTTACCATATTGTAATCTACTTTTCTATATATAAGCATTTTATAAAGCCAGTACAAGTTTAATGTCAGCTGTATGGAATTCCAAAGAATTAGAATCTTAGAACTTGCACAACACAGGAAACTGTACACATAATGGAAAACAGATCTGTGTATCTTAGTGACAAATCCTTTCTACATGTTACACTAAGTAGGATGAAAATGAAGTTATTGCAGGAGTACACATAAAGTACATAAAGACCTGTGTCAACCACTGAGACTGGATATTGACCACTTTTCATACCCATGGTAGTAATAATGTATTTAAATGTTACATATAGTGCAGTATTTACAGAAGTAACCTACAGTATTTTCTGCTTAGCAGCTCATTACAAAGATTTCCAGAATGACCCAGTGGTTTATCTTGGTTTTGTGCTGCCCTAGGCAGACAAAATGTGGGCACCCCCCCACCCACGTTGCACACCTACGACATGCCCCAATACCCATGTTGCACACTCATGACATCCCCCATCACCCACATTGCACACACATTAAATGCCCAATCACCCCATTACATGTCTCCATCACCCACATTGCATACACACTAAATGCCACATTACATGCCCCCATCACCCTGATTAATTGGAAGGAGCTAAAGCTTGCTGAACGGTGGGGGGGGGGGGCGGGAGTAAAAATGTTTGAAGAACCAGAAGTGTGCTTTAACACCCTCTGGCAAAGTGCCGCCCTAGGCGAGTGCCTTCAGGAACATACACTACTGGAAGGACCCTATTATTAACCAGTTTTAATAAAATGACACACTTATGTTTACAACATACAATTTATAGCATACAAACAAAGTATCAAAGCAATGTTCAAGGACATTAAAAAGGATTTATTAATACTGAATTACTTAAAGGGACATGACATACATAGCATGACAAAGTACCACTATATTAAAATGTATCTCCATCTATACATTGGGTGGTTTAAGAATTAATTAGTGCTGAATAGCCAAATTAGTACAGTTTCAGTGCTTATCATGCCACAAAGTTGGCAGGACACACCACAGACTCATTTTAAACATGTATTTATCTTGCTTGTGCCTTTGCATGCAATGTTGCTAACAAAATGTATAGATCATTTTTCCTAAATTTTTAATATATCCATTCAAAGTTTAAGTAGTGTTCAGGTTTTAACCTGTGGTGAAATTATGAAAAACAAACAAAACATTTTTTGTAGACATGTGCAAAACTAAAATTTTCGTTTTCGTCCATTCGTACGAAAATGTTATTTATTTCGTCTAAAACGAATTTCGTTCATTACTGCATTCGTTTCAGACGAAATTCGTTCATTATTTTAGTTTCGTTTTATTCGTTTGTACGAATCAATTGACAAATCAATCTATCGGTTTATAGACTTTCGGCTTATGGAATACATGTAATGCTATTGGCTTTCTATAAACCGAACTTGAGTCCCCATTCATAAGAAATTCTTATGAATGGGGACCCCATCAGTGGCGGATCCAGGGGGGACAACGGGGCAATTGAACCCCCCCCCCCCCTGAGAATGGAAAAAAAAAAATCGATGCTTTAAAAAAAAAATAACGACGCTTTTAAAAAAAAAAACGACGCTTAAAAATAATAACAAAAAAACCCCCACGCTTGCAGGCAGAGACGGAGGTGAGAGGAGATAAGAAGATCCCCCCTCACCTGCGCTCTGAGCTGAACAGGCAGCACAGAGAAACCTCCGGAAGTGGGAGCCGAACAGGCAGCATGGAGGAGACCCTGCTGCCTGCCACTAACCACCAGGGAAAGGTAAGTGCTGGGGAGTGGGGAGATGGGGGGGGGGGGGATGTACTGGTATTGGAAGGGGCTTATTAATGACAAATAACACTGGCATATTAATGGGCAAATTGGCAGGGGCATATTAAATGGCAAATAACACCGGCATGTTATTGGGCGAATTAGCAGGGGCATATTAAATGGCAAATAACACCGGCATGTTATTGGGCAAATTGTCAGGGGCCTATTAAATGGCAAATAACACCGGCATGTTATTGGGCTGATTGTCAGGGGCCTATTAAATGGCAAATAACACCGGCATGTTATTGGGCAAATTGTCAGGGTCCTATTAAATGGCAAATAACACCGGCATGTTATTGGGCAAATTGTCAGTGGCATATTAAATGGCAAATAACACCGGCATGTTATTGGGCAAATTGGCAGGGGCATATCAAATGGCAAAGAACACCGGCATATTATTGAGCAAATTGGCTGGGCATATTAATGGCAAATAATACCGGCATATTATTGGCAAATTGGCTGGGGAATATTAATGGCAAATAATATTGGCAATGTTTCTGTAATGGGGTGATGGACGCATGTAAATTGGGTGATGGGGCATGTCCTTGGTGTGAAACGTGGGTTATGGGTCATGTCGTGGGTGTGCATCGTGGGTAGGGGGGTGGTGTCCAAATTTTGTCTGCCTAGGGCAGCACAAAACCAAGATACACCACTTTGGGGGAGAGAGAGGAGAGAACACGTGGGGAGAGAGGAGAGAACACTGATGGGGGGAAGAGGAGAGAACACTGATGGGGGGAAGAGGAGAGAACACTGATGGGAGGGGAGAGAGGAGAGAACACTGATGGGGAGAGAGGAGAGAACACTGATGGGGAGAGAGAGGAGAGAACACGTATGGGGGAGAAGAGAGAACACTGAAGAGAGGAGAAGAGAGAACACTGATGGGTGTGGGAGAGAGGAGAGAACACAGATGAGGGAGAGGAGGAAAAGAGACAGCTATTGGGAAGAGGAAAGACATACATGTTTAGAGGGACAAAGAGACATGGGAAGGGGAGAGGAGACAGACAGATATGGGAAGGGAGGGGAGAGAGACATAACTGGGAAGGGAGAAGAGAGAGACATAAATGGTAT
Organism: Pelodytes ibericus; assembly: GCA_036172795.1. Taxonomy (NCBI): domain Eukaryota; kingdom Metazoa; phylum Chordata; class Amphibia; order Anura; family Pelodytidae; genus Pelodytes; species Pelodytes ibericus. Next base: position 137,664,687 of record CM069862.1, read on the forward strand.
GGTAGAGGAGAGACAGACAAACATGGGATGGCAGAGGAGAGACAGACAGATATGGGATGGCAGAGGAGAGACAAACAGATATGGGAAGGGGAGAGGAGACAGACAGACATGGGAAGGGAGATGAGAGAGACATAAATGGGAAGGGAGAAGAGAGAGACATAAATGGGATGGTAGAGGAGAGACAGACAGACATGGGATGGGAGAGGAGAGACGGAGAGATGGGAAATAAGAGGAGAGACAGACGGACATGGGAAAGAAGAGGATACATAGACGGACATGGGAAGGAAGCGGAGTGTAACGGACATGGAAGGAAGAGAGACAGAGGGCACGGGGAGTGAGAGGAGTACGACAGACATGGGAAGGGAGAGGAGCGTGACAGAAGGACATGAGAGAGAGGAAAAGACAGACGGACATGGGAGAGAGGAAAAGACAGACGGACAAGGGAGAGAGGAAAAGAAAGACGGATATGTGCCCCTCCCGAGATCAGACTCTGGATCAGCCCCTGGACCCCATTCATAAGAATTTCTTATGAATCGGGACTCTAGTTCGGTTTATAGAAAGCCAATAGTATTACATGTATTCCATAAGCCGAAAGTCTATAAACCGAACAACGTTCGGTTTATAGACTTTTGGTTTATAGAATACATGTAATGCTATTGCTGTTCTATAAGCTGAAAGTCTATAAACCGAACCACATTCGATTTATAGACTTTCGGCTTATAGAATACATGTAATGCTATTGGCTTTCTATAAACCGAAATAGAGTCCCCATTCATATGAATAGGTCAATTGACCTATTCGTATGAATGGGGACTCTATTTCGGTTTATAGAATAGCAATAGCATTACATGCATTCCATAAACCGAAAGTCGTTCATTATGTCGGTTTATGGAATGTATGTAATGCTATTGGTATTCTATAAACCAACTCCTATTTCGGTTTATAGAATGCCAATAGCACGAATGGATGAATGGACGAATGATTTTCGTTTATTAACCATTCGTTCATTCGGCCTTCGTTAGTTTAGCATTTTCGTTATTCGTTTTTCGGACGAATGCACATGTCAAATTTTTTGTAGTATTGCTGGATTTTTGACTAATTATTACCAAAGTAAAATACCATTTGTAGAACAAACAGTTACCATTTGTCTGAAACTCTCTCCCTTCTGCTCTTCATGCATTTTTTTTTGAGAGGTTAAACAGGAGCTTGGGTATCTTGCTGAGTAAGCTTCAAGGAGTTATTTAATTTTTATGCGCAATGTTTTTATACAAGAGGTCTTTTGAAGCAGTCTGTGCTGTGGAGCCAGGACATCTTTAGTCATTGTTAACCCTGTCATTTGTCGTCACAATATACAAAAAAAAAAAAAGAGGGAAGAAATGTACCTTTTCGATTTCCCAACCTCTGGATCACAAGCAGTATAAATGAACTAAATGCAAAAATGAACCACTTGAATGCCAGACATTGTTCTATAATGGAGTTGTAATTCTGGCATTTAGAGGGTTAATATTTCCATCATTTCAGCACTGCCTTAAGGGAATTGGAAGAGTTAAGGAGTCTATGTACCATCTACACTCCTCTTCAGCATCTCTCCCTGACCTTGCCTTGTATTTGTTATATCACCCTGAAAGACTGTTTTCACTGTCTGGTCCTTATCCTATTCCTACTATTGTGGACAAGTGTCTCCTAATCCTCCAACCCTTACTCAGCCAACTGGAAGCCCAAGGAATACTTAATGCTACGATCACTACCTATACCTGACTGAAGTACAACAGGATTTCCCTGGAACCCTCAGCATTCCTCTAAAACTGCAAATGGCTGTCGTGACTTCGTAAAGCCTCCAATTATAGTGCTATTTTGGGAGGAGGGAGGCAGTTATGAGGCGTTTTGGGATATGAAAAAGTAAATAGACAGAGCTATGCAATTTAAATAATGATAATAAACAGATAATGAACAGAAAAACTAAATAATAAAGTGTGAATAGAGAAATAAAAACAAAATACACATACACAGAATTATAAAAATATATTTTTAATATACAAAAAAGTAATAAATATTTGAAAAAATAAACAAATTACATATACAGAAAAAAAGAAAAATACATAAAATCAAAGTATATATACAAATAGTGTCATGCGGTCAACCGGGGCTATATACCGGGGAACAGAATAAATTCCCATAACAGCATAAAAACAATTAAGCAGTTAACTTGAAAAAAACAGATGGTTGTAACACAATGCAAACTCACTGTGGAGGTGTATTGGTATGCGGAAAAGAAGAAGACTAAGACCTGGCCAGGTTGCTTCAAAAAGATAAAGAGGTTTGTATCGAAACGCGTCCCTCTTTATCTTTTTGAAGCAACCTGGACAGGTCTTAGTCTTCTCCTTTTCCGCCTACCAGTACACCTCCACAGCGGGTCTATTTTTAAACAGTGAGTTTGCATTGTGTTCCAACCATCTGTTTTTTTCAAGTTGCCTACTTATTTGTTTTTATGCCGTTATGGGAATTTATTCTGTTCATCTGGGGATATGCTGAGTTTAGGGCTGCACTCATTTGGGAGACCACATGCCCCTTGTTTTCTGTACACAGAGACATTTAACTGCAGGGTGCTGGGTGGAAGGTTCCAGGCAGGTGACCAGAATGTTTACCCTAGGAGGGACAAAGCAGGAACACTATTGTATTTAAATGCTGTGATCTAATTACGTAGGTATAAAAATGAATGTTCTGTTCAATAAACGTGTTCTTGTTTCCACTCAACACTCTGTCATGGCAAGTAACTGGGTGGCTTGGGATTGTAATCACTTGGCTGCAGAGCTTACTATCAGCAAGGAAGAACTATACTGCAAAGCTACTCCTTGTCTGTCACAGTCTATAAAAAGATAAAAAGTCCAAGGATAATCTTTCCCTCTAAATTTGTAACAGAAGTAATATTTATATTTTAGATTAAAGATATATATAATAATTATTTCAGTTATAGTGCCAAGATGACAAATCGTTCTTTTTACTTAAGTCCTTTGCTGTCAAAAAGAGTTTCAGTGCTGTGGGTTCTAATATATCCCTGACTGCAGCAAAATATAGTAGGTTTTATTATATGTATATTTATACTGCCTGACATGCATACATTTGTATTTGGCTACTATGAATAAGGTATTGTACAATCAATTGAGATATAGCATAATAAAGAAATATATGATAATGGAGTATTCACAGCAATACACTGAACGTTTAAAATTATTATGTTCCACTAATGCTCAGATGGTTGAACATTACTTTCATGTTGTATCTCCTACATGCAGAGGCGTCGCTAGGGGTGGGCTACTGGGGCTATAGCCCCGAGTCCCTCCTTCATAGCCCCGAATGGAGACTCTGGGGCTAAAGTATTCTTTAGCCCCGAGACTCCAGGGCTATAATTGTTAAAAAAAAAAATCCCCCGCTGAGCTTTCCTCCGTCTGGGACATGGTCCCAGAACCGGAGGATTAAGCTCATGCGGGGGTGAGGGCCGATCGGGAGGAGAGGCTGCTATAGGGAGCTCTCTCCCTAGCCTCTCCTCCTCGAGGTGCGGCCCACAAGCAAGTGCCTGTGGTGTCCGCACCTCCTGGCAATGCAGAAACAGAGCGACGGGTGCAAGCTCCGCCCCTTCGCGCTGTGAGATCTGCATCCGGCAGAAGTTCCTGAAGACACTGCCGAAAAAAAGCAAGTAAGCTGAAGGTAAGGTAATACAAAAAAAAAATTGAAGCAATGTGTGACTGTGTGTCTCAATGTGTGCAAGTGTGTGTCTGGGTGTCTCAGTGTGTATAAGTGTGTGTCTGGGTGTCTCAATGTGTGCAAGTGTGTGTCTAGGTGTCTCAGTGTGTGTCTGGGTGTCTCAGTGTGTGTTTGGGTGTCTCAGTGTGTGTAAGTATGTGTCTATATGTGTCTCAGTGTGTGTCTGGGTGTCTCAATGTGTGTGTATGGGTTTCTCAATGTGTGTGTGTCTCAATGTGTGCAAGTGTGTGTCTGGGTGTCATAGTGGGTGTCTCAGTGTGTATAAGTGTGTGTCTGGGTGTCTCAGTGTGTGTAAGTGTTTTTCTAGGTGTCTCAGTGTGTGTAAGTATGTGTCTATATGTGTCTCAGTGTGTGGGTGTCTCAAAGTGTGTGTATGGGTTTCTCAATGTGTGTGAGTGTGTGTGTCTCATTGTGTGCAAGTGTGTGTCAGGGTGTCTCAGTGGATGTCTCAGTGTGTATAAGTGTGAGTGTGTGTGTCTCAATGAATATGTCTGGGTGTCTCAATGTGTGTAAGGGTGTTTGCGTAAGTGTATGTGCGTGAGTGTGTCTCAGGGTGTCTGTGTGAGAGAGAGAGAGATGGTGTGTGTGAGAGAGAAAGACGGTGTGTAAAAGAGAGATGGTGTGTGTGTGTCTGAGAAAGAGAGAGAGACTGTGTGAGAGAGAAATAGACGGTGTGTGTGTGAGAAAGAGAGATAGACGGTGTGTGTGTGTGTGTGTGTGAGAGAGAGAGACAGTGTGTGTGAGAGAGAGAGAGACAGTGTGTGTGAGAGAGAGAGACAGAGAGAGATGGCGTGTGTGAGAAAGAGAGACAGCGTGTGTGAGAAAGAGAGAGACGGTGTGTGTGAGAAAGAGACGCAGTGTGTGTGACAGAGCTCATCTGGGCTCTAGCCCCAGATCATTGGAAGACTTAGCAACGCCCCTGCCTACATGTGAAATTCTAAAATTACATTCATAGTAAGATTAAACAATAAGTGTTTTAAAGGAAGAGAAATGCCATTTTTGATCCGTTAACTTGATGTCCCCCCCCCCCTCCAAAATGTGCTCTTCTGACATTTTTTGCAACCATGGGTTTTACAACCATCTTATAGTATTTGAGTCTTCATGGACAGGTTGTTTCTCAACCTAGATGATCAGCTCTGAAATTTGTTGACTAGTTCAGTAAGGAAGTATATCGTTTTGTATCTATCCTATTGTGTATATCCTAAATAATAAAGTGTGAATAGAGAAATAAAAACAAAATACACATACACAGAATTATAAAAAAATATAAGTATTTAATATACAAAAAAGTAATAAATATATGAAAAAATAAACAAATTACATATACAGAAAAAAAGACAACTGTGTATATCCTGCAGGTTAACATACCTTAAATAGCTCATACTGTGGCTTTAATACTGCCACAATCCAGACTACACTCATGTAAATTTACAAATCTAGTGGTTGGGACTGAGATGTAAAAAGAGACGTTTATATTAACTATAGGGTTTACTCAATAAAGATGGAATTGCAGGGAACTGAGATGGGAATTTCAAATGTTAGGCCAATGTAGCCAATTTGAAAAAAATCTCCAATGTAGCTAAATTGGAGATACTTTGGCCTTAAGTGTGACATTCCTGTTTCAATTCCCACTTTATAATAGACATGTGCATTCGTTTTCGGACAAATGCATTTTCGTCCGAAAATAGCATTTTCGTCCATTCGTCCGAAAAACGAAGAACGAAAATGCTAAGCTAACGAAAGCCGAATGAACGAATGGTTAATAAACGAAAATCATTTGTTCATTCGTCCATTCGTAGTACTATTGCATTCTATAAGCCGAAATAGAGTCGTCTCCGTATAGTTAAAATCCGACAGCTTATAAACCGAACGTTCAGTTTATAGGCTGTCGGCTTTTAACTATACGGAGACAAAGTCTCCATTCATAATTTTATGAATGGAGACTCTGTCTCCGTATAGTTAAAAGCCGACAGCCTATAAACCGAACGTTCGGTTTATAGACTTTCGGCTTATGTAATACATGTAATCCTATGGCTATTCTATAAACCGAAAGTTCGGTTTATAGAATAGCAATTTTTTTTACAGGATTTTGAATCCATACATGTGAAATGTAATTCTAATGGAAGGTAATAATTGTTTAACATAACACAGATTCAGAAATAGCCACATCATGTTTATATATAAATAAATAAGGTAAATACTGCACGGTGAAAGAAAAAAATACAACAAATAAAACCAACCCATTTCCATAGGGAGATAAACAATAATCATAAGATCAAACACTATTCTCTCAATAGGAGTTTAGTCACAGATCTTCAGTATTCAAACTAGTATGTACAAAAAAAGAATTCCCAATAGTGCATGGTCCATGGTTCAAAAGGCAGCCCTCCAACCATATCAAATATGAATCCAAAAATACAAAATGGTATCAGCCAAACAAAACAATGAAATAATAATAGCTTATACAACTCAACTCAATGAAAACACATGTATCAATCTCACCGAAGGTAGTTGCAATTGGAAGAGAGGTCAATGGAAAATAGAAGCTCCACTATTTACAATATAGTAGACAATCTCTGGCTGCAATAGTGCAAAAACAACTCATAGTGGCACTAATTTCATACTCAGGACAAACATCCTTACTTGTGGAGCCATTTTGTATTTCCAGATTTTTTTTATGTCTAGAGATTTGCTTTTACATTCTGTTTGCTGTGTTACATCATGATAGATCATTGTCACATTGACATATGTCTCTCTTGTGCGTTCTCTGATAAATCATGACCCCAACTATCCTGCTTTACACAGAACAGTCCTGATACAGAACGGCTATCCTTCAGAGTTATGGTACAGTTACCACACTGAGTCACAGCGCATGGGCAATATTGCTGAGAACCCCCTTTCTATGAACACATTTCAGCATCCCATGTTGCAGGTGTAGCTATTGGGAGATGTGATAGGGACAGAAAACAGTTACTTGAGTTATATATCTGACTGGCAAAGCTAAAAAGGGCACAGTGTGGGGATCCAGATCAGTAAATAGCTTATCCCAGTGGTGTTGTGACAGACCTCATTTATTTCTGTACGTAATAAGAGCAGAATTTAGTTTATTATAAATTGAAACACATAATTGGCAAATCTTATAGCTTTGTATACATATACATTTATCCTGGCATTTAATAACTCAAGAAGCCTGTGAGACTCATTGACCTATCCTTCCTAACTCATCCTGAAACATCTGCACATTTGAGAAAGCCATCTGATAGATGAGTTTAAGTAAAGAACTGTCAAGGAAGCATAAATGCTGAAATGTTCACAGTTACTTAAGGGCATCAGAGGTGTAGTTACTGGGTCATAAATGAAGTTCAAAATGAACATTAAATGTTCATTATAAAACACAGAATGTGCCTTAGAGAAGGAATTTTCATATCCCCTTTCTCTTATTGGTTTCTTGCTATTATGTTGAACAAGAAAATTGGTAGACAACCTGTGGACACTGAACTAAACTTCTAGTCACTCAGTAAAAAGTTACATTAGCTATTCATTTTTGATGCAGACTATGACAAATAATAAATCCCTGTGTAAACATGATTGTAATATACAAAATGAATACTATAGGGCTAAAACTGGTAACATGTAGACAGCTCTGTAATCTTTTTATAATACCAAATTCAGCCCTCCTGTATGCATTTTTCACAAGTGTTTATGAATAAACAGGTAATGTGTTCACCCTAAGGCCAGCTTGTAAGTGTACATGATTTTCATATACCCTAAGGTGTATTTTTTTCTGTGCTTTTCATATTTTGTCTGCCTTCTAATTCATGTTCTAGAAATGCAACATTTTGCTCTAATACAAGCTTTTTTTCAAAACTCAGATTCTGTGTGGTTTAGACATACTTGGAGTGATGAATAAAGCATAATTCTCCTTCAATTGCTGTGAAAAGGAATGGATCATTCTTGCTGTTTGCACCACTTTTAGAATTTGAGTTTAACTAATGGAAACATGCATAAAACTGTGAATTTTGCCCATTCATCCAGTAGAGCATTTGTGAGATCAGACACTGATGTTGGATGGGAAGACCTGGTTTGCAATCTCCATTTCAGTTCATCCCAAAGGTGTTTAGTCTTGTTATGCTGAAGCATTAAGAGTTCCCTTCACTGGAAGACAGGTAACTTACCCAACCACTAAAAAGCAGCCTCATTACATTATCCCTCTGCCACCACAATTTACAAGTAAGTACAATGCAGTCAGGCAGCTAACGTTTACCTGGCATCTGCCAAACCCAGAGTGCAAACAGTGAAGCGTGATTCGTCACTTCACAAAACACGTTTCCACTGCTCCAGAGTCAGGTGCTTTACACCATTCAATCCGATGCTTCATATTATACTTGGTGATGTGAGGTTTGCATTAGGAAGCTCACGTGGCAGCGTTTTTGTTCTGATATGTAGTCATATGGTAGCATTTTCTAACTTTTACGCAAATGCTGTGAATCAGCATTTGGTAACCCCGCTCTGTGACTTTTACGTGGTCCTCTGCTTCATGAGTGGCTGATGTGTTTAAAGGCTTCCACTTTCCAATAATACCATTTACAGTTGTCCTTGGAATATCCTATCACAGTATCACAATTGAATTCACTAAGCTCTTCAGAATGGCCCATTTTTTCACAAATGTTTGTAAATGCAGACAGCATGTCTAGGTGCTTGATTTATACACCTGTGGCAATGGGTCTAATTGAACACCTGAATTCAATACTTAAGTGGTGTGTCCCAATACCTTTTTCTGTAAAGTTTAGGTTGACACACAGACCATTGGGATACATGTCCATGTTTAATTGAACATCATTGATAACATCAATGTTAACTCTCTGACTTTAAAAGCTCAACTAGAGTGGCTGCTGAGTTGATCCAAGGTGCTGGTTCATTTGCAATAGAACTCACTGGAGCAGGGCACCAGTACATTTTATTTCCAAGTTGCCCTAAAGTTTACCTTTATGTTTAGTAAACTTTCATCTTGATAAGTCTTGTGCCATGGTGGCCCTTGGGGGAATTATCCTAAAAATAGAAAGAGTCTTAAATATTACCAGTGCTACTAAAATTTAAAATAAATTACTCTAATCCTTCCTCTTTTGTATTTAATGCCCACAGCGTGACATTACAATTCATTTCCGAGCTGGTGATAGATTTGTGATAGTTAATACAATATTAAAAGTGTTTAAAAAAAATTGGAGTAGTGGCAGTTGTATTTTCTATTTTCAGTTGCTTTGTACTATCGTCTTTGACAGATCATTAAGAAAGATATATCGAGCAATATATAAATACATATAAATTTGAATTCAATGCAGCCCTATAAATCCAGTGATTAATTTGCTATAAAAACAAAACACAGTTTTTTCAGAGACTGAGAGAAGTGTGGCCACAATAAAATATCTGTTTTGACCAAATGTCTTTTTTTTTGTATTTTTTATTTTGTAAAAGGATATTATGAAGGGATAGTCTCATAGAGATAAAATATGGATTTTGACTGGAGGATAGAATTATTATATAATTTATTAAATAAATATTAAAGTTACTGTTACTGAGAAGGGGTCCAAATATGTTTTCCTGCTTTGCTCTGCTATTCTATTTCTATAAAGGTTATAGGAGAGCCAGGAGCGAGCAAACCTTTTCTCTTTACATAGGGTAGTATTGTCACTATTTATGTTGTAGCTTCATTGTAGAGCAAATACTGTTGTAATAGAGCCACGCCTTTCTAACAGTTCATAATCTTTCATAGTTACATAGTAGTTTAGGTTTAAAAAAAGACTTGGTCCCTCAGGTTTAACCCTTTTACTATGTCTTGCTTACCGCTGCTGATCCAAAAGAAGGCAACACGAAAACCCTTATTTCAGCAATTTCAAATTCTGCTTTCAATGGGGAAAAAAACCTGCCTTGACTACAACAAATAAATATTAATGCCTATACTAACATACATAGCCCCTTATGTTCTGCATTATTAAAAAATGCAAGCCGCTTTTAAAGGCATCTAATGCATTTGATTGCACCTCTAATGTATTTGAATGCAAATCTTCAGGCAGTGAATTCCATACCTTTATTGTCCTTACTGTGAAGAATCCCTTCTGCTGTCGTAGACTAAATCTCCTTTCTTCAAGTCTTAACTGGTGACCTTTTGTCCTTTGCACCGTTCTGTTAATGAACAGGTTTTTAGAAAGCTCATTGTATGGGCCCTGTACATATTTATATAACACTATCATATCCCTCTAATGTGTACAAATGTAATGTTTCCAGCCTTTATTCATAACTAAAACTTTCCATATCCCTTATCAGTTTAGCAGCACCCCACTGCCCTTTCTCTAGATCCATAATGTCTTCTTTTTTATTTTAGAAAAGGCTCATTGAACTGCATATTAGGGATCGTAGGGATCTTACCATGGACCTGCTAAGAGATAGACTAGTGTCTTGTTTCCATGAGTCAATACCCCTTTTAATAGATCCTAATATTTTAGGCCCTTGCAGCCGCCAGGTAGCACTATGCATTACCGTTAAGTCTATTGTCTACAATTACGCCCAATTCTTAGCAGATAGAGACACAGATAGACAAGCAAGACATAAATGTGGACAGTAAATGTTCAGAGATTGATAGACAGACATGATCACTGAATATAAAGTTAGAAAGTGCTACACACTATGCATTTAAAGTGGTGCAACCCCAGCCCACTGAGACAGATTAGAGAGCAGACCAGGTTGCAATTGCCTTCCTACTCCCCTTGCTTGTCCTTCCCTGAAAACAATGTATAGATAATTGTTAACCATTTTTTATTTTCTACATTCACAGTATGAGCAATGTTTGGGTGGAAAAAATCCCTTTATTCCCTTAAGGACCAACTGGCTGTCATGGCTTTTATTGCCATTTGGACAAAGTTACGGCATGGAACGTCATGCACAAACAGGAGAGGTTCATGCGATCAACAATCGCATCCACATCTCAGGCTGTTTTACTGTAATGCCTCAATGTCGAGGCATTAAGCAACATCCAAATTTAGTGTTAAAATTACCTGAAATTGCTCCACGGAGCAAAAGAAGGCGCCATATTGGAATGGTAACCATGTTTACTTCCATCGCTCTGTTGAGTTTTTTGACCGCCTTTAGAGCCAGTCAGAAACATTACAACTAAAAAAAAAACTTTAGTTAGTTGTAAATCTAGGGTTACTGTTACAATTAGGGTTGGCATTAGGGTTAAAATTAGGATTACATATTGGGGTTAGCGTTAGTTTAGGGTTACGGCTAGCATCAGGGTTAGAGTTATGTTAGGGTTAAAATTATGATTAGGGTTGGGGTCAAAAGGTCACCGTAGGAGAAAATATTAGGAAACAGCAAAACACCACTTGAATATTGACGTATAATTTTCAGAAAAAACTGACAAACATTAAAATATAATTGATTTTCCTTAGCTTTTGTGGATAAAAAGTTTTTTTCACTTTTTTTTTTTACATTAAATTACATGATATATTTAAAATAATGGCATCTAAAGTTTTTCTTATCCCGAAATACAGAATATATTGTGTGGGCGCAGTAAATAAAAATGAAGAAAATTGAAGCTAAACACAAACACCACATAAGTGTCCTACAGAAACACCATTATAAAAACAGTCTTGTCCTTAAGGTATTAATTTGTGCATTCACTTGAATAGTTTATTTCGCCAAACACTATTTACTTGCATTATCACATGGGGGGGTGGGGGGGGGGGGGGGGGGCAAGAATAGACATTAGTCCCCCACTACTCCTCCATCCCACCAAAGTGCTCCATAGAGACCTATGGAGAGGGGATGGTCCTACCTGAGCTCTGGGGCGGACCCTGTACTGACAGCCCTATAAATTCCCCTCACACACTTCATTCTTTGCTTGAATATTGAGCTACTAAGTCTGGTTCTTCCTGCTTAGTTCCTAATTCACTCAAGAGTTCCTAAAACCCATGTTTGTCCTTCTGGTACCTGACCTTGGTTTGTTATTGGACTACTCTTAATTCTTCAATCCTGACCCGACTAGTTACTCATTTTGACCCTGTGCTACCTGCCCTGACTAAAAAAAAATTTGAAAATATTATTTACACAGTTACTGAGACTTTGCCTATAATCGATTTGATTATTGGAGACGGGCATAACTTTTGGGTAAAGATGAAGGTATCTGTGCTATTATATAAAAGGTAAAAAAAATGCATTCTCTTTGGCAAAAGGCAACGTCTCATTAAAATTTAGCCTCAACTGCTGATGTGCAGGTTCTAGTCTTATAATCCATTTAAAATTGGAAATCTGTCAAAAAAAGATGCTTCAAAATTAGAATAGTATAAGATATCTAAAAACAGTAAAACATTGCATTTGAAATATACAAGAGTAATTTAAATCTGAAAAGGTAGAAATCAAATTCTTTCTTCATGCAGTGTTCGTACATGAACATATGAATGGACCGTCAAAAATGCCAGACTTCATATCATGCTTCATGTTGTGCTACACACCGATTACGGTCATTTTTTTTTGTTAGATCACATACAGAATTAACAGTGTATTGTCTGCAAAAATATAATAAACATTATGTATTTTGATAGCAATTTGTAAGATCTGGTATGATCAGCCAGATATTTTGCTATATCTGCCTTATTCCCAGAGATACGAAATGTTTAACAAGGTGGGCTAATAAAAACTTAAAAACATAACACAGTTTTACAGATCTTCATTAGATCAGGTTACATCAATGAAACATCAATTATTAACCATAATTTCCTGTGGTAGGGATTATGATGGGTTAGCCCTCTTAACAAATATGTGGGGTAAAAAAGTTGGTTTCTGCTAGGGGTTAATTTCAGAAATACTTTTTTTCCCCTGGTTCCTAATGAGTTATTTGGACAGTAGTTACATTGTAGGCAAGGATATTTTTTTATTTGTTTTCTTACTTTTAGGTGGCTTAGATGTTACCTTGTTAATACATTCATTTTCAACCAGTGGCCCACAAGCTCGATGCAGCCCCATACCTCCTAAGTGCTCCCCTTTATTTTAAACCTAAATCCCCCATCCCTATTTCCTCCTCTATTGTCACTTGTTTCTGGGAGCTCAGAATTTTTAGTTTGTGAAAGTGTATCACAGAGGCAGAGCTTCACAGCAAAAAAAAAAAAAATTCACAATAAAGTAAGATAAAACTGCAATAATTGTGTTTTTTTAAAATTAATGTTATTAACTTTATTCTTGTTCTAAATTACTTATCAAATTACATCAATTGTTACCAGTTTGCCATCAAGTCACTGAAAATGTACCGGTACAGCCCTGACCATAGCTGCACTTTTAGTCACTCCCACAAAAATAAAAGTGTTCAAGTACAGTTGCATTACCTCAAAAAATTAATAATTTCTCGGCCCCATACTAAAGCTTCTACTTGGTATCTGGCTCACCAAATTTAAAAGTTGGACAATACTGCTTTAATATAATATTTTCTTTAAAAACCTGCCCCATACAAAATACACAGTACTCTGTCATGCCTTTAAAAAAAAAAAAGAATTGTATAACGCAATAAATGTGAAGCTTTGAAGAGAATTTTGTTATGAATATATTCCTTTCTGGGATGTGTGCAGATTTCTGACCTTTCACTAACACAGCAGTAAGTGAAATGTAGTCAGCATCTCCTAACCTTTTCCTTACAATATTGTCATGTTTTATATGATGCCAGCAACACAGACTGAAATATTTGCATGGAAACTTTTTTTTTTAAACTATTCATGAGGGATTCAATTCCATATAATACAATTTGGCTTGCAGAAAAGGTTGTGTATATGGCAAATTGCCTTGTGCTTTTAAAACTCTCTAATTTATGGTATCTCTATAGAATGAATTCTGCTGATGTCTTTTCCAAATTGTAGTTAGTGCATTGGTGTCCACTAAAAGTTCATTTGCTCAATATAACTACTGTATTTCCCACATCTGTGTTTTGCTAACATTTCCATTGGCTTCAGTTCATCATTATATACCAGTTTAATGGCTCTTGTACATTGAGTGGCAAGATAATAGTTATTTACTACTTATAGGAAAAACTGTTATATTGGTGGGACACGGGCAAGAATATTTATGTCCCTTTGTTTTCCTAGTGTTCGAATGGGGTGGTCACATATACCAGAAAAAGGACAGGGTTGGTGCAGGAAGAGGACAGAGCTCTGCAAATTGGTGGTCTAATTCTAGCAGTAGTGTGCCAGAAGTAGCCTGATCTAGATAGGTGCAAAAGCATCCATTTTATTTCCCACTCGCTAATTTCAATTCTATTTCTCTACAAATGGATGAATTAGCCCACCTTGCCTCACAAATGTACTTGGTACAAAGAAGGAATACTATGAATTAGTGTGCTGGATTAATCCATTAATTTAGGATAATCCAGTTGGAAATAAAAACCAGTGGTTTTTATTTTAGTTGCAGTGGTCCAGTGCAATCTACCCAAGGATTCCTGTTGTCTCACAGTATTAACGTTTCAGGATCTGATAGTAAATAACTATTCCTAAGGATCAGTCCTAAAATTTACCATAGATAAAACTCCACATGACCAGTTGTCCTAGAATTGATTAGCAACTTCCTTTGACATGCATGCAGAACTTTGTTTGAAACGGGTTATGATAAAAAAGGGCATTTGTGGATACTAAGTACATACAACTATTGTATTTGAGGATGTTCTACAGGAGGTTAATAGTGTGCAAGTAAATGCTAAATCTACCCAATTCTATACTGGGAGGCAAGTATCTTATCTCATAAAATCACTGGCCCCAGGCTGTACTAGTATGATACGTAGTCATTGACATAAAACTGGTGGCACATGGATGCCTGTGGTTCTGAAGGTTTTTCATTAATGGTATGGTTTTCTATGGTATAATCTCATAAAATCACTTGCCCCCTGATATGATTTAGAATGTTATATAGCCATTCACATAAACAATTTGGACAGCACTAACGTAGGGGAGTGGAATAGTCAGCACTATGGGATAGTGGCTTTTCTTTGTAGAAATGGGTTTTAGTTCACGCAGGACCTGATATTTACATACAGTGTGAGTAATAAATCTCCCATAACATTTACCATGATTTTTACTACGATGCGCTAAATAAAAAATGTATATCACTTTTTTCAGTTAGTTGGAAATTGAGTTTGTTGCGGTATTCAACACTGTGTGACATTAATTACCAGCAGATTACCAGTTATTTACAGTGATTGCTTAATAATGTGTCTTTCAGCTCCATCCCAGTCCTAATGCAAAATATACGAAAGGTGCGACAAGCATTGGAAGGAGAGTTTAATTGAAGCTGCAAATCATATTGAACTTGCTGGGCTAGCACAAAATGTAACACTTTTTAAAAAGAAAGACCAGAGATAGAAAAGTTTCCAGTATATCTGTATATCGCCAGCCTGCTTTACTCAATGACTACAATGCCATTTAAATTATGCACAACTATAATAATAGGGGAAATGTCCAGGGAGGGTGAATTCAATTTAATTTGCTCCTGCGTTGTCAGCCAGCAAAAAAAAAAAAACAACCAAACCAATAATCTACCTTTTCACCAATGTTATAAAAAATGTTTTCAAATGGACTTCACAAAAAAACATTGTAAAATACATTGACACTGGTGTTTCAGCACCTATGCTTGCAAAATGCACCTCATTGTGTATATGTGTAGACAGACTTGTATTAGGCATAATTGGACATGCAATGCTACTAGAACAACAGAGTGAAAATCTCTATTATTTCTAAACACTGTTCGCCAAGGTCCTTATGAGAAAAGTTTTTTTCTGATTCCTAGACAAATAGGCAAGTAGCTAAAAGAGATAGGCACTTAAGGATCTACTCAATATAGATGGATTTGAAGGGAATTGAGACAGTCATTTCAAAACTGAGGCCAAAGTAGCCAAGTAGAAAAAATGTTCCCAGTCAGCCGCATTAGATAATTTTGTAATTCTCAATTCACTGCAATTCTCTTTTTTTTATCGAGTAGACTCTTTAATGATAGCCATAAACAAAAATATTGATATACTTCATATCTTGCATAGCAACTATTCCTTTTCACTCACCTCATAACCCTTATCTCTTATTATGCCAACAGACCCGCCATCTTGCTCCTTTCTCAATATTTTCCTTTCTAACATATATTCTCTCTATATTTGATAGTTCCTAGACAGTGCTGTCCTATTCTTTCTCTACATGCACCCATCATATTTCGCCAACATTCCATAAAGGTAGGGAATGGTCTATACAACACACATAAACATAATCCTAAAGTACTTTAACCCCTTGGCGACACATGACGGACTAGGTCCGTCCTGTGTGCCGAGGCGTTAGTGACACAAGACGGACCTAGTCCGTCCTGTGTCAAAACGAGCACTGAAAGCGGAGTTTTTTCGCTTTCAGTGCTCACACGGTATTGTAACGATGCTTCCGTGTGGAAGCATCGTACAATACAGAAAAAAATGCCCGTCGGCATTTCGAACGCTCCGGAGAGCAATTGAAATGCCGGTTTTAAAGGCACAGCGCCTTTAAAACGCGGCCATTTAAAAAAACGAGCATAGGAAGCAAATTTTTCGCTTCCTATGCTCAGAAAGTGTTTCTGATTGTCTCGCAAGTCGAGGCAATCAGGAACACAAAAAAAAATTGCACGATCATGGTCACTGTGTGACCAAGATGGCGCTGCCCTTCTAAGGGCAAGAGCACAGGAGGCAGGAAGTACCTGCTTCCTGTGCTCTCTGGCTGCCACATGATTGCCTCTTCACAGAGGCAATCAGTGACTTCCAGGCACACTGACAAGCAGTGGGGATGCTCTGATGAGCATCCCCACTGACTGGTCAGATCAATATTAACCCTATATTGATCTGACCAGTTATGATCTGCCTCCCTCTCCTCACATTTTTTTTAGTGAGGGAGAGAGACAGATCAAAGTTATAAAAGTAAGTAAAAGTACAAAAAAATAATAAATACGCAACAGACGATAAAACAATAAAAAAAATGTTATTAAAGCAATTCCCTGCGTTTAACCCCTTCCCTGCCACTGATCTTGCGTAAGCAGTGATCGTGCACATCAGCGCATTTATTTTTGCTGTTTGTGCATTTTTTAGGGGTTATTTTTTTGTACTGTAATTTATTACAGAACTACAAGGGCTCTTCTGAAAGTTATTAACCCCTTCTTTGCAGTCGATCACTGCTTACGCAATGATATTGACGCCAAAGCAATTTTCATCTGTCTGCATATTTTTATTTTTATTTTTTACGCATACCCGCTAGGGGATTACATGTAAAGTAAAAAAAAAATGTTAAGCTGTCTGAGCGCATAGCGATCAGTAACAGCGAATTAGTGGCAAAGGCGGTTTGGTGATTTCTCAATTAAGCTCACCATTCGCCCTGGTCAGATCAAAATTGGTCCGATCAATATTCACAAATATTGATCTGCCTCCCTCTCCTCACTTACATTTTTGTGACGGAAAGAGGCAGATCAGTATTAGTGATATAAAATAACATTTTATAAAATTGGCAGGTTGTATGAAAGTCTTTCACTGTGTATTAACCCCTTCCCTGCCATTCATCACTGTATAAGCAGTAATCTTGCACAGCAACAGTATGTTTTGCTGTCTGCACTGTTTTATGAATTAATTACTTTGTACTGTAATGTATTACAGTACTAGATAGGCTCTTCTAAGAGCTATTAACCCCTTCTTTGCTCGAGATCACTGCTTACGCACTGATTCTGAGGCCACGGACTCAGGGTTCGATTTTGACCCTGGTCAGCATTCTGATACATCATCTAGTGATGTATTGGTGGCTGCTGAGCCCTTACCACAAGGAGTCATGGGTGTCTACCGTTAAAAAATATATGGTTTGGTGGGGGTAAATTACATTGGCTTGCTTCAAAGATATATCCCATATAGTACACGGACGCAAGTTGGAATTTTGAGATGCGCATCTCACAAATGTTGCCTTCTAGCCAAAAAACAAACCTATGCATGGGTGCTATCCCTGTACTCGGGAGATGTTGCTGAACACATTTTGGGTTGTTGTTTGGCAGTGACATATACCAGAATCTGTGAATTCATGCCTGAAGTACAATGCATGTGGAAAAAAAACTCCCAAAAAAGTACTACCACAAACTTTTACAAAGGCTGGTGGTAGAATTAGTACATATACAGTATTAAAATACCACCATTTGAAATACCTTAGGATGTCTATTTTCCAAACATATATGGTTTGATGGGGTAAAATTCATTGGACGGCTTCAAAAATGTTCCAAATGGAACATGGGCGCAGGCTGACTACATGTCAAAATTCCAGGTTGGAATTGCGCACCCCCTAAATGTGGCCTTTTAGCCCCAAAACAAACCAACAAACCTATGCATGGGGGGTATCCCTGTACTCAGAAGATGTTGCTGAACACATATTGTGGTGTTGTTTTGCACTGACACATAACAGGATCTGTGAATTCATGCTCGAAGTACAATGTATGTGGAAACAAAACATTAAAAAATTACTAACCTAACATTTGACAAAGGCTGGTGGTAGAATTAGTGCATGGAAAGTGTTAAAATACTATCATTTGAAATACCCTAGGGTGTATAGTTTGCTAAAATGTATGGTTTTGTGGGGTAAAATACACATTCTGGCTTCACAAATGTCCCAAATGGAACATGGGCGCAGGTTTTCTGCATGTCAAAATTCCAAGTTGAAAAACCAAAAAGCTCACCTCTCAAATGTGGCCTTTTAACCCCCAAATAATCTAACTAACCTACACATGGGTGGTATCCCTGTACTCAGGAGATGTTGCTGAACACATATTGAGGTGTTGTTTGGCACTGACACATAATAGGATCTGTGAATTCATGCCTGAAGTACAATGTATGTGAAAAAAATTACTACCCAAAACATTGACATAGGCTGGTAGTATAATTAGTGCATGGAAAGTGTTAAAATACTACCATTTGAAATACCCTAGGGTGTCTAGTTTTAAAAAATATATGGCTTTGTGGGGTAGAATACACTTTCTGGCTTCAAAAATGTCCCAAATGGGACATGGGCGAAAGTTTTCTGCGTATCAGAATTCCAAGTTGGAAAACCAAAATGCGCACCCCCTAAATGTGGCCTTTTATCCCCAAAACAAACCAACAAACCTATGCATGGGTGGTATCCCTGTACTCAGGAGATGTTGCTGAACACTAATTGAGGTGTTATTTGGAAATACCCCTTCACATTTTAAGGTAATGTTTACCTAAATTGCAATCTATGTGAAAAATTAAAAAAAAAAGATGTTTGCTGCAAACTTTGGCAAAGATTAGTGGTAAAATGGCTACATGAAATGTGTCAAAATACCCCAAGTTAAATGCCCTGAGTGGTCTAGTTTTCAAAAATATGTACATGTTGGGGGTCATTCATGGATTTAGTACAGAAATCAGTGTTACAATGTCACTATCACTAGTTTTGAAAAAAGGATTTTAAAATAGCTTTGCACTACTTATAGTTCTGGCCCATTAACATGAATAAAAAAGCACAAAAACATAAAACATGGGCTATTTCTGAACTCAGGACATATATTAGAACCTATTTAGCAGTGTTTTTTTGTTGTCTCTTGTATATGAGTATACGATTTTTCAAATAAAAGTCATAAAAAAAATGTTTTTAAATTTTTTTGCCATATTTTATTATTTTTTTTACATCACATTATATGCTATTATCAAAATAATAGTATTAAAAGAAAGCCCTTCTTATAACGATAAAAACGATATATAGTTTGTGCAGGTACACTAAATGAGACAGAAATAAATTACAGCAAAACACAAACACCTCAGAAATGTTAAAACAGCCCATGTCACCAAGCGTCGAACAAGCCAAAAAAGTAATGTCACTAAGGGGTTAAAGGGATTACATATTTAGTTTTGCCGGACTGTTCAAATGCAGAGAAATACTCTCTGTATGTTTTATAGAAGAAACATTTTTTGCTCTCATTAGGAATCTTTGGAATTTTTGGTCCATCCCATTCACTTGGTTGTGCATGAACATAAAATGTTTTATATACTTGTCATCCATCTGTCTGTCTGTCTATTCGACACTGGCATATTTACGCGTTGCAGCTGAGCTAATTCCATTAGCAACTGAAATGTGACAATTACCGTAAACTGCTGCTTGTATTTGATGAAGACAAGGTGGATATGGCATGGATTGATCTATTTTTAATCACCACCATTAATTGTGCAGCATTTTTCATTTACACACTTTGCAGCTCATTTCCCTCTAGTTAGTCATAGGATTCATTTGTATGCAAATAAACATTTGCACAATTACGCTTGAAATGCTTTGCTGGATGAAGCTAGATAGTAATGTCAAGCCGGTACACTTAAGGGTAAATTATTTTAGTGTTATTTTTTTTGAGTGCTACCAAAGTGCTTTAAAGTCGTTAGGACGGCATAGTACGTCCTGTACTAAACAGCTCATCGCGGCTCCCCGTGTTTTCGGATCCCGCTGCAGGCACTTACAGCGGGATCCCACCTGTCAGATGAGGCCACTTTGAGTGGCCTCAGTCTGACAGGGAAAACATTTTGCTAAATCGCGCTGTGCCCGAACTTCCGGGTTCGGCCACGCCTCCGTGACGTCACACATGATGTCCGGAGGTCTTGCGATTTTTTGGCAGGGACCCACAGGGTCTATTAAGACCCGGATCGGGTCTCTGCCAGAGTGTTCCTGATCGGTGGCCAGGAACAAATCGTGATGTTTTGGTGCTTGCGTCGTTTGGGACGCAAGCACCATGCGTCACGAAGGGGTTAAAGGGCAACTGTACCTAAAAAAATATTCCATAAATATATTTTTCTTGGGGATTTTTATTACATGTTAATAAACAGAGATGAGTTTCTTACCATTTTAGCTTCCAAAGCTCCCACCATGCACTGGGTGTTTAACCAGGAAGAATATTGCACATGACCAAAGCCTGGAGCTCTCAATGTTATCCATGGCATGTTGTCAGGCTCAAGTACAAGAATGAATATTCTGACAAAATGAACTCTCCCAGCCAATGTAGTGAGCCAGGTATAAGCATTGAAGCAAACTCTGCCTCCATCTTAATTTTGGATCTAACCGTAGATTCTCCCAAAATGAGTACTTGCAAGTTTTTTGAGCTAAAAGAATAAGGAACTCATATCTATTCATTAACAGGTTTCCTCATGGATTAATACAAATCACAAAGAATATGTTTATGCATTTTTCTTTGCAGTTTCTCTCCTTGAAATCACATCCTTAAAATGTTCAGAGCTAGGTCACAATTACTGCAAATTAAAGTCAAGTGAAGTACTACAAAATCCTGCAATGTTTTTTCAGAAATTTCAAAGCTAATGGTTAGGGCACTAGAAGAAGACACTGATGATAGTACTTTGCAAGAAGAAGGTTAGTCTTTCTATATTAACACGTTGGAAATTGAAAAATGGCATGAGCAAATGAAAACCACAGTTCACCCTCAAGGACATCAGTCTATTAATTATTAAAGCCCGACACCATAATTAATTTCTTTATTCACCGACCAGTGTAACCCGGATCACAGTGTACATCAATGAATACGCCTTACGCATTTTGCGCTCAAGATTAGCGTTCATTCATAGGCTTCTATGAGTAGCAGTGACACTACTCATACAAATAGCAGCAGCACTCATACAGTGAATTCAATAAATCCATACATAGTTGGTTGTAATACGCATAAAAAAAAACTGATTCTGGCTAAAAGCCCACTCTACAACCCTCTATACTTACTCTAACTATCACACAGAAAAAAAACACTATTCCTGTATACATAGGGTGCTCAATAAACCCATAGGAAATAATCCAAAAAACAGGAAAAGACAGGCCCCTATCTTTTACCTCTTTCTTTTGTAATAAATATTATATATTTTTCATTTTTGTACTTTTTTTATCCCACCATTCTCTGAGTGGTTATTTAATAAACCTACTTTTAGATTGGGGCCTGTCCCTTTCTGTTTTTTGGATAGTTGCTTGTAACAGATTGCATTTATTCACCTACAAGTGCACCCTCAAGGATATCAGTATATTAATTATTAAAGCGTGACACCATAATTCATTCATTTATTCACTGACCAGGGTAACCCAGATATCCATATATAGTGGCTTGTACTAGCTTGCATATATTCATAGACCAGTACATATAAGGCATTTTCACTGATGTACACTGTGATCTGGGTTATGCTGGTCGGCGAATCTATTGCAAGCAACTATGTATGGATTTCTTTCCTTCACCATATGAGAAGTGCTGTTGCTATTTGTGAGTCTCACTGTTTGACTCATTCATGGGACATGGCGAGATGTGGCCTGGTTTTTGTGGAGCACCGTCTTACCATGACCGGTAATTATTCTAAACCCAGTCTGCCTGTCCGTTTTGGATCCAGCATTATATTTTAGCATTCACAGAATCTATAGGTGTACTAACTGTGATCATGTTGCAGGTGGTTTAAATGTGTTACATATAATAGTCGAATTTCACAAATAGCTGAAATGCTGCCACTCGATATCCCTCATTTTGTGTCCGAATCGGCAGTTTGGGCCATTTCTTTTAAGAATAACTAGATTAATATTTTTTTTTAATGCCTCTGTGCAGCCCCCAGTCCTGATGATAGACATACATTATTTTTAATAATAGTCCAGTCCCCTGGAGGTTTATATCTTTATTAGGGGGGCACTTACCCAGAAACCAGCCTTCATTTTTTAATTATTTAGGGGGGGGCCAGCGCAAGTAGCCCTGGCCCCAATCTAATTTCCTTTGGGTGGCTCCTAACCCCGATTATTGTTGAGGTGAGCCAGGACTACTAGTCATGGCCCCTGATGTATTTTTTAGGGGTTGGGAGCAATTAAGTCTATGGGGAGGATAGAGGCTACCATTTCAGTTTGGTGCATTTTGGTCATGTTTTGGCTGCTTTCTGTTTTGGCAGGTGTCATAGTGGAAGGTGTCATAGTGGATAAAGATATGGGTCCTGTTTAAGGTTTAATGGTATGTGATGTAAACTATATTTACAAAAAAGCCTACATTCTCCTATCTGCATCATTCCCAGGTATTTTTTGTACATCTAATGAAGCCTGTGTCTTTAATAAATAAACATAATATGGAGTCATATGGCAAGATATATGGGTCTACTCAATAAAAAGAGAACTGCAGGTAATAGAGATGGAAATTTAATAGCCAAGTTCGAAAAATTCTACAATGCAGATGAATGTGAGAACATTTCCAACTCAGCTACTTTGACCTTAAGTTTGGAATTTCCTTTTCAAATCCCTGCAATTCTCTTTTTCTCTATTGAGTAGACCGTAATATAATTTCCAACCTCCAAAATGTATCTGTGCAGTTTCAGTTACATTGGGTCTGATGCAATGACGTCCGGTGGCTTAACTGTTGCTGTCGCAGCAGTTGCCTAGAGCTACAGGAGGCCGGCGATCCCTGTCACAAGGTATGCGGATCACACCGGATGAAAATAAATGCAGTCATTGAAGATCTGCCACTCCTCCCCGTTGCCGGCTCTCCTCCTCTCTGTGCTTCCTGCCCCTACAAAGAGTTTTTTTTTTAATGTGCTTAGTACCGGATGTCACATGACAATCCAGAACTCAAACTGAAACCGTCATGGGACAGACAAGACTTTCAGAGGTGAAACAGGTCTGTGGTCAGGTGGGAATCTTTTTATTACGCTGTTTTTTTTTTTTTTTTTAGATGGGACTAACTAACCTTGTCAGGCTAATGAAGCCTCTTTACTTTTCCTGTTCAATCAGCATATTAACTTCACTGTCCAGTGTGGCAGAAAGTACATCATAAAGCATAGGGTAGATGGGGGCAATGCAAACATCCTTCAGTACTTTATATAACTATTACTTGAACAATAATTGTTTAGAATACATTAATTCACCTGGATGTCTCCAGCTCACTTGCTGAATATGTCACACTGTTAATGAGTCATTTCCACAAACTGGACTGGACCCTTGCATTTTTTGCTAAAAGGAAGCTGCATGTCAGTATTCCCTTTTTTAATAGCATGCTAATTTGTCTACAAAAATCCCTCACTGCCACAATGGCTGGCACTCTGATTTTCATGGGTGCATTAATTCAGCTTGTGGTAGTCACGTTACAAAACCTGGCTGCAAATAGGGAATGTTTTTCATATTTTATCTCTTAAAAATGGATGGCATATCAGCGTATGTATGTGACTGCTTATGAGTATGTGTAAGTCTGTGAGTGACTGTGTGTCACTGTGAGTGTGTTTCATAACACACACTCGCCTAACACTCGTGACCACTCACATAACATGCACTAACACACACTCACACTAATACACGCTCATTAATACACAAGCACACACACTCGCATAACGTTCACTAAAACATACTCATACATAGAGTATATTAGTAACTAGCTGAAAAAGACTATCTTCCATTAATATTCTGAAAGGACTAAGCTTTATGAAATAGCTTTTCAAACAGAATCATTAGATACACAGTATCCAAATTTAAATTCAGAACCGTCACAGATCCTTCATTCATTATTACATAGTGTTCTCTTTAAATAACCATGTTTCATACCAAGAATAATTAATAATAAAGAGAACAGCCATTAATTACACTGGCCTTGTTTATAATTTTGTTTGCTGAGATGAACAATACCGAGAAACAGGTGAGAACGCAAAGGCATAAAAATCTGCAGAAATAATAATAAAAAAAAAAAACCTGAGACGACAGTGTGAAAAATAAATGTACAGTGGGACAGTAACTGTGCGTCTGTTCTAAGCAGCAGAGGAAATTCCCCTGCTGTGACTTTCACATGTAGACTGAATCAGGAAAGTTTCGTGAATATTATAGAATAAATGGAATTGGCTTATCAAGATCTCAGCATTCATTTCATAGGGGTTCAACGCTGAGAAGAAAAAAAACAAAACAAATAGATACAAAATACAAAGAGACTGTATTTGAACATCCCCTCCGGCTGTTAAGCTCAGTAGGAAGCAGAAAGGAAAGAGTAAGGCAAATAGTTAAATTATGTAGTTGGGTTTCTTTCCCTAGTTTTGATCAAAAGTTGAAAACAAAACTTTTCTTTCTGTTTCTCAGCTTTTTCTCTACCACCTTTTTTTTAGCTATTAACAGAAATGTGTAAAAAAAACTATATTGAACTGCAAAAAAACTTGAATATGTTTGCTAGAATATAGTTTATCTATAAGGTAGATACATGAATACATACATATACTGATTTATTTTTTACAGCATGAAATGTAGTTGTGCTCTCCTACGCTGATAATTTGCATTTCTTTAAATCTTCTCAACAAAGGACATGTCAGGCACGTCCAGCTGGCAACTCCAAGGCAATAGGCAGCACCATTACGGTACGATTGTGGGCGCCATATTGTAGGAACAGCATTCGCTGGATCTGTTGCTTGACTGCCCCTAGAGGCAGATCAATATTTACAAATATTGATCTAACCAAGCAAATGGTGATGCTCATCTTATAAAAATTTTCTGAAATATTTAATTTATTACAAAAATATTTTTATTAAATTATCTGATCTGTCTCTCTCCCTCACTAAAAATTACAGTGAGGTGAGGGAGGCACATCAACACTTGTCAAAGGCAATATTTACGAATACTGCCTTTGACTGTATGATAAGTGCTCATAAGATCCCTTATCATACTTTCCTGCACACAGATCACGCTGATCTGCTGTGCCGACATCTACTAGCGCCCCCCTAGAGCAACGGAAGTGAAAAAAATTATCTTGCCAGTAGAAGGGAAGTGCTGCCTATACAGGCAGCGCTCCCTTCGGCTGAGCCGATGTGGTTGCTCAGGAGAGCGACCACCATCGGATCGGAGGGGGGGCTTTGGTGTTGCTAAGTGCCTCGCACTTTCATTCGCTTCCTAAGTACATGTATGCAGCCGCCGCCAATTTTAAATGGCAGCTACGGTCACTCTGAGGAGTGATCGTAGCATGCCCCTGCACTTTTTTATTGTGCTCTACTACATTGAGGCATTGGTCACTTTCTTTGCTCTTTTTAGTGAATGACATGCCTGGCACGTCATGTGTCGTTAATGGGTTAAATGATAATGACCACAATATTAACTATAGTATGGAAGACAAATAGTGAGAAAGTCAAGAGAGAAAAAACTAAGCAAATTATATGTGATGGATGACAGAATTATAACATATCATGCTGGTTCTTTACAGTTACAAGTTGATGGTCTTCAGTGGGGAGAGGAGACAAAGTTAAATATCCAGTATGTTATGGTTATGGGTGGGTCTCCCTGGTGATGGTACACTATAAACAAGCTTTGTGTACAGTTGCTATGCATACGCTTGCACTCGAAAACAAGCTCATCTCATTAGTTTTCAAGTAACTCTATCGGCACCGCAGAGACGAAGCCATCAGTTGAATATGTTATCCCCCCAGTGAGTTTTCACATTCCACAGCTTTAAAACAATATGGTAATAAGTCATTTTGCAACACTTTGTTGTCCTTTCAGACTGAGAACAAATGATAAGGCAGAAGTGACAGGAAGATTCCCTGATGATAATTTCCAAGGCAATTAGGAAAATAAATAACTGTATTGTCTTTACAATATGAATCAAGTGCTTGAAGGAGAATTAAAATTCATATCACAACAGAAAATCATAGCCTAAAGCCCTGCCAAGGAAGTAAAACCTTAAAATAAATATTGTTGGATCAGCTTAATGAATTGAATTAACTTTCTCATTTTTGGTATGTGATATGACAATGCGCTGTAACCAACATATATTATGGATCCCTGTTGGCATCTTCCAAGATAGAAATTAATCAGTCTTATATGTTAAAGGTGAGGTCAAAAACATTGGATTTTTACACTGACAACGTAAATGATTTGGCCCTGATTCAATGCAAATCTCCTAGAATTTTGGTTGTCACACAATTTAAAAAAACAAGGACATATTAGGTTTGCTAAAACATTTTGAGGGTTTGCCAGTAAAGCTAAATATTATATTTGATGAACATAGCAAAACAAAATGAGAATATTACGGAGGAATGGCATGGATAAACTGAGTGCAACAGAGATGGACTCCCACCATGGCATGGCCCCCATGTTATTTTATTTCTTTATCCCCTTCTAGGGGTTGAGAAGCATATGCATTGTCAAAATACATTTCACACACATAAAACTTACAATTAAGACCCTACTGGATGAAACGCGTCAGGTGTGTGAGTGGCCGTCACTGCTGATATGCTACATACTACTGTCGTGTCGGGATTTTACTGATGCACTATCAATAAAGAAGATTTTTTACTTTGATCTGGGTCCAGCCTCCAGAGTGGTTTCTAACATTGTTATTTTGAATTATTCTGTCCAACATTTTTTTTTTTTGGGGGGGGGGGGGGTGTTATTACAGGAGTGGGATCCCTACAGTTCCCGGATCCTTTTAACAGTGGGTGGTGAGTGTTGCTGATATTCGGTAGTCCTGCACTGACTGTGCACATTTTAATGGATGCTCTAAAAGTAAAATGTGGAATGCTCAGAAGCAATTGTCCTAATTAAATGCATATAAAAATATTTATTCACATTGTCATGGCACAGATTTTTTTGCAATTTGTGGGCAGGGGTAAACTGTTAAAAACTCCTCCATATGATTTGCCTCCCATCTCCCACGAAAGTTAATGGAACACTGTGTAACAGCCTTCACTGTGTAACAGACCTGTTCCCTCCCTCACTACTTGACTAAAATCTACTGGAGAATTAGTTGACTAAAAGTATACTAAAACTAAAACAATTCAGATCACTAAAAAAAAAGACTAAACAAAAATGGCATTTTAGTCAAAAGACAATGACTAAAACGAAATCAAAATTTGGCATCAAAATGAACACTGCTGGAGACGTGATATATTTTTCAGACACTTATGCACAGAGTACTAAATGAATAAACTTATTGCACATCTTATTATGAGTTTCATATTTTTCTTACATTTACTTTTCACTGACCAAACTGCAAAACTGAATCCTGACATTTTATCTGAAGTGTGTACTTCCATATGGAAATTTTCCATAGAATCCCAGCTGGTTACAAAATGAGAGATCTCTCTGTTCTTTACTATATAACACCTGTTGCCATTTCTCTGGAGCAAAAAGGTGAGTAAATAATGGGATGGAGCAAACAAGCACTTTTAGCATGCCAGCACCTAATAATGCCCCAGCTTAGACCCTTCATCATGTAGTTATGCAGCTGCCAAGCTGTTTGGAATAGCTTTATTTGATGCCTTGATAACATACTTTTGTAATTGAAGAAAAATACCTGAAAATAATAACTCCTAATTTAATAAGTCATTTCTAAAATTCTGTTCAATTTGAAAGTAATTCAACTTGATCCCCGACATTTGTGTTTTAAAAAACCGTGACCGCTGATAGGTTACATGAATTATATTCCCAGTTCTTGTGTCTCTTTGAAATAAGACTTCAAATATGACAAAATAAGTTGGCTTAGTGTTTGCGGTGCATATTGCTAGACAGACGGCACATTAAGAGAACCTTGATGCACTGTCTATGCAAAAAAGACTGGAACAACCTTCACAACCCAAATCTCACGCACATGTTCAGAGGCGTCAAACACTGAACAGTTTGACGTACCGCTTGTAACAATAAGAAGCAAACCTATTATTTTTTAATCTGCTGGGCCTCTGGAACCTTGTTAGTTTTCATGCAGATAGGCTAATATTAATAAAATATTACTCCAGCGACAGTGAATTTTACATCAAAAACAGTGATTAAATAAACAATCGTAGGCTCAGAATACGAGAGCTGAAAGCGCCTGTGAAAATGATCCATGCATTTTAAGCAGGGAGACAATGGAATTTACAGCAAAGAGAAAAATCACAATTTATACTCTTTAGTGGAGTGTGTTTACACGCCATGCAGGCATTGATGAATTGCTAAGAATATAGATTAGACTGCAAGGCGGGCACATATCATATTGGTTTAACCTTTTAGTGTATCAAGGCGGGGACTTGACTACATGTTGTTCAAACACACCCATAATATATTGGGCTCAATTTACAACACCATTTTGTTGGGGACAGACATTTCCAGTTTTGCAAATGCCTCAATTCTGTTGCACCCCATCCCCACAGAATTCAGAAAGACTCACTACAGTTTTAAAAAATAACACGGCCAAAAAACTGCAATGCAAACCACTGGATGCTTGACAACACAGGTAGGAGAACAAATCAGAAACATCAAAAATGGTTACCAAAAACATTCAATATCCCAACCTTTTTCCACCCAGCACTCTGCAGACCCCAAATATCTTAGTTTTATAGGCAAAAGGTATGTACTATGGAGGGGCAAAAATAAAGCCCTAGCTAGGGCAGAAATTAAATGTATATACAATCTTTATACACTCACTCCCAGGGGTCTAAATGCAGATTTTGAGCTGCATAATTTTTAATGGTATTTTTTATGAACCTTGATTTATACCTGCTTCTTGTTCCCACAGATAAGAGATGATTATGAAGTGCATGTCAAGCCATAACTAATTAAAAACATATTTTTGTGTATGTTGCATGTAACCCTAAGATTCTGCTTATAAAACAAAGATTTATAATTCTATGTATGTTTTTATCTTTATATGGTGTTATGGTTTTGAATATATATTCATATTTATATAGTCACTAATCAACCCACATGCAGGCTAATCCAGGTTTTGGCCACATGGTGGCATTTCCTAGTTGGCCCTAGAGTGGCAACTGCCTAATACTAGCTATTGTAGGGCACCTCCCGAAGCCTAGCCACAGACCAGAACTTGTCCAAGTCTTGCCATAGACTGGTACCTGCCCAATTCTAGCTATTGTCTGGCACCTGCCATAGCCTAGCCATAGACTGGCACCTGCCCTGACCTGAGCCCTGTAAAATCGGTGTTCCTGTCTCATAGTTCCTGCTTTGTCATAGAGTCCCTTGAATTGGATGCCCTGAGTCATAGAATCCCTTGAATGGGTTGCCCTGAGTCATAGAATCCCTTGAATGGGTTGCCCTGAGTCATAGAGTCCCTTGAATGTGATGCACATAGAATCCGGTTATATTTTCCTTGTTTCTTGCTGGTGTTTTGTTCTTCTGTTTTGTCCAGTTCTGGTTTTCTTGCTGTTTATTGTTTATTTCCATTCCAGGTTTTCATTGTTTCTCTTTGCCAAGATTGTCTGCTCTGTATAAATGTGCAACCCTGCCCATTTGTGCTCCTTTCAGCTCCTTTCAGTGTCCAGTCTGTTCAGATCTGCAGTTTACGTGTATTTTATCTGTATTTAAGTGTCAATTCAATGTATGTCTTTTAGATACTAATATTTATTAATTTGCAAATTATTATTAGGTCATAGTATACCTCAAAATATGAGGTACCTATATGGCTAGGTGCTTGATTTGATACACCTGTGGTAATGGGTCGGAATCTAACAGTTGAATTCAATAATTAAGAGGTGTGTCTCAATACTTTATTTTCCATATACTGTTTATACTGGGCAATTCCCTAACTTTTATTGGGGTTACGCATTGGATACATATGTTGGTTTTAATTGTACTATCTTTATTATATGCATTATATATTTGTATTTCATATTATTTAGGATATATGTATAATTATTTATTTAATACAAAAGAGAACAATAATGATCTGCTAGTGAAGACTCAAGTAATGAGACTCAATCTGAATTTAAATGGAGGAGTAGGGGTCAGTCTGTTCTCAAGATGCACTACTAGACTATGAGAACCCGACATCAAGTGCTTAAACTGCTAAAATATATATAGCCAGTGGAAGAAAATAGGTATATCTTACAGTAAACAGATAAAACAATGGATATTATCAAGGGAGTCAAAATACAGTCAGAGATTATCTGCAACAATGAATAAATGAACCCTATATACTATAGCACAGCAGCAATACAAAATGGTATTTTGTGTTATCAGATTATAATTATTTTGTATTTATTTATTAATGCTTATTTTTTTGCTCTTACAAAACAACTTAAAATGTATTTGTTATGATGTTGATACGATTTGCATGACCTACATTCCACTCCATATTCTGAATGCATATTGTATTAGCAGAATTGCAAGCAGATTGTTTTTTTTTAAAGAATGTGTTTTAAAGGTTTCTGCGCATTTACATATCAAACCACAACGGGATATCGTGTAAAAAAAATGTCCTCTTAATGTATGCAATTGTTTACTATTTTACATCATGTATAGATACATTTTTATTATTGTTTTATTCTCTACCATCACAATATAAACAATGTTTTATATGACGCAGTGCCTTTAACCATAAGATCAGTTTGGGTCTGTGCAAATCAGATTGTATTTTCTTTCAATTCGGTAGAATTGTTCATACTTGTCAAGCATTCAGATATATAGTGAACTGTTAAATGAGTTATACATGGTCATTAATTTGGGGGTGTGCAGGCTTTTTTCATGGTGCCAGATGTCTGATTCCAACAGTTGCTGGTAGGAAGTTTGGGAAGAGGAACAAGATTTATCTTGTGTATGCCACAGCATGTGCATGCAAGAGTTACACTAATATTACAACAGCCTCGTGGGGAATCTCAGTCAAAGTAAAATTCAGATCAGACCATTCATTTTCAAAGCTCTGTACAAAGATTTCAGATTAGGATTCTAAGCAGTGTTTTACGAATGTCGACATCTGCCAGAGACAGAGGGTGGACTCATTTCTTATAATTGATTGACTTATTTATTGCATGTATGACTATGGAATACCCTCAAAAGGAAGACAAAACTTTAAGACAAGGTGACTCTGTTTTAAGTCAAGCTTAGATATAACTCAAGATGTTCATGATAGTGGTCAGTGAACACAAAACAATGAGTGCCCCTAGATTTAGCAGAAAGAGGGATCATGACTGCAACACTTGCAATTCCAGTTTGTGAAGTGCATGGGTATCAGACAACTAACTATAACATTTGATTTACATATTTATGAATACTAGCAATAATAAAGGTTATCATTAGGTGATTATAATATTTTACAGAGGATGAAGTTGTTATCCACTTTTATGCAAAACATTATACATCAAATCAAGGGTCAGAAAGGATCCAGAATGTTCTTCAAATATATCAAAGCACTACATTTTTAAATTAAGTGTAGGCTGCACAATAAGTACCATGGATAAATAAATATATAGAATATATCTGGTGTTGCTGTAATGCCTCGAAATCAAGGCATTCAATAACACCGAACTTTGACCCCAGGGTGCTATGTGATCACTTTCCTATCACTTTTTGCCAAATTAAAATGTAATGATGCTGCCGTTCTGCTGGCAAGAGCTTTGGAAGCAATCAGTGATCAGTCTCTTCTGTCACTCTGAGGGTGTCAACAACAGCCAAGTAAAAAAATGTAATAGTAATTCTGAAAAAGCAATGTGCTACTTGCCCTATAACTTGTAAAAAAAAAAACAGCAGAAAAAAATATAAACATGATAATTTATAAGCTTAGGACAAATATTGGAAGGGGTGGGGGTTTTACATTGCATTACCATTTATTTATAAAGTGCCAACAAATTTACACAGCACTTGGTACAGAGCATCAGAAGGGAGTTACAGAGGGCCCTGCTCGAAAGCTTACATTCTAGAAAGATGGGGAACCTGAGATACATAAGGAAAGTGTGAGACTGAAAAATAATGGGAGTGGTAAAAATAAAAGTTGATTGTGATAATGGAAGGCGTGAGGGGAAATGTGAGAACTGAGTCATGCCAGAAGTTACTGAATAGATGATTTAGTTGGGTGCATTGTAAGCCTACAAACTCCAGCCAAATTATATGATATGATCAAAATAATGGCATCAAAAGAACGCCCTTCTTAACCCAAATAACAATATACATTTTGTGTGGGTACAGTACATGAGAAAGAGTAAAATTACAGCTAAAAAACAAAAGGCCATCGTCACAAAGGGTTTAACGTTTCAAACACAGTCCATTCACAAAGGGGTTAAAGCCAAGCGAATATTTTAATGTGTGGAGACGTAAATGCAAGAATATTTAGGGAAATAGATTTCCTCCCAGCAGGTGATAAGCACATAGACTGATCTCAAGATAAACAGCCTTGAAAAGAAACATCTCCATTTATGCAAAGCACTTGGCATCTGTCTTGTAAATGAAATAAAAGAAGAGATTCATTAGGAAGCAGTGTGAAAGAGACCCCCTGCACCAGTGGTAAATGGGGACATTACTGTTGGCCCATGCCATCTTCCTATTGGTTCTGTATGTGTATAAATAAATGTTTCTACTTAGATATGTGCCTTGTCATTCTGTAATAGTTACTGTCCTGTATAAAGCAAGGAAAAGACCCTCTGCCAGACTATTTTTCCCTCCCTGTTCTCATTTGTTTTGTTTTTTTATAGTCACAGCAGTAAATTCCCTGGACAGCACTGATCTTTTATGGAAAGATCTGTCTGGACTTGGAGAGGAGCATCCTGATGATAGTCTATCACTTCACCAGGATGCAAACTCGTGTATGATTTTTGGCAGAAATTCATGTGGCTTATGGCTTAGCGAATAAGGGGTCTTCAAAGTTTGCATATTGGGTAAAATGATTTAAAAAAAGCTGTGGCCAATGCCCTTACCCCAAATCTTTGGTTTGGCAATTATTTCTCTGTGGTTTTTGGTCTGTGTAGGTGACTATGCGTTTAAGCAGTCATGACTCCCCCTTTATTGATATGTAAAAATCACTTGGTCAATACTTTCACAGTTTCACTCCACATGTCATCTGTCTGACCACAACCAAACTTTATATACCTTATATTACCAATGGAGAAAAGCTGTGAATCATTACAAGGTTTATATAGGCTACCTTAAGGATTTCAATGGACAGGAAGCAGCAGGACATGTTATGTTAATTCACTTGGACAGTCCCATCTTTTGGGAGTTTTGACCCATCAAGTTTGGGTCTGTCCCAGAATTACTACTGTGCACAGGCAGCATTGCATTTAAACTGTGTACTCCTACATGTGAATCAATAAGCTCCAGTCACCTCATATCTCACCTGGATTTCAATCTTTTATGGCTACACAGTGGCATCCCATAATCAAAAGCAAAAAAGCAAAGAAGGGTCTACACAATAAAGGCCAAACTTTAAGCCCAAACTAATAGGTCCGATGTTCGGAAAGATTCAGGGTACATTGTAGTCATATTCTGGGTAGATTGGAGATGCCCCAATGTGACCCCAAAATAGTCTGGGGCTGCTTGAAATAAATTAAATGAAAATATAAATATTTCTCATCCATTGGTGAAGGACAGAGTGGTGTCCTGTGACCCGAGCCTTGTACTGTGGCACATCCTCGTCCAATGGAGGATGGAGGAGGTAAAAAAAATACAGGTAAAAAAAAGGTGCCTACCTGCCTAAGGAGTGCTTAGGCAACATTAGGTCTCCATCACAGGGCTGCCATCAAGGGTTGACCTCATTGCAGAGAAACTGCTAAGGGGAGATCTCCCCAGCCAGTGCCTTTGCTGGCGAGCATTTGTTTTATTTATATGGGCCGAGCTGCTTCCACTAGACAAAGGGGAACGGCTGTCCTGGGGTGCAGGTTAAATGCTGGATATGCAATGCAGGTGATGGTACATGTCCTGGGATGCTGGGGTAAGTCCTGGTTGTGCAATGTGGGTGCTGGGGCATGTCCTGGGTGTGCACTGTGCATGATGGGGCATGTCCTGTGCATTTAAACCTCATTTAAATTATATAAAATTATTTAGGGATGGGGTGTTAATTTGTTCTGTAACGGGCCCCACAATTTCTGATGGCGGCCCTGCTCCCTCGCTGCAGGTATAATCGACAGCACAGTTTCAGGGAGCAGGGAACCAGAGCAACAAGGGGAAGGGGGGACGAGAGCAACAACTGGAGGGAGGGGGGAACCAGAGCAAAAAGGGGAGGGAGGGGGAACAGAGAAAAGGGGAGGGAGGGAGGGGGAACAGAGATAAGGGGATGGAGGGTGGGGAAGAGAGAAACAAGGGGGGAATAAAAACAAGAAATGCATTTTTTGATATCATAATTTTTTATTAAAAAAGCACTTTAATGTGAATATATACAAGTTGAACTTTTTTCCTATAGGGTAGTCTTATATTCAGGCTTTTAGTTTTTTTCCTAATGGAATATTCAAAGTTTGGGGGGTCGTCTTATAATCAGGGTCGTCTTATAATCAAGCAAATACGGTACTCTTATTATTACTCCCAGAAACGGAAATTATAGTTACCTAATAATCCAGCAACTGCTGACCTCACTGGGAGTCAGTGGATTTTCCCCACTGGAAGAGTTCTTAAAAAGACACCATAGAACAAAATTATTATCTACAATTAGGATCTTCCAGATATGCCTATCTCAGTATTCTAAACTGGCAAATATTGTAAAATGGTAAAAAGATTTGAACAGCTCGCACACACTGGAGGTATGGAATCAGGCATACATGCAGATTAGAAAACTTTCAATGGATGGTACAGAACTCCACATCTAATACATAAATATAATAAGAACCTCCCTAGTGTGTGTTGGTGATGCAAAGAAGCAGAAGATACAATATGGCATATGTGGTGCAGGGAGATAAAGGAAATTAAATCTATCTAAAAAATTTAAAGTATCTTATAAATCAAGATCGATTTAACACCCAATATATTCCTCTTCCATATGGGACTACCAAAATGCACTAAAAATCAAAAAACTTAATAGGACAGCTATTTATTGCATGTAAGATTATTCTGGAAAAGAGTACGGATGTTCCAATGGGAAGAAATCCACTCCCAGATTAACTACCAGGAAAAAATGGAAGAAGGTTATTATAAAAAGAGAGCCCATATGGGCATATACGAAGACATTTAGAATCACCGGACAAACTACGCACATTCAAAAACTAGAATCAGATCATTACCTGATTGAGCACCAAATTAACTGGTGATAACTTCACCCGTGACAGCATACAATTCGAAGAATGGATGGTTGACTGTAGTAGTATGAATGATGTAAGCGGGATTGATGGTATCTCACCCGAGTAAGAAATGATAGCAATGTTTTATACTTCCCCTATATAAGTGCAACACATTAAGCTATTTTTTTCACGGTACTAGTCTCTATGTCAACTTAATATTATGATCTAGATTGAAGTCTATATTTAAAAGTTTGTCCTTTTATATGTTTTGTACAATAAAAAAAAAAGAGAAAGAAAAGGAAAAATGTAAATACTCTAGTGGAAAAGGATGAAGAAGATAAATAAATGACTAAAATAAAAAGTTACATAAGAAACAGGAAAAAGATAAATAAATAGTGGAAGCACTTCCTGGCAAAGAAAACCTGTAAAAATACAATTATGTGTAAAATGTGCATACATTGTATATATACATATATTTTCCTTAACATTTACTCCTTCACTTGTTTTCATTCAGCAGGTACAACATTCCCTAAAGGGACTCCAACACCTAAACATAGTTCATACAAAATGATCTGTAATTGTATTAACAGAATTGCAAAGAATTGTCCCAACCTGGCCCGAAATTGGATTAAGTCTTATTGCAGCAAAATATGTAATTCGGCTACAAAATATGCACGTTTAAGGCTGGATTACCACCACATTTGGTTCGGGGAGCCTGGACAGAAAAATCCTATGGAATTTAATCACTCTAAAAGGACTGAAACTTCCTTTGAAGTTGGCATGAAACTGGTGTAAATTTCTGGATTTCAGGCAGTTAAATTTGTCAGATATTAGTTAGCGAATAGAACGTTAAATTAATAAAAATATTTAACAAAAATAGATATTGCGTAGAAATTTACAATTAAATAAAAATAAATCACATTAAAATAAAAAATTGATAACATAAAAACATTAAATTAATGTTATATATATATATATATATATATAGAGAGAGAGAGAGAGACAGAGAGAGAGACAGAGAGAGAGACAGACAGACAGACAGATAGCAAGACACAAGCATCAGAGGATATCACTGCACAAATGATGCTTCCGGATACCTATCACCATGGTGATGGGTATACATTCAATGTTCAGGGATTGGTCTCCGGTTAGACTAGATGTGACATTTGACCCCACACTTCGGGGTGAGGGACGTGGGTTTGAACAGCTGCGGACGGTAAGTTTAAATTTGTGTATGTATTTATATGTTGGTGGTTGTGATTATTAAAGTGCTTGACAAATATCAGTGATCCTGCCTGAAATGTTGCTATGCTATTTGATTAAAAGATTTGTATGATATTGAAAAAGTCCTGCAAGTGCGACATAAATGTCCATTATAGAATATTTTAATAATAAATAACAATCCATTTTTATAATAATATATATTCTATTATGGCATATTATGCCATAACATGCCTATTTATATTACTATAATATATATGACATTAAAATAATAATGTATTTATGTTATTAATTTATTAATACGTCATTCATTTTCTTTATTTTACTTTACAACTTTATTTTAACATATTAAATTACATTTTTTTTAAAACAGTTTTCTTTTTAATTTACTTTTAATTTATTTAAGTTCAGACCATTTCAGGATGACTTCAACTATTTAAAAAAAAAGCCAAAGTCGGCTCCCTTTGACTTTAAGGGGAGGACTTCGGCTATTTCTGTTATAGATGAAGTCCTGTTGAAACAGGCACAAAATAAGCCTAAGTCCTCTCCATAAAGGTCTACGGAGGAGTAGCCATTTCCATAATAGCTGAACATTGGCCACATTAGATCCAAAACTTGTATCTATAAAATTAATTGTATGCCAAATCATTCCTGTTCTGGAAATTTGACAATAGGAGCTTTTTTTTGTCTCAGTAGGTCAGAATCTATCAATGATTAGATGAATAAATAAAATAAATCTCAATATCATCATTTCCCAACTACAAATTTAACACTTTTCACAACGTCATGGAACACAAAGCTTGGGATACTCACTATTACTACAGAGTTTCACACTAGAGAACTCTGATAAGGCTGATGGTCTTGTTTTATTATTTTTAGGTAATAGCAGAAATAAGTTAATCACCGCAAGAGAAACATAAAGAAAACAAATACTATAGTCTTGAAATACATTCCCACTGTTACAAAAAAAACCACAAAAAAACTTGTTACAATGTTTTTTTACCATACTTTCGCGAATACATTGCTGGTGGTAAAAGCCAGTAGTTACAAACAGGCAAGGACTGAAGAAAAATGCCCCATAGCAAGGAATAAAAAGGTGCAAAAAGTAAAACGTTCGCAAACACACATGGTTCCACAGCAAAAACAAAAACACCATTTTCTCTCATAACCTATGTTGTGGGATGGGGAAGATATTCATAAACATAAATATAAGGACCAGGAGCTTGAAACCCCAGACCCATTTATAATATTTGGAGAGCTATTCTATGGAACATAGGGATATTACCTAATAACATATCTTTGTTTTCCAACTGTGTCTACAATAACATTCTTCACTGGTGATCACACTGATTTATCTGCTTTCCAGGACTCCCCTTTTATGCCGTCTTTTGAAAAACACATACAAAAACTAGACACAGTAGCTCAATACAGTGGGATAATATATTTTCTTTTGGCAAGAAAAAAAGTATGGTTTATTTGATATGTTGGGGGTAGTAAACACAAATCTACAGACACCAGACAAGCCAGAAGACGTGCTTTTCCCACTACACCCACTGCAAAGGATTCTGGTTAGCCATATGCAAATAAGGTTAACAGTAATCACCTCTTTTCCTGTATATCTACTTTATATAAGGAACCCTTGAAGCAAATGCACATGGTACAAGACAGCCTTTAAAAGATAGCACAGGACAGAGGTGTATAGCCAGATAATCACTCATGCATGTTGTGTGTGCTTCTCATACTACTCCAAACAGAAAGCTAATAACTAACCTGAGGCTGACAAATTGCATTAACAATTAAACAACTGTCCATAAGTTATTGTAGGGTAAGGGTGATGGAAAAAAAAACCTTCACTTAAAATCCAGGGGTAAGCAGGGGCTTTAGCCTTTCGGGTCAAGGACATTGCTTGTGACACTAATCCTAAATGCCCATGTCAAAGCCAATGGGCATAACATGGGCAGCATACGCTGTAATTCATTATCACTGCGATTATATGCTCTGGAAGTGCTCATTTTGAGGCTGTCTTCTTCTGGGAGCTGGCGGGTGTGAGTGCACCTGTGGCTCAGAATGAGAGGCTAGTGCAAATAAGCTAACTTTTCAGAACACCTAAATATCCATAAACCAGCTTATATTATTGTGAGAAAAACACAAGAAATCAAACCTAAATTATTTACTTAAAATAATCAAAATCTGGTTAAAAGAATAAAATGATTTATTCACACCCAGTCAGCACTGGACTTAGGAATAGCTTGATTAGATTAAATAAGATAAAACCATAAAAACTCTCATAATAACTAATGACTAATATGAGAATACATATAAGAAAATACATTGATCAGCAATAGTTAAAGTCACATGTACTAGCCTAATCTGTGTTCATGGAACTCTAATAAAATTGCAGAATAACAACGTTAAAAAACCTGTGGTCAGATCACTCGGAATCAGCATGATTTGCCAAAATGACCTAATGCCTTAAAACATCACCTGAGCGAAACATTACTTGTATGATTAATGTTTAACTAACTGATATCAATACTGAAGTATGGAATATGCACAGTAGACTTGACCTGAAGGGGCTTTCAGACCTCTTGGTTGGCTCTCCTTTGATTGCACTCCCTTTTCTACTTCCAGCTACTCCGTCTCTGTCTCATTATTGACTCTGTGAAACAGAGGTAACATTAATTTTGATAACATTATAGTAAACTTTGGGTGCTCTCAAATCAATGTGACTTTTTTTTGCTGGTGATTCTTAAATTAAATTTTTTGAGACTGAAAAAGAATAGTGTAGCAAATCATTTGTTAAAAAAATTAATTGCCTTGTATTTTTGTTTTGCAGAGGAAAAGACATCATAAATCTGTTTTAATTATTTAGCAAAAATTAAAATATTTTTGCTCAGTAGGGATCTGTTTGTTACAAAATTGTGTATACTGTTGTCAAATTATAGCTGTTTTTTTTTAGGGGAGTCAGGTTCAGAGGTGGACCAAGACTCATTTTGTCCCAACACACCTATTAGTCCCCCATTCCCATTATATTATTTGGACCCTTCAAATTTTTTTACCTCAACTTTCTACTACTCCCCTGGCAACGTTTTCCCACATGTTCTATCTAGACAATGAAGCAGAACTCATGTGATCATACACTGTTCAACAATTTCAATGCAGTACATCACATCCCGGCAAAAGACTGTGCCCAGGAAGAACAAAGATCTTTGCTGGCAAAGCAACAGACCTCTCCTTTGAAATGAATAGCATAGAAAGCATAATTTCCTCCCAGACACTGATCTTCCCTTTAGCTGTTGAAGCACACCAACTGCAATGAGTACAGTCCCACCCTTGCAGGGATTAACATGTTGTTATCAAAGTTATCCCTCATGCTTGTAAATGATCTTTCTTGTTCACTATAGGATTTTCAAATAATGACAGTTATTTAGTGTAATATAAATGTTATTTCAAATTACACATTAGCACATTAGTGGCCAAAACACATGCAGCTATTCTTATTATGATGATCTTGGTAAACATGGTAATTGCACTGGTGTTTAATAAGAACTTGCTTAGATTTTTTTTTTTTTTACATTATTAGCATAGAAAACAAAACAAAACAAAACAAAAGAAAAAGGAAAAAGAGATAGGAGAAGAAGAAGAGACAAAAAGCATAAGGAGTGTCGCTATTACTATATGTCCCCGCGTTGGTTCACACTTAGCTTCAAAAACGATATATTCTTTAAGCCATTTTCTCAATGCAGTTTGACCACAATTCTGCCTTTTTTACCGAAGAGTTATAGTATAGAGCAATACCTTTTTCCATCTTGAGATGAGATATCACTTGGGCTTTCAGGGAGTCCCAGTTAGGAATCATGGGAGATTTCCAGTTCCTAGTTATCATTAATTTAGCTGCTAAGAGGATATGCACTATGGTCCATCTATTTG
The DNA here is from genome assembly GCA_036172795.1 of Pelodytes ibericus. NCBI lineage: Eukaryota > Metazoa > Chordata > Amphibia > Anura > Pelodytidae > Pelodytes > Pelodytes ibericus. Next base: position 137,705,533 of record CM069862.1, read on the forward strand.
AAGTGGACAAATCTTTTAGATTGAACTTGCTTAGATTTTATAGCAAAACCTAATGATCTGGGAACATATGAACCAAAAATGAATCTATCTGACCAGTACTTTCCTATATATACTATCATTCATTAAAAGGGACAACATTGTAGTCCTGTACAAGTTTTACATTTGGATGGATCATGAATTATATTCTTTCTCTAGCTGGTGATGCAGCTGTATGTGGATGATAAAGGTAACATTCATTCTTCCATAGCAAAATTCACAGATACAGACAGTAGAGAGTTAACAGCATATAGTCTGCTAGCCTTCAATGGCATTGCCATATACATTCAACATATGTCAGCCACTGAAGCTCTTGTCACAACTTTGGATAGCAGATCTTATAGGGGCATTGTTGCAGGGAATGGTAAGAGTAGACATCTATAAGCATGTCTGCTCTCATGGGAATAGTTGGGGCTTAGGTAGGTTAGGATAGGGTTAAGTTTTTAGTTAGGTGGCTCGCGCTGTTAGTTTACAGCTGATTGGCTGTAGCACAGCGCGAGCTCTAGTTTGTTACAATATAAATTAAAAGTGCGGGAGTGTATTCCAGTCAGCCGGCTGTCCAGCTGAAGAAGACCCCACCCTCCCTCCCTTCATTTAATGTTTTTGATATTTTGTTGTGATCTTTTAAAGGGGGGGTATAAGTCACCCTTCTGGTCAATTAGACAGAGGGGTGGATATTGGTTAAGTAAGTTGAAGTTCAGGCTTTCGGGGCAGAACTGAGTGGTAAGAAATGTGGTATATGTTAAGAGAAGTTATGCTATGGTTTTTGGTGGTTATATACAGTTTGGTTATTAAGAACTAACCCCTACCCCTATTCAATAAAGATCACGGCCTTTCTCCAACATATTTCTTGTGTTTGTCTTTTATTTATAAATATATTTGCACCATACAATTCCCATGAAGTGCGGTCTGTTTTCACTCCTCAATGCATAGCTCAGGACCGGATGGAACATCAGACATGACTGGTAGCTGAGACCGGACTGAGACTGGAATGGTAGCCAAAACCAGACTGAGACTGGACTGGTAGCCGAGACAGGACTGAGACCATACTGGTAGCTAAGACCAGACTGGTAGTTGAGACCGGACTGGCAGCTGAGACCTAGCTGGCAGCTGAGAGCCGACTGGCAGGACACTGGACTGGAAGCTTTAAGGCTTATTAGGCAAGAACATGTCTGTCTAATAAAAGATAGCTAGACATCATAGAGCATAAATCTGTATGACAAATGTGGATGCATTTCTGTGTCTGTATCACATTCTCAAATATATGAATGCTTACTCATCTAATGCACAACAAATGGTAGCACTATGTCCACTTGTCTGCACTCTATACTTTTTAAATTTACAGGGAATTAACCTCAGTGGGAAATAATTGTAGCAAGTCTTCTTGTGCAGGATTGAAGCATGCTAGAAAAGACCCAAGGTTACATGAAAAAGTGAGCTCAGTCACTCAGTCTAGTATATCATTTGAGAAGTTTGTTTATATCTGGATGTGATCACCTTCTGAGTCAAAAAGACGTCACCTGCGGCCAGAGGTTTCATCTGCCTTTTGTTGAAAAATGACTGGAGCATTGGATTTATTGTAGAAATCTTCACTTTATTAAGCTGTCAGGATTTGCTCCAAGGTGTAGCACTGTGTGAAGTGCTAAATTTGATTTAAAGGTCAGAGGAGATATGTGGCACCTACAATCTGCCATCAAATTGTTTTTTTAACACTAAATAGAGTTTACAAGGAAAGAAAATTGGAACTGGTCAGCATAAGTCATTCCAATCACTTAATTTTCTCACTCTCTTTTCAGTTCACTGAAAATATAAGACATGGACATAATATTTTATAAGCAATACAGAGGAGGAAAGTATTATGCTGCACTAATTGAGGCAAAGTGCATGGACATAGCATGTTAACCATTGAGATATGACATGGTTTCCCAACTGTCTATCTTTTAAAGGGGCAGCATTAGAGATTTAATTGCTATAAATCATCTTTGTAAAATGTTTATCTTGATTTTTAAAATTAAGATGTAGCCTTTGCGGTCTACAGGGCAGTGGTCTACAGGGCAGTGTCATATTTGAGGGGCATGCTATCAGTCGGTGGAGTAATTGCAGTGCTCTGGGGTGAAAAATGTTTGTGTTGCATGATGCCTCAATACTGAGGCATCATAGCAACATGGCTAATCATTGACAGGATGCTCCAAAGGATTCATGTATAAAGTTTCTCCCCCCAAAAAAAAACAATAATTACAATTACAACTGTGTTAATATAATTTGTATTACTTTAAACAAAATATGAACCACATCAAACATTTTATTTGGTTACCAATATAACCACCATTGTATTCGATAAAATGTTCCTAGATTCCTACATATTTGTAATTTTTTTTTTTTTTTTTTAAATATGGAACGCTTCACGAATTTGCGTGTCATCCTTGCGCAGGGGCCATGCTAATCTTCTCTGTATCGTTCCAATTTTAGTATATGTGCTGCCGAAGCGAGTACATATTTGTAATTTAACATACAGCCATCTGATAAAAAAAAATAAAATAAAAACAAACCCCAGATACATTGCTGTGTCTGCTACAGTGAATGAAAAATGATCAACACCCCCTCTACTATCTCACTGGCCATTCACAACCTGGTCTGTGCATTGACAGAAGTTAGTTTATATATTGCTGCTAAAGGTGCACATTTATTCTTGGATTTAAAAAAAGGTTTCTGGCAGTAAAATGTAATAAGCTCACCAAAATCACAGTCTAAAAGCAAAGTATGAGTAAAAAGCAGTTTTCAGAAATTACCATCATATACTGTTTCTGAAGTTCTTTGGAAAAAAGGTCAAGTTAAAAATTTCTAAAACACCCAATATGCATTACTCTGGTATGTCTGCTTTATAAAAAAAATATATATACTTTCTTGTTCAATTTTTATGTTCAATTTGACTGAAGGAATGAAAAAATATCAATATCAGCTGAATTCTATAATTTTTCCAACTCTGCTACATTGACCTTAAGTTCGTAATTCCCTTCTCAAGTATCTACAAATCTCTACAATTCTCTCTTTCGAGAATAAGGTTCATAATAGATTATAGGTGACAATCTACATGTTTGTTACATTTCCAGACACAAATTATGGTCCCTTATACTTAGCAAATAGGCTGCTAGCCACAGAATGTGGTACAGTAAAGCTCCTAAACAGCAATTGTTAGCTAACCAAATATGTTCTAAAACTATTAGCAGCATATAGTCTAAAGTATACTATAAACATAGGGTCATATGCCAGTCACATAAGCTAAAGTATAGTTATAATCCCCATCAGCATACATTTATTGTTTTAGTAGGCATTTACAGTATTGTTTCCACAAGCACATAGATTGACAGCCATATACAATGGTATAAAATAGTTAGTAATACATAGTCTTCTAGCAATAGGTAGTGGTAAACTATACTTACTATAAGACTCCTAGTCACAGACACTATCAGCATCTAGTTCAAGCTAAAATTACAGGTTCAGTATTGTCAGGATTTACCCATCCATTTTACCACAGAGTTCCTTCAAGGTTTCACTCATCAGAGGCTTCGCTCTCTTTATGTGACACAATCTTCCCTCGCCTTATAGGGGAGTCACTCAAAAAGTTAGTTGCTGTGTTATTTTGTCCTGAACAGTACAAGTGCCTGCTTAGCTCCAGATTATTTCTTATAAAGATCTTCTGTGTACCGACTTCTGCCTGATACCCGTTACTGCTGACTTCTATTGCCCTTGGACCCGGATTTGTTTCACCATTCTTACAGACCTCTATATTCCTTTGGACCAGGAATTGCCTTAAACAGTTCTGCTTTAATCTCCAAACCATTTTGATCTGGATTACTTATGGACTTTTCTCAACCTCTAAAGCAATTATCTTTATATATATATATATATTCCAACCAACAGAATCATCCTGTGCATGTTAAGGTAATCCTTTCCATTTATCCATTTGTTGGATAAAAAATTCAGTCTGATCAAACCACTATTGCATCACCTGCTTGCTAATTACCTGCAAAACCTGCATGCTAATCTCTTGCAAAACCTGCTTTCTGAAACTGTTACATTTGCCTGGAAATCCTTAAAGAGGTATACTCAATTTAGCCACCTGCAGTTGTGTTCCAAAATTTCCATCACAAACCTAACAAGTATCATGGCTATCAGTATATAGTATTCTACCCACAGGCATTTATTAGCAGAGGAGGCTCTCTAATTAGGCAAGTGAGGCGGTCGCCTAAGGCCTCGCGCTAACGGTGGCTTCGCTGCTGCCTAGCTCACCTAATTGTCTTTGATCTTAAATTCCCTGTCATGCAAACTTCGTCAGGTTAAGAGCAATTCTTTTTTTTTTCCCTACTCACTCTGTGCACGATCGGGAGGTTCCACCCCCACTAATATTGCAGCAAGGCTGTTTGCTTGGACTTGATTTTGTATAACATTATTTAACTATTTTGAACTTCAGCTCTTGACCTTTGATTGCGTCTCATACTGATTAACCATAGTCCAGTTGATATGCCAAATGATGTCCAATCACTTCTGTGGGGATGTTGATGTTGAAAAATTGGAAGGAAATGTAGGGAGACAGGCAAAAAGGTATGAAGGGAGACCTCTATGTAGAGGTAAATATGTATTTGCTTATTGTGACTTCTTGCACTGGCCTTGTAAGAGGAGCTGGAAGGATTGACTTATTTAAAGTGATTGGTATTTAGTCTGCCTGATTAGCCGATGGCAGCATTGATACTGTGTGTAGAATACTCTGTTGTCATCTTCTAACTTGTTGAGAAATCTCTCTGGGTAACACAGTAACGTTCACCACAACACCCAACTCTATATAATTACTCTGTAAGTTGATTAACTTTAAGTATTTTATTGATAAGAGAGAAAATAAAAACCATTGTACAAAAAAGGCTTCTGACTTACCTTAGAAAAAATGTCTGCTGTCAAATTCTGAGTCTTGGCTGTAGTGCTAAGTTAATACAAGAATCATGGGAAACTGGCTCCGGCAAGATTTTTTTTTTCTGGTAACTTCTAAAGAAATGACTTTGCCACACTTCCTCTTGGAAGGTCCACTAAACAGGGTCTTATTAATTCCTGATACCACCTCTTACTTCAAACTCAATGTAGGGACAAATACCAATGTGATCTTGTACCTGACCTGTGCATGTATCTCTATCTTTCTCAGTATTTTTTTTGTCTTGGCAATGCAGCTGTGGTGGACTAGAGTTCCCATGATGCCCAGCCAGTCACTTGAGAACTTTAGCCCACAACACTCACACAAAGAAACATAACCATATTACAGTTTCTGCTGATGTTTTATTACAAAAAAAAAAAAAATACTGGGGTGTTTAAAGAATTCCAGAGCTGCACACATCACTTACCCAAGGCAACCGCATGCACCCACATTTCACATTCAGCAGCAATAAGACACCCATACTTCATGTCCAGCACCATCACAAAACAGTTTCCAAAAGACACTCACACTTCACATTCAGTACCCACAAGACAACCACACTTTATACCCAGACAGCATAACTAGCATAATTCATAGTAATCATTTTTCATAACTATTGTCCTGTAAAACCATTGTGACATGGTCTATAAGACCACTTTTAACGTTGAGATCCTCTCCTTCTGGCTGATAGTAGTGAGTTTGTGCTGACTGAGTGTAATTGTGTGCTGGTTGATTGTGTCTGTAAGTCTGTTCTGGCTAAGTGTGTCTATGAGTGAATGTGTACAGGCTGAGTGTGTCTGTGAGTCTGTTTTGGCTGAGTGTGTCTGTGAGTGAATGTGTGCAGGCTGAGTGTGTCTGTAAGTCTGTTCTGGCTTAGTGTATCTGTGAGAGAATGTGTGCTGACTGAGTGTGTCTATGAGTCTGTTCTGGCTTAGTGTATCTGAGGGAATGTGTGCTGGCTGAGTGTGTCTATGAGTCTGTTCTGGCTTAGTGTATCTGTGAGAGAGTGTGTGCTGACTGAGTGTGTCTATGAGTCTGTTCTGGCTTAGTGTATCTGTGAGAGAGTGTGTGCTGACTGAGTGGTTCTATGAGTCTGTTCTGGCTTAGTGTATCTGTGAGAGAGTGTGTGCTGACTGAGTGGGTCAGTGAGAGAGTGCGTGCTGACTGAGTGGGTCAGGGAGAGAGTGCGTGCTGACTGAGTGGGTCTGTGAGTGAGTGCATGCTGGCTGAGTGGGTCTGTGAGTGAGTGTGTGCTGACTGAGTGGATCAGTGAGTGAGTGCATGTTGGCTGAGTGGGTCAGTGAGTGAGTGTGTGCTGGCTGAATCAGTCAGTGAGTGAGCGCGTGCGGGCTGGGTTGGTCTGTGAGTGAGTGTGTCTATGAACAAGTGTGTGCTGGCTGAGTGTGTGTGTGATAAGCTTTTTGGGGACAGATGTGGCCCTGCCAAGCTAGCTGGTGACAAAGAGGGCAGTGTCATGTTTAAGGACAATGATACCAGTGATTAGCTGTTTGGAGACACTGATGGCAGTAATTAGCTGCCTGGGCATAAATATGGCATTGACAGGGTGTTTGTGAGTACAATGATGGGCCTGACGAGCTGCTTGGGCACTGAGATGGAATAGGGAAAAGTTGTTGAAGGTCAGAGAAGGCACTGATAAGTTGTTTGGGGACAAGATGCATTGGGAACCTGTTTGCAATCAAAGATGGCACTGGCAAGTTGTTTGGACAGAAATGGAACAAGTCCTTGTGGGTGCAGTATTGGTGCAGTTGCCAAGTCCTTGTGGGTGCAATATGGGTTCATCTGCATACGAGTGTGTATGTGTGTGCTTGCGTGTGTTCACAATCAGCATAAGAATGTGTATATATGTGTTACTTTTCACATTTAGGACACAGCAATAAATATAGTGAGTTAGTCAGCCACATACTTTTTTTTTTTTTATCTATAACAAGTGTTTTTGTTTATAGATATTTGTAGGATAATTATGAGAAAAATAAAATTCTAGGATCTGTGAATTTTATTGCTGGGTTTTAAGGCTTGTATTAAATATGACATTTATACATTTTTATTAACTATTTCATTTATTTTATTTAATTATGAGTGTCCATGAGGGCCTCATGTTCAAGTTTTGCCTAAGGCCTCACAAAGTCTAGAGCCACTTCTGCTTATTAGCATATTGTCTGCAAGTATAATATAGTAGTATATTATAGTTTTCTAAACATATATATAGACTGCCAGCCACTCATCATTGTATAATATAGTTATCATTATACAGCAATAACAACAAAAAGAACATAGAACTTAAATTACCATGCGGTTCAGCCAGCATCATGTAGTGTTTCTCTGCATATTGCAAATTGTGGTCATATTTATCACAATTTAACCCTGCCTACTGTGGCTGGCAGACTTTATATTATAATAACTGTATTACTGACAGTATCTTTAGCAGAAAATTGTCCACCTCAGCTATTTTTCTAGTTTAGCTACGTTGCTCTAAGTTTTGCTTCTCTGTTGTCAATTCACCTTTCTGAGCTTAGTGATTAACCCCCAAAATCTCTATTTTGCTTTGCTGGTTCTCAATGGACACATTTCATAACACATGTAAACACACTGTAACTTACACTGTAACGTTAGGGCAAGCCCATTACCTATATTTCCAATGAATTAACAGAGAATATTATTTAAATAAAAAAATTTGTTAATTTTGAATATAGTTTAGCAGCTAGCAAGATTGAAGGATTTAATATTCACAATCATGCACTTTAATTTTTGTATGTGTAAAGTATTTTAGAAGGGTATTTACGTGTATACTAATTAAAATGACATATTTAAAACATAAATATAGCCACGAGAAAGTTGTGAAAAGGAAACATTTCACAGTTATTATAATTGCACCTCAATTTTAATTTAAGTAAGCCATACATTTTCAAGTATTTCACACTGATTAAAGTGTGTGCATTTCCAGACAGCTTATTTAACAGTATCAGTTTTTTAAAGGTAGTCAGTTAAATGTGTCTTCTTTTTGTATTGTGATATAATATATATGTACAATGTGGGCAGGCTATACAGACTACAGTATTTTGTAAAGCCTGTACACAAACCTAACATATACAAAATAAAACAAAAAAAAAAATAATAAAAAAGATAATGTAATATACCGTATTTGCTCGATTATAAGACGACCCTGATTATAAGACGACCCCCCAAACTTTGTATATTCCTTTAGGAAAAAAACGAAAAGCCTGAATATAAGACTACCCTATCGGAAAAAAAGTTTAACTTGTATATATTGTGGCGGAACCAACCTCGCCACTATGTTCTGGAGAAGCCTGGTTGCTCGTCTGCTGCCTCTGGACTATGGCCCCATTGTAAAAGCCTGCATTTTCCCCTGCAGAAAGGCTTGTTCGTGCCTTTCTGCCTGGGTGTTGTACCAACTCACAAATGAATCGACTACCTGGGCAAGGGATGTGCCATAGCACTATATGTTAATATTGTTAGTTATATTCTGTTAGTGTATTGGTTATGTGTAATGTTTAATTCTGTGAGTAGACCACTCTGAAGGTTTATAATGTGACAGTGACTCCAATAGTTTACTCCAACATCCATTGTTCTGTTTTAACTGGATTAACTGGTAAACTGATTATGTTGTGTACATTATGTTTCTTACTGTGTGTCTACTCACTGTATGGTAATTTGGTTTGCAGACTGAATGTCTTATCTTTTCCTAGCCCCAGTTAGTTGGAGATCTATGTTTAGTTCCATCCCCCCCCATTGTATACTAATGTCTGTGATGTCATGTGTAGGTCTTTTATAAGTCTGTGTTGTTTGTCAAATAAAGTAGTTCAATCTTGCTGTACCTAACTGCTAGATGTCCTGTCTATTTGGGTACAAAGAGCAAGGGTCCAGGAAAGACTTGCTGGGTGTGACGGTCCGTTACAATTGGTGGCAAGCGACGGGATTGTTCTCACAGCCCAGAAGGATAGCTACAAGGCAACACCATTTCCTGGATTTATAATTTGAGGGCAACGCATGTCTCAGTACAGCGACCCTGACAGCAGCAGGATGGAACCAGGCTGGACCCAAACAGCAGTTCCATATGAGGAGGAAGACCTGGATGGCCGGGATGCTATAAGGAAAGGCATCTTGTACCAGGCACTGGATAATGTACAATATCAGCGGGGCGAGGGACTCCCCAGCGAGGAGCAGCGACAGCAGACGCGACTGGAACTGCGGATGCCCTTCCTGGGAGAGCAGCCCCTGGAGCATTGGGTAAAGGAGCTCGAGCACCGGGTATGGCAGGAGCTATGGCTAGAGGATGCCTACCAGGCACTCTGGTGGTATACAGTTCGGTATACACCCTGGACAGTGGAGCATGATAACCCGGAGGGAGAAGAGTTTAATGGCCCTGGCTTGCTGTGGGAGGCTTTCACAGAACCTGACTTTGGGAGCACTGACGAGACCCGGTTCCAAGAAATTTTTGACTGGAGGGAGGGTATGCAAGTCTGGGATGACCCCCACGAAGTGAGACTAGACTTGACCCACCTTGTATCCCTGGAATGGGAACTGGAGCAGGATTACAAACACCTGTTCCGCTCCATTGAGGATACCCAGCAGGAGAGCATCGTGGCAGACCCAGGTCCAGAGCCCTTCAGCTGGGAGGATATCATAGAGATGTACTGGGAGGACCTCCAGCCGGCAAGTGGAGATGGGACCGAGGTCTCTCCACTGGCCCCACAGGGAGAGGAGAGCATCGTCTCCACCCCCCAGCGGCAGGGTGATTTGCAGGGAACAGAGAGCCCAGTCTCCTTTCCCCAGCGGCAGATAGAGCAGGGAATAGAGAGCCCAGTCTCCTTTCCCCAGCAGCAGGACACTGTATTGGGAGCGGAGACAGTCTGTCTCCCTCCCCAGCGGATGGGAGTATGTATGGGTGAGGAGCTTGTTACCCCCTCTCCCCAGCGACAGCTTAAAGTACCAGGGGGAGACAGTGAGCCCCACAACTGTGCAGATGGGACCGTGGTCTCTGCAATTACAGCACAGGGGGTAGGGACTGTCGGTCCTGTCCCCCAGCAAGAGGGCTGTTTAGCCAAAGGGGAGAAAGTCTGTCTCCCCCCACAGCAGCATGGTGGTTTGTCCAAGGGGGAGACAATCGGTCTCCCCTTCCAGCAACCAGGCTCCAACCAGGCTACTTCTGTGGTAGTGCTGGCACCAGGGCAGAGTACCGCTGGTCTCTGCCCACTCAGCAACCCACCTAGGCAGCCTACCAGTCCCCCATACAGCCGTGGTGAGGCACCTGGACATGGACAAGTTTCTCCCTTACACGGGTGTAGTAACCATTTCTTGTGGGTGGGCTGTACTGCTGTTTCTGTTTTGTGGGTGGGCTGCTGGACTAACCAGGGCACTGACCGGCAGGAGGTCAGATACCCTGTTAGTCTGTTTGGAAAAGGGGAGAGATGTGGCGGAACCAACCTCGCCACTATGTTCTGGAGAAGCCTGGTTGCTCGTCTGCTGCCTCTGGACTATGGCCCCATTGTAAAAGCCTGCATTTTCCCCTGCAGAAAGGCTTGTTCGTGCCTTTCTGCCTGGGTGTTGTACCAACTCACAAATGAATGGACTACCTGGGCAAGGGATGTGCCATAGCACTATATGTTAATATTGTTAGTTATATTCTGTTAGTGTATTGGTTATGTGTAATGTTTAATTCTGTGAGTAGACCACTATGAAGGTTTATAATGTGACAGTGACTCCAATAGTTTACTCCAACATCCATTGTTCTGTTTTAACTGGATTAACTGGTAAACTGATTATGTTGTGTACATTATGTTTCTTACTGTGTGTCTACTCACTGTATGGTAATTTGGTTTGCAGACTGAATGTCTTATCTTTTCCTAGCCCCAGTTAGTTGGAGATCTATGTTTAGTTCCATCCCCCCCCATTGTATACTAATGTCTGTGATGTCATGTGTATGTCTGTGTTGTTTGTCAAATAAAGTAGTTCAATCTTGCTGTACCTAACTGCTAGATGTCCTGTCTATTTGGGTACAAAGAGCAAGGGTCCAGGAAAGACTTGCTGGGTGTGACGGTCCGTTACATATATGTAAATTGATTTTTAATATTTAATAAAAAAATTATATTATACAAATGCATTTCTTGTTTTTATTTCCTTTTATGTGCCAATGCGGCCTCTCCCCCCCCCAACGTTGTCTCTCTCTCTCTCCCCCCCAAACTTCTCTCTCTCATCTCTTCCCCCCTCCCCTTGTCTGTCTCCCCCCTCCCCTTGTCTGTCTATCCCCCCCTTGTCTCTATCTATCCCCCCTCCCCTTTTCTCTCTCCCCCCCTCCCTCCCCTTGTCTGTGTCTCCCCCCCCCCCCTTGTCTGTGTCTTTCCCCCCTCACCTGGTTTTTATCCCTGTAGCTAGTGGGGGCAGCCGGGGGATGTCTGCACGATACATGCAGACATCCTCCATGCTGCCCGACACCTCCGTCTATTATGACGGACAGCCGGTCCGTCATAATAGACGTAAGTGTCGGGCAGCATGGAGGATATCTGCACATATCGTGCAGGCATCCCCCGGTTGCCCAATTCTCCCTGGTGGCTATCGGGGCAGCGGATGATGTTTGCGCGATGAGCATTACCGCCGGGACTTTTATGACAAAGCCGGAAGGACTCATCGCGCAGACATCCCCCGGCTGTTAGAGCGGGGGATCCAGGTCCCATGCAGCTCTGCGGGGGACCTGGATCCCAGTCTTATAATCTGACCTCAATTTGAGGTCAGATTGTAAAATGACCTAGAATGTAAGATAAGGGGTATTTTTCAGAGCATTTGCTCTGAAAAAAACCTTGTCTTATATTCGAGCAAATACGGTATAGACTGGATAAAGTTTTCTATCATCATAAATAAATGAGAAAAACTTTCACTAGAGTCATTATTACTATTCCACAAAGATGTATTTAGAGGGCACTGTTGAATTACAATGGAAAATTGAACAATCCATAGAAGTGTATGCAATTAATCATTCTGAGACCTACATACAACCTCTACATGATTCCATGCAAGATACTGCAAATGAGAAGGGAAGTAAAGAGATGTAGATCGCCATTACTCTTTTGACTCAAAAGTTGAAAACACTAAGCAAATAAAAGAGATACATGTGGGTATTTTATGAAAATATCTGAATGTTTTAGGTGTCATGTAAATGTATGAGCTGTGCAGTCGAGCAGGTTGAAATTCACAAAGCAAGCAAATGAATTGGGGTGATAAGGGAACCAAACAGGATATTGCAAACAATAGAAATTTAGTTCTCATATGCTACATCCGGTCTGCATAATGATAATGAGTAATGTTTTCCATCAATGGGGAAGATTCAGTGGCACCCTTTAACATAAAAAGTTCGGCATCGACCTAAGCAAACACTGTTTGTGCAGTAAGTACCGCACAGGGATTCAATGAAGAGCAGTAACCAATAATGGGCAAAAAAAGTAACTGCGTTCCCGATATATGGACGTGCCTGGCACGTCCTGCAGTGAATCAAGCGGTTTTCGCGATCAACATACCTCAACATCATCATGGCAATAGCCAGCACCGAAATTTATTTTCTGGGGCACCCACAATCGCCTCACGGAGCGACCGTGGGAGCCATACTGACGGAGCAGCATGCTCCATCAATATGGCTATGCCCTCTGGAGGTCTGAGCTTCGGAAGTGAAAGTAACTTCACTTCCGTCGCTTTGAATTTGCTACTTGACTAGCCCCTAGTAGTAGTTAAGTAGCATAGCAATGTAAAAAAATTAAAAAAAATATTTAATTAAATAAAAACTGGTTATATACTTAGATTAACAAATACAATAAAGTGAACATAGTGTTGTCTGTGCACTCCTCTCCTCTCACACAACACGTTTCCCCTCTTGTTGAGGCTTTTTCAAGTGTGAAAAACTTGAAAAAGCCTCAACAAGAGGGGAAACGCGTTGTGTGAGAGGAGTGCACAGACAACACTATTGGTTTTATGGACAAACATCTGGGACTTTTAAAACGTTTTTTAATGTAAGATTTTATTGTTTGTTGGTTTTATTGCTTATATATTAAAATACTTACTTGTGCAATCCTTCCCATGTGATCTGGATATCTGGGCTGCCTCTGGAGCTGGTTTACAAGATCTACCTGCTCTTATCTGAGCTCACCCACGCTATTTATCTTGAGCATGGTATTGCTCATGTAAATGTGAGTGTACCATTTATGCACTTTGCACTATTATATCATTGCACTGATATACTACACTATTATTGTTTTTGTTTTTTTTCCCTTTGCATAATATCTGAGCATTTCGTCTCATAGAAAAGGATAATGCTCTTTTTTTCTAGTGTTGGTCACTAGCGCACATGTTCACTTTATTGTATTTGTTTTCACTGGTTTGCTAGGAGTGAGACACTAGCTGTGCACAAGTGCTAGCTTACTCCATCACAGTTATTGGCGCAGTATACTGTATTGTTTGTTTATATACTTAGATTAGCCCATAGGGTTCAAATTAAATAATTTTTAACATAAGGGATAGGGTTCAAATTAAATTGAAATTAAAATATATTAAAGGATGGTAAAAGGGTTAGAGTTGGGGTTAAATTTAGTGTTAAGGTTAAATTTTGGATTCGGGTTGGGGTCAAAAGGTCAATATAGGAAAAAAACAAAATTTTCGTTTTTTTCCCCATAACCAGGGGAGGGCTGGCAGCCTTAGGCCTGGGGGGAAAATCCAGTCAAGTGGCCCATTGCACCATCGAATCGCCTCCCCATCCACGGCCATCTTTTCCTTGTTTTATAACGAATATTGCCAGGATTTTCCCCCACAATATGCCAGGATTTGCCATTTAATATGCTAGAATTTTCCCTTACAAAATGCAAGGATTATGCCCCTCAGTATGTCAGGATTATGCCCCTCAATATGCAAGGATTATGCCCCTCAATATGCCAGGATTTAGACACCCAATATGCCAGGATTTTCCCCTCAATATGCCAAGATGATGCCCCCTCAATATGCCAGGATTTTCCCCTCAATATGCCAGGATTATGCCCCTCAATATGCCAGGATTTAGACACCCAAAATCCCAAAATTTGGGCACAACCCCTACCCACGTTGCACACCTACGACATGACCCATAACCCACGTTGCACACCAGGACATGCCCCATCACCACATTTACATGCCTCCATCACCCCATTACATACACATTTCCAATATTATTTGCCATTAATATTTCCCAGCCAATTTGCCTAATAATATTCCAAGGTTATCTGCCATTTAATATGCCCCTGCTAATTTGCCCAATATGCCAGTGTTAATTGCCATTTAATATTCCCCAGCCATTTTGCCCATTATGCCAGTCTTATTCTGCCATGTAATATTCCCCAGCCAATTTGCCCAATAATATGCCAGTGTTATTTGCCATTTAATATTCCCCAGCCAATTTGCCCAATAATATGCCAGTCTTATTTGCCATGTAATATTCCCCAGCCAATTTGCCCAATAATATGCCAGTGTTATTTGCCATGTAATATTCCCCAGCCAATTTGCCCAATAATATGCCAGTGTTATTAGCCATGTAATATTCCCCAGCCAATTTGCCCAATAATATGCCAGTCTTATTAGCCATGTAATATTCCCCAATAATATGCCAGTCTTATTTGCCATGTAATATTCCCCAGCCAATTTGCCCAATAATATGCCAGTGTTATTTGCCATGTAATATTCCCCAGCCAATTTGCCCAATAATATGCCAGTGTTATTAGCCATGTAATATTCCCCAGCCAATTTGCCCAATAATATGCCAGTGTTATTAGCCATGTAATATTCCCCAGCCAATTTGCCCAATAATATGCCAGTCTTTTTTGCCATGTAATATTCCCCAGCCAATTTGCCCAATAATATGCCAGTGTTATTTGCCATGTAATATTCCCCAGCCAATTTTCCCAATAATATGCCAGTCTTATTTGCCATGTAATATTCCCCAGCCAATTTGCCCAATAATATGTCAGTCTTATTTGCCATGTAATATTCCTGAGCCAATTTGCCCAATAATATGCCAGTCTTATTTGCCATGTAATATTCCCCAGCCAATTTTCCCAATAATATGCCAGTCTTATTTGCCATGTAATATTCCCCAGCCAATTTGCCCAATAATATGTCAGTCTTATTTGCCATGTAATATTCCCCAGCCAATTTGCCCAATAATATGCCAGTCTTATTTGCCATGTAATATTCCCCAGCCAATTTGCCCAATAATATGCCAGTGTTTCCCCCCCCCTTTTCTCATCTCTTACCTTTTTCTCTGGTGGCTAGTGGCAGGACTTCCCTGGTGGCTAGTGGCAGGAGGACTTCCCTGGTGGCTAGTGGCAGGAGGACTTCCCTGGTGGCTAGTGGCAGGAGGACTTCCCTGGTGGCTAGTGGCAGGAGGACTTCCCTGGTGGCAGGCAGCATGGTCCCTCCATGCTGCCTGTTCGGCCTCCCGGCGGTTGTGCCGACAGGTCACGTGATCGGCGCGCGTCTGACGTCAGAGCGCCGATCACGTGACTGTCGGCACTTCCGTGTCACACTGCACGGGGAGCCGAACAGGCAGCACGGAGGTTTCTCTGTGCTGCCTGTTCGGCTCCCCGTGCAGTTTTGCAGGCAGAGCGGAGGTGAGAGGGGATCTTCCGATCCCTTCTCACCTCCGTCTCTGCCTGCAAGCGCGTTTTTTTTTTTTTTTTTAAACACTGGCCCAGCGGCCGTGTTTTACAAACATTAGGGCAGCCTGGGGGGCAATTGCCTCCCTGCCCCCCGGCCCAGCCCGTCCCTGCCCATAACTTGCAAAAAAATACAGAAAAATATGGAAACATGCATATTTATGAACTCGGGACAACATTTAGAAACTATTTAGATGGGGTCTTTTTTAATGATTGTATTTGTGTAAATTATATTTTAGGTGAAAGTTAGAAAAAGTGTTTTTTTTTTACATTTTTCATCATATTTTATCATTTTTTAGTAGTAAATTATAAGATATGATGAACATAATGGTATCAAATGAAAGCCCTTCTTATGACGATAAAAACAACATATAATTTGTGTGGGTACAGTATGTGAGAAAGAAGAAAATTGCAGCTAAACACAAACACCCCAGAAATGTCAAAACAGCCATTGTCACCAAGGATAAGTCATGGGGAAAATGTCTTGTCACTAAGTGGTTAAACATGTTTTGAGCCACTGATCCCAGGCCTATGTCTTGTATGTTTTTTATTTATTGATACTTTAACAAAAGATTAACTAAACATAGAATGTGTCAGCAGATAAGAACCATTTAGTCTGCCAGTTTTCTAAATACTTTTATTAGTCCCTGGCCTTATCTTATATTTAGGACATGCTTAAACTCCTGCACTATGTTTGCCTCTACCACTTCCACTAGAAGGTTATTCCATACATCCACTACACTCTAAGAGCCGCTTGTCAGTGTACACCAGGGGTCCTCAAACTTTTTAAACAGGGGGCCAGTTCACTGTCCCTCAGACCGTTGGAGGGCCGGACTATAGTAAAAACAAAAACTATGAACAAAATCCTATGCACACTGCATATATCTTATTTTGAAGTGAAGAAACAAAACGGGAACAAATACAATATTTAAAATGAAGTAAAGTTAAATCAACAAACTTACCAGTATTTCAATGGGAATAGTGTGCCAGTCAGATGCCCAGGGATATTATGCCAGTTAGATGCCCAGGAATATTGTGCCAGTCAGATGCCCAGGAATATTATGCCAGTTAGATGCCCAGGAATATTATGCCAGTCAGATGCCCAGGAATATTATGCCAGTCAGAGCCCAGGAAAAGTGTGCCTGTCAGATGCCCAGGAATAGTATGCCATTCAGATGCCCAGGAATAGTGTGCCAGTCAGATGCCCAGGAATATTATGTCATTCAGATGCCCAGGAATAGAGTGCCAGTAAGAGCCCAGGAATATTATGCAAGTCAGATACCCAGGAATATTATGCCAGTCAGAGCCCAGGAATAGTGTGCCTGTCAGATGCCCAGGAATATTATGCCATTCAGATGCCCAGGAATATTATGCCATTCAGATGCCCAGGAATATTTTTCGGTATTTTTTTGCGAGTTATGGGCAGGGACGGGCTGGGCCGGGAGGCAATTGCCCCCCAGGCTGCCCTAATGTTTGTAAAACACGGCCGCTGGGCCAGTGTTTAAAAAAAAAAAAAAAACGCGCTTGCAGGCAGAGACGGAGGTGAGAAGGGATCGGAAGATCCCCTCTCACCTCCGCTCTGCCTGCAAAACTGCACGGGGAGCCGAACAGGCAGCACAGAGAAACCTCCGTGCTGCCTGTTCGGCTCCCCGTGCAGTGTGACACGGAAGTGCCGACAGTCACGTGATCGGCGCTCTGACGTCAGACGCGCGCCGATCACGTGACCTGTCGGCACAACCGACGGGAGGCCGAACAGGCAGCATGGAGGGACCATGCTGCCTGCCACCAGGGAAGTCCTCCTGCCACTAGCCACCAGGGAAGTCCTCCTGCCACTAGCCACCAGGGAAGTCCTCCTGCCACTAGCCACCAGAGAAAAAGGTAAGAGATGGGAAAAGGGGGGGGGGGGGAACACTGGCAAATTATTGGGCAAATTGGCTGGGGAATATTACATGGCAAATAAGACTGGCATATTATTGGGCAAATTGGCTGGGGAATATTACATGGCAAATAAGACTGGCATATTATTGGGCAAATTGGCTGGGGAATATTACATGGCAAATAAGACTGGCATATTATTGGGCAAATTGGCTGGGGAATATTACATGGCAAATAAGACTGGCATATTATTGGGCAAATTGGCTGGGGAATATTACATGGCAAATAAGACTGGCATATTATTGAGCAAATTGGCTGAGGAATATTACATGGCAAATAAGACTGGCATATTATTGGGCAATATTACATGGCTAATAAGACTGGCATATTATTGGGCAATATTACATGGCTAATAAGACTGGCATATTATTGGGCAAATTGGCTGGGGAATATTACATGGCTAATAACACTGGCATATTATTGGGCAAATTGGCTGGGGAATATTACATGGCAAATAACACTGGCATATTATTGGGCAAATTGGCTGGGGAATATTACATGGCAAATAACACTGGCATATTATTGGGCAAATTGGCTGGGGAATATTGCCATTCAGATGCCCAGGAATAGTGTGCCAGTCAGATGCCCAGGAATATTATGCCATTCAGATGCCCAGGAATAGAGTGCCAGTAAGAGCCCAGGAATAGTGTGCCAGTCAGATGCCCAGGAATAGTGTGCCAGTCAGATGCCCAGGAATAGTGTGCCAGTCAGATGCCCAGAAGTAGTGTGCCAGTCAGATGCCCAGAAGTAGTGTGCCAGTCAGATGCCCAGGAATATTATGCCAGTCAGATGCCCAGGAATATTATGCCAGTCACAGCCCAAGAAAATTATGCCAGTCAGATGCCCAGGAATATAATGCCAGTCAGATGCCCAGGAATATAATGCCAGTCAGAGCCCAAGAAAATTATGCCAGTCAGATGCCCAGGAATAGTACAGTGCTCGTTATACCTCCCTCCTCCCCCTCCTTCCCCATCACTTACCTCCAGCTGCTGTGTCCCCGGCCGGACGTCTCGCGCAGTGTTCCCTCCTCCCTGCACGGAGGAGGGAAACAGTTACCGGGTTCGGATGTGACGAAACGTCACATCCGGTCGCGGTGATATTTTTTTTTTTTTTCCTGCAGCCGCATCTTCTGCGCCTGCAAGAAAAAAAAAAAAAGGTAAACAGCGGGGAGCGGGGGCTGCCGGCAGCACCCCCCGCGGGCCGGACAAATGTGCTCGGCGGGCCGCAGTTTGAGGACCCCTGGTGTACACAATTTGTGTAAACATGAACAACCATGACAATTCTAATGGGTTTTTCCATAAATGGAAATCAGCTTTTATTTAATTTTTTTTTTGTATTTTGTTTTGGTTTTTTGCATGCTCAATGATAAATCGTTTTTGCATATTAAGGCATGCATTACATCTAGCATGCTCTACTCCTTAGACCTATTTTGCAGGATCTGAACATACAAAATCAAAAAGTGAGTGGGATAAAATTAATAATTGCATATTCATTTTTTTAAAATGTCTGGTTTAGTACACATATTTCTTCCATTTCAGAATGGCCCTTTGACTTTGTAGAATAACACTTTATGGCACAAGTGTTAACTCATGAAGGTCAACACAAATGTACACACATCTACACAGGTCACCAAACATGCCTTAGGACCTTTTCTTCAATAATTATTAATGAGTAATTATCTTGGACATTCAATGTGGAAACTGATTGGATCAAGGTCAGTGTAAGTTGGTTTGGCAGCTCTGCATTTATAACTTGCTGCCAATTTGATGGCACTTTCCGTGTTGCTCAGCTTCTCAGCCAAGTACCAATTGAAGTTGATTGGGTCCATATGCAAAAATAAAAAAATTGGACAAGGGTAGTTGTTTGGTGAATTGTCTATTTTACAAAGATAATTCTACCCAATCTAGAGAGTAACTCTGAGTTTTAGGATTTACAATTATCCCTGTAGCCTTTTATATATTTCCCTCCTTTTAAATACAGAGCGTGGCGACTTTGTAGTCTTAACATAGTAAAATCATGTGACATCCCATTGATGTGACGTGGGATGAGAGCGAGATAGCCCGGAAAGCTCACAGACACCGGCTGTCTGCCTACTTGCTCCCACCCTGCACAAAGAGGGCTGATGAAGGGAGATATTTTTGGGCTCCCCAAATAGTGCCTATGGCACCCCCAGGTTGTTGCACCCTTCACAATCTCACAAGTCACACACCCCTAAGGCCAGCCCTGACTGTTGCCTATGCACAGTGCTTTAAACCTGTCCCAGAATTCATTGGGTCACGAAACTTAAATAAGTGTTTGTCTGCTCAATCCACTGATAAGTTTCATTGAGTGAACATTATAATGGACAATTGTCATGAAACCCTACAATGATTGCATCTGAAGTAGCCTTAGGTCAACACAGAACATATTGAATGGGCTACCTAAATCAACATGTATTATTCATGAACTCACATAATATTAACAATGTATTCCTTATTGCTAAATGAAAAAGGGTTGCTGGTGTACTGGACCGGTGCAAGGATTTTCGTCTACACAGGCAAAGGTGCATTTTGGTGCCCCCCCTCCTCTGACCCGCCACAACTCCCACACAACCAACCCTCCATATATTTTATGTATATAAAAGTGTAATGTATAGTGTGGAAAATAAATACATCTAAATTTTCAACTCACATGCTCTAAATTTGTCACACATTGACACCCTAACACACATTGAAACCCTTAAACACAAAGACACCCTTGCAGTCACACACAGAGACACACTTACCACTTACACACACACCCTTACACAGACACGGTGACACACTTACATACACACACCCTTACACAGACACGGTGACACACTTACATACACACACCCTTACACAGACACGGTGACACACTTACATACACACACCCTTACACAGACACGGTGACACACTTACATACACACACCCTTACACAGACACAGTGACACACTTACATACACACACCCTTACACAGACACAGTGACACACTTACATACACACACCCTTACACAGACACAGTGACACACTTACATACACACACCCTTACACAGACACAGTGACACACTTACACACACCCTTACACAGACACAGTGACACACTTACACACACCCTTTCACAGAAAGTGACACACTTACACACACCCTTTCACAGAAAGTGACACACTTACACACACCCTTTCACAGAGAGTGACACACTTACACACACCCTTTCACAGAAAGTGACACACTTACACACACCCTTTCACAGAAAGTGACACACTTACACACACCCTTTCACAGAAAGTGACACACTTACACACACCCTTACCACTTACACACACACAGTGACACACATAACCTGAGACACACTATGTTGCCCCTCAATATGCCAGGATTTTGCCCCTCAATATGCCAGGATTTTGCCCCTCAATATGCCAGGATTTTGCCCCTCAATATGCCAGGATTTTGCCCCTCAATATGCCAGGATTTTGCCCCTCAATATGCCAGGATTTTG
The DNA here is from genome assembly GCA_036172795.1 of Pelodytes ibericus. Taxonomy (NCBI): domain Eukaryota; kingdom Metazoa; phylum Chordata; class Amphibia; order Anura; family Pelodytidae; genus Pelodytes; species Pelodytes ibericus. The sequence goes on from CM069862.1 coordinate 137,726,661, forward strand.
CCCCTCAATATGTCAGGATTTTGCCCCTCAGTATGCCAGGATTTTGCCCCTCAGTATGCCAGGATTTTGCCCCTCAATATGTCAGGATTTTGCCCCTCAGTATGCCAGGATTTTGCCCCTCAATATGCCAGGATTTTGCCCCTCAATATGCCACTTAATATGCCAGGATATTGCCAATTAATATGCCAGATTATTGCCAATTAATATGGCAGATTATTGCCACTTAATATGCCAGGATATAGCCATTTAATATGCCAGGATATAGCCATTTAATATGCCAGGATATTGCCATTTAATATGCCAGGGTATTGCAAATTAATATGTCAGGATATTGCCAATTAATATGCCAGAGTATTGCCACTTAATATGCCAGGATATTGCCACTTAATATGCCAGGGTATTGCCAATTAATATGCCAGGATATTGTTACTTAATATGCCAGGATATTGGCAATTAATATGCCAGGATATTGCCACTTAATATGCCAGGATATTGCCACTTAATATGCCAGGGTATTACAAATTAACATACCAGGATATTGCCAATTTATATGCCAGGATATTGCCACTTAATATGCCAGGATATTGCCAATTAACATGCCAGGATATTGCCACTTAATATGCCAGGATATTGCCACTTAATATGCCAGGGTATTGCAAATTAATATGCCAGGATAATGCCACTTAATATGCCAGGATAATGCCACTTAATATGCCAGGGTATTGCCAATTAATATGCCAGGTGTGACAAAAGTACTCCTGTCCCTTGGTACCTTGTCCTGGGATTTGGGGGTTACACACAGTCTTTCTGGCTTCAGAGACACTTCACACGCTGGATGAGGTAAAAAGACTTGCTTTCTTTTATTGTGGTTTAAAGATGCACAGCAAGGTATAACAGGTTGTTAAACAAAATATAAAATAAAATCCTTGCTCTTCTGAGCACTAACTAAACAAAAATATTAAGCTAACTGGGTTGGATGGCTTGTCCATTTCCCAACATAATGTTAAATCACAACCTTACTTCAGTGTTTTCAGCTCCCTGCTTCCATTCACCGAAATCAAAACACAGTCTCTCCCCTCCTCTGGCAGGGGAGTATTTAACAGCACCTGTAATCAGCAAGCCTTTTCAGGTGAGGTAAATTAGGATTGGAACACTGGGCTTCTCACCTGTAGGTTCCAATCAACATATGAAATGTGAAGTGGAGCACTGGCCCACCCTACTCTACAAGTGCTCCACCCCAGGGCCCACACATACACATACATAAAGTGCTATATAAAGTGTAACATAACACATTTCCCTGGGGCTAATTACATAAAGTAGGAGCTGTGCAAAATCTGGGGAGATATATAGACTCCTTCCAGCACAATTCCTTGCTGTCGGTCACACAGGGTATTGCCACTTAAAATGCCAGGATATTGCCAATTAATATGCCAGGATATTGCCACTTAATATGTTAGGATATAGACATTTAATATGCCAGGATATAGCCATTTAATATGCCAGGATATTGCCAATTAATATGCCAGGATATTGTTACTTAATATGCCAGGATATTGTCAATTAATATGCCAGGATATTGCCACTTAATATGCCAGGATATTGCCACTTAATATGCCAGGGTATTGCAAATTAATATGCCAGGATATTGTTACTTAATATGCCAGGATATTGCCAATTAATATGCCAGGATAATGCCAATTAAAATGCCAGGATATTGACACTTAATATGCCAGGATATTGACACTTAATATGCCCGGGTATTTCCAATTAATATGCCAGGATATTGTTACTTAATATGCCAGGATATTGCCAATTAATATGCCAGGGTATTGCCAATTAATATGCCAGGATAATGCCAATTAATATGCCAGGATAATGCCAATTAATATGCCAGGGTATTGCCACTTAATATGCCAGGATATTGCCACTTAATATACCAGGATATTGCCACTTAATATTTCAGGATATTGCCATGCAATATGCCAGGATTTTGACCCTCAATATGCCAGTATTTTGCCCCTCAGTATGCTCGTTATGCCACTCTCCTCCCCCCTCTTCCCCAGTACTTACCTCCTTGCTGCTGTCTCCTGGTGCTCTGCTCTGCAGGTCCGTTGCTGTGAGGGAAGCATTGTGCGCTCCTCTCCAGCCGCGCGGCTTCCATAAAGTTTGTTTAAAAAAAAAGTTGAAACAAACTTTATTGAAGCAGCATGGCTGGAGAGGAGCGCACAATGCTTCCCTCACAGCCACGGACCTGCAGAGCAGCAAGAAAGTAAGTAAACGGGCCTGGGGGCGCGGGCGATTTTCCGCCCCCCCCCCCCTTGGGGCGCCCTAAGGCAGCCGCCTGTACTGCCTTAGGATAGCGCCGGCCCTGCTGGTGTACACCAGTGCATGTTGGCATTGTACACATTGGTTGGTTGTAACAGTGAAGGTTGCAAGCTTTATTATTGTGATGGCATTCACTTTGCATTTCACACATTTAGAACAAAATGTGTAAGTCTGTCTGTTTTTAGGATAGTGCATTTCACAAATTCTAAGCAAAATATGTATTTATTACATTTACACATATATGCCAGACAAACATACAGAGTCGGAAAAATAAATATAACTATACACATTTTATATCTTGGCCATGTAATAAGATAGTAAGATTGGCTACAACTTCTGAGCACTCAACGTTTATGTCGTTCCTCAATTAGACACATTTTTATAGCTCGTCACATATACTTCAAGGTCAATAGCCCTACTATTGAAGTTGACAAGGATTTTAAGGAAAATTAAAAGTGGTTTATTGATTGATGCTGTAATTATGCTCTGTAGTTAAAATTACAAAAAATATATTATAATTAAATATTTACACTACAGTGTTGATTTCTAAAATTATATTGCTATTTGTTTCAAACTATGAATCTGATGATTGACTATTCAAATAGCTTGGCATCTGTCTTTATTCTGTTTAGTAATGAGAGTACAGATGTATAAACTCTGCTAGGCAGATCACAAATTCTAGCATGGGACTTTCAGTGTCAAATCACAGGCTGGGCAGTGAGGAATGATGGCTTTAAATATAAATGTGGGAGGAGCTACTTTATGATTTGGTGTTGCTCAAACCCATTACAGTTTTAGGGGGGGGGGGGAGGGGGGTTGGTCACAAGAAGAATACCAGCACAGAAAAAAAGAAAAGAAAAAAAGCAGCCTGTTTAAAATGAGCACTCCAAAGCAAAGAAAGAAGATATAAATATAACAAATGTGCCTTTAAGAAAGAGTAGTAAAAAAGGATTTCTACTATGTGTGTGGTCTGGCAATCCTAAACCATACAGCAATATAAACACACCTAATCTGCAAATACAATAACATTTAAAATCACAGTCAATGACTAAAAGTAGACGCATGGCCAATACCGGAATAAGACCTGGGGTAAAAAATTATTGTTTGACTGACACATACATCTAGAAAATGTGTCACTGTGACATATAGGGCAACAGTGAAGATTTATAAGTTAACATATTGAATAGCGATACTTAAAGGACCATAATGTATCTTTATGCTGTCTAATATGTTAGGATTGTCCACCATATGTTCCAGCCACTACAGGCAACTTAGCATCAGTCACATTCAATAACTTAGCGATTTCACCGTTATATAACTTGGTGGTCTCACCACATTCCCACTCCCCCAGTATGTGTGAGCTGTGGACTACATCTCCAGCAGACCAGTTCAAGTCCCATCAGAGATATACAGACTTTGGAGGCGGGCGGAGTTCTCAATGCAAATTCATGAGCTTGTTTGGCTTCTTCCAGTCCAAAGGAATCCAATGTGGTGAAACACGTGTAGATCTTTTTTCTAATTACGCTATGTTATGAGCGCAAAGTGGAAAATCTGGTCTGACCTGCATGCTGATCCGGGACATTTGACTTGCGGTCTCCACAGGACAACATAACCTAATCAGGTTCATAACTAACCCTATGGTCGCTGTGTGACATTTGAGGAGAAGTGTGACAAGTGCATCTGGGATTTGCTACAGTGAAAATACTAAGTATCGAAGCCAACAAGTTCTGGAATTTGCACTGTTAACTCTGCCTGCCTCCTACGTCTGTATACCTCTGATGGGACTTTGACTGGTCTTCTGGAGATCATGTCCATGGCTCAGACATACTGGGGGAGCAGGACTGTGGTCAGACTGTTATCATCTTCTGCATGGATTATAAGTGTGGTTATCAGTGCTTTGGTCTGTACTGTGCATTCCCATATTGCTGCTGTGTTTGCATCCTCATTATCATCATCTGAGTGGTTTATAAGTGTGATATTCAGTGACTTGACCTATACAGTGCATTCCCAAACGGCTGTCTATTTATGCAACTCAACCTTTGCGGATTACAATTCCTGCTACCAGCTTATTCCTGTACAAACCATAAAGATTCCATCCCATCCTTGATTCCTTCACTAACTCTCAGCTGTGTACTGCTTCTCCCTATTTACTCTGCATATAGACCTACTCTCCAGTTATCCTTCACACCAGATGACCTCGGTTTTTTGACGCTGGTGCTCATAAAAAGTAGCTATAGCAAAATGCAATCAAATGACAGAGAACATTTTAATTTTGTAAACAGCCAGTGTTTTGATCTCATAGCTGAGTTGGCCTGGACAAAACAGTTTTTGGGCTCACGATAAGCATGTCTGCTGCCAGGGTTGGCCTTCGATGGTCAGGTGCCCTATGCGGGTCACCCTCGTGGCGCACCCGGAATGCCCTGCCAATCACAGGTGGCGGTAAGGTATCGTTGTCAGATTATTTTTAAAATGCATTACTTGTTTTTATTTATTGGCTCCCTTCACTCTGATTACAGCAACTGATTACACCAAAGTAAATTGTCACAGCACCACGTGGCAGCACCCATATTGCTTAAATAATTGTTTGTCTGCTCAATCAGCTGAATTGTCTCATTGAGTTCAGGAAAGAATTAAAACAGAGACGTTATGTTGTCATCTTTGTTGGAAAAAATATATAAAGTTTTGACAAATCCCTGATGATGACAACCGGTAGAAAACTATATATTGATTTTTTTTATTGCTGTACTGAAAAACAAATTCCTCAAAGACCCATCAGAGGCATTAATGCTATGATCAACAAGCCGATAGCTTGTTCATGAAAATGCATTCATTATTGATTTGTATCATCATCGTTTCCAATTGACCTCAAACTCTCTAGATTCAGAGACAGAGCTGATTCTTTCTGAACAATATTGATACATCAGTTAAAATGTTGATTCGTCTGCCTAAAAAAATGCACAGTTATTTCAGTTCCAGTCGATAATTGAGATCTATGTTAATCTCCTTCTTATAGACATTAAGCCAAGTTTTTCCCTGAGCTCTGCAGTTCACATGGTTCTCTGGCAAACCTCCCGTCCACATTATGAACATATTTCATAATTATACTGGAGAGTTTTAATTATTGCATTAAAAGTACTTTGTTCATGGAATCTTTTCTTTTTGTTGAGGAAGTTGGTTATAATAAGCGTATTTGTCTTTCGAAAAACTAATCCAATGCCAGATGACACTTATGAGAGGCTTCTAGATGTGTGCATACATCAACACATCAGAGAGACAACACAACCACAAGAGGTCCTCTACAATGTATTTCTTCACTAACAATAATTATATATATCTTACTGATTTGCTGCTACACTATTTTTGTTCTTTCGAAGGACATGTCGCGACTGACTGTTGACTAGTGAAAGCTAATTGTTAGTTCACTAAAATATACACCAACAGCTGATCATAGCCCCACAAATTAGTAGATAAATCAGTAGGGAGGTGCCCAGCAAAAGATGCTTCTTTCCCGCCAGAGCAAACTGTGCTAGACATCTAAAAATGACCAGTGGACTTTAGGGTTGGCGTAAGCTTCCACACTATTTGCTCTGAATAAAAAAAGAGTAAAACAAAGGCAAAAGAAAACATTCAGTACCCAATTCATTTTCAGAATATTGTATTAGTGTCAGGACTAACTTCATGATAAGTAGCATATATGGTTGAGAAGAACACTGCCTTTTGAGGTATCTAATATTGAGACCCACTCAGCATTTGATAAACAGAATGTGTAATTATGTGAATCAGTCTGCTGGCAGTTATAGAATGATGGCAATTTTAAAATCTCAGTGTCGTGTAATTACATAATTTGCCAAATAAAGATATGTATGTGAGAAACCATGGCATGATGATACAAGAAACATGAGCTGGAACTCACCAAACTACATTTAAACTAGCCAGCCTTAAAAATACTCTGTGTGTACCTATTCAAAATAATCCACTGAGGAAAAATATTATATTAGTTGTTTCTAATGCCTAATTCTCTGCTTGGTCTTTACTGGCTCTGAACATGCATGGTGGTTTTGTAGGATAGATCTGTTGACATTTAACCCTGCACTGCAGGAGATGATGCTGGAAATTCTGTGTTCTGTAACACAGCATGTTAGTTTGTTCTCTCCTGTAGGGATATGATTTCGTTCATATTACTGCAGTCTTTCTGTAAGCAAACATCCAAATGTGAATCTCTGGGTTTATGTTAGATTCCATAAATAATTCAAATGTAAACAGGATTACAATTGGGAGTATTACCTCTGATATAGACACCTGCATAAAGTAACAAGAAGAAAATAATGTTTATTTTGTGCTAGTTATCTTACAATGAAACAAGTAAGGTATTTCATGCAACTGTATAATGTAATAGCACATGTGGCTTGAGCAAGAATAGTCTGGCAGCTGAATTTTGACTAAAAGACCCATGATACTTCACCATTCAGTACCATGGAAGCTGAAGTAAATTTGCTCTACAGTCATGAGTTGCATTGACCTGGACTTTGACCAACACAGCTATAAAAGCCTACAAAAAGAGACTGGACAATTCTATTCTTTTTTGGGATGGTATTTACATTTGTTTACATTTTTAAGGTAATTTTTGATGTACAGTATTAATAATATTTTTTAACATCATTACCTAAATGTGATTGTCGAATGAAACCATTTTGTTTTAATAGTAGACCTCCTATTTAGTCTATACAACACTTTTATGGCACATATACCTTTATACATACAATAAAATATATAATTTTATACACTGCTATACCAGCTCTTGTGGTATAACATTGTTGTGATGTCATGCTAGCTATAGGATGGCATTACATCACCGGTTATTGTTCACCAGTATTATGCCACTTGCATCATGGTACCATTTCAAGTTCATGATATGGCAACATTGCTTGACAATGCACCACTGTCCAATGTGGACATGAAATGGTACTGTGATGCACGTGGTATGAGGACAGAAGGGTACATATAACAGCAGTTAATGGTGAACAATAACCAGTGATGTGATTCCAACCTATAGCTGGGATGATATCACCAGCATTGCTATAACAAAAGAGCTATTATAGTGGTGTATAAAATGATATATGTTAATGTATGAACATATGTATACATGCTTTAACTTTTATTGGGGTTACTATGTGACGTATGTAATAAGTGTATTTTTTTATTAGATGATGTGTTCATTGACAAAGTAATTGTACCATTTGTGCCATAATAGCATATTTTAATAGTAAATTAAAATCATTATTTTTTTAAAATTAATAATTATGCAATTATGGCATATTAAAACTATTACCATGCCAATGAAAAATTGATTTGCCATTTTTTTATTATATATATGTGTGTATGTGTGTGTGTGTGTGTGTGTGTGTGTGTGTATTACTATAATACAGAACATTAATATAGACACAGGGAACAACATTATAAGTTAAGGACTATTTTACTTCTGCAAAACTAATATTTTTAAAAGTATGTAACTATTTTAAACATGAAGAGATACGACTGTGATGACTGTCTCTATCAGCTTCAGAGAGAGACCCTTGTTTTTACTTATATGCAGTAGGAAACCTGGTTATGATTACCTCTGTTAATTATGTATAAATATAAGGGTGTCTCATTGACCTAGTGAGTTATAGTCGGTGTGGTGTATCACCACATTAATCTATATACATATAAATATCACAAAGTTTTGTCTACATTAAAAGGTGTTTATTACAAGGCAGCAACACAATACTACACATTTTATCACAAAAACACACAGCCAATCCCCAGAAAGCAACAAGCCCTATCATATAGTAAACCCCTTCCCCTACTGTTTTATCTCACCACAGTTAGGCCTCCACATCTAGTAATGGATAACTGCTGCAAGTTCACACTTACCACCTCCACCAAGGAAGAAAAGAAACGGATTGATTCTCTCCCTTATATAGCTTATAAAAACTTAATTGAGATGATGTGTTTTACATCACATCTTGGTTTCCAGTGTATTCATGCATCACTTCCTTTCAGAAAATAGTGGGGGGAGAGAGGGAAGCTTCTTAGCCCTCCCACCTAGGCCTGTTTACTTTGTTTAGAGAGATCCTGTAGCCCCCAGACAAGGTCGGGGAGGGGCAATCATGACAGGGTGCTGAGGGGATATGTCAGCCTATAGTGGGAATTAGTGGGAGGAGTTGGGAGTGTATAAAAGTTAGGAACAGGAAGTTTGGGGGCCATTTTAGGAAAGTTTTTTCCCCATACCTGTTGTGTGTCTGGTCTGTCTCCCTTCTTCTTTTTCAGGATCATGGAGGCTGAGATTGATAGGATTCTCGCTGAGATGAGGGCTGCTGCGCTGCTGAAGGGACCTGGCTGGCTGAAGGGACGTCTGGAGGGACCTGGAACTGCAGCAGGGCCTGCTGCCACCGCATCTGAGAGGCCTTCACGTTCGGTGAGGCCTCCTCGCCGCCTGAGCCCTCGAGATGACATCCTCCCTGGGCCTAGTGGAGTTCCAGGAGCTGTGGGCAGCGTTATTCTTCCCCCCAGGACCGGGACCCGAGCTGCCCAAGCGGTGAAGACAGCCACCCACAATGCGGCCGCAAAGGGAGGAAGCGGAGGCCGCAACCGGAAGTGAGGCCTGTGAGGGATGCGATCGCACATCTGGAGGCTCCGGTGAGCGGGCCCAGCGGCCAGAAGACCAGGGGACCTGTGATCATTGGCCCCAGCACCTCCTCGATGGTGGGGGGCCTGGACAGAGGGGAAGGCCGGATCCGGAGCTCAGGAGGGGGAACAGGAATGGTGGCTTCTGCAGGATTACATCAGGTGAGCAGATCTGGTGGTGGGGGGGGGGAACGCCCATGGTTGTCACCCCTGCACTGGTGTGGCCCCTCCTGCCCCACTTACCTCCTCCAGGCGCTCCAGAGGCCGTGCAGGGCCTTCACAGGCTTCTCCCAGGTTTTCATCCCCAGAATCGTCGGTGTCCCCTATTAATCCGGGGGGCAGGGTGGTGGTAGATTCCCCTCCATGCCGCTTAAGCACTAGGTCAGGTCAGGGTAAGGCCCCTGCGAAGCGTTGCCAGTCGGCGCCAGGAGCTGGCACAAGTAGGTCCCTCTCGCCGGGTGAGCGTTCCCCCCGTGATGATAGGTATGGGGTGGGCTCCCCAGAGCTATTTTCCTCTCCCGGTTCCCCGACCTGGTCGCCGTCTCCAGTAATCCGGGGAGATTCGCCTATAGAAATTGACGGGGAGGAATATAGTGAGGGTGACGGGCCGAGGGGCGGCGTGTTCAGCATGGGAGGGTCTGGCAGGCACGTCGGGTAGGGATAGGTATGCAAGGGTTCTCCCCAGATCTCCTGGATCGGGTAGGAGCGGGGGGGTACAGACGAGGCGTCAAGAGGTTCGCAGTCGCTGTAGGTCTCGGCGGGGGGTGCGGTCTCCGGATAGTAGGTCCCCGTCACCCATGGACCGTGGCTGGCAATCTGGCAGAGGGCTGGGGTGTACTGTGCAGCGGGCGTCGCGGGGTCAAGGGTTACCTCCCCCGTCTCCTGAAAGGTTAAGTTGTTCGCCGATACGTTCCCAGTGTTCTTCTTCTTCTAGGCACCAGCGGATGGGAGCAGATCTTAGGCCAGGAGGCCACCGCGGCATTGGAAAATCAAGGGACGTGAGGAGGATGGGTGCCGGCGGAAAACGTGCAGCTGGAGAGGCTCGGCAGCCGGAGCAGGAGAGCAGCTCGGCAAGGGGGCCGATCGGTGAGTTTGCCGTAACCCCTTCTAATGTTAGCTGTGGCGAGTCAGAGTTGCTAGGGGGCTTGCGGGCATTCTTAGATTCGTGGGGAAGTAGGACTGACACAGTAGCATCCAACACAGTAGCGTCGGCCTGGGTCCCTCCCTTGTCCCCATCCCCAGCGAGCGGCGGTTTTAGTTGTGCGGCAGGGTCGGCGGCGGAGCCGTCGGGTGATCCACTTCCCTCCTTGGAGGGAAATTATCATGAATCTGCGCAGGCAGGGGGTTCCTGGGGTAACGACACTGGGGTGACTGAGACAGGGGCACTCAATGTGGCGGAGGTGGCGCGATATTCTTCGTATGCGTCATTCTCTGGCCCTCTAGGGGTACATTTGAAAACTGAGGTTAGGGAGTAGATTTGTAAGGGGGAGTACGTCGAGCTTCTTTCCTTGCTTCCTTTGGAGGAACCTATCGACCTCAAGGAGGACGAGAAAAAAGAGGATAGGAAGAAGAAGGAGGATGAGGAAAGGAAAAAACGGTATAGGAAGCTCCCGAAAACATTCGTGAACTGGTAGCGCTCCTTTTGCATCCTGGCTAGAGTCCTGGGTGAAAAGCACCCATGGAAGTGCTCCTTCCTCTTCTGTTATGTAGACGGGATATGGGAGGCGTACCGACTTTCTGGGGCTTTGACCAGATTGATATCACTCTCTGGGTAAAGATCATGATGGATCAAAAGGCATCGCCCTTTCTGGGGGGGGGGGGGTGGTGGTGGAGCCCAAGGTTCCACGCCGGCCACAGGAAAACGTGGCACGTGCTGGCTGTTCAACGACAGCCAGTGCAAATGGGGCGCATCATGCATGTTTCGGCACAAGTGCTCAGTCTGCGGAGGGTCACATAGCGCATCCAGATGCTTTAAGCGCAACAAGTCAGGAAATACATCCGGTCAGTCAGTGGCTAAAGGGGATAACATCGGTGAGCAGCGACGCGATGCGGCCGTGGCTAAGGTGCTACGGTAGGCGCACAGACGCAAGTTTTTTGGAGGATGGGTTTCGGTTCGGGTTTCGTATTCCATTCATCCCAGGCCCGGGCCGCATCTCCCGCGGGAACTTGAAGTCTGTGCTTCAATTTCCGGAGGTAGTGAGGGACAAGCTGAGGAAGGAGCTGGAGGCAGGCAGGATGGCTGGCCCGTTTCCAGAACCACCCATGGAGAATTTACAGGTTTCTCCTTTGGGGGTGGTTCCCAAGAAGGATCCCGGGAAATTCCGGTTAATACACCATTTGTCTTATCCTAAGGGAGGATCGGTTAATGATGACATCGATAGGGGGCTTTGCTCGGTATCGTACACATCATTTGACAAAGCGGTTGACTTAGTCCGTGATGCGGGTTCTGGGGCGCTGCTGGCAAAAGCTGACATCGAGTCGGCTTTTCGCCTCCTTCCCATCCACCCAGATTGTCATCACCTCCTGGGCTGCTGGTTTGAGCAAGGGTTTTACGATGATCTTTGTTTGCCTATGGGGTGTTCGGTTTCTTGCGCCTATTTCGAGAAATTTAGCACGTTTCTTGAATGGGTGGTTAAGAAAGTGGCAAAAAAACGTTCAATGGTGCACTATTTGGACGACTTTTTGCGCGTGGGCCCCAAGGACTCCCGATCTTGCATGGTTTTGCTGCGCTCGCTGGAACAGGTTGTGCGAAGCTTTGGGGTTCCCTTGGTGGCGGATAAGACAGAGGATCCTATTACTTGTTTAAGCTTTCTGGGAATGGAGATTGACTCAGTGGCAGGGGTCTGTCGGCTTCCCGGGGTCAAGCTAGTGGTACTGCGGGCGGCTGTTCGGATGGTCGGTAGGGCAAAAAGGTCTCCTTGCAGCAACTGCAGTCACTGATAGGGCGCCTGAACTTTGCATGTCGGATAATTCCGGTGGGTCGGGTGTTCATTCGGTCGCTGTCACTTGCTACGTCGGGTATTGCAGCGGGACACCATTTTATCCGGGTTACTAGGAAAATGCGAGCAGACCTGGCTGTGTGGCTGGTCTTCCTGGAGCGATTTAATGGTAAGGTGGTGTTTCTGGGTGCAGTGGTGAAGGCGGAGGAGCTGGAGCTCTATACCGATGCGTCGGGTAGCGTTGGTTTCAGCGCATACTATGCTGGTAGGTGGTGCGCGGAACGATGGCCGGAGGAATGGGCGGGCAACAAACTCCTAAAAAACCTGGCTTTTCTGGAATTGTTTCCCTTACTTGTGACCCTAACGTTATGGGGGGGGGGGTGGTATGCGGCACCAGCGGGTTGTCTTTTTCTCTGACAACCTGGTGGTCGTGCATTCAGTGAACAACTTATCAGCAGCCTCGGCCCCAGTGGTGCGGCTTTTACGGCATTTTGTGCTGCTGTGCATGGAACTGAATATTTCGTTCCATGCAAAGCATGTACCGGGGCACTTAAACGTTATAGCGGATGCTCTTTCTCGATTCCAGTGGGAGCGGTTTTGAGCAGAGGCACCGGGAGCGGACAGGACGGGGAAGGAGTGCCTGTTGGTGCGCTGGAAGATCGGGATGGAGTGCTTGCGGGATGGGTAAAACGTTAGCTTGCTCCTTCCACTTGGTCGGCTTACGCGAGGGTCTGGCGAGACTGGGATGCGCTGGTTGGTAACGGGGGTAGGCACTGCTCTGAGGTGGCGCAGCTTGACGCTTTGCTATGGTTTTTGGTGCAACTTTCGGCTGAAGGAGCATCCCCTTCCAAATTGGATAAAGCGGTGGCAGCTTTATCCTTTTTTTTTAAATTGCGAGGGGAGGTGAACGTTTGCAAGAATTTTTTGGTAAGGTAAGCGCTAAAAGGTTTTCGGAAGGGCAAGCGGCAAGAGGACGCTCGGCGCCCGGTGTCTGTGGCGTCACAGTCTTGTTTGGGGGGTGGAGCCCATCCGGGGTGATGGGCTTGTGGTGAAAGCTTGCAGGGTATCCAGGAGGGTTAATGGAAGAATGGATTGGGGAGAGTCAATCGGGACTCTGGTGGGAGGTTCGAGGGGAAAGTGGTACCTCGAACCTCAGGTATTGGGGGCATTGGTATATGCCCAGAACATGGACTTATTCAGCAGCCCTCTGGATACTCTTGCAAGCTTGGTTGGTTTTCTGTTTATGGATTGTTTATGTTTATGTTTAGTCATTGTATAATTATGGATATATATGTGGAATGTATATATATATATGATTGTAATGCAATTACTATTTAAATAAAGTGCTGTGGCCGTTGTTTTACCCCACAGTCTGGTTTTAAGTTTAGTTATTTCTAGGCAAATACATATCCCCAATGATAGAAGCTACCATGTCATGAAAGCAAGACAAGCTACCACAGTCGGTGCTCACATCAGCCTGCATGATTCTGCGTGAAAAATGAATGCTACTGGTCAGAGCATAAAATTGTATATATCTCAAAAAGGGAAAGGACATGTTCCATGTTGTTGGTCAATACCAACCGTTTCATGCACACCTATTTGTTGATCAAGAATGTCTGATAGTGCAGAAGGTTTTGTTGGCACAGTATGTCTTTTTGCTGATGATACAAAGATTTGCAGCAGGGTTGATGTTCATGGAGGGAAAAGCCGATTGCCAAATGATTTAGCTAAACTAGAGTACAGTACTGGAGACCGTATCTCCAGAAGGATATTGATACTTTGGAGAGAGTTCAGAGAAGGGCTACTAAACTGGTTTGTGGGATGAAGGATAAAACTTACCAGGAAAGGTTAACACATCTTAACATGTATATCTTGGAGGAAAGACGAAACAGGGGGATATGATAGAAACATTTAAATACGTAAAGGGAATCAACACAGTGAAGGAAGCGAGTATATTTAAAAGAAGAAAAACTGCTTCAACTAGAGGACATAGTCTTAAATTAGAGGGGCAACCATTTAAAAGTAATATCAGGAAGTATTTCTTTACTTTGATTAATGAATTTTTGTTTAAAATGTCTACACTTCATCCCATCATTCAATTAAACAAATGGCCATATTTGTATACCTACCGTTGTCCTTTAAAGGACCAATATTGGCAAAGATGATAAATAAAAATTAAATTTCCAAAACACAAAACCTTGTAGTACACAGAGGGCCTAAAAAATAGTTTTGATATGTTTACTTGTAACTTTAGCTTCAGGTTCCATTTATTTATAATAGAATCTTAATAAAATGTCTAAGTGTAAATAAGTTACTGCATAGTCCCGACATACAGTTTAACTAAACATTGTGATCGAAAATTGTAGAAAAGGGTGCCTTGTGGAAAAGCAAAGTATTTTTTCCTAGCTACAAAATGGGACTTGTGTTATTTTGACATAAACAGGCTTTGAAGTCCTTATTTTTGCCTCAATAGAGTATAATGGATGTTCATTACAGAAAAACAGCAGAAAATATATTAAAAGTCTGCAGAATGTAGCATAAAACAGATATCAATGGGCGCTCAGGGATGGCAGGTCTTTGGAGGGCATAGCTATTGCACGGTTTGAGAAAAAATATATACACATATTTTGCATAAACAGTTTGTAACAGTATGGTTAATGTGGACCTGTCATTAGAAATATACATTTCATAATCATGTAGCACTTTTTAAATTGCTTTACCTGCTTATGGTCACATTCACCAATTTGTTCATCAGATTTATATATATTTGGGGGAAAAAATCTAATAAATGTACTATGTTAATTTTTTTTTGTGTGTGGCTCAGTTAACAAAGGCTCCAAATGCAGTACCTGTTCAAATATCAGAGTTGAAGGTTTCAACATTCTTCATAAGTCCATTCTTATAGTATTAATTAATATATAATCAGCAGCTGATAAAGCCCACAGTGTGTGATCTAAATTGTCTCCTTACTGACAAAAGTGTTATTAAAAGTAATTTATAGTTATTAAAGGAACAGTGTAGTCACCAGTGTTCTCTCTTTTTTACATATATATAAAGTTACAGAATAAGAGTTTTAATCACATATTTTGATATTTCATAAAGCTTTTATTTTTTTGCTGATCTATAAAATACAGACCTACAAAAATTGCAGAACGTCAAGGACCTCCTACAAACTCTGATTTTGGTATTGAAACAGTCTTTCAGAGAGAAAGTTACTACACTTTAACTTCAACAATTATAATAAAACATACACACACATATTAGCTCTGTTAGACCCTGGAACTGTATAAATGCCTTTCCGCTAGTCTAGCAGTATAATGGCAAAACCATTTTTATAAAATCCCCTCACCAATGAAATATTATTAATGCAAATATATAAAAACTTATTTTCCCATCCCACAACAAAAAATCCCACATGCAAGAAATGGTACACTAAGCAGTTTGTTCTTCTTGTTAAGATCCCATTCTTCCTTCCAAGGGCAATGCAGGGATTTTTAGGTGGAATATTCCGACATATTTATGGAAACTAAATAAATATACAAAAGGGACATTATTTGTCCTAAGTGACTTATGTCAAGATATTCTGAGGTGATCTGTTTGTGTCAACTTAAAAAATACCACCAGTTCTAATTTTTTTGAGGCCTTAAGTGAGTCATCAGAGATGGGCCTCCATCACAGCTATTTGGCTTATCTCCATAACTGTCTCTTTTCAGTAAGGCTCTGTGGGGCCTCCTAACCAAGTCATGGCCCTACACAACCGCTTAATTTAGTAGTGCTCCTTTCCAACATCAAGTACATAGCAATACATTGAATGAAATGCCTTTCAGCAGTAAACCAAATGCCATCATTTCATCTAAAACAGAATTTCTCTCACAACTTAACTATACATTAAGAATGGCAAATGCTGGTGACTTCTAGGAGAGCTCAATTTGACCTTCATAATACATAGCTAAATTATAGATTTGAACTCACTAGCTTTGTCTCTGAACAATACATAATCAGTTGTCAGTACAATTAAGTAAATGAGATGGAAACGTTTACCTCACCACAAGTCACCTGCATCTCACTTTTAGTGAATAGCTACCAATGTGGAACAAAAATCAGTATGACCTTTTCTTTTTCCATTAAATTCCATATGGTAATCCTTGGAAATGTCTTTCATATTGTGTAATTAAGGGGAGTCAGTCAGACCTTTCATATTCATTAAATCCAATGTAAATGTTCTTCTCAAAAAGGCTGTCACTGTCTGTCTGCCTCTGTGGGAAATCAAAGGAAGAGACTAAAATTAGATGTATTACCATGTTAAGTAATTTATTGCTAAGGTGTAGGTGATATTTTCCACTTCTGTAGATTTGAATAGGATGTGTGTTCGATACACATTCCATTCTCCCTCCTGCAAAAAAACAGGTATTTATAGATTGTTTCTTAAAAATACAAATATATTTAAGTCCACTGCATATTGATAGTTATTTACTTGTGATACTGTTGTTTTTTTGTGTACAATAGGGGAATGCTGTTTACTTATTTGCTACATGTGTTTGGTAGCATATTATGTTTAAATCGATATTACCGACGGACATGAACTTTACATATCTAGTTTGGACCACAACTGAACTTTATATTTGTATCTTTAAGTGCACGGTGATATCCACCATTTGAGGCCTTACTACACTCTGTAAATGGTCAATAATCCTCCTAGTTACCATGGAAGCTGTCTTCTATCAAATTAATGGGTACTATGCCCTAACGTGGCAGAACTTACAGCAATACTCATAGTTGGCCCTCAGGAGAGTAATCTTTGTGAATGTTTTCCCATTTTTATCCACTGTAGTGGACATTAAAGTTTCCCAAACTTTGTATACACATGACTTTATAGTTATTTTTACTGTTATTACTGTAATACTGGAAACATAATATTCAGCATATACTGTTAACAGCCCAAAAAATGTCTATAACATTATTGGTCTGTCAATGTATGGTTGCTGATATGAAGTCCTTGTTATTTACCTCTACTTTCTTTTTCTGTACTTGACTTTGACTCAGTAAAATTGTGATAATATATATATATATATTATATATATATATATATATATATATAGTGAGCGAAAAAGTGGAATAGTGGTTGATGGAAGATATATCAGGCCTGATTTGCTAAACAGCAACCTGAGAATTTTCAGTTAAATGCCCCAGGGAGGGATGTTAAAGTTTGCAATATACATTGATGATGCTCTGCAAACCACGGTATGGGTCCCTGGGGCGGAGTATTTGGAGAGCAGGGTGGGCCAATGCTCCAACAGCACTAGTTGCTGTGTAACAGACCAGGATTTGGATTTAACTAAAGAGTTTCCTAATTGGCACTCACCTGTAACTGGTCAATTAGCAGGCAGGCCTTTAGCCCCTTAGTGACATGACTTTTTTGGCTTGTCTGACATGGGCTGTTTTAACATTTCTGAGGTGTTTGTCTTTTGCTGTAATTTATTTCTGTCTCATTTAGTGTACCTGCACAAACTATATATCATTTTTATCGTTATAAGAAGGGCTTTCTTTTGATACCATTATTTTGATAATAGCATATAATTTGATGTAAAAAAAAAAAAAAAATATGGCAAAAAAATGTCAAAATATTTTTTTTTTATGACTTTTATTTGAAAAATCGTATACTCATGTACAAGAGACAACAAAAAAACACTGCTAAATAGTTTCTAATATATGTCCTGAGTTCAGAAATAGCCCATGATTTATGTTTTTGTGCTTTTTTATTCATGTTACAGGGCCAGAACTATAAGTAGTGCAAAGCTATTTTAAAATCCTTTTGTTCAAAATTAGCGATAGTGACATTGTAACACTGATTTCTGTACTAAATCCATGAATGACCCCCAACATGTAGATATTTTTGAAAACTAGACCACTCAGGGCAATTAACTTGGGGTATTTTGACACATTTCATGTAGCCATTTTACCACCAATCTTTGCCAAAGTTTGCAGCAAAAAATCTTTTTTTAAAATTTTTCACATAGATTGCAATTTAGGTAAACATTACCTTAAAATGTGAAGGGGTATTTCCAAATAACACCTCAATATGTGTTCAGACACATCTCCTGAGTACAGTCATACCACCCATGCATAGGTCTGTTGGTTTGTTTTGGGGCTAAAAGGCCACATTTAGGGGGTGCGCATTTTGGTTTTCCAACTTGGAATTCTGACATGCAGAAAACTTGTGCCCATGTCGCATTTGGGACATTTTTGAAGCCAGAAAGTGTATTCTACCCCACAAAGCCATATAGCTTTTAAAACTAGACACCCTAGGGTATTTCAAATGGTAGTATTTTAACACTTTCCATGCACTAATTATACTACCAGCCTATGTCAATGTTTTGGGTAGTAATTTATTTTCACATACATTGTACTTTGGGCATGAATTCACAGATCCTGTTATAGGTCAGTGCCAAACAACACCTCAATATATGTTCAGCAACATCTCCTGAGTACCACCCATGTATAGGTTGGTTAGGTTATTTGGGGGTTAAAAGGCCACATTTGAGAGGTGCGCTTTTTGGTTTTTCAACTTGGAATTCTGACATACATAAACCTGCGCCCATGTTCCATTTGGGACATTTGTGAAGCCAGAATGTGTATTTTACCCCACAAAACCATACATTTTAGCAAACTAGACACCCTAGGGTATTTCAAATGATAGTATTTTAACACTTTCCATGCACTAATTCTACCACCAGCCTTTGTCAAATTTTAGGTTAGTAATTTTTTAATGTTTTGTTTCCACATACATTGTACTTCGAGCATGAATTCACAGATCCTGTTATGTGTCAGTGCAAAACAACACCCCAATATGTGTTCAGCAACATCTCCTGCGTACAGGGATACCACCCTTGCATAGGTTTGTTGGATTGTTTGGGGGCTAAAAGGCCACGTTTAGGGGGGGGTGCATTTCCAACTTGGAATTTTGACATGTAGTCAGCCTGCGCCCATGTTCCATTTGGGACACTTTTGAAGCCTGTCAAAGTATTTTACCCCATCAAACCATATGTTTTGGAAAACTAGACATCCTAAGGTATTTCAAATGGTGGTATTTTAATACTGTATATGTACTAATTCTACCACCAGCCTTTGTAAAAGTTTGTGGTAGGGTATTTAAAATTGTGGTATTTTAACACTTTCCAAGTGCTAATTCTACCACCAACCTATGTCAAAGGATTGGGAAGTCATTTTTTCCCCACACACATTGTAGTTCAGGCAGGAATTTTCTGATTCTGGTATTTGCCACTGCCAACCAACACCTCAATATGTGTTCAACAACATCTCCTGAGTACAGGGATACCCCCCATGCATAGGTTTGTTGGTTTGTTTTGGGGCTAAAAGGCCACATTTAGGGGGGGCGCAATTCCAACCTGGAATTTTGACATGTATTCAGCCTGCGCCCATGTTCCATTTAGAACATTTTTGAAGCCGTCCAATGAATTTTACCCCATCAAACCATATATTTTTGGAAAATAGACATCCTAAGGTATTTCAAATGGTGGTATTTTAATACTGTATATGTACTAATTCTACCACCAGCCTTTGTAAAAGTTTGTGGTAGTACTTTTTTGGGAGTTTTTTTTCCACATGCATTGTACTTCAGGCATGAATTCACAGATTCTGGTATATGTCACTGCCAAACAACAACCCAATATGTGTTCAGCAACATCTCCCGAGTATAGGGATAGCACCCATGCATAGGTTTGTTGGTTTGTTCTTTGGCTAGAAGGCAACATTTGTGAGATGCGCATCTCAAAATTCCAACTTGGGATTTTGACAGGTAGTCAACCTGCGTCCGTGTCCTATATAGGATATATCTTTGAAGCCAGCCAATGTAATTTACCCCCACCAAACCATATATTTTTTAACTGTAGACACCCATCACTCTTTGTGGCAAGGGCTCAGCAGCCACCGATACATCACTAGATGATGTATCAGAAAGCTGACCAGGGTCAAAATCGAACCCTGAGCCCGCGGCCTCAGAATCAGTGCGTAAGCAGTGATCTCGAGCAAAGAAGGGGTTAATCGCTCTTAGAAGAGCCTATCTAGTACTGTAATACATTACAGTACAAAGTAATTAATCCATAAAACAAAACATACTGTTGCTGTGCAAGATTACTGCTTATACAGTGATGAATGGCAGGGAAGGGGTTAATACACAGTGAAAGACTTTTCATAAAACCTGCCAATTTTATAAAAATTTTATATCACTAATACAGATCCGTCTCTTTCAATCAGAAAAATGTGAGGAGAGGGAGGCAGATCAATATTTGTGAATATTGATCCGACTAATTTTTATCTGACCAGGGCGAATGGTGAACTTAATTGAGAAATCACCAAACCGCCTTTGCCACTAATTCGCTGTTACTGATCGCTATGCGCTCAGACAGCTTCAAAAAAAAAATCGCAAATACTTTTACTTAACATGTAATCCCCTAGCGGGTATGTGTAAAAAAAAAATATGCAGACAGATAAAAATTGCTTTGGCGTCAATATCATTGCGTAAGCAGTGATCGACGGCAAAGAAGGGGTTAATAACTCTTAGAAGAGCCTTTGTAGTACTGTAATAAATTACAGTACAAAAAAAATTAACCCCGAAAAAATGCACAAACAGCAAAAATAAATGCGCTGATGTGCACGATCACTGCTTACACAAGATCAGTGGCAGGGAAGGGGTTAAACGCAGGGAATTGCTTTAATAATTTTTTTTAATTGTTTTATTATTCGTGTGTTGTGTATTTATTGTTTTTTTGTACTTTTACTTACTTTTCTTACTTTGATCTGTCTCTCTCCCTCACTAAAAAAAATGTGAGGAGAGGGAGGCAGATCATAACTGGTCCGATCAATATAGGGTTAATATTGATCTGACCAGTCAGTGGGGATGTTCAGCAGAACATCCCCACTGCTTGTCAGTGTGCCTGGCAGTCACTGATTGCCTCTGTGAAGAGGCAATCGTGTGGCTGCCAGAGAGCACATGAAGCAGGTACTTCCTGCCTCCTGTGCTCTTGCCCTTAGAAGGGCAGCGCCATCTTGGTCACTCAGTGACCAAGATTGTGCATTTTTTTTTGTGTTTCTGATTGCCTCGACTTGCGAGGCGATCAGAAACACTTTCTGAGCATAGGAAGCGAAAAATTCGCTTCCTATGCTCGTTTTTGAAATGCACGTGTTTTAAAGGCTCTGTGCCTTTAAAACCGGCATTTCGATCACTCCCCGGAGCGATCGAAATGCGGCGAGCATTTTTTTCAGTATTGTACGATGCTTCCACACGGAAGCATCGTTACAATACCCTTGGAGCACTGAAAGCGGAAAAACTAGGTCCGTCCTGTGTCACTAACGCCTCGGCACACAGGACGGACCTAGTTCGTCCTGTGTCACCAAGGGGTTAAAAGAAGAGATCAGCCTGCTGCAAAGGGAAGAAAAAAAAGGTCAGCTAGGAGAGCTGAAGGAGAGAGAACAACACTTGTGTTTATTGCAAAGCGTTTTTTTTTTTTTTTTTGAAGAAATTGGTGAGTGGGAAAGCCACCCAATTATAGATAGTGATTTCTGTCTAGTAAGAGCTCAAGTAAGAGCAAGGAATTTTGTTTTGTTTATTATTATTTAAAGCAGCTGTTTTCCTACCGAATAAAAAAAAAAGGAAAACCGAACTGAATGTGTCCTGGACTTTGTATACCCTAGAAGGCTGTGGTTTATTGTAAGATCGGTGGCAAAATCCTATATGTAAAAGAGGAGGTTTGTCACAATATATATATATATATACACACACACACAAAAAGAACAAACACCATGAGTATTACAAATCATTTTTAAGGAGATTACAAGTTTTAGCTCAGTACAAATTAAGACTGTCACAAGTTGCTATACAGTAAATATTAAAGATTAAAGAAGCTCTGTCAACTAAACATTGGTTATACTGGGAATGTAGTGAACAAAATATGATGATTTATAGATTGAATTAGCATACTTGCAAGAAGATGCATGAATTAAGAGTCAATGGGGGTTATGTATAAAGATGTTTCCATTATAAAGCATGTGCATTTTGACTATAATTAATATCCACCCAATTATACCAATTGATTTGCACCAGAAAAGACACAATGCACCAGTTGCACCAACATAAAAAAGTGATCCAATTATGATACATTTTGTTGCTTACTATATACATGCAAATTTGCGCCTCTTTTAGATCACTTTACTGCACTACAATTTGCTGCCAATACAAAGTTGCATATTGAGAATAAAATGTACCAATAACCCCCCCCCCCTTTTTTTATAATGTAAACCAATTCAAGCAGTTGTCAACAAACCAAAAGTAAAAACCTGACTGAAGAAATCAGTATTAGACATAGAAAACAGCATTATTATTTATATACAATCCCCAATGTCCCTTAAATGTCTCTATGCTGTCTCCTGTTTATGACATCACATTGTGACTTGATATGCAAATTACACAATTTCCCATTGAAAAGCAGTTAATCTGCATAATAAGCCACATGTTATGTCAAAGGAGACACCACAAATGCATTTAAAAATTATATATTACAAAACCATAAATGCAATGTGCATGGGCAATAAACAAATATTATAAATATATAAATATAAGTGCATAAAATAACACTGCAAAAGGGAATCAATACTTTATGTGAATAAAGTATGCTACACAAGTGACTGTACTATCAAAAAAAATATAAGCAGTGAAAGTTAAGTTCTTAGATTATGCATTTACATGTAATTTTACTAACATATTGTATAGATCATTTTTCATAATTTTCTATTCTCTATTTTCAAGTTCACCTCGAGGGTGTGTAAGAAATGATTAGGATTTCCTAAACCTTTGCCAACTTTATACTTGCTGTTAAAAGTTGTTACTAGTATTTGAAGAAATGGAGGAATGGAACAATTATAATGGCTTTAGGCTTCTGCACACAGTGTCAAACATGAACTTCCTCTATGAACTAATTTAATTATATTGACCAAACACGAATAGGCTGGAGACAAGAGTTGTAAGGAGCTACAAGGTAGAGAAAAAAAAATCTAAAACATAAGAATGCAGTCCAAAACTAAAAAAAGATTTTCAAAAAAGGGAGTAGAAAAGTTATTGCTATTTGTCTCACAAGGTGATTTGCTTGTTGACTGACCCTCAGCTAAAAAGCTTTTGAACCTTCAATTTATTTTATATTATAGTTCTCGATAAGATACCCACATTCATGGGATAGTTTTCTTGCTCTGTTGAAATTCAGAGTGGTTCATGAAACAAGCTATTTACTAAACAACAGTACATTGGATTCCTGCACTCCCAGGTTTTGTGTTCCATCCCACACTTTTCATTCCAGTGTAAATGAAGCATAAACACACTGTACGCTATATATTTTTATGACCTGAAAACTTTTACTATAACTATCAAAGTTCCATTTAAAACCAGTTCATATAATGACATTCAATTTTTATGGAATAACAATTTAATAGTGAAAAAAAATTAAATAACCTGTTTTTCTGTCAGTAAACTTGTCCCTAGATAAACAATATATCATGTAAGTGCCATGTAAAAAAAATTGTGAAGGTGCTAAATAAAACTGTGTTTGTGTTTATTGAAACGACAGGCTATAACTCTATCTACTGGAGATAGATTTTACCTTTCATTTTTTTTTATACCACAAAAGCAAAGAAAAACTGATTTGAAGTTGGATGGCAGAAAAAAGTAATAAAAATAAACAGAGGTTACAGAAAATAATAAGAAGGAAACAAGCAATAAGTGGACCACACTTCTGCACTATATAAGCCCAAAAATATATTCAAAGCAAAAGACGAGGCAAGGAGTTACACAAAATTGTTATGCAAAACAACACATGAGGTATATCTTTCACTCCAACCACTACACAAAAAGGGGCAAAGAGTAGATGACAAACGTCCTAAGAGAAATGCTGGAAGATCAGCTACATTTATTTTGTCAATGGCCCATAATTCAGAATTTTTGGCAACATAACCTCTAACAAAGTTGCCACACTGACCACAAACAATACTCTTTGGCATACCCACCACAAGTACGCCATATGTCAAATTTATAATCCATATCCTAATGGCAATAACAAGAAGACGAGCATCTTACAATATATGATTATACCAGAACTTCCGTCCTTAAAAATCTTTCAGTCTAAGATGTATTATGTTATGTATGGATTTGTTGGAAATGAAAAGGCGATTAAAATTGTTACCAACTGTGGAAAATATATCAATACTTTGTGTATAAAATTGAGCATGATTATACAACAACTTTCTATTCAAAGGGCTCCGATTTTCATTACTAAAATCATCCCCGTTGTCAGTGATCCACCACTGTACTTACAAGTGATATGGGAACACAGCTGGTACGATGTATTGAACTGGTGGTATCATGTGGTGAGAGAGAGCAACAATATTTATTGTTTTAGAACTGTATAATAGATGAGTTTGGCCCGTCATCACCTTGCAGACTTTGCTTCTCACCCTCAGGGTGGGAAAAGGTTGCTGACCTACTGTATAATATTTGTCCAGTGTAATATCAGTGCCAAATTACCAAGGGGTTTCTAGTCATGCTCCTGCCTAACATACTAACATATGTAAAGGTACCCTTTTGTACCCAAAGTGGATAATGGCACATTGCCTATCCATGTTGTAAGCCACACCGTGGACATGAAAGGGCAGTGTCATACAAGTGACATGATGGAGGAAGGACCACTACTTAATTTGTAAGATTAGCTACACGAAAGCACTAATAGTTCCCCGAAATATCACAAGAACAAATAACCTGCACAAGAAAAGGAATAAATAAAGAAATGAATGTACTGATAAGTTTCAGAGAGTATTCAATGCTATAAAATTAGATAAAACAACAAATAGTTTTTAATATGGTGCTTTCCTTGCCAGGAGGACTCAACGGTGCATGCTGTTGGACTTAACTGAATCAACAGCTAAGATATTTTTACCCAGCTTAATGGAACTCATTTATTGACCTCAGGAGGATGCAACGCTGAAAAGACTGTGTATTCAAACTTGTGACACTGAGGTTTGAACAGATACTGCAGTACTGCAGTCATTCACCCATAAGACCCAAGTATCCCTATATAGAAGATGCAGTCCCTCTGTTTTCCCACTGAAATGCAGTTCATTTATATATCAAGCCAGAGGTGATGTCATCAGCAGTAGACTCCCCAGACACATTTAAAACAAATTTTTCTCCCAATTTAGGTAGTTGCTTGCAGCTTTTCTAACACAATGCATAGATAATTTTCAATCATTTTTTATGCTCTACATGCACAGTAAAACCAATGTTTAGGAGATACAGTCCCTTTTAGTTCACAGCTCACAGCAAGTCAAGATATCAAGCAACAAATCAATAAATTAAGACTGAGAATATTTACGTTTGAAATTTTGAAAAATTAATTAAATATGCAAATTGCTTTACAAAAAATGTAAAATCTCCATGAATGTTGTTAAACATCTGTTCAAATATCGCTCAGCGCCTATTTCCCCCATCTCTAATAAATAGATTTTAATGTATTTCTTACAGTCATAGTAGTTATTATCGTATACTTAATTGTACTGCTCTGTAAAGTGAGATAATCGAGAACATTAAAACTAAATGAAAATAGTTGCTTTCAATAACACAAAAATATACCTTTTGAATTCCACTTGCACAGTCTATGTCTCTCCTCTGAGACAACTTGGCTCCTATACATATTACCCTGAAAATGCTCATTTTTATCTCTTAATTTATTGGAACAGTAAAAGCACATTATAAATGTTCACTTAGTAGGAATATGAAATGATTTCCCAGTTTTACTCACACAATGTGATTTTTCTCTTTTTAAGAGTATTTTTCTTTTTCTTCCATGCTGGCAAATTACATGTGAAAAATATAATTTAGCAGAATGAATAAATGTAGTTTTGTATAACACCTGATAACACACACACAAAAACATAAATATTTTATTTAACGACAGACTTTTTATAAAAAAAGGTACCAAGGCTGGAATGTAAGACACGTAGTTGTGTACATTGCCAAATTTACATAAAAACTCACATTGTTTAAACTTTTATCAGAAAGGGTTTAGTTTAGCATGTGACAAAAAAAATTAACATTTTATCTTTTCTGTGTGAGACTTATACACATTACATTATTAATGAGCTGCACTCCAACATCTGTTTTTTAAAAAGCACTGGAATTCTGCCATACCAAGCTCTTTGTGAAAAACTTGGATAACTCGTGTCTGCTTTAATTAGACTGCCAATGTGCATACAGGACAAAACCCAGAACCGAAATATATATATCAGTCAAACTAAAAGCTATATTTACAAATATAGATATAGAAGCATGTAAATTCTTTATATGGTGTCCAGCATTGTCTCAGGTTAACTATTTTACATTCCAGTCCAAACTGTATAAGGTTTTTCTACAACATTCACATTCTTCTATAATATACAAATGTCTACTCAATAAAAAAAATTACAAAAAAGAGTCAGCACTTGTAGATCCAAGTAAATACTATGATTAGAGTTGAGCGGACACCTGGATGTTCGGGTTCGGCAGGTTCGGCCGAACTTCGAAAAAATGTCCGGGTCCATGCTCGAACTTGACCCCGAAAGCGAACCCCATTGAAGTCAATGGGGACACGAACTTTTGGTCACTAAAATGCCTCTAAAAAAGTCCTGGAAAGGGCTAGAGGGCTGCAAAATTAAGTAAAATGTGGGTGAGTGTCCCCATTCATACGAATAGGTCAATTGACCTATTCTTATGAATGGGGACTCTATTTCGGTTTATAGAAAGCCAATAGCATTACATGTATTCCATAAACCGAAAGTCTATAAACCGAAAGACATTCGGTTTATAGACTTTCGGTTTATGGAATACCTGTAATTCTATTGCTATTCTATAAACTGAAAGTCTATAAACCGAATGTCTTTCATAAGAAATTCTTATGAATGGGGACTCTATTTCGGTTTATAGAAAGCCAATAGCATTACATGTATTCCATAAACCGAAAGTCTATAAACCGAAAGACATTCGGTTTATAGACTTTCGGTTTATAGAATAGCAATAGCATTACATGTATTCCATAAAACGAAAGTCTATAAACCGAATGTCTTTTGGTTTCTAGACTTTCGGTTTATGGAATACATGTAATGCTATTGGCTTTCTATAAACCAAAATAGAGTCCCCATTCATAAGAATAGGTCAATTGACCTATTCGTATGAATGGGAACTCTATTTCGGTTTATAGAAAGCCAACAGCATTACCTACAATGTAATCGCCGCACCCCGGACTCCAACATGAACATACAATGGAATGTCCGTGTTTGGGTCCGGGGTCCAAAAACCGCAATGTTCGGTACGAACCCGAACAGTGCAGTTCGGGTTTGCTCAACACTAACTGTGATGTAATCCATAGTGCAGAAAATGTAGACACACTTGTCAGCTCTACACACATAAGCAGTATTCTTTCTCTGCTGTTCCAAAAACTGGAGAATGAAAATTGGGACCAGAATATATTGGCCTTAAATCGCAAAAGTTGAGTGGGCATGTGTTTTTACAATACAGAGGAAATTGCTGGCTAATTGAGATGGGAATTTCTAACTTAAGGCCAATGCCACCAGGCGTGGACACGTTAGGCTGATTTTTCCACACAGGATGTTCGATTTGGTACCAAAGCAGGAAACCAATAGCTCCATGCATTTTGTATGCAGAACTCTCTTGATTCTATTATACATGGTCAGGTAGGTATTTCTTCATTCACTACATTGAGATCCAAATCTTGTTCTGCATTATGTTGAATTTTTGATAATTTATCATACTGATCCCACTCATGTTTCCTGCATAACTAAGGGTAGACGTAACATGTCTCTTGAAAAAATATATTCTTTCAACTTGACTAGCTGTCCTGGATCCTACTTTGGAATTCTATAGAGTTTGACATCTACTTGAGGGAACATTGACATATTCTCTTTGAGGATTGGTACTAACTTTTCCTATTCAGAAAACAGTTCTGGCCATAAATTGCAATGCCGACGGACCTTTGAGTTATTCTCAGTTTCACAATATTTTAACTGACACTTTATTTTGCCCCAAGAGGGAGGGGTATGGGTTACCTGGGCCAGTAATACCATTGTTCCCAGGTATGCTCATGAGAAAGATTTTTTTAAACACAATAGACTTTAAAGACGAGGTCAGAAATTCTTTAAATTAAACACCACATTCAGGAAAGATGAACATCCCTATGAGGATCAATGCTTTCTTTCCAAGGCCCTGTTACCATCCACTTATAATATATAATGAATGGTTAGAACATAATGTTTGTTCCCCGCTAACTGAAGTTCTGACCCTGTTTTATAGATACAGTCTTAAACAATCAAATAGCAACCATTTTTCTTAACACGACAGGAACCCATCAATCTGCTAAGGTGAAACTAGTTTAGAAATTGTAATTTATTAAGTTCAGTTCAATATTAATGGGGCTTAATTTATACATCGTCACAGGATGTCTGCTAAATCGTTTAATAGTGAATAATAGAAGTCTAAAATTAACACAGGAGAGAAAATAAATTTACATAATATTAACTGTATTGTGTAAGACACGGAAGGAAACAGACAAGCACAACACTGAAAGTCAACTGTGAAATTTTGTCATAAAAATTTAATTTTGGCATCCTTTTTGCAGCGTTTGCATGTCTTGTTCTCGTCAAAAGCAAGATACTAATTTTGCTTAAATATACTCATTTAACCTTCACTAAACTACATAGACTACAAAAGGATTAATTGTAACTTTTTTTGGGGGCCTTTTTAAAAAAAAAAGTTAAAACGAGTAAAAAACTGAAGCTGTCATGGATGCACTTTTCCTGTGAAATAGATCACAAACAAATTCATAGAGGCACAATGCATGATCTTTCTCTTCATGTACAGTACCAGGCAAAAGTTTGAATACACTTGCTGGGACGTTTATTTCATAACTACTTTTTATGTCATAAATTCCTTGAAATACTTGAAAAGAAAAACATAATGAAAATACAAACATTTTGCAATGCACAAAAGAAAAAGTGGCAATGTTCACAAATATTTAAAAATAGTCTGTGAATTTTGGATCCATTAATATAGGTGGGCTCTCTTATCTAAAAGTTGTTTGTTCTGAGATCTAGATTGTTGTAAATATGTTATGCATTACCCTATGCATTTTCCCATACTTATTTCAGAATTTTAATTACCTTGATTTGACTAATCATTTCATTTGCATTTAAAAAAGTCAAATATTGAATGCAATTAACTTGTAATTGTCAGTTGGCATCATGTAATCATGTTTTTTCAGCTTTCTCCACTACTGTATATTTATGTGTGTGTGTTCAACAGCAAGGAGGCAGTATGCAGTGCATTTTGTTGTAAAGCAAAAATTAATGTGTATGATTGAAAGACTACATCAAATATACAATTTTTAAAATAGAAATGCTTTATTGAAGGAATATAAATAACGCACCATACTAGGCTCTCTCTGTTTATATAGCTCTATCAGAGAGCAGACATCTTTGGTCAGATGGGTCAGAGCTCCCTTTATCTGATTCTAACTACCATTTCCAGCCCTGATAGAACAATGTAGAGCATAGAGGGCTCAGTATGGCACCATACTGGTATTTTTTAATTAAAGCATTTCTATTTCAAATGCCTAAACTTAATGCCAAGCAATGTGGCTATACACACCATGGACATTTGGGCTTGAAAAAAACTCTTGAGTTGAAACGTTGCCTGCTTTGTTGGAATTAAACTCCTTGAAGGTGTGCTGGACTCCTGTATCTTTATTTAATATTGAGAAGCCGGGGTGGCATCTTCTCCGAGCACCCAATAT
Organism: Pelodytes ibericus; assembly: GCA_036172795.1. Classification (NCBI taxonomy): domain Eukaryota; kingdom Metazoa; phylum Chordata; class Amphibia; order Anura; family Pelodytidae; genus Pelodytes; species Pelodytes ibericus. Next base: position 137,756,488 of record CM069862.1, read on the forward strand.
CATTGAGTACAACTATTGTATTTGCTCGAATATAAGATGACCCTGATTATAAGACAATCCCCCAAACTTTGGATATTCCTTTATGAAAAAAACTAAAAGCCTGAATATTAGACTACCCTATAAGAAAAAAGTATAATTTGTATATTCACATGTAAATTGCTTTTTCATATTTAATACAAAATTATGATAAAAAAATGCATTTCTTGTTTTTATTTTCCCCATGCCCCCCACAGCCATTTGCCCACCAGACTTAGCCAATGCTGTCCCTACCCCTCAGACTTGCCCAATGCTCCCTCCCCCTGACTTGCCCAATGTTGCCTCTCCCAACTCAGACTTGTCCAATGCTGCCCCTCCCACAGACTTTCCCAATGCTGCCTCTCCCCTCCTCCCTCTCCCAGACTTGCCCAATGCTGGCTTCCTCCTTCCCTCCCTCAGACTTGCCCAATGCTGCCCCCCCCCCTTTCTCCCTATCCCAATGATGCCCCCCATCTCTCCCAAAATGCTGGCTCTTCACCTTCCTCCCTCCCTCCCCCAATGCTGGCTCTGAAAAAACCTCATCTATTATTCAAGCAAATACAGTATTATTCACTTTAATGCAACTTCACAGTTGGACTTAGCCTGAAAAGCATTTTTTCCTTCCCCTATTGAAATGAACAAGAGCGTGTGTCCCCTTCATTTTGGATGGCTTCACCACATTTCGATCTTGGCAAAATGGTTAGTGAATACTATTTTACAATGTTGAAATGATGCATCTGTGAGATGTGATGAATCTGTCTGAGTTCGAGATTAGCTCTAATCTTAAATTCCAATCTTAGACTTTAATGAATAGAACCCACAGAATCACATGGGTTCTATTCACTAAAGTTCACACAAGTTACATGGGTTTATTTTCAATAAATGCCTTCAAAACTGTCCTAGAAAAGTTTTAGCCTTTAAGTTTGTTATGCTCTGTGGATTAATTAAAATTGTAGTTACACCACTCTAGCAGCGCCGTGCTGAAAACCATGTGATGCATGTTCTGGCTTCAAGCTTTGGACAAAGTGATTAAATTACGTAACATTATAGGACCGTTCCAAGCTCCTGCACCAAAATAAAATAATTAATGAATATTAAAACTTTATGTTAAAGCACAAGTAACAAACTCTAAAGCTAAGGTTTATGGGGCCAGGTGCAAATTAACATGTACTTCTGTGATAAAGACTTGTGTGAGTGTATGCATAACTGGTAGATGGTGTATGCACACTCATACAAAATACAAATGTTTAAAATGAAACTGCATAATTTAGCATGACTGCTGTGAAGCTCCATGGCACACTATCACTCACCACACATTACCTTGAGTTGTAATGCTCTGTAGTTCTATGATATGTTTACACACATTGCACATTACTGTGAGTTTTATTGCTGTAGACCTGTGTAACACACTCATACTCTCCAGCTGCTGCTGTGGACTACCCTTCTTATGATGCTCAGCAAACATGATGGGAGACATTTGGTTGGCTTGGATTCATTGTAATTTTAACAGGACAGTTCTGTTGCTCCATCTATTGTTAACTACAATTGACATGAGGCTCAGAAAGAAAAAAAACTGTTAAAATTATGCTAACGCAGGATCATGGGAAATGTAATCCAATGAAGAAAACATTAAAAAAAGCTTATATGAACCAATTTTCCAGGATTTTTCCTGGTTGAGGGACTATATTCTTCCAAATTAACACCATTGTTGCCATAGCCACATATTGCCCCCAGCTGACTTGCCCCAACATCAGAAACTCCTTGCTCCAGCTGTGTGCAGACAGCCCAAGATCAGTATTAGGAGGGGTTAGTGCAGACTGGCCATCACACAGACACCACACTAGACCATTACTGTGGAGACCATTGGCTTCCTCCATTGCTGCAGAATCACTGCTGCCTCTACTGCCATGGGTCTGTGTCAATGGAGATTTCCTCTAACCTTCACCATCCCATAGCAAAGGGCTGGGTCCTATGCATTCTTGGCATCTGCCTAGAGCTGGCTCTGAACACAAAGTATGCATGAAATATTTTAGTTACATTTTAGTTTCTGCAATACTATTTGTAGACTTTCCTTCTGCTACAGGTCATACTCTAAATGTAACATCTTCTGAAATGGCCAACCCCTCCATCCTTCTGGCACCAATCAATTAAAGATAAATGTGGATGCACAAATAGCATGTGGCTACCGCAACATGTATGCATGAAAAACAGCAGTTACAATGATTCCACAAAGAGTGATATATGGGAAATAACTGGGGATGAGTGCTACATAGCTATTTTAATTTAAAGTTATACTTACTTGACGATTCCATCCACCTCCTTGAAGATGGGTATTGTAACTGATGCACCCAGATGGCGTCTCTATTCCTTCGGTATAGGAGAAGTCAAATACTAATTTTTGTAAAAACAATATTCTGTATACTTGCTAGCAGTTTGGCAGTTACAATGTATAGTAAAACATCATCTACAAAGTGATATTGCAATCTACAAATATAACAATTTCAGTTGTTCATTGCAGCAAATTAACCTCTATACCAGTTTAAATTTAATTGAACTAATTCTCTCTAAAAAAGCTAAAAGTTGCAGTATTTGTCATTCTTTAGAATATATACTTTTCTACTCCCCTTTCCCCCAAAAAAATATTTATTTATAAAGCAGAACATTATTATGTGTGAGTGCATGTCTAATCATTTACAGCTGACAAGATTTTTTTTAAGACACTAAAAAATATTATGCTTCGCACCTTGTTTGCAATGAATCTCTTGAGATCACAGTTTTGAAGTTTTTACCTTGTAGCTTGGAAAGTGTAAACAAATATATCAAAGGGTTGACTCAATATACACTGATTAGTGCTGAATTGGATTCAGCTTGGGCACTTCAGCTGAATTTCACAAATTACCAAAATGAGGCTACTCAATATCCCTTTATTAGGGTCCGAACTTGCAATTTGAACCGACCAGAAACTGAATCATTGGAAGTATTTAGTATCGGACATTTTCACAATGAAAAACATAGATTTTTGGCTACTCAATGTGTGCAGATCACCCCCCATTATTCTCTGAATTTAGGTAAAATGGGTGAAATTCTCTAATTTTAATTCTCCAGGTTTTAGTGGGGAATTGAATAGAAAAGTGTAGAAGAATTAAAGAAGCCATATTTTAAAACACAAAAATATTTATATACACTTATTATTTATTCATGTTATATATTACAATAGTATATTTACATTAATATAATAAGTATTTAAACATTTTCATGAAACGTGATCTTATATTATTATGTTAATTTATTTTATTTTTATGTCATTTATCACGTTTTTGTGTTCTTTTTTTTTTCACTGATTTTTATTTTATTATACTTCCGGCTATTTTAGGAGGACTTTGGCTATATCAGCTATAGCCGAAATCCTCCCATTGACTTCTATTCGAGCACTATATTTGTAAGAGCCGAGGTCCTCCCAAAACGACCCAAAATAAGCCATAATAGTCTAAGGGGAGGACAGACACCACCAATTCATGTATTTCGGCTGATTTTGGTGTCAGGAGATATTGCCATGAATTCTAAATTGCAAATGTTTTTGGGGGCACACCTGTGTAGCTTGACATTTGGATCCCGATGTGCCCCCTGAATCCGTCTGTAATTTTGAGGCACCATTTCAGGGCTGATTATTGAGTTAGCCATCTAATGTACTATAATATAATGCTTTCTAACATTATCATTTGTTACTCACACCTTCTACTTCAGAACTCTCTGTTGGGGTAGGGCAAATTATTTTGTTTCTTAGTTTGCCAAAATAAGTATTGCTGTAGGTGCGTGTAGGTGCACAGTTTTTTTAATTAAATGTTTATATTAATTACGCTGTTCCATTATTCTGCGATGCAACTAACAAATTCCACTTACAATGATATATAGAACAATGACCATGATGTTTGTACAGAAATGTGGTTGGGTTGTCATGTGTAAACTTATTTTTTTGTTATTTACTTTCCCTATTTTTAAACTTACATTTGAGAGTAATAAAAATAAAAATAAAATCAGAAAATTGCCTAACCTTCATTTTCCTGACTGTTCTGAGCTTGAATTGCCAATTTTCTATAATTTGAAACACTTCATTATTATTGACCCATTTTTAACTATCTTTGAAGATCTCTCCATAACTGGGCAAATAAAGTACATTGTGTTATTGATATACTATAACTGTGCTCAGAGAATAGATATCTTTTCGTGAGAATAGATATTTCTCACAAAACCAGACAAAAACTATATTGTGGGTTATACTAACATGAAGAATAAGTATGCCATTTGTGTGCCATGCTATAGAGCAGATAAAGCCTGTATCTCAAAAGAAAAGCACCTTTACAAGATAAACATAATAAAAAAAAGGCAGCAAGATATTAAAGGAGAAGGAAGGACATTTGTTTTGGTTTTTGGTGACCTTATGTGATTTATGTTCTGTACTTAACCTGGTTGTGCGGCCTGTGATAGAAGTGTTTTCTTCCTTGTGGTCCCTCTCTTTGTCTATGTTACTGCTGTGTGTTATTGCTGCCTTACAAAGATGCTTTGTGTTTCCTATACAGGTGAGTGCCGTATCTTCTATTTAATGTAACAAGGGGATATTCTTCTTTATAAGTTTGTGATTTTATTGGTGGATGGGAGGATGATGGTGCTCCCTGTCTATTTCAAATAAAGCAGTATTATTCCAAACCCCCCAAAAGTACAATATAAGTGAAACCATCAAGATTTGGGCACAACAGAATCAATCCTGCGCATGTACAGAGGTTCGCTCAAGCACAGTAAAGCTCACTTTGAGTAGGGGTGGACCATAGACAAGGTATCAACAAAATGGCTGACCTGTGATCAGAAATAGACAGGGTATGTGAGAGAAATGTCAGAGCTAAAATTTGTGCACAGCCACTGCACTTGTTAAAAACAAAACAAAATAGTTTTGGAGGTATTTGGAGATGGTGCCTTAAATGGAATCCAGCCTTTCAGGCTCTAACAACACTACTTATTTTGTCAAATATCTACAAACAACCCCTCCAGCCCATAAGCTTCAGTTCATTGAGAAGTTTGAGCGTTAAGTCTTGTCTACACAGATCTTCTCAAATTCCTATGAATTATTCATCATCTCTGTTCCTAAAACTAACAGAGAATGAGACACCAGTGTGCTGAAATACTTTACAAATTCATTTTACATTTGTTTTTAGTCAACGGTAAATCAAAAGCCGGCTCATTGAAAAACAAGTCAAGAAATTACGAGAGAACGAGAAAAAAGATAAAAGAAAGCTTCATTCCTGTTCTTGAAGCTTTATTGGATAAAATCCATTAGAAGTTATTTCCCTTGGTTTTCCATCCTTCCTTTATATCCAGTGATTGATGCGGCAAATTATACTTTTGCATTTAATAGATTTTAATCTAGAATACATTTTTAAATCAAAATGCATCAAGAGATGCATTTCATAAGGTTTTGACTTCTGATAATCTATTATAGACTTTTCCCAGGCTGGCAATGATGCTGTCATACAACGTTCAACATTTGATTCTCAGAAACATTTCAAAACATTGTATGCCAATGACAGCTTTATAGTGCATTAATTTCACACTCTCCATAACCTTGAAGAAACTGTTCTCGAACCACTGAAAATACAGAGAATAAGACACTTGAAAGAAAATTTTTTCAGTAAGACTTTACCCAGTTGTTATCAAATTCAGCTTCCATCTGCTTAAATAACAGTATTCCATAATAGTGATCTTTTTAAAGGGTCAACCTACATATTACATATACTGAAAATGTAGGAAATAAATTATGAAAAATGATCTATACATTGCAGTGCTGCATGCAAATGCATACAATAAAAAATAAAAATGTTTTAAATGTGTCTGTGGTGTATCCTGCTTATGATATCACTGTTACAGCAGGAATTCAAACATTAATGAAAAACACCAATCCAATAGAGTAAGAAGATTTGGCTTTCACTCCATTGATACTAACCCCACCCTAATACTAACACCTAACCCCTAATAATACTCAAATTGTGTGATCCCGCAATGAACTGTCCCTCTAAGAAAGGTCCAGCGATGACCTCTCTCACAATTAACTGGTCATTGCTCGAGAGATCACAGCGAAGCAGCTGCATTTAAGCAGCTGAGAAGAACCATCCCATCCCCTACTCCTGACCTTTAAAACTTAAACAATCTCAGCAATGTTGTGTCAAGTTTGCAAATACTGGATGAATAAACATATAAAATGAAACTATTATAATAATTGTCAATTGAACAGCAATCACCTTGTGGCTTGATATGCAAATGTACATTTTTCAATGAAAATGATTTAATTTGCATATCAAACCACTGGTGATATGTTGACAGAGAACCACTAGTGACCATAATAAAAAACTGTATTCATATTTATATAAATACCTGTGAGTGAACAACCTAAGTGAAAAGGAGGAGTAGAATTGCTCTAATCATTTTAATTTACTTTACCTCTGAGAGGGGGAACTGAAGGGCACATAAGAGTCATCTAGGCCAGGGTTTGCATACCTCATTATATAGGTCCATATTATTCAAATGTATTTATTTAGTGTTTTATGGTGTGTTTAATATGTGATTTCATTTCTTTCCAGCTAAGACCAGTTGCATACTTTCAATTCAGGTTAGACAAGTCTTAACTGCCATAAGAATGTGAATTATTAAATATTTTAATTGTTTTCCTTTAGTCAGAAAATCCAGATGGAATAGAAATTATTTTGCTGAGAATTGTACAGGTGTTGGAGATTTTTCCAAAAAATGTCTACAATTATAAACTTTAAAAAGGACAGGCCTTTAAAGTCTCACCATATCTGTTTTAAAGAGCCTATATCATTCTCGCATCCCTAACATATATTTGACATATGTTTGATTTAACAGAGATGTTCAACCTAGCTGGAACAAATATAATAGTTTTAGACATGATAATTTTAGATACAATTGATCCTACCTAGCCAAGATTTAAAGAGATGCTTCCACCTTTAGAGGGTCAAACTTAATTCCCTATAAAGACAGGTATAATTGTTTTTAACTAGATGTTGTCATTCAAAATTCTACTTTACCCCAACATATTTTATTTTCTGATTGGACCAGTAAAATGTGTAATTCTCTCAAATAAGGCTATAATGTCTGATACAGTCTAATACTGCCGATTTTTCTGGATTGGCGAGGGTAAGTATAATATCTTCAGCATAAAGTGTAATCTTGATATTCTGATCTGATAATGGTATAACAAATTTATTTTACTATTGTATAAATGCCCCAAGAGGTCCAATCGATAATACATAAATATATAAAAGAGGTGCCAAAGGGCATCCTTGTCTTGTCTTATCTCTGTCCATAAGACAATCCAAATGTAAGCTGTTACCCCAAATTTTTGTCTAAGAAACAGAATAGTGATGCAATATTAAGTCCTTAAAGGAACCTACAATCCGAAAATAAGTTAAGGCCTCTATCAGGAAAATCCAGTTTCAACATTGAGTGCAATAAATTAAATATCATGGCAAAATATTTTTTGTGCTTTCTGAGACCAAAATTTACAGATGTTGTTCCCTATTGATTTGCCAGCTACAAATCTGGATTGATCAATATGTATTAAACTAGAAACAACCAACTTTAAACTTTAAAAATATTTTAATATCGACATTGATCAAGAAGAACGGACAATAAAAATGTCCTTATCTGGTTTGGGAATAGGTGAAATTGTTGTTTTTAATATTTCTTCAGGAAAATTCTATGTAGAATCAATATAATGAAATAATATATATATTACTAGCATTATTATAGAATCAAAAGTTTAAAAAAAAAATCGTCAAATTGCCATCTGGACCAAGAGACTTACCTAATTTTAAAATTTTAATTGAAGATGAAATCAGTAGGGGAGGGTGTGTATTTAACTTTGGAAATATAAGCTTCCTTTTTTTTTTTTTATAATGCTCCTAAAGTTATTCCTAGATAATAGGTTACAATTCAAATTATATACAGATGTATAATGTTGTAAAAGCCTTCCCAATAGCAATAGAGGATACGTTTTATTAAATTTAACTTTATTCATCAATAGTTTCCTTACTATTTCAATACCGTTGCTGACGTAAAGTCAAGATTAGAGTTGAGCGGACACCTGGATGTTTGGGTTTGGCAGGTTCGGCCGAACTTCAAAAAAATGTCCCGGTCCATGCTCGAACTTGACCCCGAACTTGACCCCGAACCCAATTGACGTCAATGGGGACACATACTTTTGGCCACTAAAATGCCTCTAAAAAAGTCATGGAAAGGGCTAGAAGGCTGCAAAAGGAAGTACAATGTGGGTAAGAGTAGGACAAGTGCCCTGCAAGCAAATGTGGATAGGGAAATAAGTTATTTCTAGTTTTCAGAACTTTTGGCCGCTAAAAAAATGCCCCTAAAAAAGTCATGGAAAGGGCAAACTTAACCCTGAACTCGAACCTCCTAGGGTAATGAGGGGGGGACCTAGTGTCCCCCCTGGTCCCCATCCATTGCCAGCTGGTGGGGACCCTAATAATAATAATGAGGGGGGGACCTAGTGTCCCCCCCCCGGGCCCCACCCATGAACAGCGGGTGGGGACCCTAATAATAATAATGAGGGGGGGACCTAGTGTCCCCCCCCCTGGTCCTCACCCACACTAGGTCCCCCCTCATTATTATTATTAGGCTCCCCACCTGCCGTTCATGGGTGGGGACCGGGGGGGGGGGCACCAGGTGCTGCAGCATTGACAGGTAGCTCACAGCCACTTCACACAATAGATATATGAAAATATGCCAGCCAAAACCTCTGGTAGCAAGAAAGCATGTCTTCCAATATCAATAAGACAAAATATGTATTAAAGTTCTTGGACCATATAAAACAGGGACATAAGGGAGACACTGTACCAAAAATTTGACGCATTTCACACCAGAAAGGTGCTTTTTAAAGTTTTTTTATTTTTATGGTCCATGGACTTTAATAAATGTAATCCCAAGTAAATTTCTTTTAAGAGACCTTATTTACAAAAAACAAAAACACTCCAATATTCATAGCATTTCCCCACAAATAATACTTTTCTTCTCATTATCTTCCCTTCTCCTTGATTTCTCTTTTTATAAGTATATATAGTCTCTTATCTTTTTTAATTTGTTGACTGTGTTACTGTTAATATATTTTTCTGATCCTTTGGGGATAATTTATTGTATTTTAAAACACTTCAGTAATATAATGAATCTATTTTGTGATTAGATTAAACAATTTTAATAAGTAAATACCTCTTATTCCCTGTAAATAGGTAAATTTAGGCCTATAGTCTAGTTCTATATCCTCTGACAGATTATAATTTCTAACAGCTTACTTAATTCTAAATCTGTAAATATATATTTCACCTAATTCTTTGATTTATTTAAATATATACTAAGTTTATATAAAGTGACTATTAATAAAAAAAATCCTAATCATACTATATGTGCCTTTTGTGATGCAGTGTATGTTACTAAAAGTAACTAATTTTCTATACCATATCCAGTTTACTTTTAGTTATATCTCAGTGAATCCTCATCCTAATTTCCACATATTCATATAATCTTTAAACTATTCATGCAAAATCCAATATTTAATGTGGTTTCTAAATATAAACACGTACACTTTCCAAGAGTCTTCAAATAATTCTAACATTTTACTGATGATTATCATATCGTGAAACTTTATTTCCCTTCTACCTTACAAAGCAGGGTCTTCCATTTGTATTTTTATTCTGTTTTGTCTTGTTGCACCAATTTTTCAGACATCAAAGCAACCTGCTGCTTTTGTTCTGTTATATTCAATTTAACAAATTATCTTGCCTCCACTACATTTCTCCTGAACTCCTTTCTTTATTGATCCTTTATCCCTTGCCATAGCACCACCTTTCAGCACCCATGGCACTTGAAATAGCACACAGCTGGCACCCACAAATTTGTCAAAGCACCAAGATTGGATTTATAGGTCTTGCTAGAGCAACTAGGATTCACCCATAGACCTTGCCGGACTACCAAACAGTTCTTACTAGAGAAGCTAGATTGCATACCCAGGACATGCCCCAGCCAGCAACCAGAATATATACCTTGTGCTTGACATATCATATGAACTTGACATATAATGGCACAATCAGCAGTAATTTATACATTTGTTATATCATTACAAAATCAGAAGTAATGTATAAATATGGTATAACATGGCAAAAACAGCAGTAATGTATAAATTGTGAATATTTTTTTTAGGGGGAAAAAATAATTAAAGCTAAATTTAAGACTACACTACAGGCAAAAATTATTTTACTAGTACATATTAATTCACACTGTTTTTTCATACTGAATGAAAACTATGATTGAAAAAATGCATTTATTGTTTTTTATTTGCAAATATGGCCCTCAGACTTGCCAGTGCATCCCCAGAATTGCCAATCTGCATCTAAGACTTTCCAATCTGCCCCTAAGACTTGACAATGCATCCCCAAATTTTCCAATCTGCCCTTATACTAACCAATGCACCTCACACATTTTTCATACTGCCAGCATACTGGCCAATGCATTCCCACATTGAACCCCCAGGACTTACCCCAGCAGGCCATGATATGCCCCATCACTGCTCTGACATAAGATATGTGCGTGGAGAGCGAGAGGCAGCATGAGAACATGTCTGTGCACCTGGGAAGTGCACAGACTACATTCCTGGCTGTGCAATGTGGGTGATGGGGCATGTCCTTGGTGTGCAACATGTGTGATGGGGCATGTCCTGGGTGTACAATGTGGGTGAAGGGGCATGTCAAGGGAGCAGGGTTTATGGGGGCTTTCTATTTTATGTAATAGATTGTGTGTGTTTTGTTTTCCCAGTTAAATACCTCCCAAACGGGGCTGATCACTTTTTTTCCCAATCCCCCTTTCGCCCGGAGCCTATACCCAATAGACACTCTTTCCCACAGTGAAACGGTTCACAGGGACCATATTACTGGGGCCAATAAGGCACAAATGCCATTGGATAATTCAAACTTACTGCCACATGGCTAGTCAGTGACTCAGGTTGTGATTGTCTGCCAGTTTAAAGAGCCAGGTTGCTCCGTCTCTGATTGGCTATTACATACGAAAAGGTTTGGAGAAATTATCTGTCTATATGTGATTAAACCCTTATTGTTATAGATGCGGTTCCTCAGAGACAGAGCACTCTAAGCGGCCAGACCCAATAAAGGTTAAGACCGATCACTTGAAACTTTTGCCGTCACTCAGCCAAGTCGGTACTTCGTGATTGGTCACTTAGAATGTCGGCAAACATTCTATTGAGGGCCCAGACATGGGGTTTAAAATGTAGGCACCCATTGGTCCAATGTTTAAAGGTCCATGTTTTTAAAGGGATTAAACGGACTCAACCCTGCCTGCTCCCCACTGTTTGGTCATTCCCTTCCCCCCTCTATTCTCCCATTGGCCACTCAGCTACTGGTGCCAGGTTTGATTGTATCATCCATTGTTTTCCATCTATTTATGTCTTTGAAGTGCAAGGATCACCTAGATCAACTGTATCAAAGGCAGCAAAAAGTTCCAGTGGGATACGTGGGAAGACCTGTCCTTTGGGTTTAGATGTATGGAGGTCATTAGTCACATTTCGGAGTGCATTTTAGGTATTATGATAAGGGTGGAAACCTGAATGGTCAGAGGAGATAAAATGGGATACACAGTTAAGCAGCTGAAAGTATTTTAGAATCCAGGGGAAATATAGGAATGGGAACTTAGTAGGAAAGAGAAGTAAAGTTAGGACATGGCTTGTTTTGGATAGGTGTGATAAGTGATAGGAAAGCTGTGATTGAAGGAAGAAAGGAACATAGTGTGGGTCATAGAACTGTGGAATAATGGTGTCTTTAATGACAATATAATGAATGTGAAGTAATATGAAGGGCCTTCCCATGTGATTCATAGTAAGGGTCTCATCCAAGAATGCAGCTCCCTATTTGTTGTTTTTAACTCAAAACAAGGAGTATATTGTAGTGAATCTGTAACAAACATTATTTAGGTTTTGCTAGTCATATACACTATGATATAACCTGTTGTGTTTGTGTTATTTGTTAAAAATGTCAAAATGGTAATAAATGCAGCCAAACACAGACAATTTTTAACTGTGCATACAGGGAAGGTCTGGCATGCAAGCAATTGCAAACCTAATACAATGGGCTGGGGCTACACAACTTTTTAATTTTATATGTCTCATTGTGTAACACTTTTGCTTGTCTGTGTATTTCTGATGATCATGGGTGGGCTGATGAATTTGAGCCATGGATCACTAAATTGCCTTTTGCCACTGGTACCAAACATTGCTATAAAGATAGTAATAACATTATTGTTTAAAAAAATATAGATTATTAACCAACAAAACTATTGTTGAAAATGTTTGCAGATAGTAACACAAATGTATTTTGGATAAGCACACAGGAAGTGCTGTGGGTATAGGTAATTCAATTTTTAGATCAATACCATTGAATTATTTAGTATATCCCAGAGCTACAGCTTCTTATTTTTTGTCAGTCGAGTACATCAGGTGCACTGAGGGTAGATGTGGAGGAGCTGATCTATGCATTGTTTTTTTGCTAATATTTTGGAAAATTGAATATGATTTCTGCTTTTGCAGAAAACAGATTTCCCATAGTATTGCCTACTTTTGACATGGATATAAAAATATGATGAAATTGTATGTATAATAAAAATGACATTAATTAAAACACACCTATGGTAATGAAGCCTAGTTCTGTTCATGTTAATGGATGAAAATGGTCTCTTTTGAGTGTTTGTTTAACCCCTTAAGGACAGAGCCTTTGAAACATTTTTGTCCTTTCTGGACAATGGCTATTTTAACATTTCTGTGCTGTTTGTGTTTAGCAGTAATTTTCTTCTTCGTCATTTGCTGTACCCACACATATTATATATTGTTTTTATCGGGACAAAAAGGGCTTTCTATGGATGCCATATTTTTGATCATATCTTATCATATTATTAAAAAAAAATAATAAAATATGGTAAAAAAAAAAAAAATACACAAATGTCTTTGTTTTTATTTGAAACAACTTCTCCTCATCGACAATAGCGAACGAAAAAACATGCTAAATAGATTCTACTATTTCTCCTGAGTACAGGGATACCACCCATGCATAGGTTTGTTGGGTTGTTTGGGGGCTAAAATGCCAAATTTGTGAGGTGCAGTTTTTTGTTTTCCAACTTGAAATTTTTACATGCAGACAGCCTGCACCCATGTCCCATTTGGGACATATTTGAAACCAGCCAGTGTATTTTACCCCATCAACCCATATATTTTTTAAAAGTAGACACCCTAGGCTATCTCAAATGGTGGTATTTTAGCACTTTCCATGCACTAATTCTACCACCAGCCTTTGTCAAAGTTTGTGGTAGTAATTTTTTTGTGTTTTTTTTTCACAAACCTTGTACTTCAGACATGAATTTACAGATTTTGGTATGTGTCACTGCCAAATAACACCCCAATAAGTGTTCAGCAACATCTCTTGAGTACAGGGATACCCCCCATGCATAGGTTTGTTGGATTGTTTGGGGGGTAAAAGGCCAAATTTGGGAGGTGAAGTTTTTGGTTTTCCAATTTGAAATTTTGACATGCAGACAGCCTGCACCCATGTCCCATTTGGGACATATTTGAAACCAGCCAGTGTATTTTACCACATCAACCCATATATTTTTTAAAAGTAGACACCCTAGGCTATCTCAAATGGTGGTATTTTTACACTTTCCATGCACTAATTCTACCACCAGCCTTTGTCAAAGTTTGTGGTAGTAATTTTTTTGTGTTTTTTTTTCACAAACCTTGTACTTCAGACATGAATTTACAGATTTTGGTATGTGTCACTGCCAAATAACACCCCAATAAGTGTTCAACAACATCTCTTGAGTACAGGGATACCACCCATGCATAGGTTTGTTGGGTTGTTTGGGGGGTAAAAGGCCAAATTTGGTAGGTGCAGTTTTTGGTTTTCCAAATTGAAATTTTGACATGCAGACCGCCTGCACCCATGTCCCATTTGGGACATATTTGAAACCAGCCAGTGTATTTTACCCCATCAACCCATATATTTTTTAAAAGTAGACACCCTACGCTATTTCAAATGGTGGTATTTTAACACTTTCCATGCACTAATTCTACCACCAGCCTTTGTCAAAGTTTGTGGTAGTAATTTTTGTGTGTTTTTTTTTCACAAATATTGTATTTTAGACATAAATTCACAGATTTTGGTATGTGTCACTGCCAAACAATAACCCAATATGTGTTGAACAACATCTCCTGAGTACAGGGATACCACCCATGCATAGGTTTGTTGGGTTGTTTGGGGGCTAAAAGGGCCACATTGTGAAGGTGCGCATTTTCAACTTGGAATATTGACGTGTAGCCAGCCTGAGCCCATCTTTCATTTGGGACTTTTTTTTAAAGTAGGACAGTGTATTTTACCCCAAAAAGTATATATTTTGTAAAAGTAGACACCCTAGGCTATTTTAAATGGTGTTATTTTAACACTTTCCATGCACCAATTCTACCACCAGCCTTTGTCAAAGTTTGTGGTAGTCATTTTATTGTGTATTTTTTCCCACATACATTGTACTTTAGACACAAATTCACATATTTCGGTATGTGTCACTGACAAACAATACCACAATATATGTTCAGCAACATCTCCCGAGCACAGGGATACCACCCATGCATAGCTTTGTCAGCTTTGTTGGGTGTTGAAAGGCTACATTTGAGAGGTGCGCTTTTTGATTTTCAAACTTGGAATTTGAACATGTAGAGCAAGGAAGGGGTTAATAGCTCTTATAAGAGCCTTTGTAGTACTGTACAAAAAAATTAACCCCTAAAAATGCACAGACAAGAAAAAAGGTTCTGCTGTGCAGTGATCAGTGGCAGGGAAGGGGTTAATACACTACACTATACAAAGGGTATGGCTTTTATAAAAGCCCTTGGGACTCACAATTTTTTTACATTTTATTTAATTTATTACAATTAAAAAATTATGTTATACAGATCTGTCTCTTTCCCTCACTAAAACTCAAGTGAGGAGAGGGAGGCAGATCCATATGGGTCAGAACAATATTTACGAACCAGACGAATGGTGATGCTCATCTGAGAAATCACCAAACCACCTTTGCCACTGATCGGCTGTTACTGATCGCTATACACGCGTTCAGACAGCTTCAAAAGGAATACACGTAATCCCCTAGTGGGTATAACTAACCCCTAGCGAGTCTGACAAAAAAAAATGCTGATAGCAAAAAAAATTCCTTCTGCGACTAGATTGCTCCATATGCGCTGCTTAGGCAGTGACCATATGCACTGCTTAGGCAGTGACCATATGTGCTGCTTAGGAAGTGATATACGGCAAGGAAGGGGTTAATAGCTCTTAAAAGAGCCTTTGATATACTGTAATAAATCAAAGTAAAAAAAAATAACCCCTAAAAAAATGCACAGACAGCAAAAAATGTGCTGCTGTGTAAGATCACTGCGTACACAGCGATCAATTGCAGGGAAGGGGTTAAATACTGGAAACGGCTTTTATAAAAGCCTTTGGGTCTCAATTCTATTAAATATATTATAATTAAAAACTTACATTATACAGCTCTGTCTCCCTCCCTCACTAAAACTCAAGTGAGAGGGAGGCAGATCTACACGGGTCAGATCAAATATTTACAAATATTGATCTAACCAGACGAATGGTGATGCTCATCTAAGCAAACGCCAACCCGCCTTTGTCACTTATCAGCTGTTACTGATCGCTATACATGCGGTCAGACAGCTAAAAAAATTTTTTTTACGTTAAACGTAGTCCCCTAGCGGGTATAATTAACACGTGACGGGTGTAATAAAAAAGTAAAAAAAAATTTAAAAATGCTTCTGCAGCAAGATTGCTGCATTTGCGTCAGATCGCTGCTTAGGCAGTGATCTACAGCAAGAAAGGGGTTAATCTCTCTTAAAAGAGCTTTTTTTTATACTGTAATGAATTACAGTAAAAAAAAAATGAACCCCTAAAAAATGCAGACAGCAAAAAATGTGCTGCTGTGTATGATCACTGCGTACACAGCGATCAATGGCAGGGAAGGGGTTAAATGGCTTTTATAAAAGCCCTTGGTGTTTAAAATTTTATTAAATATTTTTTTTATTATTTTATTTTATTTTTTTACTTTATCTGATCTGTCTCTCTCCCTTACTATAACTAGTAAGGTGAGGGAGGCAGATCAATACTTGTCAAAGGCAATATTTACTAATATTGCCTTTGACAGTATGGTAAGTGCTCATCAGAGCACTTACCATACATGCCTGCACACAGATCACATAGATCTGTTGTGCCGGCATCGATTGGCTCCCCCTAGAGGATCGGAAGTGAAATACTTTCACTTCCTATGCTCTTGCCATTAGAAGGGAAACGCTGCCTGTACAGGCAGCGTTCCCTTCTACTGAGCCGATGGGGTCGCTCAGGAGAGCGACCACCATCGGCTCTGGGGAGCAGAACAGTGTTGTTAAGTGCCTCGCTAGCGAGGCACTTTAACAACACCGCAGATGCTTAGAAAGCGAACGATCGTTCGCTTTCTAAGCACATGTGTGCAGCGGGCGTGGAGTGGAGTGATCGTAGCGCGCCCCTGCACATTTGGGGGGTGTTGCACAATGCCTCTACCTAGAGGCATTGTAGCAACACCGTTAGAGTAAAGAAAGCGACCGCTGGTCGCTTTCTTTACTCCATTTAGTGCATGACGTGCCAGGCACGTCACCTGTCGGCAAGTCCTCGATTTGCCGTGACGTGCCTGGCACGTCACCTGTCGTTAAGGGGTTAAAACATGTATACCAGTACAAACATGCACTACCCTGTCCTTTCAACCATAAAACTATGTTTTTACTACAGTAATTAGAACAATCAATAACTGGAATATTTATAGTGAGGGAAAAATAGTATCTGATCCACGTGCTGATTTTCAACGTCTGCCCATTGACAAAGAAATTATCAGTCTACAATTTTAATGGTAGATATATTTTAACAGTGAAAAACAGTACCACAACAACAAAAAATCCAGAAAAACGCATGTAACAAAAGTTATAAATTGATTTGCATGTCAATGAGTGAAATAAGTATTTCACCCCTTCGACTTAGTATTTGGTGGTAAAATCCTTATTGGCAATCACAGAGGTTGAACATTTCTTGTAGTTGGCCACCAGGTTTGCACACATCCCAGGGGTGATTTTGTCCCACTCCTCTTTGCAGATCCTCTCCAATTCTTAAAGGTTTTGAGGCTGACGTTTGGCAATTCAAGCCGGCCTCCACAGATATTCTATGGGATTAAGGTCTGGAGACTGGCTAGGCCACTCCAAGACCTTAATGTACTTCTTCTTGAGCCACTCCTTTGTTACCTTGGCTGTGTGCTTTGGGTCATTGTCATGCTGAAATACCCATCCACAACCAATTTTAAATTCCCTGTGTCAGGCCCGCTTCCACAGCACCGCTATCCAGTGGTGTTCCCCCATACCTTGTACACGCCGTGGGTATGTAAGTGCGGCGGGATGTAGGCCTTCCTCCACTGCCAAGAGTCCTGCGACCGGGCCTTCCACCATCAGGGCTGCGTGCACTACTGATGTGAGTGGAAGCAACCATAATATCAAACACACATTGCCACGGCAACATGCGTATGAACTCCGCCCCCTCAAACCAATTAAAGGACCACCAATGAGAAGTATATAAGGCTGAGACCTACAAACTTACTTTGCTCAGAGTTCTTGTTGCCTCCTTAGTGTTGCTATCAGTCTCCACTTGCTCCTGTATTCAACCACTGTTTTTGACCTGGCTTTTAGACATGTGCATTCGTCCAAAAAACGAATAACGAAAATTCTAAACTAATGAAATCCAAATGAACGAATGGTTAATAAACGAAAATCATTTGTCCATTCGTCCATTCGTGCTATTAGCATTCTATTAACCGAAATAGAGTCGGTTTATAGAATATCAATAGCATTACATACATTCCATAAACCGACATAATGAATGACTTTCGGTTTATGGAATGCGTGTAATGCTATTGCTATTCTATAAACCGAAATAGAGTCCCCATTCATACAAATAGGTCAATTGACCTATTCGTATGAATGGGGACTCTATTTCGGTTTATAGAATAGCAATAGCATTACATGTATTCCATAAACCTGAAAATCTATAAACCGAAAGACATTCGGTATATATACTTTAGATTTATAGAATACATGTAATGCTATTGCTATTCTATAAACCGAAAGTCTATAAACTGAATGTCGTTCGGTTTATAGACTTTCGGTTTATAGAATACATGTAATGCTATTGCTATTATATAAACCGAAAGTCTATAAACTGAATGTCGTTCGGTTTATAGACTTTCGGTTTATAGAATACATGTAATGCTATTATATAAACTGAAAGTCTATAAACTGAATGTCGTTCGGTTTATAGACTTTCAGTTTATAGAATACATGTAATGCTATTGCTATTATATAAACCGAAAGTCGTTCGGCTTATAGACTTTCGGCTTATGGAATACATGTAATACTATTGGCTTTCTATAATCCGAAATAGAGTCCCCATTCATAAGAAATTCTTATGAATGGGGACTCTATTTCGGTTTATAGAATACCAATAGCATTACATGTATTCCATAAACCGAAAGACATTCGGCTTATAGACTTTCGGTTTATGGAATGCATGTAATCCTATTGGCTTTCTATAAACCGATATAGAGTTGGTTTATAGAAAGCCAATAGCATTACATATTGTCAGGATCGCCACCGTGACATCCAGACGTGGTCGCCCGAGATGCACCCAACAGGGGATTTGAACTGTGGTTCTTCTGGACCGTATCCTGCTATTTTGCCTCTGAGCCATTTCAGAATTTTGAAATACTCCTGTTTATGTTTGTATTGCCTGCAGCACTAGGGGGCTGGACTTCACCAAAGGCTCAGACCTGTCAGTAACTCTCCAGCTGAATCACATACCTAATTAACAAAGTATAAGACACTGCCTCTCCCTAAGGGCAGGGTCAGTTCAGTGACTCTGGATCCCTTGTTTGGTTCCTGTGATTTTGACTTCCAGTGTTCCTAATCATTTTTGGCTTTTGACCTTGGATTTGTTACCCGTTTATTCTGAATTCTGGCCTCTGGCTTTCCCACGAAGATTCTTTTGCTCTTGTCCTTGTCTGTAACTTTACCTGGATATCCTGACCAGCCCCCGTGCACAAACTCACAGGCCACGTGGCTTCTTACCTGGTCACCCTGGTCTGTGTTTGTTTGCAAGGGTGAGCATACATCTCTGCCTAAAAGACTCCCAACAAAGGTAAGCCCTGACAATACATCTCTGTCTAAAAGACTCCCAACAAAGGTAAGCCCTGACAACACATCTCTCCCTAAAGGACTCCCCACAAAGGTTTCCCTGACACATATATTCCATAAACCGAAAGTCTATAAACCGATATGTCTTTCGGTTTATAGACTTTCGGTTTATGGAATGTGTAGGACAATTGATTCGTACGAACGAATAAAACGAAACTAAAAGAATGAACGAATTTCATCTGAAACGAATGTAGTAATGAACGAAATTCATTTTTAGATGAAATAATTAACATTTTCGTCCGAATGGACGAAAACGAAATTAAAATTTTAGTTTTGCACATGTCTACTGGCTTTCCTTTTCTGCTTTCTCTATCCTGACCTCCTGGCTTGTTATTGAACGCTCTACCTCTGGCTCCTGAGCCTGGCTTGTCCTACTACTATGTTGATTACCCTGGCTTGACATATCATTTATTTTCCCCTCTGGTACCCCGATTTGGCCTGCCTACTACTACACTTTCATCCTGCTGGTCCTGCTCCAGTATTACACCCTGTCATCATCCAAGTCAAGCACGTTACTCCAATTGCTCATACTTGCGGATACTCTGTGGGAGTTCTGTTAATTCTGTCAGTCCTCCTCCAGGGTACTGCCCAAGTAAGAGTGATTCCGTTGCTACTGGGTTCCAACGTCTGAATGAGAGTACCTCACACCATGGCTGAGGTAAGGAGGTTCTCATCCAGGATTTGACAGTACATGGCTCTCTCCATCGACCCTTTGATGCAGGCAAGGCCGGTGGAAGGATTTTTTGATTCAAAATGAAAGTTATTTTTGGTTCCCCCCCCATCTCTGCCCCCCATCTGTTCTCTCTCTCTCCCAATCTATGTTCTCGACCCCTCCTACCCCCATCTCTGTTCTCTTCCCCTCCTACCCCATCTCCATTTTCTCCCCCATCTCTGTTCTCTCCTCCTCCTACCCCCATTTCTGATCTCTCCCCTGTGGTATCTTGTCTTGCTTTCAGGATCTCTCTAAACAAAGTAAACAGGCCTAGGTGGGAGGGCTAAGAATCTTTCCCTCCCACTTTTGTATTTAAAGGAAGTGATGCATAAATGCACTGGAAACCAGAATGTAATGTAAAACACATCATCTCAATTAAGGTTTTAAAAGCTATAGCCAAGCAGAGAATCATTCAGTTTCTTTTCTTCCTTGGTGGAGGTGGTAAGTGTGAACTTGCAGCAGTGGTCCATTACTAGATGTGGAGGCCTAACCGTGAGTAAGATCAAACATGTGGGGAAGGGGTTTACTATATAATAGAAATAGAGAGAGATTAGAGGGATTGTTGCTCTGTGGGGGTTGGCTGTGTGTGTGTATGATAAATATGTAGTATTGTGTTGTTGCCTTGTAATAAATACCTTTTAATGAAGACGAACCTTTGTGATAATTATATATATATTAATCTGGTGTTACACCACATCCCCCTCTTCCTCTCCCCCATTTCTGTTTTCTCCCCTCCTCTGTTCTCTCCCCTTCCACTCCATCTCTGTTCTCTCCCCTTCCACTCCATCTCTGTTCTCTCCCCTTCCACTCCATCTCTGTTCTCTCCCCTTCCACTCCATTTCTGTTCTCTCCCCTTCCACCCCATCTCTGTTCTTTTTCTCCCACCCTCCCCTGTTCTCTCTCTCTTCCACCCCCAGACAGACCCTGTGAGGGGGCGGATCTCACCGGCAGAAATCCGATGCCCTGCATTATCTCTAAATACGGGGAGTGCGAGCAGTTCTTACTGAGCTCTGTCACACAGAGATCATGCTGCTTGAAGCAATAAAGCAGACACCGGTCTGCTTCAAGGAATGGGGTGGACCTCGCACATGGTGAGATCCGCCCCCTCCCAGGCTGCTCCAAAGCAGCGTTGTAGAGGGCTGGTGAAGGGAGATCATCTCCCAAGCCAGTGGCTCTATCTGCATTTTTTTTTCCCCTCAGGGCTGGCGCCCCCGTATCTGCAGCGCCCTAAGGCCCCTGGATGCAGGGCAGTAGTCCTGTCCCCTTAGCAGAAAAACACCCCCAAAGCATAATGTTTCCACATCCATGTTTGACGGTGGAGATGGTGTTATTGGAGTCATAGGAAGCATTCCTCTTCATCCAAACACAGCACGTTGAGCCAAACAGCTTGATTTTGGTCTCATCTGACCACAACACGTTCACCCAGTTCTCCTCTGAATCATTCAGATGTTCACTGGCAAGCTTCAGACGGGCCTGAACATGTGCTTTCTTGAGCATGGGGACCTTGCAGGCACTACAGGATTTCAGTCCTTCACGACATAGTATGTTACCAATTGTTTTCTTGGTGATTATGGTCCCAGCTGCCCTGAAATCATTAACATGATCCTCCTATGTAGTGCTGATTCCTCACTGTTCTCATGATCATTGAAACTCCACGAGGTGTGATCTTGCATGGACCAAGGGAGACTGTTGTCACCTTCTCACCAAGCTGTTGGCGATGGTCTTGTAGTCCATTCCAGCTTTTTGTAGGTCAACAATCTTGTCCCTGACAACCATGGTGGAGAGTTGGGAATCAGATTGATGGATTGCTTCTGTGGACAGGTATCCCTTATACAGGTAACAAGCTGAGATTAGGAGCACTCCCTTTAATCTGCTTTTCATCTCAGCTCGTTACCTGTATAAAAGACACCTGGCAGCCAGAATTCTTGCTGATTCATAGGTAATCACTCATTGACATACAAATCAATTGATAACTTTTTTGACATGCGTTTTTCTGTTAAAATACACCTACCATTAAAGTTATAGACTGATTCTTTCTTTGTCAGTGGGCAAATGTTCCAAATCTGCAGTGTATCAAATAAGTTTTTCCCCTCACTGTAGTGTTTAAGTTAAAATCAAACATTTTTAATTTGTGGGAATCCTCTAATGAGTATTAGGCCTCACTCTAGCGAAAGGTACTTAAAGGGACACTACCACTGACATAAGATGTAACCAGATTACCTGTGCATTTAAAACAAACACATATTTTATTTATAAATATCTCTTTATTGTACAAAACATTTTTCACATTAAACATACAAGAACAATAATATATAAGATATAAGTTATTACAAATACAGGGAATCCCAGAAACACGAATTGGCACCCCCCAAATGGCTATAACAGACATATGGTACCTAAGGGGAAATAGTCAATAACAAATGATGTTACAGACATACAAAATAAACTATAATGGGGCAGCACTCTCTTGGACAGGGACGAAAGGATATATGGATACATTTCAGCTTAGTAATCCAGGATGCGAAAATCATTATTGTCTCCATAAGAAGAGAAAAAAGAAAACAGGGTCTAATTCTCAAGGGCTTCAAGGTTGGATAGTGTACCAGAGGGACCAAACCTCTCTGAACCTTGGAGACATTTTACCAGCATCATATGTTCCTTACTGCTCCAGAGTCTCGCCATTAATATCTTATAAGCCAGCAAGACATGAATGGCGAGAGATTGGTTGGCTGTTTTCGGGAGCTTCAAGTCTACATGAAGCAGGAACACCTGTGGGGTTAAGAGATAATTACTGTAAAATATCTCCCCAAAGATCCAAGATGTTAAGTGGTTTAAGAGAGTTACACCCCCACCAAATATGATTGTGGTCCCCCTCTGTATGTTTAAAACAAACATATATTTAAGACATATGCCACTGTTTTTTTTTTCTATGTTTAAATTAATTGCATATAAAAAATAAAATTAGGTGTTTATCTCCCGCATCCATTTTGAGAATTTTACCCATGATACTACATTCTCCAAAATCTTCCAGAAAGTCTCACTTTACAACGGTAGCCAAAGCTTCCATTATGATGTCATAAGATAGATACACCCCTGATCCCTTTCTGGCTCCTGTGTATCACTGGTATCCTCCCATTTAATGCAAGTCTGTGATCATAATTCTGGCTTATAAGCTGCATTCTGTGTCCCTAGCCCCAAAGTGATATACTAGTGCTGTAAAGTCACTGGGGCTTGGTTCCCAAAAACACAATATTTTACAAAATGGCAGCTTTCATTCACACTTGTTTAGTTATAAATATTTAAATATAAATATTTCATAAAATAAACTCACATAACACAAAAGACATATCTGAAATCAACAATCCAGAAAAAAAACCTTTTCATTTTTTGGTGGGAGTGTCTCTTTAAATTTGAAGCTCTAAGGTAAGAATATTCTAAATCATACTATCCTAAAGTTTCTCATGCTATCATTCTCTTCAGAAATAACTACAAACTATAATGTATATCTATCCAGGAAGGCAGACATACATATATAGCACCATTGTGACTAGACACTTGTAGCGTCATCAGTATTTTACTGGTGCTTAATACAATCATTATTTAGGCTGTCCTATAATGTGCCAATACAGAGAAGACTATTTTTAATATGATGTGGTGGGACATTGTTTAGCTTGTTAGCCTGATTGACACTAAATGTAAATGCAAGTTTAATCCAGTGTCTTAATTAGCGAGCAAGCACATTCCACTGCAAGAGCAATTTGTGGGTTGATAAGACTTCCCACCTCCCCAACTAAAATATCCTTAACATTAGGCGTGCTCCTAAACATTATTATAATGTCCATACAAATGCATTAATAAGACTGCATTTTCAAATTTCAATAATACCACTCCAGTGTGGAATTATATTTCAAAGAAATATTCAGTAACCCTTTACTTCCAACATATATCGAAATCTTGTGGGTCAACCCAAGATTACCTTACAAAGATACATCTTTCTTATTTTGAATGGAAAATCAAAAGATTTATTTTCCAATCTGTCACTGCTTTTTCCTATTATATTTTTGTAAGTATTTTTGTGTATTTGCACTGTATATGTTTTCTTTACATGTGTAATTTTGGTAATACATTTTGCTATTTTTATGTATCTCTTGTGTGCTCTTCCAGCCTATTTCTTTTCTGTATATTTATCCAGGGGTTCAGTTGGGGTACCCCTTGGAGTGATGCACCCTAGTTTCATATATTTTTATTGTTTTCATTGTTTTTTCTTTTTGTATATGATGTGCCTCTTTGTGAATTTATTTTTCTGCATTTATGCTTATCCTGTATGTGCATTTTTGCAAATTCCATCCATCCTTATCACAATATCCGAGTAAATGTGCTCCATTAATGGATACGTTTGCAATTTACCATGAGATTCAATTTGAGATTCCGTCACACAGTGCTACCAGAAAAATATGTTTTTGCTAGACGTACCAGCATCTCAAAGTTCATTTCCTCCCAGAATATTATACTTATATATTTTGTGTAAACACCAAACAGTCTTCTTCAATTCTCCAAGCAGCACAATACTATATGACCAGACTTCTGTAAAGTTGTCATTTATAGATAACTATAAAATACAAAGCACTGACATAAAATACTTAAAAGTGTGGTATTCTTGTGGACTATCCGATTCTGAATAAATTAAATGCTAATAGATTTAACTACTTGTTTACTGATAGTAATAGGAAGGTTGAATCACCAAATATTTTGATCCAATTGATGTGAACAAAGATAAAACATGATGCCACTATTTACATAAAATACATAGAGGTTTATCTTGGAACTCAATACATACAAGCACCTGAGACGCTGCAATTTAAGGTACAAAAAAAATCTGAAGTGGAGAAATAAAGTAAAACTAACAATGTCCACTTACCCTATTCACTAATGACACTACTACCAACTCTCCAATTAAACAGGTTCATCAAAAAACCCTGTCACATGCCTTTGTTATCTCCAGCTTGGAATTATGAAACACTTGCCTGTTTGGTATTCCACGGACTCAACTCTCTAGTCTTCCACTTCACTTTGAAAAGTTGTCATTCTTTCAAGTATCAAATTGTGTAAAAAATGTACAAAATAAATTGTCCATACATTTCTGCCATAGTCCCTTAGCAAATCATTAAGTAGCCTTTACATATTTCAAATGCATCTGCATACCCTGCACAATGCATAGTTAAATTGATGAGATGGAATGTTCACCTCATCTCACCTTTTACTGAATAGCCCCAAGATCCACTGTTGGTCAATAATATACACCCTGTTCCAAATTATTATGCAAATTATATTTTTCTCATTTACCTAAATAATTGATGTAAATAACAGTCAGAATAATTCTCATGTTATCAACCTTTAAGAGTACAATTCAAATTTTATTGAGCAAACCTCCTAATGATAACAGTATTTTTTTAAACATGAAAAACTTACAATGCACTGTTCCAAATTATTACGCACAGTAAGTTTCAAAACACTTTATAGGTTGTAAAGAACTGAAAATTGTCTTTTGTTGTGTTTGCAGCATATTTACTGAAATCAAAAGCTATTTCAATCAAACTTATAACAGCATTTTATCTTTTTAAACATTTTAACAGGTCACGTTACATTTTAACATAGGACCCCTTATTTGATAGCAGCTTCACAAGTCTTGCATCCATTGAACTTGTGAGTTTTTGGACAGTTTCTGCTTGAATTTGTTTGCAAGATGTCAGAATAGCCTCCCAGAGCTGCTGTTTGGATGTAAACTACCTCCCACCCTCATCTTTTGCTTGAGGATGCTCCAAAGGTTCTCAATAGGATTGAGGTCAGGGGAGGATGGAGGCCACACCATGACTTTCTCACCTTTTATCCCCATAGCAGCCATTGATGCAGAGGTATTCTTTGCGTCATGAGATGGTGCATTGTCATGCATGAAGATGATTTTATTACGGAAAGCATAGTTCTTCCTTCTGTACCAGGGAAGAAAGTGGTCAGTCAGAAACTCCACATACTTTACAGAGGTCCTCTTTACACCTTCGGGGACCCTAAAGGGGCTGACCAGCTCTCTTCCCATGATTCCGGCCCAAAACATGACTCCTCCACCGCCTTTCTGACATCGCATCCTTGTTGGAACAGGGTGGCCGTCCACCAACCATCCCCTACTCCATCCATCTGGACCATCCAGGGTTGCACAGCACTCATCAGTGAACAGGACTGTTTGAAAATTAGTCTTTATTTTTCTGCCCAATGCAGCCATTTCTGCTTGTGAGCATTGGTTAGTGGTGGATGAATAGAAGGTTTATGCACAGTTGCAAGACTCTGGAGGACTCTACACCTTGATTTCCGTGGGACTTCAGATGCACCAGCAGCTTCAAATATCTGTTTGCTGCTATGTAATGGTATTTTAGCAGCTGCTCTCTTGATCCGATGCATGGATCTGGCAGAAATCTTCCTCAATGTGCCTTTATCTGTACGAACCCATCTGTGCTCTGAATAAGCCACAAATCTCTTAATAGTGGAATGATCACTCTTAAGTTTTCGTGAAATATCTAATGTTTTCATACCTCGTACAAGGCATTGAACTATTTCACTCTTTTCGGCAGCAGAGAGATCCTTTTTTTTCCCCATATAGCATGAAAATGGTGCTCTGCTTAATAACGTGGAACACCCTCCTTTAGTAGTTTTTCCTTAAATTGTGCTCACCTGGCAATCTAATTATCACCGGTGTCCGAGATTGTTTTCAGTGATCAAAAGAGCCCTGAGACACAATGCCATCCATGAGTTAAACTGAAAAACTAAATATTTAATCTTTGTGACACTTAAATAGAATTTGCATAATAATTTGGAACAGGGTATATACTACATGAACTTATTGCATTTTTTATGCTTGAGAGGATTCTGAATATTTAACTGTATACATTACAATAATTTCCTCATCTGAAAAAAAACATTGTCATTTGGTTGTTTGATTCTGGTAATTTTCTTGCTGAACATAAGCCTCCAAAGTTTTTGTGGTTCCTGCATCCTTGAATACACAAATTTGAAATGGTTCCTATGGCCAAAATTCATATCCACAAACCTTGCCATCTTACAGTTTCATGAAATTCCAGTTACAAAGGTAAATTATTAAGATGCAAAAATGCTGCAAATGAGAAGATCACACTGGGAAGTACTGCTTGGTTACTATAGCCACCTAGGTGTCAGGTCATGATTTACATTTCACCTACCACTGAAAGCAGTAGGTGTAGTTGATGAAGTTTCACTCTTATAAGAATAATAGAAGATCAGTATCTTACTGTGGACACCAATTATATACGGTACCATGCTAGTGAGGTCACTAAGATGACTATTAAATCTGAAGGATCTAACTTAAGTGAAGTCCCATGAGAAAACGTCATGACCAGTAGGTCATTTTTATCACACTGTTGAATAAAATCAACATTTGTAATTCTGCATATTTTATATAGGATTTTTTGGAATGTAATTCTCTT
The DNA here is from genome assembly GCA_036172795.1 of Pelodytes ibericus. Lineage (NCBI taxonomy): Eukaryota > Metazoa > Chordata > Amphibia > Anura > Pelodytidae > Pelodytes > Pelodytes ibericus. The sequence continues at coordinate 137,784,167 of CM069862.1, forward strand.
TCACAGTTTGTTTCTCAAATGCTCTTTTGCTTTTAACTAAAGCTTTTGCTGTCAAAAAGAGTTAACTTTAATCTGGTTTGGAAAATTTTTGAATTTATTTATTTATTTTCGGTTTTTGTCTCTAGGCCCATGAGTTAGCTGCTGTATTTGTGATGCATTGCCTAATTCAAATCTGTACGCTCTAACAAATTGGATTCCACATGACCATAACTTGCACTCTGAAATCAATACATTATTTGTAAGAGCCGGTCTCCTGAACAATACGAACACCTGTGATACATTACTCAGTTCAGCCAGATTTATGGGTGTTTTGTTAGTGCTAAGACAGGGAAAGTTTTCCTGTGGACTCTTGGAAAGTAGAAATGTAATTATAAATAGATACAGATTCCTGAGTATCAGTGAGATTGTCATGCAAAAAAAAGGTAACGGCTAAAATATTTTGCCAAAAGAAAAAAACAAAAACATCTTCACTGAAATTGAGATATTTTAAATTGAAAAATTATACATTTATATCCGAATATTCCATGTCATCAAACAAATGTTAACTGGAAAATTATTGAGGATCACTTACTTATAGTTCCCAGTATTTTCCATGTCCACTCATCTCCTGTGGTGTATTTATAGAAAGTCTAGAAAACTGCTATAGATAGAAATACAGCTCTTTGCACGGGTTATTTGTACTTTTTTTTAAAAAAATTTTAAGTATTTAAGTTTATTTACATATCTTTGCTGATAATGACTGGAGGCAGTCACATGTGAAAAGTTAATTGATTTGTCAGCTTTCTATTGTCTAGTTAAGCTGATTACTGACCTGTCATTACTGAGCATGTGCCTTCCTCTTATCAGCCTATGATTAAGTGCTTTTGAAGCACGAAACGCAGAAGGTGTCCATTTTTCACTGTGTCTTGTCCAGTCTTGTGTACCAGCCTTTTTCTAATGCTTATTAAATGGCTTATATTTTGCATACCTGCTTACTGTGAGTTCCTTCCGCAAACCGTCTGCTTCTTACGATTGGATATTTTATTTATAGAAAGTCTAGAAAAATGCTATAGCGAGAAATACAGCTCTTTGCACGGGTTATTTGTACTTTCTTTTTTTTTTAAATTTAAGTAGGCTGGTGGTAGCCACTATGCTTTTACAATGTTTAACCTTACAGCAGCTTGTTGGTTGTAAAGATCTCTGTCCTCTAGCAGTTCAACTAGTTCAGCTGAACAACAAACTTTCTTTGATGCCATGTTGAGCATAAAAATAGAATGCTTCATTTAGTTGAACCAAACTGAATTGAAGACATAATGGGGAATTCTAGTATGAAAATATATAAGCGCTGGGAAAATTAGGATAAAGTACAGTAAAGTATTACCAAAAGCCCCCCACCCCACCCCCACACACACACACAAACACACCACCACCTGGCCATTGCAGACAGGGCTCATCTGAGGTTTTCACATATGGCCATGTGTCCATGACGTAATGCTCAGTCCCATAAAATTGACACAGGGTCACAAATATGTCCAGTGTGCTGCAGCACTGAGTTGAAACAAGAAAACATAGGTCATTGACCAAATACTTTGGTATACATTTTTGCTTCTTTTTTTGTTTCTGAATCACTACTGTTAATCAAAATAGAACTATGATACACAGGGACTTTGTTATGCAGTGTACTTCGATGTTTCCTCTGTTCAACAAAAAATACACCTATTTTTAATTTGCTGTATCCATCGGGTGGAAATCTATTTGCAAAGTGTGTTCACTCCTAGACTTTTATGAGATAAAATAATGGTCTAGATTCAATGACCCCCCATTAAATACCACTACTGGGAAATTTTCATTACTGCACATTATATCCCCACCCAGTGGCGTAGCGTGGGGGGTGCAGGGGGGGCCGGCCGCACCGGGCGCAATATCTGGGGGGGCGCACTAGCCCTATGCGGCCGCTTGGCCGCCAGGGCCGTCTTTAACGCGGGGCAAACGGGGCAGCTGCCCTGGGCCCATTTACTCCTGGGGGGCCCCAAGGCAGCTGTCCCGTGGGCCCCCAGCCCCTGCTGCCGCGTTCACAGCGCATTGCGCTTGTGAACGCTTTTTTCCGGCAAGCCGCATCCGATGGATGCGACGGCCGAAAAAAAAAAAAAAAATAACTGACGCCGGATGTGACGTCGCGTCACATCCGGTGTCTGCTTCCCTCCTCCGTGCAAGAGGGAAGACTGCACGGAGGAGACATCCGGCGGGGGACACAGAGCCGCTTCATGTAAGTACGGGGGGGGGGGCTGGCTGGCACAATATTCCTGGTATCTGACTGGCACTATATTACTGGGCATCTGATTGGCACAATATTACTGGGTATCTGATTGGCACTATATTACTGGGTATCTGATTGGCACAATATTACTGGGTATCTGATTGGCACTATATTACTGGGTATCTGAATGGCACTATATTACTGGGTATCTGATTGGCACAATATTACTGGGCATCTGATTGGCACAATATTACTGGGTATCTGATTGGCACTATATTACTGGGTATCTGATTGGCACAATATTACTGGGTATCTGATTGGCACTATATTACTGGGTATCTGATTGGCACAATATTACTGGGCATCTGATTGGCACAATATTACTGGGTATCTGACTGGCACTATATTACTGGGTATCTGATTGGCACAATATTACTGGGTATCTGAATGGCACTATATTACTGGGTATCTGATTGGCACAATATTACTGGGCATCTGATTGGCACAATATTACTGGGTATCTGACTGGCACAATATTACTGGGTATCTGATTGGCACTATATTACTGGGTATCTGATTGGCACAATATTACTGGGCATCTGATTGGCACAATATTACTGGGTATCTGACTGGCACTATATTACTGGGTATCTGATTGGCACTATATTACTGGGTATCTGATTGGCACAATATTACTGGGCATCTGATTGGCACAATATTACTGGGTATCTGACTGGCACTATATTACTGGGTATCTGATTGGCACTATATTACTGGGTATCTGAATGGCACTATATTACTGGGTATCTGATTGGCACAATATTACTGGGTATCTGAATGGCACTATATTACTGGGTATCTGATTGGCACAATATTACTGGGCATCTGATTGGCACAATATTACTGGGTATCTGACTGGCACTATATTACTGGGTATCTGATTGGCACTATATTACTGGGTATCTGATTGGCACAATATTACTGGGCATCTGATTGGCACAATATTACTGGGTATCTGACTGGCACTATATTACTGGGTATCTGATTGGCACAATATTACTGGGTATCTGAATGGCACTATATTACTGGGTATCTGATTGGCACAATATTACTGGGCATCTGATTGGCACAATATTACTGGGTATCTGACTGGCACTATATTACTGGGTATCTGATTGGCACTATATTACTGGGTATCTGATTGGCACAATATTACTGGGCATCTGATTGGCACAATATTACTGGGTATCTGACTGGCACTATATTACTGGGTATCTGATTGGCACTATATTACTGGGTATCTGAATGGCACTATATTACTGGGCATCTGATTGGCACAATATTACTGGGTATCTGACTGGCACTATATTACTGGGTATCTGATTGGCACAATATTACTGGGTATCTGATTGGCACTATATTACTGGGTATCTGATTGGCACAATATTACTGGGCATCTGATTGGCACAATATTACTGGGTATCTGACTGGCACTATATTACTGGGTATCTGATTGGCACAATATTACTGGGTATCTGAATGGCACTATATTACTGGGCATCTGATTGGCACAATATTACTGGGTATCTGACTGGCACTATATTACTGGGTATCTGATTGGCACAATATTACTGGGTATCTGATTGGCACTATATTACTGGGTATCTGATTGGCACAATATTACTGGGTATCTGATTGGCACTATATTACTGGGTATCTGAATGGCACTATATTACTGGGTATCTGATTGGCACAATATTACTGGGCATCTGATTGGCACTATATTACTTGGCATCTGATTGGCACTATATTACTGCGCATCTGATTGGCACTATATTACTTGGCATCTGATTGGCACTATATTACTGGGCATCTGATTGGCACTATATTACTGGGTATCTGATTGGCACTATATTACTTGGCATCTGATTGGCACTATATTACTGGGCATCTGACTGGCACTATATTACTGGGCATCTGGCTGGCACAATAATACTGGGCATCTGACTGGCACAATAATACTGGGCATCTGACTGGCACTATATTACTGGGCATCTGGCTGGCACAATAATACTGGGCATCTGACTGGCACAATAATACTGGGCATCTGACTGGCACTATATTACTGGGCATCTGGCTGGCACAATAATACTGGGCATCTGGCTGGCATAATATTACAGGCATCTGGCTGGCACTATATTACTGGGCTCTGACTGGCACAATATTACAGGCATCTGACTGGCATAATATTACAGGCATCTGACTGGCACAATATTACATGCCTCTGACTGGCACAATATTCCTGGCCTCTGACTGGCACACTATTACAAGCATCTGACTGGCATAATATTACAGGCATCTGACTGGCATAATATTACAGGCATCTGACTGGCACAATATTACAGGCATCTGACTGGCACAATATTCCTGGCCTCTGACTGCACACTATTACAGGCATCTGACTGGCATAATATTACAGGCATCTGACAGGCACCATATTCCTGGGCTCTGACAGGCACAATATTCTGGGGCTCTGACAGGCACAATATTCCTGGTATCTGACTGGCACAATATTATTGGTATCTGACTGGCACAATATTATTGGTATCTGACTGGCACAATATTACTGGTATCTGACTGGCACATTATTACTGGGCTCTGACTGGCACAATATTGCAGGCATCTGACTGGCACAATATTACTAGGCTCTGACTGGCACAATATTACTAGGCTCTGACTGGCACAATATTACTGGGCTCTGACTGGCACAATATTACTGGAATCCGAAAGTTACAATATTACTGGCATCTGAATGGCACAACAATTATGGCATATGTGTGTGTGTGTGTGTGTGGGGGGGGGGGGTAACATTAGAGGTACAGGATTGAGGAAGTTGGCTCCATCTAGCCCAGTCTTGGATCATCTCCAGGGTATGGTTCCATTTTGATGTTTAGTTTTTGTTCTTGATATTGTTTGTCGTTTACGATGGTTGTGAGACGACATATAATAGCATGGCCCATGCTAGGTTACTACATGTGTATATTTGTATTCATAGACCTGCTGAAAATGTGGAGAATGTGTGTAATGCATGTTTGCACTCAATAAAGTGTTGGAAAATAAACTTGTATTTAGATGCATTTTACTTTAATTACATAAGTATTTTCATAACAAACAATACATGTGCTTGGGGGGTAAGGGTTTCTTTAACTAATCTAGAAGAAGAGACTCGAGTGCTAAAATCCACGGGTTAGAGGGCGCAAATTACTTGCCTTGCCCCGGGTGCTGACAACCCACGCTACGCCACTGTCCCCACCACAACCAGAGGGTGGATGGTTAGAGATAGGGCTGTGGTGCTTTTTTTTACTCTGCTGGCACATTTTTTTTTAGTTTATTATTTTTTTAACATGTATTATTTATTTTTATTAATTATTTCTGGACCCTTTTCCTGGGTTAAAGATGAGAATCAAGGGCATCACTGATCATTGCTGGACATTTGACACATATATATTTTTTTTATCACAGGGACCCTCTGTGTGCTCAGGGGCTGGGCAGAGATTTTCACTGCCCACCCTCATGGCACTCAAAGGGGGATTTATTTTTATTTTTATTACAGGTGTCAATTTTTGGGAATTGCACCCTCCCCCGTCCCACTTAGACAAAGGTGGGGGGGGGGGGGGATAGGTACAATAATAATTAGTTTTTTTATTACATTTATGGGGCCACGGGCCACATATTCTGTACCTCCATTGTAGGTATAGGGCTTATTTTAAAAGTGCAGTCATTTTTAGAAGGTGCAGTAAATTTTTAACAGGTGTGGTAATGATTTTGCCGCACTCGTTAATATCGCTGGCAGCAGTCATTGAATCATGTATGCCCTTTATTTTACTGCTGTAAATGTTTTGTATAACAGGGGGCATAACATCTAGGCCAATGTGTGAAAAGGCTTTGTATCCGGAGTACAACAAATACAGACTTTACACATCCTTTTATCCTGCTGTTTGCACTGCATTGTTAATTTGTACATTGAATTAAGTAATGTTGGCTTGTTGCGTGATTTTGTTTACTGCAATGCTCCATGTATTATAATAATAACTATCATTGTTGGAACAGAAGCTGGGAACAAGGGAAGATAATATGTTAGGTTTCATTCAATGGAAGCAATAATTAGCGATCCGCGTGTAATGGGAACCCAAAAGGCTTGGAGTGGCAGAAGTGGTTATTTACTCAGAGGGTATGGTTTTAATGAGATTTTAGCTTCTAATTCAGAAAGTCAGGTTTCTATACTAATGTATGTTCCCAATTCACTGTTCTCTTCAAGGCCTGCCTCCCGTTCCTGCTCTTTCCTCTACCATTAGCTTAAAGAGCTTGTTAACCCCTGCAGGGCTAGTACACAGAAGTGGTGAGCAATAACACTGTTTTAGAACGGCGGCTTGTGTCATTCAGAGTTCCATAGCAAGTTATCATTCCCAGGATTTGCCACTTTCTTTAAGCAGTTTAAGTCCTTGGGGCACTTGTGTACCAAGTGAGGACTTGGAATAGTGTTGCCAACTATTCCATAAACATGTAGCCCAATTGCTCCCAAAAGTAGCCCAACAGCAATTATTCCAACATAACAAAAATGATAAAGATAACCTATAAAGACAATTCTCTGTTAATGAGATGCTAGTGGTATAAACGTCTTCAATTCTGCACCTGTACAGACAGTATTATTCTTTGTTAATTAAATGCTGGTGGTATCTATGATAATATGATGACATTGTGGTTTCTATGATATGATATGGTGGTTAATGAGATTGTGGTGGTATCTCACTATCTATCTCATTATCTGTCTCTGACACTATCACTCCTGCATGCTGCCGTTCATCTGGATTGGCATCCAAACAAAACTGTACATGTTTGCATGATTGTATATAGGGATGGCCAGAGGCGTAACTTGAAACCACAGGGCTCCAGTGCGAAAATTGCAATGGGGCCCCTTGTCCTCACTACATGATACCCCCAATACCATACACCCTTACTTTCCACAGTGCCAGTGGCATCCCACTTCACATGTCCAAGTGCCAGTTCTGCTTCCGCATCATTCGTAAAAGCAAATATGAGTCCCACCAACTAGGATCTTTCCTTTGTGTACCAGAGGTGTCTCCAGAAATCATATTTAAGGGCTACCAGGGACAAAAAATAATTTTATATAGATATATAACAAGTGTCATTAAATACTGCAACACTCTGGTATTTTGGCTAATCCAATCTACACTATATATATATATGTGTGTGTGTGTGTGTGTGTGTGTGTGTATATATATATATATATATATATATATACATTTTTTTTTTTTTTTCTTTTTTCAAATGTAGGTGATTGCATACCACCCAACTTTTCCACCCGGCTAAATGGGACGCCAGGGAGCATGACTTTGGGTTGGGGAAGTGTCAGCTTAATAGCGCATGAGCAAATCGCCAAGCATGTGCAGTATTAATTCTCCAGTGTCTCAGCTTTTGTGAATTTTTCCATAGAGGTTATTATATATTCCTATAAACATTATTTACAAGTGTGAAATGGAGTGCAGGTACAGTAGGTATCAGAGTCATAAGTGTGCAAGTACTGAGCATCAAGTGGAATACTGTCTGGTGGAGCACCATGGAGGTTTGGCTGAACCAGGTGGCATGCCAAAGATAAGGCTTCACTGACTAATATTAAATAATTTTAGCACTTTTTAGCTATCATATAGGTCAATGCACATAGCTTTGATTTCAACCATGTTCCAAATAGTTTCCTATTCAATGTCTTGCCACTCTCACTCCCTTCTATCTCTAATTATTTTACAGTCCTATACAAGAGTACCATCACGTTGTGCAACGCTTTATCTGAATCATTTGAATTATCCAAACCCCTTTAATGTTTCTTTAATTTATTTATCAGTGCATTTTGTAGAAAAAAAAAAGTACAAGCAGTAGATTTGTAGAGTTGAAATTATATTCTAAAAGAAGCATCCAGATTCTTATTAACATCAAACAAAAGATTTCCTGCTTTTCTAATTATTTTTGTTTGAACTGAACTGCCTGATTGAGGATTCGTTGATAGTATTTCAGAAAAAAAATCATATTCTCCTGTCATATTAAACAAACAAAAAAAAGTTTACTTCCTCATATTGGAGCAATTAAGAGGAGAGTTATGTATTTATCATAGTATTTTTCCTCCTCAGCAGATCTAGCAGAATGGGGAGGGAGAGGCTATTTTAGTTAGCTATGGTCAGCAATGGTGTAATCCAACCTGCAGGCGAGAGGGTCTGCATGTCACATGTATATAATGTCAGATCCTCAGTTGAGTTCAAAAACTGTTTACATGCAGGCTCCCTCTGACTTTAAAGTGTGTGCTGTATTGAAAGAGAATTCTGGGAAATGACAGCTTCCTCGGCATACAGATAGTGCTACTTAATAGTAGAAAAGGTGAAGCTTTTCTAGACTATTTTTAAAATACATATCTTTTTTTATGCTAGTTTTTCTTTAACAAACTCCCTGTGTCCACATTTTTCATTAACTTTGTGACCAAGTATGACATGGCCAGAAGGTTGGCTACTCTGTATTCTTTTGACTGTTCTATTGGCATTATGATTAGTGCCTCATTCAAAGTGCACAGTTTGAAAGCAGAATGATAAAGTATATGCCTTCTGCACAGAGTAGGGTCCTTTGTACTCTTTCTAAGAAAATAGCGACAGTGGGTGGAAATAACACAGGGATTTCCATAACAACACATCTCTTCTAATCACCTCTGAACCAGAGTCCGTGTTCAATTACTTAGATATACCTAATGTACATGGTGGATAAAACACATTAGATCTTATTTAACCTGCTGTTTCATTTAGAAATCTCATTTTCAACAGAAAGAACTTTTGTCTGGGAAATGGTCTTATACATGACATATGCAGTGAGGGGTCTGAACTGCTAGTGCAGATTTTTATATTTCTAAAATTGCTTATATTTACTTGAGATGAAAAACTTTGAATTGTTTGTTAGGTTTGAAAGCTAGATGTTAGATTTATAAAACAGAAAAAAAAATTAAAAAAAAACAACTTAAATGCCAGGAAAATCTGATGTAAATGATGGAAACCATTTAATCTGAAAATAGAAACACACTCTATCAGTCAGGGATAAGCAAAGGTGGCAAGGTCTGTCAAGATCCATAGGACATCATTAGATTGTCCACAGCTTGTCCACCAAAACATTGAGATTGCTTACTAGGGTGACCAAATCTCCATTCCATTCAGGACCACCTTTTAAAAATGCATTGGGTAGAATAAAAAAACAAACAAACAGAAAAGTGAAATCAGAGCCTTCTTTTTAAATAATTATTATTATGCAAAAAATTGTGTAAAAACCCATTCACAAAAGTGAAATAAAAAATAATAAAAGAGTGCTGCTCAAATTAAAAAAAGGAAAATAAAAAATAAGTACAAAATATACTGATAGAAATAAATTTGTAAATGTGTAAAGAAAAAATAGTACTTTCAGAATCCTTCCCAGGGTGCTGAATAACTCATACACATAAAAACACAATAAAATGAACAAACAATGATTGACTCTGTATAGGCAAATAATTTGAATATTTCCCCCTGAGAATAGCACTCCCATATACCAAAGTCTAAATCTGGCTCTAGAGTAATGCACTTGTGGGACAACAATTCCCAAAATCCTCAGGATGTATCCAGCCAAACTTCAATTAGTTTCTGTGAAGAAGATTGCTTCAGGGCTTGATAGTCAAGAGACTGCTGGGAAGACATAACGAAGGGACTAATATGAGTCAAAAGTGGTTAGTTTTAGGTTAGTTTTATGGTTTGTTTAGAGTTAGGTGAAAGTTTTAGGGTATCAGGGTTAGGGGTTCATTTTAGGCTTAGTATAAAGGGTTAGTACTAGCGGATTAGTACTAGGATTAGTTTTAAAGTTACTATTTGGGTTTGGGGATAATATTTGTTTTATAATTACAGTAACTATTAGGTTTTGGGATTATTATGGGATACTTTTATGGTTAGGGGTTACTTTATTAGGGTGGGGGTTAATATTTGGCACTGACAGTTCAGCGCTGAACAGCCACCCTGAAATGGTAGCACTCTAATTGCCACGGTGAACCAGCTGCTGTGAACTGTACTAGATGCTTGTCTGTTCTGATGCTGACCTGCCACACAAAGTGGGGGAGTGCGGGAGTAGCTTTGCCAGCTGAATTTACACAGACTTGATGTTCCACCCCTCGCACTCTTCACCTTTTTTAAAGATAGAGCACCAAATGTCAAGTACCATCTGACTCTACTGATACGCTTGGAGCAAATTTGGTTCTGATACGCTGTTTGGCATGCAAATATGGCACTGTCAATCTGTCTACGAACATATATGTCACTGAAAAGCTGTTTGGGGACAGCTATAGCATGGATAATCTATTTGGCACTGATAAACTGTTTTGGGACAGAGAAGGCACTGGCAAGCTGTTCGGTAACAAAGACAGGGCTGACAAGTTGTTTGGTGGCAAATATGGCACTGGCAAGATATTTAGTGACAAATGTACCAATCTGTTTAGGAACAGAGACAACATGGACAAGCCATGTGAAGACATAAATAGGACTGGTGAGTTGTTTGGGGACAAGTATAGCACTGACATGTGGTTTGGGAATAGCTATTTGGGGGCATACATACAACTGATAAGTTGTGTGTGAACAGAGATGACACTGACACACTTATAAGAGAAAGATGGTCACTGGCAAGGTGTTGTCGACAATGCTAGCACAATCAATATGTTTGAGGGCAAATATATTAGAAAAATTGGCTATAAGAGGGGTCCCACAGCTAAAGATTTTGCCAAAGGCCCTGTCAATACCTAGTGAAGTGTAAAATGAAGACACTGTCTAATTAAATGTTAATATAATGTAATGTAAATAATAAGCATTCCTTCAACTTTTATTTTCATTTTTTCTCCCCTAAACTCTTGCTATGAAAGCTGCATAAACGATTTAGCTATGATTTTTGTTGCTATGACAACAGTCATGTCAGTTTTCCAAATGCACCTGTGTGTGTGTCTCATCATACCGCAATGAGCTTGCTGAAAACACTCCCAATTGTCATTTTATACACAGCACTTCAAACTGCAAAACTCCAGAGAGGTTGAACTACACTTTTTTCTGTTTTAAAAATCCTTTATATAGCAGGGAGATATGAAAGACTCTGGAGTGTCTTGTTTATCCTTTACAGGATAAGGAATGTACGTGGAAGGGGTGTCCACATATTCAGGACAGCAAAAGCACTTCATCCAGTACCTTAGAATCAGTAATCAAATATAGTCAAACCCATTTATAAAAGATATACTGATTACTCCTGACAAGTTAAAGAAAAGAAAATCAATTTATTCTCTCGACCTCTATTTGGAATCTTACTATTATATTCAGGACTGGATGGTGGAGTGGTAGATCTGTTGCGGATTTTTATGTGTAATGGAATATTTTTGACTTTCCATAGGTTACAGGATAAGCTGGAACTGCCAGAGAGTGAAAGATCTTAATATTAGTCATTAGTCATCAATAGTATTTCAAAGCCCCGGATCTAGAAGAGTTTTTATAGAAATATAGTATACAGTATAAGACAGGTATGCTTTCTAGATGCAAACAGCACATGCAAAAAAGAAGTATGTGTGTGAGGGTGTCTGTGTGTAGGTGTGAGGGTGTCTGTGAGTGTGTGTGTGTGTGTGTGTGTGTAAGGTTTTGTTATGTGTAAGGAAGTAAGGGTGTGTATGTGTGTGTATAAGGGAGTCTGTGTGTGTATGTGTGTAAGGGTGACTGTGTGTCTATTTGTGTATGTGAATTTGTGTTAGTGTAAGTGTGTACGTGTGGCTTTGAATGTATGTGTACAAGTGTGACTGTGTTTGGAATTAATGTGAAGGTTTTTGTTTGCTGTGAGTTTTATTATGTATTGTGATACAGTAATGTGCAGTGTGTTGTATTGATACCATGAATCTCTCTGGCAATCTGTCTTGAACTAGAATTTATAAAAAATTTCACTGGACACCATACACAGAGCACCTGTGAGTGGGTGGAGTACATCATTTTAAACATTTTTAAATAATTTTAGATATTTTTAAAAGCACCTAGCTCAGATGAAAAAATATTGGAGATTTAGTCACAATATATAGCCACATTTTGCTTAGTCCACCACTCTGACAGATTGTCAGAGAGATTAATTTCCAAGAAAGTAGCTAGAGATAGGACTCACCAAGTTTGGAGTATTTTGGCATAGTGGTTGGCTACAAATGTGGCCATATATTGTGACTAAATCTCCAATATGTTTTCATCTAAGCTAGGTGCTTTTAAAAATATCTAAAATTATTTAAAAATGTTTAAAATTATTAAGATAATATGTTGTATGGGTGCACACTGCATTTATTTCATTATAAGAATTTTGGTTGCCTCAGTGGTGCTTGTGCAACTTATGCCGGTTCTGGGGTGCTGTCCAAACCATTGTTTTTGCATATATATGAAGCCTGACCAGCTTTTGGGCGTGCACTCCACCCACTCACAGGTGCTCTGTGTATGGTGTCCAGTGAAATTTGTAAAAATTCTAGTTCGAGACAGATTGTCAGAGATTAATTTCCAAGTAAGTAGCTAGAAATAGGACTCACCAAGTTGGGAGTACTTTGGCGTAGTGAAGGTAACCAAAATGTGGCTATATATTGTGACTAAATCTCCAATATTTTTTCATCTAAGCTAGGTGCTTTTAAAAATCTATAAAAATATTTAAAAATGTTTAAAATTAAGATAATATGTTGTATGGATGCACACTGCATTTATATGATTGATTCCAAAATAGGACACTTGGTAGTTATGTAGCAGTGGTAGTAACCTTGGGCACAGGAGGTGCTGTTATTACATGTATCATGATTTTCAGCCAACCAAATGGATGGCTGAGAATTATGAGATGTGCATTCCACAGCAGCTGCAGTACCAAGCCATAATTATATAATACCTAATCTTTGGCACTCTAGTTGTTGAGTACTCTCCTTCCCATGATACTTCACACACTCGCTGAGAGTCATGGAAAATGTCAACAGCTGTATTAACTTCCTTTTTATTTTATAATCCAGCTCTCTGGTTGTTTTGGCATGAAAAGGGTTACAATATAATGATATTTCCAGTTATCAGCTCCTGCAAAGGCAGAGGAAACATGAATAAACAGAAATCAGCCAATCCCAAGGTAAAGGAAGTCAGAGTGACTGGGAGAGAGACCAATAGGATGAAAGGAGGGATCTAAGGGAAGCTGGCCAATAGAGTGAAAGACAGACAGCTAGTGGCCAATGGGGTAAATTAAATCAATGGCAGTTTTAAGAAGCTAAGGGAACTTGGGCAATATCATGATGAAAGGGGTTTAATTGTGAGTGAGATAAAGAATAAAATGAATAATAATTTAAACCAGTATAATGTCATCCATCATGGCAAGTGAGAATATAAAAAAAAATGATTCAGAAACTATAGGGCTCAAATAGCAGAGTCACCTTGTAATGTGTCTAAACTCAGGGCAGTTTCCACCCTTTGCTCTGTGGTAAAGACAACCCTGAAAGAGCAGACCAAACCACACTGACAGTGGGGTGCATAGAATTAAATAAAAGTTTTTTTGATGCCATTCCCTGTCTGACAGGTGCGAAAAGAACTCAATATTTTAATAGAAACTGGAGAATGGAATGAGGCTGTCAACTTAGTTAATAAAAACATTCATAACCTATCGTTGGTGGAGACTTTTTATAAGCTATCCAATCGATGGTATATGACTCAGAGTAGATTGGCTTTAATAAATGAGAAGAATGAAGCTAAATGCTGGGAATGCGGTCAGGAGCTGGATACTTATATTCACATGTGGTGGGCCTGCGCCCGTATTATGAAACTATGGGAAATAGCTTTTGAAATAATACAACAAAGTACAAGTGTACACCTGGAAAGGAAACCAGATGTAGGACTGCTGCATCTGAACTGGCCCAAAATGAGCCATTGGCGACAGGCACTGACAATCCATATAATGGTAGCAGTTAAGATCTTAATTGCAAGAGCCTGGAAACAACCGGGTGTATTTTCGAAAAAACAACTAATTAAACAGATTAAACTCCAGCTGACCTTAGAAAAAGGTCTTAGCTGGATAAGCTATATGTAAAATAAATAAAAAAAAAACCTTTGGGAGACATGCATAGAGAATTTAGAAAGGGCTGAGACACAAGATCCCTAATAAGCAGAAAAGTTAGACGTAGGGCCCTGCACACAATAGGAATTTAATATACTAAACAAAAACTAAAACCTACTGGCAATCCTAAGTTTATACGAATAAGATTGAACTCCTGACTCCTTTTCCGTCGGCTATCCGTCCCACCTACTGTATGCATGTTTGTATGAGTGGGCCACCATAGCACCCTACATGATTACAATTAGAATAAGTGCTAACTTGGACAGGTAATACTCAGGCGAGGGGAGAGAGGGAAGAAGGATAAAGAGTGAAGATCGGACAATGCTCAATGTTTGATAAGTGTTTTGTTTTGTTTTTTGTATATTTTCTTTTCACACAAATAGTATTATATTCGAATTTTCACCCAAGTATCAAATAATTAACAGGGAAGGGGAAAGAGAGTGGAGAGGGGAGGGAGGGGAGGGGGGGAGAGGGGAGGGGGGGAGAGGGGAGATGGAGGAGAGAGAGGTTGAGGGGGAGTGAAAGAGGGAATAGAATGGTGAAGGAGAAAGAAAAGAAAATATGTATAAATGAAAATCAAACACAAGGATGATCTGAAAGCACAATATAGTCATGAGAAAAAGAAAAAAGGAAAAGAAAAATTGAAATTTTTGTGAACAGACTCTGAGTGTTAAAAAAAAAAAGAATTAAATAAAAGGTTTTTTGATGCAATTCCCTGTCTGACAGGTGTATTTTATGATCTTTATGTCTAGTTAACCACACCTAAGTGTGGCTGTGACCTAGAAACTCACTGGAGGTGGCTGTGACCTTGAACCTCACAATAGGTAGGTGTGGCTGTGATGTAATGAAATAAGTGTATAAAAGGAACCAGCTGCAAATAATTTCTTCGTTTCCCCTGAGCTGAGAAGTGAGGAGATAGCAATTTGGTTTGCGAATACAATAAAGCTATTTAAAAATGAGCGACAACAGAAATAAGAAGGTAAGGTTATGTGTCGTGTTTTCTGTGTGTAGTATTTTACATGGAGAGAAGGAGCAAGACTACTTGAGAGTGGTCACACAAAGCAGTTCTTTATTCAGCTAAGATGCATACACTAGACAGAAAAAACTGGAGACTCAAAACTAAACTTAAAATGGCTACTGACCATAGACATCCCCACAAACAGTGCAGAGTGTCCTTTCTTAAAGCAACAGTATACCACATCTCCCAAACTATTTTCAAATCCCCCTTTTATTAAACATACATTACCAAACAATGAAGAGACAATAGAAATTAAGCTAAATATACTTTATCCTATGACATAATCTTTAAGTCTCTCAGGAGGGCGTATTACGTATTATTACAACAGTACGGGATGTTTTGCAAGCAGCTGCTGCAGACTCTTTTCTTATTTAAACACAACTAGGTAATCCCTAAATCCTGGACCATTGGGTGGTCCTGAGGACAGGTTTGAGAATCACTGCTCTAGAGGGACATGGTCTCCATCTGAACCTGGCACTTCAGCCTTCAAGTCTTTATCATGTGTAATTGTCAACTCTGCTCCAGTTACAAGCACCTGTGGCTCTGAGTGGTCTTGATCATTTGTGTTATCCATCCTAAGATGACGCCGGTTTGTCCAGTACTTTCTGCCATCAGGTGTTTCAATTACATAAGATCTTGGCTCAGGACCAACAGATAATATATTTGCATGCTGCCAACCTACTGATGTCTCCATACCCACAGCATCCCCTTTTTGGAAGACTGGTAGTAACTTGACGCCATAATAACAGTTTCGGCCTCCGCGGAGTGTCTCTCAGTCCCAGGTGTGTGTTCTTTGGAGTCTGGGGCTTTCATGCAGCAGCCACAACAGGTAACTTGGTTTGAAGAGTCCGACCCATTACAAATTGTGCAGGGGAATAGGCCATTCCAGTAATTGGAGTGTTGCATAGCTCTAAAAGCCCAGTATGAGGATCCACCCCAGATTTCCATGTCTTTTGGAGCATGAGCTAATAGTTTGTACTGTCCTTTCTGCCAGTCCATTAGATGTGGGGTAGCCAGGACTAGAATGAGTAAACTTTATCCCCCATGCTGCAGCAAATTCCTTCATCTCAGCACTGGCAAAGGGTACATGCTCACTGATTACTTCTGCTGGGATGCCATGTCTACCATAGGTTGCTTTCAGTTTGCCAATAACCGTTGTTGATGATTTATCAGACATCTTTAACCCTTCAGGGTACTTGGAAAAATAGTCCACTATCACAAGGAAAGAACACCCTTTTCAATCAAAAATGTCCATTGCCAGTTTTTGCCAAGGAAGGTGAGGAATTTTGTGTGAAAGTAATGGTTCCTTTTGGTTTGCAGATAGATAACTAGCACAAATCTTGCAGGTCTCTGATCTGATGTATGTCCTTGACAATGTTGGGCCAGAACAGGATTATCCGAGCCTGCATTTTAGTTTTCTGTATACCTTGATGGCACTCATGCATACTCTCCAGAATTGTTTTGTGAACTTTCTGAGGAACCAAAACAGCAAGAGGAGACCATCCTCCTTGAGCACAATGTGCTTAAATTGCCAAAATGGCTGCCAATGTGGATGAAGTTGCTTTTTTCTTTGTGGCCAACCATGATATAGGATGGAGTTTAATTTCTGATAAGCATTTATCTTCTGCTGTGGCCTTCTGTAAATAACATTGCATCTTAGTCCCAATAGTTTCTGATGCTGACAGCGTGTAAATTACCTTTACTTTAGATACCTTTTCTGGTTCTGGGAGATCCACAGTGGCCCTGGAAAGGGTGACAACAATGAGCATGTCACACGCAGCAGTGTAAGAAATCACCAGGTCATATCATTGCACTTGCAAGAGCATTCTTTGGAGTCTTGCTGGTGCTTTGCTTAATGGTTTATTAAGTATTGATTCAAGAGGCTTGTGGTCAGACTGCACAGTAATGGTTTTGCCAAATACAAACTGGTGGAACTTTTTAGTAGTGTAAACAATTGCCAATAGTTCTTTCTTTATCTTGACATAATTCTGCTCTGCGGTAGTCATCACTCTAGATGCATATGCTATGGGACAGTTATCTTGAAGTAAGCAAGCCCCAGGTCCTGATTTAGATGCATGTGCCTGAATCACCACTGCTTTTTTTGGGTCAAAACATTTCAATATTGGAGCCTCAATCAGTGACTGTTTTAAAGACTGTACTGCTTTAGCATTCTCTGGGCCCCACTGCCAAACAATGTCTTTGCTCAGTAATCTTTGCAGAACTTTTTTTAACCTCAGGGTCAGGCATTTTGCTAATTGCGTGAACTTTCTCAACATCAGGATGAACTTCGACAGGGGTGATGACATGTCCCATATATCAGACTTCTGGTACTTTGAATTGGATTTTGTCAGGATTATACTTGTTCTCATTTAATGCTAGGTTCATCACCTGGCTCAGGATATGATCATGCTCCTCATGTGATGATGCAGCAATTATCATGTCATCAACTATGATATGCACACCTGGGATAGCCCCCAAATTCTCCATATTCTTCTGCTGAAATGCTTCACTGGCTGACTTTATCCCAAATGGCATCCTGCAAAATCTGAAGTGTCCCCATGGGAAATTGAAAGTACACAGTTCTGATGATCCTGTGTCTAATTTGACTTGCCAGTAACCATCCTTTTCATCAAGGATGGTGAATGGTTTTGCCATCAGGCTGGCTCTTTACATCCTCAGCAGTAGGGATATTGAAGTGGTGACACTTTATAGCTTTGTTATGTCAGGGGGGTACAAACATACCCTCAGAGTGCCATTCTTATTTTCTGTGATAACAAGGCTGTTCACCCAGTCGGTGGGCGTGTGTAACCTAGCAATGGTCTGATCCTTTTCTACTGAGAGTCTCTTTAACCCCTTAGTGACAAGACATTTTCTTGTCACCTTGACTTTCCCTTGGTGACAATGGCTGTTTTGACATTTCTGGGGTGTTTGTGTTTAGCTGCAATTTTCTTCTTTCTCAGATACTGTACCCACACAAATGATATGTTGTTTTTATCGTCATAAGAAGGTCTTTCAATAGATACCATATGTTCATCATATCTTATAATTTACTACAAAAAAAATCATAAAATGTGATGCAAATGTTTAAAAAACCCACTTTTTCTAACTTTGACCTAAAATATAATTTAGACAAATACAATCATTAAAAAATACCCCATCTAAATAGTTTCTAAATATGCGTGTTTCCATATTTTTCGGTATTTTATTGCGAGTTATGGGGAAAAAATATATATTTTCCTATATTGACCTTTTGACCCCAACCAGAACCCAAAATGTAATCTTAACACTAAATTTAACCCCAACTCTAACCCTTATGCTGTCCCTTAATATATTTTAATTTTAATAAAATTTTAATCCTATCCCTGATGCTAAAAATTATTTAATTTTAACCATATAGGCTAATCTAACTATATAACCAGTTTTTAGTTAATTAAATATTTATTTTACATTTTTCCCATTGCTATGCTACTTAACTACCACTAGGGGCAGTCAAGTAGCATATTCAGAGCGACGGAAGTGAAGATACTTTCACTTCCGAAGCTCAGACCGCCAGAGGGCATAGTCATATTGACGGAGCATGCTGCTCCGTCAATATGGCTCCCACGATCGATCGGTGGGGCGATCATGGGGGCCCCAGAAAAGACATTTCGGTGCTGGCTATTGCCTCAACATCGAGGCAATAGATCAGCACCGTTAAAGCGGTTATCGCCATCGTTGATCGCGACAACCGCTTGATTCCCCGCAGGACGTGTCAGGCACGTCCATTGTCGGGAACGGAGTTTCTGGCAAGACGGTCCTGACATGTCCTTTGTCACGAAGGTGTTAAGTCTTCCCAGGATTGCAAATGGGATTTTCCTGCAGCCATATATGATTGGAGCAACACTTGGGTCCAAGTAAATGTAGTAAGTTCATGTAAATTGCCCAATTCCCTGAAATGCATCAAGGTAACATTTTACCAGCTCATCTTTTGTGCTGATGGTTTGTGTCGAGACTGTGTGGATCTTACAAAGCAAATCCAGTTCCTGACATGCTGCTTTCCCCAACAATGCAAGTGTTGAGCATAGCTTTGATGTGTGTGTGTGTGTGTGTGTGTGTGTGGGAGTGGCTGTCGCTAGGTACACAATGCCTTCTGGATGATCCTGGATCCCCATAGGTCACCAAAGTAGTGTTTGTCTTTCTGATGGATAGCTGTTCAGGAATCCTTTTGAAGAGCGTAAGCACCAGTATCTAACTTGAAGTTAATGGGTGCACTATTGATTTTAACCTCAGAGAACCATGCTGAGTGGTTTATTTGGTGTCCTTTTCCTTGGTTAGAGTTCTTATCTCTCAGTATTGCTCCAATAAATAAAGTCTCAACCGTTTTCACTTTCTCACCCTCCTGGCCCCTAGGTTTACAGCATTTTGCCAAGTGATCATTTTTGTTGAACGTGTAACAAATACACTCAAATGCTGGGCATCTTTGGGGTGGATGAACCCTGCCACACTTAGGGCACACCTTCCG
This sequence comes from Pelodytes ibericus, assembly GCA_036172795.1. Lineage (NCBI taxonomy): Eukaryota > Metazoa > Chordata > Amphibia > Anura > Pelodytidae > Pelodytes > Pelodytes ibericus. The sequence goes on from CM069862.1 coordinate 137,804,123, forward strand.
TTGTCACTCAGCTCTTGTAGCATAGTGAGGTTTGTTCTTGCTGCCTCTAGTAGCCTCTGCTGGTTTAGAGAGAGTAGAGTAGTACTCCAATGCATGAATCAGCTGGTAAGCACTTGCTGGCATGTTTGCTGCCCTAACTTGAACATGGGCTTTTGTGGCTTCAGCAGCCTGACACATTTCTACGGCCTTTCATAGTGTGAGGTCAGTCTCTCTGAGCAGATGTTCTTTAAGTCTGGCATCAATCACACTAAAAACCAAATTGTCTCTTAACATGTCATCAAGTTTAGTCCCAAATTCACAGTCTTTTGCTTTCACTCTTAATTCTGTTATTTATCTTTCAATACCATGCCCCTCCAGATGTGGATGTGTCCAGAATTTGGTGTCGCTCAGAAACAAACATTTTCTTTGGATTACAGTGGTCCCTGAACAATTTTAGCACTGAATTCAATGGTCTTTCAACAGGCAGGGCTGATTCCAGTGTGTGGTAAACCTCTTGTCCTTTCCCACCCACAGCATGCAGGGCTATGGCAATATGAGTCTTTTGCTCATTTATATAAAGTTGAACTGCTTCAGCCTAAATTGCTCCCATCTCCTCCAGCTTTCACTTACATTTCCTATGAACTGCAGAGAGTCAACTGCAGAGGGTCTAGTGGTTTGGAAACTCCATGCTGATGCTGGATACGCTGTAAACAAAGTCTTTGTAACAAAATCTTTACTCAGGCAAGTGACTTTTCAGCACTTCTGACACCATGTCATGTTTTCTGTGTGTAGTATTTTACATGGAGAGAAGGAGCAAGACTACTTGAGAGTGGTCACACAAAGCAGTTCTTTATTCAGCTCAGATGCATACACTAGACAGAAAAAACTGGAGACTCACAACTAAACTTAAAATGGCCACTGACCATAGAGTTCCCCACAAACAGTCCAGAGTGTGCTTTCTTAAAGCAACAGTATACCACAGTATGGACCCGCCTAAGGAGGAAGGAAGAACCAGAGGTTTTAATAAGACGCACATGCTGGGAAGAGCAGGTCATGGAAGAAACCCCTGTGCAATGCATTCCACTCAGACGAAGAATACAATGATTTTTTCACAATCTGGCAGAAAGGATGCTAACATTTGCAAACCGTCTCAGGTGCAGGCATAGAGGAGATAGGGAAGCGTCCAGAGATGTGCAGCTGCCACCTCAAGAACTCAGGCAGCAGAGACGATACAGGAAAAAGCCATGCCGTACAAGAGCAAATGCTAACACAGCCATCACTACGCTAACAGTCATGGCTCCAACATTATTAGAGCGACTGGTTTTCCATTAGCTGCTAGGTGAAGGAGGATATGCTTTTCCACCTTTCAGACTCCAAGCCAACTGTATTATGTGATGGTTTTCCTCTGTGGTGGCATGTAAAAAGATTACATGTAAAAGAATGTCCATCTTCCACTTGCAACCACATTTAATTGCAGCAGAGATTGTGTGTGGGTTGCAATATCTACATGCTAAGGGGGTCGTAGACCATGACCTCAAACCCGATAACATCTTGCTGACCGGTGAGGGTCATATTAAAATCTGTGACTTTGGTCTTGCCGTGTCAGACATGTATAGAGATAGAAGAACTAAGGGGATGACCGGAACAACTGGATATATTTCCCCAGAAATGTTGAATAGCAGAAGATATAACATATCCTATTTGAAATGGCAACAGGAAATCTCCCCTTCAGCAACAATGGTAGCACAGTACTTGTGTTAGCAGTGCTTAATAATAGACTCACATTTCAATAAAGCATCAGCCCTGACACCAAGGCTGCTGCATTGTGATAGACAGCATCTGGAAAAAGCTACCATGATAAGATTGAACCCCTTTTTTCAGTCCATCGATTGGAAACAACTTCACGATGGTGCATTAGCTCCACCATTCACGCTGAAAGCACCATCTATGAGTGAGATGTGCAATGTGTTTTGAGATATGGTGTCCTTCCCAGCAAACGAACCAGAGGAAGAGAACATCATTCTTCCAGAAGACCAGGAGAGGTTTGAGGGGTTCTCCGCCACGTCACCTATTACAGTGTGTTCCATATCCTTAATCACTTGTAAAGAACGAAAAACAGCATGTTCTTTTAGCCTTCTTCAATCCATATACTACAGAATATGGCCCCACTACCAACTGGGGTTAACATTAATAATATGGTAGTATTATTATAAAAAAATAAACTTGGGGGGTGTTTCCTGGAGTCTTATGGAGCTCGCTGTGTGTTAGAGAAGCTCCCTTAATGGCCGGAGAACAAATCCAGTTTACAGCATGTACTCCTACAACTACCTGAAATAACTACCTGCCAAATCAACTTTCCAAAGTGAATGGGAAAGAGAGTTGGGGCATGAAATCACCCCAGGGAACTAGTACCAAGCTACTAAAAACCCCTACACGATTGCCCACTGCAGCAACCACATTGAACTAACGAAAAAAATTATACTCAGATGGTACTTCGTCCCAAGCAAAAACTCTACCCAACTTCCTCAAACGAATGCAGGCGCTTATGACACTTCACACTATCTATGCTGCATACATATGAAGTTACTGGAACAACCCCTTTGATATCATCAAGTAAACAACGAATGTCACCCTACAACAATCTCCTGAATTAGCATTACTGCACATATTCCCAAAAGCATTGCTGAAAATTAAAAAAAACAAAAAAATGGAAGTCTACAACCATTCCATCCACTCCAAAACTCTATATTTAATTATGTTTAATTCACTATAATCTACAAATGGAAAAGCTACATTATGCCACAAATGGATCACTATCCACATACAAAAAATGTGTACTTTGTGGTCCAATTCTGCCCAATCGGTAATCTGAAGGGAGGCTCACATCCCCCCTAGCACCACCCTTTCCATACACCCCCACCTACCCATCCTATCGTTCTCCTCCACACCCTTCCCTTTCCAATTTTCTTAATTCTAAACTCTAACTACAAGAACAAGACAACCTACAGAATTGAGAGACCAATATGGTGCGGATAACCTTCCAATTGAACCAATGCTCATGTTGATAAATTGTACTCATTGTATGCTGTCAAGAGGGCGCTACTATTGTAACCTAGCGAAGCCCCTGGTTTGTCGTTCTCTCAGATTTTTTTGTTCTGTTTGTTTCTATGTCTAAAAGCAAAAATAAAGAAATAATTATTAATAAAAAAATTAAAAATAAACGTATATTTTTTTATTAATATATTATATATATTTTTTTTGATTCAAGCCAACAATTAACTTAACTGCACTTATTTATTTATTTAATAGGGGGGGGGGGGCGTCTACTGGGGCAGCACCTGAGTGCAAATATGGCTTCTGGGGGCAGCACTTGAGTGCAAATCTGGCTGCTGAGACAGTACCTGATTGCATTTTTGGCTCCTGGTGCAGCACATGAGTACAAATCTGCTCCTGTGAACAAATATGGCTGCTGGAACAGCTCCTACATGCAGACCTGGCTACTGGGACATCTCCTGTGTGAAGATCTGGCTGCTGGGATAAGTCCTGGGTACAAATCTGGCTGCTGGGGTAAGTTCGGTGTACAAATCTGGCAGTTGAGGAAGCTCCTGGGTTCAAATCTGGCTTCTGGTCCAGCAAATCTAGTTGATAGGGTAAGTCCTGGGTGCAGATTTGCTTCCTTGGGCTGCTCATGAGTGCAAATCTATTTGCTTGAGCTGCTCCTGGGTGCAAATCTGGTTGCTGGGATAGCTCCTGAATGCAAATTTGTCTGATGGGAAAACTCCTGACTGCAAATCTGGCTTCTCGGGGCAGCACTTGAGTGCAAATCTGGTTGCTGAGGAAGCGCCTGTGAGCAGATCTGGCTGATGCTGAAGCTCCTAGGTGCAGATCCTGCTGCTGGGACACCTCCTGGGTGAAGATCTGGCTGCTGGGGTAAGTCCTTGGTACAAATCTGGAAGTTGAAGCAGCTCCTGGGTTCAAATGTGGCTGCGGGAGCAGCTCCTAGATGCAAATCTGGCTGCTGGGGCAGCTCATAGGTGAAAATGTGGCTGCTGGGGCTACTCCTGAGTGCAAATTTAGTTGCTGGGGAATCTCATGAGTATAGATATGGTTGCTGTGGCAGTTACTGGGTGAAAATCTGGCTGCTGGGGCAGCTCCAGGGTGCAAGTTTGCTTCCTTGGGCAGCTCCTAAGTGCAAATTTGGCTTTGATGAAAAAGTGAGAGAAAGGCAAAGGAGGAGGGAAGGACCACTCCATTTTTATTTTTTTCCTCTTCTCCTCCTTTATATACATACCATCCTTAAGGGGAAGTAGAGAATATATATTCTTTTTTTTCTTATATAGTCACCCGCCATAATTACCTCACCATGTTTTGTCTCTCATAGATGGTACAAGGCCATTTCCCAAAAGGGTGGGTACCACCTGATGTTAAAACAAATTAAAAAGAGTCTGAACAAATGATTAAATTTGCAACAATTAATGTTCAAGGGTTGTGCAATCCTCAAAAAAGACAAAGTCTAATAAAATACCATACCCAAGAGATAAACAGATAGATGTGGGGTTCATACAAGAATCCCACTGGAATGAGGAAAAATCCTTAATAAGTAATAAGCAATATCCAGAAATTATCCATTCCCATAACAAATCGAAAAAAAGAGGCGTTATTATAATGGTATCAAATAGAGTAGCACATGAGGAAATATTGACTCAGAAAGCAGATATTTCATGTTGATATGTAAATTGAATGGTCAAACCTATTAATTGCTGAACATATACGCCCCAAAAAAGGAACTTGGACAAAATGGAACGTTGTCCAAGGAATGGTGATAATAGGGGGAGATTATAACTGCGTCGTCCATATAAAAATTTATAAAACTGATCAAAAGATTGACAAATTGATTAGTCAAAATGCTAATAGATTCCAAACATGTCTGTTAAAAAACAATATATACAATGTATGGCGTACCCTAAACCCTGTTGCAAGGGATTACACCTATTTTTCTAGGCACTTTATGTCTTACTCCCGCCTGGACTATTTTCTGGTCGGATCATACGGTATTCAAAACTGTAAAAAATCTACTTTGGAAGAATTGGTATAGTCGGACCACTCAGTTGTTATTTTGGAGATTAGTGAAATAAATGAGTCTAAAAATAGAAATTCATGAAGGTTGAATGATAAATTACTGAAAAAATATTAAAATGTTAACAATTTAAAGGAAATGACTAAAATATACTTTGAGAGAAATCTAAAAGAAGTAATGTGCAATGTAACGGCCTGGCTGGCATTTAAATGTGTTACCCAGGGACAGCTTATAAATTTAGGAACCAAAATGAAAAAGAAACAGGGTATGTCATTGTCACAATTATATATAGAACTAAATGAGCTTCATCGTATCAATAAATTATCACCTACACAAGACACAACTCAAAAGATTATTATAACTTAAGAAAAAATAAAAATTCAAATAATGGCTAAAACCAAATATAGTGAGGGAAATAAGTATTTGATCCCTTGCTGATTTTGAAAGTTTTCCCACTGATCAGTCTATAATTTTAATGGCAGGGGTATTTTAACAGTGAGAGACAGAATAACAAAAATAATCCAGAAAAACACATGTCAAAAAAGTTATAAATTGGTTTTTATGTCAATGAGTGAAAGTAAGTATTTGACCCCTTTGACTTATTACTTGGTGGAAAAACCCTTGTTGGCAATCACAGATGTCAGATGTTTCATGTAGTTGGCTTCCAGGTTTGCATACATCTCAGGAGGGATTTTGTCCCACTTCTCTTTGCAGATCCTCTCCAAGTCATTAAGGTTTTGATGCTGATGTTTGGCAACTCGAACCTTCAGCTCCCTCCACAGATTATCTATTGGATTAAGGTCTGGAGACTTGCTAAGCCACTCCAGGACCTTAATGTGCTTCTTCTTGAGCCACTCCTTTGTTGCCTTGGCTGTGTGTTTTGGGTAATTTTCATGCTGGAATACCCATCCACGACCCATTTTCAATGCCTTGGCTGAGGGAAGGAGGTTCTCACACAAGATTTGATGGTACATGGCCCTGTCCATTTTCCCTTTGATGCGGTCCTGTTCCCCTTAGCAGAAAAACACCCCCAAAGCATAATGTTTACACCTCCATGTTTGACGGTGGGAATGGTGTTCTTGGGGTTAAAGGGAGAATTCCTCCTCCTCCAAACACGGCGAATTGAGTTGATGCAAAAGAGCTCGATTTTGGTCTCATCTGACCACAACACTTTCACCCAGTTCTCCTCCGAATCATTCAGATGTTCATAGGCAATCTTCAGACGGTCCTGTACATGTGCTCTCTTGAGCAGGGGGACCTTGCAGGCGCTGCAGGATTTCAAGTCCCTCTGTGTAGTTCTGAGCTGATTCCTCACCATTCTCATGATCATTGAAATGCCACAAGGTAAGTTCTTTCATGGAGCACCAGACCGAGGGAGACTGATAGTTGTTTTGTGTTTCTTCCACTTGTGAATAATCGCACTAACTGTTGTAACCTTCTCACCAAGCTGCTTGGCAATGCTATTGTAGCCCATTTCAGCCTTGTGTAGGTCTACAATCGTGTCCCTGACATCCTTGGACAGCTCTTTGGTCTTGGCCATGGTGGAGAGTTTGGAATCTGATTGATTTCTTCTGTGGCCAGGTGTCTTTTATACAGGTAACGAGCTGAGATTAGGATCACTCTCTTTAAGAGAGTGCTCCTAATCTCAGCTCATTACCTGTATAAAGACACCAGGGAGCCAGAAATCTTGATGATTGAAAGGGGATCAAATACTTATTTCACTCATTGACATGAAAATCAATTAAGAACTTTTTTGACATGCATTTTTCTGGATTTTTTTGCAATTCTGTCTCTCACTGTTTATATATATATATATACACACTATACAAAAGTTTATTGGGGTAATCTTGTATAGAACATATCTTCCAGGGACATAAAACCAAAAACACACATCAACAAACAATTTAACAAATATGTGTTCATGAGCATCTCGATTCAATAAATTAATGTTATCATGACCAGAGAGTATCGCATAATGAGATAATTAATACCAAGCTAAGCTGTATATCGACACCAGATCTCCCACATGGTTTCAACTCTATTATTAGTTTTTTCCATATTCAGTTGGAAATCAATTTGTATTTTAAGTTTTGTCCAAACCGGAATCTCTTGTGATTTCCATAATCTCACTATCAAAAGCTTGGCTGCTAGTAGAAAGTGTGTGACTAGACACCTCTCTATGTGTGACAGTTAGGGCCATGCCATGTGTAATAATGCAATAGTCATAGATTTACCAATGGTTGTTCCAAGGCCATAATATAGAGTAAGAGGGAGAGTTGCCACCCTTGTCTTGTACCATTTTTAATATGTAGCCATCGGGATACAATCCCTGACCCCACTATCCTGGCCATTGGGGCTGAATATAGAGCCATAATCGCTTTCATTATCCATCCAAGAAGTTCAAATCTCATTAATGTCTGTTCCATAAATTCCCAAAAGCCTTTTCAGCGTTTAAAGATATAACAGCAATAGGATTTTTTTTATATTTGCTAGATCGACAATATTGAGGAGTCCATGAACATTATTTGAAGATTTTCTACCAGTGACAAAACTAGTCTGGTCTTCGTGGATGATAAATGGTATGATTCATTTAATTATCTCCGCCAATATGGAGGCATAGATCTTTACATCGCCATTTATCAGTGATAATGGTCTTTAATTGGCCAAAGAATCTTTATTCTGTTTTAATATTGGTACGATATGGTCCTGAAATATTCCTTTAAAAAGTATTTTGTTTCTACCTTTTTGGTTAAAAATTACTGTTATATTTAGTGATGTTCTCTTCAACTACTCTATAAAATAGTCCCTTAAAACCATCTGAGTCTGGGCTTTATTGATCTTGATCTTCTTTATTGCTTGATGGATTTCCTCTTTTCTGAACGGCTTATTTAGTTCTTCTAATTGTGCTGTGTTATAGACTGTATATTACATAGTTCTAAATATTTCTGAATCATATCTAAGTTATTCTTTTTTGTTCCTAGGTTATAGATATCTGTGTATAACTGTTTAAAGGCCTCTCCGGACTGCTTAGGGGAATAAAGTGTCTTATCTTTAAATATAACTCTACATATCCTATGTGAGGCTATTTTTTTCTTAAGTTTGGAGGTAAGGAGCTTATCTGCTCTATTTCCTCTATAGTGATAAGTCTGCTTTAGTATTTTAAAATTTATATCAGCTTGTGTTGGTAATATTTTATTTTTTTATTTCCTTTATTTGATTGAAAATTGTAAATTATCCTCGGGTCCTCTTTATTCTTATTACTGATTTTTTTTTTATAGAGTTATATAAATATCTGCTAGTTCTCCTCCGTAATTTTTTTTTTTCCTGTGCCCCAAGTTTATTACATGCCCTCTTATGAACCATTTGTATGTGCTCCAAATCTGCCTGCCATATCAGGATCCCAATATTCTTAGAAAAACAAATCTGTAATTGTATTTATGTATGTTTGTTTATCAAGAGAATTCAATAGGTTATCATTCAATCTTCATGAGTTGCGAGGCCTTAAATCATTCATATTCTTAAGAGAGACACTCAGTGCATCATGATCGCACCATGGAATACTCTGTATCTCGGCCATATCAACTTTTTTTTAATAATCTTTGATCACTAAGAATCAAATCAATACGTGAATAAGAGTTATGCACTTGCGAAAAATGTGTATAATCATGCAAGTCTGGATTAAATATTCTCCAAACGGCATACAATTTATATGATTTCAAGAGATATTTTAATACTCTAGCTTGACCAATGACTCCTTGTGGAATAACCTCACTTTGTTTAACCTTGTTATCCATAAATGGATCGATAACCATATTGAAGTCTCCTCCCATTATCAAATAAAAAATTTTGTTGTTTATTTATTTTATCTTTTATCTGTGGTAAGATGCTCACGGGATTCTTATTTGGGTCATAGATATTCGTAATATATAATGTCTGCTGGTCATTTTTGCAGATTAGGATAAGGAATCTAGCTTCTTTTTTTTTTATTTTTTATTTTTTTTATTAAAGTATCAAAATTACATATTACATATAATAAATATAGCAAGTAAATAGAGGTATAATAATATAATTCATTCATTTTCTTTTTGTCAATAAGGAAATCTCCGTACATCCCAGAGTTTCCCTAGTTCAATTAGATAATTGTCTTTCTTCTATATAATTCTACTTTTCCTCATATATGACAATTAAACATATAACATTTAGACGTAGACATTTTACAATTATGTGGGCTAGACGGACTGTTTGGGTTTCCCCAGGGGGTCAGGTTTTACATCTCAATGTATCATTAACATTAACAGCCTCAAGGACATTCTTTTCCTTCTTTCTCTTCCTCTCTCTCTAGGAATCTAGCTTCTTGATCAATTGCTAGGTGTACAATGTCAACATTTAGATTATTAGCCACCAATATGGCCACCCCTCTTTTCTTAGTGTCTTTCAAAGAGGCATTCCATAATATTTTGAAACCTGAAAAATACATCCTGTGAAAATCCTCTGAGTTTCAGGCAGCAAACACAGATCACATTTCTCTTTATAGAGGAAGTTTGACCAAATTGATCTCTTATGGGGAGAATTTAAGCCCTGGATGTTCAGCGTAATAATTTTAATCATTGTCTAGTGTTTTAATTTTTATAAGTTTCTCTCCATTAGACCTTAACCCTCTAAAAAAAAAACTAATGATGCTCATGAACACATTTACACACATATAACATAAAAAAGTACAACAGATATCCAATCCCTCCATCTGTTGCATTTGTGTACCCTAAAACACGAAATATAAAGTCAGCACTACCATGAGCCTGGGCAGAGAGTGGATGGATAGTGGTGCTAAAGATTATATATTCCAAACCTCCAACAGAGTATAATAGTCCAGCTCAACCAATTCCTTAGTCTGATTTAGTCAAATAGAACTCTGTGTGTTCCTTCTTAATAACATATGAATATTGGGTGACGTTTAATAAAGTTCAACCAAAAAAACCTGATCCCAAAGAAAGAGAGAAAAAATATTAAATTTTTCCCTAACTAAGCCTCAACCTATTTATCCACCAGTTACTTGATTATTAAAGTGCCTAAATGAACTTAATATATTCAAAAGACATTAAATAACTATTCAAGTGCATACATTGGATTCTATTTACTATTACTATTTGACTATATATATATATATATATATATATATATATATATATATACATATATATTTATATATATATATCCCTGTTTACTATGCTCTGTTCTCCACCTCTATATGCATAATTCATACTGCTTAACAAACCCTCTTAGTCGTACCAGGAAACAGAATATAATCAACAAACGTAATAATACTCAACGTGAAATCAGGTAGTCCTCTTCTACCAGTGTCATATTTGCGCATTCCTATATTAATTATTCCTCTTAATAAGAGTGAGTGTTCTATGCTATTAAACAATGACATAAGATAGATTCAACTTATTCATAATCCCTTAAATGACTGTTGAGGTGAGAACTCTTAAGCATCTTGAAATAATGTCATAGTTGAGCATTTATATAATAATCATCTATCCTAAAAAAAAGTGTTTTCTGCTGAGGAGAAAAGAAAATCACCTGAAGTAAATTCAACATACTCATAATACCTTAATGGCGAATGAATCACTTATGCATCTTAAAAAAGTGCCACAATTGTACATATATATATATATAGTATGGTAGTGTGCTGGATAAAGGCTATAGAGACGCCCGAAACGTCGCTTTCAAATAAAGAGCTATAACAGAAGACCCGTGAGTGCGTTACTTTTTGGATACATTATATATATATATATATATATATATATATATAATCATCTCTCATAATAAACCATGCTATATTCAATTGTATATTCCTTATTACCTATAAGTAGGGAAAGAAGAGAAAAAAATTATTGCAATCATTGAAGTAAGCTTAATAGATTCATATTTCTGCATATACATATATATAATAAATATCTCTCCAACTAAAACCATGCCATGTGTTAGTGCAGTTATGGATTATCTTCCCATCATACACTTTACTATTCCATTATTTATTTATTTTTTATTTTTTTATTATCAAAACTCTTTTTTTTATTTTATAATTAGGTGCATTGTCTACAAAATAGAATAAAAGTGCTTGGTTCAAACAAAATTTGAAACAAATATACAAAGGAGGAATAAAGGTCGATTAAGAAAGGGGAATTGCTGTCAAACCTGCTACAGCGATTTAACGTTATATACAGACGATGAAGAAGTGACTAATATCTTCAGGATTGTACCTCGACATATAGTAAGAATAGGAACATTATGAGCGTGGAGTTAAAAGTGATTATTTATATTTTAGAGTATTACTAGCAGGGTAAAGTGCCAATGACTCAAGGTTTGTTGTTTTGGGTGGGGATAGAACGTAGATGTAGATAGAGATTGTTCATAATCCCTTTTTGACCTTTAAACCTTCAATCTCACTAAACTAGATGCATCCATACGTACTTGCATACTAATTCATACTGGGTCAGGGGGATGGTTGAAGTCGGAGTATGCTGCATGCTGGAGATAACCGAGTGGAGATATAAATAAAGATATATCCGAACTTGTATGGGAAAATTAAATAGGGGAGACCTGATGTGTGAGTTGTTTCTAGGTATCTTTAATGGAGGTGTAGATGCTTTCCCATCTATTCCAAATTGCTTTGTATTTCTGCAAAGCACCATTTACGAATAGAAGAGGATTTATCAGAGTGAGATTCTATATTTAGAAGAGCCTTCATTTTTGTAATTATGTTAGCCGAGTTTTTATTTTTGATAAAATCATCTAGCGGGGTGTTGGGTCTGATTAGGTTTGAGTTTATATAGTGTTTTAGTCTTTGATAAAGTAGAAAATCGCCCTGATGTACACCATGTTTAGCTTGTATTTCTGAAAATGGCATAATTCCGTTTAGTGTATTAAAGTCGCCCAACTTTTTAATACCTCTATTTTCCCATTTGGACAAGTTGAGATCTGGTATACTCAAACTTAATACTTCAATAGGAGAATCTAGAGTAAGGGAGGGGATACGATGGTAAGTTTTTATAGCTTTTTGGAGTGTAATTAGCGCGTCATGTATAATATCGTTGTATGATTTAAATTTATTATAAACTACAGGGGGTAACCAGAATAAATAGAAAGGGTCATTTAATTTACTGTTTTCCTTCTCCATCTTGAGCCAACCTACGTTGGAATTGGTTGAATTCCATAATAAACAATGGGCTAGCATACCGATTTAATGTAACTCATGTAAGTCTGGAAAGCCTAGATCTCTAACGTGATCTCTATATATTCAGAAATCTTTGGATAGTGGTTTAAGTGCACAAGGTATCTTCATCACCCTTGAATTAAAAAAAAAAACCACAGTGGTTAAAGTGATCTCTATATATTCATAAACCTTTAGAGAATGATTAAAGTGCATAAGGTAGCTTCATCACCCTTGAGTTAAAAAAAAAACCCTACCCTTCGACCCTTTTTAGTTCTAAACTACTGCTCTTGTTAATAGAGCTAACTATATCATCTGAGTATACCAGTATAAGACCAGTATAAGACCAGTATAAAACCTTAATAGCCACTTTAACCCTTGCCAGACACCCAAGCCAGCGCTTTCTCATGGGAATTAAACATCAAGCTTGAGCCTTCATATTTGACTCAGAAATGTTGCATAACCCCATCTGTATTGAATTTGCTTTGTTCGCATCTGTAGGGTTGAATCTCCATATTTTTTCCTAGCTTGTCTGGTTTGAAATGAGACATCAGAAATACAAATGTATCCTGCCATATATCCCTTCTGCTGATTGTTTCCCTCAACTTAGATGTATAAAAAGGGATTTACATTTCTAGCTTGCAATAACATCTTCAGGGATTGTGTCTGTTAATGATTTCAATTTTGATATTCGGTAGCATCTTTCCATTGTACACAGTTCCTCAGTAGTGTCAACCCCCTAGGAACTGGAAATATTCGAATAAAAAGTCCTCAAGACATCCTTAGCCATCCACCTAAATCTTAAGTTGTTCCTTCTTAATCCTGGAGGTCTGTGACTTTGTTTTCAAGCTCTACTATTTTCTTTTCCAATTCGGAATGCTTTTTTATGGTATAGCTGATTGAATCTACTCCATCCTTCCTTCAACGTTCTGGACTCTCCTACCAATTTCTGTATTATCTTGTTTTATGTCCTTAGATGCTTGAGCTTATCTCTTTCTTAATCTGTTCTAATAGCACAGCTAAAGACACATTTATATATTCCTGGGTGATTTTCCCTTGTTCAATCTCCGCTGAGGAATCTAACATGCAGACTGTCCAGAGAGTAGTGAGACATTAGAATCTATTAAAGGAGATGTCACTACACTAGATGCTGTATTACTTTTCTGCACCATAGGTGAGAAGAATTCTGGTAGAGATTTATCCTTATTGTTTTCTTGGGCTCTGCCTGTTTTTTTCTTTGTTATTGTTTTAAGCTATTTATGTTTCCCCATTTTAGTTTGAGAGCAGGTTCTCAGGTCTAGATCGATTCTGGGGCAAACTACACCACCCAAGTAATATTCCCAGGTTTTCATTTACCGGTTTAACAGATTAACAGCCACTTAATATCCTTAATTGCATCAATAAGGTCCGATATTCACAGTTTTTAGTCCAGAGTACCAAGATATTGTTGCAATTTTGAATCAGATTATACAGTTTGGAATATGTAGCTTCATTGTTTAGTGTTGTGGTCGGTTACCTCAGACAACCAAACTTTAAAAAAAAGGAACAGGCTTCCATTAAGCAGCTTAACAGCTCAGTAGCAGCTTAGTGGGACTTAATCATATATTCTGAGTCTAATAATCCCTATTTTAACGGGACAAACGACTCATAATTGCCGATTTTCACCTAGACAGGATCTGTTTGTAGCTTTAGGATCCAATACTACTGTTCAGGTTATTTAGTTTTATTGTCCTTCAGGGTATTTCATTTTATTAATAGTAGCCACTTCTTTTAGACTGACATTTCACTTTTGAATCTTATTTCAATTGACCGACTTGTTAGGTAACAGCCTGGTAGCATCGATTTAGGGTTTAGAATTTAGGGTTAAATGTTCAAACTTTGGAACACTGTAATAGGTTTTGTTTGACAGTCTAGCCACATAGTAAGATCTATTTGCAGCATTAAGATCTAATGTTGCAATTCCGGGTTCGTAGTATTTTCATTAAGTTTCAATTTTACAGCCTATACACAATTCTCTATTTATGCATCAGGTAGTAGCATTAAAGTGACATCAAAGTCCACGTCTCTGCATACACCAGACTCTTGTTTGATTTATGAGCTTAGTGAATTCATATTCAGTTCTAACAAAGTAATTCTGTGTTTATGGATCAGGTGGTGATATTAAATAATTAAGTAATCATTCCTTGCGCTTGCCGGGGAACTAGTAGCTAGTAGCGGGGAGATTCCGTCGGAAGAGCACAGGTAATTACTTGCTGCATCACTTCGTGCCCATCTGCTTCGAGAGCTTCCACGTCACACGCTCACACACACATCCTTGCCTGGATTTTTTTTTTCTGTCTATCACTGTTACAATACACCTACCATTAAAATTATATACTGATCAATACTTTTTTTCCCTTCACAACAAAACTTAACCAACTCTGGTATAGTAAGGGAAACAGAGACGAAAAACAGTTAACTAACAAATTAAAAAATACTAAAACTAGAATAAAAACAAATATTGTACAGGGCCAGACAAGGATATCGCCAAGTGAAATAGGAGATGCTTTTAATACCTATTATTCAAATCTATATAACCTGCTAGCACCAGATATAAAAGGAGAACAAATAAAGACCTTTTTGAATATGATAGATTTACCTTCTATTACTGAAGAGCAGTTAAGATATCTAAATCTTTTATTCGGTCAGACAGTAATTAGACAATCAAAAAAAAAAAAAAAAAGCTCCAGGCCCACATGGCCATAATAGCAACTTTTGGCAATGTCATTGTAAAGCACTTAACAGATCTTTTTAATGAAATTAGAAAAAAACGATCCATGCCAAAATAATTTTTGCAGGCATCTATATTCCCTATCCCTAAACCAGGTAAAGACACCACGATCACCACTAATTACAGACTAATATCACTTATTAATTACGATGTTAAAATATACTCTGCTGTAATTGCGAACCATATTAAAAAAATAATGCCTGAATTGAATTAGGCTGATCAGATAGGTTCCCTACAGGGCCGTCATTCAGAGAATAGTACACTCAGATTTTTGAGCATTCTCAAATATATTAAACTTAGAGGGTATCCCCGCTGACCCCGTCATTGGATGCTGAAAAGGCATTTTATAGGGTCAGCTGGGAGTTTATGTTGAGGGTGCTTGATAGGGATGGTATTGTTGGCCCAATAAAGGCTGCTGTTATGGCACTATATTCGGGCCCTAGGGCTAGGACTGTAGGCCTGGGTATAGTGTCCGAGTGGTTTGCAGTAGAAAACGGCACCCGTCACGGGTGTCCGTTGGCCCCTTTATGATATATTTTAACGTTGGAGCCACTAGCAGCTAAAGTTAGACAAAATAAAGACATAGAAAGAATCAAGCTGAAAGGATATCATCATAAACTCTGTATGTGTACTGACAATTAAACACTCACAAACCGTGAATGTTCGTTAAAACATTTTATGATGGGGTTCTTTAATTGATTTACTTGTTTTGACCAGTGAGGAAATTGTGAAGGAGCTGTCAGTTTTAGGTCTGTTTTGTGGGACAGGCAGGATGTGACGTAGGACGCCAATGCGGAGCCTATGGGGAAGTGAGTGAGCGCGCAAATTCAGCTGCACCAATGCTTTCACCCAATGAGTGATCCGTTTGGCCGAGAATCGAATGCATTAGCGGGATTGGAGGACTCGCGTCGTTGGGTTTGTGCCTTTTGCTTACTCTCCAAGAAGGAGGGAGAAAGATCCAGGCGCTTGGTTTACCCATAGAAGTGTTGTGGATTGCGCAAGATACCCTGGGGAGCTAGTGACGGATCCAGATGGCCTTTGAGAAAGGGAAGTGACAGATAAGTGCTTTATATGTTCACGTTTGCAAATGTTTAAATCTCCCCATCTTTGTTATCAGTGCTCGTTCAGAGTAACTTTGAAGGGGAAAACCTATAAAAGATGTGTTGCAAGTATATGATATTGGCATTAGTTAACCTTAAGGAGACTTTTTTACTGGGAACATGCTATAGTGGTATGCAACAATACTCTTTACACCAGGACAACACTCTCAATATTTGGAATAAGAAATCAAGGATTTCTGAAAATCTTGTGATATTCTGTCCTTCTGTCATAACTTTATTCTGGCTGGGGATAAACTGGCTGAATAGACAGAGTTTATAGCCATATTTCCCGAAGATTCCGTGTAAGATAAAGAGCGGAATAGTATTAGCTCTGGGCTCTGTGTGAGTTGGGTTATTGCTATGGAGCAGTGGTCCTTTTAGACACATAGAGCCGAGAGTATAACATTGGGTTGAACACCTGTATTCTGCTCCACTATACACTAATCGCGGTGTAAACAGGACAAGTTTGACTGACTCCAGTTCAAAAGCAGTTTGGTGGAAGGGGAGAGGAGGGAAGGAGTGGGGAAGAACCTTCTCCTCAAAAAGCACTCTGTCTACCCCTCTGTGTGTGGAGGTGAGCAAGGAAAGGCAGATAGAGGGTAACACAAACCCAAATACAAGTACATCACTAGTTAAGGGAAACCTAGCCTTCCAATAATGGCTTCAACCAAAAAAGGGGAATTAAAAAACCATAAAAAGAAGAAGGAGCAGAAGACTCAAGAACAAAAAAGAGATAAAACAAAGAAAATGGCCTCAATCTTTACTACAACCCCCCAAAGAGAAATGCTAGATACAGCACAAGACACCTCGGATGTGTTATCTATGCAAGAAGATTTGGAAACTATAAGATCACATCTGGATACCTCATCAGATTCGGACTCCCAAATGTTGACAGTAGACATCCTAAAGAAATGTTTTGAGACCCAGTTTTCTATATTCAAACAAGAAATAAAGATTTCCATCAAAGAAATTACAGCAGAAATGGAAAAACATGACAATAGAATAAAACAGAATGAAATCAGTCTGGGGGAAGTAAAAAGCAAATTGATTCGGACAGAAGATCTAACAAATACATTACAAAATAAGGTTGAATAATTAGAATCACAAATTGCAATGGCAGAAGATCGGGATAGGCATATCAATTTGAGGATTAGAGGAATTCCGGAGGACATTATGGACGATAAATTGGAACTCTATCTAACAGAAATGTGCGACTCATTAAAAATTAGGCAGCATGAACATGAACTTTTGTTTGAACGTGTACACAGAATCGCAAAGCCTAAAGGAATTCCAACGGATGTCCCTAGAGGCGTTATTATCCGATTCCACGCCTTTAAATATAGAGTATTAGTGGCCAATTCTTTTAAGGACAGAACAAAGCTCTCAGAAAAATATCAAAAACTAGCCTGTTTTGCTGACTTATCTAAAACTACAAGGCAGATGCGGAAATCCTTTTCAGTAGCTACTCTTGAATTAAGGAAAGCGAATATAAAATATTCGTGGGGATTTCCAGTTAAACTGATTGTTTTTTATGAATCCTCAAGAATAGTATTTGATAAAGTAGAAAAGGCACTGATATGGCTGAAGGGGAAAGGACTGGTTCTTGGAGAGGAGTAACATCGGGACTTGGGATGGAGGGGGGGAGGTAGATTTTTTCTTCTTCTTCTTCTTTTTTTTTTTTTTACATGTTGCAGAAATTTTGTGGTGGTCCTGCCGCCAATTGTTTTTAAAAAAATTGGAGAGGTGTTTTACGGTTGGATACAATTGATTTAAAGTTAAATGTTAAAAAGAGATGTAACTATTAGCTGGTGGGAGCAACTCCAAGGTATGTTGCAAGTAGTAATACATTCTAAATTGGCTAGGGGTATACACAGGCAGAGCCTGCTTATTCTCATTGTGAGGGGGTGGGATGTTTTTGGTTTTTTTGAGGGGGGGATTTATACAATTGAGGATTTTAGCAATATGCCTTGGAGCAGCTCATAATTCTGTGATGCATAAAGTAGTGGGGACGCTAGGTGGGGGGGGGGGGGGGGTGAATAAACAGGTTGTTTTATTCTTCTTTTTAGTGGATCTCCTTAAACTAAACTAACCGTCACATGGTGTGTTGTGTTGTGTAAATAATGATTGTCTTTTCTGGCTTTGGTTTGCAGTAGCTGTAGTACGTAGCAACCAAATTTTTTTCTCTTTTTTGGATTCACTAGTATATTAGGAACACTTAAGACAAATGTGGAAAATGTAATTTTTTATTTAATTTGAGTGCATATCACAAACTTAATATAGGTAGAACGTTCGGTTTATAGAATAGCAATAGGATTATATGTATTCCATAAGCCGAAAGTCTATAAACCGAATGTTCGGTTTATAGACTTTCGGCATTTGTAATGAATGTAATAGAACTATTGGCTTTCTCTAAACAGAGACAGAGTGTCCATTCATAAATTTTTTGAATGGAGACTCTGTCTCTGTGGAGCGAAAGCCAATAGTACTATTACATTCATTACAAATGCCGAAAGTCTATAAACCAAACGTTGCTGGCGGGTGGGGACCCTATAATAATGAGGGGGGAACCTAGTGTGTGTCCCCCCCCCGGTCCCCACCCATTGCAGAGCTCAGTCTGCACGGGGCCCTCCATGGGCAAAGATGGATTATTTTTTCACCCACCAGTTGTGGCGCGTATTATGGCTTTTTATTTGGCCTTTTTTGGGGATAAAGAAAAGAAGAAAAAAAAAAGAAGATATCAAATGGTAAGTATGAAATTGTTATTTTTTTACACGTTAGTTTATTGCCCACCCTCTCACTATTATTAGGGTGAGGGGGGGTCGGTAGGCATTTTTTTTATTGGGGGGGAGTGATTAGGGGTTGGGCACCCCTAGTCACTTTATTTGGGGTCCCCACCAGCCGCTCAAGTGGTGAGGACCGGGGGGGGGACACTAGGTCCCCCCCTCATTATTATTTTCTGGTCCCCACCCACCGATCATGGGTGGGGACCGGGCGGGGACACTAGGTACCCCCCTCATTATTATTATAGGGTCCCCACCCGCCGGCAATGGGTGGGGAACAGGGGGGAAAATTAGGTATACCCCATCATTATTATTATAGGGTCCCCACCAGCCAGCAATGGGTGGGGACCAGGGGGGAAAATTAGGTATACCCCATCATTATTATTATAGGGTCCCCACCTTCCTGCAATGGGTGGGGACCGGGGGGAGATTAGGTCCCCCACAACATTAATATGTTCGGGTTCAGGGTCAAGTTCAACCCCGAACCCAGACTTTTTTTAGGAGTTCTGCTTGACCTGCCGAACCCGAACATCCAGGTGTCCGCTCAACTCTACTGAAGAATACACAATTATATAAATCTGTTATGCCTACCTTGATCGGGGATCAAAGCAAGTTATGGAGTGATAAGAAAAGGGGGACCACTTCAATCTCACTTTTCTTTACCCAGATTCCCTGGGGAAGGTAATGGATTCCATGTGTTGGAAACTGGGTGTGGGCTAAAATTTTACTTTTTTTTTTTTTAAATGCAATTTTTTTTATTTTATCAAGTAATTTTGCAGTAGAAAATGCAAAAACATATAATCTCATTCGGACATAAAAATATAACTTGTGAATAAACGGAATGTACAGAGTTGCATATGTCATTTCTTGACTTAATCATCAAAATACAGAAGAAGAAGAGAAAAAAAAAAAGAAGAGAAGAAAAAGATGTGATGAAGTGAGTGGGGAGATTAGGAAGGGAGAATGGTTGATGAGTGTGGGGGTGGGTGCGTCTAGTAGATTGTATTTGTGTGGTCACCAAGGGGTTACGTATGCCAGAGATATCTGGAGGGGTCAAGCATTTGAAATGTATTCACCCAGGGATTCCATATCTTGTGGAATTGTGGCGAGGATTCTTTAATGTGTGCGGTGATTTTCTCCATTCTGAGGATATGCCAGATTTTCGCGTCTAGCTCTGCTATGGTAGGGGTCGATGATTTCCAGCAGTGGGCAATCGTAAGTCGGGCTGCGGTGCAGCCCCTGAATATCAGTCTATTTGCATGTTTGTCTACTGTGTCGAGGTTGACCTTTCTACACAGCAACGCTGTCCATGGTTCTGGCGGAATTGTAGTTTGGAGAGCTTGGCTCAGTTTGTCGAATACATATGTCCATAGAGGTTGTACTTGTGCACATTGCCACCAGGTGAGCAGCAGTGTGCCTTTTTCTCCACACTTACGAAAACAAAGCTGAGAGGTGGTTGCGTACATGTGATGGAGGCGCGTGGGCGGCAAGTGGCAACGAGTGAGGGTTTTGATGCAGTTTTCTTGCATTAGCGTACATGATGTTACTTTCCAAAGGTTCATGTTGATAAAGGTCCATTCAGTTCTATCTAGTTGTGCGCCCAGGTCCTTTTCCCACTTTTGTTCGTGGGGGGGTGGGTTTGGGTATTTTTCCCCCATGAGGTGTACGTATATACGGGATATAGATCCCTTTGGTCTTGGGGGTTTTTGGAACATCCTCTCATAAAAGGTGCTATCACATGTGGGGTGCTGTGACAGGAATGATCCAACATAATGTGTGATTTGTAAGTATCGGAATAGTTCAGTCTGTGGTAAGGCGTGTGAGTCTACTAAGCTAGGGTAAGATCTAAGGTTGTTATGTGCTAAGAGATAACCTACTGTCAGGAGGCTTTTCTGGGACCACCAGTGAAATGAAGGGGATCTCAGTCCCGGTGGGAAATCAGGGTTTTGCAAGATGGGGGGGAGTCTGAACCCTTTGGAGTATAAGTGGAATTTATATCTGTTGGCGTACCACACTGTCAATGTGTGCGTCAATGTGGGGCTATGGTAAGCGTCCAGTTTCGGTCTTTTGGTCAACCACATCGCTCTCTGGATATCGGTCTTTGGGCATAGGTCCGCTTCGAGTTGCAGCCAACGCTGATTACACGAAGATGCAGCCAGGGATAGAGCAGTGGCCATTTGGGAGGCCATATAATAAGAATACACGTGTGATGTGGCTAAACCTCCTGATATTTTGGGAGAGTAAAGGGTAACCTTTGGGATCCTGCTCTTGCGACCCTGCCAAATAAAATGATATATAGCTATCTGCATATTTTCTGTATCATTTTTAGAGAGGGGCAGGGAGATGTTTCTGAACAGATAGAGTAGTCTAGGGAGTAGTGTCATTTTAACAGCATATATTCTGCCCATTAGGGATATGTTGTAAGATGCCCAGATGGTCAGATCCCTTTTGAGTTTGGAAAACAGGGGCAGATAGTTGGTGGCATATATCTGGTGGGTATGGGATGTTATTTTGATCCCCAACGATGTGATGGAGTGTGGGTTCCAGCAAAAATTAAAATTGAGTTTAAGGAGCTGTTCCATAGGGGTGGGAATTGTGATGCTTAGGGCTTTGCATTTACTGTGGTTAATCTTATAACCCGAGACATTACCAAAGAATGTCAGGAGATTGTAGAGATTAGGGAATGTGGTGAGAGGGGATGTGATGGGCAGCAGGATGTCATCCGCAAATAGGCTCAGTTTATACGAATGAGATCCTATTCCGACCCCAGCAAAATCGGGGTGTCGATGTATGGCCTGGGCTAGGGGTTCAATAGCTAACGCAATAAGAAAGGGGGACAGGGGGCAGCCCTGTCGCATCCCCCCCTTTATATGGAAGGGCCGCGACCTGGGAGCTCCAATGTCTACGGTTGCTGTGGGATTTGTATATAGGGCTTTGACCCCGGCCAGGAAGGCCCCTTCAAACCCAAACTTGGTCATCACTGTCCATAGATACTTCCAGTCCACGAG
The DNA here is from genome assembly GCA_036172795.1 of Pelodytes ibericus. Lineage (NCBI taxonomy): Eukaryota > Metazoa > Chordata > Amphibia > Anura > Pelodytidae > Pelodytes > Pelodytes ibericus. The sequence continues at coordinate 137,826,050 of CM069862.1, forward strand.
GTCAAACGCTTTTTCCGCGTCGAGAGAAAGCAACATCATTGGGACTTTAAGTTTCCTACATGCGTGGACCAAGTTAATCGTTCGTCTAATGTTATCGGGGGCTTCCCTGCCCGGGATGAACCCCACTTGATCTGGGTGGACTAGGCTGGGGAGAATACGGTTCAGTCGTTGGGCCAGGATTTTCACGTAGAGTTTCACATCTATGTTGATTAGGGATATTGGTCTATAGCTGGGGCATTGTGTAGAGTCTTTCCCTCTTTGGGGATAACTACAATTTTTGCACTCAACATGTCCGGCGAAGGTAAACCCTCACCGGACATGTAGAGGTTGAATAGTTCTGTTAAATGTGGCAGCAACTGAGACAAAAATGTTTTGTAGTACTTTGCTCTATAGCCATCCGGGCCGGGGTCTTTCACATTTTTGAATAATTTCAGGGCTCTGGCAACTTCCTCTGGTGATATGTTTTTGTTTAAGCTATGGAGAACTTCAGGAGTAAGTGCTGGTAATTTGTTATCCTCTAAAAATTGCTCAAGTGATCTTTTTGGGTTTTGGGGCTGTTGGGTTTTGTCACCGTCGTATAATGCTGCATAATAATCTTCAAATTGTTCAGCTATCTTTGGAGGATAATGTATTAGGGGGCCTGTTCGAGAGGCTATGGCTCTCAGCGTTCTAGTCGTGATTATATTGCAGAGTTTTTTGGCCATCATGGTGTCGGGTTTATTTGCCTTATCAAAGTAGGTTTGTTGTGTCTAATGTGCGGCTCGTATTGTATCTTTCGTAAGAAGGAGGTTAAGTTGGCCGCGGGTATCTGTAATCTCAGATTTGTTTATGGGTCAGTTCTAGTGATTTGAGCTTGGAAGACATTTCTGCGAGGTATAATTTGTGTTTTTTAGATGCTATGGCTATGAGTTTCCCCCTCAGGACTTCCTTATGGGCGTCCCATATTGTTGCTGGGGAGACCTCTGGGGTAGCATTTTCTTCAAAGTATGACTGTAAGGTATTCTGTATGTCGGTTTTTGTCAGGGGGTCTAATAATAGTGAGTCGTTTAATCGCCACAGCGGTCTGGGGCGAGCTGGGCAAAGTTCTGTCAATGTTACGTCGAGGATGGCGTGATCTGACCAAGAGATTTCGTGGATTTTAGATGTAAAAAGGGAGTGTAGCAGGGGCTGGTTCACAAACATGTAATCTAATCTAGAGTACATATTGTGGTGATACGAATAAAATGTGTAATCTCGGACGGTGGGATGAAGAAGTCTCCATGCGTCAAAGAGGCCTAGGGATTTAACAAATTATTGGAGAAATTTGTAGGAATGTTTTGGGCAGTGTTGTGCTGTTGATAGGGTCCTGTCTAGGTAGGGGTCCATCACTGCATTGAAGTCGCCACCTAGGATAAAAGCTCCTTAGGGGCTATTGAGGACTATGTTGGAAAGCGAATCAAAAAACTTTGCGGTTGGGGGGCTCGGGGCGTAAGCGTTCATAATGGTGATAGGTTGGCCGTGTATGAGACTATCTAGTCTAAGAATTCTCCCTTATTTATCTCAATAGAAATCTAAGCTGTGAAACTGGAGTCTTTTGTGAATGAGGATGGAAACACCATTGTGTTTGTTCGGGGCTGTAGAATGATAGTGTTGTGTGTATCTGTGATCCCAGTATCTTGGTGCTTTACCTTTGGGGAAGTGTGTCTCCTGTAGTAGGATGATGTCTGCATTCAGACGGATGTAGTTGCAAACTGCTTCTTGTCTCTTGCATGGTGACAGTAGTCCTTTCACATTGTGGGAGAGGATCTTTAGCGGTGAGGGTGATGTGGATGTGTCGTCTTGTGTCGGGTCCATCTCGATGTCTTTGTTTGGTTCAGGTGTCGGGGGGATGTCCCACACTCCGTGGTTAGGGAGAGATAGGGAAGAGTTTCCAGGTATAGAAAGAAGAAAAGATCACTGCGGGACAGACCGCCATGGGAGAAGACAAAAAACAATTTTCAATTAGACAACAATTAGACTTTGTTTAAAGTGCATCAAAACAAAAATATTAGAACAATAGCCTCAAGGGGACTATTGATATGTCTATTGGTCAGGTAACAAAAGAGGGTGCCTCGGTGGGAGATGTGACGCTCAGGTTTCCGTAAAGCTACCGGGGGGACATATGATGTTGTGGCTGGTAGATAACCCTAGGGGGCTGGGTATTCGGGCTGTTCACAGGGTTCTACATTGGTCCTATAAGAGCCAACTCGGAACCGGGACCGTGAAGATGTGGCCGGGTATAACTAGCTACAATTATTTTTAGGCTCTTCTGGCAACAATATACCATGACGTTCTGGAAAGGAGAGGACATACAAAATGAGCTTTGTAAACTGTTTTGTAACTATTGCTCCGGTAATCAACTAATCCAGGAGGAGCGAACTATGAGTCAACTGAAGGGAACAGAAAGATGTAAATTTCAAGAGCTTAATGTTCATCTTGAAATGTGTGTGCTACCGATGCTCAGGGTGGTGCACTGCGATGGGACTCCTCTGCCAGCGGTGGTGGTTTTTGCTGGCGGGAGTTGAGGGCAGTGCTCCGTAGTTGCATACAGAGACGTGGAGGTGTTGGCAGGCCCAGGCATTTAAGAAACTTTTCTGTGTCATTTAAGTCTCTCAGTATAATAGGCACTCCGTTACGTTGCACTATCAATTTGAAGGGGAAGCCCCAATAGTAGGGAACATTTTGATCCCAGAGATAATCTGTCAACGGCTTCAGAGCTCGCCTCTTGCGGAGAGTCACCAGGGCAATGTCTGAATACCATATCGGTGTTTTGTCGTCCAGAGTTGGGGATCGGTTGCCTCTTTTGTGGTGTAATAATGAAATAATGAAATTTCATTACAATGTCTCTGGGTGGATCTTTCTCACCTGGTTTGGGCCGCAGCGCTCTGTGGATCCGTTCTACGTGTATCTCCTCTTCAGGTATGTCGGGTAGTAGGTTAAGAAAGTAGCGGTGAAAGTAGTCTCTTAGGTTCGTGATTGTTTCAGGGACCCCTCGTGCTCGGAGGTTTGAGCGTCTGGACCTGTGATCTAGGTCTTCGCAGGATTCTTGAAGCTCCATGTAGGTAGTTTGCAGCATGGCCATTTCCTCACGGAGGTATTCACAGTCTTGCGATATGGTGTCGCACTTTGCTTCAAGCGTGTCTGTGCATGTAGCGAGGGTTGCGATGTCGGTGGACAGGGCTTGTATACCTGCTTTCAAATATGCTCTCAGGTCGTCTTTTACCATTTGCCTAAATTGCTTAAGGCTTGCAATGTTGTTGCGCAGGCTCGGGGAAGTACCGTCAGCCCGGTCTGGGCCTACTTCTGGTGGGCCATCTCTCTGCTTAAAGTACTCTGGGACCTCCGGTACCGGCCCCGGTTTCACCCCTCAGCGTGTGGACGACATTGTCAGCAACTTTTCCTCGGGTTTTATGCTGTTTTTTCGCCAGTGTAGGCTGTGGTAGCTGTAGCTTGCTTGGGACGGGAGCGGGAGCTCAGTTAGTGTGCGGCCATCTTCCTCAAGCGCCAGGACACGCCCCTAAATTTTTTAATAAAAGCTGCTTGTAAAATATCATTGGGTGTTATTTATCTACACCCCACGGTGAATTAGTGCAAAAAGACAACGAAAAAGTGCAAACATGACACATAAAAAACAAACATGCAATGCGCATATATTGTTAACAAGTCCCTATCCCCCTACAGGGGTGTTAGAGGATAATTCAACATAGATGAGGGTTCTATTACTTGTAAATTGGTTCTTATAACCTTATGAATTAGTTATTATCACCTGTAAAGAAATCCAAACATCTTAAGGGAGTGTTTTAACTGTAATCTTAACTCCTCGATTAGACAGTCAGTGTAATAATGTTGAGCCTGGTAAATGTATGGAAGCAGTGACCTCAGCTATCGTAATCCTATAAAGTTACTAGAGAATAGATAAGCGAAATAGTGGTTTCCGGACATACAAATGTGGCAGTCAGTGCCCACAGGCATATATGTATAGTAGCCTGCTGCCTTCGGCTACGCTGCTTAGTGCGGCCAGTAAAAAAGTCCACCACCAGAAAAAGCTCCGCCCCCTCCCCAGATCCATCAGAGCTGCCCAGCAGAGGGTTGGTGAGGTCCAGTGCCTTTAAACTTTTTTTTTTTTTTTCGTGGCTGGCAAGCCTGAACAGTTAGCACACCCCTAAGGCCGGCCCTGTATATAGATAGCTAGATAGATAGATAGATAGATGATAGATATTAATATATTACATTTGTCTGTGCCATCTCCTACAAATGATTTTGTTTCTTTTTTTCTTTATATAAAAGGACAAACATAGAGAAAAACAATGTATTTGTTGAGATAAACAGGAAACAAACAAACACCTTATAAAATGAAGAATCCGAGGAAGTGAAGTTTGCAAGGTTTCAACTTAACTTACTCCCACATCCCCATGAACCCTTAAGTGTTTTGCAGGTTTGTAATGAAACTGTATTTACACAAGAAGAAGAAGATAGGTACTTTACAGAGTTCTGTATAATGCAGTCTTGGTGATCTCAGTAGCAGGTTTCAGGTAAATGTTGAGAGGCAGGGTAAGTACTTTGCAGAATCCAGTTTCCAGCAGTTCAGCTCAAGGCATCTGATTCAGGCAACAATGTGTCACAGACTAAACAAAGTATAGATCGAGTCCATCGTAAGTAGTGTGAGAGTCTCTTCCTGCTTGCACTGGTAAAGGATGATTAAACATTTTTTGAATAATATGTCCTGTGTTTCTGAAGTAAACCATACATTTATCTTAATAGATGCATGCAGGCTTACTCTGGAGGCTGGCATGCACTGATAGTCTGACTGAAGTCTGATCAGGTCATCTAATTCTGCAGTGTGCAGGGGTCTCTCTCTGCTTGTGCAGAGAGAGTGCCTCGATTTTACATGGGATCATCAGAGGGGACCAAGTTAAGGACCTAATCAAAGGACAACTGTAGCAAAAAAATAACTTATGTTTAACTGAAAGATTGTAGTAGGTGTAGATGATTTATAAAGAAATTGCAATATTTTCAATATTCAGTATGGTTCATGCTGACATATGCATTTGGCCCCCTCTCGGTCCTATTTTTATTTTTTCAATCACTGAAACCAATAAATATCATAAGTTTCCATCGTACAACTTAAACAATTTTGAGCTACTGTTTTTTCTGTTTTATTTGTAATATCTGATAAGTGTTTACGAATTCTGAACTTGAGCTCTGGGGCAGTGCGTCCAACATACTGTTTCTCACATTTGTTACAACAGATAACATATATCACCCTAGATGTATAGCAGTTTGCATATTGTTTTACTTAAAAAATCCTTCCATTTGAATTAGATGTAATAGTTTGATTCCTTTTCATGTTTTTGAAACAAAAAAGGTATGGGATCCCTCTCAGCGAGAATGGTCTAAAGCTGAAATAACCAGCCCTATAGGATGGGGAGGGGAATCACCATTTTTTGCTCGCTTGCACCATTACAGAGGAAAATGCTTCATTAGCATATCAGACTGGTCCCACCCATATGGGCAGTCCAGATCCAAATTGCCAGGCAGGTCTCCTCTGCACGCAACCACAGACGTACATTTTGGCCTTCATTGGCCTCATCAGTGTGGTATGGTTGGTATCCCTCTAGGTGCAGCGAGCCAAGGACCCTCATCTGGGCATACCCCAATACTTTGTGCACTTAAGTTCTACAGTAGAAGGTGGGGACAGATATTGTGATTCTGTATCATTTAATATCCCTAAAATGTCACCAGGGTCCAAAATACTTTTTCGTTTATGTTGGAAACTGCTGTTGGGATTACCTGGAAGCAAAGTATATGTGTTCATTTCATAGATTTGTCTCTCTACTTTCATGTATTTTTTTCCATTACTTCCACTGCACTACCCTTGTCAGCTTCTTTTATAATAATATTCTGATTGTCTGATAATTTTGTATGAACTTGCTTCTGGACCTTTGTTAGATTTTTTTATGGTATTCATATTACAGAAGTTAATTTCAGGAAAATATTTTATTGTGGGTTTATAAGACTATACATAAAGAAAAACAGAAGATTCTTAAAATCTTGCTGTTTTAAAAGTAATCTATTTCACTGGGCAGATTGACGAAGATGTGGTAAGGTATGAAAAGATGCTTCACATTTGAAGGAGAGAAAAATGCAACTACGACTGGCAGAAAAGTTGTGGAGCTGTCGATCTCCTCTACACACCTCTAAAACAACTAAGGATGATAGACAACAGAAGAGAATGAATGAGAACATCTAGAAATGCAGATGCAGTGGATTACAAGCTCAAATGTGGCATATCTTGCGCTAACGTTTTAAAACATACTATTTTTTGTAGAGTTCTGTGCAAAAAAACCTGAAATCACAAAGGTATATGCAAAATATATGTATACTTAATAAAATGAAGTTTTCTGGTATGGAGAACACCTGTAATACATAAAATGCATACAAATAGTGCGATGTGTACTGAAAAAAACACAGCAAAACCAGAGAAATGACTGCAGGAAAACGACTCACAAGTACAACCCCTAATAGGAAAGATAGAAAGTCTTAGAAAAGTATTTTCGTATTAACTACACAAAAATGGGTTTCTCATAAATCATAGATCTCAAATTTGCTACTGCAGACTATTAGATTCATCTACATTGACTATTTCACATTATACTTTTCGTATGAAGTATTTATACAAATGATATGCATTGAAATGTGTTTTCTGTCATGTCATGTATAGTTTTTATTGAAAAGACTGCGGGCTCTTTAAGAGAACCATTCGTTGTTGTCTTTTCGTTTTCTTTTTGTATTAACTATAAACGAATTGGTTTCTCACCAACTGTATATCCTAAATCAAATATGACATACAACTAGACTGTTTTTTGGATTAGACATTTCGTATGTGGCTTGTATACGAATTACATACGAATTGAAGAAACGGATATAAGTGAGATCTCCTCCAGACTCTGACATCCCCCTTAGGAAGTCCCTTTTTTGGATGAAAGCGTTGGGTGACATTCTGAACCAAACGAGCTACCGTACCAGCCGAGTTGTGTGTTTTCTACCATACCCGGAAGTCTAGACCAGCTCCGAGGCGCACGGAGTGCTGCTGTCTAAATTCGTTGGATTAAATTGTGGATTGATTTCACGAAAGTTCTTTTAACTTTTATGTGCTGTCCATATTTGTTTTTACATCATTTGGAAGTGGAATAAAGCCTGTTTTTTCACCTTACCTGGATTAAGAGTCAGTGGAAAAATTCCCTAAAATTCCAGGAAGCGATCCCTTGCAGAGGGCCAAGTATTACACTGCACATGCTGTTTATATGCTCCTAGGTTATTAGGGGCTGCACTTGTAAGTCGTTTTCCTGCAGTCATTTCTCTGGTTTTGCAGTGTTTATTCAGGACATATTGCACTATTTGTATGCATTTTATGTTTTCAAGGTGTTCTCCATACCAGAAAACGTAATTTTAATAAGTATACATATATTTTGCATATACCTTTGTGATTTACCATTTTTTGCACAGAACCCTCCTTTGATAATAAGTACCTGAGACCAAATAAGCATTGTATTATTTCACATGTATGTGTCACTTTAAGGGTTACTCGTTTTCATAATTTTATTTATATTCACTTTGACCTTTTCAAGTGTCTATGCACGGTGCTCCGGATTTTATCCTTTTTTTGCACATTTCTCACACAGTTTTGAAGCTGTCTGTTTGTTTTTAAGTCTGGCTGCCGGTACATAGTGGACACCTTGTATATTAGTATAAATTTATTCAGACATCACCTTTAGCACTATTTTTGCTCGTCATTTTTCTCACTACATATTTTTTGTAGAGACAGAACTCAATAAGTATTCATACTTAGAAGACTATTATTCCCTGTCTTGTTGAATAGTACTTCTGCAAAGTATCATTCGTAGTATAGCCCATAGTATTTGCACACAAAAAAAATAAATCTTGGAAGAAATACATTTTGGGAAGCTGATGTTTCATTGAGATAGTGACTGTCAGTCACTGCTAATAGTGTGTCTGTGTATCAATAATGTAAGCTGAAAGGTAGAAAAATATTTGAGGATGACAATGTGAAAAAATATCTGAATGGCTAGGATGGATGAAGGTGAAGTAGGGTGGAACAGGCAGAGAGTGGAGAAAGTCAGAGTTACATAAGATGTTGGAAATGTAGTAGAAGAAGACCATGCTTTTAGGATTTAGAAGTAATAATTTCAGATGACTTGAAGGTAGGTAGGCAATGCAATAGAGCAGCAGGAAATGCTAGCAGAATGCTTGGTTGCATAGGGAGAGGTATTAGCAGTAGGAAGAGGGAAGTGCTCATGCCATTGTACAGGGCACTGGTGAGACCTCACTTGGAGTTTTGTACGCAGTACTGGAGAGCGTATCTCCAGAAGGATATTGATACTTTGGAGAAAGTTCATAGAAGGGCTACTAAACTGGTTTATGGGTTGAAGGATAAAACTTACCAGGAAAGGTTAAAGCATCTTAACATGTATAGATTGGAGGAAAGACGTAACAGGGGTGATATGATAGAAACATTTAAATACATAAAGGGAATCAACACAGTAAAGGAAGAGAGTATATTTAAAAGAAGAAAAACTACCACAGCTAGAGGACATAGTCTTAAATTAGAGGGGCAACGATTTAAAAGTAATATCAGGAAGTATTACTTTACTGAGAGGGTAGTGGATGTATGGAATAGCCTGCCAGCAGAAGTGGTAGAGGTAAACACAGTCAAGGATTTTAAGCATACGTGGGATAGACACAAGGCTATCCTAGCTATAAGACCGGGAACGGGGGACTAATAAAAGTACTCAAAAAAAATTGGGCAGACTAGATTGACCAAATGGTTCTTATCTGCCGACACATTCTATGTTTCTATGTTTCTATGCTGAAGATTCAGCACAGATTGTTTCAGCACATTAGACTAGACAAAAGTATGTATGTATATATATATATATATAAATATATATACATACATACACACATATTGTGATCTTGTATTGCAAACAGCATGGTCCTCTAGGGTATAAACATGCACAGTCTTGTAGGTAAAACATAAATGCAGGTACTTTATTTTTAAGTACACTCAGGAGGCAGCATCAGAAACAATATCAAAGAAATAATATAACATAACGGTACATCCCTACAAACAAAATCCTAGCTTATCTAAGCTCTTACTAACATCCAGGTCCCTATCTATAGAATTTATAGTTTTTATTTTATCTTATAGTTCATGACAGAGGTACAAAGTGGCAAAAATAGAATACAAAAGCGTACATTCATTTACAGTGTAGTTTAAGTGGAAATATAATATATATAATGTTTGGAACAGACATTGATGAGGAACATAGAATAAATATTTTGCCGAGACAAGTCAGGTTAAAGAATACATAATTAATGCTAGAAAGACCAAGGGTGTTTCTTATGTTCCTTCTACTCGGATTTAGCTTGCTCCCTATTGAGTCTACTAGTAAACCTACACTCTTTCATACTAACATACATACAATAGTTCACAGGGAGAAGATGGATTCTGTTATTAGTGATACTTGCTAGGGAGTTTTATGTGCAAGAGTCTCTGGATGTCTAGGTCGCTGAACTGCAGGGGGGGCGTCCCCACCAGGAATCCTACATTTCGGGATGAGTTGTTATCCATCTGGCCCATATTTTATCATATTTGTGCTGAATGGAATTGATTATAAAGAAATGCTTTTCCATAGTGCACTGATAGTGAATTTGGGTGTTCAGCTCTCTCAAAGTCGGTGCCTTGGTATTAAGCCATAATCTGGCAAGTAGTATTTTACTAGCTAACATAATATTTATAAATAATATTTTTTCATTTGCACTTAGATTCACAAGGTCCAAGTGGAATAGAAACATTTGCGGTGAAATAGATATAGTTTTACTGAGCAGCAGTGACAGCAGAGTCTCCAGATCTTCCTTGAATTTCCCTATCTATAAAGGGTTAAACTTAAACAAAATACAGGTTTTACCAACCTTAGTTACTGTCACTTTTCTATACTCCAGTGCTCAGTTACACCAGCCTGCTGCCTCAAAGTAGAAACAAAGTCTCCCTATCTGAGCTGAGCAATGGGCTGTAGACAGTCTGAATTCCTGGCCTGGACCTTATTTCTCCCAGTTACCTGTAAACGTGGAGCACAGGCTCATCCTACTCTCCGAATGCTCCACCCCAGTGGCCCATATGTAAACATTAATTTATGTTGCATAAAACACATACTCCCACTGTGGTTAAATGTCATATGCCTCTGAAAAATGTATCAGAAATACAAACTCCCTCACAAACAACACCATTCACGTTATCACAATATATATATATATACATATATTCATATACACACAAACATATATATATATATATATATATATATATATATATTCATATACACACAAACATATATATATATATATATATATATATATATATATATATATATATATATATATATATATATATATATATATTTACACATATAGATATATACACGTATATATGTATGTGTATATATATATATATATATATATATATATATACATTATATGTTATTTTTTTATTTTAGGGAATAATCCCTCTTTGACAAACAGCCAATAAGGCCACATGCATTATGAGACATAATTACTCCCAACAGACATTTAATGATTAATGTACGTGTTTTGCTTTATATGGTAGATCTAATTGAATACTTGAAATAAAGCTAGAAGCAACTTAAAAAAAAAATGCCAATCACTTATTGTCTAGGTGACGTTTTAACAATTTTGTAATAAAATATTGGCATGGGCTTCAGGCGCCTCTACCTTTAAAGGAAAAACAATTACACTTGTTTGTGAATCACAAGAGGGATTTTATTGTAGTGATAAAGAACATCATCAAAACGTATTCCCTGATATGGCTTCAATATTTTGATCCTGAAAGTACCCTGCAGGACAGCTGTGCTTTTAAGTGCAGGCATTGAAAAGTCTTGACTTTATGTGTCTTAGCTAAGCTTTTTCCTAATTAAATACATTTACATTAGGCAAAATTTGCAACAGCAGCAAAATGATTCTCCAGAAAGTATAGAGAAAGTCTTTACCGTAATGCAAATTGTTTAACGTTATGACAATTTATCATGGGAAAATATATATACAGATGACAATGTAAATTATTGTGTTTACAAATATCAGTTGAATTTGCTAAAATAGATTTTAAGGGCAATTAACATTTTAGTATGATCTATATAAAATACAGGAATATTGTTCATAAACTTAAAGTGATATCAAGAGAAATGAAACTTTTAATGAAATGTGAACGCTTTTGACACAAGTTTCCTTACGATTAGCAAACATGCAAATAAAAGTATTCCTTTGCTACGAATAAAGACTTGGCCGGAGAGTCCAAGTTTTTTCTGAAGTGGGTCACATGATCATTAATAAAGGGGTCACATCATCAGAAATGCATTAATGTATGGGCTATATTAATTATATTTTAATTTACAGTGTTAGTAAAGAACAGCCCATTAGCCATTGAAAAATCAACCTACTTCAAGCAAAACTATGGAGTTCATATACTAAACAAGTGCAGTGAGTGAAAAAATAAGTTACACATGAGTAAGGTGCAATTTGCAAATATTGGGTAGCCCCCCAAATATTGCGACATATAACAACAGAAAACAAAGAATTAGTGCACTTGAGTATAACAATGACTGGACGAGGCCGGTATAAATGTCTATTCTGCACAAGGTACAGAGAAGTCTGGTGGGATCCATGCCTGGTTCATCTTAATAAACGTGAGCTTGTCCACGTTGGCTGTGGACAGGCGGCTGCGCTTGTCTCTGATAACGACCCCTGCCGTGCTAAACACACGTTCAGACAATACACTGGCTGTAGGGCAGGCCAGCACCTCCAAGGCATAAAGGGCAAGCTCAGGCCATGTGCCCAATTTGGAGACCCAGAACTTGAATGGGGCAGACCCATCAGTCAGTACGTGTAGGCCTGTGCACACGTACTGTTCCACCATGTTGCTGAAATGCTGCCTCCTGCTAAGATGTTGCATATCAGATGGTGGTGCTGCTTGTTGTGACGTGCTGACAAAGCTTTTCCACATTTCGGCCATGCTAACCGTGCCTTCTGAGGTGCTGGCGGTGCCCCAGCTGCGTTGGTGACCTCTTCCTCTGCCTTCGCCTTGTGCTTCCATTGAGCCCCCGGTGTCATTTTTTGGAATGCCCTCAGCAGCGTGTCTACCAGCATGCGCTTGTAGTCGCGCATCTTACGATCACGCTCCAATGATGGAATTAAGGACAGCACGTTGTCCTTGTAACAGGGATCCAGCAGGGTGGCCACCCAGTAATCAGCACAAGTTAGAATGTGGGCAACTCGGCAGTCGTTGAGCAGGCACTGCAGCATGTAGTCGCTCATGTGTGCCAAGCTGCCCAGAGGCAAGTACAAGCTGTTCTCTGTGTGAGGTGTATCATCTGTGTCCTCCGTATCGCCCCAGCCACCCTCCAGTGATGCCCACGAGCTGCGTTGGGTGCAACCCTGCTGTGAACACGGTTCCTCCTCCTCCTCCTCCTCCTCCTCCTCCTCCAAAACTGTGCCCTGGCTTGACAGTTGTGTACCTGGCCTATGCTGGTGCAGGAACCCACCCTCCAAGCCACTTGTGAATGACTGGCCTGATAACTGTGGAAATGACCCCTCTTCTTCCTCCTCCTCTTCCTCCTGTGCCACATCCTCTTCCATCATTGCCATCAGTGTTTTTTCAAGGAGACATACAAGCGGGATAGTAAGGCTGAGAACGACGTCATTGGCACTGGCCATGTTGGTGGAGTACTCGAAACAGTGCAAAATGGCCAGGCAAGGGATGTGCGTCAAACCAGCTAGGCCCAGAGCTGCTACGAGATTTTTCCAATTATCGCACACAACCAGGCCAGGTTTTAGGCTCAGTGGCAACAACCACTCATTGATCTGTTGTTCCATGCCCGTCCACAGCTCCTGTGCGCTGTGGGGGTTTTCCCCCAAACATATGAGTTTTAAAAGAGCCTGCTGTCATTTCCCCCTGCCTGTGCTGAAGTTGGTGGTGAAGGTGTTACGCTGACCGGATGAGGAGGTGGTAGAGGAGGTGATAGAGGAGAAGGAAGAAGCTGAGTAGGAGGAGGAGGCAACAGGAGCCAAAGAGAAATGCCCTGCAATCCTCGGTGGTGGAAGGACATGCGCCAAACTGCTATCTGCCTCAGGCCCAGCCGACACTACATTTGCCCAGTGTGCAGTTAGGGAGATATAGCGTCCCTGCCCGTGCTTACTGTTCCACGTATCTGTGGTTATGTGGATCTTGCCACAGATGGCGTTGCGCAGTGCACACCTGATTTTGTCCGCCAATTGCTTGTGCAGGGAAGGGATGGCTCGCCTGGAAAAGTAGTGGCGTCCGGGAACCATGTACTGTGGGACAGCCACCGCCATCAGGTTTTTAAAACTGTCCGTCTCCAACAGACGGAATGAGAGCATTTCGAAGGCCAGGAATTTGGAAATGCTGGCATTCAGGGCCAGTGTTCGTGGGTGGGTAGGGCCATACTTCCTTTTTCTCTCCAGTGTTTGGGCGATGGACAGCTGAACGCTTCCATGGAACAGTGTGGAGATGCTTGGGGACGGTGGCGGACGTTGTGGCATTGCTGCCACTTCCTCTATTTGCTCGGTGGCAGGTGCCACTGTGACTCCAGAGCTGGAGGAAGAGGCCAAGACAGCAGCGGAAGAGGAAACAAGAGGAGCCTGAGACCTTTCTTAGGTTTTGAGATAGTTACTCCACTGCAGCACGTGCTTTGCATGTAGATGCCTGGTCATGCAGGTTGTGCTCAGGTTTAGCACGTTTATGACTCGCTTCAGGTTCTGATTGCACAGCTTGCAAACCACTCGTGTCTTGTCGTCAGCACATTGTCTAAAGAACTGCCACGCCAGGGAACTCCTTGGAGCTGGATTTGGTGTGCTCGGCTCCTGGGTGCAGTTGGCAGTAGCAGGCGTACTGTATAGGGGACAGCCGCTACAGTTTTGCACCCTGCTCCCTGTTATGCTGTGCTGGTGCCTCTTTGCGACCACCGCCTCCAAACTGGACACGTCACTCACATGACCTTGATTCCATGTGGGGTCTAGGACCTCATCATCCTCCACATCATCTTCCACCCACTCCTCAACCCTGCCCTCCTTGCCGGTCTGCACACTGCCGAAAGCCACAGCAGTTGGCACCTGTGTTTCGTCATCATCAGAGACGTGCTGCGGTGGTCCTCGCATGTCCACATCCGGACACATAAGTGGTTGTGCATCAGTGCACTCAATCTCTACCACTTCTGGGGCAAGGCTAGGTTTGATGACCCCGAGTTGTGACAAGTATAGAAGAGAGTATATTTAAAAGAAGAAACACTACCACAACTTGAGGACATAGTCTGAAATTAGAGGGGCGACGATTTAAAAGTAATATCAGGAAGTATTACTTTACTGAGAGGGTAGTGGATGTATGGAATAGCCTTCCAGCAGAAGTGGTAGAGGTAAACACATACAAGGATTGTAAGCATGCGTGGGATAGACACAAGGCTATCCTAGCTATAAGACCGGGAACGGGGGACTAAAAAAAATAAAAATTGGGCAGACTAGATGGACTGAATGGTTCTTATCTGCTGACACATTCTATGTTTCTATGTTTCTACTATAGTATAGCACCCACTAAAATAATCACTGTAATTTGAATAATTGCTTTAGTTTGATTCCACACCAGAATTTTTTTAAATCTGTCCCTCACAGCTGCAGCATCCTCTCCCTACACTAAGAAGAGCTCATGTGATGTGCGTGTACGTGACTTCAGCTTATATATAGAGGCTGGGTCACATGCTGCACTGGCCAATCACAGCCATGCCATTAGTAGGCATGGCTGTGATGGCTTCTAAGGGCAAACGAGTCAAACGCTTGTTGATTGTCTGCCCTGCAGCCTTTCAAAATGCTCCATTAAATCGCCGAACCCCGAACTCCAACACGAACATACAGTGCGATTTGGGTTCGCTCAACACTATATATGATTTATAAATTCCTCTTTAATATATGGAAGAAAAGGAGAAAAAGGAGTCACAATAAAGTGTATAATCATATAAACTGAGATAACCACAATTATGTCATAACTAGAGTTCGAACTTCGAAAAAAGTCCAGGTTCAGGCTCGAATTTGACCCCGAATTTGACTCCGAACCCCATTGAAGTCAATGGGGACCCGAACTTTTGTGCTATTGCTGCCCAGTCACTAGTTCAATAAGGGGGGGCTGGCACAGGTAAAATCCTGCTGCCCCTACCTGTGCCAGCCCCTCCCTCCCTGCAGTAGGGGTATGTGGCTGCTCGCTGTCATTTAAAATAGTATTTTACATAGAAGTGAGTGAGAGCTACGGTAAGAGTACATGTAACAAAATGTTATAGTAAAACTATAACAATGTTGCAATAGGAAAAAATTTAGATCTAAATAGCTACTTTTCCCATACTCTTACCGTGGCTCTATCATTTCTATCTAAGTTTAAATGTCAGTCAGTGTCTGCTCGCTGTCATAAAACTAAATATAAATCAATATGGGGGTCAATAGGACCCCCATATTGATAAAAAGGAGGTTAAACCCATATTTTGGCATATCGCCTAAATTTAAATTTTAAACTACTAGTGACTGGGCGGCTATTGAACACAAAAGTGCCCCCTCTGGACCCTAATAATGTTAAAATAACAATTTCATACTTACCATTTGATGTCTTCGTTTGTCTTTCTTCTTTTCTTTCTTCAGCCCCAAAAAAGGCCAAATAAAAAACCATAATACGCGCGGCAACTGTTAAAAAAAAAAAAAAAAAACGACCGCTAAAAAAATAAATAATCCACTGGTGAAAAAATAATCCATCCTCGCCCATGGAGGGCCCCGCGCAGACTGAGTTCTGCAAGGCGGGCAACGCTTGCCCCACCCTGCAATTAAGCTCAGAGCACTCTAATTGGTTGGTTTAAGCCAATGAAGAGACTGACAGGTAAGTCTGTCCATTTACCTGTCACAGCACTCTGATTGGTTGGTTTGAAATCCAACCAATCAGAGTGCTCTGTGTCATTTTACACAGTGTGGGAAAGTTCTTTGGAATTTTTCCACTCTGTTTAAATGGCTAACAGGGAGGGGTGGAGCTGGCACAGGTAGGGGCAGCAGGATTTTACCGGTGCCAGCCCCCCCCCCCCCCCCTTATTGCACTAGTGACTGGGCAGCAATAGCTGTTGTTAGCTGTAATTTGTTTAGGCGATATGAATCGCCGAACCGCAAAATCCAACCCGGACATACAGTGGAATGTCCGTGTTCGGGTCCGGGGTCCAAAAATCGTAATGTTCGGTATGAACCCAAACTTTGCGGTTCGGGTTCGCTCAACTCTAGTCATAAACAAAAGAAGTGAGAGCCAATTTGGATCTAGGCTCAACAATATGAAGCTTCAAGACTGTTTCTCTCAAATAAGCAAATCATTTAAGTCCGTTCAGCTGCACATTGGATGACCCTGCAAGCATACCTGTCGACTTTAACAGAGTATGTCATGGGAAGCAAGGGGACAGGATCATGTGACATTATGTGACCCTGTAAGATTGAGTTCCAGCCTTCCCCGTACAGGTACTGGATGTCTTGAGTTCAATTATTCAGCATTTAGACTGTATTTGAGACACAATTTAAAAGGAAATAGGCAAGCCAGCACAGGCCTACATTTAATGGGACAAAAGCTCAAAAAACAGGACTGCCACAGTAAATTCAGAACTGTTGGCAACTATGTGCAAGGTATACTATGATTCCTAAATTTCCTTGATTTCCAGGGAAAAATGTTGTTAGCACCATGTCCCAATATTTCAACTTTTGTAAATTTGATAATGCCTTTAGAGAGCCCAATAGGAATCCCTATAGAGTTTTAAGTAAAATTGGGCATTACTGTTGATCCTAATATCAAGTTTTGGTGATCCAGTTCTATGTGAGGTTCTAACAAGAATGCTCTCAGTACATCATGTTGGGGAGTCATTATTATGGGTTTAGAGCAGCAGTGAAACAGTTAAATATGGACTTAAGAAAAGTACATTTTTGCAGAGTTCCACTAACTATCAATTGTTTTGATGAAACCTGTGGGATATTTTTATTTATATCGTAATTAATTGTCCTTTAGCAGTTTCAGCAATGTATCCCTCACCTGAGAGGTATTACTTCCACATGATTACAAAAGATGTATAGTGCATTCTACTCAATAGAAAGTGATTGCATTTTAACTTCTGAAGTTATGTTTTATGGAATGGTTCAGCCATTTATAATTTCACACACTTTTAGTTGTGGCCTATTTTCAGGATTTAGTATGCAACTCAATTAATTTGCCAAAGGGTAGGCTGACTTATAACTTAAATACCCACAACAGGGAAATGAAAATCCCTTCCTTAAGTGCACATTTATTGTCCGCAATCTGTCATGCATGATTAGAACACAGCATAATATAGTTTGAACTGGCGTTATTTATAGGGCTACCAATCATATTTGAAATATAAATAACAATTACTTCCAATATCTAACCCTTTTGCCCATAAGGAAATTACATTGTTACCAATTACAAGCTAATTGGGACCTGTATGTTGGGTAGTTTGGAAGTCCGTGAGAGGTGATTTATTTTTATTTTTTATTTTTTTTCAGAATTATAAAACAAGTCACGGATTATCATTCTTTTATATCAAAACTGCAAACTAGAAACTGTCAGAAACTGTCTGTTATGATGTATTAGAGTAGTGGACACGGTGTTTTGTTTCTCTGTAAAAATGTCAAAGGGGATGGTAAGGTTACTCTCTGAAATGGGTATAGTGCTCCAAAGGGCATGGATTATATTTACTCAAAGGATTTTCTTAGAATTTATTTTGATACAATTTTCCTTTCCTTTGTATACATCCAGGCTCCATAATGCCATATGCCTTTTTGATGTATCACTGGCTAGCAGATTCGTAATAGACAATTTTTCTAGTGTTACACTAGTCTGAAGCAAAGTTAAAATGACAAGAGTACTTTTAGAAGCAAGTTCGCTGATCATTTTTTTTTTATATTTGCCCCCACAAAGAAAGTTTGGAATCCAGTGAAATAAAATGGTGATGTGTTGAAGGAGTCAGATGCTGGTGTGAGACCATCAATTATGATGGTGGGTGGGGAAAAAGAATACAATACATGATTAAAGAGGGAAAAAGCCCTTCTTAATTTTTAATAAGAAAGAAGAACACCTGAACCGTTGAACAAAGTTCCTAGAGAGCACCATTCTCAATGTCTTACTGAGACTTCCAGACTGCCATGTCACCAAACCATTGGCTGCTTATCTTAGCTATCAGGAAATGCTGCACCATTAAAATGCAACCCCCTATCTTAGCATCTGCAGTGATTAGGTTTGAGTATCTTTTGGATGATGCACAAATTAATATTTAAATGAGCATTTGGGACATTTTTGAAGCCAGACAATGTATTTTACCCCACAAAACCATATATGTTTAAAAACTTATCCAGCCTTTGTCAAATTTTAGGTTAGTAATTTTGTCATGTTTTTTTCCACAAACATTGGACTTCAGAGATGAATTTACAGCTCCTGTTATGTGGCAAAGCCAAACAACACCTCAATATGTGTTCAGCAACACTCCTGAGTACAGGGATACCATGCATGCATAGGTTTGTTGTGTTGTTTGGGGGCTAAAAGACCACATTTGTGGGGTGCACATTTCCAACTTGGAATTTTGACATGTAGTCAGCCTGTGGCCATGTTCCATTTGGGACACTTTTGAAGCCTGTCAAAGAATTTTATCACATCAAACCATATATTTTGAAAAACTAGACATCCTAGGGTTTATAAAATTGTGGTATTTGAATACTGTATATGTAATGAACTAATTCTACCACCAGCCTTTGTCAAAGTTTGTGGTAGTACATTTTTGGAGTTTTGTTTCCACATACATTGTACTTCAGGCAAGAATTCACTGATTCTGGTATATGTCACTACCAAACAACAACTCAATATGTGTTCAGCAACATCTCCTGAGTACAGCGATACCATCCATGTAAAGGTTTGTTTGGTTGTTTGGGGGGTAAAAGGCACCATTTGTGAGGTGCGCATCTCAGTGTTCCAACTTGGAATTTTGACATGTAGTCAACCTGCGTCCATGTCCTATATGGGATATGTCTGAAGCCCACCAATGTAATTTACCCCCCCCACCAAACCATATATATTTAGTAGACATCCATGACTCCTTGTGCCAAGGGCTCAGCAGCCAACGATATATCACTAGATGATGTATCAGAAAGCTGACCAGGGTCAAAATCGAACCCTGAGTCAGCGACCTCAGAATCAGTGCCTAAGCAGTTATCTACAGCAAATAAGGGGTTAATAGTTCTTAGAAGAGCCTATCTAGTACTGTAATACATTACAGTACAAAGAAATGAATCCATACAAAAGTGCAGACAGCAAAAAATACTGTTGCTTTGCAAGATTACTGCTTATACAGTGATAGATTTCAGGGAAGGGGTTAATACAGAGGGAATGGCTTTCATAAAACCTGACAATTTTATAAAATGTTCTTTTATATCACTAATACTGATCTGTCTCTTTCCCTCACAAAAATGTAAGTGAGGAGAGGGAGGCAGATCAAAATTGGTCAGATCAATATTCACAAATATTGATCTGATCAGGCGAATTGTTATGCTCATCTGAGCAATCACCAAACCGCCTTTGCCACTAATTCACTGTTACTGATTGCTATGCGTTCAGACAGCCTAAAAAAATGTGTGTAAAAAAAAAATGTAGACAGATAAAAATTGCTTTGGCGTCAATATCATTGCGTAAGCAGTGATTGACAGCAATGAAGGGGTTACAGTACAAGTAAATTAACCCCTAAAATTATGCACAAACAGCAAAAAATGTGCAACATCACTGCTTATGCAAAATAAATGGCAGGGAAGGGTTAAATGAAGGGAATGGCTTTTCTAAAAAAAAACATTTTTTTATTGTTTTATTGTTTTTTTTATTATTGTATTTTACATTTATTATTTTATTGTACTTCACTTTACTTTTACTACTTTGATCTGTCTCTCTCCCTCACTAAAAAAAAATGTGAGGAGAGGGAGGCAGATCCTAAGTGGTCAGATCAATATTGGGTTAATATTGATCTGACCAGGCAGTGGGGATGCTCATCTGTAATGAGGCAATTATAGCCAAATAAATGAAATCCACAGTGATAATACATTTGTACAGGCATGCACAACAGTGAATCACCTGATGCGTTTCATGCCTGGCCACTTGGTCGCAGATCACTGTATTTCCACACCAGTCTATGGGCTCCAAATCAATGGTCCAATATTTTAGCTCTCTGGCTCGGTAGACTACATTATCCATGATGCTCTGCATGGAAAGCAGAGACCTTACTGCTCACTGTTACTGGCAGCACATGTGACAGGTAGGGCTGCCATGGGGTCAGTTTTAACCTTTAACCATTGAGTCCAATGATTGGGTGTTCTATCCAGAAAACAAATTCCAGGTCAGTGGAAGACCTGTAAGAAATTGGCTTGAGTCTATGGAAGCAACAGCATGGGTAGTATTTCCT
The DNA here is from genome assembly GCA_036172795.1 of Pelodytes ibericus. Lineage (NCBI taxonomy): Eukaryota > Metazoa > Chordata > Amphibia > Anura > Pelodytidae > Pelodytes > Pelodytes ibericus. Next base: position 137,846,683 of record CM069862.1, read on the forward strand.
TGGAAAAAAGTGGCAATCTTAGCTATGGTAGGATGTGGTGATGATGATTTCATAGTGTCTGGAATTATTTTTTTTAGCGAGTCATAGCCAGCATCTTAGTAAGAGCCAACTGCGAAATGAAGTCAACTGTGCAGGCACCATTTTCCCTAACACGTGTATGGTAGCGCTGCCACTCACGCTCCTAAGTCCTGGTGCATTTTTAAGGTGTGAGACACTGTTACTATGCAGTGTGTGCAGGGACCAAATATCCTTATTTTGTTACTTTTTATTAACATTTATTTATCTAGCACCAGCAATTTGCATAGCACTTGGTACAGAGCATAGAAGAGAACTGCAGACTATGCTAGACAAACAGAGACAGGCGGATACTTGAGGTAGATAGCCTTGCTCACAAGCTTTCTTTGTTTTGGACCTCTGGTAAGTGGTGCATAGAATTAACAGTTGTTTCACCCCAAATTTGGTTCTGTCTTAGCAGCATGTTAAGGTTCACATTGTGTGTCGTGTACTCAGGGGTGCTGGAGCATAGAGCATTCAACCCTGACTGGTAAAAAAAGGGATAGGCAAAAGAGTGGTCAAAGGGCAGTCCAATGGTCGAGGCAGGCAGCTTGGGATCAAAAATAAGGAGGTAGGCCGAGGTCCAAGGATCAGAGAAGATAGGGTCAATGATGAGGATAACCAGGTAGACAAATATACGGAGTAGTGAGGAAGAAGGAGAAATGAGGAAGTACACCAACTAGCTCAACAAGTAAGCAAGGAGTGACGCAAACGAGGGGTTTAAATAGTAACTGACCTCCCTGAGTTCCTCCTCCCAACACCAAGTCTCCACCTCCTCCATAGACCATACAGAGGAGGAGGCAGTGGGGGAAACACCACTCCTCCTCTGTCTGGTCCTACAGGACCCGCCCTGTGATGCAATGCCAACTGGAGGTAAGACATGCCCCCTGGCTGTTGCTGGAACACGCGTGCTAGACAAGCCCGGTGTGCCCACAACTTGATGCCGGATATGCCGCCTACCCTGCGGCCGCAGGATCGTGCCGTGAGCGGACCCTGCCATCCCAGATGCAGCCCTAGATGTGGGCCCTCAGTGCGGGATAAGTGAAGGACCCTGGGCCCGACATTGAGGATAGTAAAAAAGATATGTTTGTCTTAACAATAATATGGAATATTTTCTATTTTTTTATTATTTGGTTGTGATATTAAAAAAGATTTTCTTAGGTTTTGCCTGTTTGAAAATCATCACCATCTGGGAAAGAAGGGAGCCGAAATTAGGGAATGGGCGAAAATTTGTTACGATGTTCAGAACAAACATCTGTTTTTTTCCCCTGATTTGGGAACAGATGGTGTTAGTACTATAGTTTAGTTAAACAAAACATTAAGATGAAACAAAGTGTGAATCTACATTTATTTAGCACCTCATTCCTAAATATTGAGAAATTGTGTGTAATGTTGAAGCACATGAAATCTGAAATACTGGGTTTGAATTAGAATATACCTCTATAAGTCATAAACAATAAGCTGTAAGCTGTTAAATCACACTTTTTTACCTGGCAACCCATTTGCTAATGATCAACAGAAGTATTAATTATCAACTTCATCACAACTTTTTCATCAACTGAATATAGTTTAGAAATGGATAAAAAAAGAGAGAACTGCTTCAATTTGAATTTTAAAATAACATTTTGCAATGTTTCTTAAGAACAGAAAAACTGTTTTCCAGTGTTATTTGTTGTGTTTCAAACTTTGATAATTGTACAAATCTATAACTTTAAAAACTGGTTGTTTTAGTTTAATTGAATGACTCTGCTGACAGACCTATTTTGATTAATCTGTAGTTAAAATGATTTGAGTAATCTGCAAAGTAGGGATTTGTTCATTTTATAACATATATAAAAAGTTTACTAAAAACTGGTTACTATTGCCTATGAAAACATTTTTGGTGCTATATAAATAAATGTTAATGTAACAATGTTGAATTGTTATGAATAGCAGATCTGGCTCCAAACTTTGAGCTTCCAAAACTTGCAGCACTAAGACTGTAATTTTAATAACCGTTACAGAACCAAAAGGGCCGCACAAGTGTATACATTTTTCAAAAGGTGACAATGCAGGATGTTTTGGTTTATTCCCAACTGCCTTACCAGTGAACAAGTCATGGCTAGGGTTGCTACCTATTCTACCAAAATATACTGGTCTAGTGCTATTGCCTCCATAGACAATGTTGGAGCAAGAAAACTATTGTACCAGCCTACCAGTAAAATACCGGTTGGGTGGAACCTCAACCCCAGTCAAAATAGAGTATAATGTAAATTATGGTCAAGTAGTTTTTAGAAATACAAAAACGGTCAATTTAGAGAAGCACACCAAAAACAAAATTAGATTATAACAACAATATAAATTAGGTGCATCACCCCTGGGGGAGTCCAAACACTACCCTTAGAGAAAACATGTACAATAGAAAGGTAGGAGGAGCACACAATGAATAAAGTTACACTGATACAGATAATCAATATCCAAAATATTTATTTAGAAAATTACTCACATCACAAACCGTGCAATCACATATACCCAATGAGTGAAAGAGATAAATACTTACATATATATATAAAAAGAATCATACGAAAGAAATAACATGAAAAAAATGAATGATACAGCCACAAACAATGCAACAAAAGTACCAGGTGTAAACAGGAGGGTCACACAGTGCAAAAAAGGTCACCCGGCGTTTCGGCTATAGAGCCTTTGTCAAGGGAGACCTGAGGTGCCATTGTTTGTGGCTGTATCATTCATTTTTTTCATGTAATTCTTTTTACAGGCAGTTAAGACTACCTAAGCTATATAAATGAGGGATGCATGCTCTGTACAAGCTCCTATGTAAAATATGTATGCACACATAGCAAGTACAGTTAGCATTAGGGATATTTTGCTTTTCCAACTCTTCAAATTATGCTTTTTTTCATTCCAGGCTCCTGTCTAATGTCAGAGAGTTCAGTCCGGTGCGTCAGTAGAGGTTACACAGTTTGTGACTAAATGACACATATTTAAAAAACAGATATTACAATTTTAAAAATGCATAATATTTTTTATAATTATTTAACTTTAACATGCATGCAAAAAGGTTGGGAATTTTCATCTAATTAGCAATGTCTCATAATCAACCTCCCAGACTCATTGACAACTATTTAGAATATCTGCAAAGTAAAACCCATCAGCTCAGATCTTGCTTGCTTTATCAGAGGAAAGCAGATAAAGAGATTTAGATCTCTAGAAACCCAAATGTATTACTCCTGGTAACTTTCCAGGTGAAATACAATATGTAAAGTAAAGATAAGCAATTTCTAAAACTAAATAAATACTTATACATTTTTTTAAAATCAAACATCTATTATGCTTTAAAAGTATACTAGAACATGCAGACCATTTTTAAGTGTCAATTTAATAAAAGTATCACTTTAATAAAACAGACATTTCTAATATTGGTATGCATTAAGAGATTAGTGACTACTTATATATTATTGCTAACATTGTTTGTTCTCCTTTACAAAGGTATTAAATCTAGACGTGAAATGGCAATGTATTCCTTATATTATTTTCACAGATAAAAACAAATTGTCATTATTAAATTGTTAATAAATATAATTTTATTTTAGTCTCTCAGCCTGGGTGAAAGGGTAAAGAAATAAAAAAAAGTCTGAACCAAAATAAAACATAATATAAATATATATATAAATATGTATATAAAAATAAATAAAAACACAACACAGAGGAAGTGCACATGCAACAGCCGGGGGCATTTGGCTTTTTAATGGATTAGATGGAAGTTAATTTGAGCAGAAAATCTAAACCCTAAAGGTTTGTCACAATGTATAAAATGTAATGTGACCAATTATTTCAAATTTTTCCAAGTTCTGCGTAACTTACAGCTGTACAAAGTGACTTACCGTAAATATCCATTTGTTTAACCACTGATGTGCTTGAAGAAATGTATGACATAGATCAACCATACGTATTAAATACTGAAAAGACCAGAATGTTTGAAAGATATGACTTTTTGCAACCTTTGTGGGCCAGATCACGTCTCGCCTATATAAACAATGAGCTTGAAAATAACCTGAATTAATGTAGCTCGGTGACCTTTACCAGCTGTCAGACTGCAATAATGTTAGCTGTTTTGATACTCACTGGATCCGTGAAAGGGTCAGCACATTGCAATCTTAATGAATTGACACTACAGATATCGTCATGGGCTCCCTGGACCTTGAAATCACATTTTGTTACAAGCAAATAATGGTTGAAATGCCTAATTTCATTAAAAAATGTTGTGGGGAGTGGAGGGAATTAGACTCTTTATGCTCCAACTCATTTCTGCATCAGTATTGTCTGTCTATCAGCACAAGATGTCTGAACCAATATCTAGCTGGAATATTGAGAACTAGGATGGAAAATATGATTCTTATTCCATATGTTGTATATGCACATATCCACTGCATTATTTTATAAATAACATCTTGCAGATGCCCATGATGTCCCCTTCTAAATCGTAGTTTTCTGTGTTACATAAACACACATCCACATGTACTACAAAAATAAATTCTGATTACAAAGCAATGGGCTAACTTAGAAGGAAGGTAGAATGACTGCTGCATCTGCACTGTATAAGATCAACATTGCAGAACATCTTTTAGTCACATTTTCTGCAGAAGAAAATAAAACAAGACATAAACCAGAGAAGGACCTGGAAGATTCATTAGACATTGTAAAAAAAATATCAGTGCATATCTGCTACAAAGCAGAAGAGGACATACCATAAGAAATATTTACAAAAAAACATAGTGAGTACATTAAACAGGTGCTCAGCAGTGTATTGTACTGAACATAGGAAACATTTAAAAAAACAAAACATTTTTTTACCACAGATTTACACTGGAACAGGATGGCAACTAGACACACCCCAAAGTTAACACAATTGGCAATTCAAATGCGGTATATGGACATGTACTCATGCAAACTAAATGTTATCAATTTATCTTGTGTGATAAATTACACATCATATTTAAAAAGTAATTATATAGTATTATATATTTTATAATTATAGCAATATATATTTACATAGAGACAAATTTGATATACTTTGTATTTGTTGGCTACAACATAAATTTCAAGCTATATATTAATATTATAAGTAGTCAAAATAAAAAAAGGGAAAGCATTGTAAAAATGTAATATGGGAGATGGGACCATGCAATAAAACATTATTATGTTCTTTTTATGCTATAAAAGATATATATTATTGTATTTAATATTTTTGAACTTTCAACAAATTAAATACTTAATTATTTAATTATTATAATAATAAACATTGTAGTAAGTTCAAAGAAGAACTAGGAGGACACCAGCTCACAGACTCTTGGGTCTATTCCGTAAAATTCGACTTTGGAGGATGACTTTCATTGTCATATTTGGCACCCAAGTTTGACTTAGAAAAAACCTAGGTTCGAATCTTCCCCATTGAAACCAATGGGAGGCAAATTGATCAAAGCTATATTTGATACTAAGTCAAACTCGGGTGCCAAATTTTACTTAATCTCGAAATGAAAGTTGACCTCCAAAGTCAATGTACTTGTTGGTACATCTTAGACTACCAATCTTTGTAGTGCATTCCATGGTTTGCATATCAACCAAGAAAATGCAGATATATTATTGCTTTTTGTCAAGGGCAATACAAGGCCATTGTCTAAACTGTCATGGACTGCCTCTACTAGGTGAATACATGCTCTGCTTCACCTTTTTTAATCATTATAAACCTAAGTCATTCTTTGCTGAAGGACTTCAGGATAGAAATAAACAAAGTGTTTGTTAGTAACAAAACAAACAAAAAGGAAAAAGAGCCACTTTGCTTTAAAATGCTGAAACCTTCCATTTATGTTTTCACATCTCTGAAAAAACTAGCCATATCTACCAAACCAATCGAAGACTGAACACCTGAGATATTTATCCAATGCATAATATTATTCACGGTGCAAAGGCATGTAGTCAAATCCAAGTTCAGTTGTGTAACAATAGGCATATCAAAGAAGTTAGCAGTTATGGGGTTCTGTATCCTGTGTGTCTGTATTCCATGGTGTACTATGGGAATGTAATCCTATTACAATCTGAACCTGCTGACCATATTATGGGATTGTAGACACACCTCCCAATATTTCAGATGTCTAAAGAGGGACACTTATATTTGTGGGAGTGGCTAAAGGTTATGTGTGGGTTTTACTGGAACTTTTTCAGAAACTTTATGGACAATTGGTAACTATTTATGTAATTTGGTAAGTAATTTAGAACAAGAATTAAGAATTGTATGTACACAAATTTAATAGAAAAGCTTGCTGTGGAGCTCTGTGATACACTCATAAAAGCTAAGAATTCTGAGCTCCCAGAAAAGATGAACAAAAGAAGAGGAGAGAAGCCCCCCCCCCCCCCCGCCCCCCCCCCCCCCCCACACACACACACACACTAAATGGGTTTTACTACAGTGATGTGATGCATCTGTTGTTATTTCTTTCTCAGACCTTACATTATCACCCAAGAAGTTGGTTTCCAAAAGAGTCCGGGACTCCTGGGAGTGGTTTAATATCTAAACAAAAACCACACCACATTTTGCAACCTGTGGTCACCAGTAGTGGAGTGCTTTGTAGACATTAAATCACTCCCAGGAATCTCAGACACTTTTGGAAATACATTTTCTATTTAGTAATGTCAGTGAATGAAAAGTAGAGTATAAAATAACACCACAGTCCTGTAAAATAATTCAGTTCAACCAGAGACCTTTAAAATGTCTTTGTCACCCATAGACACATAAACAGTTAATTAAAAATGGCACAAAGACCCATACAAACAGATATACAAGTTTCTGGGGGATTTAAGTGCAGTACATTTCCGCATATTGATCCTACAATTCTAAATTACGAAATCTCAAACAATAAAGCGAGTAATCAATAATTACAGTAATCAATAAAGGCTGCTACAAAATTAGGTCATAAAAAAAACAATTCTTCACCATTGTCTTTCTAAAGTGAGTTATTCTAAAAGAATGAACTGCCAAGATGAGTTAAGGAGATTATGAAATAAGTGTCTTTATTGTGAATCATTTTAAGGGACAAGGACAATTCAGGACCAAAATGATTTGCTGTAAAGCATTGTGATATTTAATTAACAATGTATGTCACTTTTTACTTTTGCACTGAAAATCAGTCCCAATCTTTACTCCATGGTGTGTTAGAAACTAAAGTGTTGTGTAATTAGTTTGTGAATTAAAAAGATATGTCTCTCTCTTCGAAAACTGGAAACAAGTACCAGAGGAGACTGATCAGCAGGAGTTGCGATGAAGAAATAGAATTTTAAGGGCCACATTATCAACACATGTAAAGGCACATCCAGGCTTGTCAGGCTGTATCCAGTCTCTCTGTATGTTTTTCTATCCTTGCAATGTTACTTCCTTGCTGTATTTCCTTCTTTGTTATACTTTATGTTTCTTGTACTGGCCATTTCCTGGGTTTCCTGTGCCTCGCTTCTATATAAATGTGCCCCACTCGGTTGTGTTGTGTCTGTCCTGCTACAGTTATGTCTTGGTCTCTATGTTTCTTGCTTTAGTATAATTTATTTTGCTGTAGGCAGGGTCAGTGCACCTGAGGATTGCAGCTCCTCTGCCTTCTCCCCATATGCCTGTTCTGGTTTGCCTTTAGTGACATCTGAGGATCCCAGCTCCTCACCCCATCCTTTGTGCTTATTTTTCTAGCCCTGTCCTTGGTTTATCGAGTCCTGTCTTGTCCATTCTTGTTTGTGTCCTATAGCCCTGTACCCTGTATCTTGTTAATTTTATTTCTGTTGCTGTCCTTTCTTTACATATTGGTATGTTTAACCTTGCCTATCCCAGTCGGCACATTATTCTATGGTTCTATGGTGTTGTCTTTTATGTCTTCTCTAGGGTGTCTGCAGGATATCACCAGATCCCATTTTGTCTTCTACTGGATATAGCCGCTGCTATCTCAGGGCACTGATATTTGACCACACCAACCCAGGGTGATCAAACTTTTAGGGGAGTGCAGTTACCCTGCACCAGGCCCTGTGTCTCCATCTCTGGAATGTGACACAATGGACTTTGTCATCTGGACCCTGTTTCTGACATTAAGAGTCTGCTCTTTGCTGTCCCTGGCAGAGTTGGATTTGTTGGGACAATCCTGTTTTTTGGGGTCACTAGTGGCTTTAGTGCCACAGTGACCCCATTACACCATGAATATGAGACAATAGAAAAACATGAGCTTTAGACACCCAGTGTCTGTATTCTTGTGGGATATTGGCAGGGATACCCTAGGGCAGTGATGGCGAACCATTATGGTGCCCAATTTCCTGCATGCAACCAAGTTCCAGACCTTAAAGTGCCAACACTGCTTTATATTAAATACCCACATACATACTCTCACACATACACACAACACATGTATACTTACATACTACATACTTCACATGTAAAAAATGTCTATAAAAAATCACGTCAGCCAGAGTTTCCTAAAGACATCAAAAATCAAGTGCATTGAAAACCCAAAAAATTTCTTTGGAGAGCTTATCGGCTTCCATAGATGTAAGATGTGCCAAGCCTGCAAGGAAACCAACAAAACCCAAAAGAAAACTGTGTGCAATTTTAAAAACCCACATAATGACAAGATGTATAAAATTAATAAAATAATTACTTGTGAAACAAAAGGGGTAATTTATATGTTATGGTGCCCTTGTAAACTATATTATGTCGGTAGAACCTCAAGACCTTTAAAGATTCGCATAGGAGAGCACATTAGAAACATAAAAAATGGATTTGAAAAACATAGCGTCTCCCAACATTTTTTAAATACACACCAACAAGACCCCTCCCACCTCTGTTTTCTGGCCATAGATAATCCAAGAATACAGTGGTGAGGAGGAGACCGAATAAGAAATTTGGGACAGGCCGAAATGAAATGGATTTTTGAGTTGGATACTCTAATCCCTAGAGGCCTTAATGCCGATTTTGAGCTTTGCCATTTTTTATAATCTTTATATATCAGACTCATCTATATTTTTATTTTTATTTTTGTGCCCACTAACAAATAAGAGTTTATAAAGACCATGTTGTCCGGGGGCTTAAAGACCTCTCTATATAAGAATTTTACCTCTATATATATTTTTCTTTTTATGGGATCTGTCTCTTTAAACTCCATGTGCAAACAAATTGAGTTGCCTGTATATGTTTTTTATTGCTATCCATTATACCTCTGTTTTTAACACCTGTTTTATAAACATTAACCTTGTGGTTTATATTAACATTGCTAATACATAAATATTACACTTGATTTGAGATTTAACTCTAACTATTTCTTCTTTTTATTAGAAACCGTTTTTAGTCTGCTGGTTATAATATTTGTTTGTTATGCTTTCATTTTTACTTTTATCATTTATTTATCTTTTAATAAGATTGTGCTGTTATTTTATTACATTATGCTGTATTTTTTTATATATATCGTTGGTGGTAAACCATCACTGTGTTGAGAGACATTGTTTTCTGAAAAAGACATTTGTTTAACAAGAATCAGCAGAGTGTGCAGCTCCCACCCTCGTTTGTTTCTCCCAGTTCCCACTTAGACGCCTATTAGTCTCCATGGCAACACCCTTGGACTAGTTCTATATAATCTTCAAATGTCCTGTGCAGACATCATCGCCTTGAAGAAGCCCTATTGGGCGAAACGCGTCGCGAGATTTTGGTGACGCTGCACGAGACTTCAATTGCGGAAGTGTTTTTGTCTCCAACAACGGAGCTTGTTTTCACTTGGCGTCCTTCGTTATCCACTACTGCCGGTTTTGGACTACGTACATACTGGACGGACTGGTGATATTTTTGTTTCTGTTTTTACTCAATATGAGCTTTTTATTCCAGTTTTTTATCCAGAGGAAAATTAAAGATTTTTATTGTACCCTAAATTACATCTGATTTCCCAGTATAAATCTACATCTCCTAACTGGGTCTACATCTACCTATTACCAATCACTACACTTGGCTGTGGATGATAGGACTCAAAGTCTTCTAAAGTTTTTCACACTCAGAGCTGGTTTCTAGGCTCTTGAATTTGTGAGTGTATTTTCATTGGGGGACATATCTCCATATTGTATATTACTCCTATATTACTACACATTGTTGTTGTTGTTTTTTTTTTTTCCTCTGTTTCTTCCATATGTACTTTCCTGAGATATTATCAGTTTTCTCCAGATAAGTAGAGTTTCTTTGCGCAACACATTTTTTCACTTTTGTATCACTGTTTGCTGTGTTTGTTTTTGGAGGAACTACACTTGTGTATGCTGCATTTTTTCACATATATTTATCTCTGTTTATAAGCGCCCATCACTTTTTTATATTCTTTAAATTGAGGTTAGGCCCCTACAATTTACATTCCTTTGGAAAATTGTTAAGCATCTGAAGGAATATGTCCAGAAAGATGTCCTGTTTTACTTTTGGTACATACAAGTTATCAAAAGTAACCTTAATGTCAGCCACATTGCCCTCTACAAATACACAACAGCCTAACAAGGGAGAGATTAGGATTTCTGAATCGGAAATGTTGCAAACAAAATTTCAACTCCCTTGCTACAAAATTGCCACTCTCAAAAATATTCCTGAATATCGGGGGTTTTGAAATGTTGGTGTTCGTCCCTCTAAAAACTTAGTTTCCTGTACAAATGTAACATCAAATTTAGATCTATGAAGCTCCCTTCATAGTCTCAACCATTTCTCTGGAACAGACCCTTCGCATTTATAGACGATCCAAATCCAAAAATGCAGTCGCGGAGAAGGAGTAGGAGTATTTTTTTTTATATATATATATATAAATTCAATGACAATCGCTACCAGGCAGAAAGAGGAAAATAATAAGAAAATAAGGGAGGAAAAAACATTACCAAATTATACCACTAAGTACCTGCTTATCCGATGGGTGTAATTACACCCATCAAAAAAAAAAATCCTTTTGCGTTAGGTTAAAGCAAAATCAAGGGAAAGACACCAACCAAGAGGCTACAATGTATTTCTAAAGTAGTGCACTGTAGTGCCAGTATGGAGCACTGGGCAGACTTTGCAGTCGGCTACAGACTCTTTGGACGGGATGGGCTGCACCTCAATGATGAGGGGGCTGCAGTATTAGGGGCGAGGATGGCTAGAGGATTAGATGAGCTTTTAAACTAAGCTCTGGGGGGGAGGGTCAAGATCAAAAAGAAGCAATGGTAGCTAGGGTAGATTGGAAGGTGGGTCTAGCTATGGGAGAGGAGGAAAGCAGTGGTGGGGTTAACATAGACCAAAGGGAGGTCCATATAATTAAACCTGCACACATTAAGTGTTTGTCAACTAAACAGAAAATGGGTAGTAATCTCAAATGTCTTTTAGCAAATGCAAGAAGCTTGACAAACAAAATGGGTGAGCTGGAGATACTGGTAAGTGCTGAACAGTATGATTTAATCGGAATGACAGAAACGTGGTGGGATGAGACCCACGACTGGTCAGTTAATTTACAAGGTTACTCACTTTTTAGAAAGGACAGAGTAAATAGAAAAGGGGGAGGGATTTGTCTGTATGTAAATCCTAAATTAAATCCCAGTATTAAAGAAGGTGTACATGATGTAACTGGAACTGATGTGGAGACACTGTGGGTGGAGATTAGCTTAGACGCTAAAAAGAATCGCACATTACTTGTAGGTGTATGCTACAAGCCACCAAATATTAGCATTGATGGAGAAGATCAGCTTTTATTACAAATTGAAAAGGCTGCAAATATGAATGAAGTTCTAATCATGGGAGATTTTAATTACCCAGATATAGATTGGAAGTGTGGCACAACTAGTTCAGCTAGGGGCAGCAAGTTTCTGGACCTGCTTAATAACAAATTTATGGCACAATTAGTAGACACCCCAACTAGAATGGATGCCTGTCTGGATTTGGTAATAACAAACAATGAGGAGCTTATCTCAAACATACAAATAAGAGAACACTTGGGGAATAGTGACCATAATATGGTCTCATTTGAGATTAATGCAAAAAAGCAAATTGGTAAATACGCCACCAAAACACTTAATTTTAGAAGGGCTAACTTTGATGGACTAAGGGCATCGATTGAACATTTAGACTGGGAACGATTGTTTTCTGGACTAAACACAGAAGACAAGTGGAATGCCTTTAAGCACACATTACAAAAGCACACATCCCAATATATACCTTTGGGAAACAAATGCAAAAGACACAAATCGAAACCAATGTGGCTTACAGGTAACGTGAAACAGGAAGTACAAAACAAGAAAATGGCATTCAAACATTATAAAAACACGGGATCAGCATTATCATTTATAGAGTACAAAGAGGCCAACAAAGCCTGCAAAAAGGCAATTAAAATGGCTAAATTGGAAAATGAGAAAAGGGTTGCCAAGGAGAGTAAAACTAACCCCAAAATGTTTTATAAATATATAAATGGAAAAAAGCTAAAGAGGGAAAATGTTGGGCCCTTGTTATCCCAAATGGGAAATTTGGTAAGTGAGGACAGAGAGAAAGCAGACATTTTAAATACTTTTTTTTCTTCTGTTTATACTAAGGAAGAGCAGATGGACGAGCCCCTGCTACAGGAAGTTATGGGACATTCGCCGCAAACATGGGATTGGCTGACACAGGAAAAAGTGCTTAAGCAATTTCACTCTGTTAAGATAGACAAGGCCCCAGGACCAGATGGTATACACCCAAGGGTACTTAGAGAGTTAAGCATAATTCTGGCCAGGCCACTATTCATGATCTTTAGGGATTCATTCAGTTCAGGTACAGTGCCAACAGACTGGCGAAAGGCGGATGTCATTCCAATATTTAAAAAGGGATCAAAATCTCTGCCAGGTAATTATAGGCCAGTGAGCTTGACATCTGTAGTGGGGAAACTATTTGAAGGATTGCTAAAGGTATACACTCAAGAATACATCTTGAACCAGAATATAATTAGTAAAAGTCAACATGGTTTTGTGAAAGACAGGTCTTGTCAAACAAACTTAATAACATTCTATGAAGAAGTCAGTAAAAATATAGATCTAGGTGTGGCAGTTGATGTGATCTATTTGGATTTTGAGAAAGCATTTGATACAGTTCCACACAAAAGGTTACTCTACAAATTGAGAGAAATAGGTTTGGGGGCAAATGTGTGTATGTGGATTGAAAATTGGCTAAAAGATAGAACACAAAGGGTTGTTGTAAATGGAAAATTCTCAAATTGGACAAGGGTATTAAGCGGAGTACCTCAGGGGTCTGTTTTGGGCCCTCTTCTTTTTAATTTGTTTATTAATGATCTGCCACATTGTGCTGAGAGCCATGTCTCCGTGTTTGCGGACGACACTAAATTAGGTAAGGCAATAAAGACTAATCTTGATGTTTTTTCTTTACAGGAAGATTTGGACAGAGTGGGGGACTGGGCAGTAAAGTGGCAAATGAGGTTCAATATAGACAAATGTAAAGTTATGCATTATGGGAAAAATAATAACAAAGCAACATATACGTTAAATGGTTTTTCCCTGGGAAAAACTACTAATGAAAAGGATTTAGGAATAATTATAGACAACAAACTTGGCAACAGTGCCCAATGCCAGTCAGCAGCTGCAAGGGCCAATAAGATATTGGCATGTATAAAACGAGGTATAGATTCACGGGAGGAGGATATCATCTTGCCTCTTTACAAATCAATGGTAAGACCTCACCTTGAATATGCAGTACAGTTCTGGGCACCAGTCCTTAAAAAGGATATTAAGGAACTAGAAAAAGTGCAAAGGAGAGCTACAAAATTAATAAGGGGTTTGGAGGATCTTAGTTATGAAGAGAGACTTAAAAAATTGAATTTATATACGTTAGAAAAAAGGCGTCTCAGAGGGGATATGATAACATTATATAAATATTTGCAGGGCCAATATAAAGAGCTCTCCAGTGACCTGTTCATTAACAGAAAGGTACAAAGAACAAGAGGTCACCCCCTCAGACTGGAAGAGCAAAGATTTCATAGACAGCAAAGGAAGGGATTCTTTACGGTTAGGACAATAAAGTTATGGAACTCACTGCCAAGAGAGGTAGTGCTAGCAACCACAATAGATGCATTTAAAAATGGTTTGGATGTTTTTTTAGGAAAGCAGAACATGCAGGGCTATTAATAATAGAATAAGCATTAATAAAATAGCTTATTGATCCAAGGAGAAATCTGATTGCCTCTTGGAGTCAAGAAGGAATTTTTTCCCCCAGGAGGCAAAATTCAAAATAGCTTCCTTAGGGGTTTTTTGCCTTCTTTTGGATCAAAAGCTGTAATGATAGGTAGAAGGGTTGAACTTGATGGACTTGTGTCTTTTTTCAACCTAAATTACTATGTTACTATGTTACTATGTTACTGAGTCTATTCACTAAAATTTGAGAATAGCTCAAGGAGGGTTAAATTGGAGGTTGATTTTAATTTTGAGACTTAGTCAAATTCGGCACCCACTGAAAGTAATGGCGGGTGAATGAGCAAAGCTATTTTTGAGACTAAAAGGTGAGTTGAGGTGAGATGAGGTGAATTACATAGTAGTTTAGATTGAAAAAGACTTGCGTCCATCAAGTTTAACTATTTTCCTATTCCATGTCTACCGATGTTGATCCAGAAGAAGGAAAATAAAAACCCCTTCAGCAATTTTGATTTCTGCTTTTAGTGGGGGAAAAAATTCCTTCTTGACTCCAAATGGCAATCAGATTTTCTCCTTGGATCAACAAGAAAATAAATATTAATGTCTACAATTGAAGTGAGATGACATTTAAGATCACCAATTTAGCTATACATTGTGCAGGGACAATCCTGGTGAGTTTGCTCAGTGGGGGAAACTTACCAGGTTTGTACCCCTCATAATGAATAGCTAAATTGGGGAAATGAAAATGTCCATCTCACCTCAAATCACCTCATCTAACGTGCAACTCACCTTTTAGTGAATAACCCCATTGTTGAAACTTTAACTAGTCTCAAAAATATCTTCCATCAGTTCGAATTTGACTTAGTCTCAAAATGAAAGTCGACCTCCAAAGTCAACCTCCTCGAGCTATTCTCAATTTTTTTTAAATAAACCCAAGTGCCTCTGGATCGGAAGGAGTTGTTTCGTATCAAGCATTGCATGGTGCAGCGAGCAGTTTCGTATACAAGGCAGACCTTGAATGCTTTCAAGATTGTTACAGCTGACATGGTGAGCGTGTTATGTTTGTATATTCACAGATACTGTTGAACCTAATTTAGTAATATGTACCAGTCTATAGGCATATACAGAAAGGGAAGTTAACCTAATGTTATGTTAATTAATGCTTTCCCAGGCATATCCCCATATTCTTCACAATATAAAGTGTTAATTATGTCATTTTAGTATTCATTTCGTGTAGTCTCATAATGTGCCCTTTCTCAGGATCAGTTCATTACTTAATATCATTTTTTTTTTCAAACCAGAGCTTATCTACCTCAATTTCCTAATGTCAACAGGCTACAATACCAAGACAGGATATATTTGCAATGATTGTATGAACAATATCCCCTCTTCCACAGTTCAAGCAGAGAACAAATGGATCCATGTTTTAAAAGCCATGGAAAGAGGTGGCTAATTTATTATTTTCAGCCTATAGATCTTCAATATATTCCTTCATTATCAATAACATAATATATCCACACTGAGGTAGCACTTATGGCATTAATCTGATCAAAAATAATTAAAAAAATAAGAGCCTCTAGAGCCTCCTCTCTGAACAAATAAAGTCTATATACTGCAGTATATCATTCTTATATGATTACTTTTCTCTAAACATATAGTTCTTTTATATGAAATATGGGAGTCTCCTGAAAAATCAGAACAATGTTTATTTGATATACATGTTTCGAGTGCCAGTCAAAATATTCAAACAGATGTCAAATATGAGTGATGATTTCAACTATGGAATTATTATTTCTCAAAATTGCAAAGTTTAGCTCAAAAATCAAGTGCAATCAACTATAAAATCACTGTAAATGTCCCAAAACTCTGCTCCAAAATATGTATAAACTATATATGGTATTGTATCCATCTTGTCATGTCATTCTCTGCACAAATAGCCCCCTTATTTTAATATGAGACTCCTCTACCATTCAAACAGAGTATATGGACCTATATTTTCAGCAGAGAAGGTTGGTTAATTTACTATATTCAGCCTGCAGATCTTCAAACTATTCATTTGTTATCAATATAATAATAGGTACATATAAAAGTAGCTCTTATGATGTCAATCTGATCTCAAAAATGAGAACCTCTGTACAAAAAAATAAATGAAAAATGACACTTTGCAGTGCGTGAAAGGGACCTCCACTGTTTGGAGGAGGTTTCCCAACACAAATTAGGCACTTTTCCCTGACAAGCACCGACACAACTTAAATCTGCACATTCGGGAGAATGTCAGGAGTCTGCTTTATACATTGGTGCACATGGCAATTGCGCCAGTATTTTGAACAATCTATGTGTGCGTCATGTTTATTCATGTCTTCTTTATAAATTATATTATATATATTATATTATGAGTCCCCTGAAATATCAGAACAATGTTCAGTTGATGTAGATTACAGGAATGCCTGTCACAATATTCCAACAGATGTCAGATGTGCAAAGTTTTCAACTGTAAGAGTATCAAATCTAAATAGAAAAGTGCAGCCCCTTTTTTAATATGAGAGTACTCTAATAATTCAGTTCAATGTGTAATTGATGTATACATTTTTTTAGAATTTCAAACAGGGTATTCCAACAAATGTCAGATATGAGCAGTGTTTTCTACTGTAGAACTTAAGGGCATTGGGACCTGGACACACCAGCCATTGCAGCCATCTGGAGGCCCTGCTCTGCTTGGAAACCAGTCATGAAGGGTAAGGTCTTCCTTTTGTGCAAGTTGACCTTTTTTTTAAATTAACCACTAATTCTTACTCATTATGCAGTCTAAAATGGGTATACTGAGCGCCTTTCAAGTAGGAGCTCTGTTTCACATCACATCTTACTTATCAACTGGCCCCCACATTCCAGTCTGTCATAATTTTTATTTAAAAATAGATATTGTTGTTCATTTGACTTACTGCTAAATCTGTGTGTTTATGGGGTTCCCTACTTGGGATCCTCTATGTCCCAGGCCAGCTGAACCTCTAGGCTAAACCTGTGGCTGATATTGGGGCTGATTTTGGTTGAAACACTCCTGCTGTGAGGGTTCCCTGGTTACAGGCCCCAGCGCGACAGCATAAAAAATTGCAATATTTTTTGCATTTATTCCCAAATGTCATCCTCTATAATGATTGATTATCTAGATCATGTATTACTTCTGTTGTGAATAATCAATCGAAGACTCTTTCTTTTGCCTCTGAAATACTACATATTGTGTAAACTGCTTTTAATTTGAAGTATTTGATCTTGTCTTTGTAATTTTACACTGAACACCGTGACCTTGTTATTTTGACACAAAGCTCCATTAATATGCAAATGATATGCATGTCAAACACACACAAGAGTGACTCACTAAGTACTTTAATAGTTCAGAAATAAACAAGGCACACACAGATCATGTGAATTTTGTAAATTGAAGTGACAGTGCTACAGATAAAATGTGCATGTGAGTTAATTTTTGAAAACTGTAAACAAAAATTGGCATCCAAAGCAAATCATCAGCTCTACTGTACAGCCTCAAATGCTAAAGCACTTACTTTAAGATTGGCCTTGAGAGACTGAATGCAATTCTGAGTCTACTGTAACTTTGATGATTAGTACTAGACAAAAGTTTTAACACATACTGAAGTTGCACAAAATGATGTTGTCCCCTATTTCCTCTTTATTGAAGCCAAAAATATCCTTCCATCAGAAGTGGTAGAGGTAAACACAGTGAAGTTTAAGCATGCATGGGATAGGCACAATACTATCCTAGATATAAGATAAGGACAGGGACTAATAAAAGTATTTTAAAAATATGGCAGACTAGATAGGCCAAATGGTTCTTATCTGCCAAAACATTGTATGTTTCTATAGAAAAAGAAGTCTGCAGAATCTGGGGTTCCCCATGATCCTCCCAGAGTGGTACTGATCAAGACGCCGTCAGACCTGAATGGCTGTAGGCAAAGGCTGCTCATATAAATCAAGGGGGCCTGTAAGCATAAAAGGGTTTTTTATCAGTATCACACAATGGTACTGACCAAGTATTCTCAGACCAGAATGGCTGTAAGATGAAATTGGTCTTACAACAACCAGTTTGGAATTTGACTCCTAACCTGGCTGTCTGGTTAAGTTAAACCTACATGTCTGGGATGGGCCGGATGCTACCTCCCCACAAATAGCACCTTGGGTTAAACGGACTGTCTGGTGGCCCATTTGCATCTTCCAAATGTTAGTGCATACTAATGTGCTTTCAAAGTACTTTAAAATGCATGTTTTACATTTTGCTTTGCTTACATTATAAAATACTTACAGCTAGACAAAATCAGGAAATTATAGCCATTTGCAAGAAACCAGGACTGCCCACGCAAGCTGAGTAAAAGTCAATTACCTTTCTATTTTCCTTATTTTTTGCTGCAGTTTCCAATGAGAATAATGCCATTCAAATCAATGGAATTTCACTTCTCTCTAGTGATGTCATCAGTCAATGTCTTGCACTGCTAAGAGATCCTCCTGTGTACAAGAGCAAGTTTATCACAGTCCACACAATGTATTATTTTCCAGCAGCACAGCAAATAAAACAAAACTTTATATCCTCAATGTCTCTTTAATCAGTGCTGCCACACCTGCAGTAAACATGCATAGTAATCACTGGGAAGGCTCAAGTCAAATATTACAAATTTAATTTATGCAGAATGCCTGTATCAAATCACACTGCAAAAAAGCCTGTGCACTTACATTTTTGGGGATGTTTAACTCCTTCACAACACTTCATGGGATTGGCACAAACATACCATCTTCTACTGGTAAGAGCAACAGAATTGAAGTTTGTTCACTAGGTTGGCATTGCAGATATGTCAGCATACCCGATCAGTGTGCTGACATATGTGGTGAGTGCACAGATGAGTGCTCATCATTCACAGTCAAAGGCAGATCCTACTTCTTCTCCTCACATTTTTGCCAGGGACACATACTGGTTTATATAGTGTGAGTTAGTAAGTTTTAATAAAGTTTAATAAAATTCAATAAAATTGTGATAACTAAGGACTTTTATTAAATCCATTCCTCTGTTTTAATCTCTTCCTTCTCTTTGATCACTGCATAAGCAATGATCTTGCACAGCAGCAAATTCTTTTCTGTCTGTGCATATTCTATATTGATCTGACCAGTTTGAATCGGTCTCCCTCTCCTCACTTACATTTTTGTGAGGGAGAGAGACAGATCAGTATTAGTTAGTGTTAAAATAAAATTTAATAAAATTGATAGAACCAAGGGCTTTTATAAAAGTCATTTCCTGTGTTTTAACCCCTTCCCTGCCATTGATCACTGCATAATTAGTGATCTTGCACAGCAACACATTTTTATGTCTGTGCCTTTTTAGTGTTTTCTAAGAGCTATTAACCCCTTCCTTGTAGATAAATGTTTAGCCACTGAACTGGTTGCAGAAGCATTTTTCCCCCCAAACAACCTGGTATACCTATGCATGGGTAGTATCACTGTACTCAGGAGTTGTTGTTGAACATATATTAAGGTTTTGGTTGGCAGTGACACAGCAGAATCTGTGAATGAATGACTGAAGAAAAACAAAGGCTGGTGGTATAATTTGTGCATGAAAGGTGTTAAAATACCATCATTGAAAATACCCTGGGGTCAGTACTTTTCAAAACTATATGGTTTTGGGGGTAAGATATATTGGCCGGCTTCAAAAATGACCCAAATAGGACATAGGCTCAGCTTTGCTACACATCAAAATTCCAAGTTGGAAAATTGAAATGGATATCTCCCAAATTTTACCATTTAGTCCCAAAACAAAAACAACAAGCCAATGCATTGTTGATGTTTGGCAGTAACTCATAACAGATCTATGAATTCCTGTCTGAAGTGCAATGTGTGTGAAAATAAAAATATTACCCAGAAAGGCTGGTGGTATAATTAGTGCATGAAATTACTCTAGGGAGATGCGGTTTATGTGCAGGCTCATTCCTACATATCTGGTGGGGGTGTTGGGCTGTCAGGAGATGTTGGGAGTGACATTTTCTATGTCATCTCCGGGATAAGACTGCCCTTTAACCCAGAGTTTGCTCTTCTCTTGGTGAAAGTCAATTCTGTTGCCCTAGAGGTTCAACCGTTGGCCATACATTGTATGGCTGCGGTAAAAATAATAATCGCACGTAATTGGAAATCTAGTCTCCCCTTTTCTAAGAAAGCTTTGGCTGACCAAATACTATACCAAATGAAAATGGAGAGGGAGGTTGGCTGTATGGAATCGTCAGACAAAGAAAAAACTGCTTTCGGTAGATGGGTAACAAAAATGGAGATAGGAAACTAAGCCCTGAGAAAATCAATTAAGGATAACAATTGATTATAATATCTGAGCATAATAATTAGATAAATGGTACCCTATTGCGCTTAGTAGATAGGTTACTTAGATGTGATTATATCTGTCCCTCGAATCCTGCCCCCCCCCCCAGTCCGATCGTAAGCTGTAATGTGATTATGTGTTTCTATTTGTTTGTTTACAATTTCTTGTGGTGCTGAAGTATTGTTATGTCTTGTCTTATTCTTGTATTTTTGTATTGATTGAAATAAAAAGAATAAAGAGAAAAAAAAAAAAAAGAAATTACTCTAGGGTGTCTACTTTAAAAAAAAATATAAGGCTTGATAGGGGTAAAGTACAAAGGCCGACTTAAAAAATGGGAGGTACAGGTAGTCTACATGTCAAATTTCCAAGTTAGAAAACCAAAAAACACATCTCCAACCAATAATGAAGTTGGCACTCCAAAGACAGATGTGTGATGAAAAATTTTAATAATGTATTGAAGATCACATTCAGAAATACAAATGATTAAGCGTTCTTCAATGTGAAACGTGTAAATTCGCCTTTTCTGGCACTCTTCCACGTGTGTTTTGTATTTCTGGATGTGAGCTTCAATAAATTATTACAATTTTTCATCATACCTGTGTCTTGGGAGTGCCATCTTCATCTGTCTACAACTCCGTCTTGTCAGTGGTGGTTTGTGCACCCAAATTAACACCAGTGAGCTGCTAACAAATCCCTTGTCAGCAAGCTTGAGCCAGGATTCCTGTGTGGTGAGGAGACTTTTTTGCTTTAATTTAGAGTTCACATGTAAAAAAAATTACTCTGTCCTTTCTAAAAAGTGAGTAAGTTTGTAAATTAACTGATCAGTCATGCCACCATCCCACCACATTTTTGTGATACTGATCAAATCATACCATATCTCCAGCTTACCCATCTTGTTTGTCAAGCTTTTTGAATTTACTAAAAGACTTTTAAGATGAATAGCAATTTTTGGTTCATTAGTTGACAAACACTTTGTGACCATAGGTTTAATTGGATGTACCTCCCTATTGTCTATGCTAACCCCACCACTGCCCTAACCCCCTTTTCCTATAGCTAGACCCCCCTCTTACAATCTACTATAGTTATCATTACTACATTTTGATCTTCACAACCCCAGAATATAGTTTAAGAGCTCCTCCCTTCATCTAGCCATTCTATACATTATTAATGCAGCCCCCAAATCATTCAAGAATTAAATACTAGCTTTGCAAATGCTCTCTGCTGAGATATTTATCACCAATGTCCAACATGCTAAAAAAACCTTTGATGAGTGGACCAGGTGACCATGAGATGAATAGACTTGCAATAGTTGCCACAACCCATCATCTCAATGGAGACAGAGGGCTTCAAGACCATGTCGGAACCCAGAAGAAACCACAAAAACTTGGTAGATTTCATCCATCGACTTGTCCGAGAAAGATCAGATGAAATATACTTTACCAGGTATAGCTTATGCCAGATAGAATCCTCTTCTGTAGATGGGTTTGGAAATATAGGCAGAACAATATCGAGATTAAGGTGGAACCAGGAAAGCACTTTAGGTAGTAAGTCAGGAACTGTATGTTGGACTACTTTGTCTGCATCAAAGACTGTGATGGGTTCTTCAGATGAAAGAGCCTGCAGCGTTTAAATCTTTCTAGCTGAGGCAAGGTCCACGAAAAGAAAGACTTTATATGTGAGCAAGGTATGAGAGCAATCTTCCATGGGATGGAAGGGATGTTGAGAGAGAGCCTGAAGAATCAGTGAAAAGTCCTAAGAGAGTGTAAAAATATTGATGGGGGATGTAACCTGGAGACTACCTGAATGATTTCTGCACTTCTGCAGGATGCAGAAAATCTAGGATGAGAAAATCCACTAGATAGTTGTCCTTCACCCAGGAGAGGTTTCTGAGATTCCCTTTTAATACATACCTCCCCATTCTATCAGCAGAGCAAGTTCTCATATAAGTAAACTGCTCTGCCACCTTGATGAGTGATGGATGAGGTGGTGGCCCTATTGTCCATATGGATTCATATCCAGTGGTCGTGAAAAAAAAGCTGGAAAAAGAATTGCCCGTAATTCCAAAATGTTGGAAATAAAAAGGCATTTTCTGAAAGATCATCTCCCCTAGGCCATGTGATAATCAAAGTGTGCTCCCTAATTTTACAGGCTCACATCTGTGGTAACCATCTTCCATAAGACATAAGACAAAATCCCTGGGTCTAACATAAACAATTGAACTGGGCAAGTAGTTCCTGTTGGGGAAACCTCAAGTGCCACTCAGCCCACCTATTGTGGAGGATATTTGTCAAGGAGCTCCATAAAGGTTTTGGCTGGAATCCTCTGAAGGCTCTAGATGAACAAGACCCTGTTGATTAACTTGGATTAACATTCTTTTGATTGAGTCATGGTTCCCAAAACCATGTTGAACTCTGCTCCAAGGAATAGCAAGTGGTGTACTGGAATCAACTGGCTCTTGAAAATATATAGAAGACATTCGAAATGGAACATATGAAGAACCTCAGAAACATGGACCTTCAGGATTTCTGGGTCTAAAGCCACCAGGAGCATATCATCCAAATAATGGAAAAGTAAAATGTTGTACTTTCATGTTTCTGCCTCTAGAACAACCAGGACCTCGGAGAAGGTTCAAAGAGCTAAGCTTAGGTATAATGTTTCTACCCATCTCTTAACAAATGATTGTGAAGATCACCAGGTTCTTTCTGTAGCCCTTTCACTACTTGGGCCACAGTGTTTAGCTGCTAGTGTTCCTTTGGAATTTCCATGTTTCTTGTGATGACCTGCTTTTGATGAATCACTTACCATGCTGTATCTTTCACATGTGATGTCACAATTGTTGTGCACATTTGTGACAAGTTGACGGAGTGCACTTACTTTATTTTCCTGTACAAATAAGATATTCCAAAATCAAGAAAAATAAATATACCTTTTTTTTTTTTTTGGTGCACTAGCTACAAAAAAAAGATTATGAAATTCAGAAAAAATATTTGTATTCCAAAATGATGTACTATAGTAAAAACTAGAGCCCAAACAGCTCTGTTCCTCAGGGCACAGCAAAGCCAAAAATACATGGTCTTTAATGAGTTCATTGACCTGTATTTTTCTTTGAATCAACAGCTTTGCAATCCATTTTCAAGACTACACCCTATTTTGATGCAACATTAAGCAGATGTGAAAAACATTGCATTTGATAGTTCTTTTTATATTTATCTATTTCTTTGTAATTATGCCCGGCTCTCTGAGGGGACATTCTGATAGATGATGTTTCAAGAAAGTATACAGAATTTTTCTGTTATTCTCAGCATATTTTCGCATGATAATGAGACTGAGAAGAGGAAAGGTTAAGCTAAAATATAACTACTCTAGGTCTACCTCGAACCTGCTCAGCAGGAAACATAAGCCCATAACAATTATTGTGTTTGTTACAGCAATAATGAAAGGGAGTAATTAGACTGATGTGGATAGAACTACCTGCCCTTTGTAACATATGCTCGCTAAATTAGTCTGGCAAAAGCAGATTCTAATAGTCTGAGAACATATTAAAAGGAATTCGATTAAGCTCCTAAATAACCATGATGGAACTATTAACTACATGGGTTATTTTGTGATTTGGCAATGACCAGCTCACAGTCAAATTAATAACAAAAGGGATTTAGATTTTAAAATCCTACTTGGTTTAAAATTTGAAAATTTTACCAGGTAAAAAGTTTCAATTTCTGTGTCTTAGATGTTCGACAAAAGTTATATTTGATGAAATATTATTTTTTTCTTTGAAGATGTAACACATTGTTTTGCCTGACTATTGCAGGTGAAAGAATACATTTGTAGTAAAGACTGGTATGTATGTTATTATCCAACTTACACAAAGTGAGATTTGATTGACAGCACTACTGTGCATGTGGAGTAATGCTGACAAACTCTCTTTCCCATGGCATCCTGCGCTGCTGGTAGACTATACCTAATGCAATCTTTCAATTAAACATAACTTCATTGTTTATGAACAGTTGTCCTTAAAAAAAAAAATATATACAATAATATTAAAAAGTTTATGTAGTTTATGTTGACTATTTTCAATCCAAAAGATAAAGTCTTGAGATACAAAGTAATAGAGAGAGAAAAAATAATCCCTATATTAAGACAAGATGGTGAAACTACAAAACAAACAAACAAAAAAGTAACAAGGCAGACACCATTAATAATTTGAAATAAATACATAAGTCCATAAAACCTTTGAATAAAAACCACCCTTTCAGTGAAAGATCCTGCCCACCCATTCTGGCACACAAAGGTTGTCCTGTAAATAAAATGTGACCTGTATCCAGGTTTCAATGGTTTTTATGTTGGCCCATAACTGAGCATGGGGGCAGTTATTTTTCAAGTCCCTGGCCCATTCATTTTATTTGGTCTAAGAGCCATTACGCCTTTTTTTTTTTAAAAAAAATGCATTTCTTTATTTATTTTTAATCAGAGGTCAAGTTTGACTTATTCTTGGAGGTTGAATTTGACCTCCTCTCGATTCATCTCACGATGAGGCATCCGGAGTCTATTCAAGGTTGGAGGTGGAGGTGAGTGTTAATTGTACCAAACTTGCCAGTAGACATGACTCTGGAAGGGCCAGGTTGTAGCCAATAGCTAAAATCGTGCAACTTGCTAACAGCTCCTATCCCACATGACGTCTAAAGTGCAGTTATTCGTGTTTGTTAGTTGTAGTCCCCAACAACTGTTAAGAAAAAAAAGCGTTTTTTGGATCTGATCCTAAAGTAAAACTAGTAAGTGGAAATATGCCCTATTTAGTAAATATTTTTTCTTACAGCTTAATAACTATCGTTGTATAACCGAATATAGTTGGTTTTTCAATAAAGGAGAAGGGAATAGGAGTAAACATTCAATTCCTTAAAAGTAGCAGCGTATCTGTCTTGCATTACTATGATACGCCACTGATTTGCATATCCCTTTATTACATGATACCATCATTGCAATACACCCACAATGGCCTATTTTCGTGTCAATTTGAGATCATTACAGTGGTCTCTGAGTGACCAGAATTTAACTGAAGTGATCTGATTGGGTAAGAAACACAGTGATCCGATTTTCTGTAAGACTTGGATTATAAAGTATAAAAATAAGAAATACATCACCTCTCCATTAAGGTATAATGGTGAAATTACAAAAAAAAAATATATAATCTTAGAACATGGAATCATGGCAAAATCATATATATTTGTAATATTTTAAAGTGAGATCAATTTTAAATACCTTGAGTTTTGTATGAAAAAACTCTTGCTGGATTTCTGATAAGAACATTCTGCATTAATGATTTTTTTTTCTATCCTATTCTAGATCTCCGCAATAACACATTTTAGCAGGAAGTTTCCTGTGATATGAAGGAATAAATTAGGTAAAAATAATTGTATGCATAATATATATAATGCCCCACAGTGAATTAACATGCACTAATGAGTATTATATATATATATATATATATATATATATATATATATATATATCACGTTATCCTATTATAAATTAATCAGTAAGACGCTCTAGCACATGCTTTTGGACACAATGTCTTATTAATCTACAGAGTATAATGGATTTCTTATAAAGGCATTAAGATTAAGGTGGCAGAGTTTCATTTCAGTAAATACATTAATTTCATATTTAAAACTATTCATACGCGTGAAAAAGTTATTCCGATAGCTTCCGTTAATTACTTTTAACCACAACTTGTAATTTGGTATGCTGAATCCATTCTGACTCTGCTGAGTAGATGAAAAGTGTACTATAATGTTACATCTACAAGGTTAGAGAGAAGTCTTAGTACTCAGCTTATGCCCAAGCGAAACTCTGAGTATTTGGCCATTTGGAAAATATCTGAGTATTCATAATTTAACAAATAATCTAGAGTTCCCTTTAAAGGGAACACAGTTTACACTGTGAATGAAGAGTGTAAAAAGTCATCTATAACAGTAATATCAATAAATTTGTATTAACAGTAGGATGGGGAAAGTGATCATGTGGTTGTAAAGAGCACTGGTGAGACCTCTCTTGGTTAATAAGATATAGACACTCAAAGTTCAGTGATGGGCTACTACACTGGTTCATGGATTGCAGAATAAAAAACTTACCAGGAAAGATTAAAGGATATTAACATATATAGCTTGGAAGAAATACAAAGCAAAGGGGATATGATAGAAATATTTAAATGCATAAATCAACACAATAATGGGGGTAAGTATATTTAAAAGAATAAAAACTACCACAACAAGAGGACCTAGTCCTAAATTAGGAGGAATATCTGGAAGTATAACTTTACTGAGAGCGTAGTGGAAGCATGGAATAGCCTTCCAGCAGAAGTGATACAGGTTAATACAGTGATGTTTAAGCATGCATGGAATAGGCATAAGGCTGTCCTACATATAAGATAAGGCCAGAAATATTCAGATTTTTGTTTTTTAAATTAGGCAGAAATCAGGTGGGACAAATATTTCTTATCTGCCAACACATTTGGTATTTCTATGTGTTAAAGAAATAAAATCAAATGCATAAATTAACCTATATGGATGTCTGTGGTCTTCTGTTTATGATTTTAGCTGTGGCATAATGTGAAATAAGTAATTTGCATGTGAAGTCACAAGATAAACAGCAGACACCACAACATGCATAGTAAAGTTTAAAATGTGTATTTTTCTCTTAACCTCTGCATTTTATTGCAATTATACTATTGCATTGCAAAGATAATTGTTATTCTCTACAGTTACAGTACAAGTAATGTTCAGGTCCCTTTAACAAAGATTTGGCTAAAGTAAGGAAAACATTTGTTGAATATCCTGCAGCAGGATTCTCCCAAATGTGCCAGCTAAGGGCACATCAGTTAGTAAAATAGCCTTGGCTACATATCTATGTAAGTGGGGCTGGGAGCCATTTGGGGTGGGGGTGTTGGGGGTGGTCAAAGCTACTAGGCCTGGCCCAACAATGTATTTTTAGGGGGTTGGGAGCACGTGCCCAGAACCCAGCTCTATTTTTAAAAGAGGGATTTGGCTACTTGACCTAGCCCTCCATGTATTTTTTCAGGCCCCACTGGGGTTCATTTTTTGGTATTTTGTCAGGAACACACTTTTCCCATCCACACACATGATTTTTGTGGGCTATCATATGTGGGCAAAACTATAATGACACTAAGAGACCGGATCAAAGGTCACCATTCTTCAATTGGAATTGGCTACTGTGACATATCCACTGATAAACCAGTGGCAAAAGATTTATTTTGAACAACACCATTCCTTGTCCCAACTGATGGCACTCGATCATTTACATCCCTTGATCAGAGGAGATAGAGCAAGATTATTATTGCTATGTGAAAGTCATTGGATTCACACTTCTAATACAGAGGCCTAAATTAGCAATTGCTATTGAACTCTGTTTTGTTACCTTGGTCTTAGGACAATCTGCACAGCTGGTACACAGTAGTAGACAGGGTTTCAGGTTTTTTGACAGATGTGCAGACCCACAGGTAATAGAATCCCAGTAAAGTTGTTGTTGGTGTTTTCTATTGCTTTTTAATATGTTTCACTCTTTCCTATCTTCTATCACCACAGTTTGAGAACAGTGGGAGGGGGCACCAAGGAATCCTGTGTGTTTATAAATAGGTGGTGGTTGTCAGAGGTAAATTACACATCTATAGCTGGTACTCAGGTAGTAGTGGTACAGAAGTTAAGTAGACCCCTAGAAGGAGTAAAAGATTAATGTGGAGATTCGAAAGTAAATTGTTACATTGTTTGGCAGATGGACCATTCATACCCAAGTGTCGGCGGAGGCCATTAAATGAATGAAGTTTTGGAAAGGCGACCACCCTGGTGATGGCTAAACACACAGGGCTCTGGGCTGGTTTGTGATTACACCGGATGTGACCTGTAATTACACACTACAGAGTGAGGGACATGGGCGAGAACAGCTGCGTCTGTTTAGTTTTAATTTTTGTAGGTATTTAAATGTTATGTATTGTGAGTTTTACAGTGCTTGACAAAGGCCAGTTTGCCTGGCCAGAACATTGCTGTTTGATTAAAAATATTGTTTGAAATTAAATTAGCCTGGAGAGTGCGATCTTATTATCATTGGGATATATATATATATATATATATATATATATATATATATATATATATATATTTATTCCCAATATTGGACTAAATATACAGGAAACTAAAGGAAAATGACAAAATAACTTAAAATATGCACAGCACTATAGTATTTGTACATTTATATGTTAGAGAAACGTATATCGCTTCAACAGTATTATGAATAACTACAGTGGGGGGGCGCCAGCGGGGAGAGTGCCAGGAAAAAAAATGCCAGTAGAGGCTCAAGCTGGGGAGATGATCTCCCCTTACCAGCCCTCTTCACGGCCGGAGTGGAGGACCAAGGGATGGGCGGATCTCATTGGGTGTGAGGTCTGCCTCCTCCCCATGAAGCAGAGCTGCGTCTGCTTCATGGGAGCCATGAGCAGCATGAGCTCTGTGTTAATGCAGGACATCAGAAATCCGATGCACGGTATCATCACTAAGCACGGGGAACATTAGTAGCACTTACTGAGCTCCATGTGTGTTTTACACATAGACCTCATGCTGCTCGCAGCTCCTGGTGAGCAGACGCCGCTCTGCTTCATGGATTAGGGGGCGGACTTCTCACCCAGTGAGATCCGCCCCCTCCCAGGGTCCATCCATTAGAATGGGGAGGGGAAACAACAGAGTAGGGGATAGAAAAGGGAGGGGGAAGAGAGCAGAAATTGGGGGAGGAGGGGACAATAATTGGAGGATGAGGGGGGAGAGAACAGGAGAACAGGGTAGCTGAGAGAACAGAAATTGGGGGTGGGGGAGAACAAGGGAGGGTAGAGAACATAAATTGGGGAGGAGGGAACATAAATTTGGGGAAGAGGGGGAGGGAACATACATTGGGGAGAAGGGGGAGAGAACAGCGGTGGGGGAGAGAACGGAGGAAGAGGGGGAGAGAACAGAAATGAGAGAGAGAACAGCGATGGGGTAGGAGGGAGAGAGAACAGAGATGGAGAAGGAGGGGAAGAGAACAGATGAGGAGGGGATGAGAACAGATGGGGAGAGGGAGAGAATAGAAGAGGGGGAGAAAACAGATGAGGGGGGAGAACAGAGATGGGGAGAGGGAAAGAGATATGGGGAGGGAAAGAGATAAGGGGAAGAAAAGATGAGAGATATGGGGTTAGGGAAAGATATATTGTGATATTGAGAATAGATAAGGGGTATGGGGGAGAGAGACAGTCATGGGATTGTAGTCGGGAGGGGGGGCACCAAAAAGCACTTTCGCCTGTGTAACAAAAAAAAATCCTTCCACCGGCCCTAAGTGACATTCTCATAGTCTATCGCGGAGAAAATTATTTCAATAGTAATTTGATAAAGGTAATTTTACCTACTCCCCATGATGAGGTGCTTTTCCATAGTCAAGTACATGGCCCAAAAGAGCAAGCAGACAGCATAGCATGTCTTGTGAACAGCAGTACAATGCCGCCTCCCAGTGAGATATGCTGAGGATCCCGCTGCAGGAAAATACAACTTGCCAAAAGATGAGGCCAACATGTGATGAGTGAAACACTAAATCAGACTTATGGTGTTTTAGTGATACCACATTTACAATGATACACCTTGTACTTATGTAATGTTTTAAAAATCTAATTTATATAACATGTACTGTAACTGTTATCATAGTTAGATCTTTCTAAGCTCAAGGTTAATACAAAAATATTGGCGCCTATAAGAACGTGTTACACTCTTTAATATATTGATACATATTTAATAATGTATATCAATGTGAGGTAAAATGTAAAATGTACTTTACTCTAATTCTTTATTCTAATGGTTTCACAGCAGAAAATTTGTATACTTTTAAAAAGTCTGATATAATATAGGAATGATTTGTTAAACTCTGATGCACAGAAAAGGAAATATAGTTTTAAAAAGAAGAATTATATATATATTATTTATTACTGTGAATGTATGTATTGTAAAACACTATAAAGTAATGTCATTTTGATGCTTTAATAAAAATTTTAAGAAAAAAGAAAAAAAAAACGTTGGAGCCTGATATCTAGAAATGAATATCCATCTATAGCAAATTATAAATTTGTATATTAATTTACTAATAATGAGTAGTATTAGAAATGGGAAAATCTTAAGTTATTAAATAAAGTGTAGGGTTTTTAATATATTTAGGAACATACAACCCATAGTAGGGTTAAAAAGTCAGTATAAATAAATAATGAGAAGAAAGACATATAAAAGACCAAAACTTAATGACTGCCAGAAAGTAAACACTACTATTCGTTTTTAAAGCCTTTAGTCACTGATAGTGAAAGATATAATTGAGAGGTGATGTCAGCTGGCTCCTCTCTACTGATTTCACCTGAAACAAAGTCCTCTACTGACAGTTGCACATGGCATACTGATGTAGCATGCTGACAGCATCACTGTGTATCTGCACCAGATCACTTGTGAGCAACACAAGGGTAAAACTAGCATGTAGTGCCTAAAGTACATGACACATCTTTGTCAGAAAAGGGACAATGTAAAAATAATGTATGCTTCTATCAAGAATTTATTCTCTATCTAAAAGGCTTAAAAAGACTAAAAAGAAAATCTATAATATCCACAGAAAATCCAATAATAATAAATAAAACCCTACAAAAACTCAATATACAATGGTTTTGGATCAAGCAAGTAAGGCAAATTTCACCGAAGTCTGGCTACTCAAAATCTCTGAATTTGGGTACAAATCAGCTGCTCTGGCCGCTCAGAAACTGAAGCATCGATTGGAGACAATTTTGCTATGAAAACCATACATTTGCGTCTATCCAACATGTACCTATCACCCCTGAACACACTCCAAATTCAGAAAACATATATTCACATGTATCAATTCTTCAAGTTTTAGTTGAAGATTTAAATATAAAAATGCAGGAGATTTAAGTTAAATTTTATGCACAAAAATATGGATATACAAATATATCACTCTTATATATTAAAAAAGTAAATTAAGATTATTATACACATTTTAAAATTGTAATCAAAATGTTTTATATTATTTTCTGTTAATTTACTATATTTTTAAATATTTAATTAATGTGTTATGTTATTTTTTATTTATTTATTTATTTCTAATCATTTTTATTTTAATACACTTTGGGGCATTTCAGAAGGATGTTGGCTATTTCGGCTGTAGCAAAGGTCCTCCCATTGACTTCTATGGGGGTAATTTGGCTATATTCGGAATAGCCAAGGTCCTCCCAGAATGGCCAAAGTGCTCACCATAGAAGTGGGAGGACCAAGGCTACTACTTAATTTCAGTGCATTTTGTCTGCTTTCAGTGTCAGGATATATCTGTATGGAATTGATTATAATGTCCAAATTGCAGATGTATTTGGAGGCACATGGGAGCTACATGAGTAGCCCAAAATGTGGGGACTTTCGTGCCACTGATTTGTTTAGAATACATCTGGACTTCAGACGCTTCATTTAGGAACCATAAATTGG
Organism: Pelodytes ibericus; assembly: GCA_036172795.1. NCBI lineage: Eukaryota > Metazoa > Chordata > Amphibia > Anura > Pelodytidae > Pelodytes > Pelodytes ibericus. The sequence continues at coordinate 137,878,828 of CM069862.1, forward strand.
CGCATACTTAGTCAAACCTCTAGTCTCATATTGCAAGGTCTAGACTGATTTTAAAAAGTCCCATCCCTGTATGTACACATAGTGGCTCTACATAATCCATTTATTATTTATTAATATAACACCCTTATTTTCTGCAGCACTGTACATTTGGGGAAACAAAATTTTCAAATGGTAGATGGACAATTAGACAAAAGGTTCTGCCCAAACTGCATGCTAAAACACCCTACTTATCACAGTCATTGTCCCAATAGGTTTTTGGATTTATAATACACTCTAACATTCACTATGGCGTTGTGAGGCAAATCATCGAAATTACAAGAGAGAATGTCATTCACCCATTCACTGAATCACATTGGATCACATTGGATATTTGGGTCTACTCCTGTGATCATCCAATCACTTGGAACCTCACACCTACCATACAATATAATGTGAGTCCATCATAATTGTCTATGGCAAAAATTATGATTGGCTGACCAAGCAACATTTCACCAACATCATACCATTTAATGAGTCAGCCCATATTATTTACATATGGCCAATATACCACAGTCTTATGTGTTTCATGTTTATAACGTACAATAGATTGTGATAATGGCATGGCACATCATAGCTGATAGACGAGTTAAAAAACAACAATATTTATGCTATGTAGAACAGGCCATGAATTTTTCAATTGTTTCATTAGTATTCAGCTGTGGATTTCTTTTGGTGATGTTGATTTAAATTTACATGATTGGCTATGGGGAATTGTGATTTAAATTTGACAGTTCATTGTCAATTTATCAGATTAACACATAGTTGATGGAAACAGAAATGTGAAAGCAATTCTTCTATTTGCTTTTTGCATAAACCAAGCTAATAAAACAATTAATTTTGGTCACAAATAATATTCTTTTAAGATGACAAAAAAAACGATATTAAGGTTCTTTTGTGTTTAATCTGAAAGTGGGGAAAAAATGTACAAGCTAAAAAGTGAAGCTAGAAATAGCATAATTGATTTGTACAGTCTTTTGGATTATCGACTGAAAGAAGAACGTGAAATGAACTCATAAAAGCTTTCTGACAGCCTGACAACTTAAATATTTTATGAACAAGTTTGGACCGTAAATACATATTTTGGCTGAATGAGAGGGAGGTATAATCAACGGCACAGCACAGATGATTCATGAGAATTTCTCCTACACCTGCTCTCCCACACAAAATGTGGTTGAAAGTAATTTGGAAACAGTTTAAAAAAAAAAACATTTTATAGCTGATATAATAATTAGCAGAGCTTTGCAGCTTGTTCTTAATATTCACATTCAATTTCTCTGATGTTAGTCAAAGGTGAGATGGATAATGTACAGCAAAACAGATCTCCAGTCTTTAATGTCCCCACACTTTATGCTACCAGTGTGTGTTGAAAAAAATATTAAAAAGGCCAGACATCATGGCATGACAATTATCTAGCTACCTGCTAAGGATAAAAATAGAGACACTCCTGCACACAGTCCAATTTTTGGGGGTCAGTATATTAAAACATTAGGTGTAAATTGAAGAACACCACACACATAGCTGAAAGCAGGAACTATTTTACTCAAAGGAACAAAACAACCTAAAAAAATGTTGTTATAAACTTTCACAGTATATACAATGATCCAAAATGATCTATACATTTTGTTAGTAAACATGCAAGTTCATACATTCATAGAAATATGTTTTAAATGTATCTGTGGTTTCTCCTATTTATGACATGACCTATGGCAAATGAACCTCTTTCAGTGGGAGATGTCAATCCACATCGTGATGTCATAATGAAGAGACAACATAGACAAACACATATTTTCTGCATTTGCTTGTAATTCTGTCTCATTCTGTAATCCCTGCCTAGCTATTATAGCACAGATTATATTATCATGTTCCCGCCTACACTACCATACATCCTTTTTAGCACAGCATCTGTAGCAGGCAGGAGAATTGGATCACTTTCTTGGTAGTGAAAAGCTGTTTGCTGACACAGGTGGCACAGGCAACCTGTTTGGAGGACAAAGATGGCACTGACAAGCTAGGGACATAGATGGCACTGACCAGCTGTTTGGGGGCAGATGTGGCACTGGCAAGTAGTTTGGGAACATAGATGGTACCATTAGTCTGTTTGGGGATAGAGATAATACCAGCAATCTGTTTTGGGATCAATATGGCAATGCCAAGTGGTTTGGTGACAAACATTGCACAGATAAGATATTTGGGGCAGGTATCGGGACAGATGCCACTTGAATGTTGTGTAGGGATGGGTGGCACTGACAAGCTTTTTGGGGACCGAGAGAGCATTTTTATCTACCTTTTGTAATTGTTTTTATTTTTGCTCCCTTTCTTTTTTATGAGATCACATAACCCCACAATCGCAAAACTGACACATCTTTTTAGTAGAATACCGTGAAAGCAATTATTCTTAGCAATCAGGGGTGCATTTGTTTTTTTCACCTGACAGATGCTACTACAGTCAGATGCTACTACAGACACGGAAAATACTGTAACAAGTTACTAAATCCCAGGACTATCCCAGGAAAAATGGGACAGTTTGCAACTATGATAAAGGTAATACAAAAACGTGTAATACAGTTGTTAAATTTGCATTACATCACTAATGTAAAGGGTTGACCTTAAACATTTAATAAAAGTGGTCTCATCTTATCTACTAGCTATAAAGAAAGATTAACTAAAAAATAATGTTAAGATAGTTGCGAACAGTTCTTAATTTGCCAGGGAAAGCTATGAATTTTTTTTCTCCTGACTTTTCCACATGCAGGACTCTTTATGTATAACCCCCTTTATGTCAGCCAATTGGAATGCATTAGATAGGTTGAATTGCAGGCAACAAATATTGTGGTTGAGCTAGTAAGCATTTTTACCTACAATTTCAACTTTAGTACTTAAGTGATGTCATCATGAGACATTTATTTTGTGAAACACCCTTTAGGTTCAGTAATTCAAGGCATATAACATATTAAAATTAAATTAACCATGTTGGTAATGTAATTCAGTTCACAGCCATTTTTGACCATTCTTTTAGAGTTTACATGCGAGTCAGAATAACTCCATTTCTTTTTGAATTCGTACACGGGATAGACAATAGAAAACAAAGTAATCTGTCATCAAAGCCGGTTGAGCAGTTGCCTGAAACTAATCTGAAATTTGAAAGCCTAAGTCAACATCACACAATCCTATTATTGATTATCACTGATTCACTTTCTGGAAAGAGCAATCTGTGATAAAAAGAATTATTTTACAACAAACTCATCAGACCCATAACCTCAATATGTTTTATGACATGAAACAATTCACTAAACAAACACACAATAGGAAATGGGAGTAGATCTGCATGTAGAATATAACTCTCAAGATGCTGAGACAATTTAGTGGCTATTGTTTAAGTGACAGATACCATGTATGGAACTGTACCTCATAACCCGACTGGAGAGTATGCTAAATACCAGGAAACTGAAGTCCAAGGACAAACAGGAACCAAAGCTCTGGAACACTGGGATTTTTATAGTACAGTGGGCCTCCATTCCTCCCATCTGTTGGACAAGCCGCTCCCTGGAATGGATGTCAGAGTGGTGTGCTTCTATAGCACATACCTCTCTGCCTCTTTGCCAGGAGACAATTGGAGCTTTGGTGATGGGAGAGAAAGGGTTTACCTCCCCTCTACAGGTGCAAATAGATCCCCTTTGGTTGGGGGTAAACTCTGGATGATGTTTTCTGGACTTGTACATATTTTAGGCCCGGGTTTTGGGCCTACGGCGCTACTGCAATAGCGCATAGACGGCACTACTACAGGCCTACTCCGCAATCGTGGAGTAATTTGAGTAACAGTTGAAGAAAGGAAAGGACTGGGATTGCAGGTAAGGGTAAGAGGGACAGGACAATAACATTATGACCACTGACAGGTGGCAAGCCTGAACAGGGAGTGTGATGCTTTGGGCAATGTTCTGGTGGGAAACCTTGGGTCCTGCCATTCATGTGGATGTTACTTTGATACATTCCACCTGCCTAAGAATTGTTTCAGACCATGTACACACTTTCAGGGAAACGGTACTCCCTGATGGCATCTCCCTGATAGCATTGGCCTTTCATTTAAGCTCGCAATCTCTTCCCTATGTATATTAATGGGGAGGGCAACAGTTTTTTCTCTGTTTAATTTATAATTTGATAGGTTACTATAGTTTTCTATAACATTCATGAGTTTTATTGTTGATTAATATGTTGTCTGCATATAAAGTGATCTCGCTCCCCTCATTTCCATACCTAAAGCCACAGATCTTGCTGTCTTTCCTTATCTTTGTCGCCAAAGGCTCCACCGTTAACACATATAAAAGTGTGAACAGAGGGCAGCCTTGTCTTGTCCAGTTGCTTATTTCAAACCAGTCTGCCCTTAGACCGGAACCAGTTACTCTGCCTTTTGGTGACGAATCCAGGGCCATATGTTACCTTCAAATCCAAAAACCTCCAGAGTCTTCTTCAGGAATCCCCTGCTGACCCTATCAAAGGCCTTCTCTACATCAGCTGACAGAGTCAGCAGGGGATTCCCACCAGACCTCAACCCTTCACAATTGTTTATTATTCTCCTTGCGGAATATGTCCTGCGGAACATCTATCTGGGATGAATCCCACCTGGTCTGTATCAACTAGTCCTGGTACTTTTCCATTTCTATATGCTATTGTTCCAGAATATATTTTTACATCTACATTAAGTAGAGAGATCGGGTGGTAGCTGTTGATTTTTTCAGGGTCTTTTTTCAGGATTTAAAATTTGTACTATATTGCCCTGCAGCATTTCACTTGGGATGGCACCTTCCGCAACATATTGATTAAACAGAGAACTCACTGTGCTTCAACCATCATTAGTTTTGTTCCCCATTTAGAAAAGCTTTGCTTAGTCCATATGACACAACCCCAGAACAATAGAACTGACAAAGCAGGCTATGCACCATTGGCATTGCATGAAACACAGCCCCTACTGTGACCTAGTAGTATGTCATGAACCACGCATTGGCAAATAAATAGTAAAGGAAAAGCTTCAGCAAATCAAGCAGTAGATAACCTCCAATATCTTCAGCATGTTCCATGTTAATAAAGCAATGCCGCCATGGACCCCCACACACTTGTTCTTCCACAGACGTTTGTGCGGTCCCTGAACGGTGATGCTCAGGGTCCAAAGAATCACAAGGTGATGGTAGTACAGCAATACAGTAGTGTTTTTAGAACAGATTGTAAAATGTACAGTAATTTTAAATTCTGGTACTGATGCTTAAAAATGTTAAAGTACCATTTGTTGAAAAGGCAGTTATCAGTTTTGGACAAAAAAAGCAGTTTTGCCTTATGGAAAATATAGGAGTTTAAGAAAAATCTGTGGCATGATATAGTTTTTGTATTAATGAAAGAAATACTGTGTGTTTTTCAAGAAAAGCTCAATCATTATCCTCAAGATTTAAACAAAATACACATTTTTTGAAAGGCTCATTACATGTAGCAGAGAGCTCTTAGAGTGATCATCAAAATGCCAATCGATACAAATGAAACCTGAATGATTGTCTTTCAAGAAAAATGTATTATGTGAAAGATTCAGATAGAAAATTGAAGAGCAAAGGTTAATAAATGAAGCAGTCATTTTAACGGGTAATCAGAATATTTTATAGTATTTTTCTATCTTGATGACACAGTTTAATAGAACACTTTGTTTACATACCAGTAAAACATATGTCCCAGTTTTTACATTTGGCTTTTTTAAATAATCAGTTAATATATCAAACTGTCATACAAAAGAATCATGAGGATGTAACACCGATAATGTAATTAATATTATTACACTTTTTGTACTGCAAGTTCAATCCTTGGGGTACACGTGTAAAGATCCAAAAGACCTCCCTTTTATTCAAATTCTTTAGATTACTCCCTATCTTAGACTTTTACCAGATCCACTATGATGTTACTGGTCCACGGACCTCAATAAATGAATGGATTTTATTTTGATGGATTTTTCCTTATTGTTTGGCTCAGCGGAGCTTGTTCTCACTTTTCCTGTACATGCTGCAAGAGCAGGCTTTGACAGGAAGGTATGGGTATATGATGCCACCCTCTGATATTGAGTCTATAGAACTGTTGTCAAGCCAGGAATAAGCTTTGCCCTAATCCTTACCATGGACCACCAGGGATTTTTGTGTCAAAGACAGCATTAAGATACTATTGACTATTGGTCTATGATTGCAACTTGTGATTATTTTTCACTTATAGCTCCTGTATAATAACCAATAACAGTGGTCCTGTTATCACCCCAGATTCCATAGGGACATCCTTTGTTTTGTAATTTACATACATTAATCCTCTCTTATGACTTGTTCCACTACTTTCATAAAAGTGATGTTTCCTGAAAGATTCACAATAAGAAATTAGTCAATATTTGTGTTTAGGATTTGCACAAGAAGGCACAAGAAGGCACAGCAAACGCACTCCAATAAATAGCTAACTCCAAAAAACTGTTTGAAAAATTATAGATATTTGCTTAAAGTAAATGTAACAACACAAAAGTCTTGTATGAAGAATCCACCTTAAAAGAAGAAAAAAAAATACTCCACTAAGAGGCTATTTCAGGAAACGATCATCCTTTCTATAAAATAGTTTGTGATACATGATATTTCTAAGTTGTATTTTTAGCTAATGCCATATTGTCTTTCTTTGAAAAATAACTATCTGCAGCTTCCCATGCACCAGGTAGAAGCAATTAGTGTCCTACCTCTGAAAAACATAAAACGGATACAAAACTCAGACAGATGCTTCATAAAAGAATTTTACCAAGTGACCAATCATTCTCAGAATTTTAGGTTTACTTGGTAGAAAGCAGTCAGATTTCAAAATCTAATTTGCCCACCTTCACCTTAAAAATACAAACAAGAACTTGTCTGCCTCACAGACGACAGAATGTGCAGATTTCCAAAAGCATATTTCCACAGATGTCATTTTTCATCAGCTAACAGGAGACAGTTATTCCTTCCTGCTAAGATGTGTGCCTATTGATTTTTTTTTTTTTAAAAAAAAGCTAATGACAGTATAACACAAATTCCTGACAAACTGCATAGTATACACCAATTAGCTTTCTCAGTTTGATATGCTTACAACACCAACAAAAGACAGATCAGAGCTTAAAAACTCTCTTCTGTTTTGGCAAGCATAGTGAAATCTTGCATTTCCTGTCTGCAAAGCAGTAATTTAACTGCAGCATGGTCCATAATGAGGCCTCTCTTGGCTTTCTTTCTTCATAAGTCTTATTATCGAGCATCAGAGGGCTTTGAATGTCTTGGATATTTTTATTTTTTTTAAATTACCCGCAATAAATTTAAGCACTGATAGACATTTTAGAACGTATACTTTAGAAAGTGCAACTCCACTTATTACTCACAAAATAATCAGAGCAAGGTAGAAAAACCATCTACCAATTATATTATTCCCCTAAGCCATAATCATACCAATGTTGTTAATTCAAGTAAATGAATAAATAAAATACAATAAAGTAAAACTGAATGCTGAGAGGATTCCCTACTCAGATAAAAGTAGTGTCTAGAGACCTATGAAAAGAGTTTAGAGAGAGAATGAGAGATGCCTGCTGTAGATTAAGAATATAAAAAGGGATTCTAAACTATGAAAACATCAAGAAAAAGTAACTATGATCATACATTTACTTTTTTATGTGTCAGTACCTACTTTGACTCTTATCAACATGCCAGGGAATGCATAAGAAGGTTTATGGAAATGGAATGGAATGGTGATTGGCTTTAATGGTGCTTGGTTTCGAGAGTGACTGCTTGTTAGTGGCTCCATACCTCACAAGAGAAACTGAATCCATACGACACAAGAAGAACCTTAAACATGCAAGGTGCTGGATAAAGTTGACTGAGAGGCTTTAGTACATATAAGTTACATAGTAGTTTAGGTTGAAAAAAGACTTGCGTCCATCAAGTTCAACCCTTTTCCTTTTTCTTGTTTATTGCTGTTGATCCAAAAGAAGGCAAATAAAAACCCCTTATTTCAGAAATTTCAAATTCTGCTTTCAGTGGGGAAATAAAATCCTTCTTGTCTACAAATGGCAATCCGATTTCTCCTTACATAAACAAGCTCTAAATAAATAGTAATGGCTATACTAACATGCATAGATAGCTCTCTATGCTCTGGCTCATTAAAAAAAGTATCCAGGCTGATTATAAAAGCATCTAAAGAATATGTTAGAACCACCTCTTCAGGCCTTGAATGCCTTTATTGTCCTTACTGTAAAAAATCCACTGCAGTCGTAGACTTAACGGGTGACGTCTTGTCCTTTGCATTGTTCCGTTAATGAGCCCAGTACATATTTATATAACATTACAATATCCCCATCTAAGCCGCAGTTTCTCTAGTGTGGACAAATGTAACTTTTCCAGCCTTTCTTCATTCCCTTCATTTGTTTTGTAGCCCTCTTCTGCACTTTCTCTAGTTCAATAATGTATTTTTTTTAATGGCGCCCAGAATTGAACCGCATATTCAAAGTGGGGTCTTACCATGGACCTGTAAAGAGGCAGAATAATTTCTTCTGTGAGTCAATACCCATTTTTATACATCCCAATATCTTATTGGCCTTTGCCGCTGCCAGCTGGTACTGTGCACTATTGCCAAATCTATTGTCTACAACTGCTCCCAAATTGTTTTCATTAGTAGATTTACCCAAGGAAACACTATTTAACCCCTTAGTGACAAGACATTTTGACTTTGTCTTTCCCTTGGGGACAAGGGCTGTTTTGCCATTTTTGCGGTGTTCGTGTTTAGTAGTAATTTTCTTCTTTCTCACATACTGTACCCACACAAATCATATGTTGTTTTTATCATAAAAAAAAGGGCTTTCATTAGACACAATTATGTCCATCATATCTTATAATTTACGGCAAAAACAATAATCATAAAATATGATGAAAAAATAAAAAATGTTTTCTAACTCTAACCTAAAAAATAATTTACACAAATACAATCATTAAAAGAGACCACTTCTAAATAGTTTCTAAATGTTGTCCTGAGTTCATAAATATGTTTGTTTCCATGGTTTTCTGCAGTTTTTTGAAAGTTATAGGGCAAAAATAGTGGGTGTTTTTTCCTTCAGTGACCTTTGAACTCCAACCCGAATCCTAAATGTAACCCTAATCCCAAATTTAACCTCAACTCTAACCCTTATGCTAACCATTAATATATTCAAATTTTAATTTATTTGTAACCCTATCATTTATGCTAACCCTAATTTATTGTAACCCTAACAACTATTTTAACCCTTACCCTAGATTCAAGCAATTTTTTTTTCTTATTTTTATTGCAATGTTGAATTTTTTTTCACTTTCAATGCTCTACCCAAAAGAGCACAGCAGTCATATTGGAGGATCATGTTGCTCTCAAATATGGTGCCCAAAATCGTGGGTGCCCGAGAACATAAATTTCAGTGCTGCCTAATGCCTCGACATCGAGGCAATAGAGCAGCACCATCAGATCATTAATCGGCTGGACATGCCTGTGCATTGTCCAATGTCCATTGTCATGAAGGGGTTAAACTATATGTTGCATTGTTATTATGATACCCAAAATACATAATTTTGCATCCTACATTGAATCTCATTTGACATGTATCTGCCCAATTACCCAATTTGTCCAAATCCTCTTTCAGCGAAGATGCATTTAGTTCATACTGTTTTACCCTACTAAATTTTGTCTCATATATATATTTTGACTCCCTATCCCACTAGCAAGTATGCAAGTGGGCTAAGTAAAGACATTTGTGTTAAAGTAGTGTCTAGTGTCTCAAAGTTTGAAAAGGTCAAGATCAGTTGGGTAACAAACATATGCAGTTTCATGGCAGGCTCAAGGCCAGGATGGGTGACACACAAGCATGTATAGGAATAACAAAACAGTCTAGATGGATGACAGGCAATTGTATGTTTTCATTTAAAAATAAAAACACACACACTACCATATATGACATATAAACAGATTTGACTTGCCTTAGACATAGAAGTAATGTTAAAACATTATAAGGTACTGTTCAAATACCTTAATTAAAAGCAGTTTGGCAGACATACATTTTGCCTGTTTGCTAAAATCTGAAAATAAATAGTGTATGGAGGTTGACTTGGGAGGTTGACTTTAACTTTAAAAGTCAAACTCCCAAATTGACCTCATATAGCTATTCACTAAAGGAAAATCAACCTCCTTCTCCCCTCACCTCTCCAAACTCCATCTTGATCTTCACATCCTCACTCCCCCATCTTGATTTTGAAATCCAAACCTGCCTCCTGCAACTTGCTTCCTAAGCCTTATAGGTGGCAATTTGCATAAAATTTTATACAATTTATTTTAAATTTTTAAAATTGTCAAAACAGAATCCCAGGAGCTCCCAAGATGCACCCGGGACTTCTAACCCATGGGGTGCCAGGGAAATATAGCCCTGCCCCCTTATTATTAAAACTGTATAATTAATCTGTGTACTCCCAGCACCAGCAATCAATATGGGGGGCTAGGGTAAGCAGCCCTGCCCCCCCCCCCCCCCCCACACACACACACACTGGCAATTATTACCAGGGCTGGGACACTGCTAAATAACACCCAGCCCCACAACAATACATGGGCCAGTGACTTGCTAATTTTTCCTTGCCATTAATAAATAATTAACACCCCCATAGATTATAAGGAAATGTTCTGGGGGTTTGCCAAGAACGCCAGGTGACACAATAAATTACCTCCCCCATCAGCAGTTGCCCCAAGACCCTGTACTACATAATTACTAATACATAAAATTACCTCCCTTATCCAGGGGCTGTCCCAAGGACCCTGGCTAACATAAATAATACATTAAATAAAATTAACACTACCTACCTACTTGACCAGGTAGATGGGGACAATTGTCAATGATGCCACAAACCATAAATAAAAAACACCCATTGAGTGCCATGATGGTGGGCCCTGCAAATAAAATTATATCTGCATTTAATGTGACCTCAATAATCAGCAACACGTTTCCTCCTTATCTTCAGCTCTGGCCAAGGTAGAGGATAGGGGTTTATATGATTCATTTATATATTTAATTAATTATTTATGTTGTCCGGGGAAGCTCCATATGGGGAAGAGGTGTTATGTGTTATGTTGCCCGGGGGCCTTCAGTTACTATGGGTATTATTTATTGGGGGTAATTATTTATTCTCCTCCTGGAATATTTTAACACTATATGGTGGGTTCATTATAAACTAGACAAACATATTTTAAATTAAACAAATTTTAGTGAATAGACTGGTTAAGAAAAGGCAATACAATTATGTAGAAGATATATAGAAACAATATGTATAATTAAATAGTAAGTAATATGAATTGAAATTAAAACTAAAATCTGCATCTGGTTAGCTATTTTGGCCCAATTGAAACTCAAGATAATTGTTAAGATGTTAAGATATTTTTCTGCATGCAAACAGACCTCATTTGAAGTCCTGAGTAATTTTTAGCATGGATGATTAAGTGAGTTGCATCACCTACCCAAATCATTATTTTTATTAGCTGAAAAAATGATTAACTCATGGCCCATAAAGAGAAGTTTCATAGCTGAAGATTTCTAAAGCCACCTACAGAATTTGCAGCATACTGATCATTAAAGGAGAAATTTAATAGTAAAACTCCTCTTAATGGTTGCCCTTCATGACTGATGCTACAAATCAGTGGTACCACTGGGAGGAAAAGCAAGATGCATACTAATAAGCAGAAGCCAAACTGACTTGAAGAATTTTCTTGAAACTATAGTATGATCAAATACAAATTAACCCATCTTTCTGTAATGGGAAGCACCAGGATTTGACACCCAGATATTCATTTAGCTCTAGTAAGAAAATTCCAGCACACATTTATATAAAATAAAATCAGTGAAAATAAAATGTGAATAGCTGATGATGGGTTTACAGAAGCAGACTGCTGCCTGCTTTAGGAGTCTCATGTCATGAGTCCAAATCCAATATCCATTATGCTAACATTTCTTGTGTCTGAAATGTAACTTTTCCACTCTAACAATGAACTACGTTTGCCAGGTGCCTGTAAATGTTTATTGTATATTATGTATTTACTTACTATACTATGGCTATAGCATTATTTATGGTTTACCAGGTTAGTTGATTACTATTGGCTATTGGCATGTCTGGTTTTGAGGATATAGACCGTGCACATCAAATCCACTTTCTTTTGTTTGTCCCTTATTTCCTTTCAAATGTGAACATATGAATGAGAATTTATTACAAAGTGTCAGTAAAAAAATACATAAAAAATATAATTTCTTTCAATGTATTTTACTGAAATTAACTGGCTGGATGCAAGCAGAAACAACAAAATAAAACACAGAAAACAGTCAATCACATTATCACCACCAAACCAACAGAGACTAAAGAACAGCAACATGGTCACTACATTTACTGCCACCAGCTGTCAGGAGTATATGTTACACTAACAGACATATTTAGGAATGTACTGCATTTGTGTAACTGTTTGTCATGCTGCAACAGAAATGACAACATTTGCCACAGCTTTAGCTATTGATTGAAGTGCTATGTAGATTGCTATATTAGAGCAACATTCAGATAAACAACTCTACTAAACCTACCTAGTTCACCTACTATCTGGAGTGATATTTACACTTATATTACATGACATACTGTCTAACAGAAGGTACAAACAGTCACCTTTATCACACTATAAGATTCAAATCCATCTCTCTATTTTAACCAATTGTATGCTGACAGATGTACACAATAAAATTAAATGTAATTCCATGTAACCAGCTTTTGTTCTTTAAACACCCAGTCCTATATAAGATTGCATTTCCATGTCTAATTCATCACCGGATCCATTTTTGTTCATTGTCACTACAAATGTATGACCTGCTCTCTAGTTTGGTTCAATCACCCTGCTATTTCCCGAAGAAGCAATTTGTTACATTTCTAGCTTGAGGCCTATGGATAGCATCACCATACTAAATGCAATTGTTGCAGATGTTATGGAGTCGGAAGCTCAGAGTAGCAATTCATCTTCTCTCCCTTGGTGTCTCAGATACAAGTCTCTGATTCTCCGCCCTTTGGAATTAGGAGAAAGTAATAATGCCAGCAGATGTTCTTAGCTAGTTTGAATTATTCATGCCGGCCCATTGCTGATGTGTAATATTATTTTCCTCTATTAACCGGTGCTGGAAGGAGGAAAGAACCAGAGATGTTCCTAAAGGTTTACTGTGGAGGAAAAAAGGCATTATCGTTGTACAAGTATTAGATTTTTTTTATCTTTTGTTCACTTTTTAGCATCCAGTACAAAGCATTTAAAACACATTTGTGTTAACAATTATTTATTTTGCATAAAAGCAAATAAATAATTGCAAATGTATATAAAAACATTTGAATATTTGAGAATTGTTACTTATTATTTTGAAAGATGAGTGCAATTGCAAACAATTGTTCAACCAATAAGCATACAAGTGGCATGTGCAAAAGCATCACCTTATTGTCATGGTAGAGTCAGTAATCCCAGCTTTACGTAATCCTAGTCAGACTACTAAATGCACAAATGTACTTGATTCTAATTAGTGCTGCTTACTGTTTTAGTTGGTATGGCTCCAGACTTTTATGGGCCTTAAAAAATAGCATCATATGTCTAGCGGTTAATGTCCCAATAACTTTGCATTTTATTAGATCATAGAGTGACATTTGGTTTAGTTGACAAAATCACACTTAAAGTGACATGAAACTAAATGAATTTTTCTAAAGCACAAAAAAAAAAAAATGCTTTAAAATAAATTTCTGACTAATGAAACAGGTTTTGTTTTCTACCCATACAGCATTTATTAAATACAATGGATGCAAGTTTTCACATCCAAGCTCAACAGAACTTCAGAACTAACATTCACTATTACAGTGCCTGGGAGTGCACCCTACTCCTCTAGTGTGTTCAACCCCCCTCCAATAAAACATAATACATACACATATTAACAAAACAATAACCTCTTGTCCCTCTAAAAAAAAAAAAAAACTAACAGAGAAGCTCCAACTGAGAGAATGAAAGTCATCACAAGAAGATACAACTGTCATATCATGCTAAGTCTGGATTCTCTCCTACCAACTTCCTACCTCTCAACTTCTTACACAAGTTAACCATGATGCCAATGGCTGTGAGTCAGCACTACCACACATGTGTGGTGGTGCTGTCACTCAAGTGACAGGGCTTGTGTGCCTGCATCTCCCAGAGCATTAAAAAGTGAGACTATAGGATTGAGACCCTGAATCAGGACTGTCCTGCTTAAAGGGGCAAGCTAGTACCCAATCTCACTTTGTTGCAAGTTGAAGATTGCTGCTTCTATAGTGCATAGACTTTTTTCCAGTGTGATTTGATACAGGCATTCTGCATAAATCAATTTTTTTTATATTTGACTCAAGCCCTTCTCATTGTTTACTGTAGGTGTGGCAAAACTGATTATATAAACAATGGGCATTTAAAGTTTTGTTTCATTTAGTCTCTTCCTGTGCTGCTGGAATTGAATACATAGTGTGGACTGAAATAGACGTGCTCTTGTGCACAGTATGATCTCTTAACAGTGCAACACTAGAGAGACAGGAAATTATTTTCATTGGTTTCTGCAACAAAAAACAAAAAGGAAATTTACTCAGCTAGTGTGGGCAGTCCTGGTTTCTTGCAAATGGCTGTTATGTCACAATTTCATCTAGCTGTAATTATTTTATAATCTAATTAATGCGAAATGTAAAACATTGTGCACACCAGACAGTCCCTTTAAAGTGAGGGGCATGCAATTCTTGTTTTACTTTCAATATCATAGTTAGTTAGTACAGCAACTGTGCAGTCAATTACTCTACAAATAATTCTAGGTGAAATAACAATAAAAATGTATTCAATAGCATTATTATTAACCCCATGGTGACAGGACTGTTGTAAAGTGTTTGTACCCTTTGTGACAATGGCTGTTTTAACATTTCTGTGGTGTTTGTGTTAAGCTATAATTGTCCTCTTTTCTTCCTCTCATTTAACCCCTTGACGACAAAGGACGTGCCAGGCACGTCCTGGGAGAAACTCCCTTAATGACAAAGGACGTGCCTGGCACTTCCTGCGGTGAATCAAGCGGTTTTCGCTATCAACGATCGCGAAAACTGCTTTAACGGTGCTGGTCTATTGCCTCGATGTCGAATTTCGACATTTCTGCTCTGGAGCACCCACGATCGCCCCGGCGCCATATTGACGGAGCATGCTGCTCCTTCAATATGGCTATGCCCTCTGCCAGTCTGAGCTTCGGAAGTGAAAGTAACTTCACTTCCATGGCGACAAAGAGGGGGGTGGGTGCTACAATGCCCGAGAACAAACAGTACTGCAATAGTCTGTTCTGTAGGATAATACCTACTCGGGAGAGCAACTCCATTTTTTGCCTGCTTACACCATTGCAAAGGAACCACTCCATTAGCATATCAGACTGATCCCACCCATAAGGGCAGTCCAGATCCAAAATGCATGGCTAGTACCCTCTACACGAGGAACACAGCAAACCACAGACGTACGTTTCGGCCTACATGGCCTCGTCAGTGTGGTATGGCTGATGATCCTCTAGGTGCAAGCAGGCCAAAGACCCACGGCCGTAGGCATACCCTGTTACTCATGGCGACAAAGAGGGGGGTGGGTGCTACAATGCCCGAGAACAAACAGTACTGCAATAGTCTGTTCTGTAGGATAATACCTACTCCGGAGAGCAACTCCATTTTTTGCCTGCTTACACCATTGCAAAGGAACCACTCCATTAGCATATCAGACTGATCCCACCCATAAGGGCAGTCCAGATCCGAAATGCATGGCTAGTACCCTCTACACGAGGAACACAGCAAACCACAGACGTACGTTTCGGCCTACATGGCCTCGTCAGTGTGGTATGGCTGATGATCCTCTAGGTGCAAGCAGGCCAGGGACCCACGGCCGTAGGCATACCCTGTTACTCATGGCGACAAAGAGGGGGGTGGGTGCTACAATGCCCGAGAACAAACAGTACTGCAATAGTCTGTTTTGTAGGATAATACCTACTCGGGAGAGCAACTCCATTTTTTGCCTGCTTACACCATTGCAAAGGAACCACTCCATTAGCATATCAGACTGATCCCACCCATAAGGGCAGTCCAGATCCGAAATGCATGGCTAGTACCCTCTACACGAGGAACACAGCAAACCACAGACGTACGTTTCGGCCTACATGGCCTCGTCAGTGTGGTATGGCTGATGATCCTCTAGGTGCAAGCAGGCCAGGGACCCACGGCCGTAGGCATACCCTGTTACTCATGGCGACAAAGAGGGGGGTGGGTGCTACAATGCCCGAGAACAAACAGTACTGCAATAGTCTGTTCTGTAGGATAATACCTACTCGGGAGAGCAACTCCATTTTTTGCCTGCTTACACCATTGCAAAGGAACCACTCCATTAGCATATCAGACTGATCCCACCCATAAGGGCAGTCCAGATCCGAAATGCATGGCTAGTACCCTCTACACGAGGAACACAGCAAACCACAGACGTACGTTTCGGCCTACATGGCCTCGTCAGTGTGGTATGGCTGATGATCCTCTAGGTGCAAGCAGGCCAGGGACCCACGGCCGTAGGCATACCCTGTTACTCATGGCGACAAAGAGGGGGGTGGGTGCTACAATGCCCGAGAACAAACAGTACTGCAATAGTCTGTTCTGTAGGATAATACCTACTCGGGAGAGCAACTCCATTTTTTGCCTGCTTACACCATTGCAAAGGAACCACTCCATTAGCATATCAGACTGATCCCACCCATAAGGGCAGTCCAGATCCGAAATGCATGGCTAGTACCCTCTACACGAGGAACACAGCAAACCACAGACGTACGTTTCGGCCTACATGGCCTCGTCAGTGTGGTATGGCTGATGATCCTCTAGGTGCAAGCAGGCCAGGGACCCACGGCCGTAGGCATACCCTGTTACTCATGGCGACAAAGAGGGGGGTGGGTGCTACAATGCCCGAGAACAAACAGTACTGCAATAGTCTGTTCTGTAGGATAATACCTACTCGGGAGAGCAACTCCATTTTTTGCCTGCTTACACCATTGCAAAGGAACCACTCCATTAGCATATCAGACTGATCCCACCCATAAGGGCAGTCCAGATCCGAAATGCATGGCTAGTACCCTCTACACGAGGAACACAGCAAACCACAGACGTACGTTTCGGCCTACATGGCCTCGTCAGTGTGGTATGGCTGATGATCCTCTAGGTGCAAGCAGGCCAGGGACCCACGGCCGTAGGCATACCCTGTTACTCATGGCGACAAAGAGGGGGGTGGGTGCTACAATGCCCGAGAACAAACAGTACTGCAATAGTCTGTTCTGTAGGATAATACCTACTCCGGAGAGCAACTCCATTTTTTGCCTGCTTACACCATTGCAAAGGAACCACTCCATTAGCATATCAGACTGATCCCACCCATAAGGGCAGTCCAGATCCGAAATGCATGGCTAGTACCCTCTACACGAGGAACACAGCAAACCACAGACGTACGTTTCGGCCTACATGGCCTCGTCAGTGTGGTATGGCTGATGATCCTCTAGGTGCAAGCAGGCCAGGGACCCACGGCCGTAGGCATACCCTGTTACTCATGGCGACAAAGAGGGGGGTGGGTGCTACAATGCCCGAGAACAAACAGTACTGCAATAGTCTGTTTTGTAGGATAATACCTACTCGGGAGAGCAACTCCATTTTTTGCCTGCTTACACCATTGCAAAGGAACCACTCCATTAGCATATCAGACTGATCCCACCCATAAGGGCAGTCCAGATCCGAAATGCATGGCTAGTACCCTCTACACGAGGAACACAGCAAACCACAGACGTACGTTTCGGCCTACATGGCCTCGTCAGTGTGGTATGGCTGATGATCCTCTAGGTGCAAGCAGGCCAGGGACCCACGGCCGTAGGCATACCCTGTTACTCATGGCGACAAAGAGGGGGGTGGGTGCTACAATGCCCGAGAACAAACAGTACTGCAATAGTCTGTTCTGTAGGATAATACCTACTCGGGAGAGCAACTCCATTTTTTGCCTGCTTACACCATTGCAAAGGAACCACTCCATTAGCATATCAGACTGATCCCACACATAAGGGCAGTCCAGATCCGAAATGCATGGCTAGTACCCTCTACACGAGGAACACAGCAAACCACAGACGTACGTTTCGGCCTACATGGCCTCGTCAGTGTGGTATGGCTGATGATCCTCTAGGTGCAAGCAGGCCAGGGACCCACGGCCGTAGGCATACCCTGTTACTCATGGCGACAAAGAGGGGGGTGGGTGCTACAATGCCCGAGAACAAACAGTACTGCAATAGTCTGTTCTGTAGGATAATACCTACTCCGGAGAGCAACTCCATTTTTTGCCTGCTTACACCATTGCAAAGGAACCACTCCATTAGCATATCAGACTGATCCCACCCATAAGGGCAGTCCAGATCCGAAATGCATGGCTAGTACCCTCTACACGAGGAACACAGCAAACCACAGACGTACGTTTCGGCCTACATGGCCTCGTCAGTGTGGTATGGCTGATGATCCTCTAGGTGCAAGCAGGCCAGGGACCCACGGCCGTAGGCATACCCTGTTACTCATGGCGACAAAGAGGGGGGTGGGTGCTACAATGCCCGAGAACAAACAGTACTGCAATAGTCTGTTTTGTAGGATAATACCTACTCGGGAGAGCAACTCCATTTTTTGCCTGCTTACACCATTGCAAAGGAACCACTCCATTAGCATATCAGACTGATCCCACCCATAAGGGCAGTCCAGATCCGAAATGCATGGCTAGTACCCTCTACACGAGGAACACAGCAAACCACAGACGTACGTTTCGGCCTACATGGCCTCGTCAGTGTGGTATGGCTGATGATCCTCTAGGTGCAAGCAGGCCAGGGACCCACGGCCGTAGGCATACCCTGTTACTCATGGCGACAAAGAGGGGGGTGGGTGCTACAATGCCCGAGAACAAACAGTACTGCAATAGTCTGTTCTGTAGGATAATACCTACTCGGGAGAGCAACTCCATTTTTTGCCTGCTTACACCATTGCAAAGGAACCACTCCATTAGCATATCAGACTGATCCCACCCATAAGGGCAGTCCAGATCCGAAATGCATGGCTAGTACCCTCTACACGAGGAACACAGCAAACCACAGACGTACGTTTCGGCCTACATGGCCTCGTCAGTGTGGTATGGCTGATGATCCTCTAGGTGCAAGCAGGCCAGGGACCCACGGCCGTAGGCATACCCTGTTACTCATGGCGACAAAGAGGGGGGTGGGTGCTACAATGCCCGAGAACAAACAGTACTGCAATAGTCTGTTCTGTAGGATAATACCTACTCGGGAGAGCAACTCCATTTTTTGCCTGCTTACACCATTGCAAAGGAACCACTCCATTAGCATATCAGACTGATCCCACCCATAAGGGCAGTCCAGATCCGAAATGCATGGCTAGTACCCTCTACACGAGGAACACAGCAAACCACAGACGTACGTTTCGGCCTACATGGCCTCGTCAGTGTGGTATGGCTGATGATCCTCTAGGTGCAAGCAGGCCAGGGACCCACGGCCGTAGGCATACCCTGTTACTCATGGCGACAAAGAGGGGGGTGGGTGCTACAATGCCCGAGAACAAACAGTACTGCAATAGTCTGTTCTGTAGGATAATACCTACTCGGGAGAGCAACTCCATTTTTTGCCTGCTTACACCATTGCAAAGGAACCACTCCATTAGCATATCAGACTGATCCCACCCATAAGGGCAGTCCAGATCCGAAATGCATGGCTAGTACCCTCTACACGAGGAACACAGCAAACCACAGACGTACGTTTCGGCCTACATGGCCTCGTCAGTGTGGTATGGCTGATGATCCTCTAGGTGCAAGCAGGCCAGGGACCCACGGCCGTAGGCATACCCTGTTACTCATGGCGACAAAGAGGGGGGTGGGTGCTACAATGCCCGAGAACAAACAGTACTGCAATAGTCTGTTCTGTAGGATAATACCTACTCGGGAGAGCAACTCCATTTTTTGCCTGCTTACACCATTGCAAAGGAACCACTCCATTAGCATATCAGACTGATCCCACCCATAAGGGCAGTCCAGATCCGAAATGCATGGCTAGTACCCTCTACACGAGGAACACAGCAAACCACAGACGTACGTTTCGGCCTACATGGCCTCGTCAGTGTGGTATGGCTGATGATCCTCTAGGTGCAAGCAGGCCAGGGACCCACGGCCGTAGGCATACCCTGTTACTCATGGCGACAAAGAGGGGGGTGGGTGCTACAATGCCCGAGAACAAACAGTACTGCAATAGTCTGTTTTGTAGGATAATACCTACTCGGGAGAGCAACTCCATTTTTTGCCTGCTTACACCATTGCAAAGGAACCACTCCATTAGCATATCAGACTGATCCCACCCATAAGGGCAGTCCAGATCCGAAATGCATGGCTAGTACCCTCTACACGAGGAACACAGCAAACCACAGACGTACGTTTCGGCCTACATGGCCTCGTCAGTGTGGTATGGCTGATGATCCTCTAGGTGCAAGCAGGCCAGGGACCCACGGCCGTAGGCATACCCTGTTACTCATGGCGACAAAGAGGGGGGTGGGTGCTACAATGCCCGAGAACAAACAGTACTGCAATAGTCTGTTCTGTAGGATAATACCTACTCGGGAGAGCAACTCCATTTTTTGCCTGCTTACACCATTGCAAAGGAACCACTCCATTAGCATATCAGACTGATCCCACCCATAAGGGCAGTCCAGATCCGAAATGCATGGCTAGTACCCTCTACACGAGGAACACAGCAAACCACAGACGTACGTTTCGGCCTACATGGCCTCGTCAGTGTGGTATGGCTGATGATCCTCTAGGTGCAAGCAGGCCAGGGACCCACGGCCGTAGGCATACCCTGTTACTCATGGCGACAAAGAGGGGGGTGGGTGCTACAATGCCCGAGAACAAACAGTACTGCAATAGTCTGTTCTGTAGGATAATACCTACTCCGGAGAGCAACTCCATTTTTTGCCTGCTTACACCATTGCAAAGGAACCACTCCATTAGCATATCAGACTGATCCCACCCATAAGGGCAGTCCAGATCCGAAATGCATGGCTAGTACCCTCTACACGAGGAACACAGCAAACCACAGACGTACGTTTCGGCCTACATGGCCTCGTCAGTGTGGTATGGCTGATGACCCTCTAGGTGCAAGCAGGCCAGGGACCCACGGCCGTAGGCATACCCTGTTACTCATGGCGACAAAGAGGGGGGTGGGTGCTACAATGCCCGAGAACAAACAGTACTGCAATAGTCTGTTTTGTAGGATAATACCTACTCGGGAGAGCAACTCCATTTTTTGCCTGCTTACACCATTGCAAAGGAACCACTCCATTAGCATATCAGACTGATCCCACCCATAAGGGCAGTCCAGATCCGAAATGCATGGCTAGTACCCTCTACACGAGGAACACAGCAAACCACAGACGTACGTTTCGGCCTACATGGCCTCGTCAGTGTGGTATGGCTGATGATCCTCTAGGTGCAAGCAGGCCAGGGACCCACGGCCGTAGGCATACCCTGTTACTCATGGCGACAAAGAGGGGGGTGGGTGCTACAATGCCCGAGAACAAACAGTACTGCAATAGTCTGTTCTGTAGGATAATACCTACTCGGGAGAGCAACTCCATTTTTTGCCTGCTTACACCATTGCAAAGGAACCACTCCATTAGCATATCAGACTGATCCCACCCATAAGGGCAGTCCAGATCCGAAATGCATGGCTAGTACCCTCTACACGAGGAACACAGCAAACCACAGACGTACGTTTCGGCCTACATGGCCTCGTCAGTGTGGTATGGCTGATGATCCTCTAGGTGCAAGCAGGCCAGGGACCCACGGCCGTAGGCATACCCTGTTACTCATGGCGACAAAGAGGGGGGTGGGTGCTACAATGCCCGAGAACAAACAGTACTGCAATAGTCTGTTCTGTAGGATAATACCTACTCGGGAGAGCAACTCCATTTTTTGCCTGCTTACACCATTGCAAAGGAACCACTCCATTAGCATATCACACTGAT
The DNA here is from genome assembly GCA_036172795.1 of Pelodytes ibericus. NCBI lineage: Eukaryota > Metazoa > Chordata > Amphibia > Anura > Pelodytidae > Pelodytes > Pelodytes ibericus. The sequence continues at coordinate 137,901,051 of CM069862.1, forward strand.
CCCACCCATAAGGGCAGTCCAGATCCGAAAATGCATGGCTAGTACCCTCTACACGAGGAACACAGCAAACCACAGACGTACGTTTCGGCCTACATGGCCTCGTCAGTGTGGTATGGCTGATGATCCTCTAGGTGCAAGCAGGCCAGGGACCCACGGCCGTAGGCATACCCTGTTACTCATGGCGACAAAGAGGGGGGTGGGTGCTACAATGCCCGAGAACAAACAGTACTGCAATAGTCTGTTCTGTAGGATAATACCTACTCCGGAGAGCAACTCCATTTTTTGCCTGCTTACACCATTGCAAAGGAACCACTCCATTAGCATATCAGACTGATCCCACCCATAAGGGCAGTCCAGATCCGAAATGCATGGCTAGTACCCTCTACACGAGGAACACAGCAAACCACAGACGTACATTTCGGCCTACATGGCCTCGTCAGTGTGGTATGGCTGATGATCCTCTAGGTGCAAGCAGGCCAGGGACCCACGGCCGTAGGCATACCCTGTTACTCATGGCGACAAAGAGGGGGGTGGGTGCTACAATGCTCGAGAACAAACAGTACTGCAATAGTCTGTTCTGTAGGATAATACCTACTCGGGAGAGCAACTCCATTTTTTGCCTGCTTACACCATTGCAAAGGAACCACTCCATTAGCATATCAGACTGATCCCACCCATAAGGGCAGTCCAGATCCGAAATGCATGGCTAGTACCCTCTACACGAGGAACACAGCAAACCACAGACGTACGTTTCGGCCTACATGGCCTCGTCAGTGTGGTATGGCTGATGATCCTCTAGGTGCAAGCAGGCCAGGGACCCACGGCCGTAGGCATACCCTGTTACTCATGGCGACAAAGAGGGGGGTGGGTGCTACAATGCCCGAGAACAAACAGTACTGCAATAGTCTGTTCTGTAGGATAATACCTACTCGGGAGAGCAACTCCATTTTTTGCCTGCTTACACCATTGCAAAGGAACCACTCCATTAGCATATCAGACTGATCCCACCCATAAGGGCAGTCCAGATCCGAAATGCATGGCTAGTACCCTCTACACGAGGTACACAGACGTACGTTTCGGCCTACATGGCCTCGTCAGTGTGGTATGGCTGATGATCCTCTAGGTGCAAGCAGGCCAGGGACCCACGGCCGTAGGCATACCCTGTTACTCATGGCGACAAAGAGGGGGGTGGGTGCTACAATGCCCGAGAACAAACAGTACTGCAATAGTCTGTTCTGTAGGATAATACCTACTCGGGAGAGCAACTCCATTTTTTGCCTGCTTACACCATTGCAAAGGAACCACTCCATTAGCATATCAGACTGATCCCACCCATAAGGGCAGTCCAGATCCGAAATGCATGGCTAGTACCCTCTACACGAGGAACACAGCAAACCACAGACGTACGTTTCGGCCTACATGGCCTCGTCAGTGTGGTATGGCTGATGATCCTCTAGGTGCAAGCAGGCCAGGGACCCACGGCCGTAGGCATACCCTGTTACTCATGGCGACAAAGAGGGGGGTGGGTGCTACAATGCCCGAGAACAAACAGTACTGCAATAGTCTGTTCTGTAGGATAATACCTACTCGGGAGAGCAACTCCATTTTTTGCCTGCTTACACCATTGCAAAGGAACCACTCCATTAGCATATCAGACTGATCCCACCCATAAGGGCAGTCCAGATCCGAAATGCATGGCTAGTACCCTCTACACGAGGAACACAGCAAACCACAGACGTACGTTTCGGCCTACATGGCCTCGTCAGTGTGGTATGGCTGATGATCCTCTAGGTGCAAGCAGGCCAGGGACCCACGGCCGTAGGCATACCCTGTTACTCATGGCGACAAAGAGGGGGGTGGGTGCTACAATGCCCGAGAACAAACAGTACTGCAATAGTCTGTTCTGTAGGATAATACCTACTCGGGAGAGCAACTCCATTTTTTGCCTGCTTACACCATTGCAAAGGAACCACTCCATTAGCATATCAGACTGATCCCACCCATAAGGGCAGTCCAGATCCGAAATGCATGGCTAGTACCCTCTACACGAGGAACACAGCAAACCACAGACGTACGTTTCGGCCTACATGGCCTCGTCAGTGTGGTATGGCTGATGATCCTCTAGGTGCAAGCAGGCCAGGGACCCACGGCCGTAGGCATACCCTGTTACTCATGGCGACAAAGAGGGGGGTGGGTGCTACAATGCCCGAGAACAAACAGTACTGCAATAGTCTGTTCTGTAGGATAATACCTACTCGGGAGAGCAACTCCATTTTTTGCCTGCTTACACCATTGCAAAGGAACCACTCCATTAGCATATCAGACTGATCCCACCCATAAGGGCAGTCCAGATCCGAAATGCATGGCTAGTACCCTCTACACGAGGAACACAGCAAACCACAGACATACGTTTCGGCCTACATGGCCTCGTCAGTGTGGTATGGCTGATGATCCTCTAGGTGCAAGCAGGCCAGGGACCCACGGCCGTAGGCATACCCTGTTACTCATGGCGACAAAGAGGGGGGTGGGTGCTACAATGCCCGAGAACAAACAGTACTGCAATAGTCTGTTCTGTAGGATAATACCTACTCGGGAGAGCAACTCCATTTTTTGCCTGCTTACACCATTGCAAAGGAACCACTCCATTAGCATATCAGACTGATCCCACCCATAAGGGCAGTCCAGATCCGAAATGCATGGCTAGTACCCTCTACACGAGGAACACAGCAAACCACAGACGTAAGTTTCGGCCTACATGGCCTCGTCAGTGTGGTATGGCTGATGATCCTCTAGTTGCAAGCAGGCCAGGGACCCACGGCCGTAGGCATACCCTGTTACTCATGGCGACAAAGAGGGGGGTGGGTGCTACAATGCCCGAGAACAAACAGTACTGCAATAGTCTGTTCTGTAGGATAATACCTACTCGGGAGAGCAACTCCATTTTTTGCCTGCTTACACCATTGCAAAGGAACCACTCCATTAGCATATCAGACTGATCCCACCCATAAGGGCAGTCCAGATCCGAAATGCATGGCTAGTACCCTCTACACGAGGAACACAGCAAACCACAGACGTAAGTTTCGGCCTACATGGCCTCGTCAGTGTGGTATGGCTGATGATCCTCTAGTTGCAAGCAGGCCAGGGACCCTCGGCCGTAGGCATACCCTGTTACTCATGGCGACAAAGAGGGGGGTGGGTGCTACAATGCCCGAGAACAAACAGTACTGCAATAGTCTGTTCTGTAGGATAATACCTACTCGGGAGAGCAACTCCATTTTTTGCCTGCTTACACCATTGCAAAGGAACCACTCCATTAGCATATCAGACTGATCCCACCCATAAGGGCAGTCCAGATCCGAAATGCATGGCTAGTACCCTCTACACGAGGAACACAGCAAACCACAGACGTACGTTTCGGCCTACATGGCCTCGTCAGTGTGGTATGGCTGATGATCCTCTAGGTGCAAGCAGGCCAGGGACCCACGGCCGTAGGCATACCCTGTTACTCATGGCGACAAAGAGGGGGGTGGGTGCTACAATGCCCGAGAACAAACAGTACTGCAATAGTCTGTTCTGTAGGATAATACCTACTCGGGAGAGCAACTCCATTTTTTGCCTGCTTACACCATTGCAAAGGAACCACTCCATTAGCATATCAGACTGATCCCACCCATAAGGGCAGTCCAGATCCGAAATGCATGGCTAGTACCCTCTACACGAGGAACACAGCAAACCACAGACGTAAGTTTCGGCCTACATGGCCTCGTCAGTGTGGTATGGCTGATGATCCTCTAGGTGCAAGCAGGCCAGGGACCCACGGCCGTAGGCATACCCTGTTACTCATGGCGACAAAGAGGGGGGTGGGTGCTACAATGCCCGAGAACAAACAGTACTGCAATAGTCTGTTCTGTAGGATAATACCTACTCGGGAGAGCAACTCCATTTTTTGCCTGCTTACACCATTGCAAAGGAACCACTCCATTAGCATATCACACTGATCCCACCCATAAGGGCAGTCCAGATCCGAAATGCATGGCTAGTACCCTCTACACGAGGAACACAGCAAACCACAGACGTACGTTTCGGCCTACATGGCCTCGTCAGTGTGGTATGGCTGATGATCCTCTAGGTGCAAGCAGGCCAGGGACCCACGGCCGTAGGCATACCCTGTTACTCATGGCGACAAAGAGGGGGGTGGGTGCTACAATGCCCGAGAACAAACAGTACTGCAATAGTCTGTTCTGTAGGATAATACCTACTCCGGAGAGCAACTCCATTTTTTGCCTGCTTACACCATTGCAAAGGAACCACTCCATTAGCATATCAGACTGATCCCACCCATAAGGGCAGTCCAGATCCGAAATGCATGGCTAGTACCCTCTACACGAGGAACACAGCAAACCACAGACGTACATTTCGGCCTACATGGCCTCGTCAGTGTGGTATGGCTGATGATCCTCTAGGTGCAAGCAGGCCAGGGACCCACGGCCGTAGGCATACCCTGTTACTCATGGCGACAAAGAGGGGGGTGGGTGCTACAATGCTCGAGAACAAACAGTACTGCAATAGTCTGTTCTGTAGGATAATACCTACTCGGGAGAGCAACTCCATTTTTTGCCTGCTTACACCATTGCAAAGGAACCACTCCATTAGCATATCAGACTGATCCCACCCATAAGGGCAGTCCAGATCCGAAATGCATGGCTAGTACCCTCTACACGAGGAACACAGCAAACCACAGACGTACGTTTCGGCCTACATGGCCTCGTCAGTGTGGTATGGCTGATGATCCTCTAGGTGCAAGCAGGCCAGGGACCCACGGCCGTAGGCATACCCTGTTACTCATGGCGACAAAGAGGGGGGTGGGTGCTACAATGCCCGAGAACAAACAGTACTGCAATAGTCTGTTCTGTAGGATAATACCTACTCGGGAGAGCAACTCCATTTTTTGCCTGCTTACACCATTGCAAAGGAACCACTCCATTAGCATATCAGACTGATCCCACCCATAAGGGCAGTCCAGATCCGAAATGCATGGCTAGTACCCTCTACACGAGGTACACAGACGTACGTTTCGGCCTACATGGCCTCGTCAGTGTGGTATGGCTGATGATCCTCTAGGTGCAAGCAGGCCAGGGACCCACGGCCGTAGGCATACCCTGTTACTCATGGCGACAAAGAGGGGGGTGGGTGCTACAATGCCCGAGAACAAACAGTACTGCAATAGTCTGTTCTGTAGGATAATACCTACTCGGGAGAGCAACTCCATTTTTTGCCTGCTTACACCATTGCAAAGGAACCACTCCATTAGCATATCAGACTGATCCCACCCATAAGGGCAGTCCAGATCCGAAATGCATGGCTAGTACCCTCTACACGAGGAACACAGCAAACCACAGACGTACGTTTCGGCCTACATGGCCTCGTCAGTGTGGTATGGCTGATGATCCTCTAGGTGCAAGCAGGCCAGGGACCCACGGCCGTAGGCATACCCTGTTACTCATGGCGACAAAGAGGGGGGTGGGTGCTACAATGCCCGAGAACAAACAGTACTGCAATAGTCTGTTCTGTAGGATAATACCTACTCGGGAGAGCAACTCCATTTTTTGCCTGCTTACACCATTGCAAAGGAACCACTCCATTAGCATATCAGACTGATCCCACCCATAAGGGCAGTCCAGATCCGAAATGCATGGCTAGTACCCTCTACACGAGGAACACAGCAAACCACAGACGTACGTTTCGGCCTACATGGCCTCGTCAGTGTGGTATGGCTGATGATCCTCTAGGTGCAAGCAGGCCAGGGACCCACGGCCGTAGGCATACCCTGTTACTCATGGCGACAAAGAGGGGGGTGGGTGCTACAATGCCCGAGAACAAACAGTACTGCAATAGTCTGTTCTGTAGGATAATACCTACTCGGGAGAGCAACTCCATTTTTTGCCTGCTTACACCATTGCAAAGGAACCACTCCATTAGCATATCAGACTGATCCCACCCATAAGGGCAGTCCAGATCCGAAATGCATGGCTAGTACCCTCTACACGAGGAACACAGCAAACCACAGACGTACGTTTCGGCCTACATGGCCTCGTCAGTGTGGTATGGCTGATGATCCTCTAGGTGCAAGCAGGCCAGGGACCCACGGCCGTAGGCATACCCTGTTACTCATGGCGACAAAGAGGGGGGTGGGTGCTACAATGCCCGAGAACAAACAGTACTGCAATAGTCTGTTCTGTAGGATAATACCTACTCGGGAGAGCAACTCCATTTTTTGCCTGCTTACACCATTGCAAAGGAACCACTCCATTAGCATATCAGACTGATCCCACCCATAAGGGCAGTCCAGATCCGAAATGCATGGCTAGTAAGTACCCTCTACACGAGGAACACAGCAAACCACAGACATACGTTTCGGCCTACATGGCCTCGTCAGTGTGGTATGGCTGATGATCCTCTAGGTGCAAGCAGGCCAGGGACCCACGGCCGTAGGCATACCCTGTTACTCATGGCGACAAAGAGGGGGGTGGGTGCTACAATGCCCGAGAACAAACAGTACTGCAATAGTCTGTTCTGTAGGATAATACCTACTCGGGAGAGCAACTCCATTTTTTGCCTGCTTACACCATTGCAAAGGAACCACTCCATTAGCATATCAGACTGATCCCACCCATAAGGGCAGTCCAGATCCGAAATGCATGGCTAGTACCCTCTACACGAGGAACACAGCAAACCACAGACGTAAGTTTCGGCCTACATGGCCTCGTCAGTGTGGTATGGCTGATGATCCTCTAGTTGCAAGCAGGCCAGGGACCCACGGCCGTAGGCATACCCTGTTACTCATGGCGACAAAGAGGGGGGTGGGTGCTACAATGCCCGAGAACAAACAGTACTGCAATAGTCTGTTCTGTAGGATAATACCTACTCGGGAGAGCAACTCCATTTTTTGCCTGCTTACACCATTGCAAAGGAACCACTCCATTAGCATATCAGACTGATCCCACCCATAAGGGCAGTCCAGATCCGAAATGCATGGCTAGTACCCTCTACACGAGGAACACAGCAAACCACAGACGTACGTTTCGGCCTACATGGCCTCGTCAGTGTGGTATGGCTGATGATCCTCTAGGTGATCACTTCCATAGCTCTGAATATGCTACCTGACTGCCCCTATTGGTAGTTAAGTAGCATAGCAATGGAAATTTTTTTTAATAAATATTTAATTAATTAAAAACTGGTTATAAAGTTAGATTAGCCTATAGGGTTAAAATTAAATAATTTTTAGCATAAGGGATAGGGTTAAAATTAAATTAAAATTAAAAAATATTAAGGGATATAATAAATTGGGGTTAAATTTAGTGTTAGGGTTAAATTTTGGGTTTGGGTCAAAAGGTCAATATAGGAAAAAAATAAAAAACACTATTTTTTGGTTTTTGCCCCATAACTCGCAAACCCCCCCCCCCCAAAAAAAAATGGAAACATGCATATTTCTGAACTCGGGACAACATTTAGAAACTATTTAGATGGGGTCTTTTTTAATGATTTTATTTGTGTAAATTATATTTTAGGTCAAAGTTAGAAAAAGTGTTTTTTTTTAATTTTTCATCATATTTTATGATTTTTTTGTAGTAAATTATAAGATATGATGAACATAATGATAGCTAATGAAAGCCCTTCTTATGACGATAAAAACAACATATAATTTGTGTGGGTACTGTATGTGAGAAAGAATAAAATTGCAGTTAAACACAAACACCCCAGAAATGTCAAAACAGCCATTGTCACCAAGGGAAAGTCAAGGTGAAAATGTATTGTCACTAAGGGGTTAATGTACCCACACATTTTATATACTGTTTTATCACCATAAAAAATGCTATCTTTAGATATCATTATTTTCATCATCTCATATATCTGTATTCCTTGTAATTCCACCACTGGTAATTGGGAATAACAGTGGCTATTGAAACATGTTACATGAATACTCAATGTCATTGTGTTTATACACTGTGTCTGTGCTGCACATGTATTTTGCTGCATAACACTTTTTGCATTTATAGTTCCATATATGTCCAAATATCATCTTTTGACCATATATTATAATGATAAATATTTGTATCTGGATTGATAGGGCATATATGTAGGCATGTCCATTTGAAAAAAAAGCACTTTAAATTATTTTGTACTTTATTTTAGAGGGCTTTAAAGTTGAATTCTCCAGCTAAAATCTATAGCATAGTAGTGAGTCAATTTTGCCTATGCTTACCAAATTTACATGTTCGGGGGGGGGGGTTATTAGCGCATATTGAGTAGCCAAAAATGTATACTTTTAATCTAGACACTGTTCCAATCAATGTTTATAATGCTTCGGTTACCGAATGGCCAGACCAACTAATTCAATCAAATTCAGGTATATCGAGTAACCGAATTTTTATAATTTCTAAAATTCGGCTAACCGATCTGAATCCAATTAGGGCCAAATCAGTCTATATTGGTTAGACCCTTTACTAAAGATACTGTAAAGAAAAATAAATGACACCCTCAGGAGTGAAATAAAACTTACCTGAGCTTATATTACACGCGTTCTACTTCTATAAAGGACAGAGTCATATCGATAAAATTTTTTTTAAATCAAAGGACTTTGATGGGAACTGTGGAAAATTGTCAGAAGTTTAAAATGTATACATTTTAATTCATCTTCCCTAAAGACGCCTCTATAATGAAAATATATATAAAAGCTTGGCCTAGTTGGATGGTCAACTGAAGATCCGGTATAGATTTTCAAAGCCGCAAGTTAAATAAACAACCTTACATATATTTTCTTTTAATTACATAGCAATGCATCATGTATCCTGTCTAAGTCAATCTATTTGGGGAAATACATAAATAAAATAAATAAATAAATAAGCAACAATTCAATTGAATGGCTACTGTTATTGATCAATACCGGATAACAGTGGTCATGTGTACAAGTTATCACTGTCTATAATATTACATTATTGCATTCATCAGTGAGTCAATGAAATTAAGCTACCATTATGACATGCTGTCATTAGCTGTTCCAGATTGTTAAAATAGTTGCTGTCCAGAGAAAAGCATAAATTATGCAATGTTTTGCAACATTTCTAAGGCAACTTCATTTTCTCAGAAAGAAACATTAGGCATCATTTATAAAAATTCATAAGAGTGTTGGGAAGTTTGGGTATATTAGCGCTTCTGCCAAAAAAGATTTACCTGCCAATTTCCATGTTCTTTTTATCCTTTTATGATAATTCTTTATTACAATTTCTCCTTATAATTATAAATACATAAATACACACACACACACAACTTATTCCATTCCATTTAAGAAACTGATTGAGATTCAGTATTAATATCCATACATGAAACATCATGAACCAATTATTTGCATCCTCATCCACGGTTGCCGTATGCTCCCTGAGCCTTACCCTTAACAAACATGTCGAGTAGAAAACAAGCTTAAGCTATTAATAATTTATCCTTATTCCCCTCTGGGTCCTATTCCATTACGGATTCCCATATATGCCCTATATTCCTAATTTGATCTCCAAGACCTTTAGATTCTCTGTGCGGAGAGCTATATATTCATATGGCGTGAGCTCTCCTGCCACCCTGGAGTGTCTTGTTTTTTCCAGCTTCTGGCTAATAATAGCTTTACAGCCAGTAGTACATTGATCACCAATATGTGTTTTGGTGAGTTTCTGGTTGACAAGCTTATGTGGAACAAGAAGTCTTGTGGGGAGTTCATACTTGAAGGATCTCTCCAACCAATCGTGCTACCTCTGGAATAATTCCTACCTTAATAGGAATTAATTCCTACCTTAATAGGAATTAATATATGAAAGTGAGACCCCTCCTCTCTACCACAACTCCAACAAAGGTTAGAGATATTAGGGAAGATCTTGCTCAGTCTTGCTGGGACCAAGTACCAGTGGTAAAGAGTTTTGTAGTATATTTCATGTAGGTTGATAAAATGTACTGCACTTCTTGTTGTGCTTCCATGATTAAATAGGGAATGATCTTCCCAAATCCTGTTCCCAGCGGTCAATAGGTCTAATTTTATCTTTATCTGATATATTATTAATTAGGGTCTGTAATCTGTAAATATTTTTACTACTGACCACTGATTCCAAAAACCCGTCCAGCAGGGAGCAGGATTCGGTAACTGGATTTGATGGAAAAAGGCTTTTGATTCTAAGACACTTAAATACCTCTGAGCCAGGCACATCAAATGACAGCTGTAAACATTCAAAAGACACCAAATTCTCTCCAATACACAGGTCCGACACTCTGGAGATTCCTACCTCCCCCCAACCTCTCAGATCTAAATCTGATGTATAACCGCTTAGGGATCCAATTGGAGCATGACCTGTAATACCTTGAATGGAAGAGAACTTTTTCTTAAATTTATACATTCCCCGTATAACGTCCATTGCTACAGGATTAGAGACCTTCAGGTTTCTAAACAAAGTTTTGTTTACCCAAAAGTACATATAGGGATTTATCCCATTGAATTCTTCCATAGCCCAAGCCGTATCTCTCACAGCTTTATATTTCCAGGCTAAAAAGTAAGTAAACATACATATGTCTTGGAGTTCATTTTGGTCGGAAACTCCAGTCCCGAAGCTTTCAAACTTCGCTTCAATGTTCTATTGGCATTTCTTGGTTTCTTTGAATTCCAAATATACAAAGAAAACATAATACCTAACTGTTTAAGGAGAAACCCAGGGATATGAATGGCTCTCATGTAATACACAATCCTAGGTAAAATGTATGCCTTGAGAATATTTAAAAGGCCCATCCAGGAAGATTCAAGGACATTCCAATTTGCGAATAATGTCTTAAATTCCTGGATTATGTCTGGTAAAAAAACTTTCCTGTGTTGTCCTCTACTGTACGGCTGTGAATAACGCCTGTTTAATCTGGGTGGATCAGATCTGAAATTACCGAATTAAATCTTACTGCCAATATTTTTGAAAACAATTTAACATCTAAGTTGATTAACGAGATTGGTATTTAATTGGGAATAAAGGATGGATCTTTTCCGGGTTTCAAAATAGGAGAGATAAAAGACTCCAGCATCCTCTGATATAAATGAGCCCTTCATACACCCTCAGAAGTAGAGAGTATATCTCCCTTTCCAAGGTGTGATATAACATTAACGAGAACCCGTTGGGGCAAGGAGCTTTACCCTTTTAGAGTTCTTAATTGCTGTAAGTATTTCAGGTTTGGAGATGGGGTAGTTCAATCTATCCAGTTTCTCTTGCGATAATTTATGGAGATTTAGCCCTTCCAAGAAATCCCTAACCTAAGGTGGTAATTTCCATGGGGATATTATAAGTGTTTTGTAATATTGAGCAAATGCCTTACTTATTTGTGAGAGAAAGAGACAAGTTTCTTCCTCGTATATTATTTTCTTAATGCGAGTTTGCGGATTTCTAAATTTTATGTGCCCGGCAAAGAGTTCCCTGCCATAACTCCTCTTGACTAGTTCCGACCCCCAAAAAAATCCAAGGGGGCCGGACAGTCATGCAAAAAAAAAGACAGACAGCCTATAACACAAGGGGTTCCCAATCAGTCTCCTGCACCAGTACTGACCAGGCCTGGCTCTGCTTAGCTTCCGAGGTCAGACAAGGCCAGGCACTTTCAGAGCAGTATGGCTGTAGGAAAAGAGGGCCCTGCTGGAATCTGCTTAGCTTCCGAGGACAGTCATGCAAAAAAAAAGACAGACAGCCTATAACACCAGGGGTTCCCAGTCAGTCTCCCACACTAGCAGTGACAAGGCCTTGCTCTGCTTAGCTTCTGAGGTCGGATGGGGTCCGGTACTCCCAGATCAGTATGGTTGTAGGCAAAGAGGGCACTGCCGTGACCCCTCTTGACTCGTACCGGCCCACAAAAACACCCAAGAGGGCCAGACAGTCATGTAATAAAAAAAAGACGGAGAGCCTACAGCACCCACGGTTCCCAATCAGTCTCCCACATCGGTAATAACCAGTCCTGGCTCTGCTTAGCCTCTGAGGTTGGATGGGTTTGGGAGCTCTCAGAGCAATATGGCTGAAGGGCAAGAGGCCCCTGCTGGGACCACTCTTGACTAGAGTTGAGCAGACACCTGGATGTTCAGGTTCGAGAAGTTCGAGCAAACTCTGGAAAAAGTCCGGGTCCGTGCTCGAACTTGACCCCGGACTTGACCCCGAACCCAAACCCCATTGAAGTCAATGGGGACACAGACTTTTGGCCACTAAAATGCCTCTAAAATAGTCATGGAAAGGGCTAGAGGGCTGCAAAAGGAATTAAAATGTGGGTAAGAGTAGGACAAGTGCCCTGCAAACAAATATTGATAGGGAAATAACTTCAAAAAAATAAAATACATACAAATTAATTAGACAAAAACAATTAGAATTAGTTTATATTTGACTCTCAGATGTAATACATGTAATGCTATTGCTATTCTATAAACCAAAATAGAGTCCCCATTCATAAGAATAGGTCAAGGGTCGGAAGGGATTGGGTGTTCTCAGAGCAGTATGGCTGTAGGCAAAGAGGTCCCTACCGGGAACCCTCTTGACTGGTTCCGGCCCCCTGAAAACACCCAAAGGACAGTCATGCAAAAAAAAAAACAGACAGCCTACGGGGTTCTCAATCAGTCTCCCACACCAGTACTGACCAGGCCTGGCTCTGCTCAGCATCCGAGGTTGGACGGGATTGGGTGTTCTCAGAGCAGTGTGGCTGCAGGCAAAGAGGGCCCTGCCAGGACCCCTCTTGACTTTTTCCAGCCCCTGAAAACACCCAGGGGGCCGGACAGTCATGCAAAAAAAAAACAGACACCTTACAGCACCCGGGGGTTTCCAATCATTCTCCCCCACCGGTACTGACCAGGCCTGGCTCTGATTTTCTTCTGAGGTCAGACAGGATAGGGCTCTCTCAGAGCAGTAAGGCTGTAGACAAAGTGGGCCCTGCTTGGACCCCTCTTGACTCTTTACGGCCACCGAAAACACCCAAGGGGGCAGGACAGTCATGCAAAAACAAACAAACAGACAGCCTACAGCGCGCAGGGTTCCCAATGCGCCTCCCACACTGGTACTGACCAGGCATGACTCTGCTTAGCTTAGAGGTTGGACGGTATCGGGCGCTCTAAGAGCAGTATGACTGTAGGTGAAAAATTCCCTGCTGGGACCCCTCTTGACTTGTTCCGGCTCCCAAAAACACCCAAATGGGCTGGACAAGCCTACAAGACCTGGGGTTCCTAACCAGTCTCCCACACCGTTACTGACCAGGCCTGGCTCTGCTTATCTTCTCAGATAGGTCAGACAGGATTGGGCTCTCTCAGAGCAGTATGGCTGTAGACAATTTGGCCCCTGCCAGGACCCCTCTTGACTCATTCCGCCCCCCCCCCCTGAAACCACCCAAAGGGGCTGGACAGTCAAGCAAAAAAAAAAAAAGAAGGACAGGCTACGACACCCAGGGTTCTAAATCAGTCTAATGCTCCAGTACTGACCAGGCCTGGCTCTGCTCAGTTTCAGAGGTCATACAGGGTCCGGCGCTCCTAGAGCAGTATGGCTGTAGGCAAAGAGGGCCCTGCTGTGACCCCTCTTGACTCGTTCCGGCCCACAAAAACACCCAAGGGGGCCAGACAATCATGAATTTTAAAAAAAGACGGAGAGCCTATAGCACCCACGGTTCTCACTCAGTCTCCCGCACTGGTACTGAACAGGCCTGGCTCTGCTTAGCTTCAGAGGTCAGACAGAATTGGGCACTCTCAGAGCAGTATGGGTGTAGGCAAAGAGGGCACTGCCGGGACCCCTCTTGACACGTTCCGGCCACTGAAAACACTCAAAGGGGCCAGACACTCATGCAAAAAAAAAAAAAATACAGTGCCTACAGCACCCAGGGTTCCCAATAACAGTATCTTTCATATTTAAAAAAAATGGGGGCATGATCTGACCAAGCAATATTTCCCTGAACAGTTCTAAGTGTGTAGCCTTCATAAGGAAGAAATCAATTCAGGAGTATGAATAATGAACCTTAGAGAAAAAAGTAAAGTCTTGACCTTTTGGATTATGGACTCTTCAGATGTCATATAAACACTCCTTGTAAATGCGGATGCCCTTCTCCCTAGGCCCGTATCTGGCTTAGTCCCCAATGGTAGACTTTTATCCACGGAGGTATCAGCAATTGTATTTAGGTCTCGCCCCAAATGAGGACTCCCTTCTGAATCTTATCGAGCCTATCTGATATTGCATTCAGAAACCCTATATTCCCATCTGTGGGGGCATATGTGTTAACAATTGTCTATATATATAATCGTTCAGACTACATATCACTACGCAGCACCTCCTATTCTAATTGGATTCGGAATGAATCAACTCGAATTTTATCATTGAGGATATGATTATTGCTACCCCCCTTTTTTTTCCATTAGGAAACATGAAACAAAAATCGTTGGAAATTTACAGTAATTCCACAGTTGCTGCCTATCTTCTTTCAAGTGGGTCTCCTGAATGAGACCACCAACATTCATGCTTCTGAAGTATAAGATCATACATAAATGCCATTTATTGAGATTAATTAAGGCCCTGGGAATTAATAGACACAAATCCAACCATTGTGTTTAAGTAACTGATATATCAATCTGTTTGTCTCAAAGACACAGCGGATGCATAAGGCTATTACATGGAGAAACATTACAACAATACAATCCAACCATCCCATATCTACTAACATGCTTCTTCAGTATATGTGCAACCTAGATTGGTTGCCACAGACCTGCAATTAATTCCTGTACCACGTCAGGATACTATCAAGTGAGCAAACCCCTAGAGGAAATCTGGGGGAGCAGAAAAGGGGAGAGAAGAGAAGAAGAAGAAAATAAAATTAGGATCCACCATTCCTTAATTGGCCCATTCCAGTTCTACAGTGCTTAATTAAGTCATTCTACGTTATGTCCTTTTGTTTCCTACACTTTGTTGCTATCTCATTTGGTCAGTGTAGCCAAGATTAAATACGCTTATCTCACGAAAAAGTGGTGATGAAGAGAAAAATAGAAAAAAAAGGGTCATGTATGTGGGCTGTTCTAACATAAATTCTTTCACCATACCATTCCTTAACCATCTATTTTCAGTTTCCTAGCACATAGTTATGTCAGCCCTTCTTAATTCCCATTGTTATAAAATGTGTTATATTACTATCTTCCAAGATATCTCTTAATAATAAATCCATGGGTATATATTTACATTTTCCATTTATCCATAGAAACCTTATTCTATTTTCACGGTTGTTCTTTTATATCTAACTCAAATTATACTAAATCCGTGTATCAATAAAATATGTGCCTTATAATAAAGAGAGTGACATTACGCTGTGTGTGAATCAAGACTTTATCCTACTCTTATATTTAAAAGTAAATGGTGTGAGGGGGCAGTTGTATTATAAATTCTTTAACCCTACCATTCCTTAACCACCTATTTCCAGTTTCCTGGCATATAATTATGTTGACCAGTCTTAATTCCTAATGCTATAAAATGTGTTATATTACAATCTTTCGAAATATCTCTTAATAGTGAATCCTCAAGTGTATCTATTTAGATTTTCCATGAATCCGTAGAAGCCTTAATCTATTTCCAACTTTGTTCTATTATATCGAGTTAAGTTATATTAAATCTGTGTATAGATATAATATATACCGTATATGGAGAGAGAGAGTTAAAAGACTCCAACAAAGGGAAGCCTTTTGGATTCACAGTCTAAAGACCCTTGTACCTTATGGGATTGATGTGGACTTTGAGTTGAAGGCTTTTATTTAAAATAGATTTATTTTGTATATTTTTAAACATTTTATATAAATCTGTTGAATTTTTAGTATACCTGCAATATATCTATATTTTTAATTATATGTTTTTACATTTCCCATACATTGGGTATGCAGCATCTAGAGAACATTTTTTAGCAGATGCTAGTAAAAAAAATATAGTATTATTTATTAAAGCAGTGATTATCAATCATCTATTGCGAATGTAAAATATGTTATGTAAAATTGTATATCGATTCAACAACAAGACCCATTGTATTATTATTATATTTCCGATTTCTATATAAATATATATTTAATAACAAAATTTATTGTAGCATTATGCATTCGTTTTCCATTCGAATAATTTCACTCAGATGGAGGTTATCATGTTGATTGACTAAAACGAATATATAAAGAGACTTTTCAGTGACAAATATTATACCCTTGATGAAGTTTTAGAGACGAAACGCGTTGGTTGCTTGTTTGAACTGTTCCAGCATCAGTATCAAGGTTGCTTTGCATTCGGAAACTACTTTTCGGCTGAACGACGGGCGAGCACAACGGGATCAGAGATGTCAGTTTATGTTCACAGGACTGCATTTCCTTTCCCCGGTCTGCCGTTTGATGTTTATGCCTAACTGGTAATACATTTTCATTTGACATCTTTATCGTTGGTGTCTTTTTTTGCGCAGGTATAAGGAGGATTGGGGGACAACATTGAAGTAATCCCTGGAGAAATCGCCATATTCCTCGATGCCTATTCAGATGCTCCCACTGATTGAGGAGCTCCACTTATGAGTCTGTTTGCTAACGTCCAAGTGTGTTTCTTCATTCATTGTTAGCTATACTGCACCAGATTGTTCTTTTTTTATATCTGCAGGATATTTTAGAAACGCCGATACCACGTGGACTGTATCAGGTGGTGATATTTTGTTTTATTCTACACTTTATATTGCACCAAATTCTACTGGTTTTAGCAAGTCTATATTTTATTCTGTCTTTACACAGATTGATCTATCTTTCTGTATATAGATACACTTCAATATTTTACTATATTTTGGTTGGGTTTACATTGGACACAGTCTGCATCATATTTTGTTTTTGTTTTTCATATATTTGATAGTGTCCACTTCTGTTACAAGTATTCACACCTCATTTTTATGTATCACTCGCTTTAAGCAGTTTTTGGTTACATTGAACTGTGCGCTAGAGAAATCTTTTCTCCTCCCATGTGCCTTATAAAAGAGGGAGTAAAGTCCAGACTTTATCTATCTCTTGTGTTAAAAAAAAAATGAATATTGCATTCCTTATTTATTCAGTTCTACTGATACTTGGTTGAGACACTCTTCCTTATATGCTTTTATTAACTATATTGTGTTGCTATTTTACATAATCAGTATTTCCAATCTGATACAATTAGCATTCCGACCTGCCAATCCATTATCCTATTGGTGTAAAAAAATAAAAAGGGGGGAAATAATAATTCTCTACTTTCCCATTCAAAAGATCAATATGCATATTAGATATTACCCATTACCATAACCCCCCACTTTTCCAGATATTGCATAGCCCGTGTTTGATGTTCACAAGAATACTATTTCCCTTGAAACCATATTTGCAATTTGCTCAGAAAACCCCACTTATAAGAAATGTAATTAGCTGTTAAAGCAGTAGTTATGACATTAAAGTCCCTTCATCTCAGCCTGGTGGCTTGCGAGATATCTGCATAAAGGCTCAAAGTATTCTCTCGAGTCTTTTGCAGGATTTGTCCTAATTTGTTCACTAGGAAATCTTTAAGGGAATCATGGGTCAGAGATAAAGTCTTTGGTACTCTATGCAGTCTCCTAAATGTATACCCCTATAGTTTCCGGGTCAAAATATAAATGTAGGAATTCAATCAGATAAGTCTCATAATTTTAAGTTCCTTCGCCTAGAATGGTCTTCAATTTCAGTCATCTTGGATTTGGCAGCCACTAGCTCTGATTTAAGATTTGCAGTTTGTGATTGAAACTCTTTACATGCTTCTTGTAGAAGCTTAATGGGGTCCATTTGATTTGAAAGTCCATCTTAATTTTCTCGTAGAGATTTTCAAGTGCTGCGGTCAACATTGACTAAGATATGACTGCAGAAGTCTTTGACATGCTTTCCTCAGAGGTTGAGTTCATATCTGATTTGCTAGATGCCTCAGGTAGATTAGAAGGAGTTTTAATAAAATAGAATGCATTAATACCTTTAGGTTTTTTCCCCTTGTCTCTCTCCTTAAACGTCCACAGGTACTGAGCTCTCCTGGCGCAAGATACCAGCTGCCACTTTCGGTTCTCAAACACTGAAGAGTCAATGCCCCATAGCCTATAATAGCTCTTAGAGTTCAGGAACAAACTGATGAAATAGACATACAGCTTTAAGTTGTCAAATTAATTTCAGAAAGTCATCAACTTATCTGATCAGTCGAATGCTGAGCTTTTGCTGTTATCCGAAAGTCAGCTGCGTGCATTATGTTCCTACTTTGTCTCTCCATGCAGTCCTCATATTTGTACTTTCAAGGGCACACTGTTTAAAGCGCTCCTCTCCAGCTCCTTCCCCTCCTGAGTAATACACAGGGAGGTTGAGAATCTGATGGTGATGGTCCGACGGCATCCCATTTCGTGCCGAGATTTTGTCTTACAGGCTGTGGTTATTTTACTGCATCCGAGGATCTAATGTCGGGTTGGTGTCAGCATATACCTCTACCTCCAGCCTCCTCGCGCCAGCTCAGGACATGCTTCACATGTCTACCACGTCAACCAACGTCATCCCGCCCCCCCCCCACGGCAGAGTCCTAACAGGCACCACAGTGAAAGTCTTCCATGTGCTTTTTAGTGTTTAGCATTATATACATGTGCTGCACAGGCACAATTTTGGCTTCCATCACTTTCTAAAATTAACCCCCCCTCGTTGTATGTGATACAATTAAACATTATTTTATAAATCCCCATCAAAAAAAAATATAGTTTCTGTAGAAATATTCTATTCTCTATTAGATTTTTTGTTTTTTACTTTTATTCTGATTTTGCTAATGTTCCAATTTGTTCAGTATTCATGCCATTAAACAATAAGTTATGTTCTTTTATAGCCCAACTGCTGATCTGAAGATTGCTTCTTGCAACTTGACTTCCTACTAACTACTATTCTTTTTTCTCTAAATGTACAGGGAGTGCAGAATTATTAGGCAAATGAGTATTTTGACCACATCATTTATGCATGTTGTCTTACTCAAAGCTGTATAGGCTCGAAAGCCTACTACCAATTAAGCATATTAGGTGATGTGCATCTCTGTAATGAGAAGGGGTGTGGTCTAATGACATCAACACCCTATATCAGGTGTGCATAATTATTAGGCAACTTCCTTTCCTTTGGCAAAATGGGTCAAAAGAAGGACTTGACAGGCTCAGAAAAGTCAAAAATAGTGAGATATCTTGCAGAGGGATGCAGCACTCTTAAAATTGCAAAGCTTCTGAAGCGTGATCATCGAACAATCAAGCGTTTCATTCAAAATAGTCAACAGGGTCGCAAAAAGCGTGTGGAAAAACCAAGGCGCAAAATAACTACCCATGAACTGAGAAAAGTCAAGCGTGCAGCTGCCACGATGCCACTTGCCACCAGTTTGGCCATATTTCAGAGCTGCAACATCACTGGAGTGCCCAAAAGCACAAGGTGTGCAATACTCAGAGATATGGCCAAGGTAAGAAAGGCTGAAAGACGACCACCACTGAACAAGACACACAAGCTGAAACGTCAAGACTGGGCCAAGAAATATCTCAAGACTGATTTTTCTAAGGTTTTATGGACTGATGAAATGAGAGTGAGTCTTGATGGGCCAGATGGATGGGCCCGTGGCTGGATTGGTAAAGGGCAGAGAGCTCCAGTCCGACTCAGACGCCAGCAAGTTGGAGGTGGAGTACTGGTTTGGGCTGGTATCATCAAAGATGAGCTTGTGGGGCCTTTTCGGGTTGAGGATGGAGTCAAGCTCAACTCCCAGTCCTACTGCCAGTTCCTGGAAGACACCTTCTTCAAGCAGTGGTACAGGAAGAAGTCTGCATCCTTCAAGAAAAACATGATTTTCATGCAGGACAATGCTCCATCACACGCGTCCAAGTACTCCACAGCGTGGCTGGCAAGAAAGGGTATAAAAGAAGAAAATCTAATGACATGGCCTCCTTGTTCACCTGATCTGAACCCCATTGAGAACCTGTGGTCCATCATCAAATGTGAGATTTACAAGGAGGGAAAACAGTACACCTCTCTGAACAGTGTCTGGGAGGCTGTGGTTGCTGCTGCACGCAATGTTGATGGTGAACAGATCAAAACACTGACAGAATCCATGGATGGCAGGCTTTTGAGTGTCCTTGCAAAGAAAGGTGGCTATATTGGTCACTGATTTGTTTTTGTTTTGTTTTTGAATGTCAGAAATGTATATTTGTGAATGTTGAGATGTTATATTGGTTTCACTGGTAAAAATAAATAATTGAAATGGGTATATATTTGTTTTTTGTTAAGTTGCCTAATAATTATGCACAGTAATAGTCACCCGCACACACAGATATCCCCCTAAAATAGCTAAAACTAAAAACAAACTAACAACTAATTCCAAAAATATTCAGCTTTGATATTAATGAGTTTTTTGGGTTCATTGAGAACATGGTTGTTGTTCAATAATAAAATTAATCCTCAAAAATACAACTTGCCTAATAATTCTGCACTCCCTGTATAGTGAATAGAAAGCTTGAAAGAATACAAACTGTATTGTTTTTGTGTTTGTGGTTTTTGTTGACAAGACAGAAGTGCTGAAAAGTACTGCATGTCTCAGAAATTGATTTATGCCACTACACCACTATGTCACTTTTTTGTGGGGTATATCTAAAAGAAAATCCAAAAGTGTCAAAAGTCAGTCAATTTTGAAAAAGTAAATGATATCCATGGTGCTGAGTTCCAAATACATATCTCTATGCTTTTTTAGTCAGTGGTATCCTTACCGTTTATTAACCCACTGAGTGGTGAAATACATTGTACATTTCTTTGGCATGCAACATAACCATATCCAAGACTACCACACAATGAGGGGCATGTACTAAAAAATGCAAATAAATTTTATGTGCAAAACTATTTTTACACTTTGCTCCTTTTGCAATGTACTAAACATTAACACTCAAATAGTAAATACGAGAAAATTGCAAATAAAAAGGGGCATATTTGTATTTTATTAGCACGTGCTAAAAGCTGGTGTAATTATTACATGCAAATAAGAATTATTTTTCATAAAATATTTGCAAAAGTCTTTAGCATGCACAAATATAATCGCAATATATTAGCGCAACCAGAAAAATGCACACTACATAAAAATAAACAGAAGAGGCACAAATCGTGAAAAAAAACCCCATCTTTTCCTATCTAATTTAAAGGGACACTCCCACTTACATAAGATGTAACTAGGTAACCTGGTCATTTAAAACAAACACATTTATAAATCATGTGCCACTGTTTTTTTCTATGCTTGAATTCATAGCATATAAAAGGAAAAATAAAAGTAGGTGTTTATCTCCTGGCTCCATTTTGGGAATAATTCCCATGATGCAACATCATCCA
The DNA here is from genome assembly GCA_036172795.1 of Pelodytes ibericus. Lineage (NCBI taxonomy): Eukaryota > Metazoa > Chordata > Amphibia > Anura > Pelodytidae > Pelodytes > Pelodytes ibericus. Next base: position 137,922,478 of record CM069862.1, read on the forward strand.
AAAGCTTCTAGCTAGTCTCAATGTAAAACTGTTGTCAAAGCCTAGATGATGATGTCATAAGACAGTGGGCCGGTCTAGGCGGCTTTGTACAACTTTTTTTTGACCTGCCTTCCAACACAGAGTGGAGATCAACCTGATCAAACAGGATTATAACTCTGCCTCTTGTGATGTAATAGTTACATTACCCTCCCATTCAATGCAAGTCTATGATCAGAATTCTGACTTACAGACTGCATTGTGTGTCCCAAGCCCCAAAGTCAGATGCTAGTGCTGTAAAATCTCATTGGGGTGGCACCCAAAACCACTATATTTCACAAAATGGCTGCACCCAGTCACACTTGTTTAGTTACATATTTTATTAAATACAGTCACATAAGAAAAAAAAGACATATCTGAAATCAACAATGCAAAATAAAAAAAGTAAAAGCGTTTCATTTTTTGGTGGGAGTGTCCCTTTAAGACTATGCCCTATTTGCTAGTTTATCTTATTTCAAATATACTCTACTCCTTTACTGTGTCAATTCCCTTTATGTAGTTAACTGTAGTAGGGCATTACCTACTATATGTTCTTTACTTTTTTCCTAATAATGCCTCAAAGTCTATCGAATAAACATTACACAATACAATGTCAAGTAAGGAGACTATTTTATACTCTTGGCAACCATTCTGCTTTTGTGTCTGATATTTTTTATGACTGAAAATATTTCCTTTTGTCAGATATTAATAGTGCCTGTTTCTCTTGAAAAGAAAATGACTAGTTTCCTTGCAAATTCGTCTTCTAGCAGTCCCAGGTAATTATGAGCCAAAATGGTATAGAGAATTATTCTGAGAATAAATTTACTTGATGTGTCTATATGTACTTGCATTTTCCCTGCAGAGAACCAATGTGCATTATTATTTTTTTTTCTTTTGAACTGTGCAGAGAAATAATCCAAGCCTCAAGTTAACAAAAGCTTATGAGAATCCCGAAGTTGAGATATTTTCAATCACTCTGGAAAAAAAAACCTCAAATATTTGTAGGATGGTAACAGCAAATTATGTTTTGTACTGTAATTTTTAGGTTTCTAGACTACTCAGGGCAAAAATAGGTGCTCCTAATCCCTAGGAAAATATACGCTGGAAGAAATATTCAAATACATGGTGCTTTATTAATTCAAGAATACCTGTCAATGCATTTTACAATAACTTTTCGTTTTTCATTGGGCTTGCAAACAATTTGTGTAAGACCAAATTGGGGTCTTCTTACTCAGAATGACAATACAAATGTGGCAAAGGTAAGAAGTACATATCCTGTGTACCACAGTAAGCAATTTGAAAGTGGCTTGTTTGCTGCTAGCTAGGGTAGTTTCCTCAGGTCTACTGATATGTTCTTCATATTTACCAGATTTAAAGGACAACAGTAGAAAAAAATGACGTATGTTTAATTGAGAGATTGTGCTAAGTGTAGATCTTTTATACAGAAATAATTTAATGTAAGAATACATATAAATTATTTTCTTGAGTACTCTTTGCTCCAAATAGCTGTGAGCAGACATGTTGTTTATAATCATGGATCATGATTATACATTGGTACCCGTGAATATTGCAGGAAACGTTCCCCGGGAAACAGGCGAAGCATAGGTGGGAGGGGGCATGTATGAGTGAGGGGTATGAGTGGAACCCATGATGAGGTAAAGGGGGGGAGTGGCTTGGGGTTGGGGTATTTAAGGAGCCCTCCATCTTTGGGTTAGCAGCCATTTTAGTTTTGACGGACACAGCAGGGAATTTTCCCGCCCACCCTCCCTAATGTTGGTAATTGTATTGTTTTATGTTGTGCTAACATTTTTCTCTGTCACAGCAGGCGGGTGGTCCTTTCCAATCCAGTAGTTAAGAACGGAGGTGATCAAGTCGAAAAGGATGGACAGGGTGGCCCCTTCCTTAACCTCTCAGCTATTGAAAGAAAGTTTAATGGTCGTGCCCACCGAGCTAACTGCCGGCTGGTGGTTAGCATCAGGTTTGAAACAAAATGCCGATTTAGAACGGACGAGGGGAGAGGGGTTTCACTCTAGGGACTTTAGTTTTAAAAGGTTATGGTTATTTAATGTTTACAGATTGGCAAGGACTAGTTAGAGCTGTATGTCAGCTGGATGTTTAAATAAAGTATTTATAATTTTATACAGATTTTAATAAGTTATAAGAAATATAATAATAAAACGGAGAGAGTTTTGGCATACAGTTCTTCTTTGTAATGTTAATAAAAGCTGTGGCCTATTTTAACTCCATACATGTCTTGTGTCTTTATTGGGAAGGGTATGGAGATTTTTCTGTAAGTATTAAGGAACATTCCCCTCTGTATCATACAAGGTACTGCTGGTCTGAATACTTCAAAGGGCCCCCGCTTCCCAAATTAATTAAAGAGTATTTTTGTATTGCGATTATTGTATAAAGATGTATTATTTTTGTAGTAAGGGGGGTGCAATAGTCTATTCATATAGATGACATAAATGCTCATACAAATGAGCTCACTGCAATTACACCAATATGGGCCATAAGGTGCTTATCATTCTCCATGTGAATGAAGTATCTTAACACAATCAAATCCCTACATTGTTTCTCATCTTACGTGTCTTTTCTCTGTTTAAAACTGTGTCAGTATACTCTGCCCACACTCACCATACATTAATTTGATCATCAAGAAATGGAGGAACAGGACTCCAGGCCACCAATCCATTAATGTGAAGAGGTGTAGTTACACAAGACAGCGGACATCCTCAGCAGTCCTGAGTAATGTATGATAAATATTATAAAATACCTAAAAAGCACTCTTTACTGAAGAACAACAATTAGCCTTACGTATATTTTACAGACTTTATAATGTCACAGTGTGAGTCTCTTAAATACTTAGCATGCTGGATTCTAATATTTTACAACCAACTTCATAAAAACAGTTGGACAGCTAGGATTCTATAAAGCTCTATTGTTAAGTTAGTGGTGCAGAAAAGTCACGGTCAAACTGAATGACATCTCTCGCAAGTGCATTTCACAATAATTTAAGAGCTAGCATGGAATCCAAAGGCTGCAATTTCCATCTTGACCTTTTATCTTTAAATGCAGGTCAGTGGTGAATGGTTGTAAAAACAATGCCCTATTATAATATTTGCGTTGTCAGCACGGGCAGCTGAAAATGTTCTTTTGAAGAATGAAAATAAAGCAGGGAATCAGAAGTAGTATAACATAATGATCTCTTCTTTTAATGCAGACAATGGCCGGGCTGAAAAAAGGTCCTCTCAAGAGGGTTAAACATTTCTGTGAAATTCTTTGGCCCTTTCCTACTATGCCATAGTTAACAGCCCAAGAAGTTATTAGTCAGCAACATGGCAAACTCAGTTGATAAAGAAGTGGTATATATTTTCTCCCATCAACTTTTCTGCTGCAAATGGCAATACACCCAGAATAATTAAGATGTATGGTTCTGTGTATTCTTGCAAGAGAAGAAAGAAATCTTTGTTAACTAACTCCCACAGCATAAACCTTAAAAAAAAAATCTCTTCTCGGCTGCTACACTTGCAAATTGCTGTTGGTTTTGGCAAAGGATGAATGTAGGTTGCTGCTCTTTCCTTAAAGTTCTTTTATTTTTCTACTTTCAGACACCTGCCCGGGAGTGTCTATTTGTTTGCTGGTTTATTTATTAACTATTGATGGTGGCCATTTGGTTCACTCACTGTTAGTCACATTTAGCAAAAAGATTATGGGTAATACCACTCAGAGAACAGACAAAATAATGTATGATGCAAAATACATTGTCAATATTGTATTAAGTATTCACCAAACAAATGGGACTATGTTTGAACTGTAAATCCCACATATGGAAACATCAGTACAGCTGCAATGTGACCCAAGCAGTAGAACTCATTTTTTGGGGGAAAGCTTTTTCTGTTTTAAGCAAAAACATTGATTTACAAAATCTAGCAAAACAGTCTAGCACAGTAAAGAACCTTAAGCATGCACAGGGTAAGCATACAACTAGCCTGAACACAAAGTAAGGCCAAGGATCAAATAAGGAATGAGTGTTTTACTGCACGGCCAAATAGGGGCACAGTAGATGGACAGCAAAATCAGTGTTTCTATCATCCCAAAGTGACATCATCGCACAATGTACAACAGATGCTGTAAAAAATATACCTTAAGAAAGCAAGTTTCTAAAAAATAACTCTAGGGGGAGTGTTCTCTTTAGAAATACTCAAGCTGAGATACACCTGTATGCTTAGACTGTTCTCTTCATTTATGATAGTCCACTTCTGGACAAAAGCAAGTCAACTTGACTTGATTCCAACTCATTAAGCTGTTCTGCAGGCAAAATTCAGCTCTGGCTGTTTCCCTAGATACTCAGAGGAATGCATAGGTCAGATGGTTCTGGAGAAAGGAAGTATTTTATCTGCAGACTGCCAACTTGCTTTCTATTGTTCAACAATTTTATTAATTACTACTCTATAAAACTGGAAATGTTACGAATCCCAGCCAGGTGCGAGTCTTGTACATGTCTTGCTGTAGTAATTAGGAAGAATGAGTGGACAAAATGTACCTAATTTTTTAAACAGAGTTAGGGAAACTTTAAGTACAAAATGTTTTTGTACTCATAAATATTGCTGAGGAAACTTCAAAATAAAAATGCAATTTGATCAGAAAGCAGCATCAAATCTAGTAATGTCTCACCACCTGCACACTTGTGGTCTAAATGGGTCAGAGTGCTACTGCCAATGTCTCTTTGTCCCAGTGGTGGTAATACCATGGAAGGGAATTGAGCAGCTAATTAGGCCCCCCATTTTCAAAAGGGAACCCACAGCACCAATCTAAATGTTGGCAGTTTTGCAAAAAAGGGCAAATAACATACACAAGGGCCCCAGATTTTTTGAAGATTTTTAAATATTCCAGGTTTCTTCAATAAACAAAATAAAAAAAATGAAGAAGAGAAACAAAAGCAATTTTTGGAACCTAATTAGATCTTCACATCTCTAATGCTAATGAGATGGGTGTTCATCTTGACACTATACTAAGATTATAAAAACAACTATGAAAACTGTAAATATGTATATATAAGGGTCTAGCTCTTATTTACTCTGCAGGTAGCTGAAAATCAGAGCTCTGAGTTTCTGACCAGAAAAACTCAGAAGACCATCCAAATGGTCCTTGTATTTAGGCCACTCTGATACCACCAAAGTTATCTCAAAATGGCACGAACATCTGCAATGGTAGTATATATCCTCCCAACAGACTTCTGTGGGGAGGACTTTAGTTTATTTCGGTGCCATTTCGGTATGTCTTTGGCTATAACGAAGTCAATGGGAGGACTTTGGCTTTTGGAAAATAGCTGAAATCATCGCAAAATATGCCAAAGTTTAAAAAAAATTAAATCTACAAATATAAAAATAAAGTTAAAATAAATTAAAATCTAAATAAAATTCATCATAATAAAACAATTATGATAATAAACAAACATGTTTTAATAAAAATATATATATTATCATTTTAAATTAAATTAATATTTGTACATAATTATTTTTTATTATTCACATTCTCTCTATTATTATTCTAAACTTTTAAGTTCAAATTGCCAGTTATAAAGTGGGGAATTGAAATGCTCGAAATTTGTCTGTTTTAGCCAAATACCGAGCAATTTTGAGGGTTTTCTGCCCTTTAAGGTAGGCAGAATCCATAGAATTCTCCAGGCCAAGTTTCCCAAACCAAATATGGCCAAAGATTGGCTGGAAATAGGTGGATATCACTGATTCTTTTGTCAAATCAGCCATATTAAGCAGCTGATTTGCGGATGTTTCCACAATTCTGCTACTAGCTCTTTTTTGGCCCCATTTTGGGATTCTTGAGTAGACCCCATTATTTTTTTAGATGAAAGTAATTTATAGTTAAAACAAACTGTTTATTTTTTTATAGGTTCCTTAAGTGAGTTGCTCATATATTTATTTTTAGTCTACAGAGACAATTTTCATCTTTTAAATGTCCTTGAAAATCTATAACATTTATCTTTTGTTCCAAAATCATTAGTCTTTGATCTAACTTCTCAAAGCAGCTTTCCTACCTTTACACTGCCACAAAACATGTTTTTTATAACACTGAACAGAACTCTGCGCTAAGCAGTAGGTTATATCAGCACAGGTATTTCAATATCTAAAAAAACTCATTTCTTTCATCCTATACAGCAGAACAACATTGTCAAGTAATCCCTATTTGAGTTAGTCCTTTACAAAGAAGAATGGTGTTTTTAATCTAAAAATGTCCAAGTATAGAAGCTATTTTTCATCAAATAATCAGTTGGCAATAAGGGAATCAGAGTGCATGATCACACAGACAATATTATCTGTGAACCTAATACTATGTTTAAAATGAAACCACCCTAAAAATTACTGTGGTAAAAATACACACACACACACACACACACACACACACAAAAACACAAAACAAACAACTTTCTACTCTGAATATAAAAATAAAAAAAAGTTTGTCAATCTACAATGGCAGCTGTGGAGATAAAAAAAATCAAATTTAAAAAAAATACAGCTTTGGATGAATAGCTGGAGGTTACTACAAGAGACAGGTACAAATTAGACTGAGAGAGGAGTATGAACAAAGGCTGAGATTGAATAAACAAACATACTGTCTGGAAGTGAAATAAATGGACCTTTTATTCTTTAGAAAATACAAGATTTCTTACTATTTAAACTAAAAAAGTATTTAAAAAAAATAAAATTGTCTATTCATCGAAACGTGAACTGACAAGAGTTCGCTCACTCCTATAAGTAGTTTTCCATTAAAAATAAACTTGCATGGTTAAGATGTGTTTTTAGCAAATAATGAATGCTCTGTAAAATGGCAATTTCGTACTTAATTTGTTGGAATGGAAAAAAAATCAAATTAGGTAGAAGATAAGATTCATTGACATGCAAAGTCTTATCAGAGTACTCCTTATCCATCCCTTTATTAAAATGCAGTGCTAAAATAAAGCTAGTAAAATATTTTTATGCATCTGCCAATATGGTAATGAGAGAATATTAAGAATCCTGGGTCTTAAAAAGCAAATTTTAAACAGATAATTAACCTGGTTTCCTAGACAAAGACTACATCTGGCATTCTTTGTGCACTCTCTTCATGCTCAGCCAGAAATTCTTGATGAGGCATGAAAAGGGTCATGATATACAATAATTACCGCCCTGTTTAAAAAAGGCACTGTACAATCACTGTATTGTGCAGTAATTACATTGTGATTCAATATGTACCGGTTAGAGTTAACAGGCAAAGAAAAATCACACTTACCTGCTTAACGCAGCCGATGTATGCACATTTTAACCCTGTCAGTGCTGTGAGGAGAACAAACAATGCTGCTTACAGCACTGACAGGGTTAACCTATCTAATAAAAGTGTTGGGTGAGCCACAGGGACTCTCCCAAATAATCCCTCCCCCCTTCAAATACCAGGACCAGGGGATAGCCAAGTGCCCCTAGTCCTCTATTGAAATAAATATCATTGCCACCGGATATGATAGTACGTCATATCCGGTGGCTGTATTTCACTCCTCTGTGCAGGCCTGGGATGGCCTGGGACATGGAGCAGCCAGTAGGTGAGAACTGGGGATCGGCGGAGGAGGATGGCATATTAATGGCAAAATAATACTGGTATATTAATGGGTAACTGGCTGTGGCATGTTAATGGCAAAATAATACTGGCATATTAGTGGCAAAATACTATTGGCATATTAATGGGGAAATTGACTGTGGCATATTAATGGCAAAAGTAATACTGGCATATGAATGGACAAATTGGATGTGGCATATTAATGGCAAAATAATACTGACATATTAATGGCAAAATAATACTGGCATATTAATGGTAAAAAATTGGTTGTTGCATATTAATGGCAAAATAATACTGGAATATTAATGGCAAAATAATATTGGCATATTAATGGGCAAATTGGCTTTAATGGAAAAATAACACTGGCATATTATTAGGCAAACTATGGCATATTTAATGGACAAACAGTGGCATATTTTGATAAACTGGCTGTTGCATATGTTAATGACAAAGTGACTGTGGCATGTTAATTGGTATCTGGCAGTGGCTTATTCTAATTGGCAAAGTGATTCTGTGGCATGTTCTGTGGGGGCAAAATAACATGTACTATGGGGGTAAAAGTGGCATGTTCTGTGGGACAAAGTGACACTGTGGTATGTACTGGCCAAATTGTGTGGGTGGAATATGAGTGCAAGCCAACTGCTGTGGGAGCAATATAGGTGCATGGCAAGTGCTGTGGGTATTATATGGGGCTGTGTTAAGTCCTTTAGGTGCAATGTGGGTGCAGAGGAAGGGAATAAAAAAAAAGACATTTTTGCAATTCTTCAACAACATTTTTATTACATTTGAAAATAGTTGAATATAATATTAAAAAGTTCATATAAGTATAAAAGCAACTAGTGAGAGTGAGAGATGTGTATAGATATTTATTGTTTTAGAATTGTACAATTGTCATCTCACCGTGCTCTTCTGTTTAGCAAAATTATGGGGATCATGTGTGTGCCATACCTATGGGGTTCTTGTGTGTAGCATAATTAAGGGGCTCCTATGTGTGGCATAGTTATGGGGTTCCTGTGTGTGACATTATTAATGGGTCTCCTGTGTGTGGCATAGTTAATGGGCTCTTATATGTGTCATAATTTGTGTGACTCCTGTTTGTGGCATATTTTGTGGGGTTCTTATAAGTGGAATTATTTATAGG